>OX384531.1:29416631-30916631 GCA_947538915.1 Tenthredo distinguenda
TCATCGCGAATCCTCACTTCTGTTGGTTTTCAAATGAATTTCTTATCTTGTACATAGCCATAGCCTTAGGAAAACTAGTGATTCCTTTCTGAATTATTCAGACCTTGATCCCGCGAGTTGCCTGTGATCTCCCAAAATCCGCTAGCTGCAACGATCGCTTGTTTGTTAAACAGTTTAATTCGCAACCAAGATACCGTTTGAAGAAGTGGATTAGGTATGCGAATCGTGTCAGTTTGTAAAGTAATCAAAAATAAATGTAATAGGCAAATTGATTTTCGGGTACCAGAAAAGTTAAAATCTTCAATTGCAAGAGTAGCCGATACCGTTGTGAAGAGATTATTCTAGGCACTGATCGCGGAAGAATGTTTTTCAAATCTATTCCGGAACCGAACATTTATGAACCCTGAGAAGAATCACCTGCAGTCATTTCTAAGTCTGGAGCTACACGACAAAAACTTTATGTAAATATTAGGTGTGTCCTTCCCAAAAAATTTCTCCGTATACATTACGTTGTATTGTTATGTTTCGGGCGTCAGCCCACGTGGTACAGAGATTTACATGGTACGTAGGACATTGAACTCAGGAACCTGAACCAATCACAAAAACGAAATTACAAATTCGCAGTGCCTTGTGATGAGTTCAATTTTTGGCGTTTCGCAAAAGTCTGCACCCACTGCAATGGACTTAACATTGCTATTCTCTTTCTTGTTTGACGCAGCCAGCTACATGAAGGTCTGCAAACGATACGATCCCGAAGTGTCCATATGTATCAAAAATAGTATAATGGAGCTGAGGGGACGCTTGGATGAGGGAATACCCGATCTTGCAGTGCCGCCGCTTGATCCTTTGGATTTAGATGAGTTAAAATTGGAGCTAGGACCTGGGTAAGAGATTCACGAGACCCAACTATTGCATGCTTAGATATGGAAGAAAAGTACCATTTTGTTCCTTGACCCCAGCCTCATTTCATTTATTTTACCCGATGATGAAACGATCGGTGGCTCCACTTCTCCCGAACGGGAAATGAAGACGATTTTCATATTATTGTATCGTTGTTGTTATTAACTTATGGCTTTTCAACATCTAAGATTGAATGCTGTGATCAAAGACCTGCGGCTGATGGGACTACACAAACTC
Organism: Tenthredo distinguenda; assembly: GCA_947538915.1. Classification (NCBI taxonomy): domain Eukaryota; kingdom Metazoa; phylum Arthropoda; class Insecta; order Hymenoptera; family Tenthredinidae; genus Tenthredo; species Tenthredo distinguenda. The sequence goes on from OX384531.1 coordinate 29,417,769, forward strand.
AACTTTGATGATGTGTTCGTCGATATTTCTAAAGACACCTATTCCTTCAACATTTCTGTTCCACAACTCACCGCCCGTGGCAAATACAACATGAATGCATCGTTAGGCGGGATTCCACTGAAAGGAAACGGGTCAATCTACTTTGCACCGAGTAAATATCTCGATGACATTTTTAATGTGTTGTATTCGAAATTTTCAGCTATTTTCCATTAGTTCTTGTTATCTCTTTTACATTACGGTTTCTTGTACTCTTTCTAGAATCTGTTTCGGGTCAAGGGACGATACATGGTAAAAAAGTGGTGCGTGGTGGGCAAACGTTTTACTATTTTCCGAAAATGGATCTGAAGCTGAAAATAAAGGACTATGAAATAAGGCTCGATAATTTGTTCGAGGGAGATCCGACAATCGGGGAAGCGACGAACAAGCTACTAAACGATGAGAAGACTGAAGTGCTGTCCAGTCTAATTCCAGGACTTGAAAAAGCTGTGATAGATAAGGCTTTGCTTATAGGAAATAACATATGCAAACACTTCACCTGGGACGAACTGTTTCCTGAATCGTAGGAACTAATATTAGATTTTGAATTAAAACCACCTATACTCGTAAGATTCGCATTGATGATTATTGTTGAATGTATTACGGCAGATCACCAGTTTGTGTATAAATACATAAATATTATGACCAAATCACCTTGAGATGTTGTTGGCATTTATTTGCTATCCGTATAACTCCCTCCAGGCTTAGTTGGTTTCTTTCCAGATCACCTTGACTCCGACTAATTAGTGATGGATAGCGGATAAATATATACTACTTATACTTGTGCCAACTCATTCGCATCGAAGCTTTTTTATTATTCGCGACCATTTTTAAATATACGGTACAGAAAATCGTCGATACTTGCATAAATCATACCCACTCCTGGACATGTGGCTTTTCGAGAAGTAAAATAATAGCTTTCAACGTATATGAATGTATTCAATTTATCAACACGATATATCAGCTGGCTTTGACATTTGAATTAACAAGGATAATTAAATCGGATTCAAAATTAATGTAGAGCTAGTTTCAGATTCTTTAATCAATAAGCCTCATCGAACGCAGTACAACATATAGTATGACACGTGCGTTGGTAATACAGAAAATGGATTGGCTGGAATAATATAGTCTTATTTATTCATCGCCATTACGTATACGTATAATGATAGAATTTAACATAATCGTTCAGATTTGATCTCGTTGATAAGGAGGTGGATAATCGGCGAGCGTGACGAACAGAATAATATGCAGCATAAAAAAGAGAGAAAACTTGCTGCGACGTTATAATTATGCAATGTTGTCAGCATGCTCGTTACCTCATCGAACATTTATCCATTATTTCCACTATTTCCAACGTTTGATATAGGAATTAATGATATAAAGGGATCTTGATTTGAATGATCTCGCAGCATTTTTGTTCGCGCTTCAACCACCGAAGGATCGCATTACTCAGAGGAAAATTGCCCAGCACCACAGCGCACGAGGATGAAGTATCTTTCAATAATACTGGTCTCCGCAACTACGTTATTGATATCAGTGAAGGGAAAAATTCGTGAGTGATTGAAGTACACATAACCGTATAGTAGCATAAATTCTGAAACACGAAACGAATCATTATTGTTATTGTTATCATTAAATGGAATTAACCTTTCAGATAGGTATTCTTTTCATTTTTCATGTCGACAGTCCTTGCAGGAAGGTAAAATGTCGCACTCTCGAAGCATGTTCAAAACATACTTGGAGGTGAATTATTTATTGTACTGTTTTAAATTCAAAATCAAGACGACGAGGACCGATAACTTTGGTGTCACGAAATTTTGCTCGAAAATTGCAATATTGACGGAGTTTCAAAGAGTTTCGATGAACGATGCGACCTGTACCCTGCAACAGCCACTTTTTCTCCGGTAGACTCAATCTACGTAACGCAGAGTCCATAAAGTCTCACATGATTTCGAATTATGTCTCGAAGCACAATTATTCAGCTGTGGAAAAACTGAGTCCATAGAATGTTCCGCTAGTGTACAGTGATTTGAAAAAAAAAATTATTCCCAAGGTGTACATACCCCCTCAACCGTGTAAATTCAAAGCATTGAACACACGATTGGCTAAATAACATTTTCAGCGACTGGAACCATGCAATAGCCGTTGTATTATTATTTTTTTTTTTCAAATCTTCGAAAAAAAGTGAAAAACAATAGCTTCAGATTAACATTATGAGTGACGGAGTTAATAATATTTGACAAGAGACTTGAATGAAATTCTTTATTGAGAATATGTTTCGTAATATTTTGTACGTTAAATAAAATCTTTTTGCGACAAAATTCAACCCCTCGAGGACTGCCAACGTGCGGAAGATAAAGTTACATTTTTTTTCTCCCTCTTTTCGTTCCGTGCAGCCGACTACATTCAGGTCTGCAAATCGAAGGATCCTGATCTCAAAAAATGTGTTACCGAAAGTATACTCAATCTGAGGGATAAGTTAGCCGAGGGAATCCCTGAGCTTGATGTGCCGCCGATTGATCCCCTCCGTATGGACATATGGAACTTCGACCTTGGGCCTGGGTGAGCGGCATGCGTCCACCGAATATCACATGCTTATACGTAAGACTTGGGCTATCGCATAGTGTCGGGAAAAATTTGGATCCTCATTTTCCACTGTTATGATTTCTAAAAACTATCTACCGTCGCGCTAGACGATCCGGAGGCATTAGTAAGCGTCTTTCTCTTTCCGATTGCGTTTACTTTGCGCTCACCTTGCGTCCGATGGTGTTTACCTTGCGTTTCTCGTTTGTAGTAACTTCGCATGTTTTGATTTTTCTTTTTTGGTTTTGATTTCATATTTTTGTTTTCCATAATTTTACTTACACATATAGTGTTTTGGTTTTGCTTTGTATAATCTCATATATATAATTTTTTATCTCTATATTGCATTATTTTTATTTTTATTATTTTTATTCTTTTTGGTATTATTTTATGTTACTTTGTATTATTTTATCCCATTTCATGTTAGGTTAGTAGCATAGTTTATATGATTGCTTTTGATAATGAGTACTGTTCGCTCGTCTTATCTCTCTTTGCTCATTATTGCTTATTGTTTATTGTTTACTTTTTGGTTATACTTTGCTTTCTGTGCTTTGTACAACTTTGCCTAGAGCTCGGCCATGGTAATAAATAAATTCATTCATTCATTCATTATATATTCTAGCGTGCATGGGACTTTGTACAAACTACAGCTCGTTCACTTTGATTTTTAACATTTCAGGTTCAAGGCCATAAACCGAAACGTGGTGGTCAAAGGAGGAAAAAACTTCGACATCCAGGATTTGACCATTGATATTGATGCAGACACCTTTTCCTTCGTTGTCAAGATTCCAGAATTGTCCACCACTGCAGACTATGAGCTTGATGCAACAATAGCTTCGATTCCCCTCAAGGGAGAAGGGAAGATGAGCTTAATAGCGAGTAATATCAACTTTTCTTTATAAATAGGGAAGTTGTATAATTTTTTCTACTGTGAATATGGCGAGTAGGATTGTTGAAAAATCAGTCGCACCAAATTGATTATGGCTAGCTTCCGAATAAATAAACTTTTCAAATGACGTGCTTGGGTTTCACGCGATAACGTCTGATTCGAATTGCCTTGCGCCTGCGCGTTATAATTCAAAAACATACAACGACGCAACGGCGCACGTGTACCTTGTGACGTCAAACCAATGGCATTTCTTCGACGTTCGCGCTCAAACTAACGTTCTGATTAATTGCTTTTCACGGTCACTAGGACAGAATCTTTCATTGTCAATGGTTTCCAATAATTCTATTTCAATTGAAAACATAAATTTTTCACGGCATGTTATCAATGAAACTTCCCTATTTGCAGTTAAAAAATCTCAATCATTTGGACCAGAATACTCTTCGACAACCATTTGTGGTATTCTATTTTCAAATTATCCTTTGCGGTTGGTTTAAGGATCCGTGACTGTTCGAGGGACGTTACATGGAAAGAGAGTTCTGCGCAACGGGAAATATTATAACTGGTTTCCGAGGATGGATATGAAGTTGGATATTGGCGACTACGAAGTTGCATTGGATAATCTGTTCGGGGGAGATGAGGCAGTTGGAAAATCGATAAACAAGCTACTCAATGACGAAAAGACCGAAGTACAAGCCAACTGGCTTCCACTGATCGAGAAAAAGCTCATCGAGCAGATTTTGCTCATCGCAAATAACATATGCAAAAACTTTACCTGGGACGAGCTGTTTCCCGAATCCTAGAAAGCGGGATTGGGTGATCGATTTGAACTATCTGCGGCTTGTATTACTTTGCATTGGCTGTTCCAGCCGATTGATATTTTTCTGTTTTTATGTAAATAAAAATTAGCAACTAAACCGCCTTGAGATGTCGACGGTATATACAATACTAATTCTAATTCCGTTCCACTTCCTTTGCCTGCAGGTCACCTTGCCAATGGCGAAAGGCAAAATATAGATAAACTGCTTTTCAATACCAGCTTCATTGCAACGAGACTCACTTTTTTTGCATAATGCAGAATATCTTATGATTAGGTTGGTTGGAAGGCTAATTCAATACACAGCAATTCTCGTCATCAACTTGTTTATTTCATGTCTTGAGTCGAAGACTCGAAAAAATTTTGCTACGAATTCTATAAGTCCACACGTATCTGGTCATTTGGCTATTGCATCACAATTCCAGGTGTAATCATGTATGAAGTACTCAAAAATTGCCACTAAGCTTTCGTGTCTCGTCCCTGTAGTTCCTTACATATCTTGCAACGCGTTTCTCTGATCGGGTCGTGGATCGGAAATGCATAATTTTTACAAAATCACACGTCGACATACATTCGGATAAACAGACTGCCATTGAAAAACAGATGCATGTTCCAATGATCGCACATTTCGATATTATGGTTGAATACTAAACTGGATGTTACTCACCGTTGGCAATGACCTCAAAGGAAAGAGGTAAGCACCTTCAACGTTGCCAGAAATAGTCTGTAAGGTATCTTTGTCGATAGCTTATACCCGACGTATGCAGCATGAGCTTAGTTAAGGTGCAGTGCAGGTCCACGAACAAAAATGAACAGAAATGTGAAAAAAAAAAAGAAATAATACCTCTCACCTCCAATGAGCCATGCTCAAGTTCTTTCGATAATTTTAGGGTATACCATGCCGGTGGTAACCATGCAAATTTAAGAACCACGCCAAAAGTGGAATCTTTGAATACGCCGAAGATATAATTTATTATTCTACATTAGCGAGGAGCGGAAGAGTGGAAAGAATTCTCGTCGGATACGGACCACTTTCGGTTTTTATTGCGTGTGACCTTCTGCGTAAATTGTTCCTAGGAGAATTACATTCAAAATTGAGAAAAAAAAAATTGACTTTTCGAGGATACGGCTCAGTAATTCATCGAATATTCAGCGCACGAAAAAAAGTTTGAAGGTTCAATTTTAGCCAATTATCACATTAATCGTTCTCAGTTGTTACCTTCGGAACACCAACAGCCGTTGAATTTCATTGAAGGCTAATGAACGACATTGAACGACATTGGACGACATTGAACTCTACAGCTTGCGATCAAGTTAACACGAGACCGATAAAGGCGCGGGTACAATAAACTTTGGCATTAACGTTCAGGGACTACCGTGCTACAGTCTACTGCAACGGACACTTTCATGGTCGCTGTGAGATCGCAAAATACGGATAGAAAAATTTCCACTGAATGCCCAAAAGTGAACGTTGGTTTTAAATCTTCAGTTTTAATTATATTATTATATTTCATTAATGAATAAAGTGGGCTTCATTTTTAGTATTAAAAAAAAAAGATTTGGATCGATAGTCATTTTAATTAATGTTGTACATTGGGATGGTATCACTAAAATCAACGACTTAAAATCACAAGAGGACAGGAGCTATCCTCTTAGTGTGACAATGGACAACCATGGACATCAAGCTTCTCATATTTTCGCGTTACCGTTTCATATTTTAATGTTACTGATCGTGAAAGGTTTTTGAAACGTGTTGTATCATCAGTGCAAACTTCCGAGAACCAGTTAGCTAATTCTCTGAATAATAAATCAGTGTAAAATTTAACTGATTATTATGTCAGTGATTTAGTATTTCACGAAAACTTATTGCGCAGATGAATATATTTGGCGAATCAAGTTTGATGTTCTGTGAATATTCCGGAAACATTTCTATTCATATACGCCCGCTGTATACCGCAATAAGAAAGAGTTCTTTTATATAATTGTCAGTAATACTTGTGCATTATGGTGCTAATGGTAAGACTATGATAACACAAGCCCTTATCAAGGGAACAGAGCACTCCTGTATATCACTTACAAATCTTGACGCTAAAAATCAGCGCATCTTACAATTAGATCACGTGGCCACCAGCATAGATCGAACTGAGTTCTGCAAAAATGATATAAGTTAACTGTTGTCAGTCCGATCGATCCATAATTCTTTGTACATGTAGTACTCGCGCGTAGTTCTGACGTAGAATAAAAATTGTTGAAAATATTTGTTCGTTTGTCTGGAAAAAGTTCGAGAATATTGAAATTTTTGTATTTCTCAGTACAGGGAATTTGAGGATCTGAAGATATATGAATAATTTAACATGATTTGATGATACTAGTTCACGCCAGAATCACATCAGTATTGAATCAGTTCGAATTCAAATTCACTTTGACGGTTAGTCAACCGTTATCCCATGTCGTCTCTGCCGAGTTCACTTCGATCTATGCTGGTGGCCACGTGATGTAAGATGCGAGGATTTTCAATATCAAGGTCTATAGGGGACATTACGTAAAAAATAGATCTGAAATAGGATTTATGTTTATATACAGAATTGATTGGTGATCCGGGTATTTTGCGAAAGCTCGAATGCAATCAGTATCCAGATTTTACTGATTCACCCAGTGCGTGAATTTTACTGATTGAATCACTGAGATTTCGCTGATCGTCAGTGATATAATTATAACTGTAATCGTTAGTGGCCATCCGTGACTATTCGTTGCTTTACACGTATATCGGTGACTCTGTTCTAACTGTTAATTTTTCAATTAAACATTTTCTGATTCTATAATTCAACTTTTTTAGTTTTATAATGCACATTATTACTCTATTTTATTGTAAAAATGAAAGTCCGAGAGGATTTCGCTACAACTTTAAAATATCGAGAATGAGAATCAAATTCGACTCATTCATCCACGGTACCTACTAACATAAAATAAATTTGGTAGACATTCTTCAGAAAAATTATTATGAATTGTATTATAATTTATTTATGAATTGTATTATAACATCAATTAGATTTATGGATTAATTAGTTTGGATCATTTATTGCGACAAAGAAATAATGAATTCATAGGTAAATTCTAGAAATGAACATGACACGGTACTGACATTTAAGTGATTTAAACCGTAAGTTTTCTCTGGACTGCAAGTTATATTATACGAAAGAAGCGATGAAATATGTTCGTGAGGATCGTATTGATACAAAAATTTTATGAATAGATTGTTAATGGATGACCAGTGAGAGCAATAGTACAGGACAATAATAGACCCAGTTAGAACGGAATCACCGATATACTTTATGCAGACGGTGCATGGTCACAATTGATAGGATAATTTTTAGTCTAACGCGACGAAAATGTTTGTCTTTTTTAATCGGGATTTGAGTGTGCAGCGGTGCAATATCCCGCAGAAGATTGGCAACTTTCCAATTATTCTTCAACAGTGTATATAGCAGTCGGAATTTAACGAGGTCATTATAAGGTTTGATCACGTCAATACGGAAATATCCATGTAATCGTTTTGAACTAGTCGGTGAGTAGAAACAGAAAGAGACGAAAAAACCTTGATCAGTATGATTTTTTATTGCCTCTTCTAGCATGCCCTTTCGGTAATATTTAAAGCCAGTAGATGGGGAGCGACGATATAAAAAGATCACGGTTTTAAAGATCACGAACACTTTTATTCGACTGGTAGTGACCGGAGAGCCACTTCAGCGACTGATATACCACCGAATACTACGAAGCAGAGTGCAACGATGAAGTACTCTTTAATACTGCTGGTCTCAACTGCATCGTTGATATCAGTGAACGGGAAACTTCGTAAGTAATCAGTGTACACGAGTGCAGGATAAATTAAAACACATAAATGTGTATTATCATCGTCATTGTAATTATTATTGCAGAAAAGCACATTTCCGTCCATTCATCAATACCGTAAATTATACATACACACGCGTCACATTATACATGTTTTCTTTTCCCATTCCTTATGTGGCGCAGCCAGCTACATTCGTACCTGCAAAGAAAACGATCCTCAAATCACAGAATGTATTACTAATTCTATATTGAGCATGAGGAATAAGTTAGTTGAGGGAATCCCTGAGCTTGATGTGCCGCCGATCGATCCTATTCATTTGGACAAATTCGCCCTAAACTTAGGACCTGGGTAAGAGACATGAGTTACTCGAATAGTGCTTATCCGCATGTGCTTACATAAGAATTGTCCCGTTGTTTCATCTCGGGAGAAATGTGGATCTTTATTTTCTAATGGTATTAGTATACCTGTGTACAGAAAAACAAGACTAGGAGACATCAAACTCTACTACGCATAAAATGTAACTAATTATAGCTCGTTAACTTTGATCTTGAAAGGTTCAAAGCCGAGGCCCGAGACCTAGTGGTGAAAGGAGCAAAGAACTTCAAAATCCACGATTTAGACGTCGATATTAAAACAAACACCTATTCCTTCACTGTTTCCGTTCCGGATGTCACCGTTACCGGTATCTACGAAGTTGATGCAGCGATAGCCTCGATTCCTCTGAAAGGAGAAGGGCCACTCCACGTGACAGCAAGTAAGATTGACTCTCTCAATAATTAGCAACGCATGATCTTGACGATTTTTACCCGTAACCATTTTTACAATTTGAGATATGGCCACGGTGAATGAAACCCTTCTGTTCTTTTAAGAATCCGTTAGCGGCCGAGGAACGCTACATGGCAAGAAAGTGGTACGCGGCGGGAAGACTTTCTACTGGTTTCCGACTATGAAAATGAAGGTTCAGATCGGCGACTACGATATTAAATTGGAGAATTTGTTCGATGGGCAACCGGCAATCGCAGAAGTGACGAATAAGCTGCTCAACGAAGAAAAGACTGAAATAATGGCCAGCCTGCTTCCGGAGTTCGAGAAGTCGCTGATACACCATTTTTTGCTCACCGCAAATAACATATGCAAGCACTTCACATGGGACGAGCTGTTTCCCGAATCGTAGGAACCTGCAGGATCAGGTGTTGAATTCAAACTAAATACGTCATTCGCATTATTCATAGCGTTAGGTGATACAACTGATCGCCACTATTTATAAATAAAGATCACTGACTGAACCGCCTTGAGATTTTCGCAGTATAATTTACTATTCCTAATTCCTTTCCACTTCTTTTGCCTGCAGATCATCTTGCCAATGGCGAGAAGAAACAAAGATATACTATCTTTCAATGCCAGCTCATTTGCATTGAGACTCATCTATAGGGTATAATATTTAGTATAACACTTAACACGCACTCCACTCCACTCCACATTTGAATCTAAGGTTTCCGATGAATACGCGATCACGTGCTAGCTGCTATATCTAGTCAACATGGGCATGATCACTCATTCTCGCGTTACACCTCCTGCAATCCTCGATGAATGGTCCCTGGAAGTCTCGGCTTTAGTGAGTACTGGATCACGTCCCCGTAAGACCATTGATCACTTTCAGGATGAGTCGGAACAACCGTTTGATTGTGATCGACAGCACCCTGGTGTCAAGAAGGCAAATAAATGTAATTTGAAATAATTATTTATTCATTGGATGCTATGCATGGTGCAATCATCTGTCACTGACACAACGATGGTACAAGAAACGATCACATCATCTTATGCACTTCTAACAAAAAGCACACACTCTTTATGGATGGAGCGAGCTGGCCAGTTTTCTGCCTTTGCTACTTCGATGTAAAAGGTTCGTCATCAACATCCATCGAATGAGGTTTAGGGATGATCTGCAAATTTATCCGCAATGCTCTGCACGTGGTCTTGAACAAGGTGTGGCACAGGTCAGTGTGGACATCGTTCGACTGACCAGCAGGGTGACTACCAATTGCTTTAGCCTTAATGGTGCAAAGACGGAGGCCACTATCACTTTGGGTTTTTCATAGATGTGTCGACTTTTCAAAACTTGGGGTAGTTTGTTCGACAGTTATATTTGTAGGACTCGTAGGGACATGTGATTATTGAAATGCGGGCTGGCTGTAACTAGGAGACCAAATGAAATTATTTCTGGCAACTGCCTTATATCGGCTGCTCGCTGATAGATTTCCCAGTCCCCCAATTTTTGGCAATCACTTATTGATTCTTTTTTTTCTTCTTCTTTTTTCTTGGTCTAGGGGCTTATCCTACGCCACTAGAACCTGGACTGTTATGCCAATCATGCCTGTCCACTACCTGACCACAGTACAACACAAAACAAGCGTCCTTCATGATATGTAAGGAAATATTGTGGCATTTCCTCATGGTAGCCCTTGCCCTTTTCTGTTTGCTTTGCCTTACTTACCCAGCGCTACTTCTGCTTGCTAGTTTCATATTTTACTCTTTTATATGTTTTTCATGTGTCATTTTGATTTTATCGTGGGTTATTTTCTGTTTTGCCTATTTTTTTCTAAGCTTCCTCATCTTGTGTTATTTTTTGTTATGTTACAACTTAGGACGTATTCCAGGCCAACTCAGTAAATCTTTGAGCCTGACCCCTGGCGATTGGGGCTATGATTTTGTATGTTACATATTGTGCCAACTCAAAAAAACATTTAACTGTCCTTTACTGAACCTAGCCGGATGACCTGAGCTACATCGTGTCGGTATCCAGTACCAGACATCATCATTGAAGTCAATCTGGCCAATGACATTCTTCCAATGATCGTCATCAAACCCAGCTCAATAGTGCGTGTCTTATTCCACTGCTGCTTTTACAGTATACCATGCCTTGATAGGTTACCGGCAAATATCTTCTAGCATCCGAGACATATCCGATTAGAACACTATCCTGATTCAACACCTTCGCACCCCAATCGGAACTCGATGATCAGCGTTAGCTTGTGAATTCTGACAAATTTGTAAAGGCGAACAAGAAAAGATGACAAACGAACCAGTCACGTAGCCATGAACAGTAATTCTGAACTCTCTTACATTAGTCAATTTCCTCGCGTCGCTGTGAGAGTGATCAGTTTTAACAGCGAATCGAAAATCAAGACCGAAGGTGACAGCAAGTAGAAACAGACTATTGGAGAAACGAGGGTAATCAAGTTGCAGATGGGTTAGAGTCATTCATGCTTCGATTACCTACATCTCTCGCTATTTCAAGCCATGCTGCTGACTAATCATATTTCGGGTGCGGTACTGCATTTTGAATTCGACGGAATTATCCTACGCAGTCATAAGTAGATCTTTGATCTATCGTCAACACTGACCGCCCTATTGAAATCAGTCGATCACACCACTGTACACGAAGACCGCTTCGTGCATTACCAGTGATAGTTGTCGGCCGATTAGGTTCCATCAATAATAGCTGACGACTGTATCACCTGTCTAGCTCCAGTTTTGATTATTATTTATTCTAACGTTAGCCATCGCTCGATCGTAACGAGTGGCCATATGACACTTGTCCAGAATCACATCTCCCTAGGCCCAACGCTCGCGCGACCATGCATCATCTCTCGGTACCTCGGCTTATACGTAAATCCATGGTTCACCAGTAACCCCGGCCTTAGTGTAGAACTCCCTTCCACACAACCTTGACTGTAAGGGTGATGCCAGAGCATTCTCGACATCGACTGATTCAGGTAACACGCGACGACGTCAACTGTTGACCCAATCCGGCCGCAACCCTTTAGGAGCATTAGACAGCCTTGCCAACGTCGAGGTTTCATCGACACCTCTCATCCAGCCTGCAACAGCAGCAGTCTGCAACAGCAGCAACCCCGCCTAAGGGCACTCAGTGATAAGCATATCGCCAGCACTAGCACCATGGTCACGACCCCTGCTCCATCAAGACCTCGGCTGCGCCTCGCACTTCAGAACAACTTTATGCCTGGGGTATTCTCCCTGAAAACTCTGGTATAGCGGTTTAGGCCAGAAGAGTTCCACCCTTTTCCGCTGCTTTCGGAACTTGACCAACCACCATCTCTTTACGACCAATGTGATGGAGCGTATACCACAGTTTTTTAGAAACTCGTGAAAATGTGAAGGGTAAATGCTATACCTCTGTCGCTACCAGTTTGAACAGGCACTCCAAGGAATGCTAGTACTTAGTTGAAGGCCTTCGCGACTTATTTTCTTTCGTATCATGTGACGACTTCATGATAGTTGTCTTACAAACTACGATTTTTGTTAAATGTTCGAGTTGCCTAGTTATTGTAACGAAATCCACAACGAACCCTCGTAAATAGTTCGCAACATCTTCAGCTGTCCCACATTATGCACATTACTAGGGACTTTGCAATTGAAGCCGCTAAGTCGCGCATCATATTGTTGCTTTGAATTCCTTCACTACTTTGCCGAATTTATCATCACGCTTTGGGTATGACGACCGACGAAAGTCATGCGTCACTAATCTGAAGGTCTTGTTCTCCCATTTATTTATGATTTCTGCCACTTGTTTGCTAAACATGAATTATGCGCAACGGGGATCCCATAAAGGCGTTGCTAATACGCAATATATCCGGAACTGATATTATTCCGAAAGCGACTAATCATCGGTCTTCACGTTTGACATTAGACTCTCCCTGTTTAGCTTCTTAGAACCACTTATTCTTCAGCAATGTGTTCAATGGCTTGTCTGACGAACTTATCATACCTATGAGTCTTTCCACGTCAAACCGGACAAAATAAATCAAAAATTGAGTTATAATTTCTTTTAACGGGTTCTTTGGAACAAAGAAATTCATCAAACAACTTAAAAGAAAAAATTTCCGCCCCGATTTTCCAGGTTACACTGGGGTGAAATTCAGGAGAAAGAGGAGGCTTCTCCTCGGCCTTCTCCTTAGATTTTATAGAATTATCCAGGGTTGAGTCTAAGCCCAGCGCGTCGTTGGTTATGCCATAGGCAATGCAACCAATGTTGTCAACCCTTGGAAAACCGGAAGCGGTGTCGAATTCCACCGTGAAGATTTCGAGACGTGGCTCGTCTTGGCGGTCTTGCGACGACAACATGTAGGATTTTGATGATCTTCTGACAGGCTTGTTTCCCATTTAAAGATTCACTGCTGCTCGTACTGCTGATGCAGTACTACTGCTTCGACCGATTCAAAGCTACATCGCCCCAACTAAGACTTCGACTCACCGATCCGTCTCGTTTACGTCCCATAATTTACGCACTTAGAATCGAATGCTAACTTGCACTATTCAACGATACACATCACGCTGCCAATGCAATATTGACAAGCTCGACCACTATCAGTATTGAACATGCAGTTCACACAATTTTACATGGTCCGATCGCGTCATGGTTAGTCAGATCCCACTTCTGATCTGTAAGAAACTAAACACAACAGAATTGCCACTGAGCAATGTTTATTGTACAAAGTAATATCGATATAGGCGAATAACCGAGTATACGTAAGGGAAGACCGTAAACCAAGATGCGATCCGTGTCTCGGCTGGACTAGAAGTAGCGGCCTCACGCCCTCATGCAGGGTCCTGGTTTACGTCATAGTCACGTCACGTGACCAAAGCGTTGTCGCGCGGCAAAACACGTGCGGCAGGCAAGGGTAACCTTTCGTCCTTGTGGGTTTTGATGATATTTCTTCATAACACTCGGGTCGGGTGGTGTTCGTTTTGAGTTAAGTTGGGTCTGATCCTTGCCACTCTTATATCAACTGGTCATACTTTAGGACTTCTTGTGTAGACATATGTCATTCGTCCGTTCGTGTAGCCGTAACTATACCATCGTGAACGCTGCCCCGTTAACTCACGATGCACGATCGCAATAGGAGCATGATGAGATAATTCTGACTCGAACGTAAAACGGCTTCATATTTCAGTTGCCATGACTTGTGTGAGTGATTACAATCCGTCGACCCACACAAACGCCGAAAGGTGCTAATGGCAAAATAATTCGTTTTCAAGTGAAATTATCAGATATGTATCGGTTAAAAAATGTCACAACTCGCGACTGCAACAAGTGGCAGAGTACAGAAAATCAATCGCGATTCGTCAACAGTGTGGCAATCGGAATTTCAAGTGGTCGTTAGGCATTGATCACGGCGATAAGGAAATATATACATGTATTTCCAATGGGTTCGAACTAGTCGGTTAGTAAAAACAAGTGCCGACTTGAGGCATTGGCCTACGGGTTCCATGAATAATAGAACGGTAGTCTGCACTGACGTGATCGCAGGAACGATCAAATTTTCATATTTCAATACAGAATTTAAACAATCAAATACAGGTATCAACAATTTTAATGGTTCGATGATGACATATTCTTCAGCAATGATATGATTCATGCATAACACTATTTGTCCGTTTTTCCTTTGCTGATCCACATAGTAATTATCGGTAAATAACGAAGGGGCTCTGAAATTTACCAGCATAGGGCCTCGTAGTTCCTGTAAGCGGCACTGCTAGAAGAGAAGAAAAAAAAGGACCTTGGTACAGCGATATTTTTTTGCCTCTTCAAACTTACTTAATACAAACTTCCGTAGTGTTTGAACTCGGTTGACGGGGAGTGGCGATATAAAAGAATCTCGGATTCAACGACCAGGCAGCACTTCGGTCAGTAGTGATCAGGGAACCACTTAACTTCGACGATAGAAAATCGCCGAATACTACGACGCACAGCGATGAAGTACTTTTCAATACTGTTCGTCACAGCTGTTTCATTAATATCAGTGAACGGGAAAATTCGTGAGTGATTAGTGTAGATAAGTAAAGGATAAATTCAAGGGAATTTTATTGTTATAATTATAATCATTATTATTATTACTATTAAAAGCGGGATTTCCGTCTATTTATAAATACTGTAAAGTACAATATATGCATATTACACTATACTATATTGATATCTTATGTATTCGGTTCCATTTTCTTGTTTGGTGCAGCCCACTACATTCATATCTGCAAAGCAAACGATCCTCAACTCACAAAATGTATTTATAATGCTATACTCGACCTGAAGGATAAGTTAGTTGAGGGAATCCCCGAGCTCAGTGTGCCATCGATCGATCCCCTATATTTGGACAAGTTAGCTTTGGACTTGGGGCCCGGGTAAGAGACACAAGTTAACCGAATATCGCATATTTACGTAGGAATTAAGCTGTTGCATGCTTTCGGGAAAAATGGTCGTCTCTATTTTCCAATAGTATATTGTATGTTCAGGAATTGGTGAACTGGTGTAAAATTGGTGCATTGGTGTAAAAGATCACAGCCCTTTAACTTTGATCTTCAATATTCCAGGTTCAGGGCCGAGGGCCGAGACCTGTTGCTGAGAGGAGGAAAAAACTTCGAAATCCATAATTTAGTCGTCGATATTCAGGCAAACACCTATTCCTTCATTGTATCGATTCCAGAAGTTGTCGCTGTTGGCACCTATGAGATCGACGCAGCAATAGCCTCGATCCCCCTCAAAGGGAAAGGACCAATCCACTTAACGGCGAGTAAGATAAACTTTCTCAATAATTTGCAATGAATAATCTCAAAAGTTTCGATGATAATTCGTGGCGACGGAGTTTCAAATTGTACTCTTTCGTGGTTTTAAGGATCCGTTAGAGGCCAAGGGACGCTGCATGGAAAGAAAGTGATGCGCGGCGGGAAAACCTTCAACTGGTTTCCCAGTATGGATATGAAGTTAGACATCGATGACTACGATATAAAATTAGAGAATCTGTTCGAGGGTGATCCGGCGATCGGAGAAGTTACGAACAAACTGCTCAACGAAGAGAAGACCGAAGTGCTGGCCAGCCTGCTTCCGGGGCTTGAAAAGGCGCTGATTGGGCATATTTTGCGCACAGCAAATAACATATGCAAAAACTTCAGCTGGGAGGAGCTGTTCCCCGAATCCTAGTTACCAGAATCAGTTATTAGATTCAAAATATCTGTGATTAGCATTCCTTCGCATTTGGCGTTACAGCTAATTGCCATTCCTTTTCATGAATAAAGATTATTGACTGAACCGCCTTGAAATTCTGACGGTTTTATTCTACTACTTCGAATCCTACCCCACTTTCTTCGCCTGCAGATCATAGCTGATAAAGAAATATACAAAGTGCATTTTATTTAATGCCAGCTCTTCCGAATCGATGCTCATTTAGGATATCACTATACCATTGCATTTCGCGTTATCACATTTCAAGGTGAATATACCAAACAATGAACCTAACTTTTTTTGGAGTAGCTCATTGAAACTTGATGAGCTTTGGCTTGTTAAGCTCCGTGCTCTCGGTTTCAGATCAACAACATCATTTTCAGTCTACAATAAGGGAAAAAGGTATCCAGAATCGCCGATGAATGGACGGATAAGGCTCAACGAATGGACGAGGTGGGATAGATTAGCCACAATGACAACAGACAGGTAAAAATTTATTCCTAGAAGACATAATTATTATTACAATAACCATCGGGTACATTAATATCGAGTATTGAAAGTGAAAAGTAATAAGGAAGTAATTAAAGATAAAAGAGTTGCTTACCTATATCAGTCTGTTTCACACTTGTACGTGTCAAACTTTTTAAGTCGTTCTCGACTGGTTTTGCCACACACACTTTTTGTACAGGATACTATTCAAGCGGGATTTTTTGCGGGATTTCAGTTTCACTTCATTTTTTTCCTCTCTGTATTCGCTACTAGCTTTTTCAGGTTCCAATTGCAGCGTTTCTACTTCCTCTGGAATTTTTGAAGCAATTCGTTTCCGAGATGATTCTTCTCGGCTTGCCTACATGGCGTCGAGTCTCATCGAAAAATCATTGACTCAACATTCGGTACACCGTTTCCGCGAAATACAAATTATCTCTTCAAAATTTATAGATATTAGGTTAAAAAAACTTTGTATACCTAACGTTACCAGCATCTATCTTTAGATGGTCATTTCACCTTTTAAAAATATATCGGTGATTCTGTTCTGACTGTTACTTTTTTAATTAAACATTTTTTGATTCTATAATTAAACTTTTTCAGTTTTATAATGCATCTTATTACTCTATTTTATTGTAAAAATGAAAGTCCGAGAGGATTACGCTACAACTTCAAATTTTCCGGGCCACGGTACGGACTCATTCATCCACGGTACTGACATAAGATAAATTTGGTAGACATTCTTTAGAAAAATTATTATGAATTGTATTATAATTTATTTATGAATTGTATTATATCATCAATTAGATTTATGGATTAATTAGTTTGGATCATTTATTGCGACAAAGAAATAATGAATTCATAAGTAAATTCTAGAAATGGAACTGACACTGTACTGACATTTAAGTGATTTAAACCGTAAGTTTTCTCCGGACTGCAAGTTATATTATACGAAAGAAGCGATGAAATATGTTCGTGAGGATCGTATTGATACAAAAATTTTATGAATAGATTGTTAATGGATGACCAGTGAGAGAAACAGTACAGGACATTAATAGACACAGTTAGAGAGGAATCACCGATATAGTGTTCGTTCAATCATTGCCGTATTCGGGTAGTTAGATTTACACCAAATGTTCATTATGTGAATGTGAATAACGTACTTGTGTTTGATACGATAGTTATTTTGAAGATATATTGTTATGTGATGTCTGGAGAATGATGATGGTGAGTCGACAACGAGATAGAATATCTAGTGTGAAAGGGACTTGACCATTGGTTGGATGATTGGGAAATAGTTTTGAGAGTAACTTCAATGATTTTAATTTGACAGATATGATCGGCGGTAGAGTTGATTTTGAATAAGAAATTGATGAACTTGCAGTCGAGATTGATGCGATAAGTCTTGGCGTCTCTTTCGGAAGCAACTAGCTTTTCATAAAATGCGGAGAGACCGAGATAGATGGAAGGCCACGTGTTACTAACTCCATGACTCTTGACATTACCGTGTTCATGAATAAAAAGTGCATGGTTCAGTCTGGAGTGATTCTCAAGGTCTGATCATTGACGATTGGTAACGAATGCGAATTTTGAATATCAGCAGCGCAGACTGTTCATCGGGTTACACCCGGTGAAATGCAAAAGCGTAACCATTGTTACTTGTAGTATAATTCCGTGAATTGCAGTTACTTCCTTTCAATTTGGTACGCTACTACCGCATATCCTCTCTTCAAATATTTGGAAGAATTCTCCACAACTCTGACGCTTCTGCACATAAACTAGCCTATGGACATTCCAAACCGTATTTGACCGTTCATAGCCATTCCATCAGTACTTGAGATGAAATCACGTGGAGATAAATTACCACTAAGAGATTTTTGTATGTGATTTCCGTTATCCATTTTTAATATGTGGATACGAAACAAGCGGATTTACTTTCACTCGATCATCACTCTTTCTTCCAATACGAGATATAGCGCTCTGTCGACTGATTCTTGACTAAATGCCGGCAGTGAATCGACTTATTCACTATTTGCGGTCAAAATGACATAGATATGCGGATTTCAAGCACATGGTTCACTGTATGCTGACTATCTACAGTCCGCAAATGTCATACAAACTTACGCCTGCGAGAAGGTTGTGCGAATAATATTGAAAATATATGTACAGTACCGAATAGAAGGCGTTGGTGTAATAGCGTTTTTTTTGGCAGATTTTACGTTTATTTTTCGGGGTGTTTATGAGCATGGAACATTATGACATAAATGAGGAGAATTATACCTAAAATCATTCTGAACTAGTCGACGAGCAAAAACAGAATCAGAAAAACGAACCTTGAACAATATCAGTTTTTGTGACGTCTTCCATGGTGACGGTTGGGGAGTAGTGATATAAAAAGAACACGTTTTCAAAGAGCACAAGCACTTTTCTTTCGCCAGTAGTGATCAGAGAGGCACTTTAGCCAGAGATACCGTAAAACATCACGATGCACTGCAGAACAGAGATGAAGTACTTTTTAATACTGCTGGTCTCAACTGCTTCGTTAGTATCAGTGAGCGGGAAAATTCGTGAGTGATTAAAGTACTTAAGTGACGTAATTCATAAGCATAACAATGAATGTACTTTTGCTATCACTATTGTCATTACTCTCATTATTAGATGTGAAAAAGCCAATTTCCGTACATTTAGATATTATCAAGTATAACACATACATACAGTGTAACCCTTCCGATTGCCGATTGGGAAAGCTCAGGACAGACCAACCTCTTTTAGTTTGCGGTAGCGTCCGTAGGCTAAAGTCCCTAGCGTACCAAGAAAGAGCCCCCAGCCCTTCAGTGGAGCTGATTAAGGGGCCTCAATACACGCTCTGATCACCTCCAAAACGCGCTTGAGGGGTTACGCCACCCTGAAATTTTCAGAACTTTTTTTATTCTCATTCTCTTAAAGCGTGTACTTTCAAGAATGTATTGAGCGAAAGTTGGAACAAAAATTCCGAAAATTGACCGAGTTACAGTGGTTTCAACGAAGCGTTGCAGCTTATGCCGCTATTATACTGATGATGGAAGTCTTATGGTCAAAAATCGAACCGAATGCTCAGAGAAGGTGCGAGGATTTAGATAAGAGCCGTATCTCCATCGTCGATTTTGGAGCAGAGCAATCAACGGATGAGGCAAGAAAATTAAGAAGAGCGGCTCGAAAAGATGCGGAGGACATTCTTTCGTTTGCAGGAGGGACACTGTGACAAGGTCAAGAATCGCAGACTGAAGGTAAAACTGAAAATTCTCTCTTTATCGGACATCAAACTCGTAATGCTTTTCCTTTTGCGTTTTTCTCGAAACTACGTTTTTTATATTTTAATATTTTAAGGTGTAAACTCCACAAACTGTTATTGGATATAAAAAAAAAAAAAATTTATTTAACCGTTATGTGAGAAAAAAGTTTTGGAGCGTCTCAGAGTGGCGTAACCCCTTAAAAGCGGGAGGTAAGGCTAGCATCAAGCGATTAGATCAGTCCAGACTGAGAGCTTTCGATCTGAGGGGTTCTATACTGTACACATTACATCATACAACAGGTATATTGACATGGTATTCATGCTTTAGACTTTTTTTTGTTTGAGCATAGCTGGCTACATTCAGATCTGCAAATCGAAAGATCCTCAACTCAGTCAATGTGTTCGCAATAGTATAAATCACCTGAAGGATAAGTTAGTTGAGGGAATCCCCCAGCTTAGTGTACCGCCGATGGATCCCCTCTATTTGAAGGAGTTAATCCTGAATTTAGGGCCTGGGTAAGAGATATGAGTCGAATATCGCATGCATTACGTAAGAATTGGGGCTGGTACATGATTTTGGAAAAAATGTTGATCTTTATTCAAGAATGGTATATTATATGGATCGAAATTGGTGCAGCGTGTTAAAAAAGATTTGGGGACAATAAATTCTACATCACATATATTGTGGAAAATCGAAGCTCGTTAATTTAGATCCTGAACATTTCAGGTTCAAGACCACGGGCCGAGACCTGTTCTTGACAGGGGGAAGAAACTTCAAAATCCGTGATCTAGTCGTCAATATTACGGCAAACACCTATTACTTCGATGTAACGGTTCCGGAAGTCATCGCTAACGGCAGCTATGAGATCGACGCAGCAGGAGCCGTGATCCCCCTCAGAGGGAAAGGGCCAATCCACCTAACGGCGAGTAAGACAAACTTTCTCAATAGTTTGCAATCAATGATCTCAATTATTCAGACTAAAATACGTTTTAATAATAATTCGTGGTGGCGGAGTTTAAAATTTTACTCTACCGGTGTTTCAAGGATCCGTTAGCGGCCAAGGGACGCTACATGGTAAGAAAGTGATGCGCGGCGGGAAAACCTTCAACTGGTTTCCGAGTATGGATCTGAAGTTAGACATCGGCGACTACGATATAAAATTGGAGAATCTTTTTGAGGGTGATCCGACGATTGGAGAAGTTACGAACAAGCTGCTTAACCAAGAAAAGACCGAAGTGTTGGGCACCCTGCTTCCGGGGCTTGAGAAGGCACTGATTGAGCATATTCTGCTCACGGGAAATAACATATGCAAAAACTTCAGTTGGGACGAGCTGTTTTCCGAATCCTAGTAGCCAGGATCAGCTATTCAATTCAAATCATCTGTGATTAGCATTATTTAGCATTTGGTGTCAGAGACGATCGCAATTTTTGTATGAATAAATATTTTTGATGAACCACCTTGAGACTTCTAATTCCCTTCCACTTTCTTTGCCTGAAGCTCATCTTACAGAAGAAAAGAAAGGCATTAGGAGACTCGACAGAGTCTCGCGCTAAGTACATTAAAAAAAAAAATGCTTTTTTTTATACACCGCGCGAGACTCGGCCGAGTCTATGTACCCGAACGTGAGCTCTACGGCCTATACGGCAATTTTTAACCTAAAAATTAAAAAACTTTTTCAAGTGCGGCGCGAGATTCGTCCGAGTCTCTTCAACCGCAAGGGCAATAGGGACTACGGGTATAAGGATTATTGACATGGTTCAATTGCTGTTCTCTCGTCGTTGTCTACAAAAGGCCTAACCTAACCTCCAAATTTTTATTTCAATATATTCTACTATGACACATTCAATCTTATACTAATTATCAATTTGAGAAAGAGTAAATGTGATATAGGTTTGGGGCAGTAGCATCTGATTTAGGATCTTTTTTTTAAGAGGAAAGAATCTTTGTGTAAAATAATAATTGTTTTTTTTTGGCATGAGGATGTACTTTTTAATGTACTTGGCGAAAGGTTTTTGCACCGGAGGTGCTTTTTGGAGTATACCACTTTTCAATGACAGCTCCTTTGCGTCGAAGCTCATTTATAAAATTACAATGCCATGTCACCGCCTTTCTTTCACAGAATTATTTTTCAATTGAAATTATCCGAATATTTTTCGACTATGGTTTGTTTGTTCGCCTCAATTTTCCTTTTTGAATTTTGAACCCCCGTAATCATTTTGTTACGAATACCACGCCTGAAAAAAGCTCGATCTAATCTTGTATTTTGGCTCATTTTGCTTCTATTCTTCATTTTTATTCTATTTTATTATTATTGAATGAAATTAGTGGGATACATACCTAATTGATAGGCATTCAGAAGATGGCAGCCAGCTTTCGTGTTCTACGCTCATTACTATAAATATGTGAATGGATGTATCGCTTGATCATTATTCCAATGCATTTCATAGATCTCGTCTTGGATCAGAAATGCATAATTTGTCAGATAGTACGCCAATAGCATTTTTTTTCTCTCTATCAAAACCAACTTGAAAGCCGATGCTAATAAGTTTCAATATCAGTGTTTTTTTCAAACTGCGACAATTTCCTTTCGGAATTGGGAATAAGATTTCGTAGCATGAATACCAACTAAAAAATAAACTTTCTTTGTAATAACAGTCTAAACACGTCATGTCAGATTACCAACTGACTATGTTTAAATATTGTATTTTATTTATAATTATTAAGCTTATACTCACTTTTTTATGTACCATGTCGAATACTTGTTAATCTCCATTTGGGCGAGAATGATATATTACAGTACAAGTTTAACAGGTTCCAAGATTCAATAATCTCCATGCTCCCCGCTTAGTCGCACAAGAAAGGGGATTCGACGATCACTTTGTCTCTCGTATTTCAAAATATGTATTCTTATTTTTACCAGCGTTTTTATCGGCGATAGCCATGGATTTGGGATGAAATTCGCGGGAACGTAAGGTCGTGTAACAAGACAGCATATTATTGCTGCTACCGCACGACCATGTTCCTACATAGGTATAGTTCGAAGAGGCACCCGCTTCGGACGAAACGCAAGTACGCGATTGGCTGAGACGCTTACCATGCTTCAATCTCCTACCTCATCTCCACTATAAGCTTCCAATCTTAGCAGTACACCGACGCGACCAAGGCGCAACAAACTTTCGAATTCGTATTTGCGCTTACGCAACAGAAAGGATGCATTAGATTGTGGAACTACCGTCTTGCGATTCGTAACGAACACCTTCGCGTTGCCGTTGACGTTGTCGAATACAATTTAAAAAGTTTCTATTTCCACACGTGAACATTGAACCCGTTGTAATCAATTGGATATTTCCTATTTCATGATATCATTATTTATCCATGGTTACGAAAGATTGTCATTGGCTGGATGCTGAATTTTGCGTTGACGTGTAATATAGTCATATAGATCAGACTTCCTCTTCTTCTTCTCTATCTCTTGGTTCTTTCACTTGTATCGCCATACATGTATAAGCAGAACGCAATGTCGAGGCAAGTACCGCCATGGACTCACGAATTTAGCAGATTGTGTTACCAACATAAGGTAAACAGTACAGCTCGAGAAGAACGGAAACCCAACTTACTAAGGCATATTCTCGAATCACCTGGTACACTTGAGCCCGATAGTACATAAAAGGGTGCTTTATTTCCACTATTTTGTATAAAAGAAATTACAAACAGTTGTGCCGGTTAATCTTACAGTGGGATAGAGCTCATTTCTGGAACCCGGCATGAACTAGCACACGTATCTCACATCAGATAGTATCTTCAAAACCACTGAGTTTTGATTTACTGCCACCGCACGCAGCATGAAACGTAACAGAAACCTCGCGCATAAGTATCACAATCGTAGCGATTTCTTTTTGGTAAGGGATTGTCCATATATAGGTGAGGTCATACGGTATTCGGCTATTCCCGTCCTCCCTTTCACGGATCACAAATTTTCTCACCCCATCGTGCCCCCCTTGGGTAAAATGACGTCACAGCGATGTTAAGAAACAACCGATTCAATCCGTTTCCTATGAAGAAAATTGCTTCCGTTCCATGGGCAAATCGTGCAGTAATGTCGAGTGTCTGACATCATACTTGGTAGAACCCCTTTACCCGCCTTGTGTCACTTAGAAAACAGTAAAATTGGGATTCGGGTCAGTGGGGATCGGTCGAATTCAGAATCAAAACTGCGTAACTGATATTTATATCTATATCTAAAGGTTTTTTCCGCTCGAACGTCTTGGAATTTCTATCGCACGTCGATGTGGACGCACATACGTGCAAAAACATTCTGCGTTGTCATTTTCAAGGTTGCCACGCTAAAAGTGCCTAATTTATGCGATACGACTACGTAACTCATACTGAGCGTGTCGTCCTCAGTATTTTATAATGATCAACTTATGACCATTAAAACAACAGCATATAAACGTTTTTATCATAGCTACACGGGTAATCTTCACTTAGCTGAACAATTCGACTCAACATTTGAATTATTTGAATGAAATTTATAACTTTTATTAAATTTTCTAAGTCCTGGAAACATGAACACTTCATTCCAACCCCGTATATTTCAGAATGAGGCTTCAGTCACGATGTTTAGACACAAGCCAAATTTCAAAAATGTTTTCCTTCGGACTGATGCAACTTTTTGTAACTTCGTTTACAATAGTATGTTGCAGTTCGATGTAGAGTATTCCATACCCAATTTTATTCAAGCGATGTGGTGCTCTTTCCTAACAAATCTAATTTTTTTAGATATGCACTTTTGAGAATGAAGTCTTTTTAAGGCAGCTATGACCGTTCAGTCGCACACTAATACGGATCTATTGGTTACATATTAATGATGAATTAGTCGTCGTAAAAACAGAAACAAACGAATAAACCTTGAACAGCATAATTTTAGCTGCCTCTTCTCACGCAGGTACCCCGTCATTAGCGTTTGAACGTTGTCGACGGGGAGCTGCGATATAAAAGGATCTCGACTTCTAAGATCGCGCAACACTCTTGTTCTGCCGAGAGTGATCGGAGAGCCACTTTAGCGAGTGAAACCGCCAAATACGACAACCCACAGTGCAGCGATGAAGTACTCTCTAATACTGCTGGTCGCAACTGCCTCATTGATATCGGTTGACGGGAAAATTCGTGAGTAATTGAAGCGCAGTATCGTAGAAATTCGAAAACATGTAGATGCACTGATACTATTGTTGCCAAATGTGGAACAGCGGATGTCTGTCCATTTATGAACAGCATAGAGTACCTAATATATATACATATCGTGACACGTCATACATACATACATTGATATGTTATATATTATTTTTTCCGTTTTTTGTTTGCTGCAGCCGACTACATTCAGACCTGCAAACACAGCAACCCTAAGCTTAACGAATGTATACAGAATAGTATACTCAATCTGAGGGATAAGTTAGTTGAGGGAATCCCGGAGCTTGATGTGCCGTCGATCGATCCCCTCCATTTGCCCCAATTGGCTTTGAACTTAGGGCCTGGGTAAAAGTTATCAGTTGCACGAAAATGACAAACTACTTATACATAGAAATTGGGCTTTTGCATGATTTTGTGAAAAATATCGAACTTTTATCTTGAATGGAATCATGGATTAAAAATATTGGCACACATTAAATTTTACCGCTTATAAAAGATACAAAATTATAGCTCGTTAACTTTGATCTTAAACATTTCAGATTCAAAGCCGAGGGCCGAAACCTAGTGCTGAGAGGAGGAAAGGACTTCGAAATCCATGATTTAGTCGTCGATGTTAATGCAAATACCTATGGCTTTGCTGTTACGGTTCCAGAATTGACCGCCAGCGGAACCTATGAGATCGACGCAGTAATCGGCTCAATCCCTTTGAAAGGAAGAGGGCCAATCCACTTGACAGCAAGTAAGACCAATGCTCTTTATAATATGCAATAAATATATTGTTGCATTAAATTATACTCTTTTGTTGTATTAAGAATCCGTTACTGGCCGCGGGACGATACATGGTAAAAAAGTAGTACGCGGCGGGAAGAATTTCTACTGGTTCCCGACTATGAGTATGAAGTTTGAGATCGGCGACTACAATATTAAATTGGAGAACCTATTCGCGGGGGACCCGAAAATTGGAGAAGTAACGAACAACCTGCTCAACGAAGAAAAGTCCGAAGTACTTGCCACCCTGCTTCCAGGGCTTGAGAAAGCGCTGATTGAACATATTTTACGCGTCGCAAATAACATATGCAAACACTTTTCCTGGGACGAGCTGTTCCTCGAATCCTAGCAACCATATGATCAGGTCTTGAGTCCAAACTATCCCTAATTCGCATTATTTCACATCGAGTGCAAGAGGTGATTACGACTTTCCATGAATAAAGATTAGCGATACTGAATCACCTTGAGATGTTGACGGTACGTTCCACTGTTCCTAATTCCTTCTATATCCTTTGCCCGAAGATGAGGATTTTGCCTGCGGCGTTCCTCCGGCCAGGAGCAGCAAAGGCATACATACTATACATTCCAATGCCGGTACATCTGCGTCGAATGCGCGCGCATTCTAGCAAACGAAGATGAATCGGTGAATCCCATTTTTGAAGATTCCGGATTGAAAGGAATCGCAAAGAATTGACATTCACGTCCATTTGAATTTTTTCTACAATTTTTTTCAATCTGGAAGACTTTTAAACGGGATTCATCAATCCATTCTCGTTTACTATAGAATTCCCCCGGTCGTGTTCCTATATGCGCTAGGCAAGTACACATACCATACTTTTACAAGACAGTTATAGATTTCTGTTGCGGTATATCCAAACACTACAAAGATGTCAAAATGACATCCGACAATGTAAGGGTGAAATACACCGGACGTCGTTTTGTGTAATTTCTGGATATCGAAACGTCTGGCATATCATTTTGAGTATAGAATCATTATATGTTCGACTATTGTGAAAGATGCTAGTATAGAAATATGCAGTGACGATGGGATTGGCGATTGAGAAATATTGTCTCTCGGTGCGTCATTCAATTTTGTCAGTTATGGGTAGACAACATACTTGGAAGCTTAGAGTCTTGCGAGCGAAGAGTCTTCCTCGATTATCCTATATTTACTTGCGAAGCAAAGGAGACAACGCGGATTAACTTCTTATTCACTGGAATTCTATAGGAAACATTAAGTTAAAAATAAATAATGATCCAACCTAATCAGAACTTGAAATCCACTGGCGATGTACCGTATCTAACAGTCATATTGTGGAAATGCAAAAATTGATTTTATACAGCGCCAGTGGATCCAGGGATCGTTTTGAAATAAGCGTTGCTTCGGTTTGAAAACCATAATATTTTTGGATAATATTCTGTAGTGTTGAAACCCATCCCGGGAAGCATTATGTTAGAAATAATCGTATCTCAGCTATGCGTACACCGATTATAGTGATATCAGGCTCAAATAAAACCTCCTGCTCATCTTATTCTGGTGATAAATCGGTGAGACTGATTGTGAGGATATTGCCTATTATTATACGATATAGGATAGGCGAGAAACATACGAGCACGCTACCAGCGTGTGCGTCAGACCGTTAGCGCCGCCTCACTGGACTGCCAGCCCACTTTGGGCAGAACCTAGCACGTAATACAAGAAGAGTACTTGCATACCATATAATGTGATGAATGCAACTACTGTACCTACAGTAGAAAGTAGTGCCAATTTTCAGATCACTCTTGTGCGATGAGACGAGTCTAGTATTACTTCCTAATAGCAATTGTAGATTATAGGAAAGTTGTACTCCTTGTAAGTCATACCTCGATCAATTTTCTCCCTTTCGCTGTGTCAAATCAACAATGAATTCTTTTTTCTGAATAATTTCGTTTCCATAAAGATTGAATTGCATTATAGTTCAGCTCGGATCCGCGGTGAGAGATAACAATAATTTATTAGGGCTAGTATAAGGTTTTCAAATTGATCACTGGATTCACTGATCCCGAACGCCTACATGAAACTACCTACACTACTTACGGCAGTTCCACTTTCTGCCACCGTACGGCGTACTGCTATAGCCACGAACTATGAAGTACACACGTAAAAAATATTAATCTGTGCAACGCTACCACTCTACAATTTTATCGTCCATGATCGCGATAGGCTCGAAAGCGAAAAGCCATGTGGCCTGCTCAAACAGTTGAATTCATCGATATATTTGAACGAGATTATTAAACTGAATATCAAAGACAATTAGAACTCACAATGTCATTTTTTATAAGGAACAGTCGAGGCGGTGGACCGGCCAAAAGGAAGGTAAAATCATTCACATATTCCGTAAAACGTTAACAACAAAACAAATTTCGTCTTAACGATAGAGGTTAACCCCACATGTTTATATTTTGTATTATCGAGTATAATAATGATCGCGAACAACGTCGACGTTCTATTTTGTTCAGAATTCGGTAGAAATATACGAGAATTTATGAAAAAAACGAATTGAAAAATTCGAACAGTTTCAACGGTCTTTTGTTTCGAGTTTTCAAAATTTCACAGTTTGTTTATCGAGATTTCATGAGGTAGTTAAAACCTGCGATCTCAAAACTTGGGCTCAATTCATTTACAGGTTAACGGACGCATAGGCAAAAGAACTTCGGACGGTCCTCCGCCAAAAACTAAAAAAAAAGATATCAAAAAGCCTGTTATACCAGAGGATGACGAGAGCATCGCCAGCAGCGATGAAGAATTTGCTGAGGAACGGTAATATCGGTGTTACATTTCAAACAGTACAATGGACTAGTTCGTTTATTTGGAAATTTGAAAGTGCATAATTATTCCAGTCAATATCAACGATTTCCACATCTATGATACTTAGTTCTAGGGAAATTCTTATAAGAATATTTCATTCCTAAAAAATTCGTGTAGCAAAGAGGCTGATTAAGTTAAAATCCTAATAAAAATGGTTTTTAAAGAGTGAAGGATACAGAAAGCAGCTACCAGAGTTTAGTTCCTATTCTTTATCTTCAAACAACTTCACTCGTAACTTCAATAAACTATTTATCATCTCACTTGACTTGCAACTTAGGTCAGATACTTCTCATGGAGTAGTAATTTCAAGGAGCGAATTACCCCTGGAATCTGAACGTATATCTCCGTCAAAGCTTGTGAAATCCTTTACAATCTTGTAGCCTCATTGAAATCCTATAAAATCTCTTGAAATCTGGTATGCGCAAGAACTTATGTGTGATTGGTTTCTGAAGTAACTGCAACTTAACTGAGTACCGATCCTCATGAAACTGGCATTGGCTCCTAAGAATGGAAATACAAGAAATTGTTAAATTTCAAAAGAAAACGATAAATCTGTGATATCAAATGAGTTGTTCTCTTTCAACAGAGAAAGAAAAAACCGTGTGGAAAGTGAATCCAATGAAGAAGAGGAGGAAGAAACTGCGCAAGAAAAACGTTTGCGACTTGCCAGAAAGTATTTAGAGGAGATCGAGAGAGAAGGTATACAGAAAACTCCAAACTGACTCTTAGAAACAATTATTGGAACGTTAATTTTGAATGTTTGATTCCTACCCTGTTTTTATAAAGAAAAAGATAGAGCAGACTTTGAGGAAGGAGCTGTGGCGAAGCGACTGAAAGAGGAATACTTAGAGGAAAAGGGTCGCCTGAGAAAAACAGTCGCCAGCAATTACACTGGGCATCTAGAGCCCGTTATTTTACGATGTAAAGACCAAAAGAATTCTATCACGTGTCTCTGCCTCTCGAGCGATGGAAAATTTCTTTATTCTGGATCGAAGGATGGAACGTTGGTAAAATGTAGATAAAAAGCTTGCCATACTTTGTCCAAAACTCGATCGATCTACTCGGACTATTGAAGAAAAATTTCTTCCGTCTTTCAGGGTCGTTGAAAGATAAAAACAAACTCAAAGTTATCAAGGGAAAACGGAAAGGAACTGAAGGGATGAAATACGTGCGATGTCTAGCCATAAGTACCGACGGTAAATTTCTAGTAAGTCTCAAATGCGGACCAAATCTAGTCGCGATACAAAAAGATTTGAGAAATACTCGAGTCCCTTGGTTTACAGTATGTAATATTAACTTTCTTTCAAAGGTTGCTGGCGACGCCGCGTCTAAAGAAGTGAAAATCTACTCTGGTGACGAACTGACACACATTAAAAACCTCCAGGGGCATAGAGGCCCGGTTAGCGGGCTTGTATTCAGACGAGACACTCACACTTTGTACTCAGCATCTGAAGACCGAAGCGTAAAAGTGTGGAACCTGGACGACATGGCCTACGTTGAATCAATGTGTGTGAAATGATGAATAATGGTACATTTATTGGTGTCCGAGGTACCAATCTGGCTAATTGTTAATTTGAATTGATTTTCGGGTTCAGGTTTGGTCATCAGAACGGGATAACATCGATAGACGCTATTTCCCGTGAGCGTGCGATAACCAGCGGAGGTTTTGACGGCACAATAAGAATATGGAAGATCGTAGAAGAGTCGCAGCTAATTTTTAATGGTCATTCCGGTAGCATAGACTCTGTGAAATTAATAAACGAGGAAAATTTCTTCAGCTGTGGAGACGACGGTCAACTTTGCGTCTGGGGATCGATGAAAAAAAAACCATTATGCTCGGTCGCTGAAGCACACGGCAAAGATCAAGACAATGGACGACCCATGTGGATATCTAGCATAGCCACTCTCCTAAATACCGATCTCGTAGCTTCTGGTACGAAAATGATCTGCCAGAGGTAATGTTGATAGAATGTTGTAACACAAATGTAGCTTCTTCTCTTCCAGGTTCTAGGGACGGAGTGATCAGGCTATGGCAGTGCGGAGACGGTTTTCGAACCCTGACGCAATTGCTGGAGGTGAAGATTCCCGGATTTGTTAACGCCCTTGCTTTTACGCCTGATGGAAACAACCTCGTCGCAGGAATCGGTCAAGAGCATAGATTAGGAAGGTGGTGGCGAGTTCCAGAAGCTAAAAATTCTCTAGTTGTTATACCTTTGATAAGAAAAAGTGAAAAATAATAAATATTATTACAGACAAACTGTCTATTCGGATTAGAGCCTGTCGCTCTATATTGATTTTTCCAACTACACCTGCAGGGGCGAGATCATAAGAACCTATGCGTTTGATCATTGCGTTTGATATTTATAAACTTATAATTCCAATTCTTCAGTACATATTTCAGAATACTCAAATTTTGCCTTTCAACTTGATATCGTGATTGAACTATTTCTGCCATAATATTGTTGCGCGTGAAATAGTCATCAGTTATCAATTAAGCGATAAATGAGAATAAGGTAAACTCTGTTAACAACAGCTTATACCAGCGGGTTTTGCGAGCTCAGCATTACCCTCATGAACTCCGTATGTATCATAAATATCATGACAAGTGGCATGCAGTGGAAAATATCCACTTGTATAGAGGTAAAATTTCATATCCCTGATTATCTGTATAGTCTTGAAATAGTTTGAAAGATTGATAGTGCTATGTCACCCAGGCGACAAGCCTTGAAGATCATCTTTATACCGTGGAAAAACCCTGTTGGTCTTTTAAACGAGTCGTCCGATTATGTAAAGAGCATAGTTCAGCTGAGAGATAATCAAGCTGCATAATATGAGGGATCATGTTATCTATGTTAAGTAACTAACAAAAGCTTGTTGTTTCAAAAAAATGTCAGAAATAGGTAAAGAGGGCATTAATGGAGGGGGTGGGGGGGACATGTATTAATGCAGCTTCATAACTCGAAAGATGCCTCAGTTTGAAACAAAACGCATCGTAGACAACTATCTTTGACTTTTGCCGACTAGACGATGGGAAATCTGAAGTATCTGACTGCCCAGGAAAAAGAGTTTTATACAAAAAATGGATTCGTGAAGTTGAGTGGAATATTCACTGACGCAGAGCTCCAATCTATTTCCACCGAGTATGATGATCTTTTCGAACGTAAAAATAAAGAAAATCGAGATGGACTGGAATCTGCATGGCGTGGAGATAGAGTGAAACAAGAAGCTGGATACATAAATTATACGGTTTGTGTTCTCGCTGCATAGTTCTATCACTTTCATTACACTTATGTAACATATTTTTACCCACCTGTTACATACAAATAAATAAATCGAATATAAAACAATGAATAATAGCCAACTTGACTTCTGCCGTACAAAGAGAGCATCATGTCGAAGTACAAAGTTACAGTTCCGATTTTGGGGATTTTTTTTACAAAAATTTCTTATTATCCACCAATGCAAATTTGGTCTTAAGTTATTGAAGAAACCTGCTGCAGTACGTCAGCAGTTTGCAGGCTCATAAATAATTAACGAATCTTGTTTCTATTTTTTGTCCATATTTTATGAATTTCTGATGTTGGTTTAATTAATATTTTTCACAATAGCTTTAATAAATAAATAAAAACGGTTTTCTCTGAGTAATTCATAAGCGAATTCGCATAATGGTTTGTGAAAATTTTTGCCAAGCCAAACGCATCGACCATCTGATGATACTCGGTGTATTCCCATAGTATTATTTGATTTTTCTGTAAACAGGTGAAATCAATCCACAATTTACAAATGCACAGCGCAGAGTTCACCAAAGTGATAACAAACCCAAAACTGTTGGATGCAATCGAGGATCTGTTGGGCACTGAAAACATCCTGCTACACCATACGAAGGCTCATATAAAACCTCCTGAGAACGGAGCTCCTTATCTGATGCACCAAGACTATCCCTATTTTCCCTTCAAAAATCACACTATGCTGGCTGTATTCCTTCACCTAGATGACACGACTCCAGAGAACGGAGGTTTGGCCGTCTATCCAGGAAGTCACAAGCTAGGACCACTGGAAGACAAAGGTGAGACGGACAAGGATGGCGAGCAGTATCACTGGGTGGATCAAGACCAGTTTCCACTGTCAAAAGCCATTCCTGTCTCGGCTAAGAAAGGAGAGATAATTGTGTTCTCTTATCTTCTACTTCACGGATCGTACTTGAATCTTTCGAACAGCCCTCGAAGGATGTTCCTTATACAACTCAGAGCTGCGGAAGACGAACCTACGAAATTATGCCACCAGTCTCCGGCGCAAAATCTTGTTCTTAGGGGTAAGAACAAAAGCCGAAGTGCTCAAATGGCCACTCGTTTTGATCGCTGATTGGCTAACTTTTACTCAGTTATCCACCTTTTTGATTCAAAAACCGCTGCTACTTTTATGCCTGTCCCCATTTTTGGCATATATTGTTTTCCTCTCTAATGTTTTATGCACCCATGTATTGTATGTATCAGATCTTGTTCAATCAAATAGATCACCCCGAATAGAGATCACAGAGATCAAAAGACTCAGTCTCCTCGATCAGTTCCTATCCCTGTCCTCAAGTTAAGAATGAATCTAGCGAGTCGTATTGGCTGTTGGGGAATGAAAAGAACGGGTCCCCAAGCATACTACAAGTAAAAAGCATTGGCAAAAAATCGTTACTATTTAATGCCAGTAAGAATATACTTTATTGTCATCCTCAAGAGAGTTGCTAACAATCCACATAATTCATCAAATTAGAGACCAATTCGATTTTGAATAAATCAGGTGAATTAGTCGATGAAACAGCTGGTATCAAACTTTCAATGTTGCATCCATGCTATTTACGTATCTCTAGGTTCGGTGTTGGGAGATTCACCTTGCAGCTGATCTCTTCTAGTTTTGGGAGCGTATATAGAGACTCTCAGTAATCTAAAGTCAGTGACGTTTGCAACCCGCAGTACCAGGAAAGCGAATCCAACTATCCAACCAGCAGCTCCAATCCAGGATGAAGTCTTTTTCGTTGTTTTATTTAATGAGGGAAACAGTTGAGAGAATATTTTCAATCAATAATGAAAACGTGATGATAATTTAATACTGTACAAAAGTGAGCAAGGTGGAAGCCAGGCA
This sequence comes from Tenthredo distinguenda, assembly GCA_947538915.1. NCBI lineage: Eukaryota > Metazoa > Arthropoda > Insecta > Hymenoptera > Tenthredinidae > Tenthredo > Tenthredo distinguenda. The sequence goes on from OX384531.1 coordinate 29,451,650, forward strand.
CACATCTGTATGCATGAATCCCTCAGAAAAATTTCACCCATACGGATTATCGTTTCATTTCCTCTCGTTGTATTTTCATCATGTCATATGTACATACCTTGGTGATTTTGAAATATTTCCATAGAAGCCGTTCCTGGCTATTTTCAAGCCGATTATGTAGAAATTCCATGATAGGCTTGTCCCTTTGAGATATTCAAGGGTGTATACATATCTATGCAGTAGCAGTAGCAAATAGGTAAATATTACCAATGAAGAATAGAAATAAGTACCCTGATTGATTTATCAGCTTGTTCAAATTGTGCTGAAAATTGTCAAATCCGTATTTGAAGTTGTATGCTGTTCCGAAACTTAACAGGCTCAAACAGAAGTTTAAGACTATAGCCGGAACTACCAGCCTCCAAGGTGCGTAGTATCTGTACACCATGATACACCACATAATTAGCATCCCTCTATAAAATTCATGCAAGGGACTCTTCATATGATAAAAATTATTCCATGGAGTGAAGATGAGATTAAAGTAAAGAATGGAAGAATCAGTTTAGTAGAAATTGAAGATGGTGAGACCGACCATATGGTACATTAGTAGTAAATGCCCCATATATATTTATACAACATAGTGCGGGAACTATGAGTTGGGGACCCATAAAACTGAAGGAATCAAAGCTGTTCGAAATTTTTTTGTCAGCTACTTAGAAATTTTCCAACGCGAATATTTTGTTAGAAGTAGTGTAATAGCCTGGCAATCGACATACGGTCGAACTTGATACCCTCCTCGGCCACATATCAAAAAGAATGAAAATCCAATGATACCACAGGCGCATGATAGCATGGATATCATTAGAACAGAAGAACAGTGAAATTCCGTCCGGGAGTTTATACTCAGCCTGTCTTGCCAAGGCTGTTCCGTGGACTGAGGAGTACTATTGGACATGCTCCTGATAGAGACGTCTAAATGAGGTTGCCACAAACTTGGTTTCATCCATAATATGCAGCGGTGGTTGAGTATGTCCTTTTTAAACATTCGGACAGTTTTAGGAATGACTAGAGACCCCAGCTTTGCATAGGCACGTACCGTTATTGTGGATATAAGGTACCGGTGCAATGCAATTAGGTATAACACGATTATTTATGTTTATCAAATGATAATACTGACAAATGAGCTATGCTAGTGGGTAGAATGAATTCCATTGAACAGGAAGAGCCGATGGAAATAAATATACCTGAAATGTGTAAAACGCGTAAGCGGTAGTGTAGCCAGCTACAGCACTGACAAGATAGAACAGCATGTGCAACAATTTCCATAAAATAGAAATATCGGCGGGATTCCTTTCAACTAATTCCTGGTATCTTTCCAACAACCGCATCTCTGATGAATATTTATTTATTGATCTTACTCTGTTGAATAAAGAAAAAAAAAATAGAACTGCAAGCAATGATAAGAAACAGAGGTTTTGTTCATCACACATATTTTCCTCGATATGAATGAACGTAGGAACATTAATGCTGGATGATGTTGACAGAACTGATTTTTCGATGACTATATTATCATAAACTAGACAGAATATAACAGATTCACTCGAAACTCCTTGGGTAGGCAATTCGTTTCTTTTCGGAACTGGCAACGCTGTCGTACGGCCGTATCTACAGACGCTCTGACAGTTCATTCTACCTAACGACATGCCAGCTGCCGCTACGACGTCTGTAGATGTAGTCGTACGACAGCGTTGCCAGCTTTGGAAAAAAACTAATGGCCTGACCAAGGAGTTCAAAGTTTATTCAGAATTTCTATATATCAATATGCAACTATACAGCGTAATAGTTATATAATAATATTACTAATAATAATAGAGAGAAACTAATGTGGAAGAAAAATGTATCAGGGTATTAGTACATATTCTATTCCTAAATTTATATTTCATGACTTCAGAATGGTATAAAGTCAGATTTTACTGGATTTTACTCAACACGCTCAACATGAGCATGAGGTAGTAAAATGATACGAAATCGAACCTGGCAGAGTCTCAATGGTATATCCAATTGTTAAATCTGAAACCTAGTTTTAAAAATAGGTCAGGATGAAATTCGAGACTCTGATAATGGCTAAGATGAAAATGTTATCCGAACGATCCGTATCCTGCATGTTTACTGATGTTTACGCAGGGAATTGATAACGAGTGGGGTGTAGAATTGGAGAGTATAGTCGAAGGTTGAAGCGTTTTGAAGGAATAACAAAGATTTTCGTCACATTAAGCGTTATTGAAAAACAAACCGAGAGATCCTGGATTCATTGGGAATCTGATATCAGAGGCGAATAGTGTTGCAATTTTTTTTTTTTTTTTCTTTGGCTTATCTCCGTTAGGAATGTAGCCTAATTGTGTTGCAATCAATAATCTAAAGCTCGATTAATGTGTTTGAGAACGGTTTGAGTAGCGGATATAGATTCGAAAGTCCCTCGCCAAATTCTGGTACGCAGCATCGCCACGTATTGCAGCGCCCCCATTCAATGGCGAGTGAAGAATTTCAATAATATCCTCTTGATTCTCTAAATCACGCTGAATAATAACATGTGATAATAATTTACCGGGTTCTACGGTATTTGGCAATCTATAAATCGATAACAAACGGTTAAATCCCATGAGAACATGTATGTGCGAGAATAGCGCGGTAGTCGGCACTGTAAAAGTAAACAAAAATCATTCATCGACCATGTTGTAAACAGTATCGTCATAGCGTCACGCCAGAAATTTACATTCGCCGGGTCTTTGTTGTGTTTATAAATCTAAAAACTATTGCAACTGTCAGTGTCAGTGTTGTTACTTATTCGGTCGAGGACAACGATCTGCAAATATGCAGGGTACAATAATCGAAAATCTAAGCGGCAAGAAATTGTCTGTTCTCGTGTCTCTCTTATTCATCGGCCAGATCGTATGCTTCCTCATCGGTGGCTTGATAGGTATGAATTCCAAAACAAAACGAAAACAGTGAACAACCGAAATTATAAACTATGGTCAATATCCTATTTATTATTATTGCATTTATGTAATTGCGAGTGCATTTGTTGCACATTGAGCGCATTTAGGTCATAATAAGCACCAAAATCAAGACAAAGGAAAAATAAGGTTGCGTAAAGAATCAAAAGTAGCGAAACAAAACAAAAGAAAGAACTCGATGGGCTGTAATGTTCCTATACCATTGACTCTTGTATTACGACGGTCATAGCAATAATACACACATAGATCAATAAGATAAGATGCCTTAACTGATGTGCACTTTATTGCACAGCTCCGACGCCTGCGAGCAGCCAAAACATTCTGGGAACTGCTTGCCAAGACATTAGGGTTAATGGATCCGAGCCTGGCGGAGGGAAATGGTTTTACGTTTGGGGAAAAGGACGTTGTATCAGCCTTGATATGCATGACCCTGAGAACGACTATTATCAAGCTCATCAAGTTGTTTACGCATTTCAGGTATACGATATAAAACGAAAGAGATGTATCCTGAAATTCAGGTTCCGATCTGAGAGTCTAATCGTTCGATGAACCATTCTTATAACTCTATTTGTCAACTAGGATAACATCTTTATATTTTTGAAACCCAGGAACTCAACCTTTTCATTCAATTTCGGGAATTGTTGAGGATTTATTTTCATTGTAGTATCCATTCATTCGGACTCCTTTCTGCCCCAAAATCTGCACTTTTTTCATCTCGTTTTTAACTTTTGAACAATTTTGTTCAAGATTTATTGAATATATCATCTGAAGTCTGAATCAAAGTTCTGAAGTCTAGACAAAGTTTCTACTTGAATTTTTTAAGAAATTGAATTTTTTAAGAATTATTCAATATTTAGTGTTTGCTCAATTTTTTTTTTAACATCTAAAGCGTGTCAATATCAAAATATACCACCTGAAGATTGAACCAAACTTCTCAGAACAGTAGCTATTGACTTTTAAATACAAATCTTATTGTTGTTGACCCAAAAACCCTCATTTTTATATTTAATCTCCAGAATTCGTTTAATATTTGTCATATCATAAGTTTTTTCTCCTTCCACAGATGCCGATACCCCGCGGTAACGTGCAACTAGATTATTCTAGATGGCAACAGAACTTAATTGGAGTCTTACAAGTCGACGTCAGTTATCATCGTCAGGTGGCGTTCGGTACTGATCACTTGATCTCATCTTAAAACACGAGTCTAGATCTTATTTCCAGCTCTTTTACCTCCCCAAACGTATATTTCTCCCAAAATCCAACTGAAAGCATGAAAGAAAATATAAAAATAGATTAAAATGCCTTTAAAAAACCATGTCGCGCAGAGATCCTGAAAGTCCGGGAGGTCCTGAACATATCCTGATATTAATGTCGTCCTTGGAATAGTATGAAATTACCCAGAAATTTTACTGGAAAGGTCCTGGAAATTTCCAAAAAATGTCAAAAAGGACGAATTTCAGCGCTCACATATTTAATCCAAAATATGAACTATTACTTCAAGAGCAATATTCTAAATTAATAAGTGTTTAAACTTTTTTCAAAGTAATTGAAAATGAAGTATTTAACGACTTTCATGAAACTAGGTCTTGCTTACTTTTTCATCCACCGAAAAATCTCATGACAAAACTATCTTCAAAACACAATCCTTCAGTCCTGAAAAAATCCTAGAAACGTCCTGGATTTTGATATTAAAATTGTGCTGGACACCGTAAACACCCTGTTTGAGTGGTTTACGTTAGTAGTTACACAATCACTATTCCAGAAACAAATCTCTGACCTTTCTCCCAAGAGAAAAAGAAAGACGTATCATCTTTCCACGAGTTTCTCTAATTCCTATCGATTTTTTCTAGTACCGGGAGCTAAGATTACTCTAGATGCAAGATTAGCCTATCGTAACAAAGGTGATCCTGACGATGCATGGAAGCCTTACGCAGCCTCAGTTGAAGAACGATCATTGGATTGTACATTCGGCGATGTGAGCAGTTAAAAGTTTTTCCAAACTCATAATATCCATGGTCTTTCTTTTATCCTTCTATAACTCGTCAATAATTTATCTTGTTCAAGGAAAAGGAAGAACATTTATACAACTGCAGCGTCGTTCCTCTGTTCGAGCTCGGATCATTGTACCACGATTTTTATCTCCTCAATGTACGTCTGCCTGCTGATACAGACAAGAATATCAATCAAAACTTGGGACACATCAGTGATTTGTGGCTAACGGTAATATGACTTTTTTTTATTTTTCTCTTTACACATTTTAGGAAATCTCAGGTTCCAATTAAAGATTACTTTCCCTCTCAAGGGGACCAGAAAACGTAATAATGCAGAAATGTAGGTTTTGCCACGATTCTGGGAAAACGAATCAAGATTTTGTTGAAAGACATCTCTGAACCGTTTTATACCTGAATCTAACTACTCTGTGGAATATCCTTCAACTAATATCAATCTGATAGCAAAACAACATTGCTACAAGATTATACAGTGTATGAAAAATTCTTAGACCTCCTGAACATCAAAGAATCATTTTCACCTTAACAACAAAGGAACCCGGCCTTCATGATCAGAAATATCTATCCTAATACGTATTTCGTCAATTAATACTTGAAATGATTTATGTCGTCTAGGCAATCAATCAAAACGGAGGTTTCACGAAAGTATGGGTCAGTCTGAAAACTATCTACTTTCCAATAGTAGCCTGTGTTCTTGCCTGGTACTGGAGAAGGGTTCATATGCTCTCAAGATCGCCAGCTCTTTTGGAATACATGTTACTCGGGCTAGGTTCTGCACTAACATTTCTAAACAGTAAGAATTCGTCGAGATTTTTTTCGAAACGAATAATTGGATTTAAAAAGTTTTAAAATGATCGATTTCACGATTCTTTTCTTTTTATCTTTTTCCAGTGCCTCTAGAGTATTTGACGCTGGCCTACGACATGCCGTTTATGCTTCTACTTGGGGATATTAGACAAGGTGTATTTTACGCCATTCTCCTATCATTTTGGCTCATTTTTGCTGGTGAACATCTGATGGTGAGAGAGCCGACGTATGATGCGATCAGAAAAAGCGATAAAAATTGAAGAATCTGTCTTTCGATTGTGAAAATTTGTTTTAAAGTCACTGATAGTAGTTTCTCAGGTTTAGCAGACGAGATATTCAGGCAGAAGCGCAAGATTTACAATCTCGGATAATTTTAGGAGAGAATTGGTAGATAGAATCAAAATATTAGTTTCGAAATGATGAAAAAAGTGAATTTAAACTCAATTTTGATCCTTGACACCTAGAATATATCGAAATCTTATCACTTTGCTTTGATAAACTTTGTTTATTAATTTTTAAGAGAGCTCTACCCTCAAGTCAGTGTCGATAATTGTCTATAACTTTGTTTCATGTCATCGCCGGCTGGGTTTCTAGATCCAGGTAAAGTTCCCAACAAATTCTGAATCCTACATATCGCATAGTTTGGCTGAAACATCGAATTTCAATGGTCAATTATTTTTTCTAATCATTTACAGGACAACGAACAACGCAATACATTGAAGTGTTACTGGCGTCATCTTTCAGCAGTCGGTGTAGGCTGCCTTTCTTTGTTTGTATTTGATATGTGTGAGCGTGGAGTTCAGTTAAGGAACCCTTTCTACTCTATCTGGGTAACAGACATCGGAACAAAACTTGCTGTATCCTTTTCCATTCGTTATTTCGTCTCCAGGTCTTCAGGATTTGAATTGAATCAATAAACCTTATTTTCTGTTCTATGAAACGCTCCGTTTACTTTTTCGAAGGTTCGTCGTAGCTTTTTCCTTAACTAGATGAACGAATATCTTTTCCAGTTGTCTTTTATCATACTGGCAGGCATTTCGGCAGGTGTTTATCTGCTGTTTCTCACCTACATGATATGGAAAGTCTTCACCAATATAAGTATCAAACGAGCTACACTGCCCAGCATGAGTTCAGCCAGACGTTTCCATTACGAAGGAGTTATTTACCGTTTCAAATTCTTGATGATGGCAACACTTTTGTGCGCCATTCTAACCATCGTCGGTTTTATACTCGGACAGGTGAGAATCCTGACTCGATATCATCAGTGTGTTTATACTTAGAGAGAATAATTCTAATCATTTTTCAGATGGCTGAAGGCCAATGGAAATGGGATGAGGATCTCGAGCTGGAAATGACCTCTGCTTTCTTCACTGGAGTTTATGGAATGTGGAATAATTATATATTGGCATTACTGGTCCTCTATGCACCCTCGCACAAGCAGTGGCCGATTGAAACCTCTGGTGAGTCAATCATTATTCGGATTTCGTTGTTTGATCGAAATTTCATGATTCTTATTTTTGGCTTCCATGTTTCAGACAGTATCAGCGAGGAGATAGAATTCTCTCGACTACCAACGGACCCTAATGAGATGTTATCATTGACAGCATTCGCTCGGAAAACGGCGGTGGAATAAACGAAGCGTTTATTCCTGATAACATACGAAGGAACAGTAGAGGGAGAAATTTCACTTGTAATTATTCAGTACCAGATATTTTTTTTTCCTTCAGTTCTATGTATTAATTATTTATTTCGTTCATTACGCAATCATTGGACGATTCATTGTCGGTGTTAAGTTTTATATCTAGATATTTGTTGAGCATAACAAAATCTTGAGAGGGAAACAAAAGTATTAGATATGAGAGAGTAAGTATTATTTTTGGCTGCTTTTTTTTTCCACTTTGTTCCTGTCGATCCTTCTTCATTTTATCATTTTTATCAACTTACACATTTTTATTTCGCGATTAAAAAGAGCCGCGGATGTTTACCAGAGAGGTCTAAACCGAGGAAAGATTCATCAATATCTCAAATTACGATAATCTACATACCTATATCGTTCATTAGTATTATGCCGATTAGCTAGCGATACTACTCAGTCTTCTCTGCTCTGTCGATATAACAATAGTATTTATTAACAATAGTCATAAATGATAATTATTGTGTAAGTAGGAAATGTATTCTCATAGAAACATAGTAGTCGAGGTCTGAGTAAGGATAATGATCAGAGTCTAAGCCTTGAAGAATCTCGCGTCTTTCCTTCCTTTCCCAGAATAACAAATTGAGACCGAAATAACTGAAGCCACTTTTCGCAACTAGAGAAAGTTTTCTATATGCTCGGGGAGTTGACATGTTTTGTTATTCTTACAAAATCTTGGGGAAATTGATGGAAGGGAGCCGAAGACCTAGTTGACATAAAACATGGTACGAAAACACAAGAGGAAATCTCAATTCAAACGAATTGGAGCTACCTTTCGCAAATGAAGGCTTTCAAAATCCGTTGAAATACGCATGAACTTCCCACGCCTGTAAAAAAAAAACGGTTTCTGCTTTCTTTATACAGCAATTCCGACTTCCTGCTTCTCGAACTTAGTTCTAGTTCTCTAAGTCTACATGACTTCATGTCTTTTCATTCGGAATCAACAGAGTCTTGAAATCTCCTTGTTTTGTACGCAGGCAATCATTGCGGGGCCGCCTATTGGCAACGAAAAATAGTTGTGCTTAATATGTATGCGCGAAGTATTGGGCATTTAGTTAGTTCTCGATCTCGACATAATATACATTTATCCAGAAATATAGACTTAATATATATACATATATATCAGTATTCAATGTTCGTTTATAAGACAAGTATACCAGCTGATCCGCTTAATTTTCTATAATTCTTTTTAGTACTTAATATTGTCTTCATTTTAATTACATACGTTAGAACGCGCAGTTATGTGAGAAATTGGAAAAAAAAAATTTGATCAGTTTTCAATATCGACAAATTAAACTGACTATTTTGATATTTAATTAATGCCTGTACGTGTTTTAATTTCTTATAGTATTTTATTAAGATTAAGCCAGTCCATGTTCCTTTCTTTTATATACGTTTACGAAAAATACGACGAAATTTGATGTGACGTTATGAAAAGTGATCAATAATTAACAATACATATAATAATTATCGTAGAGAAATTATTGTAGCCTCGTTCGCACGATATTTATATTACACCTACATATACATAAAATATATATTTAAAATTTGATAACTTTATTAACAACTTTTATATATTCATATCTTCAAAATAAAAGTATTACCAAACTAAAAATGAGCATTAGTCCGATCTTCAAATACGCCTGTAATTCGCAGTTTTCATCATGTTTATACCATTGGCACTCATTTTTTTGCGGAATGGCAAACATGGGACCTCCGCAATCGTTTTGGAGGTAATCCGTGAAAATCTCCACACAGCTTTTCGTTTGTAATTTTATTTAAACGGAGCGCGAATTTTTAATTCGAAATATTCCCGCGACGGCTGCGCATGACAGCTCCATCTTGGTAACGCCTACAATAACCAAGAGATGGCATTATGGGCGTTCAATGAGTAAGACACGGACAGAGATACGCTACACTTGTATTGCGTGAGTAAATGCGCCGAGCCGTGGCGCAGCTTACACACATGCCTACCACGAACAAAGAGATACATAGAGAGTAGGCGAGAGGGATATATGGGGCCAGATTGAAGAGTGAAAGAGAGATAGGACAGCGAGTATAGCGGAGTGCGTGGATTTCTGTGCCTCTGTGGATTCTATCCAGCTACTGGTGAAATAGAAGAGTCAGCAGAGAGATCAGATGCGTAAAGTCCGTGAGCTGACAGGTCGCGGGGTGCGAGACTGATACTGAATAATAGTATTGAATAATAAAATATAATAGACAGAGGAGAGTTGACAGTGTTAAAAAATCCGAGGAAGGAAAGGCCTCCGTCCTCGTTTTACTCGAGTTTAAAGAACAACGAAAACGACGACCACGAAGACGAAGACTACGAAATCTACGCACGTATGTATGTACGTACATACGTTGCGTTCAATCAAAAATCCCTCTTTCATAATCCGATAATAATCTTTCATCGAAATGATTATCTAGCATTAGCATAATAAACTAGTGCTGGCTCTTGCAGTTTGTGATAAACAGGGGGAGGAGAGGAATTAGTTAGTTAATTAGTTAGTTGCTATACACACACTAACTCTCTCTCTCTCTTTCTCGCTCTTCGGCTGGATCATTTTAGCTTTGTTAAAATAACACGTAGTGGTATTTACTACGTCCCTCGAACGCTCTAATTTTTCATTCGTCGATAAGTGGGATCGCGTGTTCGATTGTTTTCCATAAAAAAAAAGGAACGAGTATAAAGAAAGGAAGAAAGAAAGAAAGAAGAATAATAATACACCTCACAGTGTCAGTGAGGAGGTAGATAGTGGTGTGCCAGTGAGAGTGGTGAAAACAAAGAAACATCGCGACGAATCGCTAAATCGCGTTGTGTACGGTGTTGTCCACCGTAGGTCTGCAGCAAACCAGCGAAGTTTATAACTTGATAGTGTTTTCTTTCTGGGCTACGCAGCTGCTCCTCGTCACTGTGTGCGGGGGTCTGGCTGCCGTGGGGTGTTTAGTGTTTTGTTTCAAACACATTGAGTACTGTTCTTTTATTTCTTTATTTGTACTATATAATATAATAATTATTTTTCATTTCTCATCCTCTCAAACGATTCCCCCCTGTCCCCGCGTGTATGGTTAATGAATGATAACGTCAGTTAGCGCGAGATATTATTTCACCATAAATCATCGCAAAGAAATAAGAAACTTGTAACTAAGAAAACTGGTGCACATAGTATAGGTATATAATCAGTGTTGGTGCCGTTCACGGATTGTGACAATAAATAAGATAAAAGATAAACATACCCACTACAACGTCGTGCCCAGTCTCTACGCGAGTGCAGCGGAGCGATTTGACAATCTAAAAAAATAAACTGAAAGTTCTTTTTTGAATAAAAAGACTCAGTGTCGGGATAATACGTACGTCCCTACCGATACAGCGTAATCGTCGACCGTCGTAACGAATATAATACATAACCTTTGTGAGGAAGAAAAAAGTAACATACACAAAAAAGTATAGCCAAAAGTTCGTTTTATTCTTAAACAACAAATATGTCGTCGCCAAGCGCTGGCAAGCGACGTATGGACACGGATGTCATCAAGCTGTATCCTTGACTCGATATAATATAAGATAATTATCTAATACCTATTCAATAAGCTCGTGGGTGGGTCTGTATACGTGTGAATAAAATCGCGTGAACATGACGGGCGAAAAGGCAAGAAGAAAGGAAATGAAAATATCTCAAAATATATTCCCTCACCTTCCCCCTACCTTTCGTTCCGTTCGTTGCGGCTGAATGTATAACTGCACTCGGTATCAGTACACAAATCAAATAATATTTCCCAATCGGTTCAGGTGTACCACCTAGGCACACGCTGCTTCAGGTTTATGTTTAACCCATGGCCAAGATTCTCCACCGCACCGTTGTTTCACACGCTTTGTCAGTGTGCGTGTGTGTACGCGCGTGTATATATATATATATATATATATTGCATTTATATATGCACGCCCCTGAATCTCATGCCTTATACATACGTCTCGACTCTCGCATCTCCCCTCTCACTCACTCCATAGCGCACAGCTGTTTTTCACCAGCTGATTGCGCGACTAGAATACAATCATGGTAGGAGAAGTTCGTATACCTACGTGTACGAATATACGTACAATCCCTCTACTACTGCCTTGAAGATCCCCGTTCATACGTATAGGTGATACGTGAAATTTTCCAAACATCCGCCGTCGCCACTTCATTCCTATATTATTCTTATTCTTCATCATCCCTGTACGCACGAGGTTCTGTTCCGATTCATCAAACCGCCACATCGCATCCCTCTAGTCTCGCATTCGCGTCAGCTGATTATTATTTATTCTAACGATGAACTCATTCCTCCCCTCCTACTCCGCCCCGCTGCCTCTCCCCCGAACGGAATAACGCTCTGTCACTTTTTTCGAGTCTAGGATTCCGAGTATTCGTTCTTCGGTTTTTCGTTTTTCTTTGTCTCATCCTGCGGTAGATTCTTTTGTTTTCCCACTCAGCGCGTGCTCATTGGGTTCAAGATATATTTGCTCACACATTATTTATATTAACTATTTTCGGGCTGGTCGCGAACGCGAAGAAGAATACATAGATTTTAGGAGAATCTATTTGTATACCTTTGCCACCTCTCGTTCGTGACGGAAAAATTTCATTCATTGTTCCTTTCGACTCGCTTTGGTACCTACAGATGTACGCATACACGCTCGTCGAGTAGACAAAGATTGATTCGATCGGGGTCGCCTGATTTTGCACAAATCCCAAATTAGGCTGATACCTAATTCGAAGTTAATTTAAGATTTGTCTACATCGACCCCGACAGAATCGACCTTCCCCTTCCTTTCACCCTCCTGCCAGCGAGTAGTCGCGTGTCTATAAGGCACCCCGCGCTTGAGGCTAATTATTTTCGTTCTTTCTTTCATGCAAGCAGATTTTTACATATTTTAAGACACTGGCACGATGTCAATGACGATAATATTAATATACGAGTCTTTTTGCAACGTCAGGATTTTAGACGAATTTAATATACAATATAAACTAATTCATTGGATTCTACAGCTGAGAGTGGCTGTTGATAACATATTAAACCATCAATGAAACGTTCGTTACCGCTCGTTCTTTAGGTGTATCAATTTCAACGAATTCGCTGATTTATAATGCATGAATGACTCGGATCGCAATGCGGTGTACATTCATGTATTTTTATCCGCGAATTGAATTGATAGCAACAACGTTCACGGATTGTATACGAGATACTATAACCGATTTTTGAGAGCCGTTAATAGAAAACAGAGTATAGAAATATCGCGTTATCGTTCGCCTTTTGCGTCTGCATGTTGCGAATCTTGGATTATACGTGTACCCGGACGAACTGTACATGGTTGTGGCTAAATGTTATTTTTAACATTTATAATCTGTTTATCTCGTCGCCGAGGGTCGAGGGGTTAAGTGAATTGCGAGACTTGATGTGAGTCAATTTCATCGTCTTTGTAGGCTCACGGAAAAGTCTTTGACTGTGAAACTGGAAAAGAACTGTGAGAAAGAAACAAATTTTTCGATTATTTTCGGCTGTACATTTTAGATGATCCGGAAGTTCTTCACCTAAATTTGTTATCTCTCCTGCTGCTGCTGTTCCATTATTAATTTTCCTTAATGTATTATGTATATTCGCTTCTTTCACGTCTACAGAATCGAAAGTAAACACGAAGTAACGATATTGGGAGGCCTCAATGAATTTTCTGTCAAATTCTACGGGCCGAGAGGAAGTGAGTAAACTTATCATGATTATACTATTATACGTTCGTATTTTCGATATTATCTGCAGTGGTTTTTTTTTTTTGTTTTTATTTTGAATTTCCCGCCGTTTCATCAACTGAAAAATATCTTCGCGAATTTATAACGAAACTTCAGCGAATTTTGTAACAAAGCGACACGAAAGTGATGAGGAATAAGAGGAAGAAGAAAAAAAACGCAAAGTTTGAAAGATAAAAACAAAAAAAAATTGGTCAAAAACATCGCTATGAGTTAAATACGTTACATTCAACCTCGCAGTTCCTAAAATAAATCTTGAAAATACTTTGAGACACGTGCCCAGTCCCTCCGAAGAGCCGCGACTTAAATAAGTAACAAGAGTCATACGATGATTATATTATAGTATTTGGAAGGAATGACGAACGATTCTTTGATTTTTCGACAGTATACGTTCGCGTTTAGGTGGTCAAATCCACGGAAAATCGAATGAGAAGATTCATTCAAAATCGTGTTTATAGAAATTTACTAAAATAAGATACCGCGTTTGAATTCAAATTTCGAAGGCAGTGATCGCAACCGTTAAATACGAATGTTTTTAAATCTGGGCCTTGGCCATGGTTCTATCGAGTTTAAAATAAACTCTGTATATACGCTTCGAGCGCTCTCGCTTGCATCCATTGCAATCTCGATGTCCGAAATAATTATATCTCGTTTGGGAAAAAGATTGAAAAACCGTTACAATCTTTTTCCATGGTTCATTCGGGTTCTATCCCGCATCGGACACTCTGAAATCATATGTTTGTATTTTTATGCGTTTCAGCGCCTTACGAAGGCGGAATATGGAAGGTGAGAGTTCATCTCCCCGAACACTATCCATTCAAATCCCCATCGATTGGGTTCATGAACAAAGTGTATCATCCCAATATCGACGAAGTTTCGGGCACCGTCTGTCTCGACGTAATTAACCAGGCCTGGACTGCGTTATACGGTGAGAAATAAAACAGAGTATCTATTGTTCGTAATTCATATGGAGAGGTCGATCATAACCCACGAAAACCGTAATAATTAGTGTTGAAGTCCTTTTTGTTTTCGTCTCTTGTTTTTTCTATATTTGAATAAAAATCTCCGAAAATCGATAAATCGAACATACATTTTAGTACCAATTATTTCTTACTCCCTACTGAATCTTTTTTCCGATTGAATATCGGCAAATCTCTGATATTAGAGGGAAAATGTGGAACTGGAACGTCGAAATCGGCTGAGCCGTTCTCCTTTAATCCTTATAACCGTTCTCTGAGCAATAGCGAAATTCTTGGCAGTGGTGAATCTAGGGATACCCCGTTCTTATTTGTATAGAATGATACAACAATTATTTACCCATTCAATGCAAATGTCGAGTTATATTTGTCATCTATTTATTCACTGTATAATAATAACCGTTGAAATTTTCAAACATTCGTAGGTACACCTCGTTTCGGATTATATTTTCCGGATTCCCGGTTTTTGCAAAACATTTTTTAGCCATACCATATTTAGTGACATTTTGTACGATAACTCGAAAACGGGACGGAATATCAGGCTCAAATTTGGACAGTAGATTCCTTGCCGCGATTCCTCAGGATCGAACTACAATTTTTAGGAAACGAATTGCCGTAAATCTTCTAAACTTCGCTGAAATCGATATTTTGTTTTCTTCCGCAGACCGCCATTTTGTGGAAATTTTCGAGTGAACAAAACCAACAAGAGATAATTTAATTATTCTTTTAGTTTAAATCTTTCTCAAACATTTTGCTAAAAGCTGAAAGTATACGATAATTTCAGACTTGTCAACTTTTGTGTTTCTTATCAATCCGCAATCGAAATCATTGACAGAATTCAAGAAAGTCTGACAAACCAGTAAATCTACTCATGATCCGGAAATTTTATTTTGAAATTCCGAATTCACACTAGAATGCAGATACACATGTTTCGAAATGACGATGGCTCAACTTTATGATGTGTTTTCCCTGGTCAGTGCTTATTTCCGAAGCTCGTTTCGCACATTATGATTCACTCATTGCGTAATTACAGAGTGGCCACTCCTCTGGAAAATTGAAAGAAGTCAGGGAATCGATTGACGTAAAAATTTATCAAAAATTCGTCCGTCTTTTAATGTATCCATACAGTATGAAAATCTCACTAAATTCATTTCCACCATACCCAATAATGCTGAGAAAGAACATCGGAACATGATTCTAGATAGTAAAAACTTCAACTCTTTTTCTACATAAATCTGTTTCAAAGATAAGCATGATTGAAACATCAATTTCTGTCCTTTACCTGCTGTACATTGATATCGACATATATCTGATTCTCTGAAATTATGGGATGAAGCAACAATTCTCTAAGAATAAAATACTGTTTTTCTTATAAAGACCTTCAAAACGGTTTTTGAACCAGTTTAAACATTCTGTTTTGATGAGAAGAACGTGAAATTATTTCCTTCATTATTCAAGTACACTGCACACTCTGATTAATCTCAAACTTTCAACACCATGTTCTATAGCCGTTGTAGAGACGTAGAAGAATCGGTCAAGTGGCTAATCAACGTCTGTTGAATCTAATATTGCAAGATATCCGATTTATGATGCCAATTGGTTCTTCAATCTCCCATTATTTTATCCCTCTCGTTCCCAAACAAGGTCTTCATTTCCTCAGTATCACCTTTCCTCATTTTCCTTAAGGATGTATATCAGATAACTATTGATAATCTATTTCATTTCCATGTCATGTTCATTTTTCCATGCATTTTTTTACATTTGGAAGAGATGACGTTAAGCACAGAGAACGGGATTCCATATAAACATTGCAGGATTTTTAACTCTCATTGGAGGTTACAAAGCATGAATGAAGTCAATGAAAATCGGCTATCCTGGTCAGAGAATAGCGAAATCGAAATTGAGCGCCTGTCTGTTACATTTTATTCTGATGCTAAAAATCTGGGTCTATAATCTCACTTTCTAATCATCCGGAATAGGTACTTCATTTAGGTAGCATGAAAATGTTTATCACATATTTTGAACGAATAAATAAATACCCGCGTTTTTTTTCACATCTTTTCATTGTCATTCATGTCTACATAGATACAATATCATCTCTAATTTTGTCTTTCTTTATTTGCAGATCTATCGAATATTTTTGAATCGTTTTTACCTCAGCTGTTGACGTACCCCAACCCAATTGATCCATTAAATGGAGACGCAGCCGCAATGTACCTTCACAAACCTGAAGAATACAAAAAGAAAGTAGCTGGTAAGAGATCGAAAGAGAAAGAAAGAAATTAATAAACACGTCCTTTATTCATTGGGTGAAATAATTCCCATCCTTTCCCTCCACAAAATCCACGAAAAATTTTATATTATTCATATATTTCGTGACCCGCATTGAGATCTGATTGTGAGACTCAAGCCTTGGAAGAAAAATCGGATCTCTTAGATAAAAATGTCGGAAGTCGATCGTCCAAACTTTTCAGGAACTCTAAGTAAACGTTTCTTTGGTTTTTTCTTGGCGGTATACATACTTGAGCATTTCTCCTAAAACACGGCATTACATTTGCAAAGATCATGCTTTGATACGTGAAAGTCTCAACGCGCTATAAGTTTTCTCTAAGCATTCGGAAATACACACCGGCACAATAAACATGGCCGCCGCGTCGGACGACTGGAATCGCGTTTCGGCGATATAATGATTTCTTGCACTCGCCGGGTACTGAGGACTATTCCACGCACAACATTATTACAGCAGAAATAGTTTTATCACAATATTAGGTTGAAAGGCATTCCAAATCCTCGGAAATCAGCGCGCGAAAATTCGCAGGTGTAGTTCGAAAAATCAACAGGTGGCAGCGCTGGTTTATTCTCGGCTTTTATGAGTTCGGTTTTTGTGTCTGGGGACCTAAAATCTATCCTAATGTATCATAATATGTAACAATAACAATGACAATGAATGAAAACGACCTTTGAACTGTTGCTAATATTAAAATTTTTGTGACAGATTACGTTAGGAAATATGCGACAGAGGAGGCGTTACGGGATCAAGAGAATGGTGGTACAGGAAACGGAGTTTCTTCGGACAGCGAATCGTCTATGAGTGACTTTAGCGAAGACGAAGCACAAGACATGGAGTTGTAACCAAATATCTTATCACCCGTACCTATATCCTTACTCTTAAAGTCCAGCAAAACAGCATCAATGATAGTTGGTTTGAAAAAAGAAACTAACAGAGTGCTTAATTTTGATCTTATGTTTAAATTTAGTCGTCGTCTAAGTCGTCTAATAAATTTTCTTAAATACCGAATAATTGACGACTATTAAAGAGGCGGTAAAAAATCAATCAGGATCATCACTAGCTTATTGATCTCGCGTATGAAAATCATCGGTCGTCGCGTATCAGCAGCAGACCATTAACAAAAAAACGTCGACTGACCGTCACGCTTATTATCCTACGATCGTATTAAATTTCTTTCTTCGGCGGCTGATTTTAGAAAACTCTCAAAGAATCATTTTCTATAGATTAATTATTTTTACTCTAAATAGCCTTAACACCTAGTATCGGATATGTGAGATAGACATATTCATTCTTTTTCTTCACAAAGAAAGAAAATTCTAGACGCCGGTATACCGAAAACCTTACTACTTATTCTTTATCGGTAATAAATTGGACAAATGGAGACCTCGTACCTTAATCCTGTCTTAGATTCCCAAAAATTTACCTAATCACAGGATGCAAAGCTGCGACGATATCAAGCCAGGGTTTAAATCCAACTTCAAACGTCCACTGGACGACGATATCGACTTGACAGCAACAAAATTCACCAGATCTTCTATCCAAGACAACTTAACGCAAGAAGACATTGGGGAATCTTTTTCGACGAATTCAAGTATCGATGTAGACGTGGATTTCGAAGAAACTAATGTCCTGTAATAATAGAAGAAGGCTTCGAAAATGCCCCACAAAATGAACTAGCCTTTGATCTTTGAAGTTTGTTCAGCTAATTTCTTCGTATGGTAATAGTAGGCAGTTTAAACTTTGTGTAATTATTATTTATTATTAATATTATTATTCGTTAGATTTATTATAACGACTGTTCGAACCAGATATACTATGTGAGTTCCAAGATAACAAAAGAAAAAAGAAAATCAAAAATATCAGACCTATCAGACTAGTTCTTTGCAAGTATTCAATTACCTTGTGATTGTATTCACTTTAGGATCCAAGTCTTCAGTTCAATCATATCCATATACATACACAGAATCACCGAGAGTGATGTGATCCGTTCCTTTGAAAAGCCTTTGCTCGAGACCACGATACTTTGTATCGTGACAATAATTTCAATTTCAGTTTTAAGGCGATGAAAAATTGATCCCCCAAAAAGACCTGCTCTAGAAGTATGCACATGTAGCGGAAAATAGTCACGCAGCGATGAATTTATCTTCTATTTTGATGGAATTTTGAAAGATCTAAGGATTTATAATGATCATTTTCTCGCATGAAATCAGAATGATGATTCCAACTGATTGATCATGTTGTTTTTGTTGATTTAAATATGATACTATTCGAGGTACGTTGCAGATGATCGATTAATTGCGTTTAAAATGAGTTTACATCAATTGTTATTATATTGGCTAGTAATGAGTCAGAGGCTTTTGAAGGACTCCTCGTTTTATCTAAAAGGGAAAATTTGATTATGTTTTAAATCATAAACTGTAGGTAAAATATATTACAAAAGTTTTCTACAAACTATGCGAAACGAAGAGAGATACTATTGCAAAAAATCGTTAATTCTATCTCCACTTTTTCACTAGATTTCTTCTTTTTACCTTTATTAAGAGGATGAGATAAAAAGCGTGCAAGGTATGCCTTTGTGATATGATTAACAGTAACAATAACTGTTTTTCAATTCATTTTTCTGCAACTTCCTTGTTTTTCGTTTTATCTTTCTTATTCGGTCTCGTCGCTTAATTGAATTCGTGTATATTTTGTAAAAGATTAAAAAATGATATGGATGGCTGTGGTAACAACACGATTTGCTTTCGAGTCTGACGAATATTAGGTTTTTATAAATCTCGATAGTTCCTAAAGCATGTCTCATTCCTCTTTCTTAATATTCAATCAGTTTTCTCTGATCCTCTGTGCGTTATATATTTCGTGCGTAATAAATTTATTACTAAGAATTCTACCTGAAACCCGATGATTTCGTTTTACCCAATTCATTTTGTTAACTTAACTTGTTCAATCAACAATAATGATCATAATATCGGTAAAAATTGTTACTACCATATTGAAAAATCTAAATTATTTCTAAAACCTTGGTAATTCGATCAATGACTTACTGAATTCAAACCTAATCATAAAGATTATTTATATCGCTGATTATTATTGTTATTATTATTCTTGTTACTTGATATGATATGCATAATATAGCAGACTTTCTGCGGATCTGAAGTCTAAATAAAATCGTATTTTTTATTAGATCTCCAACATGATAAATATCTAGCTTATATTGAAATACGTTAATAAATTTGATTTATACGTGTTGTTAATATTCATATTCTTACAATGATGATAAATAACAATTTAACGTTTACTATAAACTATTAATCATCGTGTATCTCAGTCTCGAGTAGTCAGAATATAAACCATCTTATTCTTCAGATAAAAAACAACTCAATCATCAAAGAAAAAATAGTAGATCGTATATAGAATCGCGAAAGATGAGGTTTCATCCAATTCTTTTTACATCAGGTATCTAAGAACTTTATAGCAATGAATGAAAATTTAAAAAAAAATCGGAATCTTGCGCCGGAATACCCAATCCTTGATCAACACTACCACGTTCAGCGACCCTAAGCAATAGTAATAGTCGAAAAATTTCTTTATATCAAATACGAATAACTATACGCTAATAGATAATTATGTAGAAACCTCTACAGTACAGGTCTATCTTGGTGAAAAATTTTTCACTCCATCGCAGTGTTAAAAGGCTGTGATAAAGTCTGCGAACCAATTTCATTTTGGATAATAATTACCACCAGGGTATGAGCTGCTACAGTTATAAAATAAGATAATAACAATAATAATAGTCATTTTAGTATAAGTAAATACGGATGGTAATAACGGTTTGCAAATTATCTCTCTTTATTTACGTGTTGAAATTGTATACATTCATTATTTTATTTTGTTATTTCACATCATTTATTTGATATTTATGAAAAAAATTTGTCCGAGGGTTAGACTCTAACAACTAATAATATGATGATACATAAATATAATCGAGCCCACTTACTTTAACACACAATTAGATACATTTGATATATTTTCATTCTTTTTCTAGTTACGCATAATATAAACGTAATTTAATTCACACAAGTTGCACAAAAATGTGTTACATTACATTTACAATAATATTACATACATGTATATTCATTATTTATGAATCGTTATTACTACCAGCACGGCCATTGAACTAGCAATACTAATTTACCATTCTCCTAAAAAAAAGAAGCATTTCTTTAACTTCATTAACAGAGTAAATGTACTTCAGAGTGTAGAAGTATCGATATCTTTTGATGCCGCGATGCTCTGTGATAACTGTAAAGTCTGGACATATTTGATTCATTCAGTCATATTCTGGCATGTCTCTGGATTAATTCAAGACCAGTCTGGGTAAATTATCTCGATTATTCACAGAGAAAAATGCATTTTGAATGTGGCTCGCAAAATGCTTTTCTATTTGTATGAGATACTAGACGAACAGCTTAACTGAAAATTGAAATGTTGGATGTGAATCTTCTTTATACATTTCCCTATGGGTCCCTGAGAATTTGTCATTTTTTCCATATTTTTTTAATAAAGAAATTGTTATTTGAAAAAATGATATATAAATCTGTAATTCATAAGTCTCTCCTGCATGAAGAGTCAGAAGAATGGAATGAATTACAAATTTAAAAATTTTTTTGACTGATCCACAGGAACATGTATGTCGAAGATCCACACCCAATAATATTTTCGGTTGAGCTGTTCGACTGGGATCTTGTACAAAATGCCTAGAAAAGTATTTCACAGGCCACATCTGGAATGCATTTGTCTCTGCGAATAAACGAAATAATTCAATGAAACTAATCTCGAAATAATCCCAAAACATGTCACAATATGACTAAATATATTGAATATGTTTAGACTTTACCGTTATCACAGGGTACAGCATCAAAGTGTTTCAATATTTCTAGATCTTAGAGTGCGCAAGCCCCCTTAAGAGGTCAGTGTGGGAGTCTGTTCAAATACTGGCACAATTGATGCATCTAGGATGAAGTGAAGAGTGATAAAGATTTCTCTCCGTCTCAAAACTGTTAATTATGAATACAAAATATAAAAACGTTTTTCAATTCTATATCCAGTTTCTGGATAATCAAAGAACGTTGAATATTATGTATTAAAGATTTTTGAACGGTACCGTTGTTGCAAATACATCGAACGATGCAGTCTGCCGCTTTAAAAAATAAATCAGTTTTGATATGTTTTGGAAAATTCTTTGTCACCATTCACATTGCGAATGATAAATTGGTAGACTAACTCAGACGTTGAACATCCAATCTAATAATAAGTTTATATTTTTTTAACGTCAAACAAGGCTTGTTATGTTGTTGGAAGCGAAAGAAAGCCAAAAAAAAACAAAAAACAAAGTTGAGAAATGAAGAATAATGCAAACTTTCACATAGTTAGAAATCTATTAATTACCAATTGATAAAGGTGAGCTAAAATAATGGATAATTATTTTACCCTGGAGTTTGGTCCGACACAACTTTATATACAATACTACAATAACATAGCTGAGAGATAATTATACAGGCTGAATTCCTAACGTCTGTCTGCTAAGAATCTTGTTGAGGTGGCCGAGAATCGAAATCGACAATTCTTTGTTACTAGACAGCCAATCAAGGACTCTGTAACCACTAAAACAAGTGCCGATTTCGACTCTCGGCCACCTCAACACGACTCTTAGCAGACGGACGTTAGGAATTCACCCTGTATACTGATAGAATTGATTTCCTGTGTTTCTAAACCGATATTGATAATTGTTAGAAAAAAGAGAGATATAGATAGATAGATAGGGAGTTGTGCTTATTTAATTATTTTGTTTTCCTGTTTGTAAAATAACAATGAATAATAATAATCAATAATAATCAATAAGAAGTAATACGTTTGGAGTATGTAACTACACTAACTACCTATGCATATACTGTATGTACATGTAGGTGAATATGATCGTTACTGAGGATAATAATCGTATCGACGTAATCATGAATAAATATCGTATCGTCGTAAATGTAACGCTATATTTTATGGAAAAGAAAGAAGAAAAAAAGAAAAAAAAAATGGTTTTTAACAAGATATTATTAAAGTTATTTAATATAATGAATAATTATAAGTAAAACTGCATCAGCGTGGGTGAACGTGACGCAACCGTGCGAAAGACCAACCCGAAGAATTGATATTAAGAATAATAATAATAATAATAATTTAAATAATTAAAATGTAACGGCATTCGTAATCTTTTTATTAGATTGCGGTGTAGATATCCTACCCGTCGTTTGAGTAGACGACGTGTTACAGCAATACTGCTTCGTGTTTAACGATGGCACGGAGAAGAAAAAAGAAGAGGCAAGGCGTATTATAGAATTATTTTTCAATGCCATTTGATAAACTAATAACGAACGTATTTCCATTTGTCTTGTTATGAAGAAATCATTGGTCTTGGTTTTTGCGATTTTCTGAACAGTTATAGGCAAGTGAATTCAGCCTCAATTTGGAAATATTGTTATCATTAAATACCAATAAATAAATGAATGAATAAAGAAAACCGTTAACTCTCTGTTCTCGTAGCGACACGACATTTACAATGAACTTTAATATTAAAAATATTTATTATATTATAAATAAATATATAACAAATATAAATGATGAATATATTATATTGAATTACTAATAATTATTAAGCAAAATGCAATTTTTTGGTACAATAAAATGAAAACGTAATTTGTTGGGGCATTTATTATCGTATCTGACATTTTTTTCTGTTATGAATCTATCAACATTTTATCCTCGTCGTAGATTTTGTTTTCAATTCATTTATCGTTCAATAGTTGCTGAAATGAGGCGGCATTCGAATTCAAATTTCGCACCGCTTTCTGCATACGAAATTCAATTTTTTCGATTTCTGAACACATTTCGAATTGCAAATGCATCTGTCTACCAGGGTAAAACAAAAACGTAATTTTGCACGCATTCGTCATATTTCCTTATCGTATCGTGACTTATCTATCATCTCTGTTATCAATTTACCAACATTCCCTTTTACATCAATTTTTTTGTCTAATTGTTATCGTTAACAGCTTTGTTAAGGCATGGCGGCATTTAAATGAAAATCTCGTACTGCTTTCTGTATACAACTTTCAATTATTGCGATTTTCAAACACGATTCGAATTGCAAAAACAGCTTGTCGATACAGTAAAATGACAAAGTAATTTTTTTTTTTGGTCATATAATATATTTCCTTATCTCATCTCATCTCATATTCTATCTTGTTTTAGCGAGAATTTTTTCCGAGACACGGCGGGATTAAAGTTAAAATTTTGTTCTTTTTTCCGCTGCCTGACGTAGACTTTGAATCGTACAAAAAATTTGTAAAAATACTGACGATCGTAGCATATTCTGAATGAAGTGGAAGAGACAGCGCGCTAGTTTACTGAACGAGTTTTTTTTCCTATCTCAAATAGATGAAAGAGAATTGCGCGCGCAGCCCTTTCTGTTCCAATATTCATCCAACAGCCTGTCTGACATCGTTTATAATTCCTTCCGTTCGTACGTTTCATTCATCGTGGAAAAACATCTCTTCGCTGTGAATTCTTTTACAATGAATTAGCGTCAGTCTACCATGTGGCGACAAGATATTTTCTGCTTTTAGAACGCAGTTTAAATTCGCACAACGAACGTATTCAAGCAGGTTATAGCACCTATATCACGCTTCCGTTCACAATACCCATGTCCTTGTTTAGAATTTTCACAAACCAAATCTGGGAATTAAAATGAAGAAATAATCAATCAAGGCGCATAATATCATCTTTCATAATTCATATTCGAAATGGAATTGAGCAAATTGTTGCAGGAATTTCAAATGAAAGTAATGAATACGTTAGTCCGAAGATCGATAAAGCTGTTTTCGAGGAAAGTCGAGCACGGAATTTAAATTCAAATTTTGACCGAAAATTTTATTACATTTGTAATCATCTTTAAAATTTCGTTCCAGCGGTTGTAAAGCGCGGTATTATGGAACGCGGCTTTAACGGCTACTGATTATCCAGTACGCATTCACAATCCACTCTCATACCATACGCACACACACACATACCCAGGCACGCATACATCGGTATGAAATCGCATTCAAGTCAGTCGCTCCTCAGCCGCCGGCGTGAAGGCAGTTGTAATCTTGAAATTGGAATGCATGTGGCATATGTATGCTGTTATGGATATTTCTTCGATCGAGTTTCGCGCGTTGAAACAGTCGAAGGTCGAGGTGTAGTATGTAAGAGCATAGAATAAAAAAATTAAAAACCTAGTACCGAAGATAAAACTCTGTCCCCATAATAAATCATCGTAAAGCATGTGCAAAATAATCACAGACGACGAAGTGTGTGTGTGCGTTGGCTGTTCCGTTCTACATTTGGCTTGGTAAAGTGCGGTGTTTAAATCCTATTTGACCGACCGACTGACGGACCGCGGATCGACTAGCGACGACAAATCTAAAAACAATTGACTGTGCAGTGAACGATAAGGGAACGGTGATTTGTCTGTGTTAATTTAAAGCGCCAAAATTGGGATTCCCAAATATTTGTATGGGGTCTGTGGCCTTTGAGTATCGATAGCCGGAAGAGGGATAAGGTTCATGGTCTGGATTCAAAGTAATTACATAAAATACGTATAAATGAGGATTTATTAAAACGTTGACATTAAGAACGAGACAGACTTTGGCTTTAGCCGAACAGCTACGTCATCACGATCCTAAAGTAAGCATTCGAAATGTTAGATATGTTAATAAGTATGTGACATACATATACGGTACCATCTATATGCTCTAAGACGATAGAATATCTCTGTCTTATCTTCTCATTCTCAATTTCGTTTATTACGAAAGGGGAAGAAGAACCACACCGACAATAATTAACAATCGAAATAATGTGTTAACGACGTTTTCAATTCATATAATGAATTGTATACATGTTTTTCAAATTTCTGATCTCGATCATCTATTAGTCGATTTATTTAAATACATTAATCGTTCAATAATTGTTGTTCAATTGTTATTAATAATACGGCAATATTGAATTTTTCTCTTACTGTTAATTTTTTTTTTTTCCACACTCGTTATTAAGCTGCGATATTTCATAACACACAACACAACTTCACTATTATGCCACACACACTGCATTAGAAAGCTGGGAAAAAAACCAGAACAAAATTATAATTATAACATAAATATATGTATATGTATACACTTGTTTCAGGTTATTTCGTTTAACAAACCAAAAATAAGCCTATTGAAGTATTAAAGTGTTATAAGAAAAGTGAAAATACTTTGAATTTGTTCCGCCTGAATCAGTTCCAGTAGTTACATGTTTTATCCCCTTTTCAAAATTTTTTAGCAAACAGGAACTGGGCCGCTTTAAGTCATATACCCTAAGGATTTTTAATTATATCTGTTCGACTGTACTGTGATATCTTGTTTAAGCCACTCTTTAAGAGATTAAAACTCTGGAAGATTTATTTTAGATGTCTAAAGCTTGATGTATCTAAGATGTGTTTACGACATTCAAACAATCAGATGACACTATGGAACATCCTGCAGATGTCTTTAATGACCTTTTAGACATTGTGTTAGCTGTAGTAGGGTATATAATACCTAGCTATCAACTATTTTTGTTTTCACCAACGAGAAAAAGAAGAAAAAAGAAAACCTGTAGGTTGATACATCGCAAAAGCATCGTAAACCAGTTTGTGAATAATAAAGTTCAGCGATAATATAGATTCTTTGTAACAAAATATTTTATACTGCGGAACAGATAAGTTCTGAGAGTTTGAGCTATTCTTTCTCATAAATTGTGTATTCTCACTTTTTGTTATTTTAATTTGGTCTAGAAGTGAAGCGATAAATTGGTTCTTATTACTGATACTATATTTATCTCATCGGTAAGCAGCATGGTCCAGAACTGTTTCCCTCAAATCACCGGCAAATCAAAATTTGATTCTCAGACTTTGCTAATTTGGTGAATAAAAAGGAGTGACGATATCATCGTATATAGCACAGAATTCAGTAAGTGCTTTGAATCTTGAAACGACCGGCACAGAAATCAGAATAACAATATAAGAAAAAAAATTAAGAACTGAACAGCGTTTGTCTATAGAATGAAACAAGAATTAAGTAACGAGTCGTCTTTCTGTACAATATTCAGGCAGATATTTATAGTATATGACTCTGTATAGCTACTGTATGCCAATTGATTATGATATGAGACTCCATTTCGCTCTTTTATAATAGAGCATGAGTTCAACCACTTGTAAAAACAAAGAAAGTTTTCAAAAGAAAAATGCGGTCTGTGATTGGTCATCTGACTACGATTACAGTATATGTCATTTATTATGCAATATATTCCACAGATTCAAGATATTTCCAAGACATATTATGTCACTTTTCAGACATCATTTAGACACCTGTAAGCCATTTAAAGTCCAGGAGACGAGTTTAATGTCCAAACAGGTGATATAAGATGCAGACATCTTACATTGTCTTTTTAGACATTCTACTATCTGGGATGTACTGACACGCCTCAACATTAATATGGTTTTAATACCACTTTTCTATTATGTCCAATGAAACAGTTGGTCTGACGTTGGTCTCTGTGTCTCAATACACCTTGAAAAGTGATATAAACAACAAAGAAGAGCACTGGAGGAGCGGCGACACACCCATTTGACAAAAACGAATGACTTATAACTTATGTTTGCTGTTTAATTTACATACTACAGTTTTTTATTGCCATGTTTTTTTTTTGTTATGGTACCACACTCTATTCCTATAAGGTTGTGGCTGTGGGATAAGAAATATAAGACATAAAACACACGTATAACATAAGTCTGGAATCTCAAATTCATGCTTGGGACTTGGGAGCTGAATCTCAAGTCGACTAAACCCGCAGCTTCATCCAGTGGCTCGGTTGTGCTAAATTTTTATTTCTGAAAGTTATATTAGATGAATAATTCCTGAGAATGAATGTGATTTGAAGTCAAAGGATGTAAACAGTATTCAAAACAACATTCTTAATGGAAATATTTCCTCAAATTCGTTTATTGAATACTTTCAAATACTTATAGATCATTATTAACTCAGTTTATACAACCGTTCTATTCAGATGATTTCTATTACGCTTTCAGGCGATGATAAACTCACAATTATAAGGGACCAACAGTGTCCTTACAATTTGACAAGAGGAATCCGGGGTGAGACACCTCAGGAATATTCAAGATGGGGGAAATCCTGGGCTCTGCTAGTTTCCTTCACCTTGGGGACATCGTCAGCCTATACGCAGAGGGAAATGTTGCTGGATTTCTTTCTACCCTTGGGTAAGAATACTTACACCTCTTAGAAATTGGCCCATTATCATTGTTTCTGTTATTATTGCAGAACTTCAATGCCCAGGCTAGAACTCCCATAAATATAAAATTTCCAAAATTTACGTCCAAGCTCACACAGTTCCATTATTGAAAAAAATGTAACCAAGGGTTCATTTTGCTCCATCCTCCATTTTTTCAGACCTGTTTTCTATGGACGTTGTGTTGTCATGATATTAATATGATATCATCATTGCTGCTCTTCAAGCCTTGAGTATCTCGTTACAACTATATCCTCGCAAAGTTGCATTTGCGTATCAAGTAGCATTTGTTATAATAACAAGAATTATTAAGCTGTAGAAATCAAGTTGGAGAAAAAAGTGCAGCAAAAACAGCTTGCAAAATGTTGAGTGATACATTGAGGAAAGCAAAGGCCTAAAATTGAAGAACGATTGGCTTTAGGTAAACAAAAAAAGTCAATCGAATTGATAAGATTCAAAGTTCACAGAAATAAATTATGAAAATATATTCTATTTCGATTTTCTAATCTATAGTTCGATGCGTTAGAGCTATGCGAAAATGACTCTGGTCCGATATTTGGATCCTTAGTAGCTGAAAATAGATTATCGTATTTTCTAATTTGTTTATTATCTTAAATGATCAGAATTAATGCGGTCTTGAGATTCTGGTATACGTGTAGAACAGTAAGGCAAAAAAGATCAAACTGAGAGATTACAATATTATTCTCAATAATTCATAAACTCAATTCGTTTGGCACACTTTCCAAATATTTTCAACGTTCTCACTATCTAAGAGTCGACATATCCGGTAAAGAAACAAAATAGTTTGATTCATTCTATTTATACCGTACTCTACATCTACGTCATGGTTACGTCGCAACTGTGTGTGTGTGACGTCATAGATCGCGTCAAAAAACATCGGTCACACATATTCGGTAAGGAAATGCAAATCCTTCACAAACGGAGTTCATTATATTGACCAAAAAATTTCATTCAGTCAACACAAACATTCTATACCATCGACGACCCTCAGGAATAAATCGCAGAACTGTTTCTCGATTGAAACAATGACGATAATTTTATTAAGGCTGCCGATGGGGTCCCATGGTGGGGCTAATGGCACATACGCACATGACACACATGTACACACCTACGAGTGAATTTCGTACGCTAAATTCTCGAGAATAAAGAATTATTTCGAGAATGTGATGTGTGTAGTGTTCCTTGACTAAAATTGTTATGGATGAAATAGTGGAGCTTAGCCACAAATCAGCCGAAACCTGTAGTAAAATGTTATTAAAATCTGGTCACAACAGCTGACACGAGGATATACACTGACACAATAAACATGGCCGCCGCGTCAGACGCATGGAATCACATTTTGACGATATAGTGATTTTTCGAACTCGCTGGTCACTGAGGACTATTTCACCCACAACAATATTACAGCAGGAATAGTTTTATCACAATATTAAGTTGCAAGGCAACCCGAATCCTCAGAATTCAGAGTGCGAAAATTCGCAGCCGATAACGCGCTCCGTGTCAGGACCCACAGCTGGCGAAAAATGTCCGAGGGCCTCGTCCATTCCACCCACAAGGTCTACCGATTTTATATCGAATACAAAAAATATGTGAATAAAGAGGGATAGCCAGTGGTTCAGTATTCTGAAATCTGACCTAAACAATTGTTCACCGATAAGCAAGAACTTAGATTCAATAATCAAAAGCGCCGCATGTTTTCATAAACTCGGCCCTGCGGGTGTAGTTCGGAAAATCAACATATAGCGACGCTAGTTATCCCTTTCGGACCGCCTTAAAGAAAATCCCAAAACGGCACCACACTGACAAAACTTTATTCAAATTTTATCAAGGTATAGATACCGTTGCTACGTCACACTGCGTCACAATTTTGACGTCACACGTCGCGTTTCAAACCGTTTCTCACACGTGGTTACAAAAACGCAAATATTGATCAAACGGAGTTGACTATTTCGCTCAAAAACTGCGGTTATGCAAATGATATGCAACATCGAAGTCCAAAATCAGTCGAAAAATGTTTTCTCGTATGAAAGAGCAAGTGAAATCTTCGTTAAATACTAGCGCAAAATGGCGGCTATTTGAATGAAATTCAGTTTTTTTAAATGTTCGATTTTATACAGCTACTCATTAAAGCAAGCCTTTCATTTATCTGAAGATTTCCATTCACGCTATATACGAATAAAGATAGCTGATCAAATTTTCGGTAACGTGTAGCCATGTAGCTATTTATTAGTCACACACATTGTTTACTTATTAACAGCTGGTATGCCATATCATAAGCGTTTCTATAAAGCGCTTAATTTTTGCCTTGAAACGTTCTACCCCGATCTTGTTAGGAAACTGGGTGAGTTATTATAGAACGATTATTAGTCGCCGTATATAGCCCGCGTTCTGTGTATGTAATTTACAGAAGACGCGGACGGATCAAAATGCCCCTTTTTTTTTATACAAGAGGATAGGAAAAATCCAAATTTATCCTTTTTGAAATAGTGCATAACAATCTTCGCCTGTACACTTTATTCTTCTGAATAGACATGAAAACAAAATACGAATCGTATTATTCAACATTTTCATTTCGCGATTACACATTTTGAATATGGAGGCTTATTCGAATGTTGAATGTGTTTTTCGTCCCAAAACTTCTCGGCTTGTATATTTATATACCTATATTCGTTTCCGTGAATCGTATCTGTGTACTATACTTATAATAAGATCGTTGGTTATATACTCAAATTTTGTTGCCAAGCGTTGTGAATTATCAATTTAAATAACCGGGTACAAAATTTTAGCAATTTTATGTTATGGTACATAATTATCCGCTAAATGTTCTTTTTTTCAGACTTTATTTATAAACCTCGCCAATATCTGTTCATATCATGATTTGGACTAATCAACCACTAACTAAATCTCCGATCATCGAAAGAAAGCAATCTTAGAAATATGGGTCAGCCTAACTTATCGCTGTGTGTTTATGTTGCGTCGAGAAGCTTTAGTTCTATGCTCATAACTTTGACCATATAACTCTATAAACGAATTAACTATGTATACACGTAACGGGCGATACGCTTAAACCGTCGCTACTAACCGCAGTCTCTTATAACTTATTATAACTTCTAATGTATATAGAATCAAGGAAAGCATGGCCTGCCTTAATATTGATCCATATAAGTCCTTGGCTGAGCTAAGTTTAGCGGAGATAAAGATACTATATTTATCATAGTATAAGCCAAAGGGACCGAAATCTCCCGTGCATCTATTAATAAATAAACTCCATTGTATCGGTTTTGTGTCCTTCGCATTCGGTCAAATAGAAAGATACTAAACTGGACACTTTGGTCTACGATTTTTCATATCCTTGAAAGAGAATCTAATCGTAGAGATTTGGAACAAGAATGGCTCGAAAACTTAAAGATTTCTACGCGTATCTCCATTTTTTTTTTTAAACATTTGGCCAAGTAGTTTCCAAGCTATTGTTTAAAACGTTTGAGGAAGTTCGGTTTTTGGGACGATACTTTAACCGGAAGTCCACTTTCGAGCGTTGCGGCGCGACCAATTCAAAAATAAACTATAACTGTTGTTCAAGAACATTTTCCGAGAAGCAGTACCAAGACTAGACAATTTACTGTATGATTTTTTAGCTTCATAGAAAAAAAAAATTCCGATAGGAATTTCGAAGAAGAGAATATGGAAACGTAAAGAGTCCCGCGAGGTTCTTTATTTCTCCCGAAACATTTGGTTGAGTAGTTTCCAAGATATCGTTTAAAACGTATGAAGAAGTTCGGTTTTTGGGTCGATACTTTAACCGGAAGTCTACTTTCAGATGTTGCAGCGCGAACAATTCAAAAATAAACTACAGCGATTATTCAGAATCATTTTCTATTCACAGTTTTGCAAATTCGTACGAAGAAACATTTGTAACTTTCGCTCTTACTAAAGCAAACCGCGATTTCCTGGAAGCGTGGAAAGCCGCAACTTTTTCCTTATTTTTTTATTTTTTTGCGATTGAAAAAGATAAACAACATCAATGCTATCAACGGAAACAGATTTTTATACAATAAGAAATTCGAAATAATTTAAAAATGAAATTTGTTTTTAAAATTCAATATGAAAGATATTAAACTTGATATTGAATACAGTATTTGAAATCTGATTTCCAATTGTTTACTGAGAAAAAACTCTGCAGTAATTCTCATTAAATAGGGTAAAACAAAAATGGGTCACTACATCATAACGTAGAACTGAGGCATCTATTATTCTCAACTTAAAGTCTATTGAGTATAATTTATTGGCCGGCTGTATGTGTTGAAAAGTAAACAATAGGTAGTTTAAATAATTCACAGCGCATCTATTACTTGAAAGGAATTCTATAACTATATAGGTATAATAATGAACCAATTCAGAGTCGAATAGTTGCTGCATTTTATAACTAAGAGTGAATTATTCGATCTTTTATCATTGGTCGTAGCTGCGGTTGTCGTGTTGCTCTCAATACTCGCCAATAATATCTTGCGCAATATCTTGGTCTAAGTAGTTTTTTTAGGAAGTTTAAGTAGCCGCACAGCTGAATAACAGATACCATTCTTTGACCACAATAGTTTATTATTGTGGCTGGTGAAACTTGAAAGTATTAAAAATTGCATGGAAAGAATATCAACATTCTGAACAAAAGGAGTCTTTGATCAGAAGTTCGAATGGTGCTCAAGAATTTGTATACGACCTATGATCACTTTGAACGATAGAGAGGATATTTAGAGAAATTCATCTTCTCCCTGTTTAAATTCATCAAATTGTTAGCAGACTTCTTAATGTTCCTCTGTTATTTTTTGCTTTTTTTTATACTTCTTCGGAATATGCTCTCCTGTAATTTACATACATGTATGTATTATGTGTGTAATATTATTTTAATTTGTATACTTTACACAAAATTCTGCAGAAATGTAGCCCTAGGCCATTAATAATATTAGAAGAGAAGAATACAGAACTCGTAGATAAACTAGCATAAGATTCTACTTTGATCTGTTCATAGGTGAAAGATAACAGAACCCAGTTTCTGTGTAAACTATACCTCATATTAAATGAATCTTTGATCTCCATTGTCTCCGGTTAAAACTAATCCTCCATTTTTAAACGCGTGCATTCCTTGCAGTAAATTAAAGCCTTCTTTGTTTGTCTGCTAAGACCAAGATTCTCAAATACTTGTATAAGTTTATCAACAAATGAAATTTTGTTCACTTCCATTTCTCAGATGAAAACATGTGAACTTGATATAACATGCCATGAAACATCCATGAAACCAGTTAAAAAGCTGTTCTTGTGCGTTAACAGAAAAAACTTTAATCTATGATTAGCCAGAAGCCGTCCTTGACAACTTTTTCCTGCTTTGTGGTATGAATGTCGAGGAAATAGCTACAAAGTACAAATCTGTTTCCTTTATTTTCATTCTTTCATTTGATATACCAAGTCTTTATTCATTATTCATTTTATTTGCACAGGCTGGTTGACGACAGATGCGTCGTTTGCCCAGAGGCAGGTGATCTGTCTAATCCTCCGAAGAAATTTCGAGGTAATACTAGAACAGATTCTGATAGAATACAACAAAAAAATTGATCTGAAAAAAAAAATGAGTGATTAATCGATTTCGGGACCTAATTTTTCAGATTGCCTATTCAAAATATGCCCAATGCACCGTTATTCGGCTCAAAAACAGTTCTGGAAAGCAGCTAAGCAGAGCGGTAGCTCTAGCACAGATGCTGTATTGCTCAAAAGACTTCATGTAAGGATGATTCGGCAAAATTGAAATTCTATTAATGTTTGATACAGCAGTTTTCACTTCTATTTTACTTACAAGCTCAAGCTCTTCACATTTCTACCCTTGAGTCAACGAATCAGTTAACAGAACTCCGGATTAATTTTCTTCCAGCATGCGGCGGAGATAGAGAAAAAACAAAATGAAAGTGAACATAAAAAACTCATGGGCACAGTTGTTTCCTATGGAAATGTTATTCAGGTAAGTTGAGTATTGAATGAATGAAAAATCACGGCCCATTTCCATCTCTAGGCTAATCTAGAAATGAAATTTTAATCTTAATTCTATCCAAGAAAATGATGACAAAATCCTTCATTCCAGCTGCTGCATCTTAAGTCTAACAAATTCTTGACAGTAAATAAAAGGCTTCCAGCATTGCTGGAAAAAAATGCAATGAGAGTGTACTTAGATGCGAACGGTAACGAAGGATCGTGGATCTACATTGCTCCATTTTACAAGCTCAGAAGTCATGGGGATAGCGTAGTAGTAGGTGATAAAGTAATAATGGAGCCTGTGAATGCTGGGAGCCAGGGATTACACGTAGCAGCTAATTACGAGCTCAGTGATAATCCCGGCTGTAAAGAGGTTCGTCTTTTTGTATCTCCTTTTCAAAATCAAATATTCAAAGACTCGGAAAGTTTATTGCAGTGATTTCTGAGCATTACTCAAGCTTTATGACCCTGGCAGGTAAATGTTGTTAATTCTTCAACATCATGGAAAGTAACGCTGTTTATGGAACATCGAGAGAATCAGGAAGAAATACTCAAGGGAGGTGATGTTGTTAGGCTCTTTCATGCGGAGCAAGAAAAATTCCTGACTATGGATGAGTACAAGAAAAAGCAGCACGTTTTCTTGAGAACTACAGGCAGGACTAGCGCCACAGCTGCGACTAGTAGCAAAGCCTTGTGGGAAGTCGAGGCTAGTTTCAATTTTGTTTGAAATTTATGTTTTTGATATCGTATCTGTGATTTTTAGTCAGAAAATGAAACGATTTTTTGTTTAGGTTGTTCAACACGATCCTTGCAGAGGTGGTGCTGGACATTGGAACTCATTGTTCAGATTCAAACATTTAGCCACAGGACAATACTTGGCTGCTGAAATCGATACAGATGAACCAAGAGAAATGACTACAGGCAAGCGTGGTAAGGCATGCGGAATGAAGGCGGTGTATTCTGCAACGTTGCACAATTGTTTAATAATTCCTTGATCAAGCATCACCTCTTTCAGCTTTTTACTACCTTTTCTTATTCTGAATGCCTAGAATGCTTAATGCCATTTTAATATAAGGCTTATAAGGCATTTCATGTCAACTAATTGTAAGCCAATTGCAATTTGGATTTTATCGCAAATTTTCGTCTATTCTCATTGACTCATAACGAGTATTAACTGTTTTTTTCTTCAAAGTTGTATCCTTTGTCATACCTCAAGATATGAATTTTTGAATATTTAATAATTGCCCCGAACCCAACATTTCAATTGTTAATATACTGGATCATCAAAACTAAGAACATCAAACCATCCGTTTCGGAATGTACTCATCGAAAAAATGCCTACAAATTTTTTGACTCATTTGTGACGGTAAATATTCTGTTCAAAGGGAAAACAATTTTAATGGGTCAAAAAATAGAAATATTTGGGTCCTATTTTTTTTTCTCATTATATTAAAACTTTATCGACTGATCTTCCACCAATCCTACTCACCAAGCTCACAGAAAAAAAAAATTTTAATTCGTTATGCAACTTCTCCAGTGACTGAATTGACATGAAATGTCTAATAAGAGAAAATAGTAGATATTATCTAAAAAAAAGTTGATAATTGACCTTCTAGGAACTTGCACGGCCCCATAATCTACTATTATGTACCTAATATACTGTTTCTTCCTACTTTTAACTGTACCTAACGCATGACTAGATCGAAAATCCAGCAAAGAATAACTGTAAATATTAATATGTTTTAGAATACAAACTCCCCAGTTGATATATCTAAGAAGTTTTCTCCCTTTTATTTTCCCCTCAGAACCAATAGGTCCTATTTATCGGCTGGTATCTGTTCCTCACAGCAACGAAATAAGTTCGTTGTTTGAATTGGATCCGACAACGTTAACCAGGGGCGATAGTCTTGTCCCACAGTCATCGTTCGTCAGGCTTCATCACATATGTACAAATACTTGGGTCCACTCTACTAGTGTACCCATCGACAAGGATGATGAAAAGCCGGTCATGTCCAAGGTAGAGCTTTGGAGTTTAATTCTAGAAGAATCTACGGCACATCCAGATCCTTCGAATTGTAAAACCGAGAGAAAACATCATTCAGTGATTGTTTCCTCTTCTTTCGTTAGGTCGGCTGCGCGATGAACAAAGAAGACAAAGAGGCCTTTGCTCTGAGATCTGTTTCTCCCGTCGAAGTCCGTGATCTAGACTTTGCAAACGACGCGTGTAAAGTGCTGGCTTTAAGTAGTGGAAAGCTTGAAAGAGGGACTATTTCGCACAACGAAAGAAGGGCAGTGACCAGTCTGCTCCAAGACATAGTTTACTTTATCGCAGGCTTTGAGAATGATCAAAACAAATCCGAGGCGCTTGAATTAACCGTCTCCAATGCTCTGAGAGACAGACAAAAGCTTCTAAGAGAGCAATACATACTCGGACAACTTTTTAAGATCCTTCAGGTAAATTAAACTAAAAATTGGACTTCAACCGCCTTGATGTATTAACTCTTCTGCTGTGATTTTAGGCACCATTTTTAGAATCCGCTGCTGGCGAGGGGCCTTTCCTCAGAATAGAAGAGCTCAACGATCCCAGACACGCTTCTTATAAATATATGTTTAGGTTGTGCTATCGTATTCTGAGACTTTCGCAACAGGATTACAGGAAAAACCAGGTAGACTTGCTTGGTATTGACTTAGTGATCAAAGAAGGAGATAAAACTTGATAAAATCGGTTTTCATTAACAGCGAATAAATCCCTCTTACCTTTTTCCTCTTAGGAATACATAGCAAAGCATTTTGCTTTTATGCAAAAGCAAATTGGCTATGATATACTCGCTGAGGATACGATAACGGCTTTACTACACAACAATCGAAAGCTGTTAGAAAAGCACATAACGGCTGCAGAGATAGAGACGTTCGTTGGACTGGTTAGGAAAAACATGTACAATTGGGAGTCACGGTTTTTAGACTATCTCTCGGATCTCTGTATATCAAACAAAAAGGCTATTGCCGTTACTCAGGAGTTGATATGCAAAAGCGTGTTAAGCTCTAAGAACGAAGATATACTGATCGACACTAGGTAAATAACGATAATTCAGAAGTTTTAGCCACTGAATTTTTGGCTAAACAGCACGTTTCTTCCCTCAGAATAACTAACACCCCTGTCGAAGTCGAAGACATTGATGAACGAGGGGAAAACGACGAACCCCACATAACTATCATTGATGAACTCGAAGTTTCTCTTGTATGGGCTAAAGGAACGGTAAGTTCTGCCCTATCTTTAATCAACGATTTACAAACACAAAGAATGCTTGGGAATTCATGTCTCCATAGACTTCGTGTACGGATCAAAACATTCATAAATTACAGCGCTGCATGTCTCTCGGTGATTTGTCGAGAGGTGCTAAAATGGGGAATCTAGAGGATGCTGCAATATTAGACTACTATAGACATCAGCTTAACTTGTTCAGCAACATGTGTCTCAATAGGCAGTATTTGGCTCTGAACAACTTATCCCCTCATCTAGACATCGATTTGATCTTGAAGTACGTTATCGTAAATTTCTATACATTTTTTCACTCATAAAGTAAATCAAAAACTGAATTCATCGAGCTATTTTTCAAATATTTTCGACCTCATTTCCCACTTTTTGATATTTATCAGTAAAATCGAGAGTTCTTTCTTTCTGGAAATCATTTTTACAGAGTTTATCTTGCCCGAAACGTGTCATATCTTCGACTGATTCCATCTCGAGCGAACTTCTGACAAAGTCGCATCACTTTCCCTTCTTTTCCCATAAAAACTAAATCATTTTAGATGTATGGCAGACGAGACTGTTCCGTACCGTTTACGAGCTTCATTTTGTCGACTGATGTTGCATCTCCACGTCGATCGAGATCCTCAAGAGCCTGTCACGCCGGTAAAATATGCTAGACTTTGGTCAGAAATACCACCAAAGATGAGTATCAACGAGTAAGTTGTTCAAGCCTTACAATAAACTTAAAATCGAGATCAAAACTATCAAATTAATGTAAAATCCGTTAACTTTTAGCTACGACACCAATAAAACCCCAGATCATAACAAGGAAGCTGTTCGCGCTAGATTTAGCTCGACTATAATGTTCGTTGAAGACTATCTTTGCAACGTGGTTGCAAAGATGTGGTCATTTGCCGACGAGGAACAAAACAGGCTCACTTTTGAGGTGAGATTAGCCCCCAACTTAAAATTTTACTTCACTTGATACAAACAGGTGGAAAAACAATAGAGCAAACTTGTGAAACAACGGAAATATTTTCTCAGGTCGTCAAATTGGCTCGGGATTTGATTTATTTTGGATTCTACAGCTTCAGCGATTTGCTGAGACTAACAAAGACGTTGTTAAGTATATTGGATTGTGTGTCGGAAAGCGATTTTGCCGACGGCAAAATACCCACAGGTGAAATTCACTGTAAGTTCCCACTAATACCTCCCGATCCTGCTGCAATAATGTTAAACTATTTTATTAAGTAATTATACGACATAATCAGAAGAATATAGAGATTCAATTTGGAAATTCTTTCGCAGAGTTATTCTGGAAACTCATCTTCTTTCAGTTTTAGCCAGTTAAAAGGAGTACAAGAACCCAAAGATACTCGTTATTATTAGATATTGAGAAACTTTTCTACTCTGTTATTAAGATTTCGAATAGTTTAACAATATTCTTAACTAACCAGCTATCCTGTACTGTTCTATGTATAGCTGAGAATACGGATTCGGAGGAAAAAGGTAAATCCGTGACTAACTTAGACAGCATCCACACACATAAATATTTGATAAAAAGCCGTATAGTTTGTGTAACGAAAAAATAATATACAAATGAAAAAAAAAAAAAATACTGCATGAAAAACGTAGCGAGTGCTGTTTCTGTTTGTTTTTAAATCGAAAAACTCCTCATCCTAGAAGTTGTGCCGTTATTTAATAATCTATTGTAGATCAATGTCTCCTTATAATTTCTTGATTCTGTTGATTGTTCCTAATCGAAAGAAGTTTCTTTCGATATAAAACTGTTAAAAATGGGTAGAATGCTGCTTTATTAGTGAGAACAACCTGCACGCAGTATTTCAGGTTTTTCCCTGCAAGCTTTATGTATCATTATTGATTAA
The DNA here is from genome assembly GCA_947538915.1 of Tenthredo distinguenda. NCBI lineage: Eukaryota > Metazoa > Arthropoda > Insecta > Hymenoptera > Tenthredinidae > Tenthredo > Tenthredo distinguenda. The sequence goes on from OX384531.1 coordinate 29,490,783, forward strand.
GTAGTATAGCATCAGCGGTACCTGATTTCTCATTGATTCAAAGCCACGATTTTTCCCAATTCATTTTGAGATATACTCCGAATAATCTATCACTCCACTTTAGTTGTGTTTAAGATCATAATTCGGCTTTAATTTCAATTCACAAGACTAAATCATGAGCAAGAAATATAGTCTGTTATCTACCGACCTGGAAATCAATAATAAAGATTAAATCTCACCTCCTAGCTGAAGGAGGAGTCTTGCGATGCATCGGAGACATGGGAGCAGTAATGACGAGCCTAACGCTAGGCCCAGCAGGCCAGGTATTAACCGGGGCATCTACGCCACGTCCAAAACCAAGCATGAAGACAGAGTATCCATTAGTAATGGATACAAAACTGAAGATAATCGAGATCCTTCAGTTTATTCTAGACGTTCGTTTAGATTACAGGATTTCATGTCTCCTCAGTATATTTAAACAGGAATTTGCCGAGACTGAGAAAGCTTCGGGAGACCTGAACCTTGGTCAAAAAGAAATCAATTTAGAAACCATCGGCTCTCAAGCGGAAGGGATATTTGGCAGCAGGTAAACAGCGTCTGTTCTTTTATGTTTTTCATAGGATTTTTTTGTCCCTGTAGAGGCGTAGGATTTTCTTTGATTGCGGTAAAGAGTTTTGCTTGCAGATGTATTCCCATTTTTTAGTTCCTCGGTTTCTCTCTTCCTATTGTGTTGTCGTTGATTTGAAATTGACCACAGAACTAAAATGATCGATTTGAATCTGTGTTTCTTTGCATTTGAGAATTTTACTGCTTCATACGTATCATTCGTTTTTCTTTTCTTCTTGCGTTATTGCCACGCTTTTAGCGAGGAGTGCGTTGTACTGGATCTTGATGGGCAAGGAGGGAAAACATTCCTACGAGTCTTGCTTCACTTAGCAATGCATGATTATCCGCCGCTAGTTTCCGGCGCTCTGCATCTACTCTTCAGACATTTTAGCCAGCGACAAGAAGTTCTGCAAGCTTTTAATCAGGTGTGACATTGAAAATTGTTCCCTTTATACAAAGATCTAACAGAAAATTGAACTAAATCTCCCCCCTCAAGTCCCAAAGGCTCATTAAACAAATACCCAAGCCCTTAATAATCACTGCAACTCTCTTCAGGTTCAACTTTTAGTCTCTGATAGCGACGTTGAGTCTTATAAACAGATAAAATCTGACCTAGACGTACTGCGTCAGTCTGTAGAAAAGTCTGAACTATGGGTTTACAAATCAAAAGCTACTGAGGAACACAGCAATAAAAAAAAAAAAAACAAAGAAGAAGAGGAGGATAATTCTACTCCAAGAAAAGCTCCGCCTCAGTTATCACCTACAGATAAAAAAGGTTCGTCAAACCCTTTGTCAATAGAAAAGTATACCAAATATAGATCAGAGGCAAAAATTTTGAATTGGCTATAACTTTTACCATTTTTATTATTACATTTCAATTTTTATCTTATCAATTCCTCTGAGAAAAAAATTACCCAGGGTGTTTTTCACATGCAAAAGTTCGATTTTTCTGAATTTGGTACCCGCATGGATAAATCTTCAAGTGAAACCGAGAATGTGAATTAAAAAAAAAAGACCGCTTTCTTCTGTATTCCACAAACTTTATTATTATATTAACGATTCGATTAATATCTGGCATTTTTTGCTTGAAAACTGTGAAAATTTAAATAATTGTTTGATTTCAACCCAGGGTCAGCGATCGACTTGGACGTTGGTCCGCCTTTGCATCCCGATCAAGCCGAAGAGTACAAAAAGATCCAACAAATATTGATCAGAATGAATAAGTTGTGCATTCAAACGCTTCCCGGTGGTCAATTAAAGGCGCGAAAACATGAGCAAAGGCTTTTGCGTAACGTTGGTGTTCACACAGTAGTTCTAGACTTGCTTCAAGTGCCTTTTGACGCTAAGGAAGACGTGAGAATGAATGAATTGATGCGTCTGGCTCACGATTTTCTTCAAAACTTTTGTCTCGCCAATCAGCAGAATCAAGTCCTACTCCATAAACAACTTGACTTGTTTTTAAACCCTGGAATTCGAGAAGCCCAAACTGTTTGCAGCATCTTTCAAGACAATTCGACGCTTTGTAACGAAGTTAATCCCAAAGTTATACAGCACTTTGTACATTGCATTGAAACACATGGAAGGCATGTACAGTATCTTAAGTTCCTTCAGACCATAGTCAAGGCAGAAAATCAGTTTATAAGAAAGTGTCAAGAGCTGGTCATGCAAGAGGTGAGTCTGCGACGAATCTTTCATCTTATATCTTATTCCTTCATTTGACTTCAATTATTTCCTTTGGAAATTGATATCGACGAGTTTGTTTGAATCGTTTAGCAGCTGAATTATTTTCCAAGACTATAATCTGAGTTCAAAGCGGTTTCTCTACTCTTAAATTAAAATTTCTGTGAAATTTGATTGAATAACATTGTTTCCTACAGATTAGCTTATCCCGTCATATTTAGTCGTAAGCTAAATAAAGAGGAAAACTAGCTGCGCTGTTCTTGTAATTTGATTTTAGACTATTGATTCAACGATATTTGAGGGGACTAGAAAGGCTCCAAATTCCGAAAAAATCGGATCTAAGTTTTCTACAGATTCCTGTAGGATGATCCTTTAGAAATATTTCCTTGTTATTTATTTTTTTTGAATTTGCAAAATTAAGGACAGGGGAGCAAAAATCGTGAAGTCGGTTTTTCAGCCTTTAACGATAAAAATTTAGGAGCTCTGCGATCGCTGCTGAGGCTAAACATGTTTTGCAGACTTCATTCTTTAGTGTAGGAACTATTTGACTGTTCTGGCAGAAATACTGTACCGAAACTTTGAACGCGATTTTTGTGAACTACATTTTTGCACGGTTTTGCCATGATACCCCGAGAACTATTGAAGATATCAACTTGAAATTCTAACTGGAGTTGAAAAACACCATAACGCATTGACTGAAAATTTTCAGCCGTTCAAGCCTTCCTAGTCCCCTTAAGTGTGTATAAAAAGTAAAGAATAGTGTGTAGAGTGATAATCAGTTACTTCTTTCAATCAACTTCGAGATGTGTAAGAATAAAAGAAGTAACAGGCATTAAGACCCATTTATAATTATTTTTTTTAGCTTGTTCAAGCCGGCGAGGATGTTTTAGTATTCTACAATGACAGATCGTCGTTCAATCAGTTTGTAGAAATGATGAGATCTGAAAGACACAGAATGGACGAAAGCAGTCCGCTAAGGTAAACACTTCAACCACCGAAATTATACTTGTGAGAAAAAAGAAACAATAAACCTACACGAATATAAGAGAGAAATAAAGTTTTTTTCAAAGTTGCTTAATTCATCAATATATCACGTTTCCGTCAAAATCGAAATAGCGCCCCAGTGACTGTGAAAAACGACAAAAAAATTCGTCAGTTAGGGCGTAAAATCCAAACACGTCATTCTAAAACTTTATTTATTTGGAACCTAGCTATAATCAATCCGAAACATCGAATTTACGAAAAAAAAAATAATGCAACTTCCCTATTAGGTACCACGTCGAATTGGTCAAGCTTTTGGCTTGCTGTACAATGGGAAAGAATGTAAATACAGAAATAAAATGCCACAGTTTACTTCCACTGGATGATATAGTCGCTATGGTTTCGCACCAGGATTGCATACCGGAGGTAAAAAATTAATAAAGTTTGTAGTTTCGGAACAAAGACTAGTTTTATCAAGTTCCTTTCCTTTGGGAAGAAGATGTTTCATCTCTGCAAATTGACTGATTGATAATTCAATTTACAGGTCAAAGATGCATACATAAATTTTTTGAATCACTGCTACATCGATACCGAAGTTGAAATGAAGGAGATCTATACTTCTAATCACATGTGGTCACTTTTTGAGAAATCATTCATCGTAGACATGGGTATTATCGCCGCAGCTACCCACGATCGTCGACACGCGGACATTGCCTTAGAGAATTATGTGACTAACGGTCTGATGAACGTGATTGCCACGTTTTTCAGCAGCCCGTTTTCAGATCAGAGCACCACAGTGCAGGTATAGTAAATTATTCTTTATATATATTATTACCTAACGTGGGTTTGGGATTTTTATCACTCCTATTTCTGAATAGAGGGAATTAAACAATCATTATGATTATCTCCGATAGAGATTTCTCTATTTTATCCGCATTATTATTACTGCATAGATATACGCACGAGTTTTTGACTAGCTGCGGTAATCAGTTGAGGATTTGTCTCTTGAAAAATCGTTAAGTTCTTAAAATTCTTATATTATTTGTCCTGCTTTACGATCGAAGCTCTACGAAATTGAGGTAATTTTGTAGAACGATGCGATCGTTGAATTAGCTGCTTAGATTGAGCTGATAAAGTAGAATAAGGCTTCTAGAATTACCGGATTAGAACAATCGATAAATAAAGAGGAGTAAAAAGCTATTATACTTATATAAATAAATAAATCAATAAATAAGTGGATAAATAGATAAATGAATAATTCAATATCAACGATTTAAAACGCTAATTATTAAATTCATCAAGAAAATTATATACGCGATTTTAAATTCCATTTAAAATACACTTTATATGCATGGTAGTTATAAAGGCACCTCAATTCAACAATCGAACACACGTCCATTTTGAACTAACAAACATTCATTTGTGCCACCCTCATATATTATCCTGGATTACCATCAATAGAGGTGATTTGAAACACTTTTGAACTTTGATTACAATAAACAAGAAAACTGGGCCTACTTACGCTGCGACAAACAAGGGCCAAAGAAGCAGCTCTGTAAGTTTGGAGGTGATAGTGATTGACAAAGTGGAAGAAAAAAAACGGAAAAGGGCGATTTTTTAGTCGAATGAGTTTTAGGGTGACGTGAAAAACTTGCAACATTTGAAGAAAAATGCAGATAAAATTTTTGTAAATATTTCATTAATTTTCTGAACTCAAATGAACAACAAAAAAATAAAAAAAATATAAAAAGATGCATATCAGAATGTGAGTAACATTTTTTAACATTTGAAATGAAATATTTGTCAAATCATCTTGTTGAAAAAAAAATAACACATTTTCGAATAAGATTTTCTAAGTCTAAGTCTACAAATCTAAGTCTTGAAAAATGAAAGACACTTTATAACAAGTAAGAAATCGTATTTCTTTCCCCAATTTTTTGATACACGAGAAAAGAATGAATGCGGAATAGTGAGGACATCAATTTTGCCTCTGAACTTGTTGACAAACACTATTCACTGCATTCTGCCTTATAGTGAACTCCAGAACCTTACCCGAAGATAGTAAAATTGTATAATTTAAAGTAATATCAAGTCTTTCAAGTCACCCCAGTTAATGGTATTGCCATTCATCGACCTGTATTAGATAAGAACGACCAAAGTTAGTTATGCAATATTGTTTATTGGAAAAAGCAATAATTTTTTGAATTAAGAAGGTAGTTAGACGTGTGTTTGGTTCGCTGGTTGCACTAGCGGCATGTTGTGTGTTTTTGGCATGCGTCAACTGCCCATCTTTGGCTCATCGAACTGGTTTGCTGGGCACGTGGTTACTGGGTTCGGTTTGGTGGCGGGTTTCGTTTACTAATAGAAACATCTACATGAGGCAAGACTCTTTTGGAGTTTGAAGGAGTGCGATAGGAACAGTGATAACAATATCGACGATTACGTGAGTAACATGGCTCGCATGCTTCCTAAGATCCCAGCTGTTCTTACCCACATACTATCGATTTCCATGCTTTATGGATGCCAAAAAGTAGGACTCCTCTTCAGAAATTCTATTTTGAGAAAGATACTAAATAACCAAAAGAATTCAATCCCATTCTAATGGTAAATAAACGCTCTTTCCTTTGGGTATTTCATTTTAGTTACACTTTTGGAAGGTTTGTCTCATTTTTTGGATCTACCCCCATTGAAATTGTGGATATCTAGTAACACATTGCATGTGGAACTCCACGCTGAACAGTTTTGCAAGAATTCGAATTGACTGTTGCAAATTCTGGATCAAATTCTACACAATATCAATACTAATCCTTCAATTGATCAGGAGAAACTTGAATAAACTTTTCCATCTCCTTAAATTGTATATTATCAATTGTTCATCGATGTTCGATATCTATAATCAATCAATAAATTTTTTCTTATCGTTGTATCTGTGTATACATACCTAACTTAGGCAATATGAACTGAAAAAATATTTTATTTTTGTCAGACACGCCAGCCGATTTTCGTCCAGTTGTTACACGCCGCATTCAAAGTCTCGCAATGCTCTTGGCTCCATTCTGGGCAAAGATTTAATGCAGAAAACTGCATCAGAACATTGTCAGACGTTGGTGAGTTTGGAATGAGTAAATAAAACAAATAACAATCGTTTAAACAATTTAAATCATTGAAAGCTTTCTGCTCATTGTCCGCTGTTATATTTTGTTGCGCAAGTAATTTCCACATTTGTTGTTCATTTCTATAGCTAAAGGAAGAGGAATAGCGATTCCAACAGATCTGGAAGGCCAAGTTGCTGCGATGTTTAGTAAAGCAGCGATGCTTAGCAGACAGACTAGCAAATGGATTCAAGCAGCGAAGCAGCCAAAAATTGAACGGAGCCAAAGCCAGGTAATAATTCCTCAAGATATATTGAAGCTCTCATTTTTTATTGGCTCAGTTTTGTCTATCGGACAATAAATCTAGTTTTAAATTGTGAATTAAAATTGGATACTATCAAATTTATTACAACGTTTTATTCTTGCTAAGAACGACTTGGTTTCTTTTTGGAATGACAGCGACGAGGTAACTTGCATATGTGTAAATGAAATCATTCTATGCTTCAGCACAAGCACAAGGAAAAGCACAAATTTGAAGTAAAATATGAATACAACAAAACTCAGCACTGCTTTTAGCGAACATTACGCAGCTCATAGAATAGCTTAGTTTTATGAAATGGTTTTTCTATCATTTTCTTTCAACTTACTCTCTCTACCACAAAACAATTCTCATTCTTTAAGCAGTTAATGAGGTTCGACAGAAGCATTATCGAAGGGCTACAAGACATCGTGTCTCTTCTGGAAGAACAATTAAAACCTCTGGTTCAGTCTGAGTTGTCTCTCTTAGTCGATATACTCTATCGACCAGAATTACTGTTCCCGGCTTCAACAGAGGCCAGGAAACGGTGTGAAAATGGTGGTTTTATACGTCGGTATGTGCATATCACTTGTTTCAAGAAAGATTTCTTACCATACGAGGAAAGTAGGGTCCTTGGACTATTTTAATCGAAGTACAATTTTTTATACCATTGTCTGATTCCTTTCTCTCTTTCTCCTGGAATTATTTATCTCACCCTTAGAATGGAATGGGATTAGGAATCTGTAACCGATCGTTTCATTTCTAGATTAATAAAACATACAGAAAAGTTGCTAGAAGAAAAGGAAGAGAAACTATGCGTCAAAGTTTTGAGGACGCTGCGAGAGATGATGGCCATCGATGCAGAGTATGGAGAGAAGGTCAGTTGTGGGTGATTAAAAAAGCATGAGAATAAAACTCGAGCTAGGAAATCATCATTCATACAGAATATCAGTTCACGGTAATAAAATACGAGGTGTTTGTTTCTGAATTATGAAAAGTAGTCAGTTATTACTTAATTTATGAAAAAAATTTATTTGAAATTTGCGGATACAAGCGCCTCGAATGTCAGAGCACACTAGAATAATATGTCCGCAGTTAGACATCGTTACAAGCTTGCTTTATAAGAATATGGGACATTCCATGCCATCACAACCAATGTCTGACCTTACCGCTTTGGATTTCTTTGTTGATTATTTCTCACATTCTTTGGGATGAAAGGAATAGTTGGTATTTTTTTTTCTGACTTTTAACTCAAATATTTCTATCGATATCAATTTTTGAACATCGATGATTTCCACTGTTTAGCATATTGTCAGTCGATTATAACTTTTGATCGACAATTGGATTATCAAGATTAGCTACATTAAATTCTTTGTCTTGAAATTTTATTGTTGAAAAAGAATTGAAACAAGAATCCAACACAGGTTTAAGGATGAAATTGAGCTTAAAAGTATAAAAAAAGAGTTTTACACTCTTAATTAAGGAAACGACATTTCGGGAAAAGGCCTAAGCTATTGCGAAAATCCACTTCTATATTTTGAAGCTCAGTTTTGTCGTTACAGACGTGTTGGAGACTTTATTTGATATCTTTTCAAAAAGTACATTCCAATATGAAGAATTTTGCGTACCTAATTTCGATGATCCGATTTAGCGATCGAAAGTTATAACAAAGTTATATCAATATTAAAAAATCCTGAGTATTCCTTTGGTCCCAAGGAGCGTGAGAATAAATTAATGAGGGAATCAAAAGAGGTGAGGGTCAGAGATTGATAGAGTTGGCATAGAATGCACCATATATTGTTGATGATAATAATTCTGACAAATCTTAAGTTAATTTGTAAATGAGTTGCTAAAATGAAATGACTGCTATGCTATACTACAAATGTTCGGATTCTCACGCCGGTGAGTATAGACTGCAAGTATGGTAGAATAGATCTGTAGGTAAGGTGTACGTTTTCATGCTGCAAAGGAGGATGTGGAATTCGTGGACTGTCTGCTTGCCGCAGGAATGGAAACGGACTCCAACTCTGAATACCAATCCAATGATCAATGCAACGATCGTCATATGACCCAGCAAGAGCGGGTAAAACATAGAAAGTTTGACAAAGTTATATCTTTCTATAAGCACAATCGTAACGAACGCGAATATACTATTTTATAACTATTATCAATACCAATCAGATGATATTTTCTCTGCAACTCACATATTCGCAATCGTTCTCATACAGATGATAGCATGAAGAGACCCAAAACTGCATAAAATGATATTATATCATCTATTTCAAAGCAATTTCATATGTGTGAGTCGGACAGATAATTATAGTAAAATAATTAGCTTTAAAAACAGCAAAAATGATATCTTTATAAACGGAAACATTGTCTTGAATGATAAAGAGAGTGTACTTCAGCTTATAGATATTTTAATAAATTAATTTTTTGTTCAAATTAGTGTTTAATACTTGACTAATTGTTGACGAGTTCATACAGAAAATGATGAGTTACGATTGGCATCAAAGATTAACTTGAGAGTTTTGCCTTTTAGCCACGATGTTCGATGTTCATATGAATTATTCCTATGAGAGTGAATTGCGAACTTCACTGACCATAAATTCTGTCTTATACATATTATAGGTCGTAAAGAATGCGATCACGAGCTTTCTGAAGTTTTCCTAAATGAATTATGCCAAATAAAAATAATAAACAAGCTGAATAATTGTTTTATTCTACATAATTGGATTAGGAAAACTTAGATTGCGTCTCAAAAAATAGTGCGGCATGTTACGCAGCTATAAAAATGCATGTATTCATGGTACTGCATGTCTCATTTACATCCATCATAGTCAGTTGTATCAGCCTTAAGGAATCTATGTTATAAATTGACTTGCGTCATTGAACAGGTAGAAAGAATTACCAATAGATTAAATAGAATTAGTTTCGTTTTCTCAACAGTTTAATTATGCAGCAAACAATCACTTCCTTTGTCATTTAAAGAGCCGTCGCATTACATTAGATACAAAGAGGTGAAGAAGTTCGCAAAGTTTTCCTGTTTTTCATACTTTACAAATCCAAGGCGCAGCTCTTTGGATGACCCAGAGAGCAATGGTCCGAAAAATTATTGCCAGAATCAAATTGCATAATCGCCACGTGACCTAGTATAAACTGTAAATAAAAATGTTTACTAATCATCGTCCTCTAGCTAAATAATGCAACTACTCGATGTACCAATACGTTATGCAGCATATCCTGATCGTCTGTTAATAATCCAGCAATTTAATTCATCGTATCCCGGAGAAATGTCTGAGATTTAGGTAGAGATTAGATTGTAATAATCAGACAACAATATCAATACTTTTAGTTCTAGATTTTTTTTAGCTTTAGATTTTTTAGCACGACAGAGTAACGATGAAATGACAAATGCTTCAGGGTTTTCTTTTCATGAAATTATAGTATGAAGTTTCTTTCTATATTTGTTTGGTTGAGGGTGTATATAATATGTATATTTGGTGGTCTAGAAATTTTGATGTATTTGTAATTATTTAAAAATATCAATGTTTCTAGATTTCAAGATTCGTCTACTCCCTTAATCTATGAATGAGATTGAAATTCAAAGTCGTAGATATTGTAAATACACTTATTATAACTTCTTAACTTTACCCTCATACTTTACATTAAAAAAAAACAAAGAAATGATCTTTCTGCAATCTTTATTCTCAATTGTCTCACGCTACGCACAAAAAAAAGCTGTAAATAGCAAAATACAACACGTTTTGGAAGATGATATAATATTTAACACGTTTAACAAATGCTTAGTTAATTATTTATCATATCCTGCATTATATTAGAGGAAGTAATAAAACATTCGCATCAACTTTCCTTGCATAAATGATATATTCTGGTATTGGTACATCTTTAACAAACCCAAATTCACCATTTTATTACCTCTTGAAATTATAGGACTTTATTTTTCGCAGGGTGACGTGCTCAGGCATAATCTACTCATACGATATTTCGGCAAAATTTTTGTACAGAAACCAGAACATGTCGAAATTGGTGTACCTTGTACTACCGCTGTTACGCACGGACCTGGAGGTACTAAATATTTACTTCATAGTCCGAGAAGCTGATTAAAAATTAATTTTCATTACAATAAATCATCAGCAAAGTCAGGCTCTAAAAGCCCAAAATCCAAAAATGCTTGATCTTCGCTTGCAATGTAAAGTGCTTGCAGATTTTCTTCATATTTTCTTTATCAGTACAATCAATCAATATGGAATAAAAATTGATAACGATTGAACGACTGTTGACTCTAAAAATAACAAGTTGTTGCTATTACAGCAAAAATATTGTTGAGGGCTGGGAGAACTCTTCACGATGTACAAAGCCACTTGGACAAAGAAGGGGCTTCCGATTTAGTAGTCGAATTAGTTATCAAGAGTGTTCATTCGCCAAGTATATTTGTCGAGGCTGTAGAGTTGGGAATTGCTTTATTAGAAGGTGGGAATCCGATTATCCAAAAAAGTATGTTTACCAAACTGATGGGCGGAGATCTTAGTCAATCCTTCTTCAAGGTGAGATCTTTCCCATTCTAAAATCCCGATTCATCAAAGAACTGTCACCAAATAATAAAGAAACAAAACTTTGCTCAGGTCTTCTTTGACAAAATGAAAGATTCGCAGCAGGAAATAAAGTCTACAGTTACCGTGAACACATCGGACATTGCTGCTAAAGCTCACGAGGATAAGGAGCAGAGTAAAGAGCTGGAAAAGATATCAAGGAAACGTGGGACCGGTAAGAGAGCAGTTATTTATCAAGCTTTCTGCACCTGAACACAAAAAGCATTAGGCATCATTAAATTGCAGGAAAACCAAATGGAATAGTGATCACAGATGAGCTGCACGATGAATTAAATCAAGCAGCTGCCTCGACAGCCCATGCCTATGCAAGCGTGAGGAATTTAGCATCGGGAGACGAAACAAGCCACAATTTAGCCCTTGGTTCTACACTGGAAGATATGTTGGCAGAAAAACTTGAGAGACACAGAACTGGCGCTGGGAATAGTGGGGAAAGAGACGAGGGACAATTAAGCGGGAAAGTTCTAGTCATGCAACCAATACTAAGGTTTCTTCAGCTCCTTTGCGAAAATCATAACAGGGATTTACAGGTGATTAGAAAATCGAGGTACCGTCAACCGGGGTGACTTAAAACACTGGATATCATCTTACAATTATATAGTGTTACTATCTCTGGGCAAGCGTCCGAGTTTCGCTATATGGCAGAATGCAGTGACTAATGTTAAGTCAACAAGTTCAAAGGCAAAATTGATGTTCTTACAATCCTGCGTTCATTCTTTTTTCCTATTTTAAAAAATTGTCTAAAGCCGTACTATTTCTTACTCGTTATAAAGTGTTCCCCATTTTTTTAGACTTAGATCCTGGATATTCGGGGTCATTTTTCTGGTTCTCTATGAGTCTTTCCATGAGAGAAAAACCTAAACATGTCTTCACATTTGATTCTTACGAATTTCTTCATCGTATTTTATCTCCGTCTTCTTCTTCACGGGTGACTTTAAACGCTTAGGATCTACTTGGAAAAACGTTTTTTTTTAATCTTATTTTTCTCCACTTTTGTGAAAAGGTCGAAGAAGCTTATTTAATGAAATTTCTGGATACAAAATTAGTTATTTCTTTCTAAAAAAGTTAATTTAAAGAATATTCCATCTCATACTCTGCAAAAAGTTACTTCCATTCTAATGTTGAAAGTTAGAAATATGAGTTAGAAAATCAATTAAATATTTAAAGAAAACTTGAATCTGTATTTTTCTCCCAATATTGCAAATCTTTCAAGTCACCCCAAGACTGATTTAACTAAAGATCACCATTTTTTTCTTCCCAGCTAATAGAGATTCTTCTCTGGCCCAAAGGAACCGCTATATAATTTTTATTGCCTGCCCAGAAGTGTTTCAAGTCATCCCAGTTGACGGAATGTCGTACAATTTGATTCAAGTTTACAAATCGTGTTTAATATCATATTTTAGAATCTTCTCCGTAATCAGAACAATAAAACGAACTTCAACCTGGTTTCTGAGACACTAATGTTTCTCGACTGCATATGCGGTTCTACTACCGGCGGCCTAGGGCTCCTTGGTTTATACATAAACGAGTATAACGTAGCTCTGATAAATCAGACTCTAGAAACTTTGACAGAATATTGTCAAGGGCCGTGTCACGACAATCAGAACTGCATTGCTACACACGAGTCTAATGGTTTAGACATAATAACTGCGTTAATACTAAACGACATTAATCCCCTTGGGAAAACGCGAATAGATTTGGTACTGGAGCTCAAAAATAACGCAAGCAAATTGCTACTTGCTATAATGGAGAGCAGAGGAGACAGTGAAAACGCTGAAAGAATTCTGTACAACATGAACCCTAAGCAGCTGGTCGATGTTGCCTGCAGAGCTTTTCACCAGGAATCTTTAGACGACGATGACGACGCTGATGACTCTTCGACTGATGGGGAAGACGGCGCTTCTCCCAAAGAAGTAATTTCTTGATTTTAAACTTTTAGACGTTTTTCAGCCACTTACCTTCTTTCTACTTCTGATTTTCAGGTCGGACACAATATTTACATTCTTTGTCATCAACTTGCGCAGCACAACAAGGAATTGTCGGCAATGTTAAAACCGTCTGAGCACAATAACGCCGATCCAAAGACTAACAGAGCGCTACAATATTATGCGACTCACACTGCTCAAATAGAGGTAAGCTGGATATTAAATTCAGTTCAAATAGAGTCTTGAATGCTGGAATTTTATTCTCTTTTCAGATCGTCAGACAAGACAGAACGTTGGAGCAGATAGTATTTCCCATACCAGAAATTTGCGAACTGATAACACACGACACAAAGTTGAGAGTCTTGAGTACGGCTGAACTTGACGATCAGGGATCTAAAGTATCTGACTTTTTCGAAAGGACTGAAGACATGTTTAATGAGATGAAGTGGCAAAAAAAACTCAGAGGTTTGTCTCCAGCTTACAATTTGAATATCGAACTACCGGCAACTGGCGATACTTGAAACACTTTCGGGCTTCGATTTCCATTACCTAGAAAACTAGGCAACAAAAATTATATAGCGGTCCATTTAGGTCAAGGAAACGTTGTTAGATTAAAGGTGATAGTGATTGTCGAAGCGGAAGGAATTAAGTAAAAAAGGGCGATTTTTAGTCAAAGTTGTTTTGGGCTGGCTTAAAAGACTGCAATATTGGGAGAAAAATGCAAATCAAAGTTTTTAAATAATATTTAATTAATTTGAAAACAAAACACAGAAATGAAATCCAAAGAAGAATTTCGTAAGAATCAAATGTGAAAACATGTTCAGGCTTTTCTTTCATTTAAACTTTCACAGAAAACGAGAAAAATTATATGGATATTCAGGACCTAAGTCTAAAAAAATGGAAGGCACTTTATTAACGTACAAGAAATAGTATTTCTTTTTTCAATTTCTTTAGAATTTTTCTTACGAACAAAGAATGAATTTAACTATTTATATTCATTTCACAACTTTTGAAATGCCCATTTCTTTTAGGACAACCAATGCTCTTTTGGGTAAGCAGTTACATGTCGTTGTGGAGTAACATCTTATTCAACTGTGCCGTCCTGATCAATCTTATTGTGGCGTTTTTCTATCCATTCGTCGACTCTGTACCCAGTAAGTGATAGATCCCCAAATTTGAACATCTCTTCTTTACTCTTCATCTTTTCAAGTCTGAACACAAATGATCTGAATTCGTGAATTGTCTCATTCGTTTTCCAGAACTGAGTCCACATTTATCCGGTCTTATTTGGACGGTGATGTTATCATCTGCAGCAATAGTCGTAACTTTACCTAGAGAATCCGGAATCCGGACTTTAGTTGCCTCGACTATACTACGTTTAATATTCTCTGTTGGACCTGAACCGACTTTGTGGTTGCTGGGATTTTTAACGGTGAGTATTACGCCCGGAAATTCTATTGAATCGGAAAAAACTACAGATCCTAAACTAAGCCATACCTTGCAGGTCCTTCTAAAAATCATCCATCTAATAAGCATAATAGGTAACCAAGGAACCCTAAGCAAAAGCATAGAACAGATAGTAACAAACGTTGAATTGTTGTATCATTTGTCTTATTTGATATTCTGCTTCCTCGGGATCGCTATGCACCCATTTTTCTTCTCTGTTCTGGTGAGTTTCTATACATCCAAATATTTTTATCCACGTTCTCCTCCATCTTTGCCTAATTATTCATTATCTTCATTCACTGTATAGTTATTCGACGTCGTTTACCGAGAAGAAACTCTACTCAATGTCATTAAGTCCGTAACCAGAAACGGTCGATCCATTATTCTAACTGCTGTACTGGCTTTGATACTTGTATACATGTTCTCTATTATCGGGTACATGTTCTTTAAGGATGACTTCTTGGTCAGCATCGATGAAGAGATTATGCGTGAGTTTTAGTTGAAAATTTCTTTTGTTTGAATTCATAAACAGTAAGGAAGTTGATCCATTAATATCATGTTTCGGTGGAAAATTGATACTTTTAATTGAATTAGAACTATTGAAAACAATCAAGATTGAGAAAAGATGCCAAATTCACGGAAAACAGAAGTAATAATAAATTATGCAACTTCCTTATTATTCTGAATACATTTTTGTGACTCATTGAATATATGTCCAGCTACTTCAAGCGAAGATATGGCGGGAGTGTGTGACTCCAACAACACAGAAGACTGCAAAAAGACAGAAACCGTATCTCGATATGCGCAGGCAGGTCGGTATGCCCAATATATTTCGTAAAAGCGGCAATAAGCTGTGAAATAATGTAATTTTCTCATTTCTCATCCCTTGGAAACGTCTCTTATGTTCGACGAGGGTCAAAATGTCCTTCCCAATTGTGAATATCATGTTATTTGTTTAGTTATTTATTCAATTTAATACAAAATTGCAGACAATGAGGAATCGGCTAAAAGAAACGAAGTCGTTAGCGTAGGCGGAGAGATTAAGGAAAGAGCTTGTGATTCGTTGGTCATGTGTATAGTGACGACTCTGAATCAGGGTTTAAGAAACGGTGGAGGAATCGGCGATATACTGAGAGCACCGTCGAGCACGGTGAGCGTTGATTTATCTTCTCAAGTATTAATTTATTTTGAAAACTTGTAACTCTGGAAGATTGAGTTAGTCAAACAAGTTCCTTGGCCAATAATCAATGTGTAATGTGTTTTTAGGAAGCGCTATTTGTTGCCAGAGTTGTCTACGACCTGCTGTTCTTCTTCATTGTAATTATTATCGTACTGAATTTAATATTCGGTGTGATAATTGATACATTTGCCGATCTTAGATCAGAGAAACAACAAAAAGAACTGATCCTGAAAAGCACATGCTTCATTTGTGGTACGTACCCCAGAAACTTGCATCGAAAGGTGAATATTGATTTCACATTCCTCTCTATGTTCGGTAAATAAACAACACATCTAACAGCTCTTTCTTTGCAAGCATTTCGCTTCAGCGCCGAATGTTAATTATTGCAGTATTGCTTCTCCGTACTATTTAATCAAATCCAAGACTTCCCTATTGCCCAAGAATTCACAGTTTACCGTCAACCGGGATGACTAGAAACTCTTGATGTTATATTTAATTATATAGTGTTATTTTTTCGTATTGCAAAAAAATGGAGAAAAGAAGTACTATTTCTTGCTCGTTATAAAGTGTCCTTTTGTTTTTTAGACTTAGTTCCTGGATTTTCGGAATAATTTTTCTCGTCTTCCATGAGCCTTCGAATGAGAAAAAAACCTGAACATGTGCACACATTTGATTCCTACAAATTTTTCCATGGGATCTTATTTTTGCGTTTCTTTTCAGTGATGACTTCGAACGCTTGGAATTTGCTTCGAAAGACATTTGTTTTACTCTTATTTTTTCCTGCTTTTTTTAAAACGTCGAAGAAGCTTATTTGAAGAAATTTCTGGATATAAAATTTGTTATTTCTTTTTTAACAAGTTGATTTAAAAAATATTTTATCTTATATTCTGAAAAACGTCATTTACATTTTAATGTACATATTTTCATCTTGGATATTTTTATTGTTTGTTTGAGTTAAAAAATTAGTTAAATATCCACAAGGAATGTCAATCTGCATTCTTCTTCCAATGCTGCAAGTCTTTCGACCCACCTAACTGATTCATCTAAAAATCGCTCTTTTTCATTCATTTTCTCCCATCTCGACCATCACATCCAAACTTAGTTTCCCTGGCCTAAATGGACCACTGTATAACTTCCGTGGCCTACTTTTTTAGGTGCTTAAAATTAAAGTCCAGAAACGCTTCAAGCCGCCACCCCTAGTTGACGGTAAAATAATATTTTGGGAGAAGACGCATTCTTTTAATTAAGGAAAAAAAACCAGCCTAATGTAAAAATTGCTTTCAAAGGATGATAAGTCCTGAATCTTTAAATTTTGCCGCTAATAATTCTTCAATCCAGCTTTTCAATGCGACAAAAATCACGGACAAACATATTTTTGGAATTTTCATCTGCTGAGAACACCTTCCGTATTGAATATTGATAGAAGTCATTCTTAATTTCGCAGGCTTAAACAGATCAGCTTTTGATAACAAAACAGTATCTTTTGAGGAGCACATAAAGCACGAGCACAACATGTGGCATTATCTGTACTTCATAGTATTGGTAAAGGTCAAAGATCCTACAGAATTCACAGGCCCAGAATCCTACGTCTATGCAATGGTCAAGGTAATAGTTCGTAGAGCTTGCAGAATAAATTAATACTCGTATCAATGTATGTAAGCTCTATGCACTTTCACAGGATCGTAATCTCGAGTGGTTCCCAAGACTCAGAGCCAAATCTTTGGCTGCTGACGAAGGAGAAGGCGAGCAAGTCGAACTCAGAAGTTTACAGTCTCAACTTGAATCCACCCAACATTTAGTCAGATGTTTATCTCAACAGCTGACCGAGCTTCGAGACCAAGTAATTTTCAAATTTACAACAAAGACCTAAAAGAAAAGAGAAAATTCATTCGTCTACAGAGTTTCAAAGATGATCTTTTCTTTTCGTTGTCTTCTGCTTGCTTCTTCTTTAAGATGATTATATATTGTTTGTTATTCAAATTAGATGACCGAACAACGAAAGCAGAGGCAGCGTCAGGGGCTGTTGAACTCCGCTTCTGCATTCCTACACAATATGCCTGCGTAAACGTACTCATCTGTACTCGTAAGATTTAGAAAGAACAGAAGAAAAAGAAGAAGACTGTGCAATCGCCATACTCGAACGAATCTCAATTTACAGAGAAAGATGAAGAAGCAAAAAAGAAATATAAAATATCAACTGTTTGGGAACAGTTGATCAGACAGGAATTGAAGTGGTTTTTGTTCCTAATCAGTGGAAGCATTTTTTTTGTTTTTTTATTTCCTCATTTATCAACTCTTAGTGGTAAATCGTTAAAACGATACCTTTTTAATGCATAATACGCGTTTATGCCATTATGTACGTATAATAATCTGGTAGTTGATTCGTTCGATCATTTTTTACAAAAAAAAAAAAAAACTTCTAATCAATGATATAAATTGATTAAACATGATTATTGTCGTGTTGGAAAGAATTCGGGATCTGGCTGAGTTATTTGCGTTCTCAAATCCGTATTAATTTTATGATAAAAGTCAAAGAAGGTTTTTTTTCTTTTTTTTTTTATTAGTTTCCTCAACACCAGGGCATATCTTTTACAGCTCGCAGAATAAATATTTTGCAAAAATTTTATGCGGTGTTTCATAGTGGAAAGAAATTATTAGATTCTTAAACTTTTATTATAATATATATAAACAGAAAAGAGGATGATCGATTTTCGGACACTCTTTTTTTCACCTCGATCTTACAGCTCCAACTGGCCTAATTTCGATCTTCAATAGCCACGTAGGTGTATACATAAATACATCATATATTCACCGCATTGCGAAAGTGAAAAATTTATCGCCTACATTATTCTTTAATCTATCTCACAATTATTACGGATTAAAATGCATAGTTTCTATATTTTTGATATATTTTTCTTTTAAAATAGGTATAAATATGTACTATAATTCTCTAATATCAACATCGATTATGAAACATTGATCATGTAATAGGTATTTATTTCGTGGATGGAATAAAATTCCGCGGTGAAATAAATGACCGGAAAATTCTGACGGAGGACCGAAAGGAAGGTAACAAAAATGTCTTGGAAAATTACGATCGGATTTTTTTACGATAATTCACATATGCGTGGCTAAAATCTTAATGTCTATTAGGATATAAAAATTAGATAGTTCATATTATCATTTCATTTTTTGTTTGTTTTTTTCTTTTCAGTTTATAGAATATATGTAGTAGGTATATTTGATCGCAAGACCACGATCTTGAACCCACGTATATCATATACTAATTCTCAATTGAAAATCCAATTTTTTTTTTCTTCACTTCAAAAAAAGTAGCAAATAGGAAAAAAAAATTTAATTGAGACTAAACAAAGTTAATAACGCTCAAGAGGGACGGTTCAACGAATGGACCGTCAATAAACAATAATTGTTGTATTATACATGAATGAGCGATTCAGAGCAAAGTCGTTTGCCTAATAGGTAGGCAATTCGGTTTTTTCCGAATCTTGCAACGCTGTCGAACGACCATATTTACAGATGCTGCAAGTTTCGGAAAAAACGGAATTGCCAACATATTAGGAAAACAACTTTGCTCTGAATCGCTCTGTAAACACATAAACAGTACGTCTCTTCTAGGTATACCTATAATATACATTGTAGGATAGTTTTTCTTTATAGTTATATGCTGAATAACGATCATACATAGATATATAACATTTAATTGGTATACCTGTATGTATAGTACATTGCATCGATCTCTATTGGGTCGTTGTGGAATAAGGTTACTAATTATAATTCTTCAATGATAATAATTATAAACGTGAGCATATCGAAAGTTATATCTAGATAGTATGAAAATTAGACAATCAATCGATAGTACATTTAAAAAATGACTAAATTATGTTATTCAAACAACAATTACGTTTAACGTATTTCACCTTGCGGATTAATTGGCATACCATATACAATCTGAACCGCGGTAGTGTTAGGTAACAATATAGGTATAGCAAATGATGAAAAAAGAAAGGAAAAAAGAAAGAAAAAGAAAAATACGTGGAAAAGGGTAAATGACTAAAAAGAAACAACAAGATGAAGAGAAAAAAGTTTTATGGTAGTGTGAAGGAATTAATTATCTGAACAAAATGGAATGGATCTTATTCCTATTTACACCAACTTCTAATTACATGTACATATACATACACACGCATATACATATATAGGTACATATAAATATAGATAAAAACCCGAACGTATATAATTTATATTATATTCTATCAGTCGTGTTTTCGATCTGTCGCGCGTGTTACCTCTTAACATATTTTTTATGACTTAACTAATTATACCCATAGTCGTATACACATATACCTGTAGTTATTAATTCTGTAATAAAGATCATTTTTGTAATTTTATTGCCAAACATTAGTATCTTATAGATATATAAATCTAGATTTTATAGGTAGGTAGGTAGATAATTATAGGTATACACACAATATTAGCCTGTATGTATATGTATGTGAATGCAGTTAATAAAAGGTCGACGGTGGATCTAGATTGAGTATACAATTTCGAATATCTACATATAGGTGTGTATAATCGCGATGAGATTTGTAAACGAGAAAATGATAACTATATTATATACACATAGTTGAGTAAATAAGTAATAAATAATATACAATTATAATTAATATTGCATTATTATTCTGGAAAATTTTATTACTATCATTTTACGACGTAATATTATAGGAAAGAACGGAATCAACTGAGACGTACGATTTGTTTTTATTAATAAAATTAAAAAGAAAATCAATCAAGTCTTCAATCGCAATTCTCTCCCGATGAGAAAATAAGAATATGCAGCTGCAGCCGATCGTAGAGAACATAACGGTTCTCGTTTTGGAGATTATTCAATTAGCGAATCACAAATCATTTCGAAATGAATCGATAATTTAATTGCGATAAAGTCCGCCCGCCTGGTTTCTGCTTAAGACGCGCAGGCGCAAGGCACTTAGTGACGTCTGCGCACGCGCTATAAACCGGGCGTTATCACGCAATAATTCAAACACATTATTTTTAAACTATTCCATAATCAATTTGATGCGACTGATTTTCCACCAATCGTAATGCAAATAATTCCCCCAAAAAATAGTTATGCAATTTTCCTATAGAAAGAAAGGATATTACCGAATAAGATATCGAGGTATTGAGTGAATGTAATATTTATTCATAAAAGCTGGCAATTAGCTGCGTTACAGTTAACAAATAATAGTTGCAATTCAAGAGATGATCTTGCAGTTTTTAGGATGCAGGGAAGAGCTCGTCCCACGTGAAGTGCTTGCATATATTATTTGAAACAAGTAAGATGCGCTCTATCACGGCTTTCTCAAGCCCCGGAAGTAGGCTGGCCAATACTGAAGCCTTTTCATCGTTCAAGAGCTTGTTCGTTACCTCGCCAATCGCGGCGTCACCCTCGAAAAGATTTTCGAGCTTGATATCATAGTCCTTTATTTGCAGCTTGAGATCCAATCTCGGGAAATAGTACAAGGTCTTTCCACCGCGAGTTACTTTTTTGCCGTGCAGCGTCCCTCGGCCAGTGACAGTTGCTGGAAAAAAAAGGGAAACGTCGTTGAGAATCGATGATCACAATAAGGAATAACCTGCTTGAAACTATACGGAAGGATTTATCTTACTCGCTGATAAAGTGATGGGTCCTTTTCCCTTCAGGGGAATCGATGCTATGGTTGCGTCGATCTCGTAGTTTCCACGAGCTTGAATTCTCGGGAAACTAACGCCGAAGGAGTAGGTGTCGGCATTCAGATCAACGACTACATTATCGATTTGGAAGTCCTTTCCTCCTGTCAGCAACAAGTTTCTGCCCTCAGCCTTCACCCTGAAATATACTCAAGATTAAAATTAACGAACTATAATTCAACTCGGTTCCAACATTCGATACGGTTAGGGCCGAATTTACCATTAGGCACTCTAGGCACAGTGCCTAGGGCCTACGATTTTTTAGGGCCTACGAAGCAGCGATTTTTTTTGGCTTGTGGTAAGAGTTTACAATTCTGATAATGAGAACGCAAATCACTAAGTGTCGTCATCCACAGATGTATTATGCTATTATATACCTAATACCAAGTATGTTTTAAAAATAAAAAGCAACATCATAACTCCCCTTCAGAAAATTTCTGACAACCGCCCTAGGGCCTACAACACCAAAATTCGGCCCTGTGCCTAGGGCCTACAGACACCAAAATCCGGCCCTGGATACGGTAGAAATAAGTAGTTTTAGGTAAAAAAAAGACAAGATTCTTTGAAACATTGAAGACACCGACTTTCGTGAAAATTCACGGTATTCAGGTCTCGTATATCTCACCCTGTCCCCAAGTTCAAAACTAATTCGTCCAAAGTCAAAGGGTCAAGCTGCGGCACTTCAAGCTCGGGGATTCCAGAAACCAACTTGTCCCTCAGGCTCAGGATACTATTTTCAATGCACTTGTTGATTTGAGGATCATTTCGTTTGCAGATATGGATGAAATCGGCTTTACAGAACAAGAAGGAAAAAGAAAAGTTAAAAAATGATTAATCACCAGATATATTTTCAATAAATAATCAGTAATGAGAACATAATATCATCCGAAAGGACAAGGTCCAATGGGAATCGGCAGCTCAACTAATTTTGTATGGAATTGATCTCCGTTGCATCTGTTAGTGTTTTTCATCGGTCCTTCAATAAAGCTTTTGTCTTATTATATAGAACTGAACGTGGGTGAAAGATAATTCGTTTTCATACGATATCTAAGCATCGGCGTTAACTTTCTTTCTAATTTCCAGCTTGATATCCATTACATATTTGCTAACATTGAAAACTTACGAATTTTCGCCTCCACTGATATCAACGCGGCAGTTGCGACCAGCAATAATGCGAAATACTTCATCGTTGTGCGCGTTGGTTTTCAGCGATTTCGGTCTGTTCAAATAGTCCTTCGATCACTACTGAAGTCCAAATGCATGTGTTGGCTGGTCCCGAAGAGCAACATCCTTTTATACTAAACGCCGTGTGTCTCGATGCTCGAGTTCATCTGGTTTAACGGGTGCTAGATGCTACAGAATAAGAAAATGGCATTATGGAAATAAGCTTTTGAGGAGGAAACAACACGCTAAAAATATAACGAATTGTTTGATTTCTTGATTATTTTTTTTTTGTGTTTTCTTGACGTCACGCTGCAAGTATAAACTCCTACCCAGATATAAATTCAAATAAAAATAAACAATAGACATTATAGGTATGTGCAATAAGGGATTACATACTACATTACCTGCATCAGCGAGATGGATTCTATATGGGGCGTTCCAGGCCATTTTTTCTTCGCTCCTATTTGAGTAATATGTGTCAAAGTTTTAGATTATTTCAAAAATTAATTTTTTTTAGTAAACACTCGATTACGCAGTTAATTCTTCGTGAAAAGTCGAAGAATTTTAGCCTATATATACCGGAGATGGGCGTGCATTTAGTTCAGGAGATGCAAGCCAATTAATTGAAAGAGAAATTAAAAAATTGACCTATTCTGTCGCATAGGGGTTCTAAACCATTTCAACGACAAGATTGTGAATAGTAAGTTATAAGATTCAACACAGTATTGCCAATTTCATCGTTAAGATAATTTATGAAGCCCCTATAATTTTTTTAATTATTACATATCTCCTGAACTAAATGCGCCCGTCTTCGATATAGGTTCAAAATTTTCGTCTTCCTATTTTTGTGGCTAACAGCGATTTCGCTCAATCAAGGGATCATTGAAAACTGATTTTTTGAAAAATCTCAAGCTTTTGAAATCTCGTTATTACGCGTTTCGCCCTAGAGGATACAATATATTAACAGGAGAAAGAAATCAAAAATTATGAAATCAAAAAATGATACATTTTATACTCTTCTCCAATCGCTGCATAGTAAATTGCATACAATAAAATAAATCGACCGTGTGGTACATAACATCACGGCTTGCTACAGGCCCTGCACACAAAGGATCACGTGTGGATTTCGAATACAACTTGAAATCTGAATATGAAAATATAGCAATTCTTTTCATCCTCTTTGTTTGTATTCAGACGTTTAAAATCCGCTATACTATTGCTACACCGTTGCTGGATACGTAATAACCAATTATATTATTGATTTAATTTGGCTCAGCAGACGCATTTCATGCTGCGAATTTCTCAATAAAAGTCTTCAATCCGAGTCCTGTTTTCCAATTACAATCCTTGACAAAGCAACCTTTTTTTATCGGGGTACTTTTTGAGCTCGTCAAAATTCCCAGATGAAAGTGCAAAAAAATAGCTAAAATAGTTGGTAATTTTTATTTATTAGTTGATATCGCATGGAAAAATAAATCGCAATGAAAGGTAAACATTCTTATCCCTACAGATTATTTCAAATCGAAAACAAAGTCTTTTTCCTTTTAGTATAATTCGGTATTCGAATCACGACAATCGACATACACACGATTCCAGGAACATTTGATCACCATCTTATTTTATGAATAATTATTTCCCATCTCGTGAGATTCGTTTTGAATTTTCAAGTATTTCCGGCTTTTTTTTTGGAAACGCGTGATACCTGTTTGAATTGAATAACTTTCTTCACTTCATAAGGTGTAGGTATGTATGCGGGTACATATTTCTCTATCAGCGATCAGATAAATTTCTTTTTACATGAATTCGATATATTGACCTAATTTTTTTAAAATAAAAATACACGATTCGTTTGACGTAGTATTTATGATGAATTATTATACTTGTATACATGTATGTACAGGTAAGTTTGTTTTCGTTTCTTGACAGAAAATTTCCACTTGTACGATACAAATTCAGAAACACGAATGCGAACAGCGAAGGTTGTACAGCTGCGAATAAATTATACTGAAATTCTTGTTGACAATATAGAATGTTATTGTTCCTCAAACGATGATCTGTTATAGCGAAAAGGCAACTCGAAGGTCACCTAGTATAAGTTTGCCCTTATTCATCACAATGTACAAATTGTATGAGTCCGAAACGAGTTTGGTGGGATATGGGAAAAAGGAGGAAGATTTATCTCACTTGATCATCTTGTTCGGTCGTTCAGAAAATGACATTCACGCTTCTTTTTCTGCGCTGTTCCTTATCGTTATTATTATTTTTTTTTTTATAACTACATTTTTCAATATACTGTGCGTGTGTATGTCAATGCGCAATAATATTCACACCAGTTCTTGTGTTAATCATTCCGAAGTCGCCTTTCCTCATCATCAAACACATAACGTAATCTTTTCGAAGTTGGAGTTATAAGATAAAATCTATTATTATAGACAGCTAATTGATCTATCAAATTGGAATTATAAATTACGTTGAACTACGTGTATCTATGTATTGTTAACAATATAGTAAATCATTGTTGCTTATTCTTGAGCGATGTGACAGCTTTTCAAAATTAACCTGCCACCTAGGATGATATTTACTCTCTACATATTTGGAAACTCGAAAAAAGGCCTCATATATGATCATATCAGATAGTTGACCAGGCCTGATCGCACATATAGTTGATTCATATATGATTATACATAATCATATCCGATCATGCCATATATCTCGAACAATAGTTTTGTTCACAAGTACGTTTCATCAATGTAGTTGAAAAGATCATGCAATCTAGTTAGAATCTACCAACTCATGGCGGTATGCGGTAATTTTTTCAAATAACGGCTGATCTCCGAGAAGGCGTTGCGTGAATCGATTATTAATCAACAAGTGTGTCATCGGTTACCGAACAGATAATGGTGGTAAACGGTCGTGTTGAGATGCCTGGCGCTCGGGGTAGCCTTAAGCTGGCAGGTGCATTTTATTCGCGAGAGGATTGTGGTAGGTTCACCGCCTAGTGGCGGCCGTCTGAAGCGCGATAACAGTGGTCTGCACAGCACTCGACACTTTTGCAATTATAACTCATACACATACATGATGTTGAGTGAAAGAGTAGATGAAGCTACAAATATTGCATGGGACGTCTTTGCACCGCCGTTGGGATGAATCCGAAATGTATGTACGTCTACGATGTCTCCATAAAGTCGAGCAAGCGTCTGCAAGTCGTCTCGAAAACGTTTTGTGGTTGTCCTGGGATATTTGATCATATATGATCGAATATGATCTTATATGAGCCCGTATCTAACCAGGTACGGTATACTACATGATCATATGTGGTTTTATAAGATCATGTCCGACCATATATTATAGTCATATATGATCATATACGATAATATATTATTGTAGATCGTATCGTGATCATTTATTTGTTAACCCGACTTTTCTATTTTCCGTACCTTTCTTACAATCTCGAAATTTATGATCATCGGCTATTCGACTCTCTGAAATGCTCGCTACAGATTACTGCGACGACTGTAAAAGTGAATATTTTCTCATTTCTCAAGTCTACTGCAGTACCTAGTTGGCTGCATTTCACTAGTGAGGTTCCTAATCCCATTTTTTTTTTCCACTTCAACGATATTTTTTCTGTAATCTCATACATCGACTCAATTTCATCTGGGCTCCTTGGACCTGCAGTATATACATATATTTCCAGAACCTGCAGAATTTGCGTCCAATTTGCTCGATGTTTTTCTTTTGTTCATAAAGTCAAGGTCTTTTCGCGTCAGTTTTTAAATTCAGCAAACAAGTTGTTGGCCAGGCGCGAGCCTCGAGCCTTATCAGAAATCATATTCGTCATAATTTCTTGACGCAAATCCACGGGATATTGCTCAGTCTTTTCCTCAATAATTTGCATACAGTATTTGCTTTCGTTTAAAAAATAATAACTACTTCACGGTCTTTTTTTCTTTCTCAGTCTCCTGTTTTTCTACAGGCACAATTCCTCTCGCTGTGACTCTAATGACCTGGTTCTCTCCGAGCATATGCTATTTGCATCACCACAACTGGTTTTCGTTATAATTCTCCATACATTTCTCACATCCTCATTCCTTACTACGACTTCTATGGCCATATTTTCAGCTACAACTCTCACATCAGATCAGCAAGTACTGCTTTAACGTCGTCGAAGTTCGATGCCGCTTTTGAAATATCCGGGGTGAAATTTGGCCTTTTTGGATAAACCTGAAGCCAAATGTCGTGGTTGTTTTGAAACCGTTTAACTGTGACGTCATTCTGTACAACGATTTTCACGAACGGATAAAACATCTAATATCTCTCATTAGTATTGGCGTCGACTGTATTCACTGTATTTTACTCGCTCTTTTAACGATCGGTTTGTTCAAGTACGTTTTTTCTTCTAGGGATGTGGACGTTGCTTATCGTATGCAGATGCGATGAAATTAACGTCTCCATTTTCGATTTCTTTAACCGTTGACTTGATTGTTGCTGAAATAATGTAACTCGTTCAAATCTCCCGCTGGTAATTTCGTTTCGAATCGGATGTGGTTACTCAATCTTCTGCTCAGTCAGCAAGGCAGGATGACCGCTTTTCCGACTAGGCATCAGCCAATGGAAACTTGCTGCTCGCCGTTTGTCGCGCAAGAGAATGCGCCCTAATCAAAACGACATTTCAAAATTCGAATGAAAAATGGCGTCGCACAGTTTGTGTCAACTGAGTGACGGCGTTTGCCGATGTCATTAGATCTAAACTTCCTTTATTGAGGAAATACAAGGTTTGCAACCTGAAAATCCGTTTTTTAAACAGTCAGATCAACATTTTTCAAAATACAAATCGTTATTTCATCCAATATCTGTTCTTAGTTCACCGCGATAACTATTCGGCGAAATGGAAACGGAGTGTATTCTCATATCCTGAATACAAATTCAAGTCGATCTTTCTTCTCAAGGATACATTAAACTTACTGTAATAACATGGAAGAGGATCGCGATACTTCGATCAAGGATCATTTTCCGGAACCTCAAAAAAGATTTTGGATGGTACACAATTTTACTTCAACTTAATTCTAATATCATGACTTTTCGTAACCTCATTCGATCGTTGATCGTTTCATATTACAAGCTATTATAAGTCAAAGATCAGAGATCTCTTGCAAGCTTTCCCAAATAATCTTTGAAATTCATCCTAATATACATAGATAGGTAGATTTTTGTCCTATGTCATGACTTAAAGAAGTCTTCAAACTTGAGAGATTATTCATGCTCTTCAAAGTCAAACTCACTTTTGCAGGTGAACACAAAATTTATAGATGCTGTATAAATTCTGAAGATTTTTGTGTTTCAATAAATATAAACCAACATAAACTTTGTTGAACAAAACATGGGGCTGATTGATCTCACAATCAGATAAAATTATATAAACAAGGTTCAACACGTTAATATTAAGTCGTGTAATCAATCGCAAACCGGTGAATTGTCCTCAAACTTTTGGAGAGTTTTGAACCGAATTTGAATTCGGTGAACATTATGCAATTATATGAAGATAATCATGGAATTTAAGGATTGATTGACCTGGGGATTAGTGGACATAATTTTTAACTTTATATGGTCGATGAGTTTTGTTGCTTCGCTTACACTGTTGGTTTGATAGTCCAGCAAACGATGGAAGCAAACCATAATTAAATGTGGAGACAATATTGACTAGAGAACGAAGGACTGGCATTATGATTCACTGTTCTTTTGTGTAATGTGTGTTCAATAATAAAATAACCATATTTCATTGATAATACAGATAATACTGAAGCTTAAGAGACTATGAGCGTTTATTTGAAAGCGACAATAGCCTACCGTAAATTCGTACATCAAACATCTTGAAGGAAAATGGAACAGAATCTTGTAGGAATCACAGTAGAATCTTTATAGAATTAGATCTGATATGGTCTTACATGTTCGATTATAGAAGGCAAACAAACATGTGTGATAATATAACATCTTACAAAATCGAAGAAGGCTTTAGGATCTTATGAGAAACTTATGTGAAGAATGCGAATCATTACATGAAATGAAGTTATAGACTAATCATTTTTAAAAAAGTTTATTATAGAAATCAAATGAGACCCTTGTGTGATTCAAACACTATTTGATACTGATTTTTTTCACAAGACTTTCTTATAGGATCCTTGTATGATCCCATAAAAACATATACAAATTTCTTCTAAGATCCGTTCATGCCCTCAAGACAAAGATTTGTTCGTGGTATACGATTCCTGTATTAATATTATGTGATCTCATAAAAATCTTGTAAGAATCTTGTAAGATCAAACAAGTTTCTATAAGGTTCTTCCAAGATCCTATACGATGGAAATAATTGAGAAGGCATGGAATACAATCTCAAGATATACAGTCTCTAGATATCTTTAGCGCACAAGAATCTCTTGAACTGTTATTATTCAGAACACAAAAGTGTTCACGACGTCATTGATACAAAATCCACTAGTTTTTCCTTAATTTTAGTAAATTCCATTCAGCCCTTCGGTTACAATAATCATCAAACATTATTTGTCAATTCAGCGATCTAGAAAACGTAGAAACAGCGATGCAGCCAGCGTCAGTTCGATGGATATATCAATGGGATCAGAAAGTATAAAAAAAAAAAAGAGGCGGAGAATCACAGAGGTAGCATCGAGCTTCTTTTCCTCCTCCTCATCGTCCACATCAACTCCAAGTAAATTTGGAAGCGTTTTACAAAGATCATTCGGCTCACAATTCTCCCACGCAGATCTATCTTTACTTGGAGAAGAAACTGATTCGTCAGGAACGATCAAAAAGGCGTAAGAATCTTTCTATTCTTTAAATAATCGACAGAATCCATCGAATTTTATTCCTTATTCTCAATTTTATTCTAATTATTTCCAAACTAATAAAGTTCGAGAGGAAACACTGAGCGACTGGATCAGCTTGCTATCCGCAGCTGGATTGTGGATATTGCGGAAGGAAAATCCGGCGGTATTTTGGGCACGAGTCTGAGCAGAAGAGAAGTGAAACGGCAAGAAGCGATCTATGAATTATGCTGCGGGGAGGAAGTCTTGCTCCAGGATCTAAACAATCTCAGAGAATTTTATTACGAGCCATTAATTCGAAGTGATATTCTTACTCCAGAAGAGGTCTCTACTCTTTTTGGAGACATTTCAAGCCTTGTTAACATCCACAGAAAGCTTAGAGACGAATTAGTTGATCTAAGAGACCAATCAGGGTTCACAGAGGCTGTAGGAGATACCTTAATCAATTGGGTTGGTATTTGATACTCTTCGGATTTTGCTGAAGTAATGTTTAGACATTTTGCGCAAATTAATGCATAAAGTTTCGTTATAGACAAATAAAAAGGACTACAGTCCCACAATTTTATTTTGCAAAGAAGGTTGCACTCCTTTCTGCTCAAAATTCGCACTTACAAGTCTAGAATCAGATTTCCTTGAATACTTAACATGACTAAAATACTGATGATGGGTGATGATCTATTATCCATTTCTTTGCTCTATTTATCGTTATTGGGCTTCTAATTCTGGAAAATTGACAAACTTTGAATGTATTTCTCTTTCCAATTACCAGCTACCAAGTCTAGCAGAACGTTACGTAGACCGCTGCAAGACTCAAGTATGGGCCAGGCATTTGCTAGATGCGAAACGGTCTACAAACAAGCGCTTCCAAGAATTTTTGAAAAAGCGTACCAGTGTGCCTCGCTCTGTAGATTTATGGACTTATCTAGACGTCCCTCGGTCCAGGGTGGTCAAATATCCTCTATTAGTAAATGAGATTCTGCGACACACGCCGTCTAATCATTCCGATCAAACCCTGCTGAGAAAAGCCAGCGGAATACTGTCTAAACTTTTAACAGAAATAGACGAAGCTATGGGTGATTCGGAATGCAAATTAGCTCAGAGCAGAATCAACCCTTCGCCAACATACGACCCTAATCAATCCGTGAAAAATGCCGCGGAATTGATCACGGAAGGGCAGTTAAGGGACGCCAGAGGAACGGTGGGTCGAGATTTACTCCATTGATCATTTTTCGCCCAGTTTAAAAGAAATGGCGAAAATTTGCGCATTTCCTAAACGAAAATCTTTATTTTACAGAAACTCCATTGCTTCCTGTTTGACAATTGCCTTGTTTTGGCTCGTCCTGCCAGGAGACCGGGGAGAAAGTGTAATCCGTGTTTTCCTGTGGTATTGCGAGGCCGGTTTAATGTTCAACCGGACATTGAGACGGATGGAAAGTCTCATGCTACTGGATTTAAAATTGGAGAACACACTCTGATCACTGAGGACGAACATTCCAAACGACATTGGATCGACTCTTTTCGCAGATTAGATTCGCTCGTTACAAATAGCGGAAGTTACGAAGCTAATATTGACGAGAGCAAAGAAAACAAAGAGAGAAAAGCTAGTAAAATAAATAAAACTAGTAAATCAAGTCCCCAAATTCCGGTGTTAAAAGATACTCGGAAACGAAAATCAGTCGGAGATTTATGCAACAGCCATTTTCCGATCTCTCTGAGAAAAAGCCTCCTTAGAGATAAGAGGAACAGCTTTGGTCTAGTATAAAGACAATTTGTTTATGTATTTATCATCTAAAAATCAACATTCATTGTTAGCAACTTTAAACTCTGCTTTATTATCAAGATCTAATGGATATTTGAGCACTTTACTCTTAGGAAATTCAACGAAGTTGAAAAACATCGGCTTGTTTTTTTCAAATGCTTGTTTTTCGCGTAAATCGGTTTGATTTTGAAAAAAATTGAACGGAGTCAAAACGTGTACCAATATAGGTAGTTTACATTTAGTTTTAATATTACAATTCATATTCGTATTTCTAGTTGTTTAAAATCATTATTCAGGTTCTGGGTTGTTAGGAATTGTTCGATTGGTTGTTGTAGTACAAAGCGTCATTGGAGAGGTTCGAAGTCGCAATTGAAGAACAAAAAATAATCCTAACAGTTTAAGACAGAAATTTTACTATCTCTTATTTGTGTTTATTTCATCTCTTTTGACAAAAGGAGATTACAATATCGCTGCAGAAATATTTCATGTTTCTTTTCTGGTTTTAAAAAACATTAATAATCTATCTTTTATCAAAACCCAACAAGTTTTAATATCATTTTACGACGCGCCTTTTCGGAACCGTTACACACGGTACTTCTCTTTTACTTCTCAGTCATTTTCATTTGCAGATTAATTTTTTATACAGTTTTTATTCAAGTATTAATTTCCTCTTCTCATTTCATCTTAGATCTTATTATTATCTATTTATTCATTTTCATCTACCAACACATTCGTTGTATAGGAACAAGTACACTCAGCTTTACAAAACGAGGTAGATATTTGGAAAAATTAGGTTCTAAATTACGTTACGACGCCAGTAGCGTATGCTTTTTGAATGATATGTTATGATTTTTTTTACATTTTACACGAGATTTTCTACCAGCAAGGTAGATAGTCAAGGTGTCTCAATACTGCACAGAGTGCGATCACGATCATCTTGAAAACCTTAAGTCGGAAAAGAAGAACCTTTATCAACAAAAATTACCACGTGTTTCAGAATCTCTTGCAAGCGGTTGTCGTATTACTTTGTGCATAAATCCTCCCATTTTTGCGATTTTGTAAGGTTTTCAAACACTTTCAACGAAGCGTGATCTACTTGTAGTATAGTAAAAACATTGGAGGAGATTGAGAATCGAAAAGTTGATGTCTGTCTCTACATGTTTTCAAATATACCTATAGAAAAAAGCGCTAAAGAATGAAATTCTATTAAAAATCTCGAAAAAGCTATGAACGAGTAATAACACATCGCTATCCGTATTTTTATAAACTCTGAATATTGTGAGCCGTGTAATGATTTCTTGAAAGGTTCTTGCACGTCTATTTAAGTTTTCCAAGATAATCCGTTGGTATACCCTCGGCATTAAGACACTTTTTCTCTCCCAATATCTTTGATACTCATTTACTAAATTCATTGTAAATAAATAAATATGTTAACAAGTTGAGAACAACATTCAGAACACGCTGTATGATATTTCGAAAGATGAATGTACCGAATTTGAATAGTACAATAATTTCAACACGTTATTGTGTCGGTGATAAGGAACTATCCTGCTTTCACCAGAGAAGAAGAGACCAGAAAAGAATTGCTCCAGGAAAGTTACTTAAGGCAATTGGTACTGTTTTGATGTAGCTTTTTCAAGACTGATGCTTATTTACAGTATTAGTAAGGCTCAATGATGAATTGGTACAAGTTACTGGAAGGTAGTTAGAAATTGAACGCAGAATGACGTGTGGAGATGAAAACAAAACGAATATTGGCTCCTAATTGGCTTTAACTAAACTAACATTGCACTTAAAAACGGGAAGCATGTTACCACGAATCTACAACGTTATACATTGCATCGCAGAGAAAACAATTCAATTGTTAGAAGGAAAAACGGATACAGAGTCAGACACGGCGAATTAAAGATATAAGTGGGAATATATATATAAGGGAATGATTATTCAGTAACTAAAGGGCGTATGTGTTGTCAATTAATAACTGTACACATACATACAAGTATTATAGTAATTAGGATTTAGTTACTGTTATCAAATATTATATCAGTTTGTCTTCATTATATTATTCCATGATTTTTTATATGTAAATAAATTCTCGCCAAGCATATACATACTTATGAAATTTGTGAACATTGATTCAACAGAGGTGAATACCCCTGTTGAGGAGAACAAATTCCATAAAAAATAAGAGAGGGGGAAACTAAAACCGATGAGCGAATCACATTCTTGCAGATTCTGAATTGAAACGATGCAAACGAGATTGATATCGACGTCAATTACACTCATTTCTCGTTCCTTTCAATCGCTAAATCTTTAACAACTGGATTCTACCATCCATTTTCTTCACTATAACGTTTTTCGATTCTACAGTTAAAAGTTTAGTGCAGAAAACGGCTAATTTTCCATTTCTTTCACGTTTAAATACGATATTCTGGGAATCGTACTACCCATAGTGATTCTTTAGCAAACAGATTCACGAAAAAATTGACACAGTCTGAGTTTTATGATAAGTTAATTCCGAATAGGAGAACAGGAGGAGCATTAAATTCGTTACGATTTACTCGGCTTCATTGAATTCCCATCCGGGTATCTTTTCTTGAAAGCTTTGATGAGCTGTGGGTCAATTAATCTGACTCCATCAACTTGATTGCCCAATGTGATCCAATTCGGCTGCACATTGTGCGGTCTTCCAAATAACTCTATCTTCCTGGTCCCAGGACTCATACGTTCAATAATCCCATAAATTTCGTCTGGTTTATGGCTAGTCGCCCTTACTTCAGCGACTATCACGTCGCTGTCCAGCCCCCTGTTAACTCTAGGGATTCCCTTCATCCCTACAAGACAGTGTTCTTTTCCGTGATTGAGCCAGTGCCCAGTTCTTCCAGTTCTTATTATACGCTGTAGCTGGTTTGTCTTGACCCAAATAATTTCGTCTACTCTGTCGTATCCCCAGAGTTGTAGACATTCTCTTCCCAGTTCCATTGCTCTTCCAGTCACCCAGAGAAATAGGAGCCCCTCGTCCTGGAGGGCGGGAATTCCTAGCTGACGCATTTCATCATCTGACATTGTCCCGTAGGGAAGTTCCATGTGGATGTCCCACGGAGGGTCTGCCATTATTACAGCAAATTTTCCTAGCACCGTCATGTCTAGGTATCTTAGGTCGCATTGGATCCATTGAGGGGGATACAGAGTCAGGTCTGAACCACTTGTAGAACCGTTGTTGTTATTGCTCGTCGTTTTTGTCTCTAGTACTGTAGTTTTTGTCACTGAGCCACTTGTCGTCGCGTCTATTTCACCCTGGTCTTTCGGTTGGGCAGTTGGACCGTCAACTTCGTAGTGAACGTACCTAGAAAAGGATTTTTTCAAAGTAAAATGGTGTGGATTTTGAAACCTGAACTTTAAAAGGGTTTAATTAGTTGTATGCTCTGCAAATCTAACACCTGGAGGTCATAAGATCGAAAGTTAGAAGTATGCTGGTAGAGGGGCATCTAATGTCATTACAATCTTGGACGTGAGTTATTTTCTGACTCAATAGCTCTGAAGAAGAAACCGCCTTCTGTCTCATATATCTAGTACTTTTTCATTATTATTGATTCAATTATCAGCTATGATGTTTCTTACACTGAGTATACGTTTAACTCGTAAGATCAACACCTAAATCCTGATTTATCAATCTTGACTTTCAAAAATACCAAATAAGTAAGCAGTTGATACATGGAACAGGATCTATAAGTCCAATAGAAAGAAACAAGCTGTATGCGATTATGAATGCTGTTTCAAGAATCAGAATCCATCAGAATATAAATTCAAGGGTTGTATAAAAAAGCAATAAAACTCTGCAAAGGCATATAAGTTCAGTCAGAGAAAAGTCTCAGCTCAGCTCTTGCCTCATTTGATAGGCTAATATTTCCTGATCGTGGTTCCCTGTTCAATAATACCTAAAACAACCAGTAGCAAGACAAGGCTCGACGGAAACAAGATTTCTCTGGCTGTGACTAAATTTGACCAGGGTTGGCCATGTGGCATACAGTATATAAGCCAAAAAAAAGTTTCTTCTTCAGAGCACATGTTTGTTTAGCTATCTGCAGGCGTTTTGAAGATAAAAATCATTATCGAGCATTGTAACATCCTGCAATTATGTTTTGATAATAAACAGTGTGGTACATAGCACGGTGAACGAAGCCAGTATTTACTTGCAAGTATCCATGTGGAAACAAGTATTCAGAAAGCTGCAGTCACCCAAACTTTCATCAGTATGTCCCTGCAGGATTTTCTTAAAGTGGAGTTTTTTGCATTTCTCATTGTACCCCCCTGGCCCAGAGCCAGGCTGAGCATTTAGCTTTGAACAATCGGTCCTAGTGCCGTGTGGACAGAATTCCATGACCTGTGCGCCGCCCTGAGACCTAAACCGCTCTGCCAAAGATTTTTCTTTTGAAGTCTGCTTAGACAAAAGATCCAGGATTTGTTCCCCGACTTTTTTACTCTCCTTTTCTCGTATCGTGGGCATCGAGATCAACGACATTATGTCTTCAGTGTTTTTCTTATCCAACTTTGCCTGCTTTTCCGGAGGACTATCCTCATTCGATTCTGCCAAAGAGATGCTTAAATTTTTATCCACGCCTACTTTATCAGCCCCCAATAATTCCGGCTGGGTATTTGCTTTTGTGACGGACAAAATCGTGTATCCGATGACATCGTTCTCAGTGATCTCCTCGATTCTAAAAAAAAACGGACAAACCAAGGGAAAAGAATTATTGCGAGATCCAGTACCCTGCTGAACATTTGTCTAGAAAAATTTGTTTGAAATCAAAATTCCAAGAATTTCAAACAATTTTATTGCCTTGTTCAGATTTCCTCTGAAAATTCCCAATTTTTGGATAGCTCTTTGGAAGAGTGCACTGTTTTTTTTCGTTCGAAGAAAAATTCCAGACAATAAATCAACTCCTAAGTTTTTCATTAGACAAATATTGACTTTCTCTGAAAAGCTCGGAATTTTTCGGCCACAGGTTTGACTTAGAAGAAACAACCCAGGTTACACTTTTAATAATTGAAGTCCAGGACGCCATGATGTATCAGAAATATTGAGCCTCTCATCGAAAGCAATATTTCCTTTCAAAATAAAAATAAAAAAAATACGAACGTCTTATTTCACTTAGAAAAGTTCTAATTCTCTAACATTCCAAAACTCTATGAGAAAACTTTGGAGAAACATCGTTTTGTGAGCTTATCCCAAAGTTTCATAGATTTGTTTAGAGACCTTTCCGAATCGAAATAATTATGGCTACCTAACAACGTCCTGTGCGGACAGTTTTTCAAGGAGTTTGTTGATATCAGAGAACGATATATCGATGCTGAGAGCCTTTCTGAGCTGGTCGTTGAGGTCGGTCGATGTAATTGGTAGGTTTGGTGAATATTCGTGCAAAATTCGTAGGACATCTTGTTCGTATTCAATTGTTTCAGATTTGTTGCCAATTGCAGTTGTTTCTGTAAGCGAAACAAGCGAATTTATTAAGTGGATAAATGATCGATGGGAACAAGAGATTTGATAGAAACTGGAAAAAACAATGCATAGCTACCCGCTACAGATGATTCTACAGTTGCTGGGGTTGAAGTTAGTGTGAATAATTCGTGTCTCTCTCGTTTTCTTTTCTGCAACTTTTCTCTCAGACTATTCCGCTTTATTTTTATTGCTTGAATCTCTTCGAACGCATCAGACATTTTTCATGTCTTTATTTTCGTAAAATGGATATTGCGATTTGATGAAACTATTCCCAACGGTTCTAAACGGAAAGAATTTGAACCGTTCTAAAGACTGTGGCGACGTTTGAAAAGGTGAAATTTTTTTTTCTATCGAGTAGATAAATAAGAGTAGTAAATTCAGAATTTGAGGTTATGTTGGGCTGGTGAAAATATAAAGACAAAAAATGAAAAAAAAAACACAGAAATTCTTTCAAACATTTATTTTTAGAAATTTTTCAAATATTTTTAACATTGATTTCAATATAATAAACAGTATACTCTATCTACGAAAATTCCTAATCCTGTACTAGCTTGTAATCGACTGTTGACAGATGAATGAACATGAATGAATCATGCATTGAAGCCGGTGTATCCACGACGCATTCATTTCCACGCATCGTAGTGGCGCTTGTTTTGATTAAACTCATCTAATTGGTTCAGACCTTTTCGAAGTTCAAACCGATTGGTTGAGCCGCACTACCTAACCGCGCTCGGAAACTCATCGTGTCTTATGATCTAGCTAATAGTTAGTCGATAGAAGAATGCGCGTTCTTTAAGAAAATTGGACAATCTTCGGAAAGGATGGGTAGATTTGTGAAAGAAATATGAACCGTTTTATCGAACATGGTGTTAATTACGTATTGTTGTTATTCCTCATTTTTGTACAATTAATCGTATAGAATGAGTGTATGTTTATTCAGTAGAATTCGTTATATGGAGTAAAACTCCGTTTGAATGTAGAGCTGAATCCGTAGTTCGTACTCCTGCCTTTTTACGTATGATAGAGCTTCCTGTACGGAAACAAATTCGTATCATTTGCATTGTGAGTTATAGCTGTCAAATTTAATTTCGATTTATCGTACGCGACAAACGTATGTGCACAGACAAGTGCAGCCTGAATATTATATAATTACCTCGCGTGGTTCAAAGTATTCTCTTTCGACTTCGGGTAATCCCAAGAAATACTTCTTGTTACGTAAGACCGTCTCATCGTCTGGTATGAACTGCAAATAGCTTCCGACCGCGGCACAAGCTTCTTTCAATTTTCCAACTGTAATAATATTATAATTGCAAAGGATTACAAGGCCTTGCAGTTATTCATAAATCGATA
Source organism: Tenthredo distinguenda (assembly GCA_947538915.1). Lineage (NCBI taxonomy): Eukaryota > Metazoa > Arthropoda > Insecta > Hymenoptera > Tenthredinidae > Tenthredo > Tenthredo distinguenda. Next base: position 29,528,961 of record OX384531.1, read on the forward strand.
GATAAACAATGCGATTGAGAATTTCTTAGAATTCCATATCTTACTTTTGAAATAAGCGAACTGCAAGTAATGATAGTGATCCACAAGAACGTCGTCCCGTTGCTCCCCATTCACGTTATTCAACAAGTACGAGCAGCTACGCTTGCATTTTAATTGGAATGTAAAGTGATCTGGAAAACGTAATTAACTTTCTACTGTAACGGTATTCAAATTTCTCGATATTTTCGAAACTCTGGTAGTCCTGCAACGTTCGAAATATTTATCAATGTTCGGGTGTAAGTTCTTTTTATAGACTTCTGTCTCTCCTTGCAAAATTCGAAAAGATCAAAAAGTTGTATCCAAAAGTAGGTAACCCCGCGTAGCGATACAAAACGCACGCGTCAAATCTCGAGCGTATAGTCTTCCCAATCACGTATTTTTGACTTGTTAATCACGTGATTGCTTAAAAATCGTTCAATGTAAAACATGGCTATAGGTCATGGGGAGGGAAAAGGGATTTTCTGAAAGAACTGCACCAGACTTTCAAAATTTTGAACCTTAATCTTACTTCAATATGAAATTCACAGGTCCGTTAGATTAATCCTCTGTAATAATAGATGATATACTCACTCGCTATGGACATAGTGAAATCTGGATGCCAACCCTGGTCAAAAGGCCCTTCGCAGTAGAGTCGACAGTCGTTTTCGGCTTTCATGTAAGCCCTCAACGAATTTTCAAGCTGTTCAATAACTTCTGGGTAATTTTCCTCATTGTAAGCTGTCATTCCAGCTCTGTACATTGCGAGGAATGGATCAGCCTCTAAATCCACTACTTTGTCTTCAACGACGTCTGGTAGGTTCACGTAGAAACGCAAATTTTTTAAACTTTGTTCGTCTTTCGGGTGAAAAGTCAAGAAGGTGAAAATTGCGTTCGCCGCATCCTGGTGCCGTTTCATCTAAATATTTTAATATTCATTTGTTCAAAATTCGCGTAAGTCGTTTTCCTCGTCTTCACTTTTTTTTGAAATTGTAAAAAGTTTCATACTTTATGAAACTAAGATATGCCTACCTGATAATAGCAAATGTGAAGATACTCGTACGGTCTGCGTTCAATGTACTTGATTTCTACTTCTGTGGGTACTATCTTGGCCTTAATATCCTTGCTTTGCGTTGTCTTCTTGCATTTCATCAGGCACAAAGTTTCCCTAACCTTTTTTTCGTAAAAATGAAAGTCCTCTATATCCTCTGCAAATATTGGCTTTGCGGCGTTGGATTCCGCCCGACATTTTCTTCGGCATCCAACGAGAGTGGCTTTGTACTCCTTGTAGCTATACGCACGATATTAGAATAAACAATTGCAACCGCAGTGAACTGTTAATTATTATCAAGGAGGAGAAAAAAAAATACCACAAAAAAACAGTTATCTACAAGAGATATGAGTTAAATAAACCGCTGCGAGGGTCAAAGGGCGGGAAAGCGAAGAAACAGCCGACGACATATAAAATGTTGTAATACCTTTTAATAGCTTTTTCAAATTCATCGATACAACCTTCCCAGTCGTTGTCAAGGTAGGATTCAACTGCATTCTCGAATTGCTTTGCAAGTGTCAGATTCTCGGCCTTACCATCAAGTACCGCGATGTCTGTGTTCTGCGGTTCAGGCGTCGTTGAGTCTGACTTTATCTCTTCCGAGGTAAAATCCGGTTGCTCTGCAACCACAGGCTCATGATCCACTATCACGTTGCTCAACTCCTCTGCTTCAGCCTCCGCAGCGATCGTCGTAAGACCAGCGCTCAATACACACAAAATGATGGCAAACGATTTTAAAACACCGAACATTTCTTCTATCTAGTAGGTAGTTTCTTGCACGGCCATCAGCTGCGGACTGGTGATGACGCTTTGTTCATGTAGCACTGTGGTCCACTCAAATCTATGATTTGTGAACCGCGATCTTGATCTGTGATTGTGGAATATCGTCAGACCACACTAAAAGATACGTTTATTCAAGTTGGACTGTGGGTAGCACACATGTGTAATCCTTGCCCTGGGCGTGTGGGATGGCTTACACAGGCCACATAATACATACACGTCAAGTCACTGGCGTCTGTGCTCATGATATGTGAGAATGTTCTCAACTTCGCAGCTCTCCGCAGACTCATTGAATTGCTATCTATAGTGTGGGACTGAGGCTGATGAAGATATGTAGTGTATGGAGGATTATTTAAAATATATTTTCATTCATTTCGTATTATTATCATTCCTCAAGTGAAACACGTAATACCCAAGATATAACCGTTTATCAATATGGATTTATTTATTTATAGATTCATGTAGAACTGTACAGACTGATTCATTGATTGAATAATTTGATAATAATAGAGTCACACGCGCGTTTCGCAGGCTCTGAAGTTAATATGCAGTTTTATTGTAAATATGTAAATCATGATTCTGTATTCGTCTCATTTTATATATTATAGTAACCAAGTTAACGCATTGAACAGTCGATTTCCTGATATCCTATCATGATGAAGTTCTGAGGAGAAGAAACCGTTATTTACCCCCAATCCCGTATCACACACCCGCGCTTTAAAATTCATTTTACACTCGCGCTTTTCGTATATTCTTTTTTATCGGACTCGGAAGGCACAATATGTGCTCTGAAAAATAGATTGACAAATACTCCATATGATGATGCAGTTCTAAGGCGAAGAATTTGCAGTGATAACGAATTCACAATTAGTTATGGTACTCAACAAGTCATCCGTGTACATTGAATACGTAAAGGAACCCAGAACAGAAACATGCGGGAACCCCCGTATCATAGGTCGTAATAGACAGAACCCTTCAAGATTGAGATCAGTATAATCTATTCGGAAGTCTCGTCAGCATCAGTGCAGAACTCCATTCGAAGGTCCGCTGGTACCATGCTCAGGACAGTCTATTGGAGAGACTCGACTTTTCTTGCGTGTTGAGTCAGAAAACAGGAATACTGCAGGCCTGAATCTGAAGTTTCAAACTCTTACCCACCCTTCTCTTACCTACATACTCCATTCCATGCGATATCCAGAAATGCAATTATAAAAGCATCACGTTTCCCGATCGATATCAAAATCCCAACTTTCGACTTCCATTGAGTTATGAAGTCAACCTGAAATTGTTGGACGCGCCTCTTCCAACTTGTCCCGATTGATTTTTACTCCGAAACAGTTATTATGGTATTTGCTCGTTGTTTTCATTGACTTACCCAACTCGGTTTACATTTCGCGCGGAAAGGAAGTTAATGTGGTTCACAGGTTGTCAGAAAGTATTTATATCGTAATCTACGCTCCAAGTAATACTTTATTTAAAAGAATTATTCTGCAGTATTCTTGACGAAAGTTCATTACGTACCAGCACGTATTTTCAGACTCCGTTGTGGTTTTGGCGCATCACAACGAGCCAGCGAATATAACTTGATAGAAAACAATTATTATGCAGCTTAGCTTGACAATCAACAATATATAATAATTAATTGTGTAATCAATATGAAATTCGTCCCTTACAGTTTTTTTAATACAATTATTCAATTGTTTACACGTCACAACCGGATTCCCTCAAGACATTCTTACCCCACAAAATCAAACGTCGAACTCGTGCAGCCTACACACGTAACAATAAAACATTACAATAAAAAATCTCTCCATACAATTTGAAACATGCGATTGCCATCGATATGAGCTAACGATAGATCGATCAATCGACATTCTCCATGGATCATTTTTCTCAATCGACCGATCGAGAGTCTAGATAAATCTTGTTCCTCGATCGATTAATCGAAAATCGGGATAAATCGTTTGGCGATTGATTTATCGTATCAATGCTTGTATACCGATATCACACGTTTGTAGGATGTACGAGTTCCGATCAAGGCAATTTTGCGTTGCATCTTGTTTGCCTATAGATATACAATAAATTGAAATCACACTGAGATTGAAACTATACTTAGTATAATATAACAACGACAAATATCGATCTATAACTATGGCGTAATACTAATTATGTAAATAAAAATAAAGGGAAAAAAAGCACGCATATAACATCACTTCAGTTAATATTTTAGCCTCCAAGTATTATCTAATATTATTAGAATGGAAACAAACTTACAAGACGAAAACTATCATTATCGACCTAACGACTATCGAACTCGTTAAGCCATACATTATATTTATGCCGAATCTAAGTGTAAATACACTTTTATTATAGGTATACAGATCAGCCCCGTGCCTAAAAGATTAGAAGAAATAAAGAAAAAAAAAGGTAAGAAAAAGAACGAAGAAAATCGCCGTGAGAAACCTCGTTTCAGGTCTATCTAAGAATTTTTAACTCGATCAAAAGGATTCCGCATGACTAATTGCGACGGTGGATTGGGATAAAAGTAATACTGAATAGAATAAATGAATGAATAAGCGAATTAGCGTTGGGGATGGAACCGACTAAATAAAATACAAACACGAAGTTTTTAGCAAATGAAACAATTGATCAATTTCAATTTCATTAATTTCCAATTGTATATGTATATGATCAGAGACTGCGCAATAATTCATCGTTGTAAAAGGGCTGTTGATATGTTTTTATATACAAAGATGAGATATACCCGAAAGTATTTATAATATCTAGGCTTAAATTTCTTGTTTTTTTTTTGTTTTTTTTTTGTTTTCTTTTTGTAAAAAATAATAAATAATATAAGTTACCGCAAGAATATGATTATTACAGCGGCAGTATAATCAAGAAAATATGTATGTTTTTTTCCCGTTGTATTTTGCTTCTTGATTTCTTATTTCCTCGCAAATTTTCTTATCCCGTATTATCGCGGTGGTTGACGGTATCATATTATTATCTAATTTATTTAACGAATCGACGATCAATTATAATTACATATTATAGTGATCAGAATGAACACGGGATAACTGCTGATCAATGATGATCATTATTAATTAATGGACACTTTAAAAGACCTTTTCCTAAAACTTGGATTTAATATCTAATTCTAATTACTAATTCGCTTTACGTCTTTGCATCAGTTTGCAGACGACCGATTATTACAATTATATCATCAACGTTAAATATTAACCAGCTATTTTCAACATATACAGAGCGTAAAATTGTATAATAATTAATCAATCGAGCTAAGGAACACCGCGGATAAAGTTATACGAGAGCCTACAGTATACCGATTTCACACATAATGTTGTGAAATCGGTATCTCAACTGCGACTTCCCATATGTTTCTCTTGCAGAAAAAGATGCTACATCATTAAAAACCTATTGATAGGTGTACATTGTCACTGAATCTTCAACTTGTGAAATTAATATTCTGCAAATCGCTATACTGTCTTCAATGACGTCGATTGGCAAATTTATCTAGAAGCTTCGTACCATATTCTACTATGGGTATAGAAAACACAGGCCTTTTTTTTAAAGCTGTTACATATATCAGTATATGTGGCGTAGGTCATTTTTGAATATTTTTTTGCTAATACCTACACATACATCATATTGGCAGGTTTTTTGATTTTTTTTCGTCTTTTATCTTTTTTAAATCGCGAGACTTTTTGACGCGGTAATCTAACTGGTTTCAATAAGTGTATTGATTGTTATTATCATTGAGTAAAGTAAATCGGTTACTATTCAAATTAATTCGGAACGTCTGTATAATTTCGGTGCTAAAATAATCTTATGGATGACCTAAATGTACCGATCGCTGTTCTTTCGTTATTTATCACACAAATTATATCGTCTCTGTATAAGACGTATAGATTCTCCTCGTTAGATTACGCATTTCCTAATCTCAATTCAAACGTTCCATGCGTAGGCAATACATTCAACGAGCAATGTGGAATTTTATAACAGAATTGTCACAAAATCCAACCGTCGAAAAAGAATAATTTTTCTTGAATTTTTTTTTTTTGTTCGGATATTTGAAGGCAAACGTGAGATTATTTGCGAGCCTGGAGAACACAAACCTTGTGTCGGTCACTAGACCCTAGAAGATTGGCAAAAGCTTATTTAGACCACTATCCGCACGTTCGAATTTCGAATTGATAGTCTGTACGTGAGAAGAAGTGACGTAATAATGGCGGAAGCCGCTGCCACTTCGCGACTTTATCGCACGCGATTCATCGGCCAGCACTTGCGATCGAAATTGCGAGCTTCTGTCACTTTTCTAGTGCCTGCATGATAAAAAAAAAAAAAACCGTATCTTTCAAAAGAACCACACGACCGTAATTTTTAAAAACAATCTGATCCCCTCTGACGTCACAACGGGGAATTCGTTACAGCTTGTCCGTTCGGATTAGGCGAACGGCGCAGATTGAAACTACCTGAAATAGGCGAGTTCAAAATCCTTTCGAGAAAACATCATTTCGACCTGTTTCACCCGCCATTTTTAAGAGACTGAAAGAGATGTGAGTTCTGAATTTATTTGCGATTCGACGGCAGCGCGCGAAGCCATTAAAATCCGAATGGACGAACTGTCACGTATTCAAATCGCCCCCATTGCGGCCTCGGCGATAAGGCAGTTTTAAATCTTGTTACCAATATAGTTGCGGTGGTAGCTATGATAGTAATAATTCTATAACTAACATTATCAACAATAACAATATTCATAACTAATAAAAATTAATAATAATAATAATAATAATAATATTAATATAAATATACAGTGAAACCCGATTTGTAAATTGCAAATAGTATATTAATACTTCTATGAAGTTTATGTAAAATTGTATGCATATACCAAGTTTTCCTATCGTTGTATAATATTAATAAGTATGTAAATTTGAAAAAAAAATAAAAATAAAAATAAAAATAAAGAAAAAATAAAAAGATCAATGAAAGCATTCATAAGTTTATTACAAATATCGAATTGTGATGTTAGGTAAATATTCTTAATCGAAAAAATATGAGACATTCAAAGATACTAAGTGACTCTTTTCCCGAGGACTATAGATCACTGACAATAATGTGAACATCGAGAAAACAAGCCCGCCTAACTAGTTTCTAGTCAAACTAAGACGCGTTAGAAGATAGATATCATACCTAATTTACGAATAATTTTAATGTTTGTGTAGATCTAGAAATTTATCCGGATCGGAAATACGTGATGCAAAGCTACTCGAACACCGCTTACTCGCGATAAGAACTCTATCTAAGAATCGAGATTAGTGTTGATATAAAAAATGAAAACTGCGGAGGAATACTCGATATTCGTGCAACAGGTATGTATGTATGTATGTATGTATGTATGTATGTATGTATTTACAATTCTAAGAGAATGATAGAGTATTAGAAACCGTTCAATTATCAAATTTCTCGAAGCTATGCGACCTTCCGAAGGATCAATATCGTTGATACGCGGTACTATTCTTTGTTCGTTACCTTCATTTTTCTCTTTTGTAAAAAAAAAAAAAATAATAAAAAAACAAGCGCATTAACAGCTGTCTACTGAATCGACCGAATATCATCTTCTGTTGTTCTTTCTCATCACGAACCATTTGATAACCGAAACTATGGCGGCAAAAACAACATAGCAAATACCCGGGTGAAAGTAGAAACTCCCTCATTGGAAAACTAGCGAGTTTCTCCAATTAAGGAGACTAATTACTAAAACAACGATCATAACATATTATACATAGTATGTAGAATATTCAGAAGAAGATCAAGGGGGTATTGATATACAGCTCAAAAGAGAGTATTTTCTGAGAACTCGTGTGTCTCAATAGAAAATTTGTCTCTCCGTTTTTCGTGATAACAAATTATGTTACTCTTAATAGCCTCCGATTTTCTGTCCTTTTTGCGATGTCACATACTACGTATATCCATAGACATTTGAATCGAATAAACGTTCGTTATTCTACGATATATAGAACAAGAATTAATTCGTTGAATTACGCCAACCGTAACTACGCAACATTCTACGACGTGTCATTATTATTACATGTACAAATTATCTTCGATATACATACTCGCGTCAATTGTGTCAATTAAGAGAGAAGAAACGAAGTTACTGAACTAATACGATTTAGGATGTTCACGATACCGGGCGATAAATATTCTATATCCTTGGTTTCTATAAAACATACTAGAAACTGGACATGAAATAAAAGTTCTTCTTGTCTCTTCGTCCAACGTATCTTCTTCTAGAGTTCTGAACGCGACCATTTTTCTCGCGTATGGATATACGAATAAGCATTACGCTCCGGGCAAACAACGCAACGATACATTTACTGTACAGAAGACACCAATTACCTGATAATGGAAACGAATTTAAAGCCAAAAGCCAATTGGCCAAACGCAAATAGTTACTAACTAAGCGAACAAAGATCGATTTTCGAATCGAACCGACTAAGAAAACGTTTCGTTTCGTAGATGGAAGTCAGAATTTTAAATGGGATATACTTTTTGCCGGAGTTTATAGCCGGGATTTAAAATATCTGATTTTTTTTTATTGAGAATTGAAGAGATCTGTTTATAGTCAAGCCTGAAGTTGACATTTTATGCCTTCTTTGTTATGGGTACGAGGCCGCAATGTTATTATAAAATCATTATTTTCAATATTGATGATATAAATAATCAAAGCAGCAAAGCGCTAGCTTCAAACGCTCAACTATCCTCAGATTCTTCAAACCTATACACGAACTGTTCAGAATAGTTTTAATCCCGAGGTAAATACCTGCCAGAAAGATATATACCAGGTGATCGTCGAAACTTTTACTAATCCGTCGACGAAAATAAAAGGAAATAATTTTTCTACCTAAAATGAAGCGCTACCAATTGATGAACAGTAAGCATTCTGATCAGTTGGAAAAGATTAGAAAAAACTTGAGGGATCTAATTATTCTTCTTATTATCACCGGCCGAACTTTTTTCCTGGCTCGATGTCGGCGTTTCAGAATCAACTTTGTACCTTTTCAGAACTTTTCTGCCATCTGTAGTTAAATCGGTCCAATTTTTCTCCGACACTTTGAGGTCAAAAACACTTGCCTTTCTTTGCATAAGGGTGGACATTTGTTTGGTGGGTAATTCCACGGGCTTCGGAGGCTTAGGAGATTCTTTTTCCGCTATTGAATCGAACCAGTTTTTATTACACAGCTTAGACTCGACTACGCTAAACTTTCGCTGGGGAATTACACCCTCCGGTCTGCGCATGCGGTGAGAAGATTCCTCGGGACGATCAGCTGCCGCCGTTTCCGAGGCGGATTGTAGCCTCTCGACAGCATTCAGTACGCCTTTTCTTGTTATAACGAAAGAAGAATCCTTGAAGTCCTTCCGGGAGTCGTTAGATTCACCGCCTTTAGATATTTCACCGGTTTGATCAGATTTTGCGACATTTTTCGTCGAATAATCGTCGCTTTTGCTCCCAGTAGGCGAGTCCTTTTCCTCAGCTATTCGCGGTAATTGTGTGCTGTTCTGTATTCCAACGTTAGCAATGCTTATCGATATCCCGTGAGTTAGCTTCGGGTACTCAGCGCCGGTTTTTTGATCTGTCACAGACTTTTTCTCAGTCTTAGAATCGACCAGTTCCTTTAGATGAGTGCTGGCGTCGTTTATAGTGTCTGTGATCGCAGTTTGCGCGATTGTTACACGTGGTATTACTTTTAAAACTGTATTTGCCAGGGGCGATATCGAGGTTTTACTTTCAGCTGAACGAGGGTGCAGCCGGTCGGGACTCAGCGCTCGTCTCAGAAGAGGAGATCCTGGCTCCGCCGATTTCGGACGGCCGAAACCCTTCTTCTGGCCGCTCGGTGTAGATAGAGAAACTCCTGTAATAAAAGACCAAAACAATTCACCTCCAAGAGTTTGAGAGAATATTCATGTAAAACTTAGTTTGTTTGCGATGATCAGTGCCAGAGTAATCATGTACAAAGCAATTTTCTGATTATGGTTTCACACATGCAAAATGTAAAGGCTGATTATAGTTGGATTATTTCTATAGATTGAAACAGTATTTGAGAAAAATAATTGAAGAAATATGTAATTAAAAGCCAAATTGATGCCAGCCTTTATTATTTCATGATCGAATCCCAAATATAGGTTCAAGAATTGCATGTTAAGGTGTATATAAGCGTTTAGCTGATATAGAAACTGAAAATAATGAAATTAATAACAGAAATTGAACTCTAAGGATCGAAGATTGATGTGACTCAACATTTTTCTGTAATCAAGTTGGTTGGTAGATTTAGAAGCGATTTTACATCGTGAATCCCATAAATTGATATCAATAAGAAAACAAAGACCTACAACAAAGTATAGAAAATTTAACGAACCACATCCGTAAACGCAAGACCCTAAAATATAATCCCCAGTCATGAAAAACGCATTTACAGCTTAAAATTCAGTCTTCTATGTAAAAACCAAGGTCATCGATGCTCATTTGGTCCTCTAAAACCCAGAATAACCAGTAAAATTTCTTTTCATAAACGAAGCACAATACCTGGACTGTAAGACTGCGTAGTATTGGAACTTCCTGGCTGATGTCCAGTAGGAAATGCCAACGGACTTGGGCTGCGAGTAGGGCTAGCAGGTATGGGTGATGGGCTAGGGGTTCGAGCCAAAGGTGAGAGTGGTATGTGTCCAACGGATTTCCTCCTGTTTGGTGAATGTATATTTTTTGCAGCGGTATGCAGCTTGTGTTTAAGTCCATGCAGCGTGCTAGGTCTCTGATAATGGGACTGATTAGCAACGCTGGATATATTCCCTATAGGAGCGTTTGTACCAGGCGATGATGAGCTTGGACTTGAACATGGACTGGAGGTACTTGTTGAGTGGTAAGACTCTGAACTAGACCTATTTATAGGAGGAGATTGAGTACAGACGGTCTTAGTACAGGCACTGAAGAACGGCGATGATTCCTGCGGTGGTAAAGACCTTGTAAACGACTGGAACGAACGGCTTGGAGTAACCATTGACGGAGAACAAATTCCCGCAGCCATCTGTGGATGTTTTTTTGGAGAAAAAATGTTTCACCCTCTTGTTACTTTATTTTATGTTAAGGGGTTTGCAGTTATTCAAAAGCTAATGATTCGTTATTTAACAAGTATACAAAGACAAAGACAACATGGTATGACACTGTATATGGGCAGCAATTATCCACGGCCAGAACTTTGATTTAACTATCATTTCGACCACTATTAGTGTGCACTTACTAAGATAGTGCACCAAATTGGAGACCTTTAGGCTTTATGCCATCTACGAAAAAAACGTCAATGAATTTTCTTATTTTTAGCGATTTTTTTTAGCAGATTCAGTATTATATTAGAATTTTTATCTTATTCGATACCTCTTGAAAAACAAATGACCGGAGATTTTCTTTTAGGTCAAAAAGTCCGATCCTTCTGAAGAAAGTGACCTTTGCAAACAAAAACTACTTTTATGGGTGGTTCTACGAAAATTGGGTAACTTGATGTCGCCAAGCCATAACAAATTGAAAAACGTATATCATCATATCCTATTTATCATTAAATGAAAGATAATTATCCGTGATTTCTCATCATCCAACTTGAATCATATTTTTATGAAATGATATTGCTGAAAAACCCTACTTTCGGTTCGAAATGTCAGTCCCCTGGCATGATGCCACTGCGAAAATCACTAAAGCAACGTTTGAATTTCAGCAATCACCCAACATAAAATACTTTTTATTGTTGTAAATAAATTATAGATCTTTGTAATGAATCTTTAAATTGAATGTTTTGTGAAAATTGCTAAATTACGTTCCCTAATCTTTAACTGAAGTAGCGTAGCCAGTTTTTCCCGTCAGGCCCTTGTCATTATTGAAATTCAAGAAATGGGCTAAAATAACTGCACGCGAACATTGTTAATAATGTATTTTATAACGTTAGCTGTGAAGTTAGCTATAGAGACGGTTTGGTAGCAGGCGGCCAATAGAAATCAGTCAGTGGAGTGTTTCTGACGAGAGCGCGTGTCGGAGACAGTGACATTTTCAGTCCCCTGGTACGTAATTTTTTGATTATTTATTACTAACCTTTTTTCAACAATTTATGCCGAAGAAAATATTGTGACATGTATTTATGTGGCGAAAAATAAAGCTGACATTCATAATAGTCTCAAAGATATCTTCATTCTCCGCTAAGTTCATCAGTCCCCTGTCGTCAGTCCCTTGCCCAAGAACGTGACAGGGGACTGACGACTACGCCAGTGGACTGATGTTTTTCTATTTATCTGACAAAGGGCTGTTGCCATTGAAGGCAAATTATATAATGCACGCCGAATTAGTTATTGAGGCGGTTTTTGGTTTTTTGCAGATATTTATTATCATTATGGCGCCCAAACGAAAAACAAAATTGAGTAGGGAAGAACTTTTGGCAAAGAAAGGAGAAGCTGAAAAAGCCCGTTTACCTAGGATAAAGAGTAATCCAATAAAATTATCAGAACCAAAAGAGAAAGAAAGATTAAAATACTTAAACTATGCAATAGCGATGGTACTCTATTTAAATTAGACGAGAATGATATCGCAGACGTGTCTGATGACCAAGTCATTAAAAAATTACCAGTTCCTGACCTGCAACTGAAGGGAAATAGTGTATTATATAAGTTCAAAGAGAGTATTGACGTTTTTGAAAAGTAATTCTAACTTTTGAAAGAAAGGGTAATTTGCTATTTAATTTTACTATATTCTACCATATTTTTGGAGAGAATGTCTGAAAGACGAAGTACCTGAAACGGTATGTGCTATTAGAATTTCATATTCACGTAGTGTTGAGGTCGTACTCAAATACTTTGAAGCCATGTTACAGAAGTAACTGATTATTTTGGAGACTGTTGAATGTTATTACATAATTGTAAGCATAAAAACATTCTAAATGAGGCATATTTCTTGTTACAGCGGTTAAGAAATGCTGATTTTTTATTTGCATAGAAGCACCTATTTTTCTTCTTCAATGTTCATATCGTGAATTTTAAAATTAAGAATCGCAACTAAAGTATCGTTATGTTTTCAATTGATTGTTATAATATGGTTTGCTCATTAAGGTTAACAGTGAAATTCGAAATAAAACCATTGGTATTTTGCAGTAAAATGTATTTTTCCATCAGTCTCCTGGTCTACCTGTCAGTCCCCTGGCGGCAATTTTTAGGAAAACTTGAATAACTTCGAAAATACTGAATAAAGTGACTGTCCCTTTCTGGAAGACCATCATTATCATATTTGCTACCAAATCCATACTGAAACATATGTTTTAAAGAAAATAAAGTATGGGTACGATTTCCTCCAAAAAGTTACCCAATTTTCGTAGAACCACCCTTATCCATATTCCGCAAATTTTTAAATTATCTTCACAATTTCATCAGAAAGCTCGAGATTTTTACAGAGTTGGATGGCCATAAGATATTGCGGACGATACATAGAATGTTATAAAAATCGTGAATAACATACTTTTTTCTGAATGCCTTACCAGATATGAGATTATGTTGACGATATAGTAACTACAGATTGCAATAAGATAGAATTACCTCGTTAGGTATAAAAACGAAATTCATTTGCAGATTCATGTATCATTTTATATATCTCCCGCATGATTCCATGACTATTCCACTCTGCAGGTCTGAGATTCTTAGATTAAAATCCCAAAATTTCTGATGAAATCTTTAAGAAAATTTCAAATCCTAGGAAATATGGAAAAAAGCATTTTTTTTTGGTATTTCTTGAGAATCTATCCTAATGCAGATACCATATTCAGAAAGGTCAGGCTTTTCCACACGAAGAAAACATCTCCGGTCATTTTTCTTCCCGGAATAATCAATAAGATTAAAATCGGAATATAATACTAGATCTGTTGAGAATCGCACAAACTAAAAAAATTCGTAAATGGTAAGGCCAAGGGGTCTGAAACTTGGTGGAGTATCTTCTCTCAGTGCACACTAGAAGGGTCGCGAATAATTGCAGTCAAATCAAAGTTCCGGTCCTTTGAGTTGCCCATGTGTAAACTTTGATGATAAAAATGTTCATCCCGTGTGAAAAATCGACAAAAAATGGTCCCGTCACGTTCAATGTGAAGCTGAATGACTGTAAATGTTAATATCTCCCAGTATGAAGATTATTTGCACAAGTTTAGCAGCATACTTTATGTAACGAGTTATTGGAAGGTGTTAGATGATTTTCACAGCTCCAAGAAGCATTGATTTCGATAGAGGTATGATTTAGAAGCTTCGTTTGATACCAAACTCCCGATAGCTAATTTCGTAAGACCGATACAAACCGTTGTGGTGAAACCCTCAAAGTAAAAACGTGAGGGCAGAGGACATAAAACCAAGACAAAAATTACCGAGCGATTTGATAAACCCTGTCCGATAGGGAAATTGCCGAATTCATTGACATCACATGCGTTTCCATGAATAATGGACGCGATTTCAACGAATTATGCAACTTCCATATTAACAGTAAATAAAATAACTGAATAAATAAATAAATATTCAAAATCATACCATAAGTGGAGGTTTGCTGTCACTGGAAAGGATTGGTGCCGACAAAGGACAACTGATACTTAACGGCTGTAACGACAAACAAAAGACAGAACTTATTGGCAGATATATACTTTGATCTAATCTACGAACTTTGTGACTGTGAAAACAAGTTAGGAATAAATTAATTACCCGAATCCTGTTAATTTACTATGGATCATTAAGTACCTGTTGCATCTCAACACTAGCACGTTTAGAACTGATTCTTCTAAACAGCGAAGTCTTCCTTTTCTTATCAGAATGATCACGTTTCTGTTTTCTCTGTCTATGGAGCGATTTTCGTGCCATCTTACTCTGTCCCAATTCCCGCTTCCTACCACCGCTCTTTATGCTCGTATTTTCTAGTGGGGTGCTTCGCAGAGTTACGTGATCTCCGCCACTCAACATCAGCTGGAGAACTTGAGTGTGGTAAAGCCCCTGAACAGCTTCACCGTTTATGTGAGTTATCAGATCGCCGGGTCTCAGTCCGGCCTCAAATGCTGGACTCGATTGATCGACGGCCTTAAAGAACCACAATTGATAAATTATTAACTGAACTAGAAATAATCGTCAATTGGGGTCACATGATACACTTTTAGACTTTAAGGGCTTTTGAGCGAGCCCCAACAATTCCTCACCCGTTAAGCGCATGAGACACGAAAAAAAAATAGGAAATAGCAAATCCTCGGATGCCCACATTCATTTCGAATTGGCATATTTGAGTAGAAAATTCAAAATTTCCAGGAAATTTTTCAAAAGTCCCTAAGAATCCTAGGTTTACCCTGTTGCTGGACACCCTGAGTCCCCCCATCCGATTTTCAATGTTTCTCCAAAGCTTTGAAGAGTCTTCGAAAAGAATTAAAATTCAATACAGAATCACGCTCACCATGACTAAATGATGCATTGTATAGAAGTCACTGTCTCCATAATAAACTCTGATAGTGTGAACAGTGAATCCGAACCCACAGGGACCTCGTCTGATGATTATTGGAGGCTTTAGACTCGTTACTAATGGGCTAAGTTCTCTGCAAGGTGAAGTATCGCGCGAGGAAGCTGTCGACGAGCCTCCAGGAGATTCGATTGGTTGAGTTAATGGGAGGTCGTCTAAGGGGAGAAGATTTTCAGCAAATTTAGACCAAAAAGAAATGAAAATTCCTTTTTATTTTTTCACTTCTAGGAATATTGATTGTTAACTCACTGGTCGGTATGACTAGAGACAATCCGCTTGTTGACGCAGACTTTATTACGGATCTAGATCTGTGTTTTGTTGATGGTAGTAGAGGCATAGCAAAAGATTCAAAAGAATCTGTGCTAGAATTGTGCTTGTCGTCCGCAGCGTCTCTGTTTGCAGCAGCGAGATCCAATCTAGAATAAAATCGAACAGAAAAAAAGAATGGCGTTAAATAATTGGCTAGGTGGTTTTACCTCACGTCGAATCGCAACGTCGTATTTGAAATTGTTTCAAAAGAAAATAAAAGTGAATTTCAACTTCTGGAACGATTTCTCAAAGGGGAACATACTTTTTTCATCACCGGTATGCTTTGAAGAATTATTTAAGTTACTCAGTTTCTTCACACTCTCAAAAAACGCTCTCCTCTTAATTCTCATGAATAAACTAGACTTTTCTTTGCCTTATAGTTTCGAAGCCTAAACTTTCAAGTTTGAAGACCCAAGAATGACTATTCTTTGGTCCCTGTGAAGAGAAGTTTCATGTTTTATCGTCCCAGAATGGGATGAAACAAATTTCATCAAATTGCATTGTATGATATTTGATGCCAGATAATATAAAATGAATATTTCAAAATAAAACACGATGCCAATTCGGCTAAATAAACTCACATGTGTTCGTCGTCAATGGATATACTGAACCTGGGCAGCTTGTCGCGTGTGTGCGAATGTCTCTTCCTCTGTATCTGCGGACTGACGTCGTCAGATTCAGTTTGCGAAGAGTCCGGAGTGCTCAAACTAACCGATAGTCCGTCTGCGCCAGTGTTTTTAGCAGTTGTTATTTGCACGTCCCTTCCAAACGTTGTTGAAGTTGTAGAATTGGCGGCAATTGTTTGTTCCGGCTTCTCAGTTTTATCGAGAGAATCGTAAAACGAGCTGTTCTTTATCGTCAGGGACTGAAGTTTATCGGGCAAGACATTCTTCTGAATTGATTTAACCGGGATTGAAGATGCCGTTGCAAAGCCGGGGGATAACTGAGCGTCTGAGGCGTCAGACTCCCCGCGGAATAACTGCTTTCTCGAAAAGTCCAACTCCGGCTCTGAGGTGTTGAACAACGGCAATCTTGTCTGTGATATTTTTCTCGATTGTGGAGAGTAAGAGGAAAAGGAACCAAAGAGCGGGGAGTCATCTGTGTCGTCTGTGTCGTCACCTATGTCGTGATTGTAGCGATCCATTCGAGCTGCAAAAAAAAATTGAAGAAATTAATCAACCAGTTTCTTTTCTGTTTATTTTCGGTGTAGAAAAGTGCAGCTTTTTCATACCGATTTGCACGATCCAAGTCAAATTGTTTATTCTTCATTGATTTATTCATTCATAGCTTGACAGAGGTAATTGTCAAGTTAAAAAATCCGTTGATATTAGCGAGTATTAGAGAATCAATAAGTTTTTGGATTTATTTATCGTTTAGCTGGATTTTAATTACGTTTTTGAATGGAGAAAACAATAGTAAGGGAAGGCACTTTGCCGAAATTGAAATAACAGATTAATCTGAATTATAATACAGTTTTAGACTATGATCAAGACACAAATAATGATATTATATCTGAGTTAAAAATAAGTGATGAAAAATATGAAAGAAGCAATAAAAATGGAGTTTGAATCGGATTAATCTCATTTTTCTCAGGTTTCTCTATGATAATTGGGAATGGTGACCAAACAATAATGTTTATGATTATTTAGAGGTCGAAAATGAATGCGAAACAAATTTCTACCAAACTGAGAAAAAGGAACGAAATTGAACAAAAATTCTTCAAGTAGCGATAAAATAGAGACTTGAATAAAATTGATGCGTCTTTCTGTACAGTTTCTCCAACACTTATAACGTCTTTTTCTTCTCTGATCTAGCTTTCATTATTTCATAGAACAAACAGTGTTAGCTACTTACAGTCGAAGTAACTTGTGTCCTCGTCGTTGGTAAGCTGAGGAACGAATTCAGCCTTATGTCTCAACAGACTGTTCCAATCAACGCCGAAGAAATATGGGTGTTCCTTGACTTCGTGAGATCCGGTAGTACCCAAACGATCTCTAGGACTTTGTTGCAGAAGTACAGTTATTATATCCTTCGCTTCGGCTTGTACTGGCCAATCGTCGTTATCTGGCCACTCAATGTCGTCTGAAAAGAATGAAAGAACGTAAATAAAAGAAACAGAATGAATTGTATAGCGTGAGTCATTAAAGGCTGGAAAAAAACATAAGTTTCGTTCGAATTTGATTTTTTTTTTATCCATCCGGTCTTTAGCAAAGAGCTAAATCCTATTTGGAAGCTTGGAGATTAATCTTCAAAAGAAAAGGCCTAAAGTTAACAAACAGGGTTTCCGTCTGGTTCCTTGTTAAATGTGCAATTTGATTTTATTTTTTATATAGTCTGTTTTCGTTTCATCGATGAAAACTATTTCTACGAATTTCGTTCTAGCAATAGAACTGAATGTGAAGGAAAAACTTTACGATAGGAGTTTCAAGCTCGTTCCTTAATCTTGGAGATGAGAATCTATTCATTCCTGGAGACTTAAACCAGCGAAAGTTGTTCCTTTCTAAAAAAAATCATATCAAAATTTGATCCGAGCTCAGGATTTTTTGTTTATTTACGTTTCTTGATCTGAAAAACGATATTTCTTTATTGCTGAAGATTCCTAAGTCATAAAAAATTGTCCCTTTTCCATAGAAATCACAAATAATTTTTCTCACCATTAACAGTATGTGCAAAGAGTTCTTCAGGAGTATCTCCAAAGAATGGAACGCATCCGATCAAAAACTCGTAAAGTATAATTCCCATCGACCACCAATCAACAGGTTTTCCATACCCTTGACGTAATATAACTTCTGGTGCTATATACTCAGGAGTTCCGAACACCTGTTTGTCAGAGAACTGCCTTGTGTCTCTGTCGACGTATCCTTCGTAAAGATTTGTCGCCACTTGAAAATAACAAATAGAATGAAGAATTAGGTCAAAATAATCGTCCAATCTCACTAAAAGTAAACTTCCTAATAAGCTTTGAATTCATTTTCCATAAATTATTCTCCGACTTCTTAAAAGTTCATGATTTTACTAATAAACAGTTTTACTTACGGGACATGAGTCCCATTTTGCTCAGGCCAAAGTCTGTGAGTTTAATATGACCCAGAGCAGTGATGAGTAAGCTGAAAGACATAGAAAAGAATGAAAAATTTGATTCATGATTTCAAAATCGTTCAAAGATGTACATAAACCTTAAATGGGAAGACTTTTCAAGGATTGGCATGTGTCCAAATTGTTCTTTGAACAACCAGTTTTACTACGATAGTTTGCTGCATAATCAAGGGAATGTTAATAGTTGTGAGTCATTGTGTCTCAGAGTTAGATCCAGTCAAAGAAAAAGCACTTAATGCAGGGATTTAGATGATCCAGTGCTTCAATTTCAGATATTTAGATCTCTAATTGTTCAGCAAACAAACCCCTATCCGATGAACAAACAATTTTTGCATGCGTAGATTTTTGTTCTAAAGAATTCAAAAACAATAAGAAAACAGTTTGTATAGTTGAAAATCTGACAGTACAAATTGATTACTCGAGTCACATTTGCAGTATCAAGAAATTATCTGTTCATCAGGAAGAGCTGTGTTTTCTGAAGAATTAGAGATCTAAATATCTGAAATCGAAGCACCGATTGATCCAAATCATTGCATCGAGTGCTTTTACTTCAAGTGCATCTAACTCTGAGATCCGATGGCTGACAACCCCTAACTTCTACTTGATTATGCTTTAAAAGATTGGCAAACTACTGTCATAAAACTGGCTGATTATAGAACGATTTGGACATATGCCAGTCCTTAAAAAATTCTCCTATTCGAGGTCTATGTACCCTTTTAAGAGGTTGACTGTTCTATTTACTTGTCAGGCTTCAAGTCTCGATGGACAATTCCATAACTGTGTAAATATTCGACAGCTAAAACGGTCTCCGCGAAGTAAAATCTAGCCATATCAGGGGGTAGAGGTCCGATATTTTTCAAAAGATTCGCGCAATCTCCTCCTTCGACGTACTCCATAACAAGGCAGAGGTGTTTCTGCGCATACAAAATAGAGTTGAAAAAATTTCTCTCAGCTTCTGTCAAAGGGATTCAATAAAACCGCCAGTATTTCGTCTCTCCGTACCTTCGTTTCGAAACTACAATACATAGAAACGACAAAAGGGTTGTCTGTGAAGCTCATTATATCACGTTCTGCGAATACTTGCTCTACTTGATTCCTGAGCATTAAATTATTTTTGTTTATTTTCTTCATCGCATAACGTTGCCTTGTTATCTTCTCCTTTACTAAATAAACAGCCCCGTAAGCTCCGTTACTTATCAATTTCAATACTTCGTAATCGCTCTCACACGGCACACGTTGACTTCGTAATTCCTCATCTTTACTTGGGCTTGAAGAAGCCAATAGTAAATTATTCTCACTAGAAGAAGCCGAGTCTTCGAGCTTGTTCAAATCCTCCTGTAACTCTGAAATATAAACGAGGAAAAAGATTATAAAATATTTGCCTTTTCAATTTTTAGCAAGATAAAAAAAAGAATATTTCTAAACACACCTGAAATTGGGTCCCGATTGAGGGACAATTTGTTTATTATATACTGAGGAATATCCGCTTTTATTCCTATATTCGTCTTAGCTTGACCTTCGGCCTGCTCTAGAAGGTGGTAAAATTCTTCCGGATCAAATTCAAGGCATTCCAGAAGTCGCGCCGGTCGTGAGATTACTAATAATAATTTTTTAATCAGTCCGGTTAGTCTAGCCGCTGCTTCTAAAGACTTTTCTTTTGTCTGCGATTGGATTAAAAAGTAATTAAAATTATTATCTCAAGTCTGAAATTATTATAAAATTTATTTTTATCGGTCAAAAAAAGGTAACGAATCAATCATTCTTGAGGGGTTTATCACTTCGGAAAATTCGATTCGGAAATCAGATTTTACAGAATTTATCCCGACTTTACGAGTTTCCTATGACTTTAAAGAATTAAACGGATTTAACGAGAATTTGATAAGATCTCATTTAAACCTCATAGAATTTCATTACGTTTCATGAAATTTCAGAAGATTTCATGGAACTTTGTAGTGATTACAAAAGATTCTAACGGAACTCGTAAGATTCCACGGAACTTCATAAGACTAGAGTATTTCACGGATTTCCAAAGATTTGATAAAAACCACAGACATTCCTTAGGACTACAACCGGATCTCAAGATCGATTACCCCTCGATAATTTTGTAATAAAAGCTCGGTAGCCTGATGGTGACATTACCTCCATTAACAATATCTCCAAGTTTTCGCTCATCTCGTAAAAGTATCTAGAAGTTATTAATTTTTCTTGTGATTTCTGGAGGCAGTCGCGTGCCATTTCAATAACTTGATGATGAACAAATCTCAGAATAGGCAGTGAATCTTGTGCTATATGTGAGGCCGTTTCATATTCGTCAATGTCATGGTTTTCATTGATAAAGTTGGTCAATCTTTCTTCCATTTGTTGCGTAGCCTGAAAAATAGCGGATAAAAAATTAAAACCAATCGCGCAGAGATCCTGTTGATAAAATGGACCTAAAATTACCCACCTTTGGAAACCGCTCCTTGTACAGCGTGTTCATCATCACTATTTCGCTGTCCAGAACAGGGGAGCGACTCGGGCTGCTGTAAGTCCGAAAAAAGGTCAGAAAAATAAGTCGTTTCATCTTTCAATTCTCTTTCACAGATTCTCGAGAGCCAAAAACGTGAAATCACCTCAGACTTCTCGACCTGGGACGATGCAGCGGGGATCTCCGCCCCTCGTCCTCGAGACTCATGGATATACAGCCCGGAATACTGGATATACTTGACCCAGGAAAGCCTGGATGAGAACCGCAGGGTGTTCCTGGCTTAGAGAAATGACACGACAGCATACGGAGTTCGTCTTTAGTCGGTATGTTCGGTAGCTGATGAAGTCGTTCTTGACTCGAGCATTGAGACTAAAAATACGAAGTGTTTTAACAGTTTGAATCAGGGAAAACGTTCTGAAGATCCTGAAGACGAATTTGCGACGTCTTTCCGTCCTGAATGGTGCCCAAAACTTTTGGGGACCATGAAGGTGAAGAAAAGACAAAAGCTTGATGGTTTTCCATACAAATTGCTGAAAATCAATCGGTTTTTGATTAAAGAGACTCACAGACACGTTACTGGAGCCTGGAGTTGTTCCGTAACCACTGGAAGGTAGACTAGCAACGGACCATCGCCTGCCGTCAGCGACTGCAGTGCTGGTGGCGCTGATTCTGAGTGAGTATCAAATATTTATATAATTAAATGAAGAGTGGAAGTGTTTATTGAATAATGAGGTAAGCATATTATGAATAAAAGAGAAAGAAACTGAGGAAGAGAATTTCTTGTATTTATTTTCAGTTTTTAAGAAAATAAACCAAATACAAGCCCTACGTTGATGAGCGAATAAAATTTATCGATAGTTTTAATTAAATTTTAACAGTAATATGTAACAGAATATTTCAAGGTGCTAAATAAACGGATATAATAATAATAATAATAACGATTAGAAAACCATAAAATATGTACCTTTTAATTGGTGCAAAAGGAAAATGTGGACTGGATGACATCCTAGGACTCTCTAGGGGACTGCCTACAATTTGGGAAAAAACTATCGTTAGGAATAGGCGAAGACCTCTGCTTGCTATAAACTAAATTTGATAAAATAAGCTGTGACTTTGCCCAGAGAAGAGTTACGCTCAATTTTTGTATTCGTTTGGTATATTTATGCGGGAAAATTTTCATTACCAATAAAATTCATTGTAAATAGGTAATTCGTACTCTGGGTCATTAGGCACTGATTATAACATCGTTTTGAAACACATCTGTGACCTATGAACATCTATTAAGCTTTTATTGACCAGGCTAACTACCAACTAACAGTATAAATCTGTTACTAACAATTAATGGTAAGTATTTAACGGCAATCAGCAACTCTTGAAGATTAGTTTCAATTCAAAGTACAGAATTAGGCTGCATAGTTCACCTTTTTGGAAAAATCGTATTTTAAAATGTTAAAAATTCCTCAATATACAGGGATAAGCCGCAAAAGAAGTTTGTGTACTAATTTCCCTATTTTTCATATCCTTAAATGTGATTTTCTTTAAAATTTACCATAGAAAACAAATTCTTATCTGAAAAATCTTGAAAATTTACTCAATCAGAATCGAAAGTTAGACAGGGTCTGAATATTGTTAGATGCTGTAATTTGGTAACAAGTTTTTGATCAATTCCCTCAAATAATTTCTTTTCCGTTAAATATTGTCTTACCTTCTTTATTGGTATATAATAATATCTAAATTACATACGTATCTAATTTTATAAAACAGCAAGTTCTTTTTATCCTGTATTATTGGATGAAACTTACCACAGATTGGCGACTGGCATCGAGGGAGTGTCGGAGATGTTGTAGCGATAAATGACTTGCGATGAGCTGCCTTTGCTGCTCTCCTGGGAATATTGAAGTCTCGCTGTAAAGAGGTAGAAGAGTTACGAGATCTGATCAAATTTCATATATCTTAGGATACATAATGTGTTTTTTCAATTGCCACAAACCATGTGAACGGAAAGAGATGGAGCAGACTTCCCTATCGCGGAGTTTCGCATCCTTACCAAATTGGAAATCTCACCTGCGGCTGTAAATACATGAATGGTAAGACAAGCTAGAGACACACACTTTTGTGCATAGAAAAGAGTGATTACTAGTATTTTGAGACATAATTCAGAATTATCTTAGATTATACAGACTCTACCTCGCACCGTACATCGAAACCTTCAAAATTAGAGGTAATATTCTACATTCGTCTAATTTCAGTACGATTGTACGACAGTATCGCCCTGAAATGACGTCATTTAAAAATATTCCCTCCAAATTTCTAAGTTTCGTTCAACGACACAGCCTGTAGCATGCGACTACCACTTTCTCTTCAGTAGACTCAATTTATGTAAAGCCAAGTCCATAAATTTTTAACTAATTCCTAATTGTGTCTGAAAACGCAACCAATCAGCGGTGATAAAACTGAGTCAATATAATATTCCTTCAAAAGATAGGAGTCATTTGAAAAAATTCTGTCCAAGGTGTACACTCTCAATATAGTCTGACAAAAGTGAAGCATAAAAACGATATTTGCTATATTCAGAAAGAACAATACCTAGCATGAAAAGAATTTGGCTCAGAAACAAAACTAATAATACTGTCTTGGTCACTCAAGCATTGTCTTACAACGAGGTGCAAAGAACAGAGTATGAGTCACATTAATATGAGAATTTTCTACAGGATCTTTAAAAGAATCTTATAATATCTTAGGAGAAACTTGTATAATATTCAAAGAGTGTATAAGATTTGTATAGGATGGACAAATCTTTGTTATACGATCATACAAGCATCTCATATGATATTCGTACGTGTTCTTCTGACCCATGAGGATAATACATCAGCATATGGCGTTCCGTGTCAATTCAACCAATCTATAAATCTAAATTCCTCCCCCCCGGCAGGGACCAACCCATATTCGTATTGAATATAAATTCTTTGTTCCATTTTGCTAATATTTACAAATAAGGACGATCGACCGGCACAAGAAGCACCGAATACACGAAGTAAAGATAAATAGAGACAAATGTGATTACCTGGTTGAGCAGTAGCCTCTTTACTCTCAATTTTAGGTACCACAAAATTCCTCGGCCTATCCATGTCGGTTTTTCCCTGAGATTCTTGGGTTTCGTTTTGATCGAATACTAAAATCCTAGCCGAGTTACTTGCCGAACGAAAACGAGCTCTACTTGGCCTGTTTTTAGCCTGATCCATCGCTGAATATTAACCGTCGTGTTTAGTTGACGGTATCGAGTCGATGCCGTTGCTGCAAAACGAACGAAAAAATAAAAGGTAGACTTCACTTATTTTCTCTTATCTCTTTGCAACTTTTCTTACTTCTGCCACAAAGCTTCCTTTTGTCACTATAAATTGAAAATCGTTGAAAAATAAATGAATAAATTTTCTTTTTCTTTTCTCTACTCGCTACACAAATGTAGAACTTGAATCTGGCTCAAGTTTACTAACAATATTATTCAGGGTCGCCTAAAAATAGAAAGAGACTATTGCATGCAGCAATAGCAGTGAAGCGAGTTGATTGGCGATTGACGAAATAGAATGAAAAATAAAGAAAAAGAAAGAAAGAACGATTTGTTAAACCCTTTTACAGGTGATAATTGTTGTTTGTTTTTCTTGCCTCATTCTTTCATTTTATTTTTTGATACGTACTTTTTTTTTAAGGATTAAATCAGTTGAATATAATCGACGATATTTATTATCGGAGTCATTAAATGAGTTTGATTATAATTGATATCCATGTAGTGTCTTATTATGTTTTATGTTGTATGTACGAACAGGTAGGGAGAGACAGCAGCAGCAGCAGCAGCAATAGCAGCAGCGGCAGCAGCACACCTTGCGATTAGCTTGTGCATTTGGTTTAAACGGAAGAATATATTATTTACAAATTTTTTATATCATTTGTTTTATTTATCAGGACCTCCCGGACCCCAGAATTTTGATATAATAATCATCGCTGTTTAATTATCTTGATGTAGACACTGTCAATTCAACATTTATTTAAATTAAATGGGAGAGATCTTATTAATTACGAAACATCACGAAGCTTTCGTCGTCGATCATGACCACCTCTGAGTCATGATGGTGGTATAACCATCGACCATAAACAAACTGTACCATCTAGACTACAGAGCCGACGACTAGAGGTCCGGGAAATAGAAATAGAGGGCGAGCTTGAAGCGTGTGTCAGCGTGTGTCATAGAAAATATGAATAATCTTAGCAAGTTTATATTATTCGTTGTTAATTCGATCGGATCTGCGGAACGATATTTTTTTTCTAACATTTTTATCGATACGTTGTGTTTAATTGTTGCTTCTTCTACCCTATTTATTACTCTACTTTTTTATGTCAATGCGTTTTTACCGGCCAATTGTTGTCTCCAAGGAGTGGCTAATAATGGAGATAGCATTTCGTATTCACATGCATATACGCATCTATTGTTGACAAACAATTCATTTGGCCATGATAGCCTTGATGTTATGTATTGTATGCATAGATACAATAAAGATAATGGTTTGATTAGTCACTTGCGGCATGTGACGAGCTGTTGTCGCTTTTGCTTTTTGTCATTGACCATCGGTGCGATATTACTATACATCGTACGTGCTATAGATGTAGCAATATAATAAAATCGGAGGCGTGTCAATTATTTGACACATGTCAATTGATCAGCTGCTCAATAATTGTTCCAATTTCGAAATCGATAAATATAACGATGACGATACAGTGATAACGAAAAACAACTAAAAAGAAACTCGACTGGTAAAAGCAGATATCATAAAGTAGATTTAGCTCTCGCTCTTATCGGTGGAAGATTCAAACCGTCGAAACCGTCTATAAGACGGCGCCTTTTTAATTTCAGGCATGTGGCGCAGTCTATAGGTATATTGTTTGTTTTGTAGTTTTTTTTGTATATTTCAGTCCATTTTTCAATCAGAATGGAAAAATATAGGTCTAATAGAGAAAGTAATTGAAAGAGAAAAAACATGATTGATAGTTGTACTACATATTCTGCTTTGTCGACCAGCCATCGAAGCGAGTTAAGTGTCAATAAAGTAGATTGCAGATTTTTCAATGTCAGTAAGACAGGTGACTGTCTTTTGTCTTGCATCTTATCGCCGACAGCGCTGATAATCTGATTTTAACATGTGTATGTCAAACCTACCGATGCGTAAACAAACATGGCGTACTTTGTTTTAAATCGTTCTTTCATCATTTTACTATTTCATTTGAACTTTTTCAACTCCGCAAATTCTATAACAGGTTAAATTATCACACATCTGATTCTTCGAAGTTGTTTCATTATTCCTTTATTCATTATTTCAATTTCATACGGCTCAATTCTTCTTCTTTTCTACTTTTTTTTTACTCTTGTTTCTATTCTTCCGCAGCAAACGACTCCTGGCTCTGGCCTAACGAAGCGGATTCGATAATTCACGCACGAAAGCCAATTTCTTTCTCATCTCACAACTCTGACTTGACTATGCGACAAGAAAATCCACGCATTGTTTACCAGGAAAATCCATTGTCGGTGACAAGGGCAAAAAAAACAAAAAACTTTTCTGTGTGGAAAAGACCAAAAACAACCACTGCAAACTCGCTTGGATTGGCAAAACCAACAAGCAGCAGTAGCATTGAAAGATCTAAGAATTATTCATATTTTAGAACTGATAAGAGTCCCCTATTATTCACTGGGACAAACACGCATCAGTCAACTCTTCAGAGGGACTGGAGTTTCCCGGAAGAAACCCTTATCAGGAGAAAAGCGGAATTGAGTACGGACTTTTGTTCGATGAGAACTTATACCTGATGATGAGATGTAGTTCCTTTATTCAGGGTCCCTATTGTTAATTCTTATGAAAATTTGGTACAGAATATCTTACCTTATCAACAATTTATAAATAGTATTCTTATGAAAGATTCTGATATTATGACCTCACAACATCCTCTTCCATGTTGTTATATCACTGTATCTTACGTGATGTTATGTGAATTTTTTCAAGTAGGAGTTAATTCAGTAGTAAGGCACAACTGGATGTATATATTCTTGAGCTTGAAATAAGCCTTTCGTTATTCGGAGAGTAAATCATAAGAGCGTAATGAGTCTCTAGGGCATCGCATGAAAATTTGAGGGTGAAAGTCTTTAGATTTACACATTTTTATGGATAATATACTAATTTAGAAGGAATATTTATACTGATAAAGCTGTTTTTCTTCCTTTGGAATCAAAAAGAATCACCTTAGAGTGAATTCAACCCTCTATCAACCGGATTATTTTCACATATTCAAATTTCATTATTATTAATCAACTCAATAGCTCCACTTTTTCACTTGTTATAATGAAATGAGACAAGAAACAACGTTGGTATACCGCTCAATGTAGATGCCTAACTTTTTTGATAATGAAAAGATTAACACAATCAAAATGAAGTCAAATCTTCCGATAAAGGACATTGAGTCTTTCGATCATCAGAATCTTTGAATTTCCATATTTGAAAATGACATTAAACAAGAAGACAGGCGTATCGATCAATTTAGCAGCTTTACTTCCCCAAAAAAAGGCAGAAAACTATTCAGAACAGAATATTTTGGTCCCAAACTCAAGCACCAGCTCATGGC
This sequence comes from Tenthredo distinguenda, assembly GCA_947538915.1. Lineage (NCBI taxonomy): Eukaryota > Metazoa > Arthropoda > Insecta > Hymenoptera > Tenthredinidae > Tenthredo > Tenthredo distinguenda. Next base: position 29,556,918 of record OX384531.1, read on the forward strand.
CTATCTTATAATCAACAGAATGTGCCGAGTACAACAGAGCCATAGAAAACAGGGATGTGTGGATCCATCCACTGACCGGTAATTGGCAGGCTACTCGCTTGAGGACGAAACCTGGTCAGACTAAATGCAAAGGATTACAAAACCCATTGATAATAGGGGGTATGGCTGTACGATCGGGTGAATTCTCCCACATGGCAGCTCTCGGCTGGCTATCCCCGGACAATGAGACGTCTTTTCTTTGTGGGGGTAGTCTGATCTCGAATAGCTGGGTAATTACAGCAGCCCATTGTACCCACGGACCATTGTAAGACAGTTTTAAAATTGCCGTTTGAAAAATTGCAGAAAACGCAGCAAATGATGCTTCAAAAGTTTTGAATGATCAGTTTTTCGAGTTTTCATATTTTTCTCCAAATCCTCAACTCCATTTTGATCCCTTTACTTACGAATTCTGAGATTTTTTCATTTCAGAGGCCCTCCGAAAGTTGTACGCATCGGAGCTCAGCGGTTGAGCGATAATACCGCCGGGAAATTGATCAGCATCGAGAAAATCATGCGACACCCGTCGTACAAGCCTCCGGCGGTTTACGCCGATCTAGCGCTTTTAAAGCTTAATAAAACTGTCCAATTTGGGTCTGATATAAAGCCTGCGTGCTTGTACACAGAGTTTGACACTACGCCGATGGAGGCTTGGGCAACTGGTTGGGGTGTTACTGGAATCGGTACATAAATTAATAAGTCAAAAATGATATAAAAGTCTGGTGTGTATTTAACACCAAATGCACAGGTCACAGATTCAATATTATCAGAAAAATTAGAATTATCTCTGCCATTTGGACAGGAAAATAAAGAATGATTATTTATCATTGCTTACTTCTCATTTTTGTTCGTCAATATTTATGCAACTGAGTAATTCGATTGATAAACGATAGCCCATTTACCTCATAAGATTGTACTAGAAGCTCCGCCATATTCCAAATATTGTTTTAAAGAGATTTAATTCATTGCTATTTAGTTGAAAGTAAATAGGGGGACTTTTTAAGGTCGGACATGCGTCCAAATTGATCTTTAATTTACCAGTTTTATTACAGTAGTTTGCCAATCTTATGAAGCATAATCGAGATAAAGTTAGGAGTTGTGAGTCATCGGATCTCAGAGTGAAAACACTTAATCCAAGTATTTGGATCAACCATTACTTCAATTTCAGAAATCAGTCATTCCACGTCAAACCGGACAGCTTTCTGACCTCGATGTTACCGATTTCGCTATCATTTTTCTAACAGGTTCTATGGAACAAATAAATTCATCAAACAATTTTTTTTTTAATTTTTTCGCCCCTATTTTCCAAGTTACACAGGGGTGGAATTCAGGATAAAGAGCTAAACATTTTTGTGGTCCACTACAATCAAGACAACACAATCAAACGAAGAAGTCTATTGTCTGAATAATTAGAGACCCAAATATCTAAAATCAAAGGAACGGTTGATCCTAATCCTTGCTTCAAGTGCTTTCACTTCTACTGCATCTAACTTTAAGACCTGATGACTCACAACTCCTAATGTATACTCGATTGTCTTGAACTCCTTCAGTAAAAATGGTTGTTTGTGAAAACCAATTTGGACACATGCCAGTCGTTCTAAAATATCCCTGATTAATTTCTATATCAAATTTCAGGGGAAGATCAAAGTGACGAATTGCTAAAGGTCCGTCTAGATGTTGTCGACAATGTAGCTTGCGCTTTGAACCTTAATCGTTCAATTGCTATTCCGAGAGGAATCGTACCGAGCATGTTATGCGCTGGAGATATCGGTGGGGATTGGCACAGCGATACTTGCCAAGGGGATTCGGGAGGCCCTTTACAAGTATTACATCCCAATCATAAATGCCTTCATCAAATCATAGGCATTACAAGCTTTGGGCGTTCATGTGCGCTAAAAAATTCTCCTGGAGTTTATACAAGAATATCACACTACCTTGACTGGATCGAGAGGATTGTTTGGCCCGATAAAAATTGACATAGGTAAACGTTTTTGGGAATGACGAATTCTAATGAAAATTCATAATTTCTATTGTTTTTCTTCGCTATTCATTTTTCTTATCTTCTTTGAAGGAGAGAATATAGATAAGTAATTATAACGCGTGGTGCTCGTAAATGATACTGGGAACGAGCCGTTTATTAATGAACAGAAAACTCCGTGTTTTGCTCACAAACATCTTCAACAAACAAAATTCATTTTCATATTAGTGCTTATCTCATGCTGAGAACTTGATTGCTTAGCCCTATTGCCGCTTCTACTATAATGGACAAAAGCAAGCATCGAGATTAAACGCTTCATGTGAATTGAAAGACACATGGCCGTTATAATGATGAGTAAAAGTCGTTTAAAATCGCTATTGATTGTTGTGCAATATCTGTATCATTCTAAAGCATAGGAAACATAATGTTTTAACAATTAGTAATCATGCACCTGTATGATAAAATTTATCTCCAATCGCTGCCTAGGTTTCTATCGGCGAAAATAAACGTAGTAAAAGAAGTTTAAGAATTTTCCTTCTCATGTATTCATTATCTGAAGTAGATGCTCAACAAACGTTGGATTAGGCTCCCTGTCAATGCCTTATCTATAGTGACCTTTGACCATGAGAATCCTGGGTTCCGAATACGAGTAGGGACCTTTGGCTGAGGTCTTGTAGCTTGTATCTAACATCTTGTATCTTATCAAAGCTCGACCTTTAGCCTCGAAAGCAAATACTAGGAAATTTGTACGATCTAACTACGTTGCTGTATCAACTGCATGGTACCACTATCCCCTTCAGAAAAGGCAGAACAAGGCAGGAAGCACTTACTTATCCAATATCGAACCCGCTTTGAATTAAATTCGTTTAGCTTCCACCCCAGTCTTTCTTCGTCTGGCATTCTGTCAGCAAGTTCTTACTGTGCTATATAGATACGGGATATTTAGTGAACAACAAATTTTGCTTACCACACCTTATGGCAATGTTAAATAGTAGATGAAATATATCGTTTTAAACACGTGATGTTCCCCAATTGAATATTTTAATTCATACTTTTACATATTTTGGTAATAGAGTTATCATTCGATATGGAACATGTATTCTTGTTGGTTTATCTGTGCCTAACAGTTTTGTGCATCGATGCTAGTGCTGGTGAGCTTCAAAGCCTTTATCATTATACTTGGTGCTTTGATATTAACAAAAATATCGTTCATAATAGTTTCTTTATCTAGTATTACAGCTTTAATCCCTGTGTAAATTCATTTCTATTACAGTCTACATCAATGACCCGAACCTTTGCAGTCGTACAAAATGTAGCGGTGAGTTTTATTCATTTTTTTATGAAAAAAAAAGCCGCGGATTCCTGATTCTCTATTGAAGTGAAAAACATGTTATTACAGAGGACGATTCATTTTGTCTACAAAAAATCGTATATTTTCTTCAATTTTTAATCTCAAGGGGATAGTACGCTTTGAAGAAACATTCTATTGATTCAGTCTTTCAACTTGCAGTTTGAGATCTAATTAGGAATTATTTGAGAATTTATCGACTCTGCTTCACATAGACTGGGTCTACCGAAAGAAAAAGTGGTTGTTGTAGATACAGGTTGCATCTTGATTGAAATTTTTTTAAATTTGAAGTGAAAATTGTAAAATTATTTCATTTCGGCAAACCAGTGATATGTATAGAGATGAGGTCAGTCTTCTATTGTTGTCACCACAAAACACTCTTTGTTTCTCAACGTTTACAAAAAAATGGCTTAAAATCAAAAATTTCCCCGCCTCAAAATAAAATTCATCGAGTATGATTGGTAAGCCCCGAAATTAGATCAATGTAGAATATTTCCTCAAAATTTGCGACCTGTACCCTATGACAATTGCTGTCCCTTCGGTGGAATCAATGTATGCAAGGCAAAGTGCGCAAAATCTCATATAATTTCTAATTATGTCTCAGAGAAAGCTCTGAAAAAACTAATTTGGAAAATATTATTTCCAAGGTGTTTAGTCTCCGTTAAGAATACTCCAGACGCTAGACTCACAGTCAGGGGATTCCTCCATTCTAAAAGTTGACTGAATTGCAGTGAAATACTTATTTGCGCATTAATACATGAAATAAAAGAAAAAAATTGTGTCAATTTAATTGATCATTGGTTTGAAAATTCATTTTCACAGCTACTCCAGATCCGCTTGCAAAGTTCAAGTACACAGAGGGTGTGATTTACCGTTACGCATACAAAATAGACGTCAGTACAAACCTAGGAGAGAAGCCGAACCAGCGTCGCAACGAATCGACTTTACAAATTGACTCCGTAGTGTCGTTAAGCTTCACTTCACCTTGTGAGGGAATTTTAAAGCTAGGTGACTCTAGCGTTAGTCATAATCGCACGATCTATGACCCTGAATTCCCAGACAGAGCTGGAAAAGAGTTTAAAAAGAACGTAGAGCAATATTCGCTCAGATTTGCATTCCAGGATGGTAAAGTTCAGGAGGTTTGTCCTCACCCCGATGAACCGGTGTGGGTACTCAATATCAAGAAAGGAATACTCTCCATGTTTCAAAATACGATGAAGAGGTTCGACGTTGATCACTCTTCCCAAGAACTCGACATCAACGGTATTTGTGAGACCGAATACAAGCTTCACGAGGCGAAGAAGACGAGTTTGATAGTCAAAAAGTCAAAGAATATACGGACATGTACAAACCGGTACAAATATTTGTCCGTTCTGCAGTCCATGTCGTACAGAAGTCCATACTCGTCGAATTCAGCTGCTTTCAGTGAGCCGCTATTGAAGTCTTCGAGCGAATGTGAGATAACGATAGACCACCACATATATGAGGAAGTGAAATGCGTAGAGTCCCACATGCTCAAGCCTTTATCTAACGGAGAAAAAACTGGGGCCAGAACGGACACTAAAACGTCTTTAAAGCTGATCGAAGAGTTGTCAGACTATGTTGAAATTGACAATTACGATGAAGAGAACGGTTTATCGCTAACCAGAAGAATTAACCTGTTATACGATCACGCTATAACGCCAAGACCCACGCATGGTGAACTCAGAATGTCTCGTGACTGCCTTAAAAATATGTGCAGGATGGTCGAGGGTGAAGAAATTGAACAGGAATTCTCTGAGATGTTTACTAAACTGATTCATTCCACTCGTCTCTTAAATTATCCCTCTTTGTCAAAGCTGCTGAATAGAGCGAACAGCATCTGCAGAACTGGAAGGTAAAGAAAAACAGCCAAGAGACATCGAGGCCTGCGACTAAACTACGACTTTTATACATTTCCAGGAAACACCTCGTCAACGCTCTGCCGTATATCGGTAGCAACGCTGCTCTGGCCGTGCAACGTGATTTGATGATCGAGAAACAGGTTCCACTTGATAAAGTAAAGGACTGGGTGACCGGATTCGCGCTTATTCCACGCCCTGATATAGACACTCTATGGGCGTTAGCTCCGCTCTTAGATCATCAGAATAAGATGGATGGTCTCCAATTTGATTTGTCCTATTCTGCCATGATTCATGCCTTTTGTAGAACAGTGAACGACGATTGTCTCAGTTTCGAACCAGTGGCTAGATTTCTACGCCATATTGAAGCTAAAATCGAGAAAGGATGTGCCAGACGAAGCCAATTGCCTCTGGAAGTAAAGCAGGTATTCATCTATAGATCTCAAGGGGGTACCTACCCCTTGAATAGGCGTATTTCTGAAAGACTCACATGTGTCCGAATTGTTCTTCAAACAACTAGTGTTATTATAGTAGTTTGCTAATCTTTTGAAGCATAATCAGGTAAAAGTTAAGATTTGTGAGTCATCGAATCTCAGATGAAAAAACAATGTATTTGTCCTTCAAAAACACCCCTATTTCGGGTGCATATAGTCCCTTAATCCCTTTTGTGTATTTAAAGTTGGAAATGAATGTTTTGTTTAATTCTGCAGACTTTGGAAGCTCTAAAATCTGTGGGAAACATGGGAGTAGAGACTGAGAGTTTACAAGATAAGCTCAAAGAGTGTATCGAAGGAGGTGGAGGATATTTAAAAATGGAGACAAGGATAGCTGCGATTGATGCCCACCGGAGATTAACATCGTGCGAACAAACTAGGGATAATTATTTTCTGAACCTTTATCGCAATTTTACCCAAGACACGGAGCTTAGAATAGCTTCGTATTTGCAGGTGATGCGATGCCCCGATTACAACGTTATTAAAATAATAAAACACACGCTCAAAGAAGAGGAAGTTAATCAAGGTAAGTGAAAAATTGAAAGCAAAAAAATTCAATCTATAAGAGAAGAGAAGAACTAATCATTTTGCCATTTTTATTTGCAGTGGGATCGTTCGTCTGGAGTCATCTAACGAATCTTTTTAAATCTTCATCGCCGAGTAGAATCGAGATTCAGAGTTTACTGACTGACCGAGACTTGGGAATGAAATTCAACAGCGATGTTCGTAAATTTTCGCGGAACTACGAAACCTCTTTCTTCTCCGACGAGTATAATCTCGGCGCAAATTACCAAACGAATTTAATATTCTCCCCAAGTTCTTACGTCCCTAGAACAGCGACTGTAAACGCCACCGTCGATGTGTTCGGCGAGTCTGTAAATGCGTTTGAAATAGCCGTTCGTTTAGAAGGTTTTGAGTATTACGCAGAGAAGTTCTTTGGCCCACAGGGTCCGCTGAGCAACGATAAAATGAGTGGATACTTCAGGACCTTTCTGAGATCCCTGAGATCGGCAAAAAATGATAATGAAGATTACGACGGGGAGGTGAACCGGCTGCCCAATGTGATAGAGAATAATTTCGACCATCCAAGGATCAGTATAGCTCTGAAAGTATTTGGCAATGATCTGCAGTACATCGTGCTCGACGGAGACCAAGAAATTAGAGAAACCTTAGCTTCTATTGATCCTTGGGCTAAATTCAAGCAAATATTATCAGGAAAAGAAGTTAAATACGAAAAAGCTACCATGTTTTTAGATTCGTCTTATGTAGTTCCCACCACCGCTGGTCTCCCGCTTCGTCTAGGAGCCTCCGGTTCAGCTGCCTGCAATTTTAAAATGTCAGGATCTCTTGACAGCAAGAGATTAGCGAGCAACGCAGAGGTCGAAATAATAGGAAACATAATGCCGAGGTAAAATTTCTACCAAATCTCGATCCCGAGATTAAGAAATGAAAACCAAAGAGTCTAATGTCATTTTCTCAACTCCCTACAGCGTCAGCGTCGATATCACCGCCACAATGGTCGTCGATGCTTTCTACAAAAGTACCGGAATCAAGCTAAGATCTAACTTGTACAGTTCCGGCGCTGTTAGAGGCCATCTGAACGTTCAAGGGATGCAACTGGTCAGCCTGAACATTGGTCTGCCCAACGAGAAGATAGAAGTGTTTTCCCTGCTGACCGACGTTCTGTTTATTAGCACAAACGGACCTAACAGCGAAGAAACTCCTGTTGGATTGATAGTCGCTGGTAAAAGTCCAAAGGACTTTGAGCAAAGCAACTCGGTGCAGGTTGTCAGTAACAGAACTTGCAGCTGGCCTGCGCTAGACAGACTTATAGGCCTCAAGCTATGCACCGATTACCAGTTCTCTAACGTGACTAAAGATCCTGAAGCCTCGTACTTTGTACTCAACGGTCCAACTCTGTTCAAAGTATCTTTGATCAAGGCTGATCCAACGGCTAAAAGCTACCTGCTAGAATATAGATGGCAAAGAAGTGAGGTAAACTAATATCGAGGCTTTATCTCAATCGGAAATCTCATTGTTTCGACTTATTCATGTTTTATCTGTTCTTTGACCTATTTCAGAACGAAAGTGTTATTAAAGTAGCCTTTGATACGCCTGGATCTAAAACCAAGAGGGAATTAAGTGCCCAGATATCTTTCGACGGCAATTCTCGTAACGTTTCAGTTGTCCTACGAGCGGCTGGTAATTTGCTGGTTGCAAAAGGTGATTGTGACTTATAATTTGCTGAGAGACTCTTCATTAATTATTTCTGTTCTTCAAAGACCATAATTTGACGTTTACTCTCTACTTTAGGAACATACAGGAGAACAGATAGCGAAACTCTGCTTGACCTCGGCTTGGACATCAATGGAACCAAGCATTTCGATGCTAGTGCCGGATACACGCGAACGGACGGCCACTACGGATACAATTATAAACCCAGATTATATCTTGCTATTAACAACGAAAGAGTAGTAGAACTCTCAGGTAGTCAAACGTCGATGTGTCTATGGTGGTTTTTTTTTAGGGCTGGCATGTATCTCAATTCTTCTTTCAATCAACCAGTTTTATTACACAAGTTCACTAGTCTTTTTGCAGCGTAATGTAAAAGTAAGGGGTTGTGAGTCATCGGGTCTCAGAGTAAGATGCATTCAAAAAAAGCACTTAACACAAGGATTTGGATCAATCGATGCTCTGATTTGAGATATTTGGGCCTCCAAATATTCAGAAAACAAGCCGTTATCCAATGAACCGAGAACTTTTTTCTGCGTTTATTTTCGTTCTATGAAGTTAAAATACAATAAAAAAAAACAAGTTTCTGAACTTTAAAATTTGACAGTAAGAAATTGATTACTCGAGTCACGTTTCCAGTATCAAAAGTTATCTGTTCATCTGACAGAGCTTTGTTTTCTGATGAGATTGAGATCCAAATATCTTAAACCAAAGCACCGATTGATTCAAATCCTTGCATGGAGTGCTTTTACTTTGACATCCAACTCTGGATCCCGATGACTCACAGCTCATCACTTTCACGTGATTATGCTTCAAAAGATCAGCGAACTACTGGTAGATAAAAGATCAATTTGAACATTTGCGAGTCCTTAAAAAATACTTTTATTTAAGAAAATGAACTGTTTATCGCTACGTTTCTCAAGCTAAAAAATCTGAAACTTGGTGTTTTCAGGCACGATTCGAACATCTATGAAGAGCGATGTGTCGCAAAGCGATATCGACTTGTTGTTTGAGACAAAAAAAGTTTGGACTCGAGTCTTGGGCTATATAATGCGTCGCAATGTGAGTGTCGCAGCAAATATCAAGCTAGATTACCAACTGCAAGGAAAGCAGGGGTCAGATCCGAAAAAAAAAGAAACCGTCGAGGTCAAGGTAGAGCTGAGCGATCGTTCGCAAAAGAGTTTAACTCACAAGGCAGCTAATCTTACACTAAAATCATCGGCTTATCCCCATCTGAACGTCGATGTGGCTGCTTGGTATCGCCAAGGTCTAGGCCACCTAGAAATTCATACGGAAATAAACTCCAGTCCGCACCTTAACGACAATGCACATAAGCTCACGGCTCAATTGGTTTTGACCAACTCTAGAACTTATCTACAAAATGAAGGCTCCAAGATCAGCGCTTACTTCGCTATCACTAAACCGATACAAAAACTTGACATCAAAGTAGGAATCAACCATTTCTCTCATGGACCGGAGACCAGAACGCATGGTTTGATTCGATATGCTCCAGGTGAGGTTTAAATTCTCATTCAATGACGTGAGGGAGTTGATTTCACGTTACATTCACCGCGCGGAAACTTTATTCACGGACAATAGACAAAATGAACGAATTTTGCTTGTTTCTATGTGCAAAATCGACTCCGTCTCGTCTCAGAGGGATTCTATAGTCAACTTTTACCGACTGCAAGGAAATTTCGCTAATAATTCCCATCCGGCGATATAGAAAGATACAAAATGGATGTATTTGATGATTCATAAAGAGTAACTTCTATCTAGCACGCGAAATTCACCAAAATCGAGAAAACTTTACTGTCTATGCATCGTAAAGTGTGGACTTACGTGTTACTCATTTAGATATTATCACAAGCTATGCATCACGACACGAAAAAACTGAATGTATCGACATTCTACATGTAATGCCGAACATTGCTATCGAAAGATGTTGTTGTTTCGCGCAACAATAACGCCAGGAAATATATTTCTGTAATTAGTGGTAATAGAGACAGACTGTAGCATCCTCTGAAAGAGAATCGCAATAAATGAATAAAAATTGACAGAATTCTTCTTTCAGGAAAAGAAATAATGTTGATACTGAACATGAAGATGCCTCGCGGCGCAACGTTCAACGTTGAAGCACACGTTAATCTGACAATTCCGGCGTTCAATCCGATGTTGATAGACGTTGAGATCAGAGAAAAGGCTCGTAAAGAGTACGACCTAAATTTGGCCGGGACATGGTTCAGCGGGCACAATATAAATGCTCGTGGATCATACGTGGATCGATCGACGTTATCCATCGTCCATCACACTATAAAGCTTATTCTCAAGTCACCGAGCTTTCCATCCGACGTTATAATCAACTGGAAAGTATACGTTGACGCCAATGATGTCTTGATAGATCTACAAATGGAGCAATTGGATAAGGGGAAAAATCTCGGCGATCTAATGGCAGATACACTACCTGAGCACTTCAATCAAAACAAATATGCTCTTGTGCTGAAATACTCCACTGTAACACCGGTCAAATTTCTTAGCTACTTAGAGTGCAGATATAAAAGCAACGTCTACAGCCTGACGGCTGAAGTGGACAGAGAAAGAGAGGCGAGGCTCGAAATTCACCTGGACAATTGGAGAGACGTTCATTTAATTGCCAGAGGAATAAACGAGCCACATAGAACTGAAGCCGGATTAGAGATAAAATGGGATGCGAATAGAGACCCGGATTTGAAGTTTGCCACTTCGTTTCAGTTGCTTAAATTTTCTAATCTTCAAGAGAAGAACGTCACGACTACAGTGATGGTTACTTATCCAGGGCGATTAGTCACCGGTATTTGTCTTCTTGCTCTCCGTGGACATAATAATTACGTTTCTGATGTCAAACTGGAATGGTCTTCGACCAGCGCCATCCAATTCACCATAAATGCAGACTATAATATAGAACCGACAAACAAGATCTTTAAAATAGAATCTCAGCTGCTGACGCCGTTCGAATTATGGAAGAAGACTTCCTTGAATGCTAAGTAATGCAAACCGATAACAATATCTTATTACGAGGGATCAATCGTTTATCAAATCTAGTTTACACTCCTCTGTGAATCTCGAGCAATCTTTGAAATCTCATGGAATTATTTAAAATCTTTGGAGAGATTACCTGAAATCCATTGAAATCTTCGAAATTTCTTTAAACCTTCGGAATCTGCAATCTCATGAAATCTTTTGGAAATTTGTGAAATCTGGAGCAAGCTTTGAAATATCTCGGAACTTCTTAAAATCTTTGAAATCTTTGGAATCTCTGAAATCTTTTGCAATCTTTTGAAGTCTTGAAATCTGGTGTACATCACAATTGACGATTGACGAACTCCTCTCTTACCCCTCATACTTATATTTCTATTTCATTTTAACATTTATTTCAATATTTCTTTTCTGCTTTTCTAGATATGTAAAGCACAACAATGCGATAACAGCGAGCGGCAGTGTTTACTGGCAAGACTCTCAACACGTGATAATAGATTTATCAGGAGATCTGACTGACGACGACACGAATTTAGAGTGGAATGGAAACTGTGGATTAGCGAGCACGATCCACCCGATAAAATGGATACATGGAAATCTAACGCACAAGCAGCGTTACGGTAGAACAGCGGATAGTCATCTATCGATTAGCTATTATCCAGACAAAGTAGTGGACTTGAAAAGTTCATGGGAATTGACAAAGGACGAAGATGGGTCGTTCAATCTCACTGGAATACTGCACATGATATCTCCCCTAGCCAGCTACGAGAGAGGAGATGTAACTTGTAGTTTCCGGTTTACTCCTGATTGGAAAGTCCACGGAGCAATTTACGTCGACTTAGACAAGCGGAAGTACACAGGAAATTTAGTCGGGGATATCGCTAGGATCAAGGAATCTATGATACAGTTCAATCTGACTACCCCGATCGAAAGGTTCTCCACTCTTCATGGGAAGCTCGGTTTTTCAGAGAAAGAAAAACACTTAGTGGCTAAAATCGACGCCCCTCACGGCGCCATAGGGCTTGAAGCTCTCTGCCAACTCTTCACCAACGGACCTGACTTCAATCTTAAACTGGAAGTAGCTACCCCGATCGAGCTCCTTCAGAGATCACTTTTCATCGCTAAATTGAACAAAAGAGAGGCAGATTTTAGGATTGGTTATAATAATATGACCGCCGGTTTTCAGGGGGTTTGGCACTATCTCAATCTAACAGATTTTCACTACACTTATATACTTTACACTCCCCTGAAGGGCCTGGAGGAGTGTGGGATCGTGACTAAGCTCGTTATTCAAGGTGCTCCCAATGCTTATCAGGTCCATTTCGACACTGAGTTTTCCTTAAGACTGTCCAACACTAAATTTGGAATTGCCGCCAGCGGCGGACCCAAACCACCACCGTTTATTATACCTATAAAAGTGGAGCCTGTTACACCGGCCAAAGTAACTACAGAGGGAAGTTACGAATATGATTACGAGGACGGTGAGAATTATGAGGAGCCAGAAGAAGAGAAATTGTACTGGCAAGGAAAATTCCTGGTAATTTTATCTCCGTTGATTTCTATGAACTTCCGGTACAAGGTCCACCAAAGATTATGAAAGTTATATTTATGTTTCTGAATTTCAGATCGATGTAGCAATTTTCGAGACAATCGTTGGCAATCTTAACATAGACCAGGAAGACACGTTGTACAAGATATTGGGCTCTTTAAAAATCCCTCCAGGAGTTATTCGTTTGGACGACAGATTCAACATGAAAGACATAATGAATATGAAGAACGATTTGCAGATTGATACACCCTTCGAGTTTGGTTCGGAGATAACTTCCGCTTATGAATTTACCATGGATACCAAGAATAACGTCTACATTGTGGCGACTGATTTGAGGATAAAAAATCAGTCCGATTGGATAGAGGTGAATCAAATTATACCGATAAACAATTATAAGGTAATAATGCTTGGTTCTGTTCATTGTTTCAGACTGGATATCACATCGAGTATAAACGTAGATCAGTCGACGATCTGAAACTCCACATTGTCACAATAAAGATAAAGTCACCGCTGAAATTCATGCCCTATTTAGACAGTAAAATAAACGTGGAAACGGAAGAAAACACGTACAAAGGAATGGTCGCTATTAGAGGAGACAATTGCACTGTGGATCTATCTGGCTCTATAGAAGTAATTAGAAACCGAAATAAAACCATATATACATATTTCAATGATTTTTCAATCATTAATAAATTTTTTTGATATTTACATTCCCTCATAGACTGACGACGGTTTTCTCGATAGTATGCTACTATTGAAAGTAAAAAGCCCCAATATCGTCGTACCAAAGACGAAGCTGGTGCTTAAGAAAGACTTGACGTCCAAGGAAAACCGAGTTGAATTTGGAGTTGAAATATACGAGCCTGTGTTAAGAGTTGTAAGTTTGTTGGGATATTCACATTGGAAATAATCGTTATTCTGCATTGTAAAACTCGCACTTTTTGTTATTTTAGTTTAATCTCCAAGGAGTTTGGAACATCAAAGGACATGACTTCATAAATGCTTCCATAGATTTGAAATCTCCGATTGAAATGCTCGAGAATGTTAGAGCGAATCTATACCACGTGAATTCTATATCCAATAACGATTCGGCAAAATTGAATCTAGAGCTTGTACATCAATCTGTACAGAAGTATAAATTAATCGGAGACTACAAAGACAAGATAGTCAGAATTGAAGCGGTCAGTCCGATTCCAAATTACGAGAATCTTCAAGTTTTGGGAAACATTGTAAAAGTTAGCGACGGACTCTATCAATTCACCGGAGATCTGACCAACAATCACTCCTCGAATACTTACAAAGTATCCGCGGAAATAAGGACTGAGAAAGAAACGATTTCATCAATAAAATCGACGATTGTTCCCGAGAGAGATTCAACTCCATCAGGAGAAACCATCGCTATAAACTTCAACAAAGAAGCCCACGGGTTTAAGATTTGGAGTGAAAACAGCCCCAAGGATATATCCGTTGATTTCAGTTATATAAATATTATGAATTGGAATGCAGAGGCAAAAATACTCGCCGGGGACGAGGAGGAAGTAGATTACCAGCTGACTGGCTTCGTCAATGCTCAAGCCAATGGGAATCTCAGTGCTCATTTGTACGGCAAAACCCCGTGGAAAAGTGTGGACAATTTCATGATCGACGGTAACATGTTGATATTGAAAAAGACCGGTAGCATTCGGACAAGTCACAGTTTCAATGAAGACAGCAGTAATTTTGAATTGAAATGGGGTTTACTCTGGATGGAAGATATCTTTGCGAAGATTGTCCTCGGCTATGATGTAGAGAATGTGGAGAAGCATATCGAAAGCCAGCTGTTCCTTAGAAACCCAAAAAATTCATTCAGGAATTTTATCACTGGATTCAACGTCAATATCGACAACAACCTATGGATATTCGGGGGTAACATTACCCTCGGTCTCGTTGATGAACATAACATCGACGCTATACTAAGCTTGATGCTACCGCCTCCCGATGCAGATTGTCACACTGTTTTGATCAGTTATCATGTGCAAAAGGAATCTCACGACTATAAGTACGCTGTTGGCTATAGCACGAAGATTTCCGAGCTGAATTATGCCTCCGATGGATCGGTGAGTATTTATTTATTATTCCATCTCTTTGTCACTGTTTTTTTCAAACAGGCAACATTTTTTCAAATAGCAAACATTGATTCTCTAACTCTGTTATGTATCGACAGTTCAAAAAGAATCCTAAAGACATGAATGGGCATCTAAGAGTGACCTGGGGCTTGCACTCCAGTAAAACAGTGAACAATTTGTTCAACATAACATACCAAAATAAAGAAATCGGCTTTGATTACTCTCTGATAACGCCGAAATATATCCACGAAGAAACGCTCGTTCTTCGTATAAACTACGACAGAGGATCTACAGTCCACAACGTCATCAATGCCAACGTTTACTACCCTTCGACAAAGGAAGTTGGTACTGCTCGCATCATTTACGCTAGTCTCGCCAATATTAACGGATCAGTAAACGCCTCAACTTCAATACTCGGCTTAGACTATGTAGGCTGCAATTTTGTAGTCTATACAACCATGTAATTATATTTATTATTATTATCATTATTATCATTATTATCATTATTATTCGATAGAATTGAGCCATTTTTCTGAAGCTATGAGGAAACAGTCTGTCCCATTACTAGCGATGATTATGTAATTTATTTTCAGTCCCCAACTTGATATTCAAGAATGTAAAAATAATTTTTCAGAAAGCAGAACAAGAGATATCTGGAAGCATTCTGGCCTGGTAAAACGGCACTTTTGAATTCTGACTACACCTACAATAGCGAGAAGCTTGATTCATCGTTAGAAGGTGTATTTCAGGTTGAAATACCTCTCAACACACGTCATAAAGGCCTGCTCACTTATGGGTACAAAAAACGTCCTCAAATTACGAACGGCCAATCGAAGTTGATTTATAACAATGACAGAATACTCGAAGGAGCGTATTACTCAAAGAGCGAATCTCGAGCTGGGCTAGAAAAAGAGCGTATAGAAATAACGATTCAAAACAGCTTCAAACCTCTCGGTATTCTTTATACAAATCAATACGAGTACAGCGCCGGTAACGAGGGAACAAATTATCCAACTGTTGAATCTAAGCACGTTAACATATACAGACTCGGTAACAGCTCAGAATTCAATGTAGTTGGAGAGTCTAGGATAAGAACGACTCACACTGGTCAAAACATAGATCTTACAGCCATCCACTTCAATCGAACGGTGAAACTGCACACAGACTACAAGATTTTGTCTGGAGAATTTGACCACAACACTCATCTTAGCTTGGCCAAAGACGCTTGGGCCTCCTACAAAGTCAATATAATAAACAAAACGACCGATGATGTTGAGAACCAGTTTTTGGTACTAAACTTCGCTTATCCAAGAAGGAACTTCACCCTCGATGGTTCCTACAAGATAAACAGCTCAGATGTCAGCTCGGAAGCTAAACTGGAGTGGGATAAAGACACGGAACAGCCTAGAACTATAGGCACTGGTTTTGAATGGAACAAGATCATGACTCCGGAGTCCCAAGGCCAGCAACGAGCGGTTCTGAGCCTCAAGCATCCTACCTTTGAAAAGGACGTAACTTTCACTGCGAAAATTGACAAAAGGGACGCAAGGGATCTACTGAACGTCGGTTTGGTTGTCGAATATTCACCGAGCCCAGAAAAACTCCTCGTACTCTCTGGGAAAATAAGAGACGAAAGTAACTGGCCAACAGTTCGCGAATACAGCTACGAAATAATCGGCCAACATCCAACAACTGATTTAGATCTCCAGGTGAAAGGATCCCTTTATAAACGCGACTTCGTATACGTTAAAATGGGCAACCGTGCAACGTATAGACGCGGCTTTTTAGTTTTTGAGAACGGACAGCTTAACGCGTACTTCGATCTATCAAAATACGAGATTGAACTCCGCAGGGAAAACCAAGAGACTGTTAAGTATCTGAAGGCTAGATACTATCCCGTATATCCAGAATACATTATTAATGGATCGATGATCAATACACCAGACCTAAATGCGACGGGACATTTTACCGTCAATGTTAACGAGAAGTTGACGTGGCTGATGGTCAATTATACACCAGGTATGATTATAGAAGTGTTGCGGATTCCAGCTTCGGCATTTCTGTAAATCTTTCCAATGTTTCAGATGCCGTTGAAAGCCTGAGGATGTATGGAAAGATTCCTGATGCTAGGAACGCTGTTTTTGATATTTGGAGAACTTATGATCAAGATCTTACTGTCTCAGACGTTGCTTTTTATTTACGTTTAAACCACTCTAGACTGGTTACATCGACCCTGAAATGGAGGCCAGAACTCCAGGAGGATATAACTGTAAGTTATTTTATTATTCATTGAAAACCTACCAAGGGGGAAAGCTTGAAACAAATTTCAATTTTAATACACAGAGTACAGTGAAGACTTCGTTCAATACTGCGTACGAAAGTATTGGCAGTGATGCTGATTATTGGAAACAATATATAAGGAGCGAAACTGTGAACGCTATATCCGGAATTTGGAACGACGCCCAGGAGGAGCTTGAACACTTCGTAGATGACTGGAAGTGAGTGAGAATTATATACCTTGTATAAATTGTGTTAAGGGTGTCTAAGGGGGTAAACTTGTGTCGCTAGATGATGATTCTACGAACTATACCTGCAACGCCGAGTTTGGAAAAATATGTGACGCTTTTGATTATTCTATCTAAATTCTTGTTTATCGATAAACAATTCTGCAGGGCATATTTCAGAATACTACAATCGACTACCCCCGTTTATCTATATGTATATGTTTTGTATTCTATATAAATGCGCGACATCATGTGGGCTGCTTTTCAACATGGGATTGCACTGAAACAATTGCTGCTGTAATATTGTTGTGAGTGAAATAGTCCTCAGTACCCGGCGATTGCAAGGGATCATTATATTACTAAAAATGCGACTACGATATAATTTCGCAAATAAATCCTACATGGCGATATAAAGCGATACAAAATAGATTCATTTGATGAATCATGAAGAATAGGTTCAATCTAGTAGTTGAAATTCACTGAAATTGAGAAAAATTCATTTTTTATGCATCATAAAGTTTGGGTTTGTCACTTATTTCGAATATCATCGAAGGCCACGTATTACCGACGCGAAAATACAGTACGCTGTACCATTCTACATGCAATGCCGCACATAGCTATGTAAAAATGTTGTTGTTTGATGCAACAATAACGCCTGGAAATATAATCCTGTAATTAGCGAACTGTTGAATCTCTGATATAACGTCATCTTTGATTGTAATTAACTGAAAAATTTTTTATCACGTTTTTCAGCAATCTAAAAGAGCTTCAAACTGATTTGGAAGACTTGAAATTGTACCTAAACGATTCTTACAACGCGAATGAGTTCTACATCAACGACATAGTCGTCTTGGGCTCGTATTTGATAGACGAATTATCGCTGAGAAGCCACATACAATCCTTGCCAAATATATTCAATGAGATATGGGACATTATGGGTGAATCTGGTCTCGCTATAAGAAACTCTTTGCTATGGGCGATAGAAGCTATAAAAGCTGGCTACAACAAATTGTCGGAAATAGTAACTGCGATAATGAAGGGTGATTCTATGGCTCAGATAGCATCAATAGTGGAAAAGTTGGTAGAAAAATATGACAACTTCGTCAAGGATCTCCACGTGTCTTTTATTAAGTACATGGAAAACCTGTGGGCAAAGATGTCGGTCGCTGCCTCTGACCAGTGGTCGAAATTCCTTAAATACGTTGAGCCGATGTTCATTAAAGTGCTTCATTACCTCGAAACTGTAATCTGGAAGGCCAGCGGAGAAATTTTAGACTTTTTGTACGACAGGAAAAACGAGTTGATGACTTCCCCTTACTTCGATCGTTTCACAAACTTCACCCAGGACGTTGACAAGATATACCGGGACATTACCGCCCACGATATTGTAACTAACGTCAGAAAATACTCCGGTATAATAATACAGTTCATTAAAGAGCGCTATTTCACCATGGTACCCTTTGGCAAAGAGCTGAAGAACCTCATCGACGAAATTGTAAGCGAGTTACAGGAGCTGACAAAACTTCCTTCGGTCAGTTACGCCATCGAAAAAGTCCGGCAACTTTATGCCAAAGTCAAGTATCTCTACGACTACTTCGACGTTGGGGATCAAATAAATCGTGCTATAAAATTGATACATTTGAAATTAACTGATATCAGTCAGACAGCTTTGCAGGCTGAGAATCGGTACCGGGAAGCCAAGACAAAATTCATATTCAGTCCTCAAGCTGGGCTTTTATGCCTCGAACAAAAACTGCCCATGTCTTGGCACGCCTTTAATCAAACACCCGAGTTTCAAGAGATCGCAGAGTATCGTGCCCTATCAGATGTGAGAACCTACTTCGTCACCTCTAATATGACTTTCTGGTCTCTATATTACCAATACAAACCATACACGGAACCTTCCAGCTGGTTACCACCGTTCAAAGGTATCTTCATCACGATTATTTCAATACTGTTGAACTAAATGTACTTGTAAGTCATCATCTCAGACCCAAGCATCGTTCATCGAAGCTTCTTCAAATTTGGAGGAAATATTCTACATTGTTGTAATTTTAGGGCAAACCAGTGATATTCAATGAGTTTAACTTTCAGATACGGGAATCTTTGGTTCGAGACATTCTTTTTGTCAACATTCAGAAAAAAGTGTTTACGTGCTCACAATGATAGAAGACTGACCTTGTCTATATATATTATTGGTTTGCCATGAAATTACATCCTTATACAATATTTACTCTGAATTCCAGAAGGTTTTAATCAACGATGCGACCTATCCCCTGCGACAAACACTTTTTCTTCGGTAGACTCGGTCTATGTGAGCAAAACGTAGCAGTGATTTGGAAAAAAATTATTTCCAAGGTGTATATATCTCTACAATTCATTCTATGGTTCAGAATAGACTGTGTAATAACTCATTTATTAATCATTTCAACTTCGTGCAACACATTCTGCAGAATTTTGTGTAATTTATACATTTTCTATAAACTCAACGATGTGAAGTCCGATTTCTGTTACTTTAAGATAGTAAATAACTCATTGAGTATCCTAAAATCATTCTCCTGTTCTGCAGCGCAAGCGATGATCGCCGGTGGCCAACATTACATGACATTTGACGGTAGTTATTATGAATTCAGTGGAGAATGTACTTATTTACTTGCTCAGGATTTCATTAGACATCAATTCGCCGTTTTGGTAAAGTACAACGTAGACGGAGGGGAAACAACTCATCAAATAATTGTTTTGATCGGAGGTAAAGCGATTCAGCTTGATGTATTCAAAAATGTAAGTATTTATTGCAAACTCCGAACGATTGAGGCCTGAATTCGTTTCTCACAATTGATTAATCCTTCTTTTCATCTTCTCTCTTTACCTCCACTATTTAGTCCGTTAGATTATTGGACTCTGAAATCGGAATGCAACTGCCCGCGCAACTTGGAGACGGAGAAGCTTATATCTATCAGGAAGAGAGTACAGTAGTGGTGGAAAGCCAGCAGCAGCGTTTCAGGCTGGAATGTAACACGAAATTCGACTTATGTCTTCTGGAATTGTCCGGGTGGTATTACGGAAAGACCGCAGGACTTTTTGGGACCATGAGTAACGAGCAGACCGATGATTTCCTAAATTCTGATGGAAAGGTGGATAAGGAAGTTGGGGTATTTGCTCAGAGCTGGTCTCTGAACAAGACGCAATGTACCGGCGTGCAAAACCGGGCTTTCAAACGGCCACCAAAGGCTGAGAAGCTCCAAATCTGCGAGGATCTGTTCGTAAATAAAAGCTCAGAGTTCAGTTCCTGCTTTAAGATCGTCGATCCAAACCCATACCAAACTATGTGCTCTAATAGCAGAACCGAAAAGGAGGCTTGTACAGCAGCAGTCGCCTACATTCAGGTCTGCGTCTTCCATGACACTTACCTAAGGATACCGGACATATGCACACGGTGCAGTTTGGTGAATGGAACGGAAGTTAAAGAAGGAGAATTCCGAAAATTGGAAGAAAAGCATGTCCCAAAATCTTCAGATATTGTTTTCATCGTCGAAGCAAAGAGATGCAACGCAGACGTGAAAATGAACATAAGTTTAGAACAGCTCGTTCCACAACTGAAGAAAGAATTCAACGAACTAGGGCTCACAGATCTCAGATGGTCTCTCGTTATATTCGGAGGAGATGGAGTTTACGATCAACCAAGGAGCTTGGTGATCAACGGACAAACTTTCACGTCCGATTACAAACACTTTTTAACATACTTTGACCACATTCCAGTCGGAAATGGAAATCAGGACGTATTTGCTGCCCTAAGATACGCTTCTCAGCTGGGATACCGCGCCGGTGTGTCCAAGACTTATATTTTGCTGCCGTGTTCACACTGCGATCCGCAAAATCAGACAGTGAGTTTTCTCGCAATGTTTACTTGGGCCTTTGGATCAATACAGGCGATTCTAATGTGAAATTCGTTGTTTTAGTTGGACTACTCCGTTGTGCATCAAGTGTTGTTGGAACACGAGATGACGCTCCATATACTGATGGACGCTGATTTTGAATTGGAAAAGGCAAGGGAGGGGAGATTCTTATACGGATTAGACGCGAGTAATTCTTACTCGAGAAAAGATACGAGGGTATTGACAGGGGACAAGGATTTAAGGAGACAAGTTAAACTGAATAAAGGTATCCTTGGATACTGCACGCCGCTCGCTTTAGAAACTAACGGGACTATATTCAGTGGGCAAAAGTTACGAGTAGAAAAACCAATGGCTATTAAGAAGATAGTCAATGTTTTCTCTAAGAGAGTTGCTGCCAGTGCTACACCAGCCACTTGTCAACACTGCGAGTGCATATCTGATAACAATGGCATGACCAGAATGGAATGCATGCCATGTGTTTATCCTACCCCAGTGATTATCGACTATGTAAGTATTAAGGAAGCTGCAAATTAAGAGTTTAAGAAAATCAGGCTCTGTAATCAGCGCTACAAGAGTCTTATCCTTCATATTTTTTAGAATATGAGAAGCTAATAATATTTATTGTTAATTTGAGCTCCGAAATAGCTTTATGAAATCGATTGATGCACTTTTTATGCTGTTCAGAAATTAGTTCTAGTCTGTACTGCACTTTTATGGTATTCTTCAACCAGTACAGATCTAATTTGCAAGATATTAGGAACAAATTGAAACTCTTGAAAATAAAAATGCATACTTACGATCCCCTTAATTAATCATTACGACAGACGTTATTAATTAGTGTTCATGATTTTACAGGAGAATTTTAACGAGGACGAATCTCTATCCGTATTGCAACCGCATGATTATGATTACCCACAACTGGATATAGAGGGAGAATGACGAAGCCTATAGAAATACGGAGTCTGCTATCGAAAAATTAACTACATTAGCTGTTGCATAAGAAAGATGAAGAAAATAGAGGATAAATAAGCATACAAAGATAACTGGGAGGAAATTGTTCATTAATTTGTTCAGTTAGCACATTATTCACGACTGGTAAGAAAATAGATACTATTCTGAAGTCTAATAAGAAAATAATGCAATAATTGTAGATAAAAAATGAGTATACTGATATTATCTAATACTAGTGAACCGAAGGAATGATTTTTGATAAATAGACCATCGTAATATTAGGGCTCACTATTAATGAGAATAATTTTTAAGAAATTTTATTTATTTATTATACCAATGTATATCTAAGAATATTTTGGTTCGATATTTAAGAGCATAACGAATCAATCTTTTAACTAAACGTATATAAATATATGTAATCCAATCTTAACAAGTATAATATGTAAAACTTAATATAGTTTAAAGTATTTTAACGAAATGTAATTGTATGTAAGAAAGAGGTAATCACAGGTGAAAATAAAACATCATATACAATTGTTTAAATTAATTATTGCCAGTTGTTAGTTAACAGTTCAAACTTCTTAGTATCAATAACGAAATGCACATTGTAGGTAGAAAAAAGAAAAGGAAGTTAAATCAAACGGATAGATATTGAGGAACAATCGATATTTACCAGAAATGTATTTTATTAATAAGTATTCTGTTAAAAATATAACAATTCTAAGGATAACAAATGAACAGAGGACAGCAGTTTTGCAGTTTTAATTACTAATCAATATCGTAGTAGGTAATATAGTCGAGAAATTGATATCACCGATTATAGTCTACGAATTTATTGAATAAAGTTATTCACCTTTGAATATTAGTCGTAATAACGATCTAACTCCGCGACAGTACAATAATACTAATCGTCTCGAAGGCATGATGAATAAATTATCGATTTTTATTTATCGTTTGTAGTTTTATTTCACTTTTAAATATTGTAAATTTATAATAAACTTCACATCCAAAATGGAATATATTTCAAAATTTTTATTAGTCATTTACTGCTAACGGTAATACGTAATCAAATTGCTTAAAATTGAAAAAAACAAACTCCATTCTTAAACGCAGCCCGCAGCAGCACCAAGAAAAAACATTGTAGTATTAAAATGATAATAACAACCAGATCAGACTTTCAAATATCGACATATTGATCCCCAAGAAAAGAAGCGTCTTAGTCCTTTGTTAGAACGTGATTAAAAGTCGACTACATCATTTGTAAAGTTTACTGATGATTTAACTGATCGAAACATTCTTTCAGTTTAGAAAGAACCCGAGTCTGAACAGAATAAAACTTGCAGCTAGAAATAATTCGCGAAAATTCGACACCCTCGTTGTTTGGTCAGTTTGAAAACATTCCCTCAAACTATCGCATGGAAAAGTCGTCATCTACTGTCGTGCGCTTGCAAATGGTTCGGAGCATCCGCAAATGTGAATTTCAACTTATAAGCTTCTGCTACTAGGACACCGATCTCAGAATCGGTCCAATTCTGAGTAGGCAAATTTTGTAGCATCAGCATTAAACCCTGTAAATATTCACATCATGGTTCGATCACATTCTTTTAATCATAGAAATAGAGAAAAATTTTATTACCTGGAAGTCTGGCTGCTGGAGAAGATGTCGTCTCCATCTAAGCAGAAAGGCTGCGCAAACGTAGAGTTGGAATGAAGCGAATCTATCCGATTCAGCGAGGTAAGTATCCCATAATCGGATTGTACAATGCAGAGGTAATTCTCTAGTTAATAAATTATTCATCCACCTAAATGAGAATTGTAAATAGTCTACACCATGCTGATGGAGATGCTGATGCAGCGGACCTACAATAATTGACGATATATATGAGAAAGAGATTATTTTTCGAAATTAATTAAAGGTGTACACACACCTTGAATAGGGGTATTTGTCAAGGACACGCAGAATCGAGTAAAAATTAGGAACTGTGAGTCATCGGGTCTCAGAATTAAATGCAGTCGAAGTAAAAGCACCTACGGCAAGGAATTGGATCAGCCAGTCCTTCTATTTTAGATATTCGAGGTTCGAATTGTTTAGAAAACAAAGCTCTGTCCAATGAACGAATAACTTTTTAATACTGCAAATGTATCTCGAGTAATCAATTTTTTACTGCCACATTTTCAAGTTAACAGACTTTTTTTTTACGGTTTTTGAATTTTCTAGAACAAAAATCAACCTATTGATAAGATATCTGTTCATCGGATAGAACTACGTTTTCTGAACAACTAGAGACCGAAATATCTGAAATTGATGCACCAGTTGATCCATATCCTTGCATTCAGTGTTTTTATTTTGACTGTATCCAACTATGAGACCCGCTGATGCACAACTTCCAACTTTCGTTCCAATATGCTTCAAAAAACTAGGAAACTTGTGTAATATAACTGGTAATTTGAAATGCAATTTGAACATATGTCAGCCACTCAGGAATACCCCTATATAGGGTCTAGGTACCCCCTTAAAGACTCTCGTGTTTGTGTTTCATTACCATCGATCCTTTGTATCAGTTCTTTAAGCTGATTAACTTTATGCTGTATTCCTAGCTGTGCAAATATGTAATTGTCCTGTATTCCGTCTAGGAACTTAGAAAGACACCAAAAACTGTCAGCCTCTATAACTCGTCTCTTATCCTCTGAGAGAGACACTACTTCGTAGTTTTCCAGGTCTTGCCAAGCCGAGGCTGGCGCAGCCTCTTGAAGAAATACCAGGAAGAAGGGAGTCACCAGGTCATTCATTCCCTGCGTAATTTTCAAAATGAGATAGGAAGTAGGGGAAAATTTAACAAGAGGAAGGGCTTTCGATGCCAAAAATTGCTGGGGATGAAATTTCACCTGAACATAGCCAGACGCCGGATGTCTTATTGCCCAGATATAAAGTATTCTTTCAAATATCAACTGGACTGTAGGTTGTTGGAAAAGTGTGATCAACGGAGACATTCTTGGTATATCGATATGTATTTGACGATAAGTATCTTGGAATGCTTCGTCCCTTTCAGTATCGTAATATTGCTTGACTAAATTCCAATAATCTAGACGCTTGCGTTCTAGGACTTGACATCTACGCTCCAAATTTGCTGGCAGGTATTCCTAAGCAGTTGAATGAAAAAGCTCGAGATTAGAACCAGGGGCTCAGGATCTGGGAACATGAATCATATCTATATAATACAGGTAATGAACTTACAGATAATAATCTCCAAGTAACTGAACGCAGCTTTGAGGGGACTCCTGACCATGACAATTGGCGCAATTCGTCAAGATTCAATAAAGCTGCTTCCAGTAACGACTGGAATTTATCTACCTTACTTTCCCCATCTGAAAATGTTGTCATCTTTAGGTCAAGTTGGCTTCAGATGTTGTTTATTCTATTTCTGAGCGACTCATTTCTCACTCTAAACACTTCTTTAGGTGAACAAAGGCATTGGGTGAACTATATCGAAGCATCAACAGCTTCAGGAATAAGAAAACTCCATGGCTCAGTAACTGAAAGGCTTTAGTAGTTTAAAACTGTTTTTAAGTTCTCAAGGAGTGCCGAACATGGAGACAATCAGTGACCAAGATAAGCGAACAAAATTACAAAGAAAAAGCATGTGCATGCCTTTCTTTGGTTCTTTCTATCTCCTGAATAGAGAAAAACAGGAATACGAGTAACAACTTGTGAACAGTGCTTAGGGACAAGACATTATGATAAGGATGTATTTCTCTTCGCGAATCTCCGCAATCTTGACTCTATCTGATATAAAGAAGAGTTTTGCTATTCGTTCATCTCTTTCCTCTTTGAATCCTGAGGAATTACCTTGTTCCTTAGAAGGTACGAAGAATTTCGGAGGGGCGCCCGTCTGCCTGAGAGGTTGCGGTCTGCCTGGAAATTGGTGTGATCTATGTTGTGGAGAACTGCTATTTCTCGCGTCAAGATCTTCTAAATGTTGCTGATTATTTATGGCCTGTGATTGTTGGGTATTAATGCTAGCGTTTCTAAGCCTCAATGGCTGAACCGCCAGCCTCTGCAGAGCCTCAGTTTTCTTTTCTTCTGATATAACATCCTGGCGTTGATCTCTGCAATTTATCTGATGAGCAGCTCCCGCTGTTCGATGGCTATTTATCACACTGAGAGCAGCAGAGTGACTGACTCTCTTGGATATCTTGACATCAGATACTGTGCAAAATTCATCGTCACCAGAGTCCCAAGCATCGTCAACACTCTCTTGAAAATCTTGGAACGATGTAACTCCGCTCCCACTGTTGCCTAATACATTGGGCCCAATAGGGGCTCCAGCTAAACCAGGTGGACCAATTCTTCCTGGTCTTACTTCCTGCTTCAGACTTGGTCTAAAAGAGAGATGAGTTTACATTATAATTGACCTTCAGTAACCATATATTACTACGTTTTATTTGGGTAAAGGGTGGCTCAGGCTTCAGAGACTTAAAAATGTTGAGGGTTCATTCCAAAGCAATAAAACCAGATATTTATTCTTGAAGGAAAACGATAGATGAACCTGAATATGTAACTCGAAATATATCACCCCATTGCATTTTTAAATGCAGCAGCTAACCGAAAACAAAAACCGTTCACATCTCACCGTACCTTGTATGATACAGTGTAACTGTGTCCTTTTCAATTTTCTTCTATCTCTGATAAATGCGAAGTTCTTGAAAAGTTACGCTAAAGTCTGTATGCACTATAGTGTCTCACGCAATACCGCAAACTCAATTTCTGGCTCAAGTTGCACTTTGAGAGAAGCAGGCTTATTACAA
This sequence comes from Tenthredo distinguenda, assembly GCA_947538915.1. NCBI lineage: Eukaryota > Metazoa > Arthropoda > Insecta > Hymenoptera > Tenthredinidae > Tenthredo > Tenthredo distinguenda. The sequence goes on from OX384531.1 coordinate 29,583,712, forward strand.
AAGTTGTATAACTTTAGGGACGCTATCTTATGGTATAAAAATGTTCTTTCTGGGTGCAGGTTCTGAGATTGCACAAATTCTTTTGGATAGTATTCTACACGTTTTTCGTGCTGATGAGTTACAGCCGATTTTTAAACAAACTCAACAAGCCCTGTGTACTAGGAACAATTTGTTCGATCCATCTCGCGCATTTTTCGAAACCCCACAACTTTCATTTGAACAATTTTTTTCCTATAGAAATCCCGAGGTCGAAATTCCGTTTGTAGCATAAGGACATACCGTGTGTCCAAATAGTAAACATAAATAGGAAACTCCGTTTATCTCTGATACTAGAAGAGGTGAAATAAAATTCTTGGGATAAAAGTTATTGTTTAGGGTGGTGAATTAAATGGAGTTGACAAATAGTCTCCAACTTGTTTAGTTTTCAAGATATTTCAAGGAAAATAAAAATTCTTTCTATTCTATCTTGCCTTTGGGGATAAGAGTTGCGTTTAATGCAGATATTTATTAATATATACATACCGGCCAGGTACAGCTCGTGCATTCTTTCTCCAAAAAGATTGCTGGCTGGGATGAGGTTGTCGTTGATGATTTTGGTTCTCCATAATAATTTGGGAGCTGGTTAACTTCCAATTCCCAAATTTGTGGGCCGGAAAACGGCAGGTAAGTGGTCGACTTTCATTCCCGTTGGAACAGCTGCTTAATACGTGAAAAAGCTTGAAAAGATTTTTTTCAAAACCCATTTCTTTGGGTGTTACTTGAACCCAGGCTTTCGAAGAGGCTAAAGAGAACTCTAATAGTACCACAAAAATTCATACGAGTTTCGACGACTTTGCTCAATTAAAACTCTTACCTGAGTCTCTCCCCTTATGTCCAAAGCTATTTGCTTGTTTAGAATAACTGAACTCATGTTTTAAAACATGCGATATAAAAGCTATGTTGCGCAATTTCAAATATCAATAACGTCCACAGGACGGTTGAAAACATATTATGTAACCAAACCAATTAATTTTCATATCTATTTATTATTTGTGTTAAGTAATGACCTATTTCGAGTTGTTTTTTTTTTTCGTTTTAATCAACTGGAGAAAAATACAATTTCATGAATAATTTTGGAAGACGATTTTCGGACGGTAAAAAACAATAACAAATACTACAAGAATGGGATTCAAAGAAATCGGACAAGAGAACATAATTTCATTTTTTTTTTTTTTCCGTTAGGAAATAATTAAAAATAAATAATTGCGATTTTTTTATAGATATTATAAATGTTTTCCAAACGTTGAAGCGAACGTTAACCTATTTTAAGCGAAATGTCATGAAAATAATGAAGAGTTAGGTTATGTGACAAGCAACGAGAGTTTGAAGTGTAAAAAAATGGAAATTACTGTACGTGTCAGGGTAAATATGGATCTTTGGAAATGTTGATGGGTGATTATTATTATCGACAATAGAGAGTGTTTAGTATGGTATGTTGGAAATAGCGGAACGTAGTTATTGATAATAATATTAAGGGATTAACGACGATTACATAAACATAAGACAGTAGTAATGATCTAAATATAGCGGAGAGCGATAATACTGGTATTTTATTAACTGTATGGACGTATTTGTACATTGAAACTACCATCGTAATTAATACAAAAGCCACGTACTTGGGTATAGAGTATTGAGGTTTACGAATAGAGCTGCAGTATCGATTAATCTTCTAATTTATCATTACCAAATATCGTGCGGTTCTATTTAGCGTATGTATTTCCTTGGTGTATTTTAATATCGGCAATAAAATTCCACACAGTAATCAAAAATAATAATATTTATGTATCATTTGTATGTAATATTTCTTCGTTTGTAATACTGATACTTTAGTTTATGGTTAACAAACTGTACAGCTTTTTTTGTTCACCCACTGTACGTAATGCATGTAGTATGTAGGTGATGATTGTGTACAAGATGCATTTTCATCACAGCGACATTTCGCGGCTTTAACGTGGCTTGAAGAACCCTTGATCCGTTATGATTCGTTGCGTTATTCATTCGACCAATGCCTAGCGAGCGCCGGATTGTGTCGCTCAAACAGATTGAGGACCGATACGAGCTTTCGATCTTGAGGGCGCATAACGATGAGAAGTGTTATCATTGGCCCTTTCCGTTAGATCGGACCGATCATATCAATTTTCTCGCTGAACAGCTGTTGCGGAAAATTTGAAAACGTCATTTTTCATCTCTATCACGGCTTAAGCTTCTTGCTTCGACAGATTTCCTCAAATTGTGAAAGGAACTTTCAATATTCGATATATGTATACCGTTGAAAGTTTGACATTATCGAAGCGATTTCTATCGTTGCGTAATATTCTTTCTCTTTAGTTATCATCGAAATTCGAAACTTGATAACACAGCACATCTTCTGCAATAAATTTAGAGCCCAATGGCGGTCTACTTCAAAGTTTCAACTAACTTGACACGTTCACGTGTCCGTTGACCGAGTCTTGCATCTCTAATCTAGAATACTTGTATGTATTTCATCACATTCGTGAATATGTCGAAAATATGGAGGGTAAAACGCCTGTTTAATGATATTTATGATACGTATAAATTTATTCATTATTGCTGCTGTGGTCACACACTTGTGTAGGTATGTAGCACCGGTATGTATTTACAGAAGAAATCAAAAAAAAAGAACGGACTCTGGCGGCTCGGTGTACCTAATTGTGAATACAAACTGCGTGCGCGCACATAAACATCTTTGAAAATATTTGAAACTTCTTTAAGATTGGAAAAACATGTTTTGATGCTGATTTGAGAATATTTTCACGATACATTCTTCACAATAGTGAATGTATATATACTGCACCCTATTTGCGGCCTGCTTGATAAAAGTCATGTTGATGATAATTGATAATACGAATAATATTACGCCACTCAGCAACAGCGTGTTGAATGTTACCTATCTACAGTCCGTATGGCGTTTCCAGATATACGTTAGGGTGGTCCGTGATAAGGTCATTTTCAATTAAGGCCAAAAAAAATTGTCTCAAAGTTTCGAAGCTACATCTCAATTCTAACATGTTGCGCAAGACCGCCGAAGTTTCGCATTTAAATAACACGTGAGCTTTTCACTTTCAGCTTTATTTATTGATTACTCGGCTGCATGTCATGCTTTTGCCTTGTTATTAGGCTCGTTTTGTAGATAATTTAACACTCTTCAAAAGTGTATACGGCATTTTCACTGTTACACAAACGTGTTATCGGTATAAGCATAGAAAGTCATTTTTTTTGTAGAAAATCGCGTATACCGATATGCGTATACCGATAACACGATTTGAGTAACAGTAAAAATGCCGTATGCGCTTTTGAAGAGTGTTAAATTATCTACATATTGAGCTTAATAACAAGGCAAAAGCATAACATGCGGCCGAGTAATCAATAAATAAAGCTGAAAGTGAAAAACTTACGTGTTATTTAAGTGGGAAACTTCGGCGGTCTTGCGCAACATGTTAGAATTGAAATGAAGCTTTGAAACTTTGGGACAATTTTTTTTTTGTCGAAAAGGAAGCGTTTAGGCCCTTGGGAGAGTAAAAATTCGAAAATGACCTTATTAAAGACCACCCTAATACACATGAATGAATGTGAAATATGAAACGAATGACAGGATTGGTCTATACGTTTTTTATATATTTCACTAGAAATGAATTCGAATAAGAATTGAACAGAACTCATTACTGTTAATTCGTTCCATTCCGAAATCTATTTAAAAAAATTGACATTTCATGAGGGCTGAAACTCGAACAGGATAACCGTTGCGAACATCGGTTCCTACCGACGTTTCGTTGTTGTTTTCTTTCACCTAGTTTTTATATTGGGACATGCGTCCCACTTTTATATTCTAGATACCGTTGGGTAAAAGGCATGAACGAGTAATCGACAAAAACCTCGTCATCGTGAGTTCTGGGAATTTATTTACTCGAAACGTTGAATAATTCGAACGTAAGTGTGAAGTTCGTGAGCTGATTGGCTGCCTACTGATCGTCGATCATACAGCACGTTTAGTCTTTCCTTGAAATTTTCGTTCGAATAAAACGCTTTCGCAATGAAAAAAATCGACCAAAATGTAACTCCGAGTAAACTGCGAAGGCACCAATGAAAGTTTAAATTTCTCTATTTCGAATCAGCACTTCGTTTTTCTTATAATCGCCACCAGATGGCACAACAGTTTCAACTGGAGCATCCACGGTTTCAATACGCGGTCTCCTCAATGTTGTTCGTTCTACACTTCTACAGTTCTGCCGACTTGTCCGCGTTGGCTCGAGGTCGCTATCTCCCGTGGGCTGTGAATAACACATACCCACACACTGCATACATACAGCATAAAAACACAACACCATTAGTGCAAGCCGGCGGAAAATACTGTTGTCTAGTTTCATACTGACACTCGATTGTGACTAATATCAAACAGATACAACTTGTTGTGTAATTCAAGATTAGGCCTTATAATGCCTATGTGTATAAAGTAGGACAGCTTACTTTTGGAGAAACGTGAAGTAATCGACACGCTACATAGTGAGTCTAAATAATCGTTGAAAAACTGCAGACAAATAGTCAATAGGTACGTTGGATGTAACATGCGTACGTATGTATATTGATTGTGTGAAAAAAAAGACGATGAAAATCTCTTTAATCTTTCTCGTAAGATTGCTGAATTTCATTCATCTTCACTTTCATATTCATTATCGTTTAACGTTCAACATATTAAAGACCGCAGCGGTCTTATTGCGAAATGACATACATGTTAAACACTGATCGCGTTTGTGAATATGTAGTACGTATACGTAATCACTGAATGCAATATTAAATTAAAAACTTACTGATAATCCGTCGACGCATAGCATATAATGTATAAGTAGCACGGATATAGTTCTTCTGCTTCCTCGACGGATATATCCCTATGAGTATTGGTATATACATATATATATAACACTTATCGAGAATAGAATCGCAATCTAAGCGAATGCGGGAAAATCACGGTTTCAAATTTCCCATAAACCAACGCGCTATTCTGTGTTTGTTACTATTCTATCTTTATGTTATATCGGTTTATGTCTCACTGTATTCAAAGTTACATAAAAGGCAACGGAAAAAGAATATAACTCGCTATTGGTGATTATCGCGTGACGAAAGTCATAAACTAATAACAAATCATCTGTATGTATTCAATGACACAGTTCAACCGTTACGAGAATGTAGGTCTTTAGCCTGAAACCTAAAATTATGAATTAATTGACGACAGTTCAGAAAGCTGCGAGTACATGACACGTTATTAACGAAATAGTAATAAAAATCACGAAGAGAGAAGCGAAAACAAAACAGTCATTACTTGTACACATCCTCCTTTTTAAATGCCCAAACGCCTTACCTCAACCTAAATATAGTTGCATAACTAACAATCACCTTCCAGCTACCTTTTATTCCATTAATTCACCTGTATACTTATGTATACTATGTACAGTTATGTGTGATGTAACAGTTTCAGAGTACAATCTTGATCTTCCATTTTTATTTTCCTTTATTTTTATCTCATCCTATCTATATGCTTTGTGTTGCCATTTCTCATTCAAGGAAACAATCCGATACAACTACAAACAAAGCAATATAATATCTTTCAACATTCCAAGTTTGAAACAAGCTTATTCATATCCTGCAAGTCTTACGACCGTCTGCATAAAAAATTTATAAATACCTGTATCGTACATACATTGTTGTTAAACAGGTTTTTTTCTTAGCACATATCAATTTATACTTTCGATTCTGTGGTAGGTTTCACTGCATATTAATTTCGAGTACAGTCTCGTAATAAAATAACAACCACAGACGATCTCAATTTTCTTTACGAAATCATTCCACCTTAAAATCGTATATTTAAATTTCAGTTTATCGAATCCGATGTCCAACATGGAAGAAATCGAAGCTGACGATGAAGTAAGTCCAACTTCTATTGTCTCATGATATAGAATTTAATTTCTTGCTTCAATTACATTGTTTTTCATATTTTCTGTTATTTTACAGTTCCTTGACGCGCAGGAGAGCATTCAAGCGTTAGTATCAGTCCAACTTTAATCTATGATAGGAAATGTAGAAAATTTAAGTATTAAACTGACCTCTCTTTTGCTTTTTCGTAGGCCCACTAGCATGGACTTGGATACCGCGATGATAGAAGCAAAGCAAGCAATTCACTACTTTTTCAACAACGACATTGATCAGGCAAGAAAGATCCTTGAACCTTGGGCGGACAGTAGTGTGTACCATTCTCTTGGCAACAGCACATTTGCATTTGTTGAGGCGATACTTACGTTCGAACAAGTAAGAAGTAAATGAGTGATGATTATAAAGGCCAAGAAGTTGATTGGCGAGCAAAATTGAAAATCTATATAGCTCTAATTTAGGATAATTTCTATTCGTTAGAAACACATAGAAAAAGCATCAGAGGCTCTGAAGCAGTGCATGTCTGTTTGCCAAAAACATCGCAGAAAAAATACCATCGCCCAAAACATTGGTAAAATGGTGAAGAAGACTAACTACGATAGTTACACAACTGGTAAATTAATATTCATTGCAAAATAATATCTGACGAAAGATCAAGAGAAAGAAGTGAAAATTTCACCTTACTTTCAGAGTTAATAAGACGTTATAAAATATGGATAAAAAAAGACACGATGGAATAAGATAGCCTGAAAGAAGTCAGTCTTTTTTTCGTCCAGCTTTTACTTCTATTTGATAATATTCTGTAATTTTCTTATCAGGCCTTGCGACTCATGAAAACATCTGATTTTATTCAACTTTCCAAAATGGGATTCAGTTTATCTTTTATAGAAACTATACAGGGTGAATTCCTAGCATCCGCTCACTCGGAGTAGCGTTGAGGTGGCTGAGAATCAAAATCCATAATTGTTTGCTCTTAGACAGCCAATCAAGAAGTCGATACCCACTAAAAAGATTGCAGATTTCGACTTTTAGTTGGCGGGAGTTAAGAATCCACCCTGTACATGCAGTGGGTGGTCCTGAAGTATCGCTTTCGTATAATGAGCAACAATTTCTAATCGCACGGGTGGGATTAATTACTTAGTTAATAAAGATGACAACTTTTTTTCTTTCTCTACTGGATAGATTGACCTCTTGTATCACAGAAGATTTTTATATCCTTATAAAGATAAACCTAATTAAGTCATTCGTTTCGCCATAGATGAACTACACGCAGAACTTTGCTACGCTGAGGCTCTGTTGATAAAGAGCTTACTCACCTTCATAGAAGACGAGACATTGGTCACATTTGTTAAGGCTGGATTTAAGATCAGATCCTGCTTTCTATCTTTCAAGTAATCAATTTTAGTCTATCGCAATTTATACCTACATTCATCGATATTAAGTCGTTTCAAATTATATCAATCAATTACTCGCGACTTTGACACAATTTTACAAATCTCATTGAAATATTTCCATACCTCGAATTTATAACTCTATTCAATTGGTTTTAGGGAATGCCAGACCATACTAAAGACAAGAAAATGGACAAACGACAAGCACAGAATACATTTTGAGAGTGGAGTACGCATGGGTATCGGTACATTTAATCTGGTGAGAATTGAACACTGTTTAAATCCTCTTTAGACTCTCATTCATCTTGAACATGTGTTAATCCTTCTGCTTCTATTATCAGATGATATCGCTACTTCCAGGAAGAATAATCAAGCTATTAGAATTCATAGGATTTTCCGGAGACAAGGTAATAAATATTCTGCCATTTAAAGACTGGGTGGGTGGAACAAGGACGAAATCCAAAAGTTCTAGACTCAAAATAATAAAAGAAAAATAATGCTCTTATTGATTCACATATTTTTTGAAATGATGCTAACTTAACTGGATCAGGAGATAGGTCTATACGTACAGTTTTATGCAAGAATGAGGCAATGTACTAATCTACCAATTATCGGCAGTTCTAGATTGTATCTCCATTTCGAAATCTGATTTTTAACTAATTGCGCGGTACATTTCACCAAATTATGCAAGATTTAATTCAATTTCATACGAGGTCACAGGATTTCTTTAGATTTCATTTCGTTCTATTATATCCAACTACGGGATTTCGTAAAATTTTACAAGACATCATGTAATTCCGTGATCTACAATATTTCGTCAGATTTAGCTGCAGGCTTTGATTAAACTTTAAAAAATTTCATAAGATCTATACTTATATCTCAGTACCTTTCACTGTGCACGCTTTTAACAAAGTTCATGATGTCTCATAAGTCATTACAGGCTTTATTATCCCGAACACCCAGTCTGAATTGTAATTGACTTCACTTTGTGTTGACAAAATCTTTCCCTAATGCCAGACCTTTGGACTTGAGCAACTGGAAGCTGGCTACAACGAGCCGAACGGACTTCGCCAAGTCCTGTGCGCCCTTACTCTGCTGTCTTTTAACTTGATAGTAATGTACGTCCTAGCTGACTCTAGGAGTAACTTAGAGTGGTGTGAATCTGCGCTTAATGATGAATTGATCCTCTACCCGAATGGCGCTTGGTTTTTATTTTTCAAAGCAAGACTAGAGCTGGTAAAGGGGAACGTGGAAGACTGTGTACTGTGGTATAAAAAGTCTTGGAAGAGTCAAGACATATGGCCTCAATTCCACCATCTTTGCTATTGGGAATTAATGTGGGCTCATTGTCTGCAAAGGCAGTGGGACGAGGCCTTGATTTACGCCAATTATTTGGAGTCAGAATCAAACTGGTCTAAAACTATTTACATGTATCAAAAGGCAGCCGTTCTGATGATGCGTAAGGACAGGGAAGAGCCAGAGGCCAGAAAAATTATTAAAGAACTAATGGGGCAAGCTCCCACCCACAAGCAAAGAATAGGGGGAAAGTCTTTGCCAATGGAAAAATTTGTGATAAGAAAGAGTGAACGGTTTTTTTCACAAAATGAAAACCTCATTCTTCCAGCATTTGAACTTCTACTAGTATGGAACATGTTTAAAGTCTTGGGAAACCGGCCGGAACTTCTTTTGAGCATATTTAAAATCGTAGAAGAAAGGGAGACGTCGTTAAAACTTCAACCGTTAGTGTATTTAAATATTTTAATATGTATATGCACAAATTCGATGATTTTATGTATTCACTTTTTCAAATTCCTAATTCAAATAGAAAGTAACAGGTTTGCTAATTCTGAAACATAGAGAATGAACCTTTCTCGCGCGAAACTTACATCTTAATATTATTTATCAAAAGATCCGAGTACCAGGCTGACAACGAGGCGCTGGTATTATTGCTGAAAGGCACCTGCCTGCGGCATATGCGTAAGCCTCTTCAAGCTGAAGAATGTTTGCGTAAAGTATTGCGCTTGGATAAACAAGTCAAGGACGATACATATCTGCTTCCTTTCGCAGCCGTTGAACTTGCCTTGTTAGCTAGAGATCAAGACAAGCCTGAAATGGCAATTGCTCTTCTAGAAGATACAAAGTGTGTATAAATTTGATTCAGACATAAGATTACTCTGCAATATGAAACCGATGAAATTAGAAAAAACGCTGTTTCTTGTTTATTTTTTCAGAAAAAATTATACCGGCTATTCCCTCGAGTCAAGACTTCACTTCAGAATTCATTCCGCTCTTCTAGAATTGACTGGGAAAAAACCTGAGGATATTATCGGAATCGTTGTAAATGGTGTTGGCGAAAATGAATCTAACGCCACTACATCCACGCATTTATAAACTAGTACCTTTACTCGCTAGGAGCTTTTTAATAAACTATTAAAAATTGACAAAGGAAACCGAAAAAAAAAAAAAAAAAAATTAAGCGATTCCATCTCTCAAATCGTTTGAAAACACACCGTACTATAATATATATTTATTATTATAATATTAATTGTTTGTATATGTATGTAGTACATGTTTAGTCTCTCTCTCTTTTGAATTGAAATTGAATATTAATTGCTACGCTGTAATTAGTATCGCGAGGTGCGACGAATAAATAGTCTTAATATGTAAGTTGATCGACATAGGCAGTCGATATATTTTTTAAATCTGGTTAAAGCTTGGTAAGATTTTACGAAGGGTTGATTATATCATATGTGTATTTATGTACGTTTAATGCTTCTGTTGGTTCTTAGGGGCGAATAAGCGTGGTTTTCTAACAGTAATAATGATTATTTCTAATCATACTATAAGTAGGAAAATGATGAATAGCTATAATTTATTCGCTATTTAATATGATTATTTACTGCAGCAACGTAAATGTGATCATATAATTATTAGAGAGAAAAGTAGTCCGCGTACTAAATAAACTAAATAGGTATAGTATGTATTAGAATTCAGTTCATAAGTTGGATGTGGTTTAATTTTTTCTTTCTTTTCTTAAACAACTTAATTATTATGATTGTGAATAATCATTCGTCTATTTTCTTTGTCTTTCGTCTTTTCTCGTCTGTTCTTGTTATTTCGTTGGAATTTAATGTTTTTTTGGTGTTTGATATTTATTATGAATACGATTTTGAAATGCTTCTAATTAATTTATCGATATATGTATTTACACCATTTATTCAAAATCTTTCGACTTCTCTATGCCTATAGTTTTGTTCCTTTTAGCCATTTTTTATCTTACACGGAATTGCAATGTTTTGAAAATCATGGGGACTTGATAGCGATAACAGGATATTCATGACACTGTTCGCTCTGAACCTTTCATAATTCTCATGAGAAAATATGTGATAAAAAAAGAATTTCAAACACGTCGTTTTTGTTTGATCATTCCCGGAACTGTTGTTTAAATGAAATTGCGACACTTCGAATGATAATTGTAATGACATAATTTGAAGAAAAATAAATCAATTACTGATTGTTAATTATATTATGTTGAATACATTCTATAATACGATCTCTAAAACGTTCAACAATTTTACAGACTTCACATCTATTCACTCTGAGGGACATGTTGTGTATTATACGATAAAGTTTGAATGAGATTTTTTTCTAACGTAAACAAAATATTTTTCTAGCGCGTGTTTAGGTATATATTATTACCATAATAAAGTTCTAATCTATAACATTACCAGATGACTACCATTGTTATTATTATATTACCTATGATCTTATATAATTAATGACATACATGGGTCGCAATTTGTCTCATTATTATTTATTGAAAACTGATATGAAAAATATTTTGTTCGCTATACTATTAATTTTCTGTATAATGATCGCTCTCTACATTATCACTATATGTCGATATGGTGATATTCCCAAACCTATATCGCTTCTTATTTTTCTTTCTCTATGATTTCTATAAGTGATGATATTTATTTATTTATAATATTATTTTCTCAATTATATCTATTACTAGATTATTTTTAAAATAAACACGTGTCGATCTCTCTAAAGTATAGGTGTTTCCACCTATATTTATTCATTTATTCATGCAGAGTGTTTATTATAACGGGAAATGAGTGATGGATATAAATCTAGGTATTACAGGAAGACCAGAGAGTTGTTTTGAAATGTTACAAATTTTTATTACATGTATTATTTCCTCTTGTTATTTCATGTTATAATTTGCCATGTCTCGAAAAATATTTTGAAAACCTTTTATAAAACAAGAACTGAATAGAAAATATAATACTTAAATAGGACATATGTTTGAAACAAAAAAAACAAAAAAAATAACCGAAATAAAAAGAAAATTTATACACTCTTTCTATATAAAGGAACAAAATTAACACAGATCTTTCTAAACGAATACAGATATAATATTATTATAAACGAATGTTAATTAATATATTTCCTTTAATAAGACATGAATTTTATTTATTTTCATACTATGTATGTCTTATATTTTTATTATCAAATTGCATTATTTTAAACATTCAATTATTAATATCTATTAATCTACGATTTAACACGACTTAACCCCTTTATTTAAAAAATATATATTTTTCTTTTTTTTTTTCAAGCTATAGCGATAGTGTTATTGAATTTTATCATTTTTATTACCTTATCTGTTTTTTTTTTTTTTTTCATTTATTCGTTTATTTGCATTTTTTTTTTCATTTATTTATGAATTTTATTTTATTTAGAAAATTGCAATTTGCTCTATTTACATGGTAATTAGTAAGCATATAGGTATACCTACACACATGGGAATTTTTACCTTCGATAAAACAGAAATGAACGTAACTTGATACGTGTGGTTGATTATTATTATTTCATACTTTTTTTTCTTCAATTTTTCAAATTTCACTAAAGTACAGATAGATAACAGCGATATAATATTCATAAAGTTAAATTGTAGATAATCAATTATTATTTTTTTTATCCGTTAATTTTTTTATTTATTTATTTATTTTTCTTCTTCTTTCAGTCAATTATATATAAGTATTGCAACGAGAAATTATTATGCCTTGGTTTAAAATTAATTAGATTCGAAGACAAATCGTATCATATCTAAGAGAAAATAAAGAAATAAAACGATAATGGGGATAACAAAAATTGAATATAGCACCAGAATTCAATTACTAATTACAAAGACGTCACTGAATGTAACTTATATTACTCGACTCGACTCGACTCGACATGACATATTGTTATAGAAAAAAAAAAAGCAAGAAATTTTTTTTTTTAATTTATCACAATCATCTAACGTAAAAAATGCTTACTAATTAATCACCTCTGCCTATAAATTTAACGGTGATATTTTATTTCGTTAATAATAAAAACTAGCCCTCTTGGGATCAATTTTAAAAAATAGCTAGACAACCACCGTTAATCTTTTTTATTCTTATCATTATTCTCATTATTGTAAACTAATTATATTCATATCCTATCGTGTTATATATTTCTTTTCATTTCTTTTCTCCTCTTTTCTTCCTTACATTAACCAAGGATTATATTATATTATATCATTATAACTAATATTATGCATTTACTTAAACCCTATACTTCATTTATTTACTACATTGCCCATGTAAAGATAAAAAGATGGTCTATCACTCATCGCTAGTGTACATTATCATTGTTTAATCATTCATAGTTATAATCCTAGTATTGAAATTCCTATTTTTACATTTATTTATTTACTCATCAATTTCGATTACCTGCCGCTGCTCGTATCGTCAAATGATATCTACTTAAAAAAATGAGTTTATTTAGCTGTTAGTCTATATCGACAAAAGCCTACTTTTCATATATATAAAATTCACATTTATACGCATGTAAATACAACGTATCACAATAAAAAGGGCATTGCTAATTACCCGAAGCCCCTAATGAGGCATGGAAAAATATTTATAAGTCAATCCAAATGCTTCCAAGTATAGCACAAACATTGTTTCATTTAAATAACTTTTTTCATTTGTAAAAAAAAAGAAAAAAAAACATTTCCTCATCTTCTCTTTCATCTGTTACAAGGCTACAAAGCTTCTGAAAAGTTTGATCACCCAGCATGTCGAAAGTCCGCGTTCAATAATCCAATTTATTTTTTCTTGGGATTTATCCTCTGATTAAAAAACCTCAATAATCAGATTCATTGAGAAGACCTCAGCGTTAGTCTTCGAGACAAAAATCAGTTCTCCTCAATATTTGAATAAAAACAACGAAATTTTTTTAGGGATTACACTTTTTTGAGTTCTCTTCTCTGTTCCGTGACTCGAAAGCTGCGGTTTCAGTACAAGACAAAGCAATTTTTGTTTCTCACGCCGTCAAAATATATGCGTATAAATGTTGCCCTTAGTAATATAGGCAGCATGGATTGAAAATCCTTTTTGTCCATACAATAAGAGGATTGCTTAAGCGAGTAGAAAAACACTCTGAAAGCCTGTAGCTGAAATTATTAACTCCTTCCTTATTTTCTTAGCTCAGTTTTGAATAATGAAAATTAAAGATTTCAAAAAGCTGCTGTGTTACATTAAGTCGTGGCATAGTAGGAGTTGATTAGAGCTGCGTCTACTGGCTCCATGCAAGAGGGACAAGTTAAAGAGCGCAATAACCAGTCGTCGATGCACACAGCGTGATAAGTATGCATGCAAGGTAGATAGCGGACTTCTTCTCCCGTTATTAACTCCATCATGCATATAACGCACTCTCCTTTCTTTGTCCCGTCATATTCACCAGTTGGCAAATGCTGTATCAGTCCAATGCGCTTGGCAATCCTTACTTGTTGCTCTTCGTCGCTAAAACCAATACCTATAGGGTTCATACCAACTATTCCTCGCCCTATTCCAAGCACTGTGGATTGCTGGTGACGATCTCTTGTCCCCAATTGAGGATAGTAGGCACCGGCTATCTCCTGGAAATTAAAGAATTGATTACTTTATATTCCTGGCTTTTAGTATCTTCTTTTACATAGTAAAGAGTCTAGTGTTTTTTGAAAAGTCAATAAAAAACATTGACATTTTTACGCTTTTTAATCAATTCTTTTGTTTTGGAAAATAAAAACACTCGGGCTAGTCGAATTTGAACAGTATTGTGAGAATTTAGTGTTATGAGAATGAAGGATTCCAAATTTCTCAACAACTTTAAAAAATTTATTGAGATTTTCAAGATTTTCAAAACTTTAAAAAAAGCAATGTCTTGCAGTCATAACAAGTGAAGTTTAATCTTTTGAAAACCTGTAAAATCGTCTCAGATCTTTCGATATTCCTTAGAATCTATCAAATTTCTTGTTTGATTCATGAAATAATGTGAGATTCTTGAATTCTTGCGAAGTCTGACGAATTTTCGGATCCCAAGGACTGTTTTCAAATACTGGCAAATCTTGTGATCATTTTTTGAATCACAAATAGCAAACAGCAGTAAAATGGGTAAAAATATCGAATCTTATTGGATTATATTGAAATTTGTGTAATCTTCCGAAATCTTGTTAAATAATTTCAAACATGTTTGTTATTATTTGAGTAATGTGATTTTTTTGTTTTTCTTTCTTTCAACTTACAGTATTAGTAAGGTACATAAATTATACACTGTACCCCACATTCAGCCGCAACATTTCAAATAAGTTTTCAGATATGTTTTTTGTGAACGAAATTTCAAAGACACGTTTCCGATTATTCATGTGAATCGAAAGATTTTGTTGTCGGGGTAGATTACTGAATGTAAAGTTAAAAAAGTAAAATTTTCATATCTCGTCTCATTTCAAAATTTGAAATTCTTATCCTGACTGTTTCTTTGTATTTTAATGAAATTATTCATACCACACAACGCAGAGCTTCCAATTAAAGTTTCGCAAGACAAAATATTCTGATTTTAAAAAGTCCATGTTTAAAATGTATTTTCTTTGTTTCTTTCAAGTCTGATGAAACTTTTTTGAGACTCTGTGACGTTATTCAAAACCGTGTAAAACCTCTCAAAAGGATATAAAATTGTTGGATATTTCTTTATATTATATTCAAAAAAAAAAAATTCATATTTCTAAATCCTATTTGAAATGTTGAAATCCCACAAGTGGACAATGATTACTGATCTTATATTATAAATCCCTCTGGAATTTCCCCCATGGTATTAAAAGAAATCTTATAGCGCATACCTACATTGTAAATGAAATCCCTAACTTTTCAACAGAACATTAAGAATACATCAAGTTAAAGAGAAATAAAAATACGAGTACAAATACAGTGAGAATCTAATAACATTGACGAAATTTGTCATTGTAACTTGAACTCTATCGTGAAACATGATCGTCTGATGATGACCTTGAGTCAATGACTAGGATTAAGGATTAAACTAAAATTACATTATAAGGTGGCGGAGGGCCCAGAGCCTCCTGTGAGGAACCGCCGGTCAACGCAGGGTCAGGGCTGCTGCTTAGTAGCGTGGTGTTGTCCTGTTGACCGCCTCCACCGCATTTTAAGCAGTTGCCCATTTTGGTAAAATCGGATAATGACTTTTGTTTTTATTTCGAGAAAAAGGTAGAAAAAAAGAAAGTTTTGTTTTTATTATTAATATTATTATTATTATTATTATTATTATTATTATTATTATTATTATTATTATTACTATTATTAGGCACTGCTTTTGTTTTTTCTACCTTCGTTGTTAAGTTTTGTTGTAATTCGAGGTAGTTTTCTTTGCTTTGTTAAATGAGGAGTTGAAAGATCGTTCGTGTTGAAAACAACATCTATGAGTCAGTGACTCTGCAGTGTGACGTGATTATCTAAAAACTATACTCAATTACGATAAAATGTGATCGCGATTTAACCTCCATTATTTTAATAATCTAGGGTATGTGTATTGGTATTTGGGTAGAGTTTTTCTTTCCTGCTTTGTTTTTTTTTTTTGTTTCTTTTGTTTTGTTTTTTTCTTGTTTTTTTATAGGTTTGATAATTCGTACGTTGACATAGTAATACCGAAATACTACTAATGTCGCCTTTACGAATATCACGACGTTTACGTTTACGTTTAACAACTGACAGCCGACAGGTACCTCCGACAACACTTATCTCAGATTTTATTGTTGTTATACTTGACTCGAATCGACTTGACTTTACTTGACTAGGACATCTTCTGTCAAATAACTAAGTCACAGTCACCAGAATACAGCTGGGACATTGTATCCTCGATGTGTAGATTGATAATAGATTTACACACTTATGCTATCTTCAAGGCTAATGTTTTCACCTGCGAACCTGGTGGCGAAATTCAAGACTATCAAAGAGAGATGAAACAAAATGGCGAACAAAACGTAAATTCAAATGAACCTCATTTTCTCAAACTGCTCAAACGATTCTTGTTATTAAAATCGTTGGATTCATTAGGCAAAGAATATTGGAGAGGTATAATTCTCATTATTAATACCGTTGTAATATACTGTTTTATTGGCAAAAGGGGAAGCAACTCAGGTCCGACCAATGATATCGTTTGCGTCGAGTTGTGTCGCTTGAAGCGTTAAGAGAAAGCGACCATTTCTCTCCAGAGTCAAAGATCCTGGGTCCAAACCGTGGAGTGAATTTGAGCAAAAATGTGAATTGGTCTTTGACAGAGAGCAGGAATTCCATTACATAGTATAAAAATACGACAGTAAAGCCGTTGTTGTTCATCTAAAAATTCGAAATAAAATAAACTGAACGATAGAGTTGGAGTAACCTAAACCTAAACGATAAACCCACCGAATAAGTTATTGTAAATGAACGATAATCAATCCGAGATTGACGTTCAATAACATTTCCGTGACATGTTTCACACCAGTTCTGTGACCATCGGCAACATATATACTTAAAAACATTATATCGTATATGTATAGTAAATAGATATGTACGTCGGTTAAATAGCCTATAAATGGCGTCCTTTTCTCTCGATACAAATTGCAACGAAAAGCGACGGGGCGGTCCAAAATTTCGCGACATTACTCGTCGACAGAACAAGGATTCTGACGTAAGTTCTCTTCGCTTTTAAACAGTCCCATATATTCGGTTCCTCTGAAGTCTAAATCATAATTCACTCTTATTTGTTCTCGGGTCTAACCTACCCTAACTTGATTCACTCTAACCTCACATATTCCGAACCTAACATAACCTGTCTTTGACAGCTTGAAATATTGGCAATTGTCTATGGAGTCGAGATTTCAGGGGAGCCATCTCCGTATCAACGAAATGGTTCACGTTCTATTGCTTTATACATAGATATATGTAAACACACAGAACTTGTACTACACAGCTTTTCGTACGACGCGCCGCTAGCGGCAGCTAGAAACAATAAACTAATAAAGATGGCGACAAACATATGGCTTCTGCATCCGTGTGTGTCGTATGCATATGTCAATGCAAGAGTAGATGGCTTGTAAATAACAGCCGGTTACCATGGTGACCAAAAATTTTGCTTAGTGCCGCTAGAGGCGCGGCGAATGATAGGCTATATTGTATATAGGACACGGCGGCAGAAGCAGGGACGTTTTTCCAGAGGAGGGAATGGCTCAGTTCGGTCTTCTATACATTAAATGCATTCGGCCGTTTTTCTGATCTTTTGTTTCGTTTTCAGCAGCAATTTTCATCATCATCAAGTCCTGTCCAACTTGATCAGATATCCCACTTAGTTTTTGTCCTTTTCAGGATGACTATGAAAGTCCCGATTTGGAGTTTGTCTATGACGACGCAGATACCCACGCAAATGAAATTGCTGAATTGTATAGCTACACCGAGAAGCATGAGCTTCTATACAATCTTAAGGTAACATGATGTTCTTGACGGCTCAATTTTACAAATTAAAATTGCCGGGTTGAATTACTTTCATAATAAAAACCGTTGATATTCCTCAGGCGTTCGAAGACCAGATGGAACAATACAAACTCCAGCCTTGGTGGCAGACGTATTCAAGACAGCAGCAAAAGTCGATAATCTATAAGCTGCTTGACCAACTCGAAGTCTCCAATAAACAGCTCAGGATGAAAGCTGCAAGAGCTATTTTATACCTCGCTCAAGGTTCATGGGCTGAAGTACAATCCGATAAGGAACAACAGGACTGGACAAGGACCAATGTCATGCTGCTGTATGAGGCTGGGGTTTTTCCAGCTTTTGTAGAACTTCTTAACATAGAAATCGAGTGAGTTAGGGCGAGCCTATCGAATTTGTTCAAATTCGATCAAATTTTCCCTCTAAGAAAGAAAAGGTTTTATCCATTTTAAATTCAGTATGATAAACGAACCAGGAATAAGGAAGTTTCGCGTGCTTTTATACTTTTAAACTGTTTCTAATCTGTCCTTAGGAATAGCGCGACAGCTACATCGGCTTTACGCAAGCTGGCCGTGAGTCTGGCGGACTCGGTTGATCTACGAGTGATTTTATCCGTTTTATACATCATTACGGAAGTTATGAGGGTCGAGGCTGCGGACATTGAGAACAGTCCTTACGTGAAAAACTTGGAAGCTTTTAAAGAAGAACTCAGTACGTTTGGTTGCTCATAAATTCTGACTCGCACAATTCGTTTTACGAAATTCTCTTCCTTGTATACAGAAATCTGTTTCTTCTCGTCTCACTTTCCTCTACAGAAACTATTTACCACCATAAGAAATCCCATTTTTCATATTACAGTCGAAATATTTCTTTTTTCATATAGTAAATCCTTACGGAGAAGAATTGCTGGTGGTAAAGCTTCTGGGTATGGCGACGCGCTTTTGTAGCGGTTCGGCATCTCATTTTCCGATGAAAAAAGTTCTATTACTCTTGTGGAAAGTAATCCTAGTATCCCTGGGAGGCATAGAAACTTTGAGGCAACTCAAAGCCACTTATCGAGCTGAGGCTGGCTTGGACAATCAAGAGGAAGATACGATACAAATTGCTAAAGGAATGAGGTCCTGCTCTCCACCAGCTAGCGCTGCTGATTTATTAGAAACTCAGAACCAGAAGAGAAGCTATAGGCCTCTACGTAGCGTGAGTTCAAAGATAAAGAACTCATTCTCTTTCAGCTGGCTCAGAGTAAAATAATATTTCGTGGATCTGATCCAAAATTGGGAGATCTTAGGTCTGTTAACTAATAGTTTTGGTTTTTTATGCTAAACGAATGCAGAAGAATGCTTTTCTTCGTATTATGTGGGTCTTTAGAGAATGATAACTGAATTAAATTGTTTAATTTGAATTTAACAATTCAGAAATGATAGATTGCAGCATTATTAAACATTTTGAGAACCTTTCTCCTTCCTCAAAAGGCAAAAACGTGTAATCTTCAACATTTTCCGTGGAAATGACCCAACTTCCAGTATATGGAAAGTCCAAGCGAGTTCAAAAATCCTGTATAACTATTCCAAAGGATATATCTCACACGTTGTAAGAATATATCTTTCTCAAAGTTACTTTTGACTCTAATAATCGTTCATTCTGCGTCTCAGATGCTAATGAAACAGAGTTCGCTGGACGAGCCAGAACTAGTAATAGATTTCAATGCCGCGCGAGGAAGTCCTGGAATGGGAGGTAGCGACGGTGATAGAGAAATGAGCGAATATGATGAGCAGCGGGGCTTTGAGGATCAATTTCAGTACACAGCTTCGCAGCACAATCAGTCAGAGTCAAGATCTAGTACTCCAGAATCTACTAAGGCGAAGGGTAACACCTCTATTTCAATTTGGACTTAAAAATCTTCCAGATTTCGACTGATTCCATCCCTGACGCTGAATTTTTCCTCACAGTCGGCCTGCCCTGGACCCCGAAAGTCAGACAGAAGGATGTGGACACGTTCTTAGCTGTTTCCAGGATGAAATTTGTCGGATATAAACTCCAAGGTGATCGGGAAAGCTTGGCTGGACTTCCGCAGCCAATTCACGAGGGTGTAAATACGCTGAAAAAGGTGGATATGGAAGAAGATGAAGCTTCGAAAAGAAATTATGGAGTATATCCACCTCTGTTTATCAACTTTCTCAATTTTTTCAGCACATGTATACTTCGCTGGCAGAAATTCAGGTGCAAAAAGAAGAAGAGATGGCGAGGAATCCCATGAGCACTCCTGAGCCTATGCCTCGACAAACTCCGACCGAAATATTATACCAAGCAATACTAGCCAATCTTCCGCAGTACAAAATTGCCCTGTTGAAAATTTTACTAGCGGCTGCACCTACCAGCAAGGCAAAGACGGACACAATCAATATTGTTGCTGATGTGCTGCCGGAAGAAATGCCGTAAAAATATAATTTACAGTATTTTTAGTTTCTTAGCACGTGATAAAATCTGTGTCTTACTTGTTTTTTCTTTCACATTTGCAGAATAACTGTACTTCAGTCAATGAAACTTGGAATCGACGTCAGTCGGCATAAGGAAATAATAGTTAAAGCAGTATCGGCGATTCTGCTTCTTTTATTGAAGCATTTTAAACTGAACCACGTTTATCAGTTTGAATTTATGTCGCAGCATCTAGTATTTGCCAACTGTATACCTTTGGTTCTGAAATTTTTGAATCAGAACGTTATGACTTACATCGAAGCGGAGAATTTGTAAGTTCAATTTGTGACCTGAATTTGTGCCTTAGGGTTCAAATTTCAGACTGTTATTTCTCACAAAGAATATTTTCACAACAGCATACCCATCCTGGACTTTCCCGCCTGCGTTATTGGAGACCAGCCGGAACTCACCGCTGAAACACTAGAAATTGGAGATGGAAAACTCTACTGTTGGCGTAACATATTTTCCTGCATTAATCTATTGAGGATTCTGAACAAACTCACCAAATGGAAGCACAGCAGAATTATGGTGCACCCTTTTTTTTTCTTCTTCCCTCAGACATCTTGCAGAAGCAATTGTAATTTAATCAGATTCTTCCATCAATTATAAGTTAACTGTCAGGGACCAAAATTTTGATTTGGATGTAATTTTTCATTACTTTTAGTGTGCACTGAGACAAAAGATAGTCCACAAACTTTAAGAATTAATTTTCCTAATTTTAGCGATTTTGGACAGATTTAGTATTATATTTGATATTTTATCTTATCGGTACTTCTGAGAAAAAGAATAACCCGAGGTGGTTCTTATTCTAACACTTGTCGCTTTGCTTGAAGATCTATCTCAACTTTGATACTATATTCAAAACGATCGGACTTTTCCACATAAAAAGACGCCTTCGATAATTCTTCAAAAATGTACCGATAAGATGAGAATTCGAATACGATACTAGATCTGCCGTAAATCGCTAATAGTAAGAAAATTCACTACTAAAGTACACCATATTGCTCAGTGAACACTAAAGGTGGTCAGAATTAAAGCCAAATCGAAAGTTGACCTATAATTGTTGGTTTTGCACTTAATTTCATGGTATTGATTGAATTACGCTATCCCAGATGCTTGTGGTCTTCAAATCCGCGCCTATACTAAAGCGAACTTTGAAAGTTAGACACGGAATGATGCAGCTTTACGTACTAAAGCTTTTGAAAATGCAGACTAAGTACTTAGGAAGACAGTGGAGAAAATCTAATATGAAAACTATTAGTGCTATATACGCTAAAGTAAGACATCGTTTGAACGACGATTGGGCTTATGGAAATGGTGAGGATAACTCATTGAACTATTGCAAAGAAATGTGAAAACGAGAAATTCTAACGTGTTTGCCTATGTTTTCAGACCTAGAAGCGAGACCTTGGGACTTTCAAGAAGAGGAATGCGCGCTTCGCGCTTGTGTCGATCGGTTCAACAATCGAAGATACACGAATAACGTTAGAGACAAGGAATTGGAACCCGTCGATACGTTTATCACATCGGTTTTGGGTGCCGACGTAGAACTAACGGAAGAATTCAAACAACATTATGAACTGTGGTTGCAACAAGAAGTTTTTCAAGCTAGTATTAATTGGGACGAATTGTTAGAGTCCTCTAATTATGAAGTTTAATTAATTTATAATCATTGATTATCGCAATTGAATCACAGATGTGTATCAATGATAAGTTTTCGAAGGAAATTTTTGTTCTCTCAAATTCTCTATCTTATCTTTATCGTTCTTGAATTTCAATTATTAACGAAATTCTTATTAACAAAAAACACAAAGAAATGAATTTGTAAATACTATTTTAATAGAGGGGAAAATACTTAGAATATTATTTCTAATTATTAATTTGAGAGGAAAATAAAATTTTACTCTAATCAATTTTTTATAAATAGAAAAAAGGAGAAAATTTGTACTTTTTTTTTCGTCGAGTCAAAAACAAGGAGGAGTAAGAGTCTTTCGACGAAGGTATTTTCTCATTTATTAAAAACTTCAGTGTTCTCTCTACTCGACGTTATACTTAGAATGAAATAAAACGCGGAAAGAAGTCAATGACTGAACGGTATGTATGTTTAGTCGTAGAATAGATAGTTAGGTTGAAAAACGTCAAGGTTTTAACTTTTAAACTAGAATCTATCAATTGATTAAAACTTTATAATTCACAGAAAAGATTCTAAGTTTTATTTTTAGTTTATTCGATTGAATTTTGTAAATTATTTCTTATCTCTCATCAATTTTGTTTCTTTACTGTTCTTTTATCATATATAGACTTTAAACCATTCTCGTAATCAATTGGAATTATTTATCCTGTGTGTGATCATATACTATACATAAGTATACTTATTTCTAACTATTAATACATTTTACATAAAATTTGAATATAAATAACCAAAACACATGAAATTAGTCGAATAAAATATATTATCGTCAATTTTATTATCTTTTATAAACCTCTGCCCATAAAAAAACTTTACCTTATTTCTTTTTAAATTTATCTAAATTCATCATTCAAATTTCTCTCTCTCTCTCGCTACTCCGAAGAACCTTTATACCTTACATCAATCAATTATCATCAACTTTACTCACATATCTCATAGTTCTCATCCTCCATTAATCTTATTTCAATAAAATTCCTAATTATTCTATTCTTTATAAATAATCTGCTCCATCATTCTTCGTAGGATGTCTTAGGTGTTTCTTTATTTAGCCGTTTGATAAAAAACCGATGGAGAGATACTCGGTTGGTTCTATAATGATCGGATATTTTTTAAGCAAGTTGTTTGTTTTCAGCAGTTTTCTTTTTATTCATCAAAAAAAAAAGAATGTCTTTGTATATTATGTCTTGGTCCACAAGTTACACAGAATGAAATATCACTAAGCGAATAAGCAAGAGAAGAAAGTAGAAAAACCCATATGTATAATAATTTCTTTTCTATAATTCTTAAATGTTATTGGAATGTAACGTAAACATAAACGTAGTTTCGGTTTAAAATTAATGGTATAACAAATTATCTATAGTTCAACGAGTTTTAAGAATAGCTAAACCTAACTTTTTTTCTATCTTTCATCGTCTTGATAATTTCATTATTTTATAGATTAGCGCAAACAACGTGAGATAATTTATACATGTACAATTTTTTTTCTTTGTTTGTTTGTTCATTGCTTCGTGTTGACAAAATTTATTGCATTTGTACAATAATTAACAATACTAATTATTGTCAAGTATTTGAAATCGTTATCAAAAATATTATTGAATATAATAATAAGTAGGTAGATGATGATGATAATGATAATAATAATAATAATAATAATGACAATAATATGCTTAATGGGTCTCGCGTAAATTCAACATAGAAAATATATCTCCCATACAGAAAAACGATTATCAAAATCGTTTCTTAGATCCAATAAACAAAATACTTTTATACTATCACTGGCTGGTCGAACAAGTTGGCTTACTTTCGTTTCTCAAAGAAAGAAGAAATGAAAATACAGAAATTAATAAATATATAAATACATAAATGGGAAAAAAAGAAAGAATATAAGATTTGTTTTCAATGTAAAATGTTAGGCATTGAATTTAATATTAATTCTTTGTGGGCAGAATTGAAAAATACTTTAACAAGGGTTTACCGGTTGAGAAATTTTCTTCCTTGCATAAAGAATTTCGATTTTTTGTCTAACGTATCTTTTAACTCTGTGATATCTTGGTATTCTTTTTTGTAGACTTAATACGAGATGACCGATTCTCACGACCTGCGTTGAAACTCGATATTCAATTATTGATCTTCTGGTTTTACCCACTTGTAGGAACCGTAGTACTTGAAATTGTTCTTCTTAGCTTTTTCGTTCGCTTCTTTCGGCCCTCGTGATCCATACCTAAAAGAAACATTTTTAATAATTAAGAAGATGAATACCTTTTATAGCTATCGATCAAATCTTATTATCTCACTCACTCGTATGTAATTGGTTGAATCTTTTCATTTTCTATTCGGTGAAGAAGTGGAGTGAAGATCCTCCAGGCTTCGGAAAGTTCATCACTTCTCACAAAGTGCATTTGAGAGCCGCAAAATACGTCTAAAATGAGCCTTTCGTATGCGTCGGGTAATTTAAGCTCCTGAAACAACCGACGAAAGATTAAGAAACATCATATTTAAGTTCCCGCTTTTAATTGAAATAGAATTATGGCAAAATGCGTGCCAGTGTGTGAAAAACGATTTAAGAATTCGTCGGCTTGAGCGCGAACGTGGTAGTTTGTCGTCACAACATAACATCGTGCACCGTTGTATATGTTTTCCAATTTGAGAACGGTGTCGGCTCATATCGCGCAGACGTCATGCACAGGCCATTTGAACAGGGCTTTTTCGCGCGAAATTCGAACCCATCATTTCGAAGCTTTATTTATCGGAAAACTAGCCGTAATGAATTTGGTGCGACTGGTTTTTAGCCAATCTTGACCATCAATTCACAGAAAAAAATAATCTCTCACCTTGTATCTATTGCTGTAAGTTAAATCCAGCTCAGTTTCTTCCATGTCGAAAGTTATACCTGGTGATTTAGTCATCATCTTAATGTAGATTGCTTCTCCTGGCTGCAGTCTGATCACTAATTCATTTCTCTTTGGCTTTCCATCAAATATATCTCCCGGCACATCTCGGTATTGAATTCGAACCTCAGCTTTTCGCTCGTTCAATGCTTTATTAAAAGGAGTTGAAATATTATGGATAGAGATTTTCACAGTTTTGTAAAATTTAAGATTTTAACAGTTCCGAGGCACACATCTTAGTCAGTTTTTATTGGAATGAAATAAATCAGAGGATTTAGTTAATGGGATATTATCTGCAAATAAAAAGGAAATTCGGAACTGATGTTGATACTTAGATCCTGAAAAAAGTGGCTAGAACCGATGAAGGCAGGGACGTATTCTCACCTTTGCCGCACCTCAATATGAAAGGCACCTTATCCCATCTTTCGTTGTTGATTTTGACAACTGCCATGGCATAAGTGGGCGTGTTTGAGCCCACAGGTACCGTAGGGTCATCTAAGTAGCCCAATCTAGCATCGGGGTCCTTGGCATTGGGATTGCCGACGTATTGACCTAGTACAACGTCGTCCAATTCTAAAGGGCTAATACATCGCAGCACCTTGACTTTCTCGTTCCTAAAGAAAAGAGGGATATTTAAAACAGTGAACAAAGTTCTGTCAAGAATTAGACAGATGATTAATTATGGAAAGAAGATGGAACACGTTTTTGGCAAATAGGAACTATCTATTGTATCGTAGATTATACTATAAGTAGAAACTGTATATCATATCAACCTTATATCGTCTGGATGGCAAGAGGCAGGTTTTTCCATCGCTATTAGAGACAAAATCTGGAGCAGATGATTCTGCATGACATCTCTGATAATGCCAAATTCGTCAAAGTATCCGCCTCTCCCCTGAGTGCCGAATGGTTCCTTGAAAGATATTTGAACTGAAGCAACGCTGTCCCTGTTCCAAGTAGGGCTGAATATCCTGTTCCCAAATCTCAGAGTCATTAAATTCTGGACCATTTCCTTTCCAAGGTAATGGTCTATGCGGTACAATTGTTCTTCCTTAAAGAGCGACGCCAGGTGACTCGACAGTTGCTCAGAAGTTGCGGCGTCACGTCCGAACGGTTTCTCCACAATTATTCTTGTCCAGCCTCTGAGAAGGAAAGAAGTCTAGTAAAAACTGTGGAAACTAGTTTTCCTTGTATCATTGTTCTACTTTTCTTGTACTTACTTTTGCGCCATGCAAGCATTCCTGATATGCGAGGTACAGACTTCGAAAACAGAGGGGGGTAAAGCTAGGTAGAAAAGCCTGTGAGCAGCAGCTGATTTTTCATGTTTTTCAAGTTCCTGGTTGAGGATTTCGAAGTCTCGTCTGGTGTCGTAACTCCCTGCTACGTAATAATTGAGCGTCCAGAACTGTTCGTATCTCTGTTCTTCGTCGGGTTTCACATTCATATACTTGTCGCATTTCTCCCTCAATTTTTGCACCGTCAATTTACTTCGAGCGTAACCAAAGAACGTTGTCGTTTTTGGTAAAAGTTTGTCCCTGAAGAGCCACCACAAAGTTGGGTAAATCTTCTTCTGAGCTAGGTCACCCTACAGTTTTAGGAGTAGCAAACGATTAACATGATGTATGTGGACCACGTTTCGTTAATTCTACAACCCGTTTCCCTTGATCTCTCCCATTTTGCTCTCACTAGTTTTGCCTCCCTGAAGAGTTTTCCGGAGTAACAATTCTTGGCCAAGTCGTAGATTTCCACTATTCTTATGAAAATTGTACATTGAATTCTGCTTTTTAAAATAATTCGACTTTTGATCGAGGCAGAAGCTGGACGAAGAACTTCTTTGAGAAGAAAGATACTACCAATCATAAATTCCGTGGTAAAAACTCGTTTTGATAATCCCTGGCGCTTCGAGATTGATAACATGTGAAGAAACAACTAGAAAATGGTGTATTTCAAATGGTCCAACTTCGAATCCTAAATTTATAAGGTACATATGCAAAGAACATGTGAAAAAAATCAGGGCCAATAACAAGTTGGAGTATTTGAGAGATGCTAATTTCTGTCGTTTAAATGTGATCAGTCGTTTCTCACCAGTGGATTTATTATTGGTAGAGTCTCAACTTTTCAAACAAGCTTAACAAAATATAGCCAAGATATAAAACAGCCAAAGAAGATCTGGATAGTGAGTTAGAGCAAAATCGGAGATGTTGAGTAGAAGTTTGGCACAAAAATTCTTCAAAATCACTGAAAATGACCCTTTACTATTCAACCTTGTTCATGTGTGAAGAAAAATTTGTATTGCGTGCTTACAGAAGCTCCGAGAGTGACGAAAACGTGAGGAATTGAGCGGTCAAAATGAGTTCCTTCGAGGTGATCCATCGTCGCAGACTTCAGAGATTGTCTGATGAATGCTAAACTCTCCTCGGCAGTTGTTTCTGCAGCAGAATTCAAAAGTTGCTTATACTATCAACTCATCGATAATTCATATAACAATTAGCAGAGTCTAAGGCAGATAAGGATTGACCGTTTATCTTGAAATCAAATTATAATTTCTCCTTCTCACGATTGATACATTAAAATATCAAGTCATGGCCTATTATCCCTGTGCGGGGTTTAACACTAATCTACTGAATTCGACTCGGTTGAAATAATCTGAATAATTTCCTTGAAATTCATCTACTCATCTCATATTTGTCTTGGTGAACTATCTAGAGTACTAATCTTGTTTGGAGTTATCTAAACAATACATCTGGATGAATATGTACACCTATTCTGATAAAAGGTAATCAGTAATTATCCAGATTATGTTCTGCGACTATTGCAGCTTCGGTTTTACTAATACTTATTCCTTATCCTTATTATATTCCATTATTACAAGAATACGTACAGCTACGAATTTTCTAGATGAATAATGAATTACCTAATGATAGGTAATATCAGTTTCAAATATAGTTCTATTCGGCGCGTATTCCGGACTAACATAATATAATCGTAATTGAATATTTTATCAAAGTTTTATAATGGCATGCGGAAGTTTTTGTTACGTCATAGAACCGAAGTAAATTGCCGCACTAACTATGGCAATGAATATTCGACGGGATAACTATAATTTACATGTACGCAGATTGCGAATTTCATTTATTCCGGAACTCGGCTTCAAATAGATTCAAAAATCGAACTCTGACCGTTGGCTAACATTTTCTGAAAAATACGCAGGTATAGGTGTACACACATACGTTAGTTTCTATGATTAACGGTACATAAGCCTTTTATTTATTTTATTAATCAACAAATTTTCCAACAAGCGATAAAAACGATGAATAAGAAACAATTGAAAATAACACACTACTAGAGGCGCAGACGCCAACTTCTTGATATAAAGTTGGTGATTTTTTTGTTTCCGCGTCAGCACCACGTGGGTCTATCATGTTTGTGTCGGTGCGATGTATAGTTTCACTGCAGTAAGCAATAACATTCTATGAATAATAACGTAAGAACAAACGACGAATGATCGTACTTTTAGATTCGAACGCACCGCGGCTTCCAGTTTATCGTTATGTTATTGTTGCTAACTATGAGCTTGTGTCTGATACTTTAGACCTCCCACATCCCCGACGGCTTAATAGCAACTGATTTTTCGCTACTCTTGCAGAGTCTTCTGAGATGCGCATTAGAGAATAATGTAATCTGACGATGAACGTATAAAGGGATGAGGTGTGTGTACGTCAACGTCTTACTTACACACATACCTACTTCGCGTAATAAAAGTCGTCGCATGCTCTTCAAACACGTGCGCATCCTACACAGCCAGGAAGAAACCCACTACCAATCACATGTCTTCCATAAACATGCATGACGATGTCCAATACTCGTGATTGGTTGTAGTTCGCGTCGAAATCGACTATCGCGCGACTGGTTAACCAAATCAAAAAAAGGAGGTGTATTTTAAGTGACTCATTCAGTCTTGGCCGTTTATTTGCGAAAATAGCATTTCTGCATAAACCAGTTTGCTGTTCGGAACAAGTTTTTATTACAAAACAATTATGCATCTGAATCAATGAGATGTTGATGTAAATAAACTTGTTGGATCTAACTTTTTTTTTCTTATCTACCTGTCTACACGTGATTCAAATTCCATTCCACAGTTGCACGATCGAGAAAAATAACAGAAGTTTTTGCATTTCAGAGTTACCCACACAAGTTTGAATAGCATCAATTGTTTCGGAAAGTGTAATTAGCTTATGAAATGCATCGATGTCCAGTTTGAGGCGACGCTATACGATTATCGGGAGAATATAGGAATCCTTGATAACTGGCATTGGAATTTTTTTAATAGTTCGAAAGCGAAGATATACAAAATCAATCTTCGCTCTCGCATTCAACGATTGATACATAATAGCATGACTTGAGATATTGATATTCATTGGAATTCATGAGGAAATAATTATCTTCAATTATGTTAATTACCGACAATAACAGGTTTTCAAATTACATTGTTATTCTCGGCTGAAACTCGTATTCATATCAATTCTGTTCTTTGGCGTGAGTTTAGAAGTACGTAAATTTCAGTATAAGTAATCAAAATTTGTCGCTTTGGCAATATGTTGTATGATTCACAAAACGTAAGTTTTTCTTCATTTCATTGGATATCGGAAAATCCCTCCAACTTTATTCTTCGTAAACGATCAACCGCCATACAATGTAAATCGATTCATCATATCTCCGTTTAGTAGCAATTCGATAATCTGCGATCGGGGAAGCTTCAGTCGATCAAGAAGGAGTATAACGTATCACCTTGCAGGTAGATAGCACTGGTCTACAGTGGTTTTGTTGCCCTAGATATGAAAATGATTTTGGGTCTATTTATGCACACAATTCATGAAACTATCGATGATTTTCTAAGATTTGCTCTGATTTTTTTTTAAATCTTTATTTTCATTTTAAATTACAAAAATCGAAAAACAAAAAACAAAATAACAGATATATTTATAATGTCAGTTATGTTTTGAGAAATTAGGATACATCGAAGTAAATAAAGAGGAAAATGTCGGAAATATATTTTATATTTCCATAAAACGCCTTTTAAGAGCTTTTCTTTTCTTTTCTTTTTTTTTCTTCTTTTATTTTCTTTTTTTTTTTTGTCTGAGAGTCGGGATCACGTGATGTTTGTATGCGCTAAAAAGTTGCGCAGAACCCTAATCATGACTGGAAAATTTAATTTTATTTCTAACAAGCCGATAATTGTTCAAAATATAAGATATGCAAAAATCATGAAAATACGAGCACATTAAGAACTTTCATGAATATATTCATAATCTGGGCACTTGAAAACATAAAAATTTGCGATGATATCCAGGGCAACAAAAAAAATACTTTTTTTTGTAGAGCTGTGTAGTCCTTCGATCGGATCTTGATCGCATTCGAAATGACTAAGCCGTTCACCGACCATCAGTTTAAATAAAAACAAAAGTCAAAATCCCAGATAAAACTTTATTATCGGAAGATCGATGATGAATGGCGACTTGTGAAAAACATATATCATTTTTACGAAAAGAGTTGTATTGTAGCTTTCATTGATTACAGTTTATACTAGGAGACGGTAGTTCGATATTCATACATCTGTGGCTAATTAGAGCGACGGTTGTAATGAAAGTCGGAAGCGTGAAGCGCGCGATAAGATAGACTGGAATTACCGCTCGAAAAAAAGTGAAAATTCATAAATATCGAGCTGAATATACATATATTATATGTAATGAGTTTTTATCATAGGTAAAAAAATATTCTTCTTCTTTTGAAGCTTTTTTTTCACACCATTGATACGCTTAATCATTTCATTTCTTAGGGGCTCATATTATCGTCACATTAATAAAGACATCGACATCTATAATTACAACGGTGACCTCTATAGGTCAAAGCGTGACTCACACGTGATTTCTGCTCCCTGGTCACACATACGTACTCATTTTGCTGCTTCGAATGATTTTCCAATTTTTATTTTTTTTCACGAGGTTAATATGAAACTGGCTTACTTACTTATCTATGTATTTATTTATTCATTCATGGCCGATTAGTTTAACGATAAATTCGAACCTTATGGTTCTTTTTTTACCCCTGAAAAATGCTACGGCCCTGGTTTTTGCTCTACTGCAGTATAGGCGATTTATTCCTCTATTAATTTGCCATTCACAAGGCTCAGGCTTGACCTCTAGCCGACGGCGATGATATTGTGAAAAAGATTTTAAGCGGATGCAGGATCCACATTCTAGAGCTGTATATGAAAATACAGATATACATACATCGCTCTGTATTCAATGATTTGATCATATGGTAACCCATTTAACGTTCGACCCACTGCATCAACTGGTGATAGTGAGTCACACGCATTTCAACACTGACTTACCATACTAATAATTTCAAAATCAATTACATTGTGGTAGAAATGTTTAAAACGGCATTATCTCTAGCGTATATGAGCATTAAATTGAATTAAAAAAAAAAAAAATACGATAACGACTCGTAACTCAGTCATAACTCGCGTGTTGCATGATCAGTGATGTAATAGTGACAATAACCAATGCTGCTTCTTGTAGTATCCGTGAAGGAGATTCGACTGAAAAAAATCCTTGTTTCGATTCAACGAATGTACTTTTTATCTACGAACGTGACGATCGATCGCAGTAACGATTCTCGTAGATGGGAAGGTGGGAGGCCCTCTTTTGAAAGTACCGGGTACTTTTTTTTGTCTCTACATATTCTATGTATGAATATAAGTATTGTATTTGCATATACAGTTTGACGTCATGCGTTTGACCATTTCTAGTGGGAGGCATTAGATGTATGTACGTACAATAGGACTTAAAAGAACCTGAATTATTATCGCTTCATCAGTCATAAGGCCTGGTAATTTTTAAATCAGCAATTCATGTGTGATAAAACCTGACAATTTATAACGTAAGATTCGACATTCAGAAACCTCGACGAAAAACGTGCGTCGTTTTATCCTAATGTCAAGATTCACGATAGTGTGATATTTATACAGCTCGTCATCGATATTACTAAAAATGTTGAAATATTAATTAGATTCCAAATCTAACATTTTTTTTTTGTTTCTGATCAGATTCAGCGATCTGTAAATCAGCTGATCTAGTCTTTACGACTCCGTAATGATCAGACCACTTTCTCCGATTTATCAGTTTCAAACTTTGAATTTTTGGTAGTTTCGCTCTTCGTATTATATTTCTCTTCAAATTCTGTACATATGTATGTAACATTGTATTCCTTTGGTTATGTGATCATTTCCAAAAGCACTTATCCTCTTCCGTGAAACGCTCATCTACAATGGCAAGTCATGCCGTACCTTGACTTAAGCTCGTTACATTGCCAAGGTAACGTAAAACCATTGCGTCGGCTTGTTCGATATTTGAATATTCATTGGCTATGCCCTAGGTTGAAGCGGGAGGCGAATCAACTCCTCCTTAACATTACGTGACGTATAAGCATATATACATATATTATTCCCGGCAAGGATGAAACGATCGAAGTTAAATCTATCCATGTTATGATTATTTTAATCCTTTTATTGGTTTAACGGTCCTAGGGGTTTCCACCACTTGATCGTATAGATAAATTATTTGTTTATTATTCACTATATAGAAGCAATACCGGATATGATTATGATTTATAACCTACCTTCACGTTTTGTCCAAATTATTATGCATACGTTAAGAAATAAAGTGAAAATAAACGAGGAACGTTAACTTACCTTTCCCTGAGTTCGCCATCTTTTTATTTGTATGCGCAATTTTCCTGGTGTAAATATAGACTCTACAAATGACCGAAAGAAGTGGTCGCGCTTTTTAATCCCAACTTCGTGAGACGATTTCTCGCGACTTCGTCACCCACTCGCAATCCGCGATCGACTGACTGCAATCACAAGTTGTACATACTTGGTAGGATGATATAATATGTTCCCATCTGATAATCCCTGATAATGACCAATCATCGACAGTTGAATGAGCGCCAATGATCGAGGTCTCGTTATGATATTAATTATATCGTTCAATGATAATTATAGGTATACGTCTAAGAGGTTAGGCCTAAACCCCGAGCGACCAGGCAACACACACGCGCTTAATGAAATGCGCCGACAGGACGCGTTCAACAGAGTGGGTATTGACTTTCGTATTTTTATTTAACCGCCACAGTTTATATTCTTGTCCTTGGAGCCTTGACACTCCTTTCGCAAAATATGTCCGTGCAAGTGTCCATGAAATCTTAAGGACGCGATAACTCAATATTGATAAATAAATATCGCCGATATATCGACGCCTTAGTGGAAAAGCATGATATCTCAAATTGCAGTAGGAAAATGCAGAAAGGCATATCTCTTATATCTTCAACATATTAGGAGATACCATATTGTTTTTCTACAATTCTCGTCAATGTTTATCATATTATTTTCTATTTTGGAAGAATAGAAATTCATTAAACA
Organism: Tenthredo distinguenda; assembly: GCA_947538915.1. NCBI lineage: Eukaryota > Metazoa > Arthropoda > Insecta > Hymenoptera > Tenthredinidae > Tenthredo > Tenthredo distinguenda. Next base: position 29,617,449 of record OX384531.1, read on the forward strand.
CTATTTAATGGGACGGATAACGTCACGAAGAAAATATGATGCCTGATGCGATAATATATTTTGACTCTAAAAACTTGGATAGCTGTTTTCAACGTATAGTTTTGTTGAAGAATTCATCATTCATAGCTATTCAAATCTTTTATTTATCAATCCCCTCGGAGTAATCGACACATTTAATCTCATTCGTCGTTTATAGATTACATTTTTCCAATATATTACGCATTCGATGGATTATGTCCTCGATGCACGAGTGCATTAAATAACTGGAATATCTTCACATCGATTCCACTATAGGATTGCCTGTTTTATGCCGTGTAACAGGTTGAAAGATTAAAATAGATGCGACACATACAGCGCCATCAGCCGCCTTTTCGTATAAGGTTTCACCTCTGCCGTAGGCTGAGACAATAGACGGACCACTTATACCATGCGATGAACGAAGATTGCAACATGGGTGAAGAATGATTTTACCGCTCACGTCACGGTTACCATGTCAGCGGACTGCATCTAACAGGAACTGTGTAAATAGTTTCTATGTTCTGTTTTATCGGTCGAGTCCTAGTGATATATCAGAGTTCGTCAGATTTTTTGTAACCATTTTCGGTGGTTCCTTGAATCAAGATTCACAGGTATGTCAAGTTAGCCCGCAACTTTATTATTTGTCTATAGTTGATATAACAAACTATTGCTCCTTAATTGCTTTCAATTGCTTTACTAATTTCGGCCATTGCTCCAATCTAGTTTTTGAGAATTTAACTCTGTATTTTGGCTAAATCGATGGGTATTAGACCACTTACGATACCTAATTTTCGCATCGTCTGATAAGTGGCAAATCTTATGTCTGCTTAGGTAGAGGTAGGTCCCAATTGTAAAGGAGCCTCCTCACATCATTTCATTCTCTGCAAACGGATTTTTCGCTTTCTCATAAAGAAACATGATTAAATAATGATATTTGCGGGTAGAGCAATCAATTAAATTGAAAGGGGAATTATTTGGTGTAATATGAGTCGTCGAATACCCATTCGTTTGGTCAAAGCACAGAGTTAAAGTCTGGACGACACTAATATAGAAAATAGCCATATTATGTTTTTCATTTTTCTCAAAAACTATATTGGAGCAATTAATGAAATTACTAGAAGCAATTTAAGAGTAACTATTTGGTATACAGGGTGATTCAGGTTGAACGCACCACCTTCGGTGGGTGTATTCCTCCTGAAAATCTAAGACTAAATTTACTTTACCAAAACTTTGAGGGACTAATAGTTTTGGAGTTACAGAAGATCTTAGTTGACCAATCACAGGGCTTATGAGTGACCGAGACAGGGCCGGTTCAAGAGTGTAAGTCGAGCAGTGCCCGCGGCGGATCGATTTTTATTGTACGTTTCAGTTCGATTTCTCGATAAGTATGACAGCGTCGTCTCCTGGATATGACTGCGTACGGCATTCACCTCCGTTCTCGTCGTCCTGATCCTCTGATTCATAGTTTCAGTCGTCCCGGTTCTCCGTTCGGTAGTTTGAGTCGTCCTCGTCCTGCGCTCCGTAGTTTCAGTCGTCCAAGTCTTCCGCTCCGTAGTTTGAGTCATCCAGGTCCCGCTCTCCGTAGTTTCAGTCATCCAGGTCCTGCGACTACGAGAACTACGAAGCGCAGGGCTGAACGACTGAAACTACGGAGAGCGGGACCTGGATGACTCAAACTAGGGTGCGGAGGACCTGGACGACTGAAACTATGAATCAGAGGATCAGGTGGACGAGAACGGAGGTGAATGCCGTACGAAGACATCTCCAGGAGGCGACGCCGTCATACTCATCTAGAAATCGAACTGAAACGTCGTACAATAAAAATCGAAGCGCCGCGGGCACTGCTCGACTTACACTCTTGAACCGGCCCTGTCTCGGTCACTCATAAGCCCTGTGATTGGTCAACTAAGATCTTCCGGTACTCCGAAACTACTAGTCCCTCGAAGTTTTGGTAAAGTAAATTTAATCTTAGATTTTCAGGAGGAATACACCCACGTAAGGTGATGCGCTCACCCTGAATCACCCATCATTGAAAAATAATAAATTTGTTGGCCAACTTCACATAGGTAAGATTCATAACCAAGAATTGACGTATAGTATATGTGGATTCAAAGAAGAATGACCGCGCAACTGTCTTACCGACTGAGCGAGACGTAAGCGAACTATGGAACAAAGACCGTCTTCCAAACGACCATTTTTTTTTTATATCAAATTTCTAAAGCTTGGTATGTAATGTTATAGCCATGAAATATCATTTGATTTTGTTATGTCATTGTGCTGATACTTTATGTTCTCGCGGGAAAATTCACCATGTATCAATCTTTTATCTTCAAATGTTCCATTCATGTATTTTAAGACTGCCTTCGTCCGAATGGTGGAATGGTGGAATAAAGCGCATGGTGCCAACTCAGGGCTTGTTAGACAAGTGTGAGATCAAGGATCAGTGCAATTGTAGTCGTGAGCATGGCGCTCCAGAAAGCAAAAGTGCCCAAGCCCAGAGCCAGAGATGGACTGTTTCGAACCACAGCTATAAGCTGGATGCATACATACTATAAGCACGCTACCAGCGTGTGTACACTTGTGTACGTCGTACACGCTCGACAGTGCTGCGAAAGTGTTGAAACTCCGATTTCAAATAGCGAATCGGAGAAAATTGATCGATGTAACTCAGTCGAATAAGTAGGGAATGGCCCGCGGTCGTAGGAACTCCGGAAATCGGTTGAATACAAAGTTATGAATGGATTACAACGTAACTTTGAATAAGTTTTATCGTGAATGTAGTGTATGGTTCACAAACAGCAGCTTTAATCCAAAAATCGAAACGAATGATTTATGAACAAATACTTCTCGTGCCACATAGGAAATGTACAAATATATGTGTAATTATGTCACAAAATGTCTGAATCTAGTCTAGTCACGTTTGTACTGTTTTATGCGTTCAACTGACTCGAGAGCCATCTAAGAGTGTATGATCGGTTATTAACGAAATGTTGAGTGATATTCTTCAGGCATACACTTTTAGCACGCAGTTCTCAACGAAGTGCCTGTTACAGTTTTAGCGCCGCAGTAATATACTTTTTATTATTGATTAAAAAAGTCATGAATGAATAGTTTTCATCGATCGAATGACAGAGTTACCTGCTCCATCCGCCATGGCGATGGGTGTTCGCAACGCTGCCATCGGTAATTTGTGAGTCTGGATCAAAATCTGAAATTTATGACAATACCAAAATATGCTCTCCCATGTGGCATCGGGAAAAGAGAAGCCACGATTCGCTGATTCTTTGTGACGGTAGTATACATACCAACATACATACATTGCATACTTGTCTATACATGTTATCTACATGGTCTTCCAGGATGTTAATAGATCGCGTAACGTTCGTATTACAAATGCTGTCATGCGTTCATCTAAGGAGACTGCGTACTTCTGTTGAACACTCCAAAGTGCTGCCTTTGATACTAGCTGATAGCTCAATAAATCGTGGAACGTACAACATAAATTTCCAGTAACGTGAGAGATGGTTAGATCATGTTTAACCATTAGCATCGTTTCAAACTGCTCGTTCGTAAAATCTGCGTGAATGAAGAAGTATATTGTGCCAGAACAAGGGACCCTATCGTATATTGGAATACACCATGTTCTACAGCCAACAAGCCCGGACAGTGAAGATATCATCGTTGTTCTTTGGTCTGGTCTCAATTCTTGCCAATCCCGATGGTATCGGTGAGTCGAAAACTGTCCGGAAAGTCTAAGTCACAACACTATAAAACATACGTGCAAAACAGGCGAGACGGCTAACAATATACGCATATTGTTGATAAATTCGGTGCTTAAATTCTACTTGTCATTTTTAAACTATGTAACTAATTCTCGCCATATTCGATCTCTCAGCTGTAAATGGCACGAATTCTTATTTTTCACGTACATTATACCGAATGTGTTTTCTCAAACTCTATCTCATTGACTTATGATAAGGCGAGGTTACCCGTTTACATCGTAAAATTTCAATCTCAATCATACTTCTATCATACCTCTGGAGTTACAGTACGCTTGGCGTGTTCGATTCTGACCGATATGAAGTTGGCCCCACATTCATCTGTCTCCTTCCTTCCTTCGTGGTTACATGTATAGGGACGGAAAAAGACAGAAGACTGCGGGGCCAACTCCATACCGGTCCTATTTTCAGCTAAATTCACAGACCTATGTACACAGACCCATATACAGGTCTATTTCTGCCACGTCACATCCTTTTCTCCAATAAAATGTATAATCTCTTATTTTATCACATTCTCCATTGCATTTGTGGTGCTAACCGCATCCTTTGGTTTCAATGTTTATTCTCGTATACTTTACACGGCACTAGACGTCCCAGCAATATCTTCAAAATGTTTCATCTGAAATCTGAAATATTTACGAGATGATCTTAGAGATATTCTGCAGATATTTCTGAAATGTCGTACATCCGGGGCTTGAACTATTCTAAAGATGTTCGGTAATATTGCTGAGATGTTTTTGGAGATATTCAAGAATATTTTCAAACTATTCTCGAGACATTGTAATTACATTATAATTGTTAGATATTATATTCACATTCCTGGGTAATGTTAATTATAAATGGTGTCAAGCGGATTTTGTCAGACAAGTATGAGCCCCAAGTTACAAATCCGGTACCGGCTGGAGACGTTCGTGTCAAAGAAGATTATTAATCCGGTGGTCGTGTTTAGGCTTCTACCGCTCGGGGTAACCTACTTAACTGGCCGGGGTATTTTACTCGCGAGAGGATCACGTCAGGGCTGCCGTATAGTGGCAGCCGCGTGAAGCGACACGGATGCCCTCATATTTTCCGAACACATATGATCCTATAAATCTTTTTTGCATTTTCAGTAGCTGGTAAAATAACTGCAGACCAAAAAGATACTCGCGTGAAAGTGAACGAGTCTGTAACTCTGTCGTGTCACGTGCAAGGCTATCCGTTATCACATTTTACCTGGCTGCGCGGCCTCTTCGAGAATGTCAAGGAAGTGACGAACTTTTCAAATACTTCGTCAGTTAACGAAACTTACGTTGAGATGTCTCTTCACTTGACGAATGTCTCGCGCGAGGACGACGCGATTTATAGATGCCGGGCGCATGATGCTGTAGGACCGATGGACGATTTCATGTATCTCACAGTTGCTGATGTGCCTAAAGTCAGCATAGACTTTTCCATAGCTGTTGCGGCAAATAGCGTTTATCTAGGCTGGACGGTAGACGACGGTAAAGATCCCGTGAAACAGTATTCATTCCAGCGCACCAAAAACGGTACACAACAATGGAAATACTACTCCGTGGTCGTCGGCGAAGAACATAATGACGAAGTCTTTGGTGAATTAGAAAATGGCACTACCTACAAATTCGGAGTCATTGCCACTAATTCTATCGGCGATTCTGAGGCTGCTTATTCCGATTGGGTTACAACGTTGGAAGAAGGTATACGTTGGAAGAAGCCATTCCCATGTACTGTTTCTCTAAGCGATTTTGAATTCATGGATTTTCTTGTGACTAATAAAACAACAAATTTTACTGATCCATTATTCAACAACTTTTCGAATTCCTGAATTGTATTTCACAGACCCTCGCTTCATTCCAAACTTTGCGATTGAGGCAGCGACTTTTGACTCAATAACGATTGAAGGGACGGTACCACCGGCAGGGCTGAGAGATTACGTGCATTATTATTTAGTAATCGTGTCTCACGGGAACGAAATAAAGAAATATTGGTGGCGCGACATTGAGAACTTTTACGTTGTCGAAAATCTCACGTCAGCGATTAGTTACCAGCTGAAGGTAGCCGCCTGTAACAGTTACACTGTGCAATGCGGTGATTGGAGTGACACAAGAGAAGTTTCCACGATGGACAAAGGTATTGAAAATAATCGTACAAGTTTGTCCAAATAGCTACGCATCTGTTCGGATTTCGTCCCTTTCAGAAAATGTATGAATCAGACTAGGAAAGTAACGGAACGAAATGTATCTTTACAGATCTGAAATTCGTTCCAACTGTTTTCGTAAAAGCAACGACTCCTGATTCGATATCGATTGGCTGGTCGGTTCCACCACCAAATATCCGGAATTATATCGATCATTACAGAGTGGTAGCGACTCACCAGGACGATATGAGAGGGCCGATTTCCTTGGCTCCAAACGTGAATTCTTACGTTTTCGAAAATCTCACGTCTGCGATTAATTATCAGTTGAAAGTAGCTGCCTGTCTTATCTACGCTGTAACGGAATGCGATGGTTGGAGTATCGAACAGGACGGTTTCACGATAGATCGAGGTATTAAAAATATTCCCATAAGGGAATACAGTGTGAAACAAGATTTGAAGTGTAAAACGATGATTTTTTTATTCTAAACTTGCGTTTCGATGTTTTAATACCTTATTGTTGAATAACGAGAAATAATGTGACCTTGCAGACCCGAAATTCGTACCAAATATTTCCGTCAAGGCGACAACTCGTGATTCGATATGGATCGGCTGGTCAGTGCCACCGCCAGAGCTGCGAGGTCGCGTTCATCAATACAAGATGATGGCAACTAGCAGAGAGAAGATGGTGGGGCCATTTTACATTAACGGAACTATAAACTCGTACGTTTTCGAAAATCTCGAGTCCGAGACTGAATATCTGGTCAAAGTAGCAGCCTGTAGCGATTACATTACGCAATGCGCGAATTGGAGTATCGAAAAGGAAGCTTCCACGAAAGAGAGAGGTGTGTCCAATACGTATGTGCACTAAGTTATCACACCAGGATTGTCTAGACTATGCAGGATTTGTTGATATGATCAGAGATGTATTTGTGCAGATAAATCAGCATTGTTCTGCACACAAATTGGGCTAACTAAAATTGAATTCCAGAAATCTGTCCTTTGCAATAAAATTTCGGGACTACAGCTTGATGATTCGGCGTTGTTGACACTTTCGTCCATAACTGCCTGGTTATAGGTGACTTTAAAATTTGTTGTTTTTCTGAAAAAGTATCGGACATTGTCATATTTGTAGGGGAAGAGACAGTGAACGCGTTATGGCCGATTTCAATCGCTGCTGTTGTTCTACTCGTCATCGTCCTAGTTGTCTGGATAATTATCCAGAAACATCGTGAACTGGTATATGCAATGAAAATCAGTATCGATCCTACCGTCAGCTGAGAAACTCATCGACGTTGATAATATTCTCTTCTAGGCGAGAAGGCGGGAATTTATAGAAGCAACGCTCGTACGTTTCAACAGAGGAGTTTTGGATGGCCTGAATCCAGAGCTGGACATTTGTGATCAAGCTGAGCTACTGCCTTACGACAAAAAATGGGAATTTCCGCGGGAACTATTAAAACTTGGTATCTATTTGGTTATCATCACCCTGATATACCTATATAGCTCTGGCGAAGCTCTGTGAATGACGCAATGCCAGGTGACAGAATTTGAGCAGAGTTTTGGGATTCGGACAAATTCGATCCATAATACGTCTGTAGTTCAGTTCTCATGATTTATTTCACTCCTGTAACCAATAAGCCCCTTCCTCGCCAAGCCCCAGAGAAAACTCACCCTGTACATTCATGGTACTCTACAGATAAGGTACTAGGTAGCGGCTCATTCGGCGTCGTGAGAAAAGCAGCTGCCAGATCGATCTGCCGATCCGAAGCGATCTCAACAGTTGCAGTGAAATTAGTCCGATCAACGGCTAGCCTGGACCATATGACAGCCCTTACTCGCGAACTCAAGATTCTCGTCCACCTCGGCAAACACCTGAACATTGTCAACCTTCTTGGCGCTTGTACCAAAAAAGTATCATACGGTGAGTTCTGCTATAGCCAGTCGCAACGCGGTCTGATATCAAACTTTATGACATGTCATACCTGTAATCGTTTCATCGATAATCCGAGATTAACATTGTATTCCGATTGGCTTCGACAGGCGAATTACTCGTTATCGTAGAATTCTGCCGTTTCGGAAACTTGCGTGACTATTTGTTGAACCGTAGAGCTGATTTTGTCAACCAAGCCGATACCTTTCCTGGAAATCGGGTTGTGGGTTCCAGTTCAGACGTGGATAGCGCCAATGCGAACGACAGCGGGTAAGTGACTCACGGATGACTGTTAACGGATAATCGAAATGCTTGATTCAATAATGTACAGTTTTGCTTCAGTATTATTTTCTTGTTACGAAACCTGTCATGAAAGTACGCATTCACGAACGATTCACTACAACTTCGAATAGTGTGAATCCAAATAATTCCACAAGTGGACAAGTGGACACACCATATTCTTCACTTTCATTCGCAGTGTAGAGACAGCGGTCTGCGGCGGCGTTTCTGCGATGGCAGACGTCGGCCAAAATAGTACAAATCTCCCGGACTCGAGCGTGAAAGTTGACGACAATGTTCCCGAAGATGATTTAATCCAACCTAGCCATCCTGAGCCATCAAAATACGAAGGCGATTATGAGGATGAAAATGTGGAGCCAATATGCACGCGGGACTTGTTGTGTTGGGCTTGGCAGGTCTCACGTGGGATGAAGTATCTTGGCACCAGAAGGGTAAGTGAAAGTTTTACACATATTCGGGTGAAGGATATTCGAGAATTGAAGTGGCATAGCCTTCGAATTCGATACAGGTAATTTAGAGTTTAAATCATATGTTCAAGTCGACCATCTTATCTGATCTTGTTTCAGGTTTTGCACGGAGATTTAGCAGCGAGAAACATACTCCTCGCGGACAACAACATAGTGAAAATTTGTGATTTTGGATTAGCTAAAGCGCTTTATGGAGAGGATAATTATAAGAAAACGGGGCATGATCCTCTCCCTGTGAAGTGGATATCCATCGAAGCGATCAGAGATCGTTTATTTTCGGTACAGTCTGACATTTGGTCGTTTGGAATTGTCTTGTGGGAGTTCTTTACCCTGGGTGAAACTCCCTATCCTGGAATTGGAAACGAAAATATATACCGAAAACTAGCCGATGGTTTTCGAATGGCGAAACCAAAATACGCAACTGAGGACATGTACGTACCCACTGCATACCTATATTTAGTTAACCATCATTCTCTTCCAGCTGATGACTTCATCATTCATGATATTCGTTCCAGATATCATATGATGCTGCGTTGCTGGCATGTGCAGCCATTAGAACGACCATCGTTCAAAGAGCTTGAAAACAGCTTAGCTCGTTTACTAGACGAGAGTATTAAAACGGTAAGTCCGACCGTTACCTACTTTGTACTATATCGGTACGTCGAACGACGAGTAGAATTAAATCCATTGCGCATATGTGGTTTATTGTAATACAAAAGATGATCATGTGTCTAGAGAACTTCAACCGTGATACTCATTAGGGTATAATTCCAGTACTACTTTCAATTGGACGCACCGTACGTCCAAATGAACGATGTTTTGGAACACGGATCAAGAGATTATTTAACTATGAGTCCATCAGAAGACACGCTGAAATCGACTGAATGAATCCTGGAATGGGATTGTTCAAAATACCTCGGCAATGTTGTGCTACCCTGCTTGTGAAGGAGATGCACACCGCAGGCTTCTTCGATGAGTATTGGCCATTACGTCATAACCGATTATATCTGTGATCGTCAAAATGTGTTTAAGCCTGATGATATTTTTATACGATTGATCAGTGTATTAGGTTTAGTGTAAATCATATGAATAATAAAAATACGTAATAGAACTATTGATAAAGTTTTCTACTCGAATCTTGGAAAGTGTGACACTCGAGTCAATGCTGTTGAGGTGTCTGGAGCTATCCAGGATGAGCGCTTTGGTGTTAGGTCCATTAGAAAAACAGGCGGTTTTGAAATGTTCACTCACAGACTTCATTGAGTCCTCTTTTAATTCAGACTCAAGGGAGGAAACGGACGTTCCTGGTGGACCTGATGAAACGTCTCTTCTGACGTAGCCAAGGGGCTAGTCAGTACAGAGAGTATACCAGAGAAGTTGAAGCAGGATTTTTCCTAGGGTTGCCTTTGACCGAGAAACCAGGAATTAGCTGGGAAATTTGCCATTACAACTATGACTTTTTTTTTTTCAATTTTCATCATTTATATCATAGGAAGGTCCAGGTTCTCACAACACTGAGCCCGTTCCGGTAATTATTAGTGATGATACATTTGTTTGAAACTTGAAAGCCATTCGGAGAAATGAACTGGTAAAAAAGTAACTTCCAGCCGGAAATTTTTGCTAGGTCATATCCTGAGCGGCATATCCTGACCGTCTTGAATATCTGTACGTATAGCGCTCCACATTCTCCCGTAGCAGGTAGGGAATCCCCGGCCAGCAGTTACGACGTGGGTTCTTGAAACTATAACTGGATTGTTGTTCGTTAAATATGTTATTTAATGTCAGTTATTAGTTTCAAAATTAGTGGAAAAAAAATGAAAAAATCAAAATCGGCCTCCCCTAAAGAGCGAACTGTGAACCGATGCGAGAAGAACATTCTTAGACTATTCGCTATTGCAGTCAATGCGTTCTACGACTTAAACATGATTTTTAACTGCGAAAAGTAACGTCTTTCACTCTGTAAGGTCGAAGTTCGTTATTTATCTAGTATTGATGTCACTCGTATCTCCCATGGACGGACGTATGAAACACGTTTCAATTCGGTCGTAGTAGTATTATTCTGATCGTGTACAAGACAGGTTTCGGTCATATAAATATTTGACCAGTACCCAATTTCAATAACACATTTCTTTTATATTCAACTCCCGTGCTACGCACTGCAAGTACTTATACCTATATATACCTATACGAATAAGAACATCGCGCACAATGGAAAAGCAATAATTTCCTTTTTTCTTGCTGTACTGCAAATTGAATTTTGTTTGAGTATATTTGTTCGATTTGCAGCAACTCTGATCAAATTTACTTCACGTCATTCTTCTTAAATCGCATTATACTTATCGAACTATGATCAAGCGATTCCGGATAGAGACGTAGATCACTATTCCAGAAGTTTTCAGTTATTGCCACGTCATGAATGAGTACTCTCGTACAGCAAAATTTTGGTTTATGAAGAACCCAATCAGGTGAAATGACTTTCATTGGTGTTACCACACAAGGCTATAATCGAATGTTGCACATAATATTTTCTTACCAAATCTACTAACTGGAGTACCTACGGTTGTTTCTCACTTTTTCGACATTCCTAAAAATTATGATTCATGTACTTTTCTCCGATAAGCTCATCAATTGTAAGCAAAAGATCAAATCTACGATCCTCTAGCGGTAAATCTCTGGTGCTGTTACATACGCTAAGACTCATTTACGTACAGGGTGTTCAAAAAGTCGCAGGACAGCTGTTTTCCTTCGAAAATATGCATCGCGCAAAACAATGTTTGCAATAAAAGTTTTGTGGTTTAAAAAAATCTATTCAATGGCAAAAAATGAAACTCTCCACACGGCCCCTTGGGGAGGGAAGGGAGGCAACTTCGAAATTTAAAAAAGGGACCCCTATTTTTTATTGCATATCCAGCTTTTACTTGCAAAAACAAAAAACTTTTGTTCCAAACAGTTTATCCGAATCATGCAATTAATTGAAGTTATAAGCGTTTGAAGTTTTGGGTTAGTACAATGCTGCTTGAATGCGCACATCACGCCGCGCAGGTGGCGAGACCGACGCGTGACGTCATGACAACTATAAAAGGTAGGCTGCCGCAGCGCCGATCACCGATTTGAGGCAAAGCGGCCGTCGAGTCACTACTTATTCACAATCAGATAAAGGACTCACACTAACTGAGGTTTCACCGATCCCTCTGACCTAGTGATATCCCGCAAAGATACAGTACGTTAGACATGTGCGAATCTTCTCCGTACTGGAAATACAGATCAGAATTCTAATCGTAGCTCTACATTTTTTTTTTCGTTTTGATTTTCCTTATATCTCTTCTTTTCTTTCCGGATAAAGATTAGTTCCTGTAGGTCGAAACGAGAAAATTTTATTCGGTTAAATCGGGTTGATGTAGGTCAGATGGAAATTCGTCCAATGTAATAAATTGCGTCTTTGTAAACTATTATTGCGATCTATAAGCGCATTAATTTTTTTTTAGTTTCGGGAAACAGTTTTTTTCAAGAAATACGTTGTGCGGATGACAAATAATAACCTTGAATGGTAGACGATTTGAAATAAAACCATTCATCTTTTCGTTCTTAGGATTTGAAGACATCATCACCAGCCTGAGGATCTGAGGACAGAAGCCATGCGGAAAATCTGATCTCCATAAACTTAGCGAAAGTTTGGTATTCCCCAATGACCGATTGTGGTGTCCTTGGGATGTCGTTGTCTACTATCATGTTACCCCGAAGACCAAAGGGTCCGGCGTTATCGTTGCCATTGGCACTATCAACGCTGGTGTCGCTGTCATTAGAATTATTTTCGTTGAGTTTGGTGGCTGGTTATGCGGCGAATATAGTTCATACGTTTTTTGACGCCGACGTAGAGCACTTGAACCATTTGGCGGTGGACAAGAAGAACGAACAAGTGTTCGTCGGTGGTGTGAACAAACTCTACCAATTATCGCCGGACCTTGATATCGTAGTGAAAGTAACTACTGGTCCAAAAAACGACTCAACGGAATGCTCAACAATCGATCACTGTCCAGCTGAGACAGTTAGAAAACTCACCGACAACGTCAACAAGGCTCTTGTAATCGACTACGCTACTACGAGACTGATTTCATGCGGTAGTCTATTCCAGGGTCAATGTACGGTCAGAAATCTCCACAACATATCCCATGTTATTCTGGAAGTTCCGGAAGCGGTAGTCGCAAATAGCGCGACAGCGTCTACTGTCGCATTCATTGCACCTGGACCACCGGATCCTCCGGTATCACAGGTCATGTACGTCGGCGTAAGTTATACAGCTAATTCGCCGTACAGATCCGAAATACCTGCCGTCAGCTCCAGGTCATTAGACAGGGAGCAAATGCTCGAGATTGCGAAGACCACGGTTGGCACGGGGTCGGGGACCAGAATGTTCATTAACTCCCTCGCTAGGGAACGATTCCCCATAAATTACGTTCATGGGTTCGGCAGCGAGGGGTTCAGCTACTTCATGATCACCCAGCCAAGGACCACTGCTACCGGAAGTGAGTTTATATCGAAACTGGTTAGGGTTTGTCACGATGATCAGAACTACTATTCCTACACCGAGATTCCTATCGATTGTACAAATGAATCGAGGAAATACAACCTAGTACAGGCCGCGTATGCTGGTAAGGCTGGGTCAGATCTAGCCGGACACCTTGGTATAACGGCACAAGATGATGTACTATTTGCCGTATTCTCGGAGAGCAATGCTGCATCTGACACACCATCGTCGAAATCCGCTCTGTGCGTTTACTCCCTGAATGCGATAAGGACGAAGTTTGCTTCCAACATTCGGCACTGCTTTGCCGGACATGGACAGAGAGGATTGGATTTCATATCCCCGAGTCATCAATGCGTCCCGACCGTAAGTGGTTCTTCTCTCATTCAGTTTTTTTCCAGGGTTGAAGAAGCTGGGGAACAATGTCAACCTTCTCACATCGTTGTCTATCTCAATTATCGATAATGTGAGGGTTTTTGCACTCAGTACCAACCAGCTCTAAGAGCTATGACCTAGAGGTGAGCCACTCTTGAATTCGGGTGCCAACTTCGCCATGAGACATGTGTCACTTCACATCCGCTGAAAAATAGTCTATTTCGATGAAGCAATACAAAAATTTTGGCACTTTAGTTTTTCCTCTTCAAGAAGAAGCTGTATGACTTTAATACAGAATGGTTATGACGGTTTGTCGGAAATTTCCTGAGAAAAAAAGCGATAAAAATAAAATGTTGTATGCTCAACTATCTGCTGACGATTTATTCAACGGCATTTATAAAACTACGATAAAGAAAAACTATTCATGTCTGCTATTGTCGTCTTCATATATTACAGAAGTTGCAATTAATTATCGCCGAAGATTTTTGCGGCTTCGATGTAAATACGCCTTTGGGTGGTCAGGATCCTGTCGTTGCTTCACCGGTTCTGTCCTTCGATGAACACCTCACGGCCGTCGCAGCAACATCGATTGATGATTACACCGTTGTCTTTGTCGGTACCAGCGATGGATATCTAAGAAAAGTGAGTTTCTCTTTATTGGACATTGGTAGCTCCACAATTTCAGCTCAGCATGTACATTTTTTTTTTTTAAATTTTAGTCTCGGAACTCACGACGACATAATATCTGTAAGGCTTAGATTTCTGTGATTAGAAAATACTCTTCACTGATTTCATATTCACTTACATTCTGTATAGAGAGAGATGGTGTCCACTGTGGTGTACCGTCCAATGATGTAGTTTTCTCTTCATGTTTCACTCCCACTCTTTAATTTTTATTGAATACAAACACAACATTCCAGGTTTCCATCTATACGACGACGTCGGCCCTGAAGTACGGGGACCTGGAAGTGGACCCAGGTTCACCAGTGAATTCGGACCTTCATTTCGATCCACAGTTGATGCATTTATACGTAATGACGAGGCGGAAGATATCGAAAGTAAAAGTGCAGGAATGTTCGGTGTGCAAAACTTGTCAGGACTGTACGAACGCGAGAGATCCATACTGCGGTTGGTGTTCGTTGGAGAGCAAGTGCAGCTTGAGAAGCGATTGTGAGGACGCAGCTACCGGTCCTTTCAACTGGATTTTATACGAAAAATGCACGACCATCGTAGACGTCATTCCCAAACAGCTGCAGCGAACAACAGCTAGGACTTTGAACCTGGTCATAGAAAACCTCCCGACATTGTCGGAACAGTTTTTTTGCGATTTTTCGGCACTGGACAAAACTCTTATCACCAATGCCACACGCAAATCTTACGGCGTGGAGTGCACCACTCCAAGCACTGACCTTCTCCCAACGATCCCGGAAGCTCAGCATCATTTCACGGCTAAATTATCGGTCAGAATGACCAGTGGACCCAATTTGGCTACGGTAAATTTCACATTCTTCGATTGCAACACATACAGCTCGTGCACACAGTGTGTATCCTCAGTTTTTCCTTGCGACTGGTGCGTTTACGAATACAAATGTACGCACGACACTGCCGAGAATTGCCGTAATGATAATTTGATCACCGTAATCAGCGTGAGTATTTTCGAGGATTAATTAATTGTCTTATGACTCGAGAAATTTCGGTTCTTGGGGCTGGCACTACATTTCTACATATTTCATTTCTGTCATAGACGATCCGCCCAGGCTACAGAAGTAATCGCTTTTGTTCTGCAATGAGGGCGATAGGCTCTTCAGAAATTCTAGTGTCCTCTGGAGTGGAGAAGCGCATCCGGGTCAATGTGCACATTATAGGGGTACGCGTAGAGATATTCATATAGAAATGAGATCAATTCAAAATGTACTGAAGGAAGTTCAACAAAATTGATTGATAGGCTTTTAGTCAGGGAGGGAACCTTCTTGCAGATCTGGTTTTCAAAACAGACAAAAATCCATCCTGAACAAATTTCAGTCAAAACACGTGAAACATTTTGTGTTACACGAATCGCACGAAAAAGCAGACTCTGCCACTAGTTTCAGTGAAGTTTTATATTTTTACAGGAATTTATAGTGCAGACAAGGTTCTTCTGTCGATTAGAAATCGAAGGGCGTGTTATCAGCGTGAACGCTGAGCTTGTAGCGGACTCGATTTACTGTGACCCGATAGAATTCTCGTACACATCCGCGGCACCGAAGACGATAGTACCACTCGCCGTGTTATGGAGCGATTCGAGGACCCTAGACAACCCGGACAATATCCACGTGGTGGTATACCGGTGCAGAGACATGGCAGCGAACTGTGGCATGTGCGTAGCCCTGGCAGAAAAATATGGTTGCGGATGGTGCCAAAGCTCGAACAAGTGCGAGATCAAGGATCAGTGCGATCGTAGTAGTGGTTTGTGGCTCCACACGAACCAGAGGTGCCCAGACTCACACATTCACTCTTTTCGGCCACAGCTTTTGCCCGCGGACGCGTAACGAACACGAAGATGATAGAGAAATGATCCCGCACTGTCAAGAACGAACATCATGAACAAATATCCCTCATTACTCTTGCGTTGTTCGCAATTTTTTTTTTCGAGCTTGGAATTGTTTTTTGCGATCTACTTAACAGCGTAGAAGGTCGACTTCGGGTGGGCTTGCCACTGACATGAAGCGTCTTTTTTGAAGGAGATCATATAATCGGCATGAGTGCAACGACATCGACGAAGTCGGAGCAGAACCTTGCTTAGAATATGATACCGCACGAGCAGCGAAACTTATTGCAAAATTTGGATAGTGCGCAGATTATCCTAGGGCAGAGTAAACATCCCACGTCTGAGAACGATTCAATTTTGATGTAACGCTGATGAGCCAATCTAAACGGCAAATTACGTACGTCCAACTGATCTTTTAGTGCTAAGTACGCGAGTCGAAACGTTATATACGTTAGTGTCAACTCATTGCTTTGTATAATGTCAAATACACGATTTTATAATTGTATATCTTTTTATTCTCAATTGTACTTTATCAACTGTGATTCAATAAATGCAATCGATTCTTTTTATCACTTTACTTATACCGGTAGCCAGTTTGTTTACCCCAAATACTACGCATTTCTCGGATCCGTTATATCCTAAATCAGTACTGTTTGACGAATGTTATTTATAGGTAATCTGTTTACGATGAAATTTGACGATTCCGCTTGATCAATATTTTTTTTGTCAAAACGTGCTAGTTTTCGCGGCGAAAGCCGAAACATGCTAGTTTTCGTAGTGAAAACCGAAACATGCTAGTTTTATCGAAACATGCTAGTTTTCGCGGTGAATATCGAAACGTGCTAGTTTTCATGGTGAAAACCGAAACATGCTAGTTTTCGTAACGAATTTGAAACGTGCTACTTTTCGTAAGCAGCGTCGATATGATCCGCATCTTTCTATAGCAGGCAGCTTAGTCCCGACCAGCAGTTGCGTCATAGACTTCGGATAGGAGATTTTGAAAGTTGTTATTGATGCGGATTCGCAACTATCATAGTCGTTGAGTCGATGCCACTCCACGTGGCCAAAAATTGAGTAGCTGCTTTTCGTGCGTATGATTAATTCCAGGTATGTACTTTTCAAGTTTTTGAAGTAATTTTTCCGTTTCATTGAATGCAGAAAGGTATAGGCATTTCAAAAAATGAGCATTTGCTCATTTTTTTTATTTGATCAATGTAGGAAGATTATTTTTTGCTACTCGTTCATCAATTTGATGAAACCCACTCGTCAAGATATCTTTTTTTTTCGATAGAAATGGTCTCTCAAATTATTTTCGTATCCTGTGAATACCTGACGTCAACCTACCCTGAAAAATAGTTACTTTAATATTTCATAAGACTACAAGCTGCTTGTTGTTATCAGTTGTCAGTTTTAAACCTGATGAAGAAAACAGTACACAAATCGGAGGTTGCTGACCCTGAAGGCAACCTTTGAACCAAGATTAGAAAAACATTTCTCGGCTATCTATACTTATCAAATATTCGATTTGATAGTTCAATATAAACCTTGACTCCAAATATCATTACTCACATACTTATAGTTTTACTCTAAACTTAGTATGCAAAGCACGTCTGAACTCAGCGGTAGTAGTACGATTCTGACCGAGTACAAGGTAGGTTCCTCATGAATACAAATATTTCACCAAAAGTTGATTTTAATCAAACGGTTTTAAAAGTAGTCAGCCCCTAGACACGTACGGCAGGTATTTATACTTATATCGCGTGACTATTGCTACAAGGTCAACTTTTTTTTCTAAGTTCTCATCCGTTGAAAAACGGTTAAAAGCACAAAAACAAACAGAAGTTAAAAGAGACTGAAAACTTAAAAGCATATAGACAGATCGTTTGGGAGAAAATTATCTGGGTCGCTATAAATGTCACAGGCAGTGTATAAGAATCCGGATCTTCAGTTCAGTCTGTAGTCAAAGTTAGTTTCAGATTCAATTACCGAAGTTTTTAATTTGAATTTTCGATGAAACGTGTATTCACGAGCATCTACTGGCGAAGTTCAGCGGCCCGGTATTCACAAAATAAGAATGCGCTCAAACAACTCTCCCGAGATCACAACAACGCGCAAAATGACTCGAGTGCAGTTACGAGTGATGTGTACAAGAATTGGTTGAGCCATTAGTAGATTTTTTTCGTACTGGCCTACCTTCTTCCTTTTTTACTAAAGAAAAAATTAGTTGCGGTCGTTGGTCCAAACGTCAAAAGTATAGACTACTATTGCGTTCCATAAAAAAATAATAACTTCAACCTATTCGACATTGAAAATAACACCGTTCACCTTTTCGCTTTCAGAATCCGAAGTTATCATTATCGTTGGCCTAAGGATCCGAGGACAACAGCAATGCGGTCAATCTCATTTCCATAAATACGCAAAAGTTTGAGAATTTCTAAATTGGCACTTGCCCCAGCTTCCGCTAACAAGGGGATAAAGCCAGATAGGACGAAGAAGGAGAAATGCACAACCGTAGCGTCCTTGGGACGTTTTCGGCTGCTACCATGTCATCGCGGGGACCAAACCGTTCGAAGTTATCGGTGCCAGTGACAGTGCTCACTCTGGCCTTAATATCGCTGGGATTATCGTCGTTGAATTTGGTGGCATGTTATCCGGCAGGAATAGTTCACACGTTCTTTGACGCCGACGTAG
Source organism: Tenthredo distinguenda (assembly GCA_947538915.1). NCBI lineage: Eukaryota > Metazoa > Arthropoda > Insecta > Hymenoptera > Tenthredinidae > Tenthredo > Tenthredo distinguenda. The sequence continues at coordinate 29,636,192 of OX384531.1, forward strand.
AGTGCCTGAACCATTTGGTGGTGGACAAAAATAACGGGCGAGTGTACGTCGGTAGTGTAAACAAACTCTATCAATTGTCGTCGGACCTTGATCTCGTAGTGAAAGTAACTACTGGTCCGAAAAACGACTCAACGGAATGCTCAACAATCGATGACTGTCCAGCTGAGACAGTTAGAAAACTCACCGACAACGTCAACAAGGCTCTTGTAATCGACTACGCTACTACGAGACTGATTTCATGCGGTAGTCTATTCCAGGGTCAATGTACGGTCAGAAATCTCCACAACATATCCCATGTTATTCTGGAAGTTCCGGAAGCGGTAGTCGCAAATAGCGCGACAGCGTCTACTGTCGCATTCATTGCACCTGGACCACCGGTTCCTCCGGTATCACAGGTCATGTACGTCGGCGTAAGTTATACAGCTAATTCACCGTACAGATCCGAAATACCTGCCGTCAGCTCCAGGTCATTAGACAGGGAGCAAATGCTCGAGATTGCGAAGACCACGGTTGGCACGGGGTCGGGGACCAGAATGTTCATTAACTCCCTCGCTAGGGAACGATTCCCCATAAATTATGTTTATGGGTTCAGCAGCGAGGGGTTCAGCTACTTCTTGACCACCCAGCCAAGGACCACTGCTGCCGGAAGTGAGTTTGTATCGAAACTGGTTAGGGTTTGTCACGATGATCAGAACTACTATTCCTACACCGAGATTCCTATCGATTGTACGAGTGAATTGAGGAAGTACAACCTAGTACAGGCCGCGTATGCTGGTGAGGCTGGGTCAGATCTAGCCGGACACCTTGGTATAAGGACACAAGATGATGTACTATTTGCCGTATTCTCAGAGAGCAATGCTACATCTGATACACCATCGTCGAAATCGGCTCTGTGCGTTTACTCTCTCAAAGCGATAAGGAGGAAGTTTACTTCCAACATTCGGCACTGCTTTGCCGGACATGGACAGAGAGGATTGGATTTCATATCCCCGAGTCATCAGTGTCTCCCGACCGTAAGTGATTCTTCTCTCATTCGGTTTTTTTCCAGGGTTGAACAAGCAGGGAAACAATGTCAACCATCTCGCACCGTTGATTTTACATCCGCTGAAAAATAGCTATTTCAATGCATCATTGTTTGTCTGTCGAAGTGAACAAATCTTGGCACTTCAGTTTTTTCTCTTCAAGAAGTAGCTGTACGGGTTTGACGCAAAACAGTTATGATGATTTGTTGGAAACTTCCTGAGGAATGGAAAGATGAAAAGAAAGTGTTATACGGTAAAACACTTCGTTTATACGAAGTAATGTGGGGAGGACGTACCTGAGATAAGCGAAAACTCGGATAACACGGAAGAAACAAAAAATTCGGAAATTTTAATAATTTTTTATGTATTTGAAATGGTAGAATGAAATTTAATCACAATTTAGACAGTTAAACATACATACCTATATGTATACCTATGTATAAGCAACAAAGTAGCAATCGCAAAATACTCCGCTGTACAGCATAGGCATAGCGTCTCCATCCGTTTTATCCGAGTTTCTCCGCATTACACAGGCCCACAAAAAAAAAGTGTCTGAACTCGGCATGCGAAACATGTTTTCTTACATATTTTTTATCGCTGAACCCGAATCCGAAGTCAAAATGGGGGGTCCTCCGAGCCGATTTTCAGTAAATGGCTGTTGCAAGTAAGAAAATAGTGATACACAATCGTATGAATTTTCGATATTTATTCATCATAACCGTACGTTTTTGGGGTCACTGAATCCAAATCTGGAGTCCGTTTGACCCTATCAGGTCGAAATCAAGGTCATCTCAAGGTCACCTGATTTTTACCTGATGGGAACAAACGGGCCCCAGATTCGAATTCAGCGACCCCAAAAACGTATAGTTATGATGATTGTCTCTGCTTTAACAGTTTTGTCTCGTTTTGACCTTGAAATGACCTTGATTTTGACCTGATAGGGTCAAACGGACCTCAGATTTGGATTCAGCGACCCCAAAAACGTACAGTTATGATGAATGAATTTCGAAAACTCGTACGACTGTGTGTCACTGTTATTTTACTATCAATAGCCATTTACTGAGAATCGGCCCGGAAGACCCCCCATTCTGACTTCAGATTCGGGCTCAGCGATAAAAAATACGTAAGAAAACATGTTTCGCATGCCGAGTTCAGACACTTTTTTTTTTGTGGGCCTGTGTTATCCAAGCTTACACCTCGATTAATGCGGAGTGCTCGGATAAGTCCGTTGCGTCGGATACCGCGGAGCCTCAGTTGATCGAAGGCCGGATGAACGAGGTTTTACAGTATCTTCAAATATCTGCTGACAATTTATTCATCGGCATTTATAAAATTACGGCAAAGAAAATCTTTCACGTCTTCTATTGTCGTCTTCATATATTACAGAAGCTGCAAACTATCAGCGAAGATTTTTGCGGCGCAGATGTAAATACGCCTTTGGGTGGTCAGGATCCTGTCGCCGCTTCACCGGTTCTGTCCTTCGATGAACACCTCACGGCCGTCGCAGCAACATCGATTGATGATTACACCGTTGTCTTTGTCGGCACCAGCGATGGATATCTAAGAAAAGTGAGTTTCTCCTTATCGGACATTGATTGTCATACCAATTCTGGCACAGCTAGTACATTTTTATTTCCCAATAGCCAATATTCGATTACATTGCAAGTATATTCTGATTCTCTATCTTCCTCAGATGATATAGTATTAAAAAGATATTTTTATTATTTAAATCACTCCCGGCATACCTGGTAGGTAAGGGAAGAATGTAACATCTTTCGAGAATAGTGTGTTTTCGATCTATTATTTCTCATGTTCCAGATTGTCTTCGAAACGGCGACGTCAGCTCTGGAGTATGGGAACCTGGAAGTAGACCCAGGTTCGCCAGTGAATCCGGACCTGCGTTTTGACCCGCAGTTGATGCATCTTTACGTGATGACGAAGCGGAAGGTGACGAAAATAAAACTGCAGGAGTGTTCGATGTACAAAAATTGTCGGGACTGTACGGGTGCTCAAGATCCACACTGCGGTTGGTGTTCGTTAGAGAACAAGTGCAAATTGAAACGCGACTGCCAGGACGCAGCTATCGATCCTTTGTATTGGATTTCATACAGGAGCGGAAGATGCACGACCATTGCAAGCGTTACTACTAATCAGCTGCAGAAAACAACAGCCAAGACTTTGGACCTGGTCATAGAAGACCTTCCAATATTGTCGGAACAGTTTCTCTGCGTTTTTTCAATGCCGAACAAAACTCTCATTACCAATGCCACACGTAAGTCTCACGGCCTGAAGTGCCCCACTCCGAGGACTGACCTTCTCCCATCTGTACCACAAGATCAGCATCATTTTACGGCTAAATTATCGGTCAGAATGACTAGCGGACCTGATCTGGCAGCCACTAATTTTACATTCTTCGATTGCAACACGTACAGCTCGTGCACACAGTGTGTATCCTCGAGTTTTCCTTGCGACTGGTGCATCGACGGACACAGATGCACTCACGACACTGCCGAGAATTGTCGTAACGATATTTTGGTCACTGGAGTTAGCGTGAGTATATTTGATGCGGAAATTTGATGCTTCAGACATTTCGGCTTTTCATGGTATAGCTGCATTTTTATCTCTTTTTTTGCAGAGAGTTAGTCCGAGCTACAGAACTGGACCTAGATTCTGTCCAACAATAAACGCAATGGAATCTCAAGAGATCCTAGTCTCCTCTGGAATGAAGAAGTCTATTCGTGTCAAAGCGCATATCATTGGGGTGAGCATAAGTTTACTCATATTCATGAATCGCTCTCTGCATGATTCGCGAGAAAACTCCGGAGACGGCCACACTGACGTTCTTCCCTTCTTTAATTCTTCATACCTACACGGAATAAATGGTAAACTTCCGTAACGTAGCGATTTGATTAATTTTCAAGAATGAAACCTTCCAACAGCACAAATCTAGGTGTTCCCCATTTATTTAGACATCAACCACGGAGGACAATTCCCTTACAACAGTCCAAGCCATGATGCAAGGATACTAGGCGCATTTTGTCTCATGTTTTGAATGCCCTATTCGCCAGACACAATTATACTGCATGAAAAGTTAGCTCAGAATTTAATGGAGGATTTGCAAGTCTGATCGACAAGACGGGTTGGATTGTCTCGGTAGAAGATCTAGAATCTATCATGTAGGGTTCAATCCTGAAACAACTGTTAGTCGAAATCCAAAAGGGAGGACATTTCATTATCTCTTTGGATCATGGCTTGAGCATACCCTGTGCCCCGTCGTTACTGTAAGAATGGTTTTATATTCCACAGCAATTCATAGTGCAGACAAGATTCGTCTGTCAATTCAACATCGAAGGCCGTATCACCAGTGTAATGGCTCAACTTCTAGCAGACAGGATGTACTGTGATACGACAGAATTTTCGTACACATCAATGGCGCCCAACATAACAGTTCCTTTCGCTGTGATCTGGGGGGGTTCCAAGCCCCTAGATAACCCAGACAACGTCCACGTGGTGATATACCGTTGCAGAGACATGGCAGACAACTGTGGAATGTGTTTAGCCCTGGCCCAAAAATATGGTTGTGGTTGGTGTCAGAGCTCAGACACGTGCGAGGTCAAGGATCAGTGCGATCGAGGCACTGGTGTCTGGCTCAACAAGAACCAGATTTGTCCAAATCCAGAGATTCGCTTTTTCGAACCACAGTTGGGGCCCTGGGAAGGTGGGACAAACGTAACAATACAGGGAATAAACCTGGGGCAAACCTTCAGCGACATTCGTGCCGGTGTATCGATCGCCGGTCTGCCTTGCCAGCCTTACCCTGAACTCTACATTAGGGCAAAGCAGATTGTCTGCCGAGTCGACGGTCCTGGAACTCCGCAGGATCGAAAGGGACCAGTGATAGTTAAGATTGCGGATTTCAGGGGCTACTCTAAGCTCAGTTTCGAATTTGTTGATCCAGTGATAGAGTCCATATCGCCGAAGTATGGTCCTCGAAGTGGTGGCACTTTAATCAGGATAACTGGTCGGCACATAAACGCTGGTAGCAAGATACAGGCCTCAATCGGCAACCTAGCATGCTCGATAATAAGCGCTGAGCCGAACGAGACTATGTGCATGACAAGCGCTAGCAATAAAACAGGAGCTGGTACTTTACAAATGAAGTTTGACGGCGGGACTAGAGAGTACGACGGGGTTTTTGAGTACGTCGATGATCCCACGATTGAAAGCGTCGAGAGCGGCGTTGCCGGGCAGGTAAAGATCCCCAAAGGGATCCCTGCGGGAGGTATAAAGATATCGGTCACTGGAAAGAACCTGGGATATGTTCAAAACCCACAAATGTACGTGTACTATGATAACGAGATGTTCGTATCTCAGTGCGCCATCTTCAGCCACACCAACATGATATGCAATTCACCTACCATCGAGCTATTACCGGAGGTCGAACTTGACGCCGAACACCCACTCCCTCTGGAGTATGGATTCCGGATGGACGATGTCGCCGGAGTTCAGAACTTATCTCATGGGTTTGTCAATTTTTTTATTCATTCAAACACTCTCTCATCGATAAACTTATCTATACTTTTTCATCAGACCACTGGACAACGGAGTGTTTCTTTGCGCACTTTCAATTAAGCAAATTGATACGGACCATATTTACTTCACAATCAATGAGTGCAACCAGTGCACAATTCATAAGGGCTCTACAAACCCACTTCTCCAAACAACTGAAAATCAATTTCATATCTGCTGAACCTGGAAAGAAACTTTGATATTAAATTAATAGAAATTCCCACCCCAGATCGTTCACTCAAAGTTTACGGGACTTGCCCATAAGACAACCTTAAAGATTCAGTAGCCTGTCTTATTTTAGTTAAAAAAGATGGGCTTAGGGTGTAAATCAATTTGATTAACTCTGAGTAGACAGTGTTCAGCTATAAATTGAAATTCTTTGTACAGATCCAACTACTTCCTCCTTTACCCTAACCCGATCTATGAGAAATTTGACGGAGGGGTGAAATACTACGGCGGCGATTACCTCACTATCAACGGTCAGCACCTAGACCGAGCTTGTCAGGAGTCTGACGTGATAGTCCAGATCGGTAGTTCCTTCTGCAACGTTACGTCCCTTTCCAGACATCAGCTTACGTGTCGACTTCCGCTAACCCAGCCACTGGCGCTAGACATCGAGGGATTTGCTAATAAACAGGAGCTTCCGGAAGTGATCGTAGTGGTCGGAGGTCTGTTGAGCTTCATGCTAGGAAAACTAAGCTATGCTACACCGCCTGGACTTGATGAGTGTTTCGATTGCGGGGTCAGAGATTACGACGACAATTCCACCATCAGAAGCGTTACGCCTCATCAGCTGCAAATAACAACAGCGCAGACTTTGAACCTGGCCATAGGAGATCTTCCGACATTGTCGGAACAGTTTTACTGCGCTTTTTCGGCACTGGGTGAAACTCTAGTTACCAATGCCACTCGTAAATCTTACGGCTTGAAATGCCCTACTCCGAACACTGACCTCCTTCCATCGATCCCGGAAGCTCAGCATCATTTCACGACTAAATTATCGATCGGAATGACCGGTGGACCGGATATAGCCGCGACAAATTTCACATTCTTTGATTGCAACACGTACAGCTCGTGTACACAGTGTCTATCCTCAAGTTTTCCCTGCAACTGGTGCGTCGACGGGCACATATGCACTCACGACACTGTAGAGAATTGTCGTAACGATATTTCGATCACCGGAATCAGTGTGAGTAAGGAATAATCCATTGTCTCAATACTCGTGGCATTTAGGTTCTCGAGGGTAAACCTACGTTTTTATTTTTTTTATTTTCATAGAGAATCGGCCCAAGCTTCAGAAGTGAGCGATTCTGTCCTACAATGAACGCAATAGGCTCTTCAGAGATTCTAGTAGCTTCTGGAATGAAGAAGTCCATCCGTGTCAGAGTGCATATTATAGGGGTAAGTGCTGAATAGCAAATAGGAATTCGACTGGTTCCATTCGGACAGATTTCCGTTCGGCTCGAAAACGAACCGAACCGAACGTATCGCAACCGAAAAGTTAATGAATAGGGGTCCTGGTTGGCGGAATGGATCGAATTCTGGTGATATACCACAAAAAATCCATCGCGCAGTTTTAAATCCTGAACGAATTTGAGTGACAATGCATTGGTGATTCTCTGGTACACAGAAGGTCCGCAAAACCACATCCTACCATTAGTGTAATAGCGGTTTCCTTTTATTTATTTTTTTTACAGCGATTTATAGTGCAGACGAGGTTCTTCTGTCGATTAGAAATCGAAGGGCGTGTTATCAGCGTGAACGCTGAGCTTGTAGTGGACTCGATTTACTGTGATCCAATAGAATTCTCGTACACATCCGCGGCACCGAAGATGATAGTTCCACTCGCCGTGTTATGGAGCGATTCGAGGACCCTAGACAACCCGGACAATATCCACGTGGTGGTATACAGGTGCAGAGACATGGCGGCGAACTGTGGCATGTGCGTAGCCCTGGCAGAAAAATATGGTTGCGGATGGTGCCAAAGCTCGACCACATGCGAGCTCGAAGATCAGTGCGATCGTAGTAGTGGATTTTGGCTCCACACGGATCAGAGATGCCCAAATCCGAACGTATAAGATGAACGTTGAGAAGGATCGGCTTATCATGGAAATTATCATCAGATACTATTGTTAATGTTTGGGTTCAGGCATTTGTTAATTTTGTGTTGTCATTTGTTAAAGTACTGATGTATGGTTTGAACAGACGTGTTATTTATTCTCCAACATCCCAACTTTTAAATTAATATAAATTTAATAATCCATTATATTCGTCTGTTCAATCATATGAAGAGTCCAGGGAAAGAATGATCAAACTCACCCATAAACAAGTTTTGAGTTAACACCGCCATCCAGTTCATTAGATGCTAGGCTTACCCAGCCAGAGTCGGTAAAAGGCTAATAACGTTCTAAGTCCCGAAAAATAAGCATTTCTTTTTCGGAATAAAACTTAATACTGATCAAAGTCCACAACGCAAAAGTTAAAAACGATCAGAGTCTTTAACTTTGCTCGTTTTCACAAATTTTCGAACGATGATGTGTATGTCAAGTTGATGATCTTATGTTAGACAGCATTTGGATATGTTCAATTTATACAAAAATATAAGGTTTTCAAGTTAAAAGTTGATTTTTCTTAGATTTCTCCTCAAGTGACTTCGATCGTTCTTTCCCTGGACTCTTCTTATAATAAATACCTTCCATAAGCGAGTCGGGTATTTACGTTTTATGTTAATTGGAATCGTCCGAAAGGATATACGTAGATTTTCATGAATTAGCGCAGAAAGCTGTGTGATCTTCAATAATCATATAAACAATTTTAATGACAATATTTAAATTAAATAAAGACAATCATACCTTTCTTTTTCTAAAATATAATACGATTGATTGTGAAATTAGACTCTCTTTACCGAGTCGTTATTGCTGAATAATGCATATTTAAACACGGAATGGGCAGCCTTCGAACATCGAGACTTGAGGAAGATGGCTTAATAACCCAATTTGCGTGTACCAACAATATTGTTCAATCATGCGGCGTGTATTTTTTGCCAGAAGACTCTGCAGACGATCTGTTACTCGCTAGACCTCAATCTTCAGAAACTAGGAATATGCACGTAAGCATAACCATATGTGCACGAAGTCACGACACGCGCATGACTGTATCGCTGATCACTATATTCAAATGTCGAACAAAGATATCGGTTGCATTGCCAGAAATGAGAGTCGTGCAAGACTGAAGAGTGAAGGTACAGACGATACCTACACTACCCATAATTTACGAAACAAGTGGTCATTACAGAAAATACCGTTTCTTGGTCGGTTGCCAATCATCCCGTCGGTAGCATAGATTTTAAAATTATCAGCAATGGTATCCCGCAGCGACCAACACGCAACGCTACCTGTCGCCAATTTTTCAGAAGTTCTTACATATCGCCCTTCGCGGCACCCGCTCTAGCAGACGACAAAATTGCAATTTGTGAGTAAATTTGAGGTTACCTTACAGAAATTCAGAAAGTAAATTGCAACAAATATACAATTATTGCATTGTTTGGTAAACAAATCGCCCTATCTTATAATCTCTTTTTAACTTCTTATTCCCCATGACGTTGCAAGGCTCACATTTTACGTGATAACGAAGAACCTCTTCGCTACCATAACCTCAAGAACGGTATTATATATACAATAAACACCAACAAATAGAACGCCTTTTTGTGTCATTTGAAATCAAATAATAATCGTTATTTAATGTACCCCATGTTTCATATAATATTTCGTGGAAAACTTCAAAGCGTAAAAACTTCTGTTAAGATTTATTGGTTATATTGTGTTCATTGCAATTTCCCCCTCCATAGAACAATTGACTATGTACAGACACGATACGAGCTGAATTCATTTCCTTACTTTTGATTAGATTTACTAAAATGAGATTTACTCCCTTGCTGAGAGGCGCTCGGACTCCTCAAAACGAGAGCAAAGTACCTTTTCAAGAAATTCTTCCGCTCGCTTTGAAACCCAAGGTTTCAGGCAAGGGAGAGAAAACATCAGGTATGTATGTATCAAAATGTAGAAACTTTTATAAATTTCGAACGAGTGGCCAGATTTTGGTCAAATTTGGTATACGAAAACTTTGAACAATCCCTAAATCCGGTATTAAATTTGAGCGGAATTGGCCGAAGGGTTTGAAAAGAGAAGGGAAAAATTTGTCTTCCGAAATACTGATTTCTCCCTAGCCGTTAGTAGGATTTGGATGAAGTTTGTTCAAGTGATGCAAAATGATCCAGAGTTGTTGTCTTCTACTTATGCCCTGATATTCAAAAGAAAATTGAGGCATTTACTCTGATACCTAATATTTTCAGATGTTGCCTGCCTCCAGGAAATGGCGGTGCTGTTTGCATGCTTGAAGAACCACGATTTCAGCGAGCAATTGTGTAACAAAGAAATACAGCAATTCAAGAGTTGCTACGACGCGAGTGTGGAAAGAAAGTATTTAAAGAAACAACTAGAGGCTAAAGGAAGCATCGGAGCTACTGCCGCCACTGCAAGTCCTTTAACAATAAATCGTGTTATGCGGAGATTTCCACCAAAATAAAACTGAACAATGTCAATAGAAATAGAAAACTAGTTAATGTATGAATATAACAAAAAAAAATTTTTTTGAAAAACGCTACCAAGTTTTAATAATTTTTGGCTCAAATTATTTATATCATATGTTCTGTTGTTTACGGCAGGATATTGAATCCTAGACAAAGAACAACTGTCCGTAATGTATTTTCTTGTTCTTCATTTAAATTTTGTATTTCTTTCGGAAAATGAAATAGGGATCGATTTGTGTGAATGGTAGAGAAAAAACACTGCTAGATAGTATAAATAAAATGATCAAGTGTATATATTTCTAGGTATTGATTACATCGTGTTACAGTTGACATGATCAGCTCAGAAATTGAATGATAGTTTATAGACTATGATATAAAAGTAGAATGAAGCAACGTAACATTGTTGCTGAGAGTAATGGAATTTCCGTTAAAACGCACGTCGTAAATTAAAACTGCTTAAAATTAAAACGAATTCGTCAATTTACTTACTAATTCTGAAAAGTTATGATAACGTTGCTTGGCAACTGGTTTACTTCACGATCGTACCGGATATATTCGTAAACGAGGAAATCACGACGTTTGCGTTACGTCGTTATCGATACCGCTAAATTATTGTCATAGGAAAAAACTACAGACGTAAACTGTACATGTAAACTACGCAGACGCGGAATGGAGTATTTTCTTATTTTAAAAATGTAATGAAACAATGACAGTTCATTTAAAACAATAGTTTTACACACGAATTGGTCCGTTTGGATTCTACATTCTAGATTCTAAACTCTACTAGATTCGAAAACTGTGTTTTATTACATTATAAACTATATACAAAGACGATTGCTTTACTGCTATTAGACCGTGACACGATCGAAAGTAAATTCTACTCAGTTATCGAAGAAATTGTCTTTTAAAAGAATAACTAAAATACTCTTTCATTAGACCTCCAATCCCTCAAATCTACTGACTCTACTCCAAGATTAAACATCATAAAGACTGGCAAAATTCTTGAAAGGATACCTCAATCGACTTGTGATAATCCTAATGAAAGAACAGGCGGAACAATGGGCACCTTTTTTCAATCTTACATTGCAAAGAGTTCAATCTCAGACTAGAAACGACATATTTAAGAGATGGGAGGTGGAAGTCTGTACTGTTTTCTGTGTATGAGAGATTCAGGGTGCTTGTTAACTTGAGTATGGTTTCTACTATTCGAACCCACTGCGTATTATTCATAAACACAAGTGATGAGATTGATGGAATCAGGTGTGAGTCAGAAGTATAAAATATAACTGTTCTTCGAATACTGAAAAACGTTCTAAATTGCGCTACACAATTCCGTTTGAAGAAATTCACAATATTTTTGAGAATTTTTTGAAACGTTTGAAATACTTTTTTTTTAAATGTTCTTCGCATCATTGAGAAAAACTTCTGTACTTCTTTCATTATCTTTGAATCGATAATTTTGAAGATACAAATTGAACAATGATTTTTAATCATCCTGCAAGGGATATGGTATCGAACTATTATAAATAGATATATATAAATTGTAGAGGTGGAATGAACGTGTTATAGTTTATTGTCTTGAACAATATCTCGTTGATGGATTATAGCTATACCTAAGTAAAGTTATTCTTAATATACAAAGTATAAAAATGGAAAAGTGGGCCACGTTAAATATTTAGTCACCAATAGAAAATAGTATTCTTTTTGTTTGTTTCTTTTTTCTCGGAGATTCTGTGCTTTATCAATATGTATACTATATATACTTCCAGACGAGGACTACAATCATTTAAATTATTCATTTTGATTAAGTATCGTGTACTAGGAATGAAAATTTATTAATAATACTAAACTACTAACGTGCGCAGATTTTGTGCAAAGTTTTAGATTAAATTCTAAAGCATAAAAAAAAAGAAAAAAAAAAAAAAAACAATGGTCAACGTTCAAAAACTCAGGATTATTAAATACCAATTATTCAACTCAACAATCCACAGTTACTTAAGTTATTCTTAATTATAACATCAGTCACAGCGTCGAATACGAATTGAATATTACTCGTGTCCGTTGCGCAGGTAAAATGGGTATAGATTTGTTTTCTGTCTTTTCTTTTGTTTAAATTTTCGAATTTCATTTGAATATAGGCTGCGCATTCTTCGTACATGTTCGCGCCTTTGTATTCAGGAAAGCAAATGGTCAACGGACTCCTGGCTATCTTATCCTCAAATAAATCCTTCTTGTTTAAAAACAGGATTATTGATGTCTCAACAAACCATTTACTGTTACATATAGAATCGAACAACTTCATAGACTCTATCATTCTGTTCATCTCTTCGTCCTCTGCCAATACCAGGTCGTAGCCACTTAACGCAACGCAAAATATTATCGCCGTCACCCCTTCAAAACAATGAATCCATTTTTTACGCTCTGATCTTTGCCCGCCAACGTCAAACATTCTAAAAAACAATAAAAACATATAAGACATCGTTTTATCCACTACTTGTGTTGAAATACAGATTCTGGCTGCTTCACTTACTTGAAGTGTAGTCCTTTGAATGAGAAATGGGTCTCAACGATTCCTGTCGTTTTAACTCTGGTCCTGAGGACATCCTGCTGCGTCGGTATGTAGTGGGGTTGGGCAATGCGATCGAGAGCGTTAAGGTAATAAGCAGCTGAGTCATTAAGCTGATATTCTCTGCTACGTGTGAAACAAAGCTGTACTCCCGCGTCCTGCCATAATCTCTTCATTAATAAAACTAGCTCTCCCGTTAGCTCACCCTCTTCTGCTGCCGATGCTAGAGTGAAAAATTGCCTGGCAATATCCTATAAAGTAATATATTGGGTATTAGGTAAGTTTCAAATTTTAATTAACGAAATTGAAGTATCGATACTCGAAGAGTCTATTCAGTTGGAATCGAAACTTATATCTATTGAAAATTATGCTTTTCTCATTTGTTTCAAATTTTCAAAGCTCCAAATATCTTTTCAGGTCACTTTTTGTACCTTGATAAATATAGTTTTTCCAACTCAGTGTGCAAAGTTCGACTTTTGATGCCTATTTTGCGTGCGCAAAGTACCCGTTTCGCGCACTAGTGCGCAAAGTGCTCACTTTGCACACTGAGTTGCAAAAAGTAGTGTACGATACACGTGCGCGTACGTGATTAGGTTCACACTCGTGTGAAAATCACGTACTTCGCGCACTTGTATCGCGACTACTACTACTACTACTACTACTACTACTATTCTGATAATTTATGTTCCTCAACAGATTTTCATCCATTTCTTCAGTTTTCAAAGCTTTCAATGGCCTCAAGCTACTTTCAATGAAGAATTGTATTTGCTTAATCTCAAAATTTATTATGCTGTATTTCACAATTGAATCAACTTTCAAGGCTCCATGAATAATCGAAAGTCATTTTGAAATAACAAAGGTATGTTTGTTTGCAATTGTTTCCATATCATGAACAAATTGGAAATTTGAGTTCCAGCCTAGTTTTGAATGATTCAGAAATTTTCCAAATATTATGAAAACAGATGAGATGCTAAATATGTTTTAAAAAAAATTCTTTACAACTACTACCGAGTTCTCTTAGCATTTAACTTCTCTAGAATTACTATTCTCACCGCTCTATTGGGGTCTGCAAAATCAATCCTGAGTTGACCCATGGCTCGTATAATTGCCATAAGACTTTGTATGGTATTGCTGTAAACAACCGGTTTGTACTGTTCGCATTCTTCTTTACTGTACCCAGTTTCGTGAATGATTTTCATCTGCTTAACGATCGTCGATTTACCAGACTCCCCAGCACCTTTAAAAATAGATGAATAAAATTGTAGAAAAAAAAAACGTAAAATTAACGTCTTGGAAATCAAACAAAATTCATGAGATCCTCGGAGGATTCTGTTGCCATTTCCATACGTTAATTTTCATTCTTCCTAGGGGATTGTCTCATAGGATTTTTGTATATAGCAAAATGTTCTTTGAAAAACTTCTTATAAGATTCTTATATCATCTGATAACACAGATTCGTCCATTGTATACAATTCCTGTAAGAGTACTACGCGATCCTTCAAAGATTTCACAATATCATACAAGTTTCGAATAAGATTCTTCTGCTAAGATCCTGTAAATGATTCCTTAACGTATGTTTATCAGCTTTTAGTCATTCTGTAAGATTCAATGTTCAATACAAAGATGGAGAGTGAATTCTATTTGGTATATACAGGAAGATTCAAATTGTGCGAGACATATTTTGGAGGTAGATTCCCCGCGAAAAGCTGAGACTAAATTCCCTTTATAGTATAGATAGTTTTTCAATTACGGAAGATCTTTGTCGATCAATCGAGAACTGTATAAGTTACACACATGGCCAGCCCTATCTGTGTCACCTATAAGTTCTGTGATTGGTCAACTAAGATCTTCCGTAACTCGACAACTGTGTCCTTTAATTTTTTGGTAACGGGAATTTGGTCTTAGAATTTCACGAAGAATCTACCTCTAAAATATGGCCCTCTCAACTGGAATTATTCTGTATATATATTCTTTCTCATCCAGTTTTATTTAATACTTGGAGTAGTATCATTGTTTCAGGAAAGCGTTGGATGATTGTGAAACGCATGAGTCTACCCTCCTTCACTGCTGAATCATCTAGTCAATATGAGTGATGCACAGGCTCACTTTAATCAGGCAGCTCTATCGGTGTTACACTATCGTATGTATGTGTATATATATGTATATATATATATATACACTACCTATGGTTTATTACACATCACAATATCCTGTCTGTTCCAAATCTCCGATCAGTGTATACATACAGACATACTATACGTATCTAAAACGGTTTCGTTTATATCACTGGTCAATTCTTCATACCTCTGCCAGCTATAATATCTAACATCTAATCGATATCATTCATCAAACAAAACATAACATGTGAAATAAAAACACGAATAACGTGAGCATTGAAAGGCTGCTCTCTCCTGTTATTTTTGTTCTCGTTCGATAAACAGCCACGGTAGATCGAAACAAATGAGTTCGAGCAGTGTTCTTTTGTTTTTCGCGATCATCGGGAGACTGATTTCGAAAATAGTTGTCTTCGTAGTCATGTGATCCTAATTATTTTTCCTAGTGTGAAATCATCGCGAACTCGACATCGTAACGTCGATGAAAGAAAAAATGAAAGACGAGAAAAGAATAGTAATATTTTGTTTTTATGGGAAATTACCAAGCAGCAGGAGTTTGACCTCGCTAGCAGCGCGTTCACCATCGATTCTAAGATCCTTGTCAATTTTCTTTGATCTTTCGGCAGCCTCTTTGTCGCCGGTTGTGCTTACGGCGCATCCCATTTTAACGGATCCGTTATTTTTTTAACGCCCCTTAAATAACGAACCCCGAACGTTTTCTTATTACCTCGTTATTATTATTGTTAATATTGTTGTTATTATTACTAATATTATTATTGTTATTATTGTATTCTTGGATAAAGAGAATCTCGATCTTCGTTACGGATGACACTTGTTGCTTCACGTTGTGCCCGGGCAGTTGCACCCGTGTGGGAACCGCGCCCGCCCCACGCACCACGCACCACAAGCACCGCCTGGCCCGTGGTGTAAAAAGCAGTACTAACAAAACGGCAGTTACTATAAATTCTCCTCACTATTTTAAGTGTTTTATCTTAGTTCGGGGGTTTCAATATTACACGAGGTGTGGCGCACACTTTTGTCACACATTACCGGCTTCAAACTTTTTTACAATATTAACCAACAACGAGTTTTTATACATTATATCGTTTTATTTTCTCACAGATTTTTGATGTTTTAAAACATTGACGCGCCCACACAAATTTAATGACTATATGCTACCTATGCGCCGACGCGCAACTCCATTTTCTATATGGGTATCGTCCAAAGCTTGGTACAGAATATCACGTTATGGGCGACGGGTGTTGTTCGATACGTTTCGATGTTAGGGGAGAATCGGCCAATCAGGACCATGTGAGGCCGGGTATTTTCAAACACATAGCGCGATCTAGCGGACTATTTTCATACCTCAAGGTGTACGATAATTTTCGAATCGCCAGATTCCAACTATTGAACTATCCTCAGGGTTTTTAACAAGAAGAATTTGAAAAAGGAGAACCACTCTACTGGTAAGAAGTATTGTTATTCAATGACTTCACTTGGTAAATTCATAATCTGAAAAGTTACTTTCTAGATTTTTCAGCGAAGGAAACAAGTCGGATTTTAATGATAACGTCTGTCGTCTTTTTTTTAACTTTCCGTTTCTTTGTTTTCAGAGAAACCAAAGGATGTTATTGTAATCACCCCGAAAATGAAAAGTTGAATTTTCAATAGATGTCCAAGTTTTAAAGTCTAGAGAATCACCTTCGATCATTTTCAGATGGACATCTGGATGTACTACACTTGGCGTGTTTGATTCTGACCGGTATGAAGTCGGCGCCACATTCATCTGTCTCCTTTTTTCCTTCATGGTTACACAGAGAAGGAAAAAGACAGAAGACTGTGGGGCCAACTTCACACCGGTCAGAATCGAACACGGCTGAGTGTACGTATTCCATCAATTTTTCTGCCCGACGATATCTCGAGAACGAGTTACCGGATTTCAATGATTTTGGTCCTAATCGACGTGGCTTTTCAAAACTTAAAACTGATTAGATTTTGGCTTTTGATCTGTCAGGACTTTTTGAATTATTTAAATGACAAAATTCTAAAAAATACAATAAAAATGATGATATATTAAGAACGGATGAACGGATTTGAATGAAAATTGGTACCATAAAGTTTTTTGGGTCGTTGATCACGAATTCGACATTGTGCTTTCAAAGTTCGAATAAGATTATGGCATTATTATTATTATTATTATTGTTGTTGTTGTTGTTGTTGTTGTTATTTCATCTCGAGACGAGTTTGAGAACGGGAAGTTCAAAGGCTGGCTCATGGTCAGCCCGAACCCGCTTGTTTTATTTGTTTTTACTTGAATTTTTGGGTATTCAAATACTCTTTAAAAATATTGTTATTGTAGTCAATGTGCTTGCTAGAGTCGTAGCTTGTTTTCAAAACATACGTATTTCTTCAGAAAAACTAGACCACAGATATTTTATTTTATCGGATCTCCTTTGAGGGAATGCAATTAGTAAAAGAAATCAGTTTGTGATTAGAAAGATATACAAAAAACAAAACGTTACTCATGTCTGGATTCTAATTGTGGTTAATTTATTCCTACTTCAATCGAATGCCAATGATTGGGAATTCATTATTGAATTGATATTTGCAGAAAAGACAAAACAGACTAAATGCCGTGCGCCTGTTAAATTCATTATGTTATATTAAATCAACACATCAAACTAGCCCGCCATCATTTTACAAAAATCAATTTCAAAATTCGAATTCGCGTAGGAAGAGACGATAAAGTCCCGCCGAAGATGAAGTTCTTGTCGATCATCCGATACAAACGATTCCTGAAGTAAATCATACCGGAATGTGGCGCCACCTACTAGCAGCTGCCGCGCGACGACACGTCATTTCAATAACCGATATAGACTAGCTATTGAATTAAGCTATTGAGGAATAGAGTAAAGAAGAAACACTACAGCATCATGACATTCAGATAGTAAGAAATACGATAAATTAACGATAGAATAAAAAAATCCGCTGAGAACAGAGTCGTTTGAAAAGGGAGAAAAATAACAAGAAGGCCGTTAGAAGGCTATCCGGTCGCTTGTCTTTCGCGTCTCTGAAAACGCAGGACGTTATTAGAATTTCAAATTCGATTCGGCATATGAATTACAAAATATTATTTACATCTGTATTTCAACAAGATATGTTACATAATTGAACCTGAAGCGTTTGATAATGCTCAGGAATCTGCTATACATGATACTGATACGCTGATACAGTTAAGTCTTCCATGAATTGACCGTTTCTCAAAGGTTGAACTTCCCTTCAAGTCCCCACTCTTGGATCTGCGCAGTCGCAACTGTAAACGTCTACGATGGTACGATGATATACCTAACCTCAAAACTAGAATGCGCGCCATCATCAGAACCGTCGAGAGGGGGGGCCATGAGGGGAAGTAGTTAACTATTGAGAGACTGATTAGTTATCATATGAAAAACAATTAACTTTTGAAGGGTCAATTTATACATATAATGACCTCGACTGTAGTATTCTATTACATTAATCTAACCTAACCCCAACCTGACTTTACTACTTCGTTAAAGAAATTCAATATCGCGGAACTGCAATTATGATGACTAAATAAAAATGGTGAACTTCGGACCATAAAATATTCCTAACGCAGTGCGATATAAGACAATTTGTCTACACAATAAATTTCAGGGATTAACGCCAGTAGTTCGTGAAATGATGGTCTTGACTTTTGAAAATAGCAATTTGTCAAGTTTGCGAACGGAAAAGTACTCTGCATGTCATTGTCATGCATTTATGGATATTTATTCGATACGCTCGAAAGCGTTTTTCTCTAGACTAGTTATTCCCAGGTATATCCAAAGGTAGACTTTGCATATACAAAGGAATTAGTGAATGGTATCACTTATTCAAGAGAATTCTCTGATACCGATGTCTTGTAAAAACTGTTATGTGTTATTTCACATATCAATTGAAAACCCACGAGAAACAAAGAAGCTAACAGAAAAAGATAAAATTCTTGATTCAGCTATCAGTAATCGTGAAATTTGATAAAGTTTCAGGTAACTACTCAAGAAGGAGAGATAGATTCTTGCAGATGTGCTTCTGCACTGGCGAGCAGAGAGAGATAATAGTTGAAAATTTCAGAGGGCAACCCTGAGTCGAATGGAAATGAACTGTAAGAATTTTTCTCAAGTTCGGAGTGTCTAGAGCTGAAAAGTGGTTACAAGTCAATTACATAATGGCCTTAAGCTTGTATAATCGCAGATGATCACCGGCAAACTTATCTATCTGATTAATCATTATCTAATCTCAAATGATTGAAATCTATCATTAAATCCACATTTTTGTGTCTGGTTGTGTGATGAGTCTGCAGGGTTTTTGAAATACTTATTTGAAGAATCTGTATAGATCACACAGATTTGCTTTATTGGTAGACACAGTACACCTGTATGTGTGTTTACCTAGTGTACATATATATACCTATATATATATATATATATATATAGTGTAGAGTTATCTTCATAAATTCAGTACTCGTGGTAGGTACTATATACATTATAGGTGATAATTTATTCACACCTCTGCACATTTGAGATATCAAGTTTGAATGTATGCGATAATTGAAGCATAATGGAGAGATAACTGAGCTTCTTTTTTATTCAATCATAGTTCAGTCGTGCGTGTACGCAATGTGTAATACGACCCCACGCGTGCAGTTTCAATTCCTCTCAATTGAGGACATGCTTAAATGAACCTATTTAACCTATATTTATAGCCTACGACGTGCAAACTGAGTGAACATTTACACGCAGGTGTATTAGCGGCAAGAAAAATACATGACACTCAACTATTCGACCGACAATATAGAACACAGCCACCTCAAAAACCCTGAGCAAATAAATACAATCAGGGTTTTCAGCATTTTCAGGCAGCACACTTCTTTTCTCTAGCACAATCAACTTCTCTCTTCTAGAATCTGTTGTATCTACCCTACTGTAAATTCTTGTGTAAAAAAAAACTCACATGGGATCAAGCAAGGAATAGCTATATATCAAAATAGCACAGGAGATTATAGGATCATGTCAGCAGTATGTGTAAATATTGTTCTGAAATTGTGGATCATGTAAGGTCTTTTATGATCTTACAGGAACTTGTTTAGTCCTACATGTTTGACTACATGAGTCTAATAACCGTGTGTGATCCTTCACGACATCACAAGATGCATGTGAGATCCCCAAGGAGATTTTTATTCTTCTTTCCCAAGACTTATAAGATTCTTGTGTGACCTTGCAAGACAGATTTGTCCATACGGTTATATGATTCCTGTAAGAATCAGAATTATATGTTTTTTAGAAAGGTTAAAGAGAAATCATTTCGAAGATGAAAGTCTAGTATTTTCGATACTTTCCTTTTCGAATTTCTACGATTATAGTCACGCAAGTCATGTGAGGTCGAAAGAAAGCGCGGGAAAACGACGAGTTGTCTACTGCTGCGCTCTTCAGAATCTTCTGTTAGCATCTAGATTTCGAAAGATTCGACCTTAGTCTAGTAGACGATGATTTGAAGGGTGTTAGTTTGAAGAAAACAAGTAGATACCGGTCGTTTCCCAAAGGATCTAATATTATTCTTCAGTAGTTCTTGAAATTGCTTGTGAAAATTTAACGCGGTTCGATTTGCGTAAATATTGAAATAAGTTTTATGATTCCGATTCGTTGTTAAGTTGACTATCGGAGTTTGTTGTCATTAGTTCACGATAATTTTGATAGTCACCCTGTAGAGTCAACGCCCTAGTATGAATACTTAGCTCCGGCAGCCAATATACTGATAACAGTCACCGCAGTTTAGCGAAAACGAATTTTCGCTCACGACAGCTACCTTAGCTTATTTGGATGGAATTATGTGCTTATATGTATTGGCAGTATGGCAACCTTTTGGATTGAAAAAAACATCGCCTAAAACCAGACCCTACCAAACCGGTACGGGGGTAAACACGCCTGATTTATTCTTTTCAAGACTATACGTCGCCTGGGAAATGATTTAAAACACATTTTAGGCCGGATTTTAACCCTTAGAGAGACACTCTGCAATTCAATGACTACTTTCAAGACCAAACCAACTGTTTTTTTTTTTTTTTTCAAATTACTCACGCCACGGTTCTTTTTTCAAAGCCAGTTAAAGAATCTACGAACAGTTTTTTTTCCTAGCAAAAGCTATGCAAAAGATTCCAAAATTGTGATTCGGATATTACAAGGTGTCAAGATAACGAAATGCACACATAGATGTATTGGCATGAATATAGGTATAGCCACGCCGTCTATACGATTATAGGGGCGCATTAATCGGAGAATCCGATCTCTAGAAAAGTATAGAGAGTGTAGCTGAGTGTAAGAGTTTTAAACAGACCTATAGACGTCTAACGCACGTATCGACTCCTTTTTTTTTAATGCAGACAGCATTTCATAAGAGATTCAAGTGCTAATGAATGAAAACGATGGGGAAAAAAAAAAACTAAATCCTTTGAAAAACAAGCTCGGATCTTGACACTGAATTACGATATTTGTTGCTCCTTGTGTAGATCACTTTACAAAACGACCGTCTTGAGTATGAGGCTTGTAAAATATTAGCGACGATTCTAATTTCGAAAACAAAGCTTCAGCTCCAAAGGAGCCAATCAACTCTTAAGTGATGCTGATAGAGGGGTGTCTTCGAATAATGTTTTGAACAAATAAAAATTGCGGGTCCAAGGGGTTAAATTCGCCCGGCAATTTTATAAAGGGGCTCAAGTTTATGCGAATCGCGTGGTACGTAATAATTGAACGGGCCCAACCTTGCACCAGTAGCGCAAGGAAATACAAACGAACTATCCATTAAGTTCGCAAAGTGGATAAGAAATGAATCGACCATGAAATGTCAACTCGTATAAAACTTTGACATTTCTCTAAAGTAGCTCATCTTGCCTCCGCTATATTGGTAGCTATAAATGTTAAGTAAATGGAAAGAAAAAAATATCAATTTTGAAATTCGATCAACATATATCGCCTAGTGACTAGACTTTCCGAATGTTGGGACACTATTGAAAAAAAAGAACTCCATTCTTATCTGCATCTCCGCAGCTGACCAAGAAACTACATATGTCGTAATTTCTACATAGATTGTAATGACAATCCATTATGTAAACAATGTGAAAAATATTTATAATAATAATTAAAAGAAATTTATTCAATTCCTGACCTTTGATAACCCATTCATCATTTATGTCAGTTATTCTTGTTATGTTTGTAAATTTTTTCTCTCGTACATTAAGAGCTGTGGATCGAATGGAAAAGCTCTGGAGGTGGCATTTAATCATAACTTTGATAAGCTCAGGTATCGATGTCGCGTAGTAGAAAATTTTACTCGCGATCGATTTTCAGTTTTGAGCTAATCTTAACGCTGGAAATTCTAACTTGCTCTAAGTTTGTCGGAAATGAATCACCGAGATCGAGGGATTGATACGATCGCGCAGGACGACATGAGAGCCCGGATCATACCGATATATTAATGTCATCTTGATAACGTCGATTCTATGTATAACATGTATACGACTGCTGATATTATGTGCATACATGTATGATATATTGATGGTTCTTCTATACGTTTTATCCCCTCCCCAGATTTTCAGGGTATCACATGGATATAAGATCTACTCAAACGCTGCCTGCGAATAAGTTTAACATTTCTCTGCATGCACCCAACGGGCGAACACTCGAACGTGATTAACGACTCGTATCGCCCGATATTTTGTGAACTTTCGACTCACTGACTGTAATAAATTTTTTATCACCTAATAATTAGTAATTATTACACTCGTGTGACAATGTATTTCGGTTGTAAAGAGCTGACGTAATTGAATTTCTCTTATCAATGCTGAAATTACTCAGCTGGGTTCGTTTCAATTTATCTTTGTCCTTTTTTTTCGCAAACTTAAATTCAGAGCAAGAAAATCGTTTGGAATTTTCTCCCGTAAAGTTTTCCTAATTATTTTTACGTAAAGGAGAAAAATTTTGAGAACGAATTAATATATTCGCTTAATAATCTTCAGTTTGTCAAAACGATCTTTGCGTTCTTTATTTAACAAGAAATTTATGGCTTCTCATTTTTACGGTTCCAAAATTCAAATGTCTTTCCACTCCAAGTAGAATAGATTCTAAGATTCTCTGTTATGAAATGATTTGGGTCAACATTTAGAATATTTTTTTCGATGCGTTCTACCGAACGTTTAGAATGTCAGAGATCGCTGATGATATTTTTTACGACCTTTATAATGAACATATTTGCCAAAAAATGGTAATATACAAGATTTTAATCAAATATTCCTACGAAACAAAATCATTTGGTTGAAGATTCCTGTATCTTTCTTTATTCTTTGCTCTTGCAAGGTCTTGTCCAATATTTTTATTCGATTCATTCCTTTACGATTTGTACAATCGACAGCATACACGGCTAGGAACAGTGGTATAAAAAAATCCTAGTTTAACATTCCAACGCGCAAGAACACGATTTCGGTTAAGATTTATACCTGTTCTTTCTTTTTTCTCTCAATATCATATGGAATATTTTATATTCCATTTATTCCTTTCCGATGATTATAAATTAAAACGTAACCGGAAAAATAATCGTAATATATAAAACTTTATATTCCCGGGAATCAATTTATTTTCGAAAGGATGTTCGCTGGTGTACATACAATGACACCTGGAAGAGTGGCGAGAGCATTGTGGGGGTTTATTCGGTATAGATTCGCAACTATAAAATAACACGTTTAGAAAAGATAGGAATCTAGTCGACGATATAAGTAGATATGTAACTTAGTAACTAGTGTCGACTGCTGTAGTACTCACCAATCCGGCGGTTAGTGAAGACGCGCTTTGCGTCTGATCGCCTGTTTAATACATACATATAATACCGTGTTAGGTTTTAATTGAATAACAATTGAACGTGTTGACACAGAATACTTGCTTCAAAGCGTTTCAAGTGTTAAATTACGTAGTGCATACGTTCGAAATCTGAAAGTGATCTGATTTTCGAACAATTTCAAACGTATTGTTACGCGTTTTGAATGAAAATAAGAACTGAAAATCCACAACGTATCGATGTATTCGAAAACATTTGAAATTCGAATCTGAACAGATTTTCGAACACATTTAAACATTGCTATACAAACCGCGCTCGCACAATTTTAATGAAAACTGCCGAACGAGTATTTGAATAAAAGTATAAATAATTTCCCGACTCGTTCCGAACAGTTTTGAAAAAAATTTGAAATTCAAAACTGAACGGAGTCTCAAGAACTGTCAACCGATGTAATTATACATGTTTCTATGTAATACAAATGACAGCTAGGAGAAAAAATAGCATGTTAATGTAAATACTAAACATCCTTTTACAATCATTTTAAAAACGTTCGAAATTAAAAACTCCGCGGATTTTTCAGGTATTTCGAACGTCCGTACAATTCTTACTCGTAACTTTTTAGCGACGTTTTGTTTTCCCAACCGGAAATCGCGGATTTGATAGTGTTATAAATATTTCTCTAAACAGCAGGAATTTCTTTAGACAATCATGTTCGATCACGTGGACGTATTGTTCGAGCATGTGCTCATCCACTACCGATGGTTATTTGTGATCTTTTTTCTGATGCCTTTATCCCTCGGCTTCGATATATTTAATTACACCAGGAACTGGATCGTATTCAAACTGAGTAGCGCTCCGAAATTGCATGACAAGAAAGTTCGGGATGTTCAGAGGCAGGTGAGACTTAAACATAATTATATCTAATTCATGTTTGTGTATAGTATAATGTATAAACATTACGCGCGCAGCATAAATACCGAATCGTTATTCATACTTACAGAAAGAAAGAAAAGTTAAACGTTTGTATACCTATACACATGACTCCGAGTCAATCAGTCAATTATAAAGAATATTATACCTCTTAAAGATAGAACACACAATCTAGTCTCGTTACCACGACGATAACGATCCGTTCAAATATGAATGACCAACAGTGGCGTCGATATTTCACCGTTTATATCCTCCTCGCTTCAACCTTATTGGCCCTTATTTTTTTCAGCGACCAAATACCTACGTCAGGGCAATATTCAGTACGTTCAAATAAGCTGCTCGATCGAATTTTTTGCCCTTCATGATATTCAAACTATTCGTAAAATATAATATATATAAAAGTTTAGCTATAGCTACGAGCTAGAGTTCTCATCGATAAATTTTAGTCTTCCGATGAAACTATATTTTGCTGTTTCTTTAGGGTATCTTGACGTGAGTTAAAACAAACAATGTAATAATTTACGTTCTTTTGTCGTTTATTCGAATTCAATCAAGGTTACTTCTTACATTAACAATATTCTAATCAGTCATCCACTTACTTTTTTCTCATTTGGCTGGAAAGAGAAGTTTTCAGTGAAACCGTTATCGGTTTTTGATGATGTAATTTGAATGAATTTTAAGGGCACCATTCTGGCCGAATTCGAATTTTGAAATTTTAATATGAAATTGGAAATCAGCGATGTCGAAATCGCTTTGTAACCATCTTCATTTCCAAAATATTTGCGGCATGAGTTAAGAATAATACCGAATCCTGTATTAAACCGAACTCCAAATTGAATAAAATTCCCATACAATCTGTTCAAATATAGCACACAAAAGAAAAAAAATCTACGAAATACTGGAAACGACTCGATTCTCACGACAGACTCGACAAGACTTCTCTTGCGGATTGCAGTCGAGTAATAGGTGCGAAATTGAAAATATGGAGATTTTCTAGCCGTGCCGTAAACAGAAAGACTGGACAAGCTTCTATTTTACCCGAATTTATTGATCGTTGATCGATCACACGGGTTAAACTTGCAAGGTAGACAATGAATCGAGCAATGGTGACCATGGGCCCCTACTATTTATTTTGCGACCCTAATGTGAATTTCGACGTGTATGAATGTCTGCATCAACTCGACTTTGCTAGTTCTTTTTAGTAACTGTAGATGGTAAACAAATGTGTACATTTGTACAAACATTACGATATGTTTCGTAGTACTCCGCTGTATATCCTCTCAGACCATTCTCTCTCATTAAAACGATAGTTTGTTTCACAAATATTTAAAAATTTGAAAGAAAAAACCCGTCTAGGTCATCTGAATTGGCGGGAAATAATAATTTGAAGAAACAAATTGTGATGATTTGCCGTGTGAACGCAACATATCATTTACATTTATGATAAATGAATCATACCCACGTTCCCAGATTAAAGAATGGAAGGAGAGTGGAGCAGACCGCCAAATGTGTACAGCACGTCCTGGATGGCAAACTATGAGCTTCAGACAACCACGCTACAAATCTTCCATGTTCAAAATTAACATCAACTTGGTGGATATCTTAGAAATTAACGTTGAAGAGCAGGTAAATATATCATACGGTTTTGTCATTAAATAATTATCCTCTCCTCTATTCGCAGTTTTTGCTAAGTTATGATCATCATGTTTTTTTAACTTCCAAAAACAAATACATTTCTTTCTCGATCCAGTTACTCTGGAGCATTTTCAAGACTATAGATCCATTCCTCATTTTGAGTTTGATATTCCCTTTGAAGGCCTGGTTCCTAAGAAATCAATACTTTATCGCTCTCCCTCACTTATACTTACGATGAGAATATATTCCCGGTCTATAATATGGTCACCTGTTTTGATTAGGTACTCGGATACTCTAGCGAGATACTCTAGAGATATTGCCCAAGGTTGATACACCACCGATCTATCTGTATCTTTTTAGATCTCTCTCACTTTTAATTAGCCTCAAGCCTTTTATATTAACAGTATTATTATTATCAACATCTACAAATTATAGCATAATAGTACTGAATTATTTATGATATCCTCATACCTCTCTTGCAAGGTACTATTTACCACTCATTTTCTTATTTTTCTTTCTTTTTTATCGTTTCTTGTTGCTTCTTGTACACATGCGGCAGCCTGCATGCGTACCATATACTTATATTATTTCATTATATAACTGTCTTGTCCTTAGGGGATAATCTTGTCCCGCAAGCGGTAGAATCAAATGCTTCTCTCTTTCTCCTGCTCTCACACAATTTATCTATAACTCTTGATTCTAAACAGCAAACCTTGTTCGAATTCTGATTACAGTATGTAAGAGTTGAACCGATGGTAACGATGGGTCAATTAACAGCAACCTTAGGCTCCCTTGGATGGACGATACCCGTCCTGCCAGAGATAGACGATCTGACTGTCGGTGGGTGTTCGAAAGAACTTTGATCCCACTGTAGAAGAATTGACTTGATAGTCTATGAAAAGATTCTTTCGAATTACAATTCTTTCAGGTGGCCTTGTGATGGGAACTGGAATTGAGACTAGTTCCCACAAGTTTGGATTGTTTCAGCACATCTGTCGTGCTTTTGAGATAATTCTTTGTGATGGATCTATAGTCAAATGTACCAAGGAAAATGATCCTGATCTTTTTTATGCCATTCCATGGTCCCACGGGACATTAGGATTTCTCTTGTCGGTTGAAATACAGATTGTCTCGGCTTCGAAGTACGTCAAGCTGGAATACCAGCCAGTTACTTCTTTAAGAGAGGCCTGCCAAATCTTCAAAAAACAAACCTTCAAGAAAGAAAACAATCAGTTTGTTGAAGGACTTATGTTTTCTAAGGAACGAGGTGTCATTATGACTGGTAGGGGCCGTAAAGTCAGTAATTGTGGTAATAGATATAATAAAATTAGCGGTATATCCCCTGGTTTTGAAGAATTATTCATCTCCCTCGTATGCTCGTCTCTTTTTTTTTCAACTCCACTTTTTTATAACATGAATTTCTTCCTCTCTTAAGGAAATATGGTCTCCGAGGCAGAGGAGCACCTAGTCAATCGAATCGGTCGATGGTACAAGCCTTGGTTTTTCAAACATGTTGAAAGCAAATTTGAAGATGGTCCAAGGCTGGAATACATTCCTTTGAGAGACTATTATCACCGGCACACAAGGTCTTTGTTTTGGGAACTGCAAGACATTGTACCATTTGGCAACAAGCCCATTATTAGACTGTTACTTGGATGGATGATGCCGCCGAAAGTTTCCCTCCTAAAATTAACGCAAACTGCTGCGACTAAAAAACTCTACGAACATAATCACATAATTCAGGATATGCTTGTTCCCATCGAATATCTAGAAGACAGCATCTTGAAGTTTCATAAAGCTGTGGAGGCATGGAATATTGCTTTTAAATAGTCTGAAAACAACATTATTCTATTTCATTTCATCTGCAAACACTTTTCAGGTCGATTCCAGTGACCCTAAGACACCCTAGCTAAAATTAAATAGATTTCTGTGCATTTTCTTATCCCTTAAACTTGATCAAAAAATGAATTCCACTTTAGGTCTACCCTTTATGGTTGTGCCCATTCAAACTGACCCCTGAGCCAGGCTTGGTGAATTCAAAGACCTCAGAGGAGAGGATGTATGTGGATATCGGTGTCTATGGTGTGCCAAAAGTAACGGATTTCAAGCCAATGGAAACGACGAGGGAAATAGAAGAATTTGTCCGCAAAGTAAATGGCTACCAGATGCTGTACGCTGATACGTACATGACTAGACAAGAATTTCGTAAAATGTTCAATCACATTCTTTACGACAAAGTTAGGGATAGGTTGCAATGTAAAATAGCTTTTCCAGAGATATATGACAAAGTTAAAAAAACAGCCAGAGTATAACTGGCCAATTATCTGATTGTGAGTCCAGAACTAGGCGTACGCTAAAGTATTGATAGAAAATGCCAAGTAATTAAATCTAGCTGAATATGTATACTATTTTTTAGATAAATAAAGGAAAACGCTCACGATTAATATTTATCAGAGTTTATGTGGTGATGATGATGATGATGTTTCCTTTAAACCAGCCAAATAATAATAATTCGATGTAGAGAGTATTTCAAAATTTTTTCTTCCTTCCATAGCGAGTGTCTGTTTACTTCACGTCCATTGTTAGGCGATAATCTTCTTAAGAGTTGTTTTGTTCTTTTTTTCTCTTGCCCTGCGTACCTCATCGAGTCATTCACAACTCAACAACAGTTTCCAATATTTATTCTGTGATGATGTACGTAAATCAGTAATAGAAATATGAAGATGAAGATCTGCGACTATTTGGTAAGTTAATGTTTTGTATAATGTTCGCGACATTTGCATCTATCCTTGATTTCTTTCTCCCACACAGCTGTTTTCTGCATTTGCTATTGCATTAGCAGCTACAGAGGAAAAAGCTCACACCCCAACAGCCCTAGAATATATAAACCGACAACTTGAAGAGACCAAAGTTGATATTGCTAAATCTTACAGCGCGGATTCATCGCTAGGTAAATTTTGAAAAATCTGAAATATCTGCGACTCAAGATCTTTTGAGAAAAACAAGATCCTCTGAGCACGAAATTGCTAATATTCTATATCACCTAACTTCTTTATTTTTGAGCTAAATTCTCTCTTCATCGCACAAGATCGACGCTAATTCAACTTGATTCAAATCACAGATCGAACTTACGACGTTCGATGGAATCAATTATGGGAAGAGCAAGTAAATTCTGATCACGCCTTGTCGCTGAGTTTCTCTAATGAGACATTTGTCCTGGCCGACGAACGTGTTCTTCATGTACAGTTGGATGTATCTGCTAAAGTTATGTTGCATCAAGTGGCGATAATCAGCCAGCAAAGGGCAGCCAAATTTATTAGAGTGAGCTCTTTTTTCTTTTCTCAAGGCAAAAGTAATACATCAACTAGTTTAGTTTTTTGACTCATCCGCTACTTAATCTTGCCCCCTTTTACGCCAGACTATAGTATGGAAAGAGTCGCTGTATCTTCTAATATGCCAAGAAGACGGGTCATGCAATCTTCACGTTGGACTGAACACAGATGAGTTGCGCTATCGCCAAATAGTTAAGCATCGAGGGCTCCCGCTGGATGCGCAATTCTTTACTCAACTGAATCACTTATACCTTGTCGTAGCTGACAACAGCGGCCAATTCTCTGTTCCCTCTGTGTAAGCTATTCAAAAGAAGAAAAGAGATTCATGAATTTCTTCATTATTTATTCCAAAATCCATCGCTCCCCTCTTTTTCAGGATTTATCGCTGGACTGGTACCTATATGGATGTAATCGCAGAGATAGCTACGACAGGCGCAGTTTCGGTTACAACATTCAATCACAAACATTCAACGATAATAATATTCGCCCAGAATGTTCAAGGCCGGCCTAAGATTGGCTCCGAGGTATTTAGATTCAAGAATGGCTTAGTTGAGAAGATACAATTTCTAGCTACGGATGGACCTACCTCAATCCATCATTACGAGTATGATGGAAAGGTTTTTCTGTTAGTAATAAACGAGATGAGTGCTAGCAGAGTTTTCTGGTGGGATGGTCAGTGGCTTTCGTTCCTTCACAATCAAAAACTGATTGCAATAAATTCTCTGAATTTCACTGTGACTTATAATGACCCGTTTTTTCAGGCAAAGAGTTCTTAAACTGGATGGAATTACACGAGATACAATCACCGACAAAAGTCAATATAGTTTATATCGGTGGTGATACATTGTTGTTAGTCTCTCAACAGGTAATCCTTTCTGATCGGTATGGGAAATCACGAGCTCCGTAACAGTTCTTTAGTCAAATCTCTATAATTTTTATCCACGAGTTTATCCTCTCCGAAGTAACTTCTCCCATTTCTCTATTTCAGAACACTCTATCATTGTACAGGATCATGAACCTTGCCTACACAGAGTTAAATTTATTGGAGATGAAAGATAGGCATATGATCACGGATTTCAACGCCCGTGTTAATGGAAACTCAATAATCCTGGTACTGGTTACAAAATCGGAGGGAAATTTCTATCGCATCGAGCCGGTGGAATTGGTCATAAAAAAATCAACTACAAGTAAGATACCTCCACTTTTTAAATCTCCTAGTCTCAAGATTATCGCCTTATAATTTATTCCTCACAGAAGATCCACCCCAAGAAGCTGACCATACTTTGCAGTATCTGAAACAGCTCGACCAACTGCTAGAAGACCGTATGCCAGCGATTGTGAAGGCGTACAATCATTGGCCATCTCTTTTGCCATTCTCAGAGGACATTGTCGTCTCTTCTCCTCTAGAGTTTGAGGACCTTGAGATGAATTCCGGCAGCATTCTGGATCTCCGCGTTTCAAGCCCTGCAGATATTCTGACTCCAACAGAGCTAGCCAGTGGCTTAGAGCAGTTGAATCTTGCTGCAGATTCTCTAATTTCACAATCAAGCGAGTTTATATTTCCAAACGAGATGGCAGTATTGATGGGAACAGTAGTTGTCAAAGGCGATGCGTTCTTTGATGAAATGCACATTGATTCTTTGATCGTGGAAGCGTTAAATGGACAAAAGGTCAATTTTGATGGCGTTTTGTCATATACAAAAGATCAGGACTTTCCTGATCCACTCCGAGGCAATGTTATCACAATCGAGAACTTGGAGGTTGATTCTCTTTGTGGAATTCCATTTGAAAGTGAGTCTTGAACCATGGTAAATGTTGGCATGGTAAATAACGGAAAATTTTCATCCGCAGACTGGCTAATGACGAACGACACTAATCGAACTGCTCTAGACTTCTTTTCGGACAATGTCAAAATCCTTAACGACACAGTTTTAGTCCAGTCTGATCTGTTGGTCAACAATCTTGGGGCTTCAGGATTAAATAATTTGGATCTGAAGACTTTTGTCAATGATTTATTTATCGTTGGTTCACAGCAGGAAATAACAGGTCAATTTTTAAAATGGAAATCAGATGCTGATACCTCCATTACTCATTTGTGTTTCAAATTGTTTAAAATTCGAGGAAGCTATCGGTACCAGCCTTTTCTTTTCTGTTCTCAGGTAGCATATTCTACAAACAAGGATTAAGCGTGTATGATCTAAAAATTAATGCTATGAATAGCATTAGCGCTGATCAATTATTGACTAAAACAACCGACCAGCAACTGGGAGATGTTTTAATGAAAAATGTACACATCGACGATCTTTTTGTTGGAACAATTAACAATGTTTCACCAAACAACGCAGCTAGAATATCTAAAGAGAATGTCATTACAGGTATTATGCTTATTACGTTATTGCTAAAATGTATCTCTACCTTGTCTCATCTATTCTTTTTTCTCATTTTTCAGGTCAAGTTACCTTTCGCAATCTTCGAATCACTGATGAGCTTGTTGTCGAAGGTGTTTCGCAGCTTTTTGATCTGCGACCGATTCAACTGTACAGTACCGTCAAGATAAGCGGTGATTTGGTCATAGAAAGCCTGGACTTGAATTCTGAAAGCTTGCTTGATCTGAACGACCTAAAATTAGACATAAATTCTTTGTTCAGAGATTATTGGACCAAATCTACAAATCAAACGATACTTCATGACGTTACTCTGGCCAGAGGAATAACGATAGATGATCTGTACGCTGATTATTTAAATGGGTACAAAGAAGATGACTTTTTGTACACAACTGCTACAGAAATACCAGAAAAATTTGGAAACCTACATTTTAAAAGGCTCGAAATCGACGGTCTGTTACTCGCCGGAGGGAGAGAACCGACGGAGTCTGTGGCCTCTGAGGATACTTTAATCGTTAATCAGAAAATTGAGATAAAAAAACTTGAAATTAAAAATCTAAAAGCTCAAACTTACAACAAAATTAATGTCCAAGATATCGCGAGAGGAAGAATTGGTGTGAAAATTCCTGGGAAAACAAAATACGAGAATCTTGTCATAGAAAATGGTCTTAGGGTTCGAGAACTACT
The DNA here is from genome assembly GCA_947538915.1 of Tenthredo distinguenda. Lineage (NCBI taxonomy): Eukaryota > Metazoa > Arthropoda > Insecta > Hymenoptera > Tenthredinidae > Tenthredo > Tenthredo distinguenda. The sequence goes on from OX384531.1 coordinate 29,668,899, forward strand.
GGTTAAATTCCTGAACAATCGAAACTTGACGAATTTCTTTGAAGAAGCTTTGGACGTCGATGAGAACCATGCAATTGATTATCTGGAGCTAGAAAAATTGGAAACTGGTGATTTTAACATCCAAGTATTGAACGATCTGAAGATGATTGACTTTGACAGAATGTTAAAATACAAGGATATCTCCGCTGTAAAGAATGTCACTGTCGACGGAGATCTCCTAGTGAATGGAAACGTGAGAGTCGAATTTATAAATAATATGAATTCCGCAGATTTTATTAAATTCTTATCCAATGCCGACGTAGAACTAAGAGGCCATGAGATGTTCGATAAATTCGTCGTCTTTGGAAATTTGAGCGCCAATCTTCTCTGTGGTATCAAAATAGAAGATCTGGCTGATAATACCCTGTCCAAGACTAAACCCCAGAGCATTACTGGACACTATTCCTTCTACAAACTCCAGGCTGATGTTTTAAGCGCTCAAATAATCAACGAGTGTAATGTTACCAGTTTGAAACTCATCAGTGATCCGCTGATCATTGAAGGAGATGTTACTTTCTCAGATCTACTCGTTAAAGGCGATATCATCACTGGGTACTTCAACAATCAAGATATTGCAGAGGTATCTATTGATCTGAATTCTTTTATCACCATAAAAAAATCCGCATCTTTAAGTAATAAAATTGTGATTATTCTTCAGAATCATCCTCTTAATAACGATTTTTAGATCTATGAAGCGGCCTTGCATGTTCCTTTCACTCGCATCGCAAACCTATCGATAAATGGTAGTATTTTTTGGGAGGATTCAGCAACGGAACTGAAATCCCTCTCGTATCTGTTCAGCCATGCTGTAACTAAAAATACAAATCAAACTATCGCAGGGGAAGTTGTTTTCACAGATGATATTTGCGCCCATCGTTTAACTTGTGGTGAAACTATCGGGGACATAGACATTTCTTCGATCGTTTCAGACGCCGTTTATCCTATTGGACAGTCGATTGTCATGAAAGGACAGAAACTTTTGACAAAGGGTTTAACCGCCAGACGATTAACTGTCTCCGGCAATATCGATATCCCAAATATTAACAGATGGAATATCTTGAACCTTAACTCTTCAATTGTAAGAAAATTTGATACACAAATTATTTCCGGGGCTACAACCTTCCATAAAGACGTTACCATCGAACGATTAGAAGTAGCAGGCACGGTTCACGGCCTACCAACCACAGGGATCGTGACTTACAACGACAAGCTTCCGAGTAACACTAGATTCACAAATCTCGAAGTTCAGAATGAAGTAAGTGTTAACAAACTGGACGGGATTGACTTTGAAGGGTTCATTAAAGATCGAGTTACGCTGAATGGACATCATGAGATTTATAACGATGTTGTGTTTCTGGACCCAGTCATTGTTACTCGTAAGTAATTACAGTTATTATAAAACTAGTCTAAACTTGTAAACTTTTTTAAGTGCTAGCCCTTCATGTATCTTCATATAGAAAACGCAGTTTTATCCTCCATAAATGGGGTCAATGTGTCCGACGTTGTGCTCAGGGGCACTAAAGAAGCTCAAGTAATATCAGGTGAGAAGATATTCCTAAGAGACTTCAGTGTCCATGGTAATGTCACAGTTGACCTGATCAATGATATGCGCATAACAGAAGAATACAAAAACGGTATTTTCAACAACGAGGATATCTACATAAATGGAAATATCGTGAGTATCACGCTTTGCTATCTCAAAATACTCCGGCATACTCATACATCGCCAAATCTTCTGTTCTCAGATATTCTCAGCGGATTTTCGTACACTCTCAAACGTTTCTGTGTACGGATTCGTAAATGGAGTCAATGTGACACAGTTTTCTGAAGACATGTCTGCAGAAGCAGTAACAACCATTGAAAACTTGGAAAAGAATCAGGCCTCTGTGGACAGAATGATAGACATATCTCTGAACTACACTAGAAATCTACAAGATATATTCTTCTACTTTGATGCACAGCCGGAGCTCGTTATCAATGCCCCAAATATCTACAAAGTTCAATCTCTGACAGTGGGATCAATGACCAAATTGAATCTCTATGGTACAGAAAAAGGCTGGCACTGCGGTCTGCCGAATTCCTGTCTCTGCCCAACTCAATATGTGGCAGAGCTCCTTGATTACGAGTGTAAAATCTGGAAGATAAACGGATCTCGGACAATCTATAATGTGCATGATTCAGAGGGACGCTTTGGGGTGAATATCATCAGCAACACTACATCGAGTGATCTTTTTTGTACCCAGAAAAATCCTGGCACAGAATTCACTACCATCTCTTGGATGACTCCACGAAAACTATCTACAGGACATATCACAGGAGAGATCAGGAACAACTCCTTGGAAATAAGCGGATATCTTAGCGATGCTAAAACTTTTACTATTGGAGGTGAGACTACTGCTAATTATATGATCACAGATGTTTATTTTCCTCCTGCAATCAGCCATGTGAAATCATATATGATTTTACAAGATCCTACAAGACCTTTTCATGATTCACGATATTGAATTATAATATTTATATAAGGTTCTAATACGATCCTATGCATAAGATGATCTACTATTTTCTGGTGTCATTTTTTCTGATATTCTCCTATGTGAATATGTCGCTCTTGACTTTTTTCAAAGATCAATGGCTTATCTTCGAGCAATGCCTTCTCTAATAATGCGGAAAATTCAGAGAAACTATGATCCCAAATACTCAGCATTTTTGTATCCGGTTTCTGATATAATCATCGATTCTTTATTATTGAATGAACTTTTACAGAAAAACTCTACATAGTTCTGGCCATTTACTACATCGCCGAGCTAAAATCGCACGACGTTAGTTCGTTAATCTATGAGATAGACTTGAATAGCAATGAGATTAGGTTGGTGCAGGAAATTCCTACGAGTAGTGCTGTTGCTCTAGACGTATTTGCAACTAAATTGCATGGAATGCATCTTCTTATCGCATGTGGACACGATCCGGCCGAGTCTCAGCTCCATCGTTTTAACATGCGCGATTCCAAGGCAGGCAGTAAAATTTTCTAAATATACTAAAAAAGTAGATTCGAAGACCATTAATTTAATATCGTTACAGTTCGAGCTTTTGCGGACTTTCCGGACCGGAGGAAGCCTCAATGTTAAGAGTATCATTCAGGGAGAAGAATCTTTCGTTTTGCTTGACGACCCGCTGGCTAACTCAGTCCACATTTTTAATTACAAAATCGAATTTGATAATTATCATTTTTACCAAAGTCTTTATCACGGATCGACGGTGAAAAATATTGAAGTATTTTATTCAGGAGGTAAAGTTGAAGCCCTCATTCTTTTGTTCACGATTCTATAATTGCCTTCCGTAATCTTTTGTCTTTCATTATTGTTTGCACAATTCTTTGATTTTTACAGAATTCGGCGCCAGTGACGCGTATGTGATCGTTACTACCGACGAAGGACGATTCTTCTTATACGAATACATGTTCTTTGGGGTAAAAATGAAAAGACTCGATAAATTATTTTCTATCCTACTACCATACATTTATTTTATTTATTCTCTAGGGATTTCAATTACGCGCGCAACAATGGCTCGACGGTGTTCAAACCATGACGCCGTTCCAATTCTCTCGGCGTCGTTACATTTTCGCCGGTACCGTGACAAACAGTACGGTTTACAGAATGATCGAACAAGGACCGAACTATTATTGAAAATATTTGCAATTCGTCTTATAATGCATGTGTAATTTACAATATTCTACGCAAAAGAAAAAGGGAAAAACAAACAAAAAACGAAACAAAAACTCGAAAAAAAAAGTTATTAAGAAATCTTGTTGTTACTAATTTATATATTTATTGTTATTTAAATAATTCTCTTATTTATTCTATTGTATATACTATATTATATATTTTTCATTAATTATTATACTTCTATTGTTGTACAAATTTATCGTACAAAATATATTTCCCGTTGTTGCCTAAAAACGAACAGCCGTTTGTTTTCAAATTCTCAGCAAAAACGTAATTGATGTCCGTATATGTTCGTCGTTGTCTTCAGTTTTCTTATCTCCAGTTGTTTATTTTTAAACACATTTTTCACACTCATTCTTATAAGTCGTTTTCTTTTATCTTATCGTTAACGTTAACGCGTATTCATCGGATTCAAAACATCGCGGTATTATATCTGATATCGGGTCACGTGACGTCACCGCTCTATTGCGATTCTATTTTCATGAGAGCGGTCAGCGACGTTACTCTAATTAGTGAATACGCAACACTTCTGGTGACGTGTTCAAAATTTCACCAATAGCCGAACGGTATTGTCGAAATCGCTTGTCGCTAGTTGCTATCACGAAAATGCGGCCGCTATAGTGATTCCCCCCCAAGAACCGAGATGGCGCAGTTAAAAATTGCCGTGATCCTGGGTTAAAAGGCCGCCGGTTCAATCTTTTTGGTTATAAAAAAACTGCTGGCTGGCAGGCTAGCCTACCAAACATCAAATAGACACGTAGAATTTTTATAGTTAATTTAATCGTCTGCTACTACCGTTGCCGCCGCCGCTGCTGCTGCTGCTGCTGCCGCTGCCACTTTCTGCAAAAAACAACAAATTCTTTCAGCGAGGTTTGTTTATCGAACGTTCATTGAAACTATAATTTCATTCATCTCATTTCCTCACTAATTATTAATCCAATAGCTGATGATATAAAAACTCCCAACGTCCGTAAACTTCAATATTATCAAACCATTATAAAATCAGAATGACGTTAAATCACTCCGAAATATATTTTTCGCTAATTTCATAACTGAACGATGAATCAGTAGAAACTTCGTTCAATTTTATTCGAAGATTTTTTCAATAATTTCAATCACTATTTTTTTTTCTCCTTTTTTTCTACATTCTCAACAGCTTTTGGTATTTCTTTTTTGTATTAATCTATTTTTCTCTTTCCAGGAATCAATCCGAGCTTTAATTTAAGATGGCTGTGAAAGGGCTGATTGCATCCGTTGTACAATTACTTACCCAGCAATTAGAGGACGGAGGTCTATCCGCGGACTCAAGAGAGAGCCTTGAAGTTGCCATACAGTGTTTAGAGAGCGCCTATAACGTACAAGCCTCCGACGCTCAACCTAACATCAATTTATTAGAACTTTATAAAAATGCTCTGGATAATGCAAAGCCTGATTTTGGTCCACCAGCGACACCTCAAGCCAAAGTAGAAGCTGAAAGGCTAAAAAATGAAGGCAACGCTCTTATGAAGGCTGAAAAACATCACGAGGCACTCGAGAATTACACTAAGTATGTTTCATACGCCTCGACATTATTGGGCTATGAGATAGAAGTATCAAGAGTCTGTGCTGGGCCTTTGATCTTGATAAAGCTTCAAATTTGACTCGAATTTTCTAACTGGGATACAAATTTTTCGATTTTCAAGATTGGGCTCATTCCTGAGAGCACAGAAATAGATTTCCTAATACATCATTTCCATCAAATCTGACATGTTATTGATTATTGTATTTACAAAATTTTAAAGCAGGGAGGTCAAGAACGATGAAATATTCGACCAAAGTGAGATCAAACTTCTTCAGTCTTTCCTTATTTTTGAATGTATTCTATAGGTTGAAGAACCACATTAATCTTTCGCTAAAGCAAACATTTGGATTCAACTAACTGGCAGATATTTAGGCCCCACTGTATTATTCCTATAAATAAAAGAAATCATTTCCCTATCTTCTTCCAGAGCAATTGAACTGGATGGTCGCAATGCAGTATATTACTGTAACCGGGCTGCTGTTCATAGTAAAATCGGTAACCATGCGCAAGCGATCAAGGATTGTCATACAGCGCTGGCAATTGACCCTTCGTATAGCAAAGCGTACGGTCGTTTAGGACTGGCTTATTCAAGTCTAGAAAAGCACAAAGAGGCAAAGCAGAGTTATCAAAAGGCTTTAGAAATGGAGCCAGGCAATGAGAGCTATAAAATGAACCTACAACTATCTGAAGAAAAACTTGCGCAACAAGGAGTCGGCTACATGGTCCTTGGCAATAATTCTGCCAGCGGTGGAGGAGCCGCTCCTAATATGGACCTAAGTTCGTTACTCAGTAATCCAGCGCTGAGGAATATGGCACGCCTAATGTTGTCTGATCCAGGGATGCAAAATATGATGAGCGATTTAATGAGCGGAAACGTCGAGCAAGGAGGCCGCATGGAAGCTCTCATTGAAGCGTAAGAAATAAGAGCTGGAGATTTATTTACAACACGATTGATTATTGGCTGATGTATAATTGTTTATTGTCTAGGGGTCAGCAGCTGGCGCAACAAATGCAGACCGCAAATCCTGAGCTGATTGATTCACTGAGACGTCAGATGGGGGGAAATCCGAATGACCCAGAACCGCCGCAGGAAAATTAAAAAGAATATTTGATAAGACTGTCCCCTGTAAGAGAAGCCTTCTTTTGGTTGTTGTTTTTATTGTCAATAACGAAATAACGAAATCTGTAGGTAAAATACCTCGATTTTTATTGTTCGAAACTTATTTTTTCTTTAATTTCGTATGATTTATGTTGACGCATTTCTGAGCCCATTACTTGACTCTCCAAATACTTCAATCTTGTTGTACAGTATGAATATAAATCGTGGGATTTTAGGGAAAACTTAAGGCATCTTGTTTCTGGATTTCAACGCAATGCAATGCGAACACGGCTGAAGGTCGGCTTAAGCGGCATCGAGATCACAACAATTATTGAAATCAATATAATATTCCTCGTATTCATATATGGTTTGCAAATTAATCAGAAGTGGCTGAATCTACAGTTGTTAATCGAGACTGTCCCAATTTTAGCCGTTAAAGTCAATAAGGAGCATAATTATTTCGTGCAAAATTGAAAATCGTTTTAAATACCAAGAAAACTAATCCAAAATCTTCCATTTTAATTGTAAATAAATTCAATCACAACTGTACAAACTCAATTACATATCCACTATTCTATTAAAATAGAAACATTTCCAAACGTTTCTAACTTTATAATCGCCTGGATAATTAAATTCCTTTGTATAAAGTACAATTTTCAAGTTTTTGGATTATTTTCTTGAATTTTTCTCATCATTTTTTTTTGTCGGTATAGTTACGGCTTTCAAATTTGCAAGGAATTAATTCAGCGCGATTAAATAAGAACGCAGTCGCTATACGCCTGTACTTTTTACAGCAAAATATTGAAGACTTTAACTTTTCAAATTATTTTTCTGTCTCTGTCTTTTATCTCTTTCTATCTTTAATTGCCAGGTTTTCGTTTTCTATTTTTGTACAAAACTTTAACATGTACAGATTGATTGATAATCATGAAATTATGAATTCTGTACATTTTTACCCTCATTTCATCGAGGTACTTTTAGTATAATTACTGATCCTCGATTATGCAGTATATCATAATTAATTTAGAAATATTTAACGAAGAAATACAATATCTAGATGAAAAAAAAGTAAAAGCAACGCTTCGATTTATTATATCGATTGTATTAAAAATAATCAAGCATAAAATTTTGCCTACATAGGCGAAAAAATAAACAAAATTAAAAAGAAATGAAAATCAGAAATAAACGAAACATTTAGTGCCAGTCGAAGAAAAAAAATGAATTGATTCCTTTAAAAAAAATTGTAGAAGACTAACTATAAAGTTCCCCTGAATTATTATCTACATTCATATTATACTATTGTGCGCCTGCGGACTTAATTCGAAATATACATACATACTATATACAAATGTAATTTAAAAGTGGTGGAAATATGTTAAAAAAAAACAAACGAAAAATAAAAAAAATAACAATACTATATCCTAATTCATAACATATTCAATAAATTATGCACATTAGACGAATGAATTAATACTTTGAGTTGTTGGGTCTGATCAAACAATAATTGCGATCCCGCAAATCTGACATGAGAATAAATTTGAATGACTGAAATTTGGATTTCGAACCCTAAACTTCGGAAAAAAGATGCAAGGATTATCGGAAGTGGAAAGGGAAAAGAGGATATAGTCAGAAGATTCTACACCATGACCTATCCTGATTCTCAGTTTATTTACAATAATCATAAATCAAGCAAAGTTCGTTGATTCCGGTATGTGTCATGGGATGACGTCACGCGATTACCGTCCACGCGTTGGTGTATGTGACGCAGCGGCCGGTCCGTGATATGTGTATGTACACAAAATGCACACATCGCAAGACCCCATCCTCGCGGTCGCTCGTGCCACCGACTGAGGTCATCCGCCAATATAAATATACATAGAAGTATGTATGTATGTATGTGTGTATGCATACGAGTATTCACCGATTGTCAGAATGTTTCATTGAAGAAAAAAAATGATCGGTGATATCATGACTCAGATCGTTCATCTGTAACGGCCGACATTTAACAACAAACTCATTTCTCATTATTGATAATACCGCAGATAACGTTTTTAACAATATGACAATATTCTTAAATTTCAATTTTCAAATATCAAGCGCCGCGCCTTTTATTCTGTCCTCTTTTCACTCCCTCTCTTTCTCTCTCTCTTCACTTTTTTCGTGCCTGCCGCTAGACCGACAGTGGCGCACTCGTACGGCGTCTACCGCCACTTCGGTTAATAATCACGTGTTGTGATTGGCTCACGCCTCTGACGTCACAGAAATCTTGTGACTTGATTGGCAGAGAGGTAACGGCGGTTCTCCTACTTCTATACCCGCCACCCCGTACCTCACCTCGGTTAGATTATTGAGGTGTGGCCATCAAGGGGCGGCAGCCATTTTCTTGACTATCTGTCGCATAAGATTTCAGGTAAATACGTAATTTTATTTAAAATAACCGGAATTCGGAAGGGTTGTGCTGCGAGCCTGTGCCACGCAACGTTTCGCTTCGTGTATATTATGTTATTTAGTTTATTCTGGTGAGAGTTCATCCCTATAACCCGATAATAAGCCTCGCTCGCGACTCACAACGCGTTTGTTTTTCTTTTCATATATATACGTGCACACATACATGGGTATCATCCATACATACGTACGTGCGTTCGTACATACGTTCGTTCGGGCATAGGTGTACTATAAAGTAGTAAGAAAAGTAAGAAACAGAGCGAGAGGTAAGAAGGGAGGGAGAAGACGTCGTAGCACGATATTCGAGGAGTGGAGAGTGGCTAGTGGCGATTCACCTGTGATAGTGAAAACAAGTAATCGAAACAAAGAAATATCGAGAAGAGAGAGAGAGAGAAGGAGAAGATAGAAAGGAAGAAAAACGATAAAAGTATAAAGAGAAGTGATAACTCTGAGAATCACAGATCATCATAATAATTGCGCGTACTCAAATAGCTGTGTGCTTCGCTTTCATCTCTCTCTCTTCCTCTGTACTATCTCATATCTCGAAGTTAGAAGGCCGAGGCGAAGGGTAGTTTCCTCTCTTTCTCTTCGCATATCTGTGGCACGGTGTCTAGTGCCTGCTGCCTGCTACTGACTAATTGTGAGTACGCGTCCTTCTCTCTCACTCATTCGATGTATGGCGAGTGCGTGTGTGTATGTGTTTTTAGCGTGAGATTGTGCTCTAGAGGTGGCTAGAAGAGCGAAAACTAAAACGTATTGGGGTTTAATTGTATGTGCGTAAGTGACTTTTGTTGAATTATACGGAAATAAATATTATCTATATTTTTCGTCGTTCTTCTCGTCGTCGTCGTAGTCGTAGTCATCAGCCGCCGTTGCCGCTGCCGTCACCGCCGCCACCGCCTTCAAGCGGTCGTTTTATATGCAATATTATAACTGATATCGGGGATTTCCGAGTCATCTTAAGTTTCTTTACGTGCACAAGTCTGTCTGCCTTCTACCTATCCCGTTTACATACATAATACTTGACGGTTGGTTGATAGATATCGTTCGTAACTTTGATCGTAAGTAATCATCTTCGACGCAGAATTCGACGTCGGAGTTACGATTTATTTCTTTTCGCCTTTTCTTTTTTCTTCGTTTTTTTTATTTTATTTTTAATTTTTGACTCTTATCTTCGTAATTGATCATTTCCGGTAATACTTATTTATACCTATACGCTTATTTATTTCCCTCCGACTTATATACCACTGAATAAATCAGGGAATTAACCTCATGATCCAGAATCCATGCTTCATAATTTACTCCCATATATATTTCGCTTTCTTTTTGTCAATATTCAAAAGAGCTTCATGTTCGCTACGCGTTGACACAAAATTCAGTTTTTACTTATCGTTGACTCACTTGACGACCCCACCCTTAATTTTTTTTAACAATACTATCATTTTTAGTCTCAAACTTCGATAATGGATCATTTTTGCTTCCAAATTTCGTGGCGCGCCGATACATGTGCCATAACTTTTGGTAGGTCATCAGGTTCTCGTTAGATTTCAACTTTTTGTACTTGGGTACGAAACAAATCAGAGAATTAACCTCGTGGATCGAAATCCATGCATTGAAATTGTCTCTAACTACACTTTTGCCCATTTTTGTCGCTATTCGAAAGATTTTTTGCTTAACATAATATGTCATCTAAGTTGACGGTGAATTCACTTTTTACCTGTCGTTGACTCACTCGACCCCACCCTTGTTTTTCTACAAAACTTGCTCACTCCGAGTTACAAAGTGCAATAACGGATGATTTTTGGTTCCAAACTTCAATCATACATAATATTCACTTCTCATCTTGGTGTGCGATTGATAATGTACATTTTAAACATTTTTTCCATCTGTTGAGCTGCTTAAAACATATGGTATTATTTATTGCAGGCCTTCGGTCCGTCATATAAATAGTTTTTACCTATTTTTTGTTTTGCTCACAGAGTGTGGGTAATTTTTTTATTCTCACGTATTTTGCGTCAATATTGTTGCGTTTAATAATTATAAACATCGTGCGATGGTTAATAACAATATTATTTAATCTTTCCGAGCCTTTATATTGAAGGAATAATTACACAGGCAATACATAAGTCTTTGCCTTCAAGATAGCTTCTCTTGATGAACAATAAGTTCGAACTTATTGAGACACATTTGTAATTGTTAGTTATTAATAATACCTTAGAAAGTAGGCGTTGCGATATGAGCATTGATATACCATAAATGTAAATATATACCTATATATATATTATATAAAAATATGTGGTTCACAGAAAACTGTGATATGTACTTAATGGTAATTGTTATTTGTTAAATGATTGAGAGAAGGAAAAGAGTTGATCTTTTTGTTGCTACGAAAAGCGGCTTGTACAGTACGATACGAATGATATTGCTTATATATTGTTTTGTCTTGTGGTGTTCCGCATGTAAGTTTGTGCAAGTTTCTTTTACGTTTATAAATATAGTGTAAGTAATTAGCTATTTTGTCGTTGAAATTTTTACCCGTTATTATAAATAATACGAAAAAAAAAGAAGAAAAAAAGTACCTTGCACAAAAGTCGTAGCAGTCGGCGATCCGCATATTTTAAGTTAATGTAATTCATAATACACCGATACAATTAACAGTTTCCAATTGAACCCACAATTTATCCATTCTATAATGAATTTCATGACGTCCCTAGTTTATCATTCGTTTGGTTATCTATGAAAGTTCAATATATTTCTCCAATCCGTCGTTCTTCCCGAAATATTTCCCCTCCATATTATTGTATCATAGATATACACGTAGTAGAATATACATAATATCAATGACCTTAGCATACTGACAAGAAATATGGAAAAAGATAACAGTGTAAAAAATTTCAAACAGTTTTAAAGATCAATTTCTAATGTGTGGTATTTGCGCTGGTCTCCTAGCTCGCTATCCGTTCTAACATATAAAATGTCCACTTAAAACAGAGACGCTGAAAGAAAGACTTTAAACATGGGATGCATTGTGGGCCGGAGACTCGGCCCTGACGATACTGGGTACCCTGGATCAGGTACGGCCCAGTACATTTCCTTTAAAGCTTTAGCCCTCGTAGGTCAGAGATGTTCAGAAAATTTTTAACATCATATTACAATCGTTTTAAGCTTATTATCAATACTTGAATAGTTAGCTACCGGTGATATAATCTACACATAAATATGAATCAATTTGTATTATCAACTTTAAGCATTTCCTGTAATTTAAATATTGTAGTTATTTAGCTGAATCCATTGACACCGATAGAGATTGTAATTAAAACTAGTAGAATCTGAGTTTCGTTCACATATTTTGCCTTGGTTATTGAGTATATATCCCACTGTCAAGGGTGTGCATAAGGATGTGCCAACCTTTTTTTTTTTCTCCATCAATTCCTATCTGGCTACACTTCTAACATGAAAATGAACATGAGAAGGGGCCCCTATGAATTAAAAAATTTGTTTTCTCTATGGCACACCCCAGTGCACATCATACTTCTCAAACGTTCGAAGCTCTAGTGCTTCCAGGAAATGTCGAGTAACTAATACAATCGGAATACTGTTTTTTGCTTTTATTGTTATGAAACGCTCATATTGAATCGAAAGAATTTACTGAAAATTATTCATGTTTTGTCGACGGCAAAGTCTCAGTACAAGTTTTCCAAAGTTTTGTCTACAATTCTTTGTCTATCTTATAACACGGATGTTTTTACAAGCAAAACATCAACACAAACTTTTCTATTCTTTAAATTTTCACAATTCTACTCATACATTCATAAAGATATGTACTGAATTTGACTTTGGATCAAATTTGCGACAAGGAGGATGCGGTGTATAAACCAAACTGTAACACATTTGCATCGATAAAACATCGACCACTTTCACACAATTCTACCACCTCAAGATATGGGCCTTAGAAAAATGTAACAGTATGAAACAGTATTGGGTTTGTGTTAGTTTCAACGCATTTCTAGCTAGGGATGCTAGAATTTTTAACATTGAGGGTGTTTTAACCCTTCTAAAGTACCTAGGGTCTTGATCAAAGGTTGTCTGCTATTTCTATTTCTGTTTATGTCAGTCAGAGCTAAAACAGAGTCTGAATGAATAAAATTGGGCTGTTTCTTCTAAGAATTGTAAACCGATTCATATTATTTGATATTCCACACAGAATATCGATGAATCAGTAACAATGGTTGATACAATAAACCTCTACTCTGATTTTTTCCGATTGTTAGCTGGATTTTTGGACAGCAAAAGAAATGCACAATTTTTATCGTTAAAACTCTGGCAATAGCATAGATATAGAGAGTCTCTTGATACAATCATTTAGAGAAGACTGTGTCTTGAGGTAATTCTGGCCTCTATTTATTTTGATACTTTAATGGTTGGCCATCGTTCTACGAGGGTTACGCGATATCCTAGACCATCTCGAGCTCCTCGTAAAAACGATCATCCTGTATTATTTCTTCCGCTTTACACACTTTAATCTCGCTTAATAGAGTCACCGCTTACTGTGTAAGTCTATTTTGTGTAATCTCCTACTTTACTTATAACACACACATTAACCAATGATATAACATGCATAACATATAATACTGGCTCATTTTTTATTTTTTTTTTCACTTCTCTTCGTGAACCTGTACTCTCTACAGCATGTCGTTTTCTCCAAACCAATTATTCCATCCTTTATTTCCTCTGTAAATATTATCAACTTGATAGCAAATCCTCACCACAGAACGAGTGTTTCCCATCTCATTTACGTTTTCGCACACACACATACATGTCTACATGTATATAAATACAGTTTGTATTAATTTATTTAATTCCTTTTTCTATTTTTTTTATTTTTTGTATTTTGTTAAACCCCTTTGCTGATACAATTAGATGTTTCTAACTAAACTGTAGCAATTCTAGATGATTATTTTCTCCCTTTTGAACTGAAAAAAATAGTCATAACGTCGAATATCCAGATATTCAATGGGCATACAGTATCATTAGTACGCTGAAGTTAAGAGAGATTAGCGGTCAAACGCTTATAGGTATCGTAGAAGGCACGTACTCACCCGATACTGTTATATACCTATATATTTTTTTTTTTCATATAAAGATAAATTCCGCAACTGATATTTATCTCTGATTCCGAGAATCGGAGTCACAGTTTATTTGAGAGGATGACACAATGGTTCTCAACGAAAGAAATTAAAACCTTTTACCCATTGAACAATATTTACTCTGTGACCATTAATTGTTGTTAGCATATATATATATATATATATATAACACAAGTATTTTTGTTTAATTTCTGTACAAGTTAATAATCGTTATTTATTATTTGATTGTCTGTTTAACACAGCTGAAAAGAAAGTGAGCTTCGATACCTAATCAAAGTTTTCACTCATTGTTTTCTATTTATTTTCTATTTTTAAATATTGCAAAGATGCGAGCGTGTCCTTTGTGTGCGTATGAATGTACAAATCGTTGTGTATTATCTCTAAGTGTAAATATTTATAATTTAAAATGCTTTAAGCACTGTTAATTAAGGCAATAGTTTGTTAATAACACTTTACGACACGCTTTGATTAGGCCAATTATTAAGAATTATACAAATAGTAATCTACTCGACGCAGTGCACAACCTCATCCCTAGTTATAACTAGCTTAAAAAATTTGTTGATATTTCTTTACGACACTATGTCTATTTAGACCCTACTAGTGTTGATTTTCATAGAAAATATCATTATATTAGAAAATTATTCAGTTTTTGACACCGAGCACAGAGTGTAAAATATGTATAGAAAGGCCTGAATGAGAGTTGCGCAAAAAACAGTAAAGAAAGATTTTTAGAACTGATTTTTGCGCGTTCTACCAACAAGTAAACACACACGCACACATACACATTGGGGTAAATAGACTTGTTCATAACTTGTTGTTTCTATTGTCACAGGATTCATGGCGGCGATTAGGAAGAAATTGGTGATCGTGGGAGATGGTGCCTGTGGTAAAACTTGTCTCTTGATCGTTTTTAGCAAAGATCAATTCCCCGAGGTCTATGTACCAACTGTATTCGAAAATTATGTCGCTGACATCGAAGTTGACAGCAAACAGGTAACTTAGAAACTAAATGAATCCATTTTTGGTTCGGAATAGATAAAGATTATTCCTTTATTTAAGATTTACAAATAATTCGACCTCTTTAGTGGCATAGATTAATGAAAAACTTATCGTTTTACAGGTAGAATTAGCCCTTTGGGATACAGCTGGTCAGGAGGACTATGACAGACTACGACCACTGTCTTATCCGGACACAGACGTTATTCTGATGTGTTTTTCGATCGACAGTCCCGATTCGTTGGAGAACATTCCTGAAAAATGGACACCCGAAGTTAAACACTTTTGCCCAAATGTGCCGATAATATTGGTAGGGAATAAAAAGGACCTACGCAATGATCCGGGCACAATAAAAGAACTTGGTAAAATGAAGCAAGAGCCAGTAAAACCTGAAGAAGGTCGTGCCATGGCTGAGAAGATTAGCGCCTTTGCTTACCTCGAATGTTCTGCCAAAAGCAAGGAAGGTGTGCGAGAAGTTTTCGAAACGGCGACCAGGGCTGCGTTGCAGGTAAATATGAAAATCAATTTTCCAATTGACCGCGGAAGAATATTTCAGTATTCTGGAAGGGTTTTTAAAAATAAATGATTTTTTTTTATCATTGTTCGATTTATTCAGGTAAAGAAGAAGAAGAAGGGCAGATGTAGGCTTCTTTAAGAAGTATACCCCTGGCTGGGCCGAATTGGATAAAGAAAGTATGGCGTTTGTGTTGAAGAAATCATCGCCGATGCTCATCTTATGTCATTGGCCCTCGTAAAAAATACTAAAAGAAGAAAAGAAAAAAAAAATCAACAACACCGATAATATAATAATATCTTACCTTTAATTAATTATTTTACATAACAAACATAGGACAACGTCTTAACGCGCGACCTCTGCCGTTCTACTACACAAGGATTTCCGCAAACAAAGAAACATAATAAAAAAAACAAACAAACAAATAAGCGAGCAGAATTTATTATTAACAGATCGGAGTAGAATGTAAGGGGGTGAACGGAGGGTAGGGAGGAAGAGAGAGGATGATTGAAAGAAAAGAAACACAAGTAACAACAACAACAACAACAACAGTAAACACACATAAAACACATTGTAACACATTGTAACAATTGTCCAAAAGAAAAAAAAAATGTATTCTTCAAAGTTTAACGAATTGTGTGCTGCACGGTTCGAGAGCGATTAAAACGATCATAAAATGAATTTTTTTAATTACTATATAAATAATAATTATCTTTATCACATACTCTAAATAATAATTCTTATCGCTATTATTTTTAAATCTAATTATAATTATTATTATTATTGTCATTATCATTACAAGACACACGCCCGTTGTTCTCTATACATTATTATCTATTCTTTTTAATTCTACATATTATTGTAGTCATTATTATTATTATTATTATTATTATTATCATTATCATCATCATCATTATTATTATTATTATTATTATTATTGTATTATTTGGAGAACTAACGAATGATGCGAGGGTGGTTAAATTGTTACGAAATTATTATGGAATATTTCTATATTATACATATAAACGCTATGAAGATATACGTTTTTTTTTTTTTTTTTGAGAGAAAAAAGCTTACCATACCGAAACTTGACATATTTTTTTTTCTGATTTTTATCCGAGGCACTATGCAGAATATAATACGAAATAAAAAAGAAGAAGAAGAAGAGGAGGAAGCAAAATAAAAAGGAAAAAAAAAAACAAGTATCTATGAAAGATTTAAACTTTCTAACGTTCAAATCGTTGCGTTCTTGCCGACTGTATTGATTTTTTATGCCTGCAGGTTGCCATTCGCGCGAATTGAACTAACTAAGAATTTCTTCCATAATTTATACATAACTTTATATGTGTACATACATACATACATACATACATACGTAGAACATGCATTGCAGTTTTTCGTTTATTTTCTATCTAATAGGTGAAACTATATCAGTTTGACTAATTACATATTACCTATAATCAAATCATTGTTATACACGGATAATATTATCGTAAAATTTATCTACTGCGAATTCAAACTTTTTTAAAAACATTTCTTGACTCCGTAGTTTCTGAGCGTAAGGGGTCGTCAAAACCGACGAATAAAACCAAAAGTTGACGCGTCCGCTTACAACTGAATAAAATGTTTCATGCTATGACTATACGATGAAAGTTAAAGTAACGTCTGCGAGCTTTCAATTGTCCTTATTTTTTCATCTTTCTATTTCGACTCGAGCTTGAACTCACGGAATAAAAAAATGAAAAACCTAAAAATAAAAAAAACTAAACTGTGACCCAATCGCCCGACTTTTATCATATCGATAATATGAAAGGTTTTATCCGACCGTTAGCGGATGCGTTAATTGTCAATCGAATCGTGCGAGCTAATCTTTGAGCCCTGTT
Organism: Tenthredo distinguenda; assembly: GCA_947538915.1. Taxonomy (NCBI): domain Eukaryota; kingdom Metazoa; phylum Arthropoda; class Insecta; order Hymenoptera; family Tenthredinidae; genus Tenthredo; species Tenthredo distinguenda. Next base: position 29,686,305 of record OX384531.1, read on the forward strand.
TTTTCTTTACAGTCACAGATATGCTCACATCTGCTGTAACAATCATAAATTAACAAATGGGTCGATAATATGTAGTATACATATTATCTATACTCTGTATTTATGCGGTTGCTTTTTTTCATCTTCTATACATAGGTATATGAGTCAGTACTACGTTTGAATCAGATTTTATATCGTGAAAAGATAAGGCTAAGCTATTATTATTGTTGAACAAATTTTTAAACGGTCTGCCTTTTTTTGTCTTTATTCGTCTGAATCATCAACGGAATACTGCGTCTATCTGCTAAATTTATCTAACATAACGTTGCAGCATCTAGCCGATAGGTCGTAAAAAAAAAAAAAATTAAAAATATCGTGAAATTATGTTTCAAGGACAAACATTTCGTTTATCTTCTCCGTTGATTCGATCATTCGTTATTTCTTCGCAAATTCGTCGCGTTGAATTCGTTTGAACATTGAACGTCACGTCTTTCTAGTTGTTTATGAGAAATGAGAAAAATGAAAAAGAAAATGGGGAAAAAAAAACATACATAATAATAATTTTACATACTATTTATCTAAACATCTCCGCCTTTTATCCACACTATATTTAAGAGTTAAGTGAATGGTGTAGGCCTCCGATTTTGCAGGCTGAATCTGAGATTCACGAATGAAATTTATTGTTCTCTTTAAGGCATTGCGAATTGAAGGGGGAGAACCACCTCAAGGCAATCGTGAAATAAAGTAAATAAAAAGAAAAACAAAACAAAACGAACATTAACAAGCGCAGATCATTTATTTTTTCTTTTTATTTTTTCAGCGACAAATATCTTACTGCGATTCTAAAAAGTGTGGAAAATACATAGTTTCGTTTATACCGACGTGGAGCCAGTTTCCTATGCGAAACATCGTGTCATTGGATTCTGTAAATAATACAGACGGTGTTTCGTTTGATATTGAAATAGGCTCCACTGCGGCCTTAAAGTGGGTAGTGCGGGGGTCGATTCCTTCACACGTACAGACATGTTTCAAAGTTCGGTGATACAGACACTCGAAATTTGACCTGTAGTCAACTTCGGCCTATCTGTTTTAATAACGATTCTTTAGATTAAAGAAAACTCAGGCTTTTCTAGTTGCTGCGTGTTAGAAATGGAAAAGAAAGAACGAAAAAAAAACAACAGATTTTTAAACAGACATGATGGTACTTGCGTGAGCTGCAAAGTGAATTTTCTCCCCCTCTACGTCTGTACAATTTAACGGAATCGATTCCACTACCCCCTTAAATCTCATCTGCATGATACGTAGCAATTTATTTACACCCCTCAAGATGGTGAAAGACGAAGTACTAATTGTAAGTGATATGAAATTGAAATAGCACCGCAGCCTTCAGGCTGGGCGAACTGATGAGGTGAATTGATGGGGATTGCGAGTTATATGAATAATTTTGAGTCGAATAAATAGGTAATTGTTGTGTCAATAGGTATGTATATGTATATACGTATAAGCAGCACGTAGAATTGTCTACATAACTGTGAATTTTGCTACCACGTAACTGTTGCCTATAATATTATACCTACTATATTGATATGACTACGATGTAAAACCAATACCAACTATTTTGAAACGTCGTATATCTGCTATAAAGTATGAAAACTTCAAAACTATCTGTACTTCCTGTATGTTTTTATAAATTCCACAGCTGATCTAGTCTCGTCGCATTCAATTTTCATTATTTTTTTCAAGTTCCTGATATCATAACGCATTTCAAATACGTGAGAAGAAAATGAAGAAGGGTCCAACAGCAATCCCTCGTACTATCATCAGTTCTAATCTTTGGAACACTGAATGAGCTTTAAAAAGCATTGACTCCACTTCTCCTAGGCCTTTTGTGTCGCCACACGTGGTACGATTGATAACAATTGCTAGTTTTCGGCGCCAAAGTGCATTACGTACAGTACGAGCTTCGATACTCATTCGCCGCAAGCAATTAACAGCAAGCTTCTATCGGTTGAACATTCTGAAGCCGTTGAAAATCCGTAATGGAATGGAATGGACGGGAAAAGTTTGTAGAATCCGGCGTAAATTTGAACGTTTCTTCTGCTGGAATCGATTATCAATCGCATCCTCATTAATAAAATACTTTAAAATTCATTATTGGTATTTGTGAATAATTATTCGATCTGAATTGTAGCGATATTTACCACCGCTAAAGGTCGAAGCACACAAGATTCGAAAAATACAAGGCAGAAACCATAGCGCATGCGCCCTTATAAAAGTTCAGTTCAAACAGTGCGCATGGGCCGTAGCTTTTGAAGTCTCATGTGCTTCCACCTGAAAACTAACCTAGAACAAATTCAAATTGCAAATGTATTTGGTAAAGGTTTCTGGCCGAGATTGCACCTGATAGGAAGAAAGCACGAAGGAGAGAGTGCATGGTTTAACCAAGTTTCACTTTTGAAAGTCTGATCGTTTGTCGAAAACCGCGGTCATTCGTGAACCTTCGAAACAATTTTAGGTTAGAATCATCACCGGCTCAATATAGTATAGATCATTCGCTCTTTTATGATCAAACTATCGAATTAGTGCGCCTGTACGTCGACCGGTGTCATAAACATAGAGGCATACACATTATCCAATACAAGCTGGAGCTGTATGAAACTTTTTAAACACAACAACAAACATAACCTATATTAGAAGATACATCGCGTGACTGTAGTTAGTATTATGAAACTACTCCCTTCCTTCCTCATTTTTACGTCGTTCAGAAACCGTTGCCTTCATGTCTCTGCCCAAAGAATTCGAGAGCATAAAAGAGAGGAACTAGATAAACGCTGGATTGAGCCTCACGGCTGCAACACAGAAATCGTAATCTACAATCCCATCGTTAAGCACAAAGTCCCGTTCATCCTAAGGAACAAAGGATATGCAACATGGTATATGTGCGGGCCAACGGTTTACGATTCTGCACATATTGGCCATGCTTGGTTGGTGAACACGTTTTTCTTTGCATTCAATTTTATATGGATTGATTGTGCAGCTGCGTTATGTTTAGCAATCAAGCACAAAAATAATTCACGAACATCCATAAAGAATTACTTACTGTATCCATTTCGTCAATTCCAATTTGAAACATCTGAGAATTTCGAAACAATTTCAGTTCCTACATTAGACTGGATGTCATCCGTCGTATATTGGTGAACTACTTTGATATTAACTTGGTCACCACAATGGGGATAACGGACATCGATGATAAGATAATAAAGAGGTCAGCTGAGAGTAAAAGAGACTGGAGAGAACTGACCAGGTTTTACGAGATAGAATTCTTCAATGATATGGCTGCTCTCAATGTTCAACGCCCATACCTCTGCTCTCGTGTCTCTGAACATGTACCGCAAATAATAGAATTTATTCGCCAAATTTTTAACACCGGCGGTGCCTATGTTACTGAAGATGGTATTCATGTTTCACTGTCTAAGAACTGCTACGTAATAGAATAGTAATATTTGTCAATGATGAGGAACCGTGTATTTTATGGGCTCCAATGGAGTCTCTTTTACCTGTTATGTCCTGCTATAATCCTTTTTTTGACCTGTCATCGCATCTTTTTGACTGTTGATCCAGGTTCGGTATATTTTGACACCGTTAAGTACGAGAGCTATGGAAAACTGGGTGTTAAAGACCCCAAGGCCCCCTGCATTGGAAAACGAAATAGCCAAGACTTTGCCCTGTGGAAGGCTGCGAAGCAGAATGAACCTTTCTGGGAAAGTCCCTGGGGTCCTGGTCGGCCCGGATGGCATATAGAGTGCAGTACAATGGCGAGGTAGAGTTCAAGCTTGTGAATCCAGATCCAGATGCCTTGATTTTACATGGACATACTTTTCCGACACACTTCTTGTTGTTGAATTTTTTCCTCCAATTAGATATAGATTCAAATGTGCGTCTGTGAGACCTATAGTTGGCTGTTTCTCAACTTTTTTTTTAGCGAACAATTTGGAACAAATATGGACATCCACAGTGGAGGCATTGACCTTGCGTTTCCTCATCACGAAAATGAGGAAGCTCAGTCGTGTCAGCATCACGGGGTATCGCAGTGGGTAAATTACTGGTTACATACTGGGCACCTGCATGCTACCAGTACGAAAATGTCAAAGAGTTTGGGCAACACTGTGAGTGTCTCGGAATTACTTGGTTCATACACCGCGGATCAGTTCAGACTCTTTTGTTTGTCATCTCATTACAGAAGTGGTAATATTTCGGTTTATTGTTAGTTGTTCGCTGATAACTATATAGAATGCAGATTGAGTTTTTCAGGGATCGAATATACCGATCAAAGTATGGACGCATCAGTAGTGAATTTGAAAAAAATCGAATCATTTATTGACGACTGCAACAATTACGTGAATGGGACGTTGCCTGAGGGAAACGTGGACGAAGTTGCTGTGCTGCAGGTCAGCTCATTCCCTTTTTGTACAGATGCTTGATTTGTTATGGAAATTTGAATGGAGGGAACGTCAAAGATAAATGCCCCTAGATCAAGCAGCTGGAAATAGGAACTGCAGCCCTGTAACGTGCTAATTAGTGCCGAAAAATTGTAAAATAGAGTCAATACCAAAAACCTAATTTCTGTAAATCGAAAATATGATAACATTCTGATTTTCAGAGTTTGGTGGAAACGAAAAAAGTCGTTCGAGCGGCATTAGCGGATGACTTTGACACTCCGAGAGTGATTCACGCTGTTATTAGTCTAGTTGCACTCGGAAACAAGATGCTACACTCGCCGGCTGTAAGTTTATGTAAAAGTAATCATGATGTTGACTAATTCAGAGCATACGTATTTGGGCCAAGAAAGAATGATGAAATAACTGCATAGGACGAAGGAAGAGCACGGAATCGTGCCGTCGTAGCGGCTCTAGGAAATTACGTAACGTCTACGTTGACATCTCTCGGTATAGAAATAAATACGAAGAGCACGCGGCAGAGCAGCGCGCAAACAACTGATGTGATCGATAGTTTTGTAAAGTTTCGGAGCGACGTGAGAAATTTCGCGTTAGAAGTTAAATCCAAAGACAAGAGGCTGCTAGAAGCCTGCGACCAAGCGAGGAAAAATCTTTCCCTGCATGGAGTTCAGATAAAGGTAAGGAAGACGAATTCGGAGCTACAAAGGAAAGAACAGTTCTATCTATAAGGAGAATTGAAGCCTGATTGATATCATATCGCCTTCTCCATAGTTCTAACGGAAAAGCAATGCCTTGGAGATCAAATTTTCCTGTAGAACTGTGTATAGAACTCCTATGTAGATCTGAGATCGTTAAGAACATGAACTGCGGGAGTATGACATTCGATTTGACGATTTTTTCAGGATCACGGAAGTAACTCGACGTGGAGTATCGGAAGTCCGAATAAAACTTGAAATTGAAGACAATCATGAAAATGTTATGTAGCATTACGCTTTATTATTCTTAGGCTACGCTAATAAAGATAATTGTAAATAGTATGAAAGCTTCTGGTCGTAAGTTGAAGAAATAATCCCCCACCCTTCCCCCATGCCGCGCGGCAACGCTTGCATGGACATCAAGGGTTAGAATCAGTAAAAGTTCGTCTTCCGCTAGCGACATTGAAGAAACGGTCTTAATTTGCGTTAGCAGTTCCAAAAGTGTCTCTTTCAGCTTTGAAAAATAATTCGCTCAATTTTCGAGTGAAAATTCATATTGCGAGAAGTTTTTATTCGTAGTAAGAGCGTATCTAGCAGTTTCGTGTTTTGTTTTCCATAAAGTCTTCGTCGGTGGTGACATCTCTGCAAATGTAAACATCAAACAATGGGATGAAGGCTCGAATTTCCGGTTCCGATTTGAATTTTTAAACAGAGACCATAACATTCGATCTCATAAACGGTTTTCAATCGATGCTGTGCTACAAACAGCATCGCAGGCATCATAATAGCAGCAATGACGGGGCGAGTGACATTGGTGCTTGGCGAAGATCGCGTCGAGGCGTCCAGGGACGATTTGATATCAAAAAGCGAGTATTTTGCGTCTTTATTCTCGCCAAATTTTCGGGATTCGTTGAGCGACGAGCACCGCATAAATTACGACATCGATACGAAAACGTTACGGGTAAGTCTCGAAGCAGTGGGGATTCCCGGCTTATATTGCTCGCCACAATCTCAATTTCTCATCCTTATATTTCTTCCCGCTTGCCTCACCTTCCAAAGACTTTCGTTGACTGGGCCTCGGACCAGACGGCCTCTTCTGTCGGCGACTATCGTCGCGTCAAACCCAGTCTGGAAAAGTACGTCGGGGATTCGGAAGATTTTAACGATCTTTTGCAGCTGCTGCAAACGAGCGTGTTATTCGTCGCCGAGCTCCTCATCAAGGACTTGACAGACTTGATCGCGTGCCATTGGCTAATTCCCGAGAAATCAATTCAGGTCTGGGTACTGGCCAAGGAATTGGGCCTCAAAACGCTCTGCGACCTTGCCAAAGTCGTGTGCATTGATCGGCTTCACGATCTGCCCGATTCCTTGCTCCTGGAACTGCCCGGGCAGGACTTTATAGATCTAGTAGGAAACGTTCGCGTCAATGCAAATCCGAATTACCTACTTGGTCTGGCAAAGGAATGGATTGTGTGCAACATTCCACTCGGTGAAACCAACATCTTTCAATCAAGTTATCCCTTTACATTGATGGAAGCGTGCACTATATTTTCCATGGACTTCGAGGTATAGGATATTATAGCCTTCACTCATGATTGAAAGATAGGTGATTATTGAACGTATTAATCTCAGGGCTTCGACCAATATTTTCACTGTAGAGAAAGTATGAGGAGCAACAGTGTGAGCGCAATATTCAATGTATAGTAGGACACAAGCGCACTGACAATAACGAACATAAAATATGCATTTATTGCTGGGATGGAACGACGTTTTTTGAAATAATTGAATTACCAGAGTCCCCCACTGTTTCCAACAACAGTATTGTTGGAATGCAGGCCGTGGGTCGAGGTAAGCAGCATCCAAGACCTTATGCATGCATAATTCTTTTGATCGTAAAACAAAGAGTGAAGTATCGAATGTATTTCACATTTTCTATACCATTCTCTTCCGCAAACGTCCAGGTTACGACATCTACCTCATGGGTGGGGAGTATGGTTATAATACAGGACATTTTCAAATGGAAATCTGGCGATACTCGATGATTTCAAAGACCTGGTACTATGTCACAAGGTGTGGATCTCTGGGTGATAGTCTTAACTGAATTTGTCATCGATAGACCCCTCAAAATATCTATCCCATGTCATTTAATTGTTTGTATTTCAAGTTTGCCAAAGCCACGACGACACATGGCGGTTGCATTTTTAAAAGAAAAGCTGTTTCTCATAGGTGGTATGGAAAGAATTCATCGTGCACGTTCTACTGTAGATATATACGACATTTACACAGGTGAGTGCCTGACATTTAATATGTAATTGCAGGAGTAAATATCAAAGTAAAAAGATTTGATTTAGAATATTTCATTACCATTTTCTAACTCTTGAGTTCTCCAGTTATTTTAATTAACAAATCTCTCTCTCTCTCCATGAGGTGAGTGGTGCAAGGGTTCATCTGCCTGTGAAAAATTCACAAACACGTCGCTGATTTATGTGGACCACACAATATTAACACTCTATGACAATAGAGGTGTATATGGTTTTCACCCAGACGAGAATCGGTGGGAGGCATACTATGGCGATTTCCTTGGTGTCCTGTACGATGAGAAGGGGGACTTACTAGATACTGAAGATATCACTGCTCAATTCCTAATGTCCTCCGGCAACAGTATATATGTCTTAGGTCGGTCAGCAGAAGAATGAGAACCGCAACAGATATCATAAGATCTAAATCAAAATTTCATGATAGATATGATAAGATTTAGAACAAATTTCTTTTTAAATCTGGTGTCTACACCTCGCAGTAAACTTCTGTGAAACCTTTAGAAACCCCATGAAATCATTTGAAATTGTGGAATTCTTTGCAAATCCTTGATGATTAATGTGAAATATTACGATCACTCGTGAAATTATTCGAAATATTTTGAAATCTGGCGGGTTGATCTCTTAAAAAACAACAGTAGAGAGATGTAAATGTAAATAATCGTGTTTTATCACAGATTTCGACGATGTTAGGCCCTCCAGAATCTGGGATGTCGAAGATTATGAACACTTCGAGTCACGGCTTGTGGGCAGTTGCCTGACGAAGTTTGATAACCAGGTTTCTAACGGGCCGTATTTGATCGGATTTTCACATAAAGATAGTACAACCTGTGTGGAGCTGGTTAAAATCACGAGCTGTGAAACTATGGAAACTAAAATTGTCTACAAAGAAGAGAGGAGCAATGTACTAGACTTATGTACCGAAGATCCAATCGGCTGCTTTAATATTTTTAACCCAAAGAGTTTGAATGATCTATTTGTATTCAACAATGAGGAGGAGAAGCCGGAGCTCAGCGCATGATATAGATTATCTTGTTTTCTATAAAACAAATGTATTCCTATTATCGCAGGGTATCATGTTCTTCCATTGTCGTTCTAGTTAAGTTATGTGATCTATGAATCAATGTACATGTACAAACGTTGTCAGAATATAAATCTGAATAATAATAAACAAAAAATAAAAAGAGAATAGTTAAATTCATTCAAACTCCACGGTCACATATCTCCCTGAATCCATCACTCATTAACAAACACAACACCGATGTATATTGAACATGAAAGATCGAAATTTTGCTTCGATTCATACACATTTGTATACGATTCGAACGAAGACGAGTGGATGCACTTCTCTAGCAGCCATTGGGGTATTGTGTCGAACCAGAGCTAGACAGTACAGTTTGCTGAAAGAGTTATTGTCCGAATCCTGGTGGGCTACTACAAGAACCTGTACGTCTTAGGTCAAGAAAAATTGAAGATTTACTCGCATCTAATGTCACGAGTCGGAATCGATTCAAAAATCAATAAAACACAAGTGTCACATGTAATGTTGACTACCCAGCTTTCCGTATGCAGAAATACAATCAGCATTATTTGTTGCAGATGACGAAAGTCCTACCAAAATCTGGGTAATGGGAAATATTCAGAAATTTGAGTTGAACCTTGTGGGCAGCTGCCTGACGTCGTTCGATGTCCTGGTCACTAACTCACCATATGTGATAGGCTTCTCATGTAAAAACGGCATAGTATCCGTCGAAATGATTAAAATCATGGGCTACGATACCATGAAGACTAAAATTGTTTACAAAGTAGAAAGGAGCGATGTATGAGACTTGTGTCCTAAGGATCCAATTGGCTGCTTTAATATCCCCAATCTGAATAGCTTGAACGAACTGTTCGTACTCGGCAATGAAGAGCAACAGCAGTAACTCGTCACGTGATACAGATTCTAGTTTTTTGATAAAACAAATCTATTCCGATCATCGCACAGTATGACATTCTTCCGCTGTTGTTTCATCATTATACCATATCTATGGTCCATAATTATTAATTCTGTACAAACGTTGTAAATAATAAGAAACCAGAAACGAGAATAGAATGAAGAAATTCGTTCAAATTTCGTGTTTTGTTTCGTCATAACGTGGTCCTCATTGACATTGTAGCAGATTTTAGTCGACGACATGATTGCAATTGTCAAAAATAGATTCGTGATCGATTGGAATGTAAAATGATCGGCGAAACTGTAAAGTGTTGTCTTTGTACAGACTTCTTATTATCATCAAGCTATAGGATCGCTCGTACAAGCTTGGAAAATTCGAGGTGACAATGTTTATTAGCATTTGGCACATACATGTAATTCTAATTCCTAAAAAGTAAAAGAAAGTGAATAAAGGATCGAGAATTTGATAGAAGTTGTTCTTTGTTTAAAGCGAATTTTAATTGGGTAGATAATCAAGTGGATATGAAATATAAAGACTAGTATATGAGAAAAAAAAATTTAATTTCAGCAACGTATTACATCTTACAGTTTTAAGACTTCTTTCAATTAATAATTCGCTACACATAGATGTACTGTTAATTACTGTGTATAGAAAATGATAAGTGAATAGTTTGAGTGAATTATTTCTACATAGGTAATAGTTTATTTTCGCGTTACATTTATCGATTATTCTATCTAACACAGTTCTGCTTTTCTCTCTAAGCCTAAATTCACACTTTGGATTATTCAAAATCATTATTGCACGTCTTACACGTTGCCTCCAGAGCTAAGTCTGCATGTAAATTTCAATAGAACATTCCGGCACAAGAATCCCTGATCGTAATAAATACTCTGCTCAAAAATCAAACTGAAAAATTAATCAAAAAAGAAAACCAAGACACATGACTTTGTAAGATATATTCCGTGCCTCTCCAAGGTGTATTATTTTCAGAAAAATCGAAAAAAGAATTCTGAGCGATTAAGTTATTCCAAAATATTCTTAGCTGGAGCCACAGTACTGTTTCTTTGACAATGAGTCACTGCAAAGACATCGTGTAAAACATGCACCGGGTTTTAAAATCTAAATACACGACAACGAGACACGTAGGTACGGTAAACTCGTGCTACTTGAAAGTTGAACGCATTTTGTTTGTTTATATTCAGCTGTGAAACAACCGAAATTACAGATACAGGTTGTTAGTTGCCTGATTAAATAATAAGAATATTATTTCCAATAAGAATTTTGCACGTTTTGTTTTTTCCGGTTTAAAGTATATTCCAAACTATTATTTCCGTTATCATCTATAGACGTATATTCAGCTATATGTATGCTTTCAATTGAAAATGTTAAACACTGAGGCCCAGCTGCACAGTTCTTCCTCCCACCTTTGTTTAAAGATGCTACAGAACTGCGCTTAGTTCAGAAGTTTTCGATAGTTACATGTCATACCGAGACGTCAAATACGAGGAATTTCGTTGAGAAATCAAGCCTCATTTACGGAACGCAGACGGTAATCTAAGATGAAAATGACTAAGCACGCACCCTACAGTTTAATTCAAACTTCGATAGAATAATCATTCCTGTACAATTCGTTTCCCCGTTTAGGCTCAATTCGTCAAAGAAAATTCCTTTGCTCTGATTTACTCAAATCTATATAGGAACCCCAGTTCTGTGCTGCCTCAATACGTGTTTGTACGCGCGATGAATGACAATAATAATATAATATGTGTATCTATATGTATATATGTATATAAATGTAAAATACGTATATACATACGATAAACTCGATCGGGAATAAAAATCTCATGCACTGTCATACATATATACCATATACATATATACCATATATATATACATGTATAATATGTAACTATATGTATGTATGGATTTTCATGCGTTTCTTTTTTTGCAATTTATTTTCTTTTTCATATAACGATTTTTAAAACATTCAATATAATATATTTATTTTGGTATTTATTTCTCTCTTCTCTGTTAAACGTTAAATTACTTCGGTTCTTATTTATATCTATAAAATCGCCTTATCCTCAAACGTTTTTTTGCGTTTTGTTCTTTCGTATTTATTTTATTTTCTCCTCCTGCTTCCTATTCAACGTTCAGTTAATAGTATCCATATTATTATATTATCATATTGAGAGTGTCCTGGCTGTACCGTTATCTATATTAATTATGTACCATGCTTTTTTTTATCTTTTATTATGTATAAAATAGCGCGCAGGGTAGTAGTTGAGTCTACATCGGTCGATACGGCCCCAAGATTCTTTTCCGTTCTTTGATAACCATTCCGTCAACTCATGCCAACGGGCTTCTTTTTCGTACAATTTCTGAAGGCGATAGAAAAATTAACGAAAACAGTATCAATATTCGTTAAATTAGACATGACTACGATCTTCTTTCTATAAAAAGTTACAATGTCTTCTCAAAAGACTATTAAACAATTTGTGTCCATTCGATATACTGAAAAAAATTAAAAAACTTTCGACTCAACTCGGTAACAAAAATGATTTCATGACTCTTTGCTCAATATTCGAACCTTAGACTTACCTATATTTACATGTACACGTCACAGCTTTACTACCTGTGCTTGCGCAACTTCTGACTCCTATTATCGATTGAATTTCTCAGTCCTTCTGTCGAGGTACTCATAGTATAGGACGGCGGTCGGTAAGGTCTCGGACATCCTTGTGCTACAGATGAAAGTGGCGACGGGGCAGGTGCGTACTGTAGCCTGGTATTACTCGGCATACCTGAATTTTCCCGCGAAAATAAATTATTAATTATTTTTAAAGTATAAGGATAGCTTTGAGGGCTAATATGCAACTTGAATATCATTTTTGTTGTTGTCGGCTTTTTGCCATTTGTTTTTCTGTCAGCGTGTTATTTTCTGAACATATTGCAATACACATTGCATTTTACCAGCAATCACCTTTATAGACAAATAATGAAAAAGAGACAAATTGATCCCAGCCTTCATGATTTCATGAGCCATTCCGAAACATAGTCTAAAAATTTGAAATCGAGGTGTATGTAAGCGCTTAAGAGGATGCTGCTTTGCCCACTGCGTTATATTTCTTTGAAATTTAGTGAATGATTTTGATACGGCGATATAAAATGATATAAAATGGATTTATGCGATTATTCATGAATAATACGTTCGATCTAGTACGCAATATTACCCAGAATCACGAAAAAAAATCACTGCTGCGCGTGTTGCATGCAAATGCTTGGAAAAGGTCATGGCTTCTCCCAGCCATAGACAATCGACAATTATTGCTAAATCCATTTTATATCATTCCATATCGCCGTTTTGAGGATATTCAGTAAACTTCAGAAACGTATAACGCAGTCAGTAAAGACGTACTATAGCATCCTCTTACGGCAGAAAAAGTAAGTAAGAAGCAATAACATATCAAGGTACATTGATGTATGTGCTTATAGAATGTCCGCACTTATACACACATCGGTACGATTTTGATAACAGAGAGAAATGACGTAAGCGAGTGAATTATTGAGTCCAAACAATGCATTTCAACTAATTTTGTCACCTTGGACGATGTGGACACCTTGGCACATCGGAAGCTGGTACTGAGGCTGGGGATTCCTGTCCCTACCACCAGCCCCGTATATTTCATGCCCAGGGTCCGGAGATCGACTAGTTCTCCTCAGACTAGATGGCGTTGAGGCTCTCATAGCGGTAATCTAAATATAGAAAAGAACATTGGATAAACCTGCAACAATAAAACGGATAGACAAAGTTATCCTCGCTATTTTCTACTTACTGTAGGAACAGCCTGTCGCAACATAACGTTGGGCACAAGAGTTGCGCCCACATATGAAGAGGCTGGTTGTCCACCGCCACCTGCAACTGAGTGGCCAAATGTACCGCTCGTTATTAAAGCAGATGGTCCGTATCCGTTCGAGTTTACATACATCAGTGGAGGGACTCCAGACATCTGCAACGAATCACATTTTGATCAGAATGTCTGTCTTTCTTCCACGCAGTTATACTGTCTATTCTATTCCCTTCTTTTCTACAGGTTTTGTAACTATGCAAAAGCAAAGACAATTTGAGGACTCTATCGTACTTGATTATTCGTTGGCGTGTTCGGCGGCGTAGGAACTCCGTACATAACAGGGGTTGGCTGCATGCTGGATTGTCCTGGGCTGTAGTAAGCTGGAATGACGTGGGCTGCTGGTTGGTAGGCAAATTCCGCTTGGGAAGATTGCATTCCGTGCATAGCTGGCATAGTCGGTATTGTCGGAGCCGGATAGCCCCCTACGTAGCTAGCTGTGATCAATTAGAAACTAATTAGCAGCGATGTCTTATCTTGTTGAACACATCTATCCTTAAGAGCTTTTATTTCTCGATTTTGTAACTAGGTTCGCCCTATGGTACGGTATGATAAGTCTTTATCTTTGGGTTTTCGAACTATACCTGCACAGGCAAGTTATAAAGACATGTGGTACTTTTGATTGTTAAATCTAAAATCTTGGTAAAATGGAGAGTTTGCATTACTGGGGAAACGATCATATTTTAGAATACTGAAATTGGCGATCCCTCTTTATCCATATATGTTTTGTATTCAATATAAATATGTGAGACTGTTGGGTGAAATGCATGGGGCCCTCGGACATTTTTACCGGCTATGGGTCCTAACACCGAGTCCGTTATGGGCTACGAATTTTCGCCCCCTGAAGTTTCAGAATTCGGATTGCTTTCCAACTATGGAATGTGCAGATTCTCGAAATACTTCTTTCTTCTCGAGAAATCAGTTGGTCAGAACCATGAGCCGGTAGCCCCACCATAGGACCCCCGATAATACGCAAATTTTACTCACGAGTAGGCTGATTTGTCGGTGTAACGCTAGCTGCAGGATGATTGTACGAATAACCAGCAGTAGGATATCTTTGAAGATGTTGTCTTGCGTCGACAGGATTTTGACCGTTTGATATTCCCGCCGGTGACGGAGGTACAAAGTACATCGCTTGTTGTAACTGGAAAATAATTATACATCATATCATACTATAAGGAAAAAATAAACCAAATCCTTAACACAGAATTTCCTCATCTAATACTAACTGGAATTTGACTAGGATGCGATTGCCAGCATGCGTTAGAGCCCTGCTGTATACGATGCATAGGGTGATTAGTTGTCTGTGTAGGATGCTGGTAGGTTTGTGCAGCCACAGGCTGGCAAACGGTCTGTCCGTCTCCAGCCGCCCTTTGGTCGTATATATTCATGCCTACAAATGAGCCGGACAAGTCTGCGACCTCCTGTAAAGAAATGAATGAGTAAACGCATTTACGGACATGATTTAATCCATCAAATCCCGTTTATCCTCACCTCAAAGGCTTGCACAGGGGCAGCCTGAACCCCGGGTATCTGGTAACTGGCAATCATTTGATTTTGACCACAGCAGACCATCTCCCCTCTATCACCGGCATGCGCTGTACCCTCGACTCTAATCTGCGTCGATGCAGGATAAGGGGATATTGTGATAGCCGACGAAGGTCTGGCGTGCATTAAGTAAACTCCTTGATTTCCTGCCTGCGAATTTGGTGATACATAGCTAGCGTATTGTGTCTGCGGCGCGATTTGCTGGTTCTGATTGTAACCGTTTTTGACTAGAGTTTGTTGCTGCCCTGAATTTCTTTGCTGTTGCGGTGTGCCCGGGTTTGGGGTGCTGGGTTTTTCGAATGGTAGACTAGGGGAAGTTGAAGAATTAGCGAACAGGGTAGCTTCCTGGTTATTCTTCTCATATCTCGATCGCCTTTTGTGTAATTCCGCAGTGTTTTTGGACGGGCTAAAACTCCCTCTGGCGGTTTCTGGCTCCCGGGCGCCTCCGGCCACTCGTTTCTCTCGGGCATCTCTCTCCGGCTCTGGGGGCGACTTGGGCGGATTTTCGGGGTCGAATCGGTAAATCGTTCCATCCGAATTTTTGTACGGCAGATTGGTCTGAGGGTCTATTATCACGCTGCCTACTGGAACACTGGATATATTCGTCACTGCCCAGATCACTGTCTGTTGGCCGTTTTCCTCGGGGCTTGAAGACACCAAATCGCGGCCTGATGCACGCGAGCTACTTCGTCCCGCTGGCATCACTGGCGACGGCGATGGCGACGGGGATATTGTTGCGTCACTGCGTTGACTCTGGGATTTGTAGCCACTGCTGGACGGACTTAAACGAGAACAGGTACTCGTTCCGGAATCTGAAATATGGGGATTTCGTTGAAGACGGAGTATGAATGAAATTGATTGAACACTGGAATGGAATTTAGTTCAGATTATATCGCGATATAGTATTGCTAAAAAGTGTAAGAACACGGCAGAAGAACGGCGATTGGAATACAATGTAATATCTCAGTGGAAAATTAACTTACATAACGGCATGAAAACTCTTCTTCAAATTCTATTTAACAAAAATTCTATATGCTACTTTTCGGCTGGTATATCAACATTTTTCCAAATCATGTTTTTTCTGCGGTTCTATTGACACTCGTGAGCGACACTGTGAATTGTTTCTTCATTCATTTGAAACAGAATGAACCTTGTTTAGTTAGTCGAGCGCCTGCGCTCCGTGTCGAAGTAATGCTATTATCTCTTGAGAGCATGCCGCCTGCAGCGTAGCCACCAAAACTATACGATTTTGGGACAGAGGGTCTGCGCAGAGATTCATTTTCGTGGAAGGATTCTACCTTGAGAAGCATCGGTTGCCTGAAAAGATGTATATCATACATTCATAAAGTGTGATCAGTTAAGGAAGCATACAAGGTAGAATCGGCATTATAACAATAAGATAGATGTAAACTTGGTTTATTAATCTTTGATAATGTTAATATGAGAAGTTGATAGTCAATATCAAGGAACGGATATTTCCGCAGCCTCAGAATATATAAAAATGTATAACAAGTTGACGGATCTTGAGAATACTAAGAATCATGAAGAATTATAAAAAAAGTTTACGAGCACATGCTATAAAATGGTTGAACTTCTGTATTTTCAATGCGATTTCCAAATCTTTTGGTTTGGTTTGCTCGGTAATAAAATCTCTTTGAACCCACTGAGAACAGTTTTGGAAAAATCACTTGTATTCAAGTGAAAAATGCAGATATTCAGATGAATATATACTATTATAGTTTTCCCTTATATCGGAGTACTGTTTTCGACAAAATCCAGTGGGTTTGGAGAGATTTTGCCACGAGTAAAACAAGCCATGAAATTTCGTAATCGGATTGGAAATAGAGAAGTTTGACCATTTTGTAGCATGTATACTCGTAAACTTTTTTTTACAATTTTCCATGACTGTTAGTATTTTCAAGATTCGTCACTTGATTAAAGATTCTATATTTTCTGAGATAGCGACAATATCTTTTCCTTATTGCTGACCATAAATTCTTCATATTGCCGCTATCATAGATCAATAAACCAGGTGCTCGTTTGCGTTATTGTTTTTACGCCGCTCTACCTCCTATACTTCCTTGATTAAACTCCAGTTACGAAAGCCACTGCGCAACGCACCTAGTTCCATGATCAGAAACAAGCGTATGTGGCATCCTAGGCTTGGAAGGTGCATCAGAGCTCTCTGCGGACGACCAAGGCCAGGAAGTAGCTTCTGCGCTTTCGCCACTGCTGTCTTTAAATATCCTACGCCTAGCCCTTTCGTATTCCTCTTCGCGTTCTTCAAAGCTTTTACTGCGCCTGCAGTAATCTGCGATAAATCTGTCAGGAGATTTGAAGTTGAAACTGTCCTCAAAGGAGTTTGAATCCCTCTTTAAAATGCTGCGCTTCGGTTCTTCAGTCAGAACTATGTCGTCTCTGATGCTCTCTTTGAATCTCGTGTCCGGTATTCGGGTGTTTTTTGTCCTTGTAACAACGACGCAGAGGCCAGTTTGGTCCACGTTGTGTTCCATGCCAAAATAGGCTGCTACACGATGCACTAGCATACGATTGTACGATGACATGTTTGGGAATTTGTGACAGACTCTCTGTCTGTCTCTGGCGAAGTCGACTAGCTCCCGTTCAATTCGTAGCAAAACTGTACGGTCCTTTTGGTTCCGGTTCAACGTGTCGCCTATGAACTGCTCCAAGTCGATTCCTGTGCTGTCTGTGTACAGTTCTGTGCTACTGTCTGTAAAGTGGTAAGAGAGCGGTGATTAAAATAGGCAAAAAAAGAATCTCCTTTGTTTTTTCTAATCATGGGGTATATTATTTCAAATCACTGGTATTCGATGAATGCGATTTTTAGATCAGAAATTTTTTGATTTTAAACCATTTTTTTGTAAACTTTTAAAAAAAAGTGAGTTACATGCTCACAACAGTAGAAGATTGACCTCATCTCTATAGATTATTGGTTTGACGCAGAATCGCATCATTATATAATATTTCCATCGAATTTCAAAAAGTTTCCATTAACGATGCGGCCTGTACCCTGCGACAAACACTTTTTCTTCGGCACCCTCAATCTATCTCGGGCAAACTTAATTAATTCTTAGATCATTTCTAAGTATGTCTAAAAGTCCGAGTAATCAGCTGTAACGAAACTAGGTCAGTAGTATGATCCTTTCGAACCGAATAAACGAACCTCGTGAAATGCTAGGTGAATTGCCGTCAAAGCTGCCTTGAGAAATGTTGCGGTGTCTAACTTTGTGTCTAGACCCTGGCCTGCCGACAGATAGTGTATTATTGTTGTTGTTATTGTTATTGTTGCTATTTCCACACTGATTAGAGCAAGGAACGTTGCAAGCGAACGACAAAGCCGAAGACGAATTTGTGTTCTTCTGGTGTTCCCCTCTGTTTCTTTCATTGTTGTGAATTTGCTGTGCCAGGTTTGTGCTTCTTGGCGAGTGCTGCAACCCATGACTAGCTTTTGACGGAGGTAAAATTTGCTGCGACGACGGTGTCTTCAGCAGACCTGAAGAGGCATTCAAACCACAACTGCTGCAGTTCGCATTTTCGGTCGGACTACAAAGGCTCGTTTTACTCTCGTCTATCACTGGCGTGGCATTGTTCAACGAAAGAGACTCAGCAGAGCTGAGTTGCCCTGGAAATAGATAACATGTAAAAACTTCAAGTTTGAGTTAGACCTTGAATACAGGTGTTTTTCAAACACTGGCATGTGTCCGAATTGTTTTTTCAAATAAGCAGTTTTATCACAAAAGTACGCTAGTCTTTTGAAGCATAATCAAGTGAAGGTTAGTAGTTGTGAGTCTTCGGAGCTCAGAGTTGTATGAAGTCAACATAAAAGTCAATGTGGAAGCTGATTTTTGTTACAGAAAAATGAGAAATAGTAAAAAGAAAAGTTTGTGGACTCGAAAAGTTAGTAGTGAAAAATTGATTACTCAAGGTACCTTCGCAGCATCAAAAAATTATCTTCTTATCGGATCGAGCTTTGTTTCCTGAACAATTAAAAACTCGAATATCTAAAATCAAAGCAACAGTTTATCCAAATCCTTCCATGAAGTGCTTTTAGTTTGACTGCATCTGACTTGATCCTATGACTCATAATTTCTAACTTTTACTTAATTCTGCTTCGAAATATTGATGAACTACTGTAATAAAACTTGTTAATTGGGGAATAATCTAGGCACAAGCCAGTCCTTCAAACATATTCCCCCTCAGTAAAGGAAAAGGGTTTACCATTTTGCAGAGAGTTTACGCATGGTTGTGGGACGGGTGATTCAATTGTTTTCTTCTGAATATCGGTTGATATAGTCGATATGTTGCTATCCTGCATAAGCTCGTTGTTGTTAAGTTGTTTCGGCCTGCTGGAATTTGAAGGCGAAAGTGTGACGGATATTTTCTCAGCATCCTGAGGCTGGACGCCGTTCGGTTCTCTAGGGGGTGAAGTAGATTCTCTCATCGCGTGACTTCTGACTAGTAATTTTATTTTGGCGTGAGACTGTGGGATAAAATAAACAAGATTGTTAACTGCCTCTTCCAATGTTACATGAGTATCCAGGATTTCGAATTCCCTACCCTATTCCGCTGGTTTTTATTAGGATGATCAGATTTCTCAGAAACGTTTACAGCTACACAGGCCGTGACTGGTGCGGAACTAGAAGCGGAGGCTGATAGCGGCGATGAGGAAGTGGGGCAGGATTCATTGACGACATTCGTGGTTCCGCCGATCATATTTGACGCCGATTTACCCGATTTAGTACCGGTTAAAGGTTCGTGCCTGGTGTATGGGAGAGAGGGCATAATCCTAGGGCTTCTAAATCTATAAAATATAATATATCAGTCAAGCGAGAAGGACGAAGCCTGCCCATTATGTAGTAGGTCACTTGTAGAGTCAGTCTTGCTGTTAACTGAGGGAAAAAATTGAAATAGTAAGCGATGCGTACTTAAAATTGTAGTAAAACGTCAGCAGCTTCGGTAGTCTTGATAGTCGAAAGCCAAAGCTGCCAGATCCGCATTAGCTGCTAATGAATATCTCGAGCGTTGCATGAGTTCATCTACGTAGTTAAATACAATATGTTGAGTAACAAGCTCAAAATCATAAAAATTCTTGAGTAGCTGAGTAAGACAAAATACTTTGTGGTAAGATTTGAGTAATTATATCACAATTTATGAACATAACATAGTATATTCTGTTTGTAATTAAATTTCAATTCTTTTTCTGCTCTGAGAACAAAACTCACGCTTCATTCTCCGTGCAGATGATCTTCTCGCAGTTAATATTGAAGATAAAACGTCCTGATTATAGTAAGTACAGAATGAAGTAAGACTAGGGTTTAGAGAACAAGATCAACGCTGCGGTAGTATGGCTGGGTGGCGTAGCGGTAAATTAAAACCGCTGGCCAATTCACCGTACTAATGTCGTCCAGCATCTCTAAAGACTCTGCAATTAGAAAAGAATCAAATGATTGACTTGGTTGGATTTATGACTTAACGGGAGATTCATCGGGTTTGGATAGAAAAATATTTTGGATTCTTAGTTAGGTAAAAGACATAATTTGCTACATGCTATAGATTTCGTCCAATGTTATTGTTGTTGAGGATATTAATATAATCCTAACAGCACCAAACATGTTTTGTTTAATATTATTATCAAAAACCCTAGATTACTCTATACTTGATATACTAATCATGAGATATCACACTTTAAAATATGGTATAAGAAATTGCAGCGGCGGATTAAACCAAGCGATATAAGTAATCCAGAGAGATTGAACAATATTCAAAAATCGAACATGGGGAGATAAGTCTACTGGAGGTTTCTCACATTAGGCATATTATCTTGTGATTGGTTTATCAAAAGAGAATCAGTTAGGGTTCGTTTGATCTTTTCTACTAATAAAGCACAGAATATGTGTAATGTTTATTATAAACATTTGGGAGTAATATGATCGTAAGAAATCTGTAGTATGCATAATATGCCTTTAATGAAAGCATGCAACTTTGATCTGGAAGGTTTTTTTATCTAAGCTAAATATCAAATCAATGATGTTCATTAGTTTGGAGTAACGATGCTCAAAGAGAAGAGGAGAGAAGAGGAGAGGGTATCTAAGTATAGATATAGGAGGAAGCAGTTTCATTGGCTTTTGAGAACGTATTGTTAATGCGTAAAAAACAACGAAACAAATATATCGACGTAATAAATAAATGAAAAATATATAGCACATCGTTACCCGGGCAGGAGGAAGCGCAAAACAAGGGACGATCGTGGTCCATAAAAACTACTATCAAGATCGTATTCGATGATCGATAAATAAAGACAAACCGCTGAGAAGCAGATCGGAGCATGTAACAATGCGACGTTTGACAAGTGACAGTTGGTTCGACGACGACGCGCAGCGCAGTTAGTTAGGTTTTCAGTTTGAGGTTATGTTATGTTACGTTCGGAGGATCTACGACCGAACGATAATTATGAGATGCGGTTGCGGTCAAGCGGTTAATTGGGTGTAGGTGTAGATATGACGATGATTTTTTAAGCCGGAGCGAACTGTTGCCGACCAATGCCTATAATAATAAAATCATGATACCACTAGAGGCTAATTCTGTGGGGTAACATTGTTGAAAAAAAATGATCACTCACACAACCCCCGTCATGCAAGTACTTCATAAGCGGACTGTTTTTCCGTCCTTCTACGTCATATCCACAGAGTAATCGGGAGCTTTCCACCAGCTACACGACACAAAGTGATGTTATTGGTTCTCTTTGTTTGATCCGACCAATCATGTCGCTTTGTGTCTAATTGCGGGAGCTTTTCGTATGCAAACACAGATCGACACAAAGCGACGTTATTGGTCCATTCCGTTAGATCCGATCAATCATATTCAGTGAGTGTACCCACTTTCCCCCTTGCCGGAAAACTCCGTGGCTACTGTATCACGAGTGCCTTTGATCTGCTACTTCTCGACAACAATGTCTCATTGGTAGACTTCGTGATATTGACTAATGACATGTTTTGATTATTATTATTTTTATTTGTACAAGCTTAGAAAAAGCTCCCGTCATGCAGCGCACACATTTTAAATCCCACCGGGTCAAATTTTGTCACTTATAACGGGGTTCGTACTTTGACGGAGAGTTGGACTTTCTACATCATCAGACTTTGATTTGTCGGATTTGTCTACGATTTTTTCAGCGGGTCGTATTTCTAGTTGTTTTGTGCCCGCTAGATGGCGGTAGAAGCTGAAGACGCGGAGCGCGGGGGTTGAAATACATATGTTTAAAACTGACAATGAGAAGAACTCGGGGCTCTCGGACTCTCGGGCTCTTTCTCGCAGCCTGCGATCTACGAATAGAATTCGAATTGTCGAGCAGGATTTTTTTTAAACGCCGGTTTCGACGAAATGGCGGGGTTTGGTCAACACAAATAAATAAGCACGCGTGCTCATCTATGTGATTATACTTACATACCATGTTTACTAATCAGCTATATGTATGAATACACACATAACCACGTAGGTAGGTGTATGCATACATAGATTGAAAGTCGTCTGGACACAAAATTACGACTTCCTGTATGTGCGTACGCCTTCGCGGCGGTAATACAGTATTTCG
This sequence comes from Tenthredo distinguenda, assembly GCA_947538915.1. Lineage (NCBI taxonomy): Eukaryota > Metazoa > Arthropoda > Insecta > Hymenoptera > Tenthredinidae > Tenthredo > Tenthredo distinguenda. The sequence goes on from OX384531.1 coordinate 29,708,756, forward strand.
GGCGATTCGTTCGATAACTTTGAACGGGGCGATATTTTGAGACATTCTAAAAATAATCACCATCGAGCGCGATATCGCTTCTAAACCTATAAATATATACAGAGCTTACCTCTACCTGGTACGCGCGTAGCTATGGAGTCTAAAGCGAACTAGCGAACTCTAAAGAATTACAAACTTTCTTTCAAAACTAACAATTGATCGAATCGTTTTCAAACCTCCTACCTGAGATGCGGGTATACTATCATCCCAGAGTGCATTCCTAATTTTATACATTTATACAGCGTATTAATATGTATTACGTTATGATAATTTTGTGCTGTAATATTTAGATATGTCCATACATAATATTAAATATATTTTAGTATTACGTATGCATATAGGTATATGACGCGTGCGACGGAAATATCTATGTATATCTATGCATGCACATAACGCGTTACGTGTGGTACGCGTAATCGCGGGGTGGCCGACGCGTAGCGAATCGTTTCGTCGACGACAGCGCCATCGACGGACACTTGAACCACCGCGGTACCAGGTACTAGCATGCATACATACATACATACATGCATGCATAACTTAGCCGCACGTCCGCACGAATTCAAGAACTACATACATCAGTGGCTCAAGGTCACGACAACGGTATCCGACGAAGATCCCACTTCCGTTCCGAGCCAATTTCCTGACGTCGTTTTTCTTTATCGATCGCGATATAACTGAGAGATTATACCTCTGGGAATGGGGGAATGGTCAAATTGAGCAAATACTCGATAATTCGTCACCGTATCAAATAATTACTAACCGATTACTTTTTTGACCACCTCTTCCTCAAATTATATAATTAATTATCAGCACATTTAATGGAATTCACGACATCTATACTGGATATTAGACTTGAAACTCTAATACTCATGAGAAGCGGCTCGAGGGAATCGCTATTTATTGGTAAGAGATTTTGTCTACCAATTTGAGAAGCACAAAACATTGATTGGAAAAAATCTGGAAGATTCGGTGTAATAATCAAGTACGTCTCATTCATTTTCCCAGATATATTCAGGAAGCAACGTGTTATTCAAAATTAGTATTGTTCATTAGTTACAATTAGTTAAACCCGTGTAAAAAATGATTAAATAAAGTAGCATTAGTCAGTTAAATTCATCATTCTTCTCCGCGTGGCTCTTCTAATATCATGTATTTTGAATGGTAGCCGCTGTGGCAGGTATCGTATACGCCGGTTTGCTAATACTTGAATGACGAATTTTGCAGCTGATGTAAGCGGGTACGCCCGAGTAAATTCGTATCTCTCTCTTTCTCTCATCGTCAGCTTGTGTGACCGACGTCGCGACGTTCGGTCTTTCCGCGACGTCAGCCACAGCTAATTTCAGCCTCGACGCTGCCTCAAGCTCCACCTGCAGCTCCGCGCCGCCTCGTCCTCGTCATTCCGCGGAGGTTGACCCGGAGTACCAAAGAAAATTGATTGAACCGTTCTCGCCTCCTTGGCGCCCGCGAGGTCCGCCGTCCGCTGCCGCGATGAGGTTGTTTATATACATTACATGTATACAGATCATTTTCGGACGCACGGTATTCCTCTGGCATACCTCGTGCAGGGTTCATCCACTTCGAAAAACTGTTACGATTTTGTACAACCGAAAAAGTCGAGAGTGTGACAGCTTTTGAATGCGAGAGGGTTAAAGTTGACCAATCAGGTTGTTCAGCCTCAGCCAAGAATAACGGTCGCGTTACCGCAGGACGCCGTCACTAGTTAGCGCACTCTGTGCAGTGATAGCCGTGATTGGGTCAGCTGCAGCTCGCTCCCATTTGAAAATTATGAAACCCTCAAACTTCCATACTGACACGTTGACTGGAATTCTTGCATGGACTTAGTAATCTCAGTCCATGGCTTGTAAAAATTTTCCGCAATATTTTACGCCGCATACAAGCGCCAGAGGAATATATGAGTGTATTTCACAAGTATTATCATACATTTCTATATTATTTGATCGCTAGTTTGGCCCGAAGTCGGGGGTTTTCGTAAAGTTCCCATCTCAGAGAACGTATGCGGAAAAAAATTGTGAGTTATGATGAGAAAAGAGTCACGTAAACGAGATAATTTAATAGACGCGTGAACACCGATGAGTAAAAGTTTTCTTCGTTCATGAATATTTTTATACTATAGGTACCTATGATCATGCAACGTCAGGATTAAACTTTACCTAATTTTATTAGTCAACGAACATATTAATCGATATTAATCAACTTGTCAGCGACAAGGTCCATGTCTCACTAACTTGTAACGGATGATTGAAAAGCTACTCGGTTAAAATTGCTGGGCATCTAAACTCTGGGAAATATCTATTGCTGAGAAGTTAATGTGTTAACACTTTCTATTTCGGTGAGGAATAGACTATTCAAAAATGTGTCGAATTCGACCGTTTTGTCCGGACTTGTAAACAATGTCAAGCTCTCCGCCAAGAATGAGTTTCTTTTTTTCCAATTCCGACAAGTACACATCTACCTAAAACTGTAGGTTTTGTACCAGTATAGAAACGGAAGCGAATATAGCTAACTTTACTGTTGTTACGGACAATGTTATCGAATCCGTATCAGATTGTACGTATATTTTATAAACTAATATCTTATAAACTAATATTTTATAAACTAATGTGGAGGTTCAGGAATGTTGAAAGATCTATTGTTATTTGATTCGCGTTTGAACGTTCATCTATACATGAATTTTCTTTCATATTCTTCAATTTTCATTTACATCTATCTTCCGAATGCTGTTCAAGATTACGAGTAACGAACATTCTATCCGAAAGGGTCCCCGGCATGGGAAATAGAATCAACAACAGATTGAAACCCTTTAAACTATTTATGTCACTTTTTATTAAACTTTGTAATCGCGTTGCCAAAATATTTAAAGGATTGAAAAAACTCCCCTAATACGTTAACGCGTAAGGCTACGCATACTTTAAATCACAAGCTTCGGTACAGCAGTCCCTACGAGTAAATATGCTCCAGTGTTGTATACCTTGTTTGCAATTTTTTTTTCATCATAAAAGCTCACCAATTTTTTAACTCGCCCCATTCGTAAGTTGTAACTTTTTTAATTTAACCCACCATTCGGAACCACCCCATAACAGTCACGTATTAAAATCATACGGCGGGAAACAGAAGCAAAGGAAGGAACGTAATAAACGGTTTCGTAAGGGTGAGTTGCGCGTCCTCGATTACCAGGAAGAGAAAGAGAAATAGAAAGAGAAAGAGGAAGAGGAAGCGGAAGGTAGGGAGTCCGTAGGTCAGGGTCGCGCACGCGCGCCTCAACCCACCGAAGAACTCGATGGCACGAGTTAGTTCGGCCTTTCGATCAGCGGGGGCATAAACTTTGTCCTAGTTTATAGCGCGGCGGTTTGCAACGGCGTCGCGTCGCGTCGCACCGCAATGCACTGAATCTCAAAGACGACTTGGCACTTCTTATAGCTTAAATATAACAGGGGTTGCAAGTTTGATACCGATAATTCAAACTTCGATGAGACGCATCTATTAATCGTAAGACCATCCCCGACCACGGGTTGCTTACATACTTTAGCCTCATGATCGCCTGCAGTCGACGTCGTCACCTCTTCCGTGAACCATAGGCCGCAGCCACCCCTGGGGGAACTGCAGACGCCCGTGAAGAAGAGAAGAGAGTAGTGCTGCAGGGGATATTATATACTGTTGAAGAACTGATTCCGCATCCAGAAGGAGAGGAGAGGAGAGCCGGACGCTAGTACGCGACTATGTAACACGCAACGTCCTCCTCGTACCCGTTTATTCGTGATACTGCGCGAGAATTGAAGAGCGAAGACGAGCCGCTATGAGTTCGTCGCGCCTGCGCGCCCCCTGCACTCACCCCTACCAACAACGTCCCTAAACGAAAAACTCCGCTACGAGGTGGGTGCTGCAGCCTCGACGCTCCCCGCCGGAGTCCTGCGGAAATACGCTGTACTATGGATATTATATCCATAATTAATAAAAATCATAATAATAATAATGATAAACATTCATACTCACCTGTACGTATAATATGTACGAAATCGTGTTTGTTCACCTTTGCCGCGGAAGTATTTAGGCGCGATACAATATCCATGGTATTTTCTTCATTCTTGGAAAAGCGCGAGGGATCGCGTAAGGGAACAAAGGAGGACGCGTCCTTCTCCTCCTCCTTCTCCTCCACTGACGCGTTAGTGGGCGCGAGGGGGCGCGGTGCCGATGCACCCCGAGTTACCATGGCAACGACCTACTTCCCCCTGGAGATTACGGTGGTAGTGCGACTCACCGAGTGACCGAGTGACCGACTGCGAGAACCACTACCCGCTACCATCGCGTTGAGCAGCGGGCTGCAACCACCCCACATCCGTCCTCCCAAATTTTGTTTCTCTATGTAGACTATTATCGGTTATCGCAGAGTTTCTTGTTCCGTACCAATGTGGCATTTGATGTATACATATACATATATTCGCTGAAAATTAATTAATGAATAACACGGAGATACGATTTGTATAGGTACTATATCGCGTTTTTGGAATTCGAAATTCGAACGTCACGACCCGACCGGTCGTGGTAGGGGGAAATTAAGGCCGTGCGTTTGCTTGTTACACTATAGTGTACTCCAAACGTCGAATAAACTAGTTTGTTCGAAATTAACTATTGGCATATTTTCTCCCGGCATCACTGCAGCTCTCATTTTCATTTGATTCATAGTTACATTAACTTTGCGTACTAATTCAAAAAAAAAAAAAGTGAGAAAAATGTACAAGCGATCACGCTCACGAATTAATAATAATGATTTATAGAAATAGGAGAGGAAAATTTTGAAAGGATAGCAGAATGATGGCAATTGACAATCGGTGTTTCTGATACTCGGTTGTTTATTGATATAACAATATTATGGGTATCCTAATTTCGGGATTAATCGGGCGTTTCACAATCGTAGGCACTCTCCGAGTACATGATAGTTATTTATTCATAGATTTTCTGTTCATATTAAAAATATTCTAAGTGAAGTACCATAAGCCAGTAATATACAAATCGAAAAACGAACCGAGAAGCGGAAAAAAAAAAAAAGGCTAATTATGTAAATAAATAAGCCTATAATGGACGTAAAGTCGTAAATATAGCTTTATATAAATAATAATCAAGTAGCAGTACTTTTCTCAGCATTATACAATGAATAAATATCTTATTACCGATTTACAACTTTGATTTCTTGCTTCAAAGCCGTTTTCAGTAAGTAATAAGCCAGAGCAACCATAGTTTGGATAATTGATAATGGACTTGTGATTTCTTATTGTTAGTCCTACACTAGTATACTATGTACATTTCTATTGAACACAAGAGTAATATTGGTTCCAGACGTTTGACAATGCAATCATAAACGACAACCAAATTTCTTTATCTACAGCATGTTCCATTCTAGGTCCTCTGGGCCTGTACATCCCCTCAAATTTAGTTCCATGCGAGGTATAAGACAGGAGAAATCGATTCCTCTCGGGCTTGGTGTCTTTAGAATAAAATTAGATTTGCTTTCCACGTTATTTTTTTTTAATAAAATTATAACAGGCCACACTATACACACACATCCTAATTCTCTAAAGCTACTCTCTTAGTTTCTAGTCATCCTCCGTACGCTGGAAGTACCTGGCCTCGATACGTTTGCATAGGTTGACAAGAGTAGGATAGCTCTTGACAATGTTCGCCAGAGCGTTGTTTGGCAGTGGCGTTGTCAGAATGGTGAAAATGTGTCCAAAGGCGAGAGCATCGAGTTCGTTTGGACTCCTACAATGTTAAGTTTTTTTTTTTAAACTTTTCTTAAATAAGAACAAATCAATAATCAGTAAAACTCATAAGCGAGGTGGTACGAAACACTTTTATTGCAGGTTTCAGTGAATAGTTTAAATTCAAATACTATAAAGCCAGACAAGATGCAGAGACATAACTCCAAAGTAAGAATCGTAAGCAGTTCACAATTGATGTATTGAGCATTAATGTCTGTTTTTTCGATCTTAATAAACAGCAAATGAATCTTCTGTTAAAGGAGGCAGGGATTCAAGAGACCCAGCATAGTCCCAAAGTGAATCTTGGGACGTAGTATCAGTTGGTGGTTGCAGTCCGGTGGAGAGGTCGGAGTCTTTATTGAAATAGAGACTCTTTACAAGGTGGGAGTGATCAATAAGCTGATGAAACCTGCCTATAGTAGCAGATATCCCACGAGCAGTGGAGAGGAAAGGTGTGGTTGTCAGGGCATGAATGTGGCCGAATACCAGAGCATCCAGTTCCGTGGGCCTTAGGGGACAAGGAACTGCGATTTAGGACTGAAAGTGGCGAGCTAGGAACATCAGGCATTCGCAATCAGTTGACTAATGAATCTTGTCTCATACTCACTCATTGCCAAAGAAGTATGTCTTTCCCTCCAATCTCTCCGCCAATGCAGTACAGCAGTTTTTTACCTCCCCAAAGACCTCGTCAAGAGTTTTATTATACCATCCCAGAACATTAAGTTTCTTAGTGATCTGATATTGCTTCTGCCAGTTGAGTAAGTGATTCAAAGGCCAAGGATAGACGCTTCCATGTCTTGGCTTAGTAACTGAATTAAGAGTAGCCTTATCGACCCAGCATACATATTGCTCAGCATTAACCAGTACATTGTTGATCAAAGATATGTAGGCTCGCATATCAGCCTTATCAGTCGGTTCAAGATGCCCAGAAAGGGCAGAGCCTTTACCATTGACAAAGGAAACAATGGGATCGAACTCTGATACCAGGAAGGCTCCGCACTGTATGAAAGGAACTCTGCCAGATGGAGACATGTATTCAGCATTGCTCCTAGGCTCAATTTGGAATTCCAAACCACACATTTTTAGGAATGCCTGGACTGCCAGACAGTTGGCGTTGTCAGGTAGCAGAATTTGCTCCACCTCGTAAGGCTGATATAATTTTATTGGCTGCGGCCAAGGCTCTTGAGCTAACAATGAAGTGAAACAGAAGGCCAATCAGTTGTCAGTTACCTCATTTCGTTCATGCTTTTCATTTCTTCGGCTAGGTTAGGGTTAGGGTTAGGATTAGGTTAGGTTCGGTTTGAGGAGAAGTTAGGTTATGTTATGTTTGGATACGGCCGTCATGGGTAGAGTTAAATTATGTTGTAATATGTTATTTTGTGCCATGACGAGGTAAGCTCAAATTAACCTAAATCAAGTTGGTGTTAAAACATGTGGATGAGGGACAAGATCAGGAAGACCTTTGAGGTTAGGAAATTACCTCCCATCTCCATGGCGATTGTGTCGGAGAGTAGAACGTCAGGCATTATGACAATTATTTTGACGGTTGATGATTAACCTGACTTATCGATAAAATAATTAATAAATAATTTCAAAACAGTTTAACAGCAGAAGAGCGAAGCCGAACGTGCATCGAGATATCGATTATGCTATAGAGTTATCGAAGACCGAGAGAAGAAATCGACTCGCGAAAAACGATTCCTTGCTTATTCTTTCGAAATTTGAATGAAGGATCACGATTACTTATTTTCTCATACCGTGAATATCCAGATACTTTTCACCGCAAATGCTTACGCAGCCCTGTATCGAGGCCAGAGGATCACCCTGCTATAAAAAAGGAACGTTTTTAACTATACGGGATAGACGATTTAACGTCTATGATATGCGGTAACCTCGTCGTCATCCATACAGCTGGAAGTAAACGCCTGCATAATACGCGCTCTGAGCGGCAAGTCGCTGGTCTCATTCATCAGAGTGTCGTACGTTTTTGAAAACATATTGTCGAAACGATGAGGGATTTTAGAAATTCAATCAGAAGACAACGAATTTTGATAAATATCACGAATCCGGGAATCCAAACTAACGCTTATCTTATTTCGGAATGGCCGCCACAGCGATCGATTGAAAGACTCATATTATTATCTGGAATATCTTAGCTTCTTTATGATCATATGATACATGCAATGGTATTAATTTGAATTGTTTTCAATATTTTTTTATGTTTTTCAATCCTCTTATTCGTGAATTGCTCAAAAAATAAGCCAAAGCTTGACTAGCCGCTTGCTGGTATGCGCGTGATTGATGCGCATAGGTAGTTGAGCCGCGGTCTGCAGTACCGACCGAACACCTCGAACTTCCTCTTTCAAACCAGGCAATATGTCGAAAAGAGGTGAGACCGCTCTTCGTGAAAAATAAATCCGTGATAATCGCCGTTATAAGAGCGAGACGTTGCGTGTTTCGGTGTTTAACGAAAGCAGGAAGGATACGTGAACACGAAAATGCGTATATTTCGGGTTATTTGTGTCCGACGTAAAAATATCAGCCGCGTTTAATACTTGGCGCGAGTGAACGGCACGGACGCGACGTCTCGCTCGTGAAATAACCTAATAACAACACGCGCATTTAACGGCTATGTATCAACACCTCAATTTCTGTTTAAGGTCGTGGTGGTTCGGCGGGAGCCAAATTCAGGATTTCCCTGGGTCTACCGGTCGGTGCAGTTATCAACTGCGCTGACAACACGGGTAAGTTTAAACTCAAAGATATGATATAAATGACAAAACTAAAGCCACATCATTCTGCCAGCACACCATCATCCAGTTCGTTTTTGTATCTCATCACGCAGCTATTATGTCCTAATATTTCTCTGGATCATCTTATCCACTGGAAACTGTCTGATTACAACTATCCATGTGGCCAGCTGCGCTCTAGTTGCATGTTAAAAGGGCATTGAGAGCATAGATCAGAGATGATTGTTCTTCGCTCTAAATATCCCGGCTGATTCCAAAGTTGATAGAAAATTGATGAACTGCGAAAACACAGCGAATTTGTTTATTAACATTGAACTTGAAATGCTGGATCGACATATTTGGAAATAATGGCTAGACTAATACAAAAGAGTGTTTTTTTTTATACGCTAGACTTAATTCCGACGGTGATTCACAGCTGATTGTGTATTCCACTAGAATGCAAGAGCAGGGTCTAAAATATCCGCCTATGACCGCATTCCAACTTTCATTTGGTTCTAATTTACGAATTTATCTTTCCAGGGGCCAAAAACTTGTACGTCATTGCTGTACAGGGTATCAAGGGTCGTCTTAATCGTCTACCAGCGGCTGGATCCGGCGACATGATAGTCGCTACTGTGAAGAAGGGAAAGCCCGAGCTCAGGAAAAAAGGTCTGCACTATAAAACACTTGTTTATCAACTACTTGCTATATCGTTTTCTGGAAAGTGATCTTGTTTGAAGTTATTAAAGTCAGTCTCGAAAAGTTTCACAAGCAGTAAATTCTTGCAGTTCGCAAAAAGAGATAATAACATAGAAGACTTAATAAATTGCTAACTGTGAAGCTCGTTCCTCGTTCTAATCGTCAATTTAATTTCATGAGGCAGTAGAATCTTGATTATCCTGACTTATTGGGACCAGAGGTAGTTCAGATAATCGAAAATCCGGATAATCCATGTTATGGTAAAATGAAAGTGGTGTTGACATAGAATCAGAATTTTATTGATGCATATTTGTATTTGCAGTAGTAAACATACATATTATAATATTACTTTGGATGGGAATAACTTGTAATCTTCCATGAAGGGCTCTAAAACATGAATCCGGATAATCAAGATTCTACTGTATGTGGTGGTTTGTATATTCCGTCAAAGATTGACTGAAGGTAAACTTGTGAATTGCAGTTATGCTTGCGGTGGTTATTCGCCAGCGGAAGCCCTTCCGAAGGAAGGATGGGGTGTTCATATACTTTGAAGATAATGCGGGTGTTATCGTGAACAATAAGGGTGAAATGAAAGGCTCGGCGATCACGGGACCGGTGGCCAAGGAGTGTGCTGATCTGTGGCCAAGGATTGCATCAAACGCGAGCAGTATTGCTTAAAATCGTAACACCTTGTACAAAACCCTAAAAATTGATATAATAAACCCGAACCTGGACTCGTCAATGGTAGTTCATTTATTTAACACGCTATTTATTTACTCGATCCAAAAGAAAACTACCTAAAATAACAACCTATATACTTACTTCGACGAGGCTTTCTTCCTTTCAGGGATTCGATAAGATTGCATGAGGATTTTTATTTATATGTCCAAAATTATATTATCAGATTATCAGAGATTACACAAAGTTTTGAAAATTGAAGAATGTTTCATTCCGATTTTACGGAAGCTCTAATATCATTTCAGAAATCTTGCGATAGTCAATGGAATCTTACGAGATTCCTATTACGATTACGTCAGATTTCAATAATTTTTATGAATTCGCAGAGAATCTTAATCAGATTTTCCGGGATTTATTGTGATTCCATGGATTTTATGAAAAACAGCAAAATTCTTGAGACTACCGGATCTCGGAAAATCTTAGGTATTTCTCATTGAAATTCAACAGGATCGAATGAGGTACCAATAAGTTCTCTCATATGTGACCAGATGTCATGAGATTTTCAACATGATTTCACGACATTTTACATGAATTTATAAAATCTCAGTAATCATAAATGTAGCTTCTTTTGCTTTTGTTCAGATTACTTCAAGTTGCATCGACTTTCAAGTTATTATTGACTGTAATAGCATAAGATACACGTACGCCTTGAGTGCAAACGAATTCGCCGAGTACATTAATTTTCACACTATCTACCGAAATGCTGTCTTCATTTAGAAAAGTATTGAAATGAGATTTTACTGCCAAGTACGTAACAGAGATTTGACAGAAATGTTATATTGTATCGAATAAACGAGTCCCTAATCGATGAAATTTTTTACATGGGAGGTGATTCTGGGGTGTTCATTTAGAAAACAGACTGTCAAAAGTGAAAAATCATTCAAATACATTGGAAGGTTGAAGTTTACTGGTGAAATGAGTCCACTTGTAAAATATAGGTACAGCAAATCTGCAATGAAATGTTAAAATGGCGTTTGAGTTCTCAATATCCCATTGGAATAGTTAAATCCGTTCAATTCTACAAATCATTCAAGGAAAAGTGACACGCTCAACTCGAACCACCCACTCAAAATATAATGTCATGTTTTTAAGTATTTCAAAAATTCATGTACTTGTCGAAAGTGTTTTGACCTCAGGTGCCATTGTGGGTAATCATTACTACAATGGCTTTGAGTTCAAGACCACATGCTACCCAGCAGTAGTTGTGTGAGATATTGTCTGAATAAAGCTGACCCTTATGAGTATGAAGTAATGTGATAAAGCAATATTAACTTTTACTTCGTAATTTACTTCTCCTAGTCAGTATAGAGCAATATATTTGCAAACCCTACAGTTTCAAAGCGTAGAGTGTTTATCGACTATCCCATGATATACTATTATTTGCAACGCAAGATAGACTAAGTACCCAGGTACTTTATTTATGTTTAAGTGTAATGCAATGCGACAGGGTGAAAAGGTTGATTAAAATATAGGAGGCATGGGATTCAAATGACATATCGGTTACCGTGTAACCGTGAGTTATCGAGGAAAACACAGGAATCCCCTAACCATAACTGCCGATTGGAGATAAGGCCATGAGAGGGTGGCAACTTCTACTCGGGTCATGTCGGGAGTCTTCAGCAAGCTTCATACTTAAATCTCACAGATGGCGGTTCGTAACATCATAATTCATAACTCACGGTCGTTTATTGCCCGTGGATACATTGATAAGATTACTTTATAATTTCAATTATAAATAGGTTCAGGTACTGCAAAAAGGCACCTAGGTACAGGTACAAGGTACCTGGCTGGGAAAGTACCTAGTTACAGGTATAGGTACTGACAAATGTATCTATAGGTACCCAGGCTACAACACTGGGAGAGAGGGCTTCGAAAAATCTTGCTTCCGTTCACGTGTGGCGAGGGGGATGTCCGAGTCTTTCGCTTGAAACCTTTTCAGGGGGTTGAGTCATTCGGACATCTTTTTATAAGCGTGATAAGTTCTTCAATGGTCTTTTTTCTGACTTTAAAACTTTGTCCGCTGAATTTCCTGTTTCGGGTGCAATCTAATAAGTTATCTGATTATTCACATAATTGCTATGCAGAGGGGTATCGCTCTCCATTTAGTATTAGTAATATTTACAGGAGGTCTGGACCTTGTCGTTGAGAGAGGTCGCTTGGAGCGTGTTACTCATGAGGTCAGGGTTCATCTCCACCCACGTGTTGCAATATCACTGTCAGTTTTATTTTTGAGTTCGGTTTGATTTCGCCCGATCGTTTTTCTCCTCTCAATACGATTTTGTGCTTTTTCGAATATCATTGGACATTGTTGAATAGTATCACTTTCCGTAATTTTGTCATCGGTACACGCACGTCGAGGGCTTCGTTACCGATTTTCATTGTTTGGTGGCTTACTGATAAGGTTTGCTTGCTAAGTACAATTCAAGTTCACGTTCATTTCGACTTGGGCTTCAATTATATTTATCGAGTGCTTCTTTCCGGCAACTGATCTTTCTGGGCAACTCTAGTGTAACTATACAGATGTTTCTGATGTGATTACAGTTGGCTCTAACGTCGTGGCTTTTCAGATTTCCTTCATTATGGCATTGGAGTTTATTTCTATTCAAAAGCTGCGTTAAAAAAGACTAGTACAGGTCAGTTATGTGGTGAGCGGTGGTTATAAAGTATAAATTGTGCGACGATTTTTATCACTTAATATTTCACGGTTTCCGGGGTATTATCGCAATGACTTTATTGAGGAATCTATTTAATAATTTATTATACCAGATATCTAACCATAGATTATAGAATATTTCATATGATTTACTGATTATTTACCGAACATTTGATAAGCGACTTGTTGAGAATTTAGATGATTCATCAAATTTCAGCAATTATTACGAGACTTTCGGTCAAGACTTCATGGGACTCTGACGATCTCAATGGAGATCCAGATTTCAAACGTCTCATAGGGCCATATTATCCTACAGTAGAACTCCTCAGGTTACTTCGCAGTTTGAGAATTATTCATACAGCGATTATCCGCAAAGATAGTGCTAGGGACACCTTTTCTAAGTAAACGTATTCACATTGAAACAATAAGACAGGATGCGAATCCACGAATCTCCCTCTCCTTTCTTCGATTCCAATTGATGTAATTGTTTCCACTGGCTAAAATTCCACGCATTGCCTATTTTTCCTCGATTTCCTTTCATTCTAGGTAATATGCTTCCGTTACCTCTCTGTAACCATAATTTACAACACTCCTTGTATTTCTGGTTCCTTATATATATCCCTAATCTTACTACACGCCACTATATTATTCATAAGGTACTATGCGAAGAAAATTGAAGGTGCGATAATATCACACCCAACTCATATTTCCCTCACCCACAAACGTATGTATATTATTCCTATGCCCGTATATCGTAATAGAGTTAATATTTCTCTCTCACATTCGTTATCAGCGCTATTTCCGTCCTTCCTTTCATCTCCACTTTACCCGCGTCATTTCTACGATTAACATCCTTTGCCCCTTTTTTCTCCGCACCGCGTCGCTCATCGCTACGTTGTTCACCGATTGTCCTGTCAGTGTAGACTCCAGACTGCCGCGATAAGTCCACTGGAATATCTTCTTCGTGACCCGTTGCGCTTTGTTCCGACGACGTCATGTCGGCACTCCTGTGCCTCCTCCTGGTCTTATCACCGTACTTGGTATTTTCGTACAACATAGACACTAGCCACCCCATCGTCTACGAGGACCCGGAGCCCACGGAGTCTGGAAACTACTTCGGTTACTCCGTTGCTCTCAGTTTTAGAAGAAACTCTGTCCCACCCTGGTAAGTACCAATATTAGAGTGTTCCTACAGTGCTAGTGCAAGAACCATACCCACGACAACCCTCGGTTACTACGTCCCGTTCTTCGTAAACTTCAGGAGCCTATTTGTCGGCGCCCCCCGATACTCTAATGGAACGGGAAAGGCGTATCGCTGCAATAGCGGAACTGGGACCAATATCGGAGTCACTCCCTCGTGCCGGGGGCTGAAGATTTCTCCAGCCTCCGCCCCGAAAGCGGTGAACGTATCGCCGACTCCACATATCGTTTTGCATACGGAGAAGACCGGATGGCTAGGAGCCAGTATGGCCACGGGGGAGTCCTCGAACCTAACGGTAATTAGATTCACATATACGTACTACAGAGATGTTTTTTACTCTCTTCATTTTTTGCCGATTTTCATTTTTCGACACCAACCAGGTCTGTGCACCACGTTCGCTGGTTACCAGTAAGAACCAATGGCGCCCGGAAGATTTCTTCATTGACGACATGCGCGGTTATTGCTTCGACGTGCCTGATGCCCTTAACGACATTATGTATCGTGACAACCGCATCCTAACGACCGAACTCAGTGAGTAACATCTATGAGTAACATGCGTTACATGGAATTGCAGGAAAGAAGTGAATCGACTTGTGGTGGCACAATCGTATTATCATACCATATGTATGTATGTATATGATATCACGGACACGTTTTAGCGTACCATATCAAGCCAAACAAAGAGATAACAATCAAATATTCAATGATAAAAATGAGAAGAATGAGAAAATAATAAACGAAATCGGGGAAACTTCGTCGACGATTCGAGCCTAAACGGGGATAGGAATTTCGTCGGAATCATTTCCTTTCATCTGAGTTTGAATCAGACCGTATGGCGCGTGCTTAGTCAGTTCGAACGTAGATTACCAGTGATGTTTGGTACTTATAATTGAGGATCACATCTCTTATATTCTTCGCTGTAAACAATATCAAACATGGCGATGTCAGAATTCCTATATCACTGGCGTCTTGCGGATATTTTCACTAATTCTACGATATGAGAAAGTCTTTGCCAGAAAACTGCGCACTCGTTTCAGGAATAACATATTTCGTCTGTCTGCGTTGTCTAATTGAGACTCGCAATGAATTCGTCGATTAAATTCCTTGTATTTGACGTTTCAGAAACTGGCGACAGTTTTGTGGCGAATTGATGATCATCACTATAAAAAACAGTATAATAATATAATGATAATAATGGTTACATTTTCTTGCTGCGTTATACTTGCGGTCACCTTATCGCAGTGGATATACAGTGTCACAATACCGTATGGAATTTCAACTCAAACAATAATCTGCATAGTGTCTCTACTAGCGCATTTTAAACGAGTCTTTTTTTTTTGTTCTTTTGTGGATTTTTAGGATTTCCCAACACCAAGCAGATCAACACTTTGTATGGATTCTCCGTGGACTACGCTGTGAAAAAGGTTTGCATTTAAATGATCGTCCACCGAAATATTGGATGTAAAATTAGTTTTTTTTTTCTATTTTATTCAAGGGGTTGTACGCGGCCGTTCGCTCATGCGCGCCTCAGAATCGGTAAAAAATTTGAACGCGTTTATCTCGAAACTACATCTTCCTGATAACTCAACCACCGTTCAGCCGATCAACTCCTCATTTGGCGTACACATTTCTTTTATGATTCTCCATCTGTTCGCGTAGGACTTTTTTTTCCCGATTTACCGTTAATCACCGTATATGAAGCTCGACAAAATCCACTAACTGCTTTGGTTCTAAAAAATTCGGTAATATGTACCTGTCTTTCGACGGTCCGACCGGGTATGACCCCTCAACACATTTTTTGCCTCGTCAGATATTAACATATAGTACCTTATGTGTCAGTTTGAACTTGCACTAATTTTCGGATACCGTGTCCATATAAGTTTCGATAATCTACATAAATCTATGATCACGCAGGGCTCGTATTCTACAGTCAATCGTGTCATAGGACAGCCGAGACTAGACAAGGTGGAAATTACACGTGGACAAACGACCGGGCATTGGCAGTACAACCTCGACGAGCTGTCCAACCTTGGTTCGTTGTTTCTTCGTGCATATGCCTAATGCATTCGCTATAACATACGAGACAAAACTGCGTTCTAATTATCTGATCAAACTTCTCCAGGCTATTCCGTATCTTCGGGATACTATTTCGATACTACAGAGTTGGTCTTTGTCGCCGGAGCACCAGGGTGGTTGAGGACGGGCAAAGTGAGTCTTAACACCTGCATGTATGCCTCGCAATTGGATATTCAGACCGTAATCATCATGTGTTTATAATACTCCTGATTCTGATTACAAAAATTTATTGCCAAAGGTAACGATCATTGGGACCAACTTCAACATGGAGAAGTATATCGGGGGAACGGTGCTCGGCGAATACTTTGGTGCCAGTCTAGCTACTGGAGACTTCGACGGCGATGGTTTTGACGATCTCGCCGTAGGCGCGCCACACTGGGGCGAGGTAGACTTCGGTCGGGTCTATACATTTTATGGCAGTACCGTAGGGGTAAGTATATTGCATCCTCATGCCAGTGATCGTGAATTCACTCTTCAGGATCTTGTTTCAGCACGGTGAACCTCTTTTGCTTTTTGCGCAGTGTCTTCAATTTCGTTTATACTATTCTCATCACCTTGATTTTCATCTCTTTCATGAGCTACCCCCTTGATTTCTTCTTCAGTTCCATCTTTGTCTTATAAATTGATCGACCTTTGCTCTGTCATTTTTCTATTATCCAAGCGGACCTTTGATAGAGGTCTGATGCTGGATGGAACAGTGGGGTACGGGCAGTTCGGCTACACCTTGGCTGCAGCTGATCTTGACAATGACAAGTACTCAGGTGAGAAACACAGCTAGCTTGTGACTCGTGCTCGTGAAAATTGAAAATACATATCATCGCTTACCGTCGTAGATCTGGTCGTCAGTGCACCGTGGGAGGGGTCCGGTGTCGTCTACATCTTCTACGGCTCCCCTAACTTCAAGAGGAGAGATTCGTCGGCTGGGATCACCCAGCGAATTGTACCGTCGACAATCATGGGCCTCCATCAAGTCAAAGGGTTTGGATTTGCCCTTTCGCATGGTGTCGATATCGACGATAACGGATACCCCGACCTGGCGATTGGCGCGTACAAATCCGGCCATGCCGTTGTACTACGTAGCAGGCCTGTTATCAAAACAAAACTTACACTCGTTGCCAATCCCCGCACGCTGTTGCCCTCTCCTGGCCAGAGCTTTGTGGTCACACTGTGTGTCAAGTACAGCGGAGAAAAGGCACCGAAGACTCAAGGTTGTGAATAGATATAGTTGACTGTAGGAATCGATAGAGAATAATTATTCGAGGAGAACAACGGAGTAATATTATATCTATTGTCACTGTAGAATTTCAGTTCCAAATGGCAGTGGACGAGGTTCACAAGCGAGTTGAAGGAGGATCGTTGAAGTCCTTTTCAGTGTTGTTTAACCACGACGAGTTCTTTTGCAGGAACGAAACGATAAGACTTGCGGTACAGTATCACATATCATTTTTAGTAGTATTCAACGATAGATCAGCCTGCAGTGTAACCGATTTTCTTCATTTCAATTTATGCATATTCTCGGTTTAGGACGGGATCGTCAACTTCATCGATGAAATTCCGGTCCGTGTTAGGCACAGCATCAAAGATGAAGGTTCGATCTCGTTTATCCTTTAGTAGATACAGTCGGAACTCGCTTACCGTAAAGAAATTGTCTGCTACGGCCTCCCTCTGTTTCTCTTCGTTCCTTTCTCTCTGTGGCTAAGCTGTGCACGCTGCGTGAACGCTCGATCCATAGGAAGAGTGGAGACGCCGTCAGGCCTTGCAGTAGGCGAGGTCCGACTATATGTATGATTATTGGACCACTTATACAGTCAGTCAACTAATACGAGATGTAATTTCAGTTGCGAATGGCGATAAATTCTGCTCGTCTTGCCCGGTGCTGAGTAAGAAAGGTATTAAAGAAATTGAAGAAACTACTGTGTACTTTAAGACAGGATGTAACAGCAGCACAAACGGCACAATATGCAACGCACATCTCTCCGTCGACGCTAGTTTCGGGGGCACCAGGTAAGATTGCTGTGATTATAAAAGAATGGCTTGTTTTTCATTATGACTTTGATGTGAAATTGAAATTCTTAATTGCAACGCAGCACGGATAACGAATGGGTTGTCGGATCTGGAGACATCAGCTTATATCTCGTTGTGAGAAACACGGGCGATCCAGCATACCAGACCCAAGTTACCATCGCTTTACCGCCCGGAATTGGTCTGCGCAACATAATATCATCCTGTATACCAGATACAATAGACAACGCCATTACATTAGTCTGTCAAGTTGGTAACCCCATCGGTAACGATGAAACGGTGAGTTATTTTGCAGGCTCTGTTAAATATAACATTTCTCGATGTATAAACATATTTTGATTTGAGTTAACGATACAGGCTTTCGAAATTCTCATTATACAATGGTGAAGGGCGACTTTGGGGTCCGTGTTCCGTCGATCAATGCACAAATTTCTGAATGTATATAAGAGCTTTCGCAGTTTCACTAGGACTGACAGGATCGGTGAATGTCTTTACAGTTTATTTTGAAACAGTAGCATGGGCGTAAATCACGAATTGATATTCCTCGTCTCTCACGTGTCAACCCCGTAGCAAGATCGCGATATAGTGTTTGTCAATCTTTCGAATCCATGAACGATGTCGTACATATACTAATATTCACATCTATAGCCATATTGCATATTTTTGATGACAAAAATTTGCAGAAAAGCTTCAGGACTGACCTCGACATGGGATCTATCGTAGAATCGGCTGGTGGAACGGAGCTACCCTTTACCATAACGAGATTGACGCGCAGCGAAGACCACGGGACAGATAAGAATCCGATAACATTGAATTTGATTATCAAGAACCGAGCTTGGATAACTCTTACAGGGTGAACTTGCAGCTTTGATTATTAGCAAAATAATTACAGTATATACCTTGAAAAAAAAATTAACTCAGCCATTCATTAATATCTTATTATTAATTATTACAGTTTAGCAGATCAAGAAAGCCACGACTACAGCCTCGCAGAGAACAAGTCGACGGTTCCTATTCGGCATTCCTACCATATCATCAAGGTCGGGGAAACCCCAATTAGGAAAGCGGAATTGACCATCGACGTGCCTGTCGCGATCGTCGGGGAAAACTGTACTTTCTTGAATGTTACGAATCCCAGAGTAAGTATTGGCTTCAAAGCTTTCAAAGATCAATCAATTAACTAGAACTTCAGATTGATTAGTATTCCGAATAATTGATTATAAAGGTCAATGAAAACCGATAAATCGCAATGATCGCCCCCGCTGAATCAATGATTTTTCTTCCTTATTATTCAAACAGTTTACCGACAGTACCGGGCGGAATTTCACGTGCTCCGTCCATGGCCATGCCTCCTTATTAGGGCTTGTTCCCTCGCTGATACCGGATAGCGATTTGCTGCAAAGAAGGCGTCGGGAAATTTCAGGCGCTACCGACACATCAGTAACGACAGATGAACCGGATAATGATAAGGAGTTGAGGAACGATAACAATGGGAAAGGGGTGACCGTCAGCAGTCTAGCTACCGAACGGACAATTCATTTGAATTGTATGACGGAAGATGTTTTGTGCGTGAAAATCGCGTGCCTGTTTCAGCTTTCAAAAACTTCTAATGACTCGGGAAATTTGGCTTTGGATGTAGTCTTTAATGCCAGTGCTTTTTATACATGTAAGATATATGAACTACAGTTACAGCGTTACTTTACTAATTTTTTAAGAATTTTTCATCCCTCTTTTTCTCAAGATCGATCATTCTTGATCTTGATTTTATTTTCATTATATTTTATTTCTTGCCTTTCAGCGAACGAGGATTCCCTGACCGTTAAATTGAACACAAACGCGAACGTGAGGATTATATTGCCAAAAACGTTAGATCCAACGTTTATTCAGTAAGTTACCGACGAGCAGCGAAACCCTATTGTTTTTGCATTCGAAAACGAAGATGTTATGATTGTTTTTTCTCCTGTCTATTTCTCCAGACACAGCAACACAACGGCGGAGGTGTCGACGATGCTCTACAACATACCAGAGCCCCAGAAATTGGCTGGATGGATTTATCCCTCTTCGATAATCTTCGGTATCCTGCTATTCTGTTTACTGGCTGCTATTCTCTTCAAAGTAAGCGGATAATCATGTTGCAATAGTTGAAAGCTTATATAGATCAACCGACGCGTAGCCATGACTGGAGAAATATCTTCAATCCCAATTCGCAATTGTAATATTGTTTCTATACTGACAGTGCAGACGGTTTTAGACCCTGCAGGAACCAGGGAATCGGATAAAAGTTACATCCCTAATCATTTTACCCTAGAATGATGAAACCGGGACCTCAAAGTCCCGAGGTGAAGACTTACGCTAAACGCCACAATGTTTTTTTTCTTCAGTCGTTATTTGAATTCTGTGCTCTGGCTACGTCGTATACAATGATTGTTTATACCTGAAATGCACAGGCCTGCACGTCAATAAAAAATTTAAATGAAAACAATTTCAGGTGGGATTCTTCAACAGACCAAAAAAGGAGGAAACTGCAAAAGCCAAAGAAAGGGTGAGTGATGCCGATTTATATTATTCATCTCTCTTTCTCGTTACTAAGTCTTAATCTCCCTTAGGTACGTGAGTAAAAATAATAAAATAATAATTAATTTGTCAGGTTTGATCGCAGCTGTATGTAGGTAGATACTTATCTACATCTTTGTACCTTAATTTTCAGGAAATGATATTGAAGGTAGGCGGAAACGGCGCTGGGGATTACGAAAATTATGGTTGAAACTGTATATACAGACTTAACTTCATCAGAAGACGTATGGAAAATAAGATCAACTGATATACCTACTAGTATGTAATTTAAATACCGTTCCAGTACACGACGAATCACCGATATTTCATCGTTCAGATTCATGATGATAACGTAGTGTATTCGTAGATGTGTTTATCATTTCGCCACTTTTCACTATTCACTTAATTGTTAGTGTTAGTTATTTTTAAGAATTACGATACCTGTTCATTGCAAGCAGGGTATTCTCGATTAATTTTTTAAACCAATAAATAAACATTCATATTACAGAAGATAAAATATATATATATTTTTATATACTCAATTGTTTCATGTGTCTGTATGTATGTATACCGAAATACCTAATATATGTATGTACTATGTATACAAATACGCATCTCAAAATAATAACTGAAACGAAAAGACAAAAAAGAAAACAAACAATTTTTCAATTCTCAATTACCGCGCTCTCAAGATTATACAGTATATTTTTCATATACCTATATACATCATCTAGTAAACTAAACGCATACGAAATAAATATACCAATGTATTTATATCAAGTGTGCACCTATGAACGTCAGTAGATATAATTGCTTTCACAAAATTTGAATAGCATTCAAATACATACGTAATACAACTCATACGATGACGAAGTTCCTTATTACATATGGATATTCGTTGGAAATTACAACGATAATTTTAACAATAAAGACTAATAATTAATGAATAACGATGCTTTTTCTTATAATAATATGTACAACTAGTTTCTCGCTCATAGTTGTATTCTTCTTATGCGAATGAATGTTCTCATAGTAAACGAATCGCGTATTACAATTGAATTATATTAAGTAATAATTCTAATTCTAATAATCATAATAATAATAATAATAATAATAATCATAATAATTTCGCCATGATTATATTGTTATCGTGAATCCTCTAACAATGTAATTAACTTGGTAAATTTTTCTTTTTTTTTCTTTTCTTGTCTCGACAAACAAGATAGAGTCATGGACGTAAAACATTCATACATACTTATATGCATTGGAAACAAATACAATCACAATACATGGTTTACTTTTTCTTCTAATGAAATTCATCCACACTTTTTCTTTCTTTTCTTTGTTTCCTTCTACATTGGAATGTAAGGGATGAGTACGAAACACTTGTATCCGATATAAAAAATCTAAGGTTTTCCCATATCAATCAATCTGACAGAAATAATTCTGACACTATTATTGCACATCGTGTATAATTATTTAGTTCTTTGAATTATTCGTTTATTTATAAAGATAACGGCCGCACTAATTAATCTTCTTATTGTCAGATGAGAAGGAGGGGGAAGAGGGAGTGGGGGATGTAAATTACAGGAGTCACAGAAACTTTTCGTAGTTCTTCGAGATACGATTTTATAATATAAATGTTAGTTAATTTTCGTAAGTCTTTTTTTTTCATTTTTCATCTTCTCACATGCCATTGGGATCTTGAATCGTTGGTCTTCTTCTCTTTTCCCAGCGCTTTTTATAGAAACATTCGTCGTTTACGTTTGAAGAATGCTTCCATATGTATGAGAAGCTCTAAGCCAGCTTAGGAAACGGGCAATCTTTCCCAAGCAATGGAACGACGCATTGGATATGATCGACAAATATGCTGCCCAGCTTGAAATTTTACTGCAGCAGATCGTTCTTTATATCATCACAGCTAATGAAGACAATGTCTTGAGCATTGTCATTTCTTCAGTAGATATATTATACGAAGTACGTTGTCCTAGATGAGTAGTTTTTTAGTACCACACAGGTTTTTGTCCTCTGGTAATTATATTATAATTGATTTTATGGTATTTTATTTATTATCGTTGTCGTTTTCTTCATATCCAAACTTTGTAGAATACAGAGTAAGAGCAAGAAGAATAGAAAAGAAAAGTAAAGTGAAATATGGAAAGAAAAAAAACAATAAAGAAAAAAAAATTAAGTTATCGTTATTCTTCCTTGATCAACTTTCATCGTCGGAGTTTTTTGTTTGTCGAAAGTTCATAGAAAGAGATAATCAATTTTCCGACCAGTGGATACGTATGTCATTTATGATTGATTGATTGGCTAATTATTTTGAAAAACGTAAAGAAGACTAGAAAATATTTCGTACTCATCACATATAAACCTGCAGACATATAGGTCGCGATTCAAATAAAATACAGAAGATAATATTGGGGAGGGGAATACAATGCGACTGATTAAACGTTAAGGGATTCACGATTCTTAGAACGCATAAAGATGTTCTAATTACGACTACTTCAATCCTACCCTATTCTTTCACCTACCAGTTTCTTTTTGTTTTTGTTTTTCTAGTTTCATTTTCAGGCACGATTATTATGCGCGGAAATCTCTCTCTCAGATATATTACATTTCACGCGTTCTAGAACGTGATCTATAATATATCCGCGAAATCCGACACCTATAGTTGATCTATGTGTAATATTATTCAATTAGTAGTTAGTCGCTACTGACGTGTATCGATACATACTTTGACGTTTCTTTCTCCAAGTAAGCGAAAGCTTGCCCAACAAACGAACATGTGTCAAACCGGTAGTCATTGCTATTCAAATTATTGCATTATTAAAAAATAATACAAGAATTCTTTTGCAGATTAAAAAAAGACGTGAAGTTAAAAAATTTCTTTGCTTTTTCGTATTCTCCATGCTTTCTTTAATCGGAGAAAGAATCGCTGTTTCAAATCAGTCATATCATATTCGATTCATAGAATAAATCGTTACACGCCAGACGGCCTAATGTTTTATTCGACTTTTAAGAGATTTAATAGTGTAATTGTTTTCTTCTTCTTCTATTCTTTTCTCTGCTCCTATTATTTCCTTCTATGAGGTATTACTCTTACTTGATGAAGAAATTTAAGAAAAAGTTCCTTCTTCCTTAGTTTATCTAATCCAAGGTAATTTACAGCAAGAACATTACCGCCGACGTACTTTTGTGTCGAAATTCAACCAATCTAATGGTATTTAGAAATAAAAACGAAATATATTCACGAAAGAATCTAATAATCTCATCAATCAAAGCCCAGACTTCATACTTGTCTCTACATTTTTGTTTTACTCTTTTTCGACACGTTAATACGTCTGCAATCTCTTAGGAATTCTATTAAACAGACTTACACTCACCTTCGAAATCATCTCTGCTAGTTTGAAAATTATTCCTGTTATCTTTTTGGTCACACCAGTCTCTTAGATGTTTAAAAAAAAAAAAAAAAAAAACCAAACAAAGAATAAAAAGCTCTTTCAATAGCGGAGATGACTTCGATGGGCTGTATTTCAGTCATGCTTTAACATACCAGCCGGAAACCGCAGTCCGAATGAACGTCTACTTGGCAAACGCTTGCAGAGGTATTTTGCCAAGTCTGAAACAGTCCCTAAATGCAGTTAACGCATTGTCAAAGTTCCAGTTGACGTCTTCCAAGCATTTCAAACTCCACTCTAAGTTCATGGACGTTTGCTGGCTCAGTGCTATCGTCATTTCACGTTTAGCTGCATCGGCTGTTAAGCTTTCAGCAGCTGGCGCAACTGACGAAGATGAAGTCGAGGGTGCTGTTGGCTGATTTATTTGCACAGCAGAAGGCTCCGCGAAGGCTTCTTTTTCCTGCGCTTCTGTAGGCTGGCTGATATGCAACTGTTCGTTATGAATGCAGTAGCCTCCACCTTCAGGCAATATTACAAACGTTCGGTTAAAGTAACGCATGGGATTCTTCTTTTCATCTAATTCTTTGAACAGTCCAGTCACTGTTATAAGCATCATGGATCCCTGTGGTTTCAAAAAGACGAAAATATCTCATTTTTACATCAATATTAGCTGCAAAATAGTCTCAGTTTTTATGATCGACTTTTCGAGGGGTTTTTCAACAGACTTTCAGAGTATCACCATGTTTGTATTGACTATAGGTCCAACTAGCCTCTGAACCTTAGTTGGTGTGACATTCTCAGATTTAATTTTGAAGTTTTTTTCATGTTTTGTTGGGAAGGTTAACGGAATCTTATAGTATCTGAAGAGAATCTATGCAATCCGAATAGAATTTGCGTGGAATTCTATCGGTATTTCATAAAATCAATGAAATCCTGATAATGTCCTTAGCAAAATGATTGCCACGAGAAAGACTAACTAAGAAAATATCATGTTCAATGGCGAACGGTTGAAGAGATGATAGTATTTTGTTGCAATTGAATTTTCCCCCGAATCCGTTGATAGAATTTAGCTGAAATTCAGTACCATATCTATAAATAGTGTAATATATCTTGCTTACCATGACTAAGCATAAATCCATGGAAAAGCCATTTAAGTCATGTTTAGTTTTCGGCATTTCTGATATAAACGAAACGACCGGAAGTCTGCCTTGTTTGAGTAGCTTTCTTTTTCTGTCGCTGTCGTTTAGACGAAACAAATTCCGGTTTTCACGAAGGTAGCATTCCGGTCTGTGAATCAAGATAAACAATCAATTCCCAATCTCAAAATCAGACGGGAATATTCGAAGTTAGGGAAAGCTATTATACTCACTTGTTGCCACCATATGGATACGAGACAGTCATACTAAAGCAGGCCTGCTCATGATAAGCGTCTAACAACGGCTGACGATTGTCGCTATCAAAGATGAGGAAGTACTGTTCGAGGAATTGGCCAGCAATTTTCTGTGTTTCTGTATTAACGACGAACATTCTTTGGGTCTGGGGTAGTTTTGCTTCCTCATCGGCTACGTCGAATAGAATCGGTTTGGGTAGTTCGATTCCGTCCTTTTGAAAGTTTTTAGGTAAAAAATCGAGTTTGTTATTTAAGATACAGCTTCTTTGCGGAACACTTACCAGTTTCAAAAGCCTTGGGAACCTCTTCCGCACGTCACTGTCGCCAAGAAATAAAATCCAGAAGCCCGGAAGCTCGGAGTTAGTTGTAATCAGAGAGAGAAAGAGATATTTTGACTGTTATTATGCGAAAGTTGAGTGGGGTAGGAAAGTAGACATTCGTTTCATTACAATAATCAAGAATCAGTATGTGCAGATTCAAGGGTGAGCATTATCATGGGTTTTCTTGAAAAAGAAAATCTAGACAAAATAAATTCAATCGGTTCACCTGAAATAATCACTCTGTCGATCCTTGTACTTGAGGCAAACAGGATTACCCACTAATCTCAGCTCCTCGAGTTTCAGGTCCTTCAGCACATCAAGCTGAGTGATTTCCCTTATCTGAAACGTTACTTCCAATATAACTTTGGCCTGAAAGATTTTTCCAACATTTTAGGAGGTAAGACTACTGGGGGCCTTACCCGGTTCTCTCCAATGTATAAAACCTTCAGTTTTGGTAGTTTTTTAGTCAGAAGGTTGAGCCGTTCGATGATTGCCAGTTTGTTACCATCCAAGTTCAACGCTTCAAGGTTTGGAATGTGTTCGGCGACTATGTCTATCACTGCGACTAGCATTAAGGGTCTAAATAAAGCGCAAAAGTAGTCTGCGACGAGGTCTGAAGTCAGAAAACACAGGTTTATTTCAAAGTGGAGTAGAAAATGAGAATGTTTAAGTCTGAAAATCGTGAAATATATTGTTTTAAGTGTTTTCATTGAATAGAACTGACCAGGGTCTTGATGGAACTTTGAGAGATCAAGAGCGTTCGTTTCCTGTGTATATCTCTTGACCATGGCAAGCTTCATCCTCTCTTTAAGGGTCTCGTCAATTTGAACGTTAGGAAATCCTGGCTTTACTTTGACCCTAATCTTGAATCCATCATTGGTTGTTATTTTTCTATCGCAATTGAACAATTTGTCGGCAATTTTAGGATCATCGACATAGAACACCGCCTCGTTGTTCACAACTTTGTACTGCGAATAAAGGAATTAGGAAAGAATACTAGATGTTTAATATCAGTAAGCTTTCTGTAAATCAGCATGAAGATAACTTATGCTTGTTGTTTGCGAAGTAATATTTTTATCTCTTTTTTTTTTTACGTTAGTGGCTAATAAAACTTACCATTATTGGCACGAATTGGTCGGGCGACATGTAACTGTTGAGGCTCTTTATAACAAAGTCCTTCTGGTACTTGTGCCCAAATGGTATCTGAGAAGAGATTATTATTTAATAGGTAAAACGCTTCAAACTGAGAGGAGAGTCCCAGTGAAGTTTTGAAATCCCGAAAATGATAGTTAAACTTTTACTTTTTCATTGATAAATTCACACACATCTGAATTTGAATTTATTTACCCAATTCAATTTAACTAATTGAAACACATGGGTTGAATTAGGATTAGAATTTATTTATTGAATTTATTTTGAATTCGAATTCAGATGGAGTTGCTACATTTGAATTGAATTTGAATTGAATATGGATGGATATGAATTCATTCAAAAGTTGAATTCGGATTTGGATGAAGTTTTTGGATTTGAATTAAATTGAATGTGAATTGGATTCAAGTTTGAGTTGAACTGATTTAATTTAATTTGAATTGAATTTGTTGGACTTGAATTGTTTTCACCGAATATTTTTCACTGCATTTATCGATTTTGATTCAAATTGAAATCGACTCATTCATTTCGTCGATTTTCCATTCAATATCTTGATTTTATATCAAATTTGAAGTCGGATTATTGAATCCCCAGTGAATTTGTTAAATCTGAATTAAATTGATTCGATTTGTATTGAATTCAATTTGTCAAATTCGAATTGAATTCGATTCGAATCGAATTCGTTGGATTTCAAATTAAATATCTTGATTATGTATTGACGTTGAAGTTGGGTCAATGAATCCGAATTGAATTGAATGTTCTGAATTTCAATTGCATTGAAATGATCGAATTTTGATTAAAATCAATTTCAAAAATTGAACTCGAATTGCATGGAATTGAATTTATAAACTTGACGCAAATGAACAATATTTGAAACCCGATGGATTCCAACTTTTTGCAAAAATCTCTATACTTTGACTATCCTCCGCCTCCTCATACCACCTAATACATCGCGAAGATCCAAAGAGGAAGACCAAAAAAGCAACGAGAAGCACATTACAGATATGACGAACTCACCGTTACTTTAAACCAATTAGAATCAGCAAACATCGGTTGCCTATTATGAATCCCAGGTTTTCCTTCTCTCCGACCGCGTTGAGGAAACGGGCTAATTCTACCCCAAGGCATTCTTCTGCCTATTTTACCCCTGACCATGACCTGTCTGGCTGCACTGTTAGGTCCGACGGTCATGGAGATATCTTCGTCGAGGTAATTCCTTAAACCTGCTTCAAAATTCCTTCCTCGATCCGGCCCAGGCCGCCCCTGCGACTTAAAGGACACTCGAGGCCGGCTTGAATCTGGGCGAACTACACGATTGTCATGATCTTGGATGGAACGAAAAAAAAGACAATGGGAGCTAGTAGAGATGCTCAGACATATCGAAAGCCTTTTCATTGGGTCAGGGAAAGAAACTTGGAAGATTAATGATACAGTTTCGAAGGAAGACTTTGTCCTTTGCATGTAGTCAGTTTGTGTTAATCATCATCGGATTTTCGTACTTTTTATACAATGCATCTCATTTTGACTTTAGACGAAAGAGAGAGACTCGAGTGCATTGAATTGCCAATGATTATCGTTATTTTCACCGTAGTCAAATGACTTATCGGGTCATACTGCGTAATTTGTTCGAGTTAACCAGTGCACGACACGATGATCGTATGTTACTTACCGAAGTAGTGTTTTCCACCCTCGATATAGTGCCCAGTCGGAGTTCTCCCGTTCCAGGGAACCTTGTTCGACTTTTTAGGCATATTTCTGTATCCAGACACTTTAATGAATCTTAATATGTGTTTTTGTTGATTGGGAAGGACGAGATGTGTGTGAACTGTAATAGCTACCCATATGCACTCTGCAGTCTGCAATCTTGTCAACTAAAGGATATCGAATGTTACTAGGAATGTTGTTACGTCACGATTAGTAGTCTAGTACTTTCAATAGATGACACCACCTTACCTCTGTAGCAGAATTCAAATATTAGCAGATTTAAATATTAATTCATCGAAATATTGTGAAGACAATATGACGTTAAATAAATTAT
Organism: Tenthredo distinguenda; assembly: GCA_947538915.1. Classification (NCBI taxonomy): domain Eukaryota; kingdom Metazoa; phylum Arthropoda; class Insecta; order Hymenoptera; family Tenthredinidae; genus Tenthredo; species Tenthredo distinguenda. Next base: position 29,737,541 of record OX384531.1, read on the forward strand.
AGCCGAGCCAAATATCGTCACGGCACGATGATTTCTTCAACAGGATGTTTATACTCTACCCTTGATTTCATTTTTCATAAACAGACGTGTACAGGGATTCAAAACGCAGGAAAGATTCCGATAGATGGCGTCTGCAGTCGTATGACATCGTGCAACAGAAGGTAACTGTAGTCAAGAGCGCTGCCTTACCCTCCCGCGAAGTCTGTTTCACCGCCACAATTTAGCGCAGGTAGAAAATTGAAGTATACCTACATACGGATTTTGAAAAATGATCATGTCGCCTCCGTAGGATGTCGGTATTTTTTTTTGGACGCGAAATCAGAGTTACTCGGTTATTTCTACATCAAATGAGATGAAATACACCTCAAAATGTGTGGTTTGCAACCGTTTGGTGGCTAAGTATTTCAAAAGTGCAGTAAATCGAGTACATCTGTGAATAATTCCATTATTCCTCTGATGATAACTGAATCTGTATAAATTTTTTCGAAATTTTGTAATAACGGGATACTTAGCCATTTTCTGCTGAACTAAAGCAATAATCACCAAAGTTTCATTCCGATCGGTTGTGTGGTACTCAAGAAACTATGAATCGCGTTTTCGAGTCGATCAGAGCGTGAATCGCAGCTCCTTGCCAGCGCGTTGCGGAGCGGCGGGGGGGCAAAAGATGAAAGAAGGGGGAGAGGCTTCACTATGGAATAGGGTGGGAATAGGACATCAGAGTTGATTTCCTTTCTCTTTCGGAATCGTAGTAAAGTCCGCAAATTACACGCCGTGAGAGGAAAGATAACAGTCACTTAAGGGAAGGTTGTTATACCTCCCGGAAAATTTTATCCTCTAATTAGTCCACTGATATATTTAGCACCCACTCACACCTACATGAGTTGGCAGATCATACAAGCGTTCAAATGGGGCCTTGCGAAGGAGTATGCACTAATAGGTAGAAGTACTGAAAACACTACTTCGAGTCCAGTACTAATGAAAATTCAATCAGAGCCTATTTTACTGCTGATCTACCCCTCAATATACTGATTACTACTTCAACAGCAGTGGTATCATTTAGTTGTTACTAGTATCCAGTTATAATGCAGTTACAATTGATCTCTACAAGCATAATTAGATACTGATCACTCAGTCGTTGAATAGTGACATCATTTTAATAGTATCCTGCACTTCTGAATGAACATGTATGTTTGATCAGCTAGTATAGCAGTCAATCAGTAGTGGCATCATTCCAGTGACTTCTATCTCGGACAGAATTGCTGTGAGCTCAGCAATGATTACTGGTCCATAAGTTATTGCATCATTTCAATAGTATCCTTCACTCCTGAAGGACATGTACATACGCTTAAGTACCTAATGGTTACTGTCTCGTTATTAATAAGTACTGGAAGTCTAGTAGTAACACTACTGGATGTAATTAGTTACTACTGGAGCAGCAGGATTTTCCCGTAAGGGATTCTGTGAATATTCTAGGCAAATCTTAAGCTAATTACTGGCCCGTGTCTGACGATCAGAAGTTTATTCATTCAAGAGATCTTCAGCGGATCTGGATTATTCAAACAGCCTGGACCTGTTTCACGTAGGTGTCTCATCTTGTCACGGTAGAACCTGAAATTCCTTCTAAATATACACGAACACAACATTTCAACAATCAACCGGAAATTTTCAGTATGAGGTATTTACGATAATCAATATGTTTATATAAGACGACTGAGCAATCGTTTAATCAGAGCGTGCAATCGCCTATGCATGAAGTTATGCAGTTTAGCATAAAGATACAAAAGCCACCAGCACTTATATAGGAGACGTGTCTGCATTCTGAATGCTTGTATCATGTATTCTGCAAAGAATCAGTAGTGCATTTTTTGCAAGTATCTACCAGTTCATGAAGTAGATCGCAAGGCCGATCACGTGGTATGTTGATGTCGCATGCCAGACATACACATATTTACTTGATTACTTGAATATCAGGTTAGAGGTTCCCTCGAATATTATATTGTCTTTTCGTCATTCTCATTCTGTATCTTTTACATTTTGCTCGCAAAACGACGTTATTCCACACCTCTATTTCGCTGCCCACCTTTGCTGAGTCTAACATTCTTCAGACTTTTGAAATTCGTTCCTACGGTGATCAGTTGTCACTATAAGTAGCTGCACAACCGTATCCCCACGTCAGTGGTCATAACCAGATACGGAACTTACGGCTCAACTCATACTCTACTCATATTTCAATAAACTAGTTGGTGTTGTTTAGTCAACATGATTCTGGGACGAAAGTTTCTACTTTGGTAAAAAATCAATAAATTCTATATTACCCAAATTGATAGTCAATTCAGCAAAAATTATTTAATTGTTGATCGCCGATTACTGGAGTAGTCAAACTTAACACAAATCATTGACCTCCCGGGCAGGGCCAGAAGTGCGTGTGTAGGCATTTTGCATTCTAATTCAACAAGACTTTGTCGGGATCAGATGTTGAATGTTGTAACAAATCATATCCGAAAAAACATCGTTCTTACTCAAACTACTTGAGAGGAAAAAATCTTCGGATTAATTTCATCTCTATTCAACCATTATGGCGGACAAGGCTGGGAAAGTGGCTCCAGGTAAGTGTTTTTCAAACTTGAGCAATGTCCTGAACTTTAAAACTGACGAGTTTAAGAGACAAGCGGAATTGATAATCCTTCATAATGAGCCCTCCATCTCTATACTGAGTCTTTTAAGGGATAGCCAGGTTTACATCTCAAAGTGTCTACTACATTATCCAAAAGTTGGCAAAGTCAAAATTTTTGAACTTGTTTAATAAAAATTAAAACTAAAAAATTGAGATTGGAATTTCGACGGTCTCGTAAAGTCAGATATTGATATTCTTAATTAACAAACTGAAACCGAAACAAACAGCGAATTGTTTTTCATCCTTTCGCAAGGCAACACAACCTGCGGCCTCGTAAACGTTATTTCAACTGTAAAGTATCACGCCAATTGCTTGCAAATATAACGTGCCGGGCGCACAATTCTTTGCAGTTTTCGATCTATCAAAATCTTTTGAAATCATGAAATGGAAATCATTGAGATTGAAGCAGATGCAATGATCTACGGATTAACTTGATTCAATCACCTTACTCAAACAAAATTATCGTAATATTGTGGCATGACTGTATGTCAAGGAATCAATTCTTTCGATTGTGACGAACGAATCGTTCATCATCCTCTTCAGTAGTGTCCTCTGACTTTTATTTAGGCAAAGAACGGCTATCCTGTAGAGCCGTACTGTGGTATCTCGTCTTTTGTGGATTTGCCATTAACTCTATGCAAAAAGCCAACCTGGGTCTTACCATTGTTGCTATGGTAATACCTAGACCTAAGGCAGTAGCAGTATCACAATGCACATCCGAGGTTCAGCAGGTTCCTAGTCCACCCAATCCGTGGAACAACGACTCATCAGTTACCAACCTCAACGAGCATAACACTACGCGCAATTCTGTGCCATCGTTGAAGTCCACGAGGCTCGAAAACGTAAATGACTCATAATTTTTCATTAATGAATGCGAACATTTGTCAGTGAGCGAGATCTTCTTGACCAGACCGCTAGCTAATCATAATAAATTGTAGTAAACCCCACAATTTTCCAGACTACACCAGTAAGCTCTCTGCAGTACCCCGATCGCTTTGCTTGGAGTGAATATGAACAAGGTTTGGCCATCGGAGGGAGTTTCTGGATTCAATGGGCAACGCAATTGCCCGGTGGATTCATGGCCCGTCGTTACGGTACCAAGCTCATTTTTGGATGGGGAAATTTGGGAACTGCCTTATTGGGTTTCCTGATACCATTTTGCGCACGCTATCATCTCTATGCTTTCGTGTTCCTAAGAGTTGTTCAGGGTTTTTTCACGGTACGGACTTTTGGTTGGTGACGTTGAGGGAAGGATAAACCAAAAAAGAATTACCATGATTGGTTTCCAAGTGTCGTCTCCTTTCCATGAACTTTATTCTGACTCCTTTTTTTGTCCAGGGATTCATTTGGCCCTCAGTGCACAATATAACAGCTAAATGGATTCCCCCTGATGAGAGAAGCAAATTCCTCAGCTCTTATCTTGGTGAGTGAAGAACTGAAGTGTTATAAATATTATAAACAATTGACACAGCAATCTGTTACTCAATGAGCATGTGAGCCTGCAGTAAATTGATGAACGCCTCATAATTTTCTCTTCCATCCATTATGTCTTTTTCTATTTTGGTAGGCTCTTCTGTGGGGGTGGCGATCACTTATCCACTCGGCGCGTTGCTCATCAACTGGTTCGGATGGGATTCAGTTTTCTACGTTACGTCAGCACTTGGAGTCTTATGGTACACAAGGAAATTTTACAAGCTTACCCAGCAAACCAATAACAATACGACTTTTTTCTGGATTAAAGCCAGAGTTTCTGCATGACAGAGTTTGAGAATATGATAGAATTCAACTTTATCGTATCTCTTCAATCTCACCGTACGAGGTTTGCACACTTCCACAGGTACGTCCCTTGGTATTATCTGGTGTATGACACTCCCCAGGAACATCCTCGTATTTCGGAAGCCGAGAAAAATCACATTATGAAAAGCCTGGGGCATTCCGTGGACCACGTTTGCAGTTCTCAACCAGTGCCATGGAAGGCCATTCTGACCTCGGGCCCTCTTTGGATCACAGCTATTACTTCGTGTGGCGGTAACTGGGGCCCTATGACTCTCACGTCGGAAGCACCTTCTTACTTCAGCTACATCCACGGATGGAACATTAGCGCGGTGAGGATCTCACTAGACCCATTTTCGTCTAGCAAAATGTAAAATGGCTGGACGAAGACTCGTGAATCGTAATTGGTTTGAATTCTCGAAGTTCGTAAGATTTAGAAGAAATTTGAAGGAAATTCACTCTCGATTGTTTTCTTACAGACTGGTGTGCTCGCGGCTGCTCCTCACCTGATGCGCATGCTGTTTTCGTACCTGTTCTCGAGTCTCGCCGATTGGATACTACGAACGAAAAGGATGTCAGTAACGAACTTGAGGAAGTTTGCGATGTTCGTATGTAACGGGGTGCAAGGTATCCTGTGGTTGGGTCTGGCTTTCAGCGGTTGTCACTCCAGCTTAGCAATAGTTTTCATGATCGCAGGGACAGCTGTCAGTGGTTCCATTTGTGCTGGAACTATGGCCGGCTGTATTGAGCTCAGTCCAAACTACGCAAGCATCCTTTCAGGCATCTGTAACCTTGTGGCAGTGATCCCTGGATTTGTCTCACCTTTGATAGTTGGGATCCTGACTAACAAAAACGTGAGTTTATAGCAATTCAACTTTCCTCGGTGTACATGATTCCTTGGGCGAAATGACACGTGCAAAAATATCGAACAATATTTTATTGCATACATATACGAGCTTTTGATTCGTAACGTGATACCGCAAAATCTTACGTCGTCAAAATGTTATAGCAAACTATCGAACAATGGCGCCTGGTGTTTCTGATCACGGTCGCCATTATATTCTCAACTGGTGTGCTCTACATGTTCTTCGGGACATCGGACCTTCAGCCTTGGAACAGTTCAAGAAATGAAGAAAGTGGCGCGGAGCTTCAGAAGCTTCGGTCGAACGTGGGTGAAGTCGAATGTGATCAGATCACCGCCTCAAACACGGTGCGGCAACATGACACTCCTCTTGTACAAGCTAAAGGACATTATTTGGCAGAAATAAGAGAATATTGATAGTATATAAGATTTTGCAATTTATTCTTTCCTCAAATGACGAATGACGATTCCACCCTCCCTTCGACTGTCGTTGCTCGATCAAAACTGTCAAGTATATTACCTTACACGCGAAAGACAATAGAATAGAATAAACAATAGCAGCAAGAAGTATCCAATCAGAGGCGGTATTTACTTTTGGAGTTTTCCAAGTGTTGCTTTCGATCGGTATGATCCTTATATCTCTTGTACCCATTTCGTATAAGCTAATTGCATATCTCCATGTATTTCTTACGCAAGGATAACCAAGGTTATGTTATCGTGTATAAATGCACGAAATACAACGCTAGTTTCGCCGCGTACCCCAGTTTCGCAGCACTGTCGCGCATACATAAGTATACGTCGAGGCGTAGCTAATAACCGTTCTATACATTTGTACTTCAATGTGATCATGAAAGTTTTTTTTTTTTTTATTAAATAAATTAACAAATTTTGTGTTAATCAAGTAGAAACGAACAATGATAAAAAAAAAAAGAAAAACGATAAACGAGAACCTCTCATGCATTTTTTACTCAAGTAAACAATTAGAGAAGTATTTTAGGAGGCAGAGTTACCTCCCTCACTCTGTCTAGGTACACGTCTACTCATACACATATACATTAGGGTGTCCGTTATTTCCCAATTAACTTTTTTCACTTGGGTATGGTCCAAATCATTAGTTTATAGCCTAAAAACAATTATGAAAAGAAAAAAAAAATTTCATTTTCATCAACCCCTGCCTGAATGACGATACTTTTCCTATTTGATTAACATGGGATTTTTGCACTTTTAAGACTTTAATTTTTTTTTCGGTTACTATATTCATTACTTCATTAAATATTGTTGATTCTTCTGCTGTTCTGACCTATTTAGATATACGAATTTTTACATTGGAGAAAATAAATTTTTTCATGAGTTTTGAAGAGGTCAAAATTGTTTTTATTTCCAATAATTGTGTTTTCAATATTTTCGAATATTTTTGAATTTATTGACTTTTCAATGCTTTTTATCTATTTTAAGGTCGAATATATGTTTTTATACGCTCTCATTACTGTTTAATATAAATTTTGACATCTTCGAAACTTATGAAAAAAATTTCAAACTTATACAATACTAATTATACATACTGTTAATCTATAAAATCTAGATTCGCGAGACCGCTGGCTACGCGCGATACGATATGTAAAATTGATAAACGATGGGCATAGTACATGTATGTAATACTACACAGCTAACTGGTAGCCTAAAATAGCGATGAGGCATTCCACGCCAATTCTCCCGACATTTATTTCTACTTGACATGAACTGTCCTTTATAGATATATGTATACTCAGCACATACGATTATCGCATATAGCGTTTTTTCGCATGGCAACGACGATTATTGTTATTATTATTTCTTTATTTTATATTTCATACGTATACCTAAAGTTCATTATTCCGCGATCGATAAAGTAATAAAAAGCTCACTGTGTCACAAATAACGACCAGTCATCCACCGACAATGGAAAATTCGAACAACACGACGCGTCGCACGATCAGCACTACAAGAACTATGCTCATAGGTTAAAGACCTCACAAATTCAAGGAAACTTTTCAAACCGTTTACGGATATATATATGTATTGTATATATATATGTATATGTATATATATCTATATATTTCTATATCGTATATTATGAGTAATCACAATATACCTATATGTAGAACATAACATTAAGTAGAAAGGCGACAATAATCGACGATAAATAAACACGAGAACTACCCATAATGATCAAGACTATTGACACGCGCCGTGCGGTGACAGGACAAAAGACAGAGACGTACAGGGGCTGCGTGGTCAATAACCGTTTCGACCCTCGTGGCAAGAATGAACATTAACTCAGGTGAGAACTGATTGAAAGTAAACGTATGGTCGTAATAACATTTATGTAGCTGTTGAGGCGGTTGAAATTCTACAATAAATGTCACAGTATATGGAGATAAATTATAGACCAGAAGAGGAGCTGGAATTCGGTATGATGGATTAATAGAAAAATAGTAACCGATCAGCGAAAAGGTGTAATATACAAGCTAGGATTTTTATCATTTTTTTTATCTAACACAGATAATTTATTGATTTACGAAAGCGTGTCTGGTTATGGTAAAATTTGTCGGTACGGAAGAGGCAGAGCGAAACTCGCACCATACGAGTAATAATGATAAATCAGACGCCTGTGAATTATGAATTTTCGCAGATACAACTCGGCTAAGTAAGTCGGGTTGCTGGTGTAAGGCGCTAGTCTGCGCTAACCGACGTGCACCCGGTAGTGGAAGGAAAGACGTAACAAAGATGTATGAATCGGAATCGAGTTCTAGGACGATAGTATTGAAAGGTGTATTCGCATGGCATGCTTGAAAACTGTCACCTGTGCCCATGTCGACAATAGATTGCGGTAGATATGTTTTTTCCAGTCCGTGTTTTTCCTTCTCTTTTTTTATTTTTTCACTTATTATCCTTATTGGATGCGCGCGCATCAATTCGTCAGATCCCTACCCCGGTAGGCCGGATTTCCCCGGGGTTTCCCCGAGCTAATATTTGACGCTTGCTTGCTACCCTGCTGCAGTATCCACGGTTAACTTTCAAACAGTTTCACGAGTCGTGCCTCGTGGTGTACGCACAGCATACAGGTGAGTCGAGACTTAATAATTGAGTGTAAGAAATATGACGGCATAAGTACACATAGATATTGAGGAAAGGAACGATGAGAAATTGTTCATTTTTGTTCTTTTCGTTGACATTTAAGTTAGACTGAAATTATTCACTGTATTGTTTCTCAATAAAACTGTATTTATATGGTTTGGTAAAGTTGATTGAAGTTTCGTTGCAATGAATTAATCATTCAGGCATATTGCAATGCTGCTGATTTTATTCTCACGAAAAATGACCAACCTAACGGGATTTAATTCAGCATCAAATAAAAAACAAATGCACACATGGGTGCAGAATTTTCGTGCAGGCGTAGCTGCTATTTCCAATGAACCAAAGCATGTATGGCTCGCACTTCAAGGATTTTCAAACTTTTCTTCGATATTTGAAGGTAATTTTATTTTGGAATCTGCTAAATTCCTGTCATATAATTTATAAAGTATAATGAAGTATATAAAAATTGAAGGGCTTAAAATTCTGTGACAAAAATGCAGGTTCATGGGTTGTCTACGTATTTGAATTTCAATTGCGTTAGATTGCGAAAAAAGTCTGGAAACATGTGACAAAAAAACCATAAAATGTGTACGACTTTTGAATATTTCACGTTTCGAGACTATTTCCAAACTTTTCAAACAAAATTCTGAAGTTTTTCCGTGTATTTTGATTACCTCTGTCGTTTGAAAAACAAGAAGACCCCTCGAATCGATTTTTGAAACATCTTACGTGCAGAGTCGCGTACCCAAACTCTCGATATGAATCGAGACCACTGACATAAGATGGTCAAGATTCGCGCGCTGCACAGATTTACCGTTAATGTCTATCGCTCGTCGATTTTTACTTGCGAGAATCGTGTAGCGCCTAGTGGTCACCTAAGGAACTACCACTCACGTATATGACACTATGCGCATACACGCTCTCAATCGCGTTGGTAATTTTTGCTTTTCATAGCTTCTTCCGCCTCCTGCAAACTGACTCTCGCATGGAGTACCAAGTTGAAAAATAATCGATCGAAACGAGGACAAAGCCTCACGTGCGTATCTACAGTATGTACTATATTACCCAGTATACGATGTATGTATCTACACTTACGATATAAAGCTGCGCTGCAAAAAAAAATTCCATATTCTGGGTGTTTCTGATGGCTATTTTTATTTTTTTTATTTCTATTCCGCTGCCATGTTTCATTGGAATGAAATTTATCATTAATTTCTAGTACAGCTATTGAAAGTGATAATTATTTCTTCAATTGTTTACCGTTTATCGTCGATGCTGTATACCTAAACACTTTGATCATTTTATAATAATAGCTCGAGGTAGCGTATATGTATACACTTACTCCTATGTCCATTATCGACCGTGTGCTGTGCACTCCCTTCTCCGATCGTTCTGCAATTCAAATGCATCTATACACATTATCGAGAACACGCTACATCGGATGACGCTTGGTTTATCTTTTATATACATATACCTATGCCCGATTTTTACCAAGTTTTACCTTTAAGTGCGAGACTCTCATAAATGCCGAAGTACCCGTTTCGGGAACTATCAGGAAACTAAAAACGTATTCGAAATTCAAAATTTTTTCGAATTGAGCCACGTAGTAGAATGTTTTTGCGCAAAATTTCCGCGTAGGGTGACCATAAACCGAAACTATCCCATCCGGATGATTTTCCCGTACGACTGACGGATTTTTAATCGCCTGCAATCTGGTACGAAGAAGTGTCATCAGTAGATCGATTTGACATGTACACCTATGTAGCCGGAAGCGGACCTATCGGGCCCTGCACCTGCACGATATAGTATGTCCTTGACATCTCCCTGATCATTTTACATAGGAAACGAAAATTTGGCGAAGGACGAGAACGAAGGAACCCAGTAGCCATGGGCTGCGGGTTTAGTCGTCGAGTGGTTCCAAACAGTAGCAGTGAACCAGCCGGTGTAGGAATAGGCGAAAACGGCGCCAGTTCTTTCGGCGGTGCCGGAGTGGCCGCCGCTGCGGATCTAACCGCGAATGCGACGATAGCGGTTAAGGATTCTTCACTGAGTTTCATCGTGCCGATTCATGATCAGGAAGATTCTAAAGAGGGTAGTCTCATACGCCGCCATCCACCGGTAAGACTGCGTCGTCTGGAGGAAGAGCAGCAGGTACATCGTCCCAGGCTAACTCTTGGTGCTCTGGAACGCCGGCAGGCAGAAGCAGAGGAAAGGCGTCGCAAGGTACGAAATTTTGTGCATATTATTGAAACCTCGAGGCCCCCTCTACAAGAAGAGTACGTTATTGCAGATATTGGACTCGAGGGTCCAGTCTGCTCAACACTTTCAGCGCAAGGTGCAGCCCGAAACGATCACGACGACATCCCCGTCCCCGTCGCCGGCACCGTCGACGAACTGGGACCGGGATCCGGACGGGGATAAAGAAAAGACAGAACCGGAAATTGATCACGGCAAACGCCGGGAGGAATTGCCGAGTTGACCGACACATGCGGCTCCTATATGAGCGTTTATGACACAGGTCGCTGACCGGCAGCGTTGATTGCTAAATAATTATTATTCAATAAACATATCGTTATATTTATTATTATTTTTATCATTATTATTACTATATTAGTGTTAGTATTATTATACCTGCTTCATAGAGGGTAATCAATATATTAATCCCGGTTCCTGGCTCAAATAGATACAGGTGTAGCGGTACATCGGTTTGACAAAAATAAACTTCGAATTGAATTTTTTTTCAACTCCCAGTCCTCAAATGTGTCATTTATTTAGTCTGAGACTGACTTTCGCTATTTTGACATCTCAAATAATTTCTCGATGATAAATCGTACGAACCAAAAAAGGAGCATGCGGACTTGAGATTTCCGCTTTGAAATCTTCTTCAACGATTACTTAATCTTCAACAATTCATCGAAGATGTTATCAGCTCTCAAACTTTACCTATACATATACCTGTATCCAGGGAATTGAAAAAATTTGAAAAAGCGTTTTGAAGAGGATTTCTCCTGGTTGTTTATGCTTTGTCCGATTTTTCGTCGCCTGGGTGAGATTGAAAAAGTAACTGAAACAAAACATGGTAATTATACCGAATTGTTTTACAAAAAAGGCGAGCTTCTGTTTTTCAATTACTGATCAATGTTCTTGTATCTCTTCACCAAAAAACAGCTAGCCCAGAGACTACGGACATATTTATATGCGATCGTTGTTACTACTGCTTCATCCAATATCTAAAAATTGAATCTCAAAAAAGTTCGACGTGTCGACAGTTTTCACTTTTGGCCCAACATACATATGTGAGACCTAGCCAGAACTAAGAAGAAGATTGACGAAAAACCTGAGAACCCCTTCGTTAATAAAATTTGAAAAATTGGTAAAAACGATCGCACACAGCGATGCCATGTCCCGCGGCGTATCTATTTTTCAGTGAAAAGGTATTATCGACGGGTCCTAATGAAACAGCGCTATCTCACCGTGCTGGATAGAGAAGCGCTATCTCGACGTGCTGGTAAGAAAAGGGCTTTCCCAACGTTACTGTTTGAATTTATGTCAATTGAGAATATGTCATATATTATATTCTCCATATTATATTATATTCTGAATATATTATATTTTCAATTGACATTATTTAAACAGTAACGTTGGGATAGCGCTTTTCTTACCAGCACGTCGAGGTAGCGCTTTTCTAGCCAGCACGGCGAGATAGCGCTTGTCTAACCAGCACGGCGAGATAGCGCTGTTTCATTAGGACCCGTCGTTATATGCACCATGAGAATAATCATCGATGAGCTTTTGAGCGTCTAGAATTTGCCTTTTTTCAAACCGCCCTAACGTGCACAGCGGACCGTACCTTACACACCGCATCAACGAGGCTGGTATAAAGTCAAGAGACGCGGATCGGGGGATCGGGGGTTCCGGATCGTGCGGCGTAGTGGGTGGTGGTGATGTTGGTGGTGGTGGCAGAGCGAAGACGGGCGCGGGAGTATCCAGCGACCGCTGCCACCGGCAGTATATCCACGTGTTCAACGTGGTAGGCCGTCGCCGCGCGCCGCCGAAGTGCCGCCACTCGCATTATGACCCGGATCTTGAGATTACGCTCGGAGTACTGTATTAATAAAACGATAAGAAAAACCGGATGCAGTGTCGACACATAGCCCGCGTCGTACATCGTACGTATCGAATAGAAAAAAGGAGAGAAACAAAAAAAATAAATTAATAATCCAACTAACCGTCCGTCCACAACGCTGACGGTGATCTAACGCGCGACATCGAAATATGTTTAATCGGTAAGTGCAGATCGAATCTCGCCCCGATTCCCAGCTGATTATTACCGTACAATATATCATTCGTATAATCGTATAAGAAGGAAAGAAAAGATCGCCAAATATTCTGTGCAATGTACGATCTGATTCGTCGTCCTCCTTCTCCCCCCTTCGCTCCTTCTTCTTCTTCTCGTTATTCTTGGTCTTATTCTTACCCGTCGTCTTCCGCTCTTCAACTTAAAGACAAAGAGCGAAGGGATCGCGGAGATCCGCGTCGGTATAATCCCACTAACAAATGACAAAACGAACGGGATGCGGCAGACTTAAGACTTCAGGATCTTTCCAGAAAGTAATTGTCTCCGGTTACGTCACTTTGCGGTGCTGGAGCACCGCGCTGGTCTCCGCACCTGCATAGAGAGAAAGATAGATATTACAATTGCGAAGTGCACTGCACCACCACCACCATCACCAGGAGCTCTTCCGTCGCACCAAAGTTAACCGCTGATTGTGAGAGGAAATTGGCGGGAATGTATATATATATATATATATATATAAATATATATGCGGGAACTGCGGAGGGTAGAATTACAGAGGAAATTAAAGGGTACACGTCGTTTTTTGGGATTCGCTGAATTTCATTGTACTCAAACGTATTCGTAGGATTGATTTACAGTTTTATGGCTTTTCTACAAATTGAAAAACATTGGAAACCGCGTAGGTTAGAGGAACCGCAACCCTCCGACGGTCGCGAGACCGTTGACACATTTTATCGGCGGAGAAATTTTTCTAAATAGAAAAATTATATATATTGAAAGATAGACGCGAAGATAAATAATTAGCCATACATGTATATATATATGGCCCAGTCCATACGGATTCACCGATGATTTTTGGCCACCACTTTCGATTCATTTGTAACTTTGGAATATCAATTTTCATGCGATTTCATGAGACACGTGTTTTCGCGTTTCGGCGAGAAACGATTTTTTACCTCTGTGGCGCCATTTTGAAATTTTCATGAAAATTGGGTTTTTCCAAGAATAAAAAATGCAGGTTTTTTTCAAATCGCCGCCATTTCGCCACCAATCATCCAAACGCAACGATTTTTTTTTTAAATGTGCGCAATTTCATAAGCTTCAAGTTCGTTTTTGGCCAATTGTGATTCAGTGCAAGGTTTTGGAGATAGAGGAGGAAAACTGAAAGAAGGCAATTCTAAGAAAAATTGATTTTCTCAAAAACTCCATCTTCGATTTTCGCGAAAATTTTATGTTTTTCAGTACCCAAAAAGCCATCTTTTTGCCAAGTGGCAACATGCCATTTTTACATATATATATTAGAATTTGTATCTTCCATGTATACGTTATAATTTATGATTTCGGGAACTTCAAGTTATAATGATCGTTGACAACTACATTCAAGTTTGAACGTTACCCATATAACGCTAGAACGTGAATAAATCGCATTTTTCATCGCGAGGCTGTAACTCACGTAATAAAAAAATGGCATGTTGCCACTTGGCAAAAAGATGGCTTTTTGGGTATTGAAAAACATATAAAATTTTCGCGAAAATCGAAGATGGTGTTTTTAAGAAAATCAATTTTTCCTAGAATTAACTTTTTTCGGTTTTCCTCCTCTATCTCAAAAACCTTGCACTGAATCGCAATCGGCTAAAAACGAGCTGAAAGCTTATGAAATTACGCCCATTTAAAGAAAAATTGGTGCGATTGGATTATTGGTGACGAAATGGCGGCAATTTGACAAAAACATGGATTTTTTTTTCTCGGAAAAGCCCAATTTTCGTGAAAATTTCAAAATGGCGCCACAGAGGTAAAAAATCGTTTTTCGCCAAAACGCAAAAACACGTGTCTCATGAAATCGCATGGAAATTGATATGCCAAAGTTACAAATGAAGCGAAAGTGGTGGCCAAAAATCATCGGTGAATCCATATGGACTGGGCCATATACATATATATATTTGCAAATTTTATTCAACAGGGCAAATCTCATTTGCAAATATAGGGATCAGGAAGGTATATTCGCTCGAGGCGTTACAAATACAATTTATTAAATTACATCGCTCTCTATCGCCTGCAATATAGATCTGCTGTACAAATATGCAAATCAATTTCGCAAGACTAACAAACGATATAGCGAATACCGAATACGTAAATAATATTTATAAATGTACATCCGCGATGAGCGCACAAACCAATATTGTCACGATCATTGCAAGTCATATTTAAAATCTGTATAGGTATACCGATGCGCGTGCAATTCTAATCTTTCTTTTTTCGCGACCATTACTGAATTATATTCAGTCACGACTGCGAAATATATTTCTTCAAAAGTGCAAATTAGATTACAATCATAACGGATATACCACGTGCATCTATTCGATAGTAAACAAAAGTATTTTTCTCCGTGTACGCGTCGAAAGTACAAGAACCCATATACGTACGCCAAGGATAGATACATCGAGATAAATAACAAATACGGATTTGAAAAAAGTTCATCTGTTCACAATGTACTTATTCCGCGTCAAAAATCCGCTGTGGTGTTCTACTCGAATTTCGGACATCGGTCTACGTGTCTCCGGTATCACCTCTCGATAAAAACTTGGGAATTACCGCGCCCGGTTTGAACGACTCAATCTGCGCAATCAGTAGATATTAATGGCTGCGCCGCCGCCGTCGCTTCGTCCGCGGCACGAATATCATCGACAATCGTAAACCGTACGTCTGTTAGGATACCCGGCTAAAAATTTGCCGATAGAAAAGTCACGTTTTTCAAATCGTGATGGTACGTTCGCCGTTCGAATTTAACGATCGCTTCGCGAACGTACGGCGGTGATTTCGAGTCGACCTTATCAGTGAGCCAGAGGTCGTAACTAACAACGATGAAAATAAAGAAAAGGTGAAAATTAGGATAAGCAGATAATCAAGTGAAGCGACCTTTAGGTGCAGCTCTTTTACATGTATACACGCGTTGATAGAGCCTCGAGTCTCAAGTCTGCAGGGTACAATACACACAGCTCTAGGTACTATAATACAACAGAGGATTATTCGTCCGTCCTGTCCGCGCGATTTCTCTCCGTCTTCCAAGAATCGCGCGGGCTCGAAACGGCGAACGGCAAACGGCAAAAGAGATGCCGTATCTGCCGTGGAATAGCAATGGCACCCTTCCGGGTGCCGTCAGCAGTACCTACTACTCACAATCGCTAGGTAAATAAATACCGAATACATGGATGGACACATGCATGCCTGGATACGTCGCACACCTGCATATGCACGTGTATGTGCGTGTATTCGCTATTTTGTACCTAATGATGCGATCCTGGATCTATTCCGTGCAATTGAGGGGATGGATAGGAAGAAGGGATAAATCGACATATACACTGTTTTTCTTCTGGAGATTGGCTTCTAATTAGCGGCATATTAACACGAAGTTTTGAGGGTACGATACGGGGTAGTATATATGAAAAGATTCACCAACCAGCTGGCTATAGTTTCTCAATTATTTCGAAGACCCGTTAGAAATGGACTTATATTCTTAGTAGTCGATGTCACCGATTTCAGGAAAGGCTTTGGTCACTTCTCACTTCGGTTCTTCTCACTTTGGTTCCTCGAGCTTAGCGCGTTTCTGCTCTTGGCATCGTTTGACGCCGATTTTATCGTGTCTGAAAACTTTGTTGTCTGTTCTATCGCATATCTAGAAACTTTTAGCTCATCTTTAGCTCGTACCGTTTCAAAGAACAGTTTCATGGGGTATCTTCAAGGTGTGGAATTGGTCTGGGGTTTTTCGTTGAAACATTACCTAATGCAGAATAGATAATGAAAATGTTTGTCGTTTCATTTCACTGGTCTTTGTGCTTCTATCAATAATAGAGACACCATTTATCGTCAATATCTCGCATTTTCGACCATTTTATCGCGAGTCTACGTGCTGTTAGGTGACTTTAACGTCTTGGAGAACCGTTTGGGTGATTTCAACAAGCTTAGGAACGTTTTCAGTTACTTTATCGCGCGTCTGGATGTTTTTGAGCTAATTGTGGTGCGTGCTGATGTTTTCGGCCATTATTTCGTGTGTTTTTGCGTTCTCAGTTGGATCCAGCGTTTCAAAGAACAGATTGGGCCACATTAACGAAAATTATTGAGAATCCAAGCCTAGGTTTCAACCGCTTGTAGTAGATCTTAGCGTATTCAACATGAGAGCGGTTTGGATTTGTACTTTGCTTCATGAGATAATTAATGTATGGTTTGAGATGTCGTTTTTGCCGGTCGCGGGTCTAATATACAATAGAGATAACTTCAAACAGAATTCCAAGAGCTTGATTCCCGAGGTTTCTGAATTCTACAATCGCGCATAGCGCGAATTGCGCGATTCCTGTCTGCATAATAATTAGTATAATGAGCGCACGCCGCGTAAAGACGTCGCCTAAGGTGGTTGCAGTTGACCGTTGACGATGTGCAGGAGGAGTCATTATACCTCCCCGTTGCATTCCGAGAGGAATAAAGAGAGAATAAAATGTTACTCGTCGTTATTCCCTCGGATGGTGAATAGCTGAATAGATATATTCCTAATCAGGAGAAGGAAAGGAAGAAAAGAGAGGAACAGGGAGAAGAGAGATAGGTAAAAGGGAATCGGGTCGAGACTTACGTGATGGCGTACGTTGCATGTGCTAATTCAAGGATAGACGCGAGCAAATCTACGAAAGGTGCGAGCAAGCTGCGTCGAGATTTGATAAATGCCGAAATCGCAAACCTCCGAGATTTATTGCCGCTACCGGCTTCTACGAGGCAGCGATTGTCCCAGCTACAGCTCATGGCCCTCGTCTGTGTCTTCCTTCGCAAGGCAAACTACTTTCAACGAGGTGAGTAGTGTAACTGTGATATCCATTATTCTATAATTTAGTTTAGATAAATCCCTCCAGAATATCGCTAAACGGACGCTAATTAATACCAACATCACGATATAGGGAATTTTTGGCCGAAGAATGCGCATGCGCCGACTCATTTCTATCTCATTAGTCGGCTAAACTTAGTCAGCAGGGCAACCAACTCAATGACAACAATCTTGGTCCCTAGGATTAAAGAATCATCGATAAAATGTTACAGATTCTTGTACATTCAGAACCAAATATAGTTGTTTTCGTCGCGTCTTTAGTTCGTATTCGATACGACATTCTATAATTGAATCAGGTATGATATGCGCGAGCCAGACCATGAAATGATTATATTTTGGTAAACAAAAGACTTTCATCGAGCTAACGAGAAAATTGTGGATCTTATGCTGAATATTTCGTCGGGGTGGTTTTTTTTTCAAATTTTCTTTCAAGATTTGATGAAATTTTACCCCGTGTAGAGCTCGACGAAATATGTACCGAACAATTTCATCTGAGGCCGAATCAGTGCGCATATCCCTAAGAGACTTGTAATTTTCCCAGAATTACTGCACTTGGAAGATATATGCATAATGAAATGATTGGCGCGTAATACTTTATGATCAAAGTGAACATCGATACTTCGATAATTTTCTTATCGGTAAAAGATTCAGTGTACTGACTAACATCCATGATTTTTTCCACCATGGTAAGAAAGATGTAAGCCTGCATGGTATTAGCCATTTTCAGATTCATTCCACTTTCGAGAAGGGGTTGCGAAGCGGTGAAGCTCGGATTCGATGCGGTCGAGCAATATGTTTTGACTTTGCCTTTTATCTACCTATGATCCAATGGTTTAACATCCGAGAATGGCTATAATTACAAAATTTGTCAATTGGTTCCGGAAAAACTGAATTCTTTTGCCTTCTGCGGGATAATATTAATAACCACTTATATCTGCGGCGGAACTCTATACTTTAGCATGAATAATCTACATAAATAAAGGAACGGATCCTCTCAAACAACGCTTAGATTTCCATGGAAATTTTCATCTTTCGAGAAACATACATCTCAACCAGTCAAACCCAGATCTAACGCGTGTATCGCTATGCCCCTAATTCCAGGTTACAAATTAAAAAAAAGTTTGACCAACTGCGTTAAGACGCGTCAGTTTTTCCGCAATCACGTGACAGCCGCAGAGAGCCGCGGGACAAAGGATAGGTATAATCGATGCTACGGAGCGATGAGAGTAAAGTGATATCGAAAATTCCTCTCGTAAAGAGGAGGAGGAGGAGGAGAAGGAGGAGTGGAAGGGGGTGAAAGGGGGACTGTAGTTGCAGGTAGAGCGGGTGGAATACGAAGGTATCTCCTCCGCCCGTCGGCTCCGCGGCTCGAACCAGGCGGAGGAGAGTTCCGGGTGATCCGCTGACCTCTCGGCCTCTCCGCAGCAAGTCTCACGCTCCCGTAACCTATACACTGTATATATACTTATACAGTCTCCGATATTCTATATATCTGACTCCCCATCGTTCCTACATATCGCGCCTTATGCCTTACGAAAATCTCTATATAAGCTTTCTCCTCTTTATAAACTCGCCCCTATACCGCTGTGTACATGCAGTACATGTCTATCTACTTTTCTCCCTCTTCGTCCTCCCCTTATACTTTTCATCTTAGACTTCTTCCGGTTCTACCTATATTCTACCTTTTCTAAATCTTGTTTTATTCTTCTTCTATTACTGCTTCTTCTTCTTCTTCTTCTTCTTCCTCCTTCTCTTTATCGCTTGTAAAGAGTCGCCAGTAAAGCTTCACGATCACTATAGAGTCGCTTACCTGCACTGTGTTCGAAGTTTAACACGGAGCAAACGGCATCGTTGAAATCACTTTAGATTATACATACAGTATATGCAAATGATTATGATATACCATCATCTTCCGGTTTTGTAATTTCAAAAACGTATGAATTCCGATATGTTATGCTCGCATTGAAGTCTACTGCACATCAAATCGAATAATATTGAGGTACGCTCCGTTTGATAACGAAATTCCAATGATAACTATTTGAACTATGCCCATTGGAAACAGTTTTGTTTCTCGATGTGTGTTCCTCATGGTAGGATTTGGCGAAAAATGATCATGACTCACATGTCCCATAACGCCCATTTGTGCTCCATTATTTACGTTGAATCGCAGGAGTTACAACTAGAAGCCATTGATGTATTCAAAGTTTATAGTCACGTGAATGTGTAACGTGGTATTATAACAAAAAAGCTATAATGTTAGTCCAATTGCTGCGTGAAAAATATTTGCGATAGAAATTTCAACCGTCGATACTTCTACAAACGGTTACTATTTATGTAGGAACTTGCTTGAAGATAATTCTCAACCCACGACGATGTACGATAAAAACACATGTGTCCAATATTGTATATGCCCATGTACATGCGTACAGGCATATATTAAGATGCCGGATTCCGGGTAACCCGCGCCTTGTGGGGTCCTCCGATGGGTCCGCCAGGTCCTGTGTTAGGTGCAGGGGTTCGCGTTCAGGCTCTCCGCCGAACCGTGTGTACCCAGCATCCTTATTATTTATTATTTCATGGACAATCGCGGGTGCAGTTTTATCACCGTATAAGACTGCAGTACGAATATTTCCTTAATGCCGCAAATGCTTTCACATCTATGAACAAACTCGAGCTCAACTTTTCGTTTGTTTCAGCTCTGAAGCCAAACGCTTCGGAATCATCGAACATACCGATGCCCAACATTGGGTTTTCCAAGGTAAGCAATACCTTTCTTGGACTGCCGAATTCATTTTCAGGCAAAATCGTTCCCAACTGCACTTTCACAAAATGAGAAGATCGCGATGGAACTGATTCCGCCATTTTATTTACTCGCCTTACGACCACTAAAACCTGCACAGCAATCATTTAACCTCAGACGGTCTGCTATGCCGATCCTATGATCTATGATTTACGATCTGTCATACTAATCCCCACGCTGTGAATAAGAAGTGGCTGCAGTTCACTCAACTCGGTTTTTCTTTATACATTGCGGAATCGCATGTTTCATTTACATACATCGGTTGAAACATTGCACGAACTGGAGCGAAGACTGTCTCCTTTATCTCATTCTTGGTGTGGCATTTTCATTTCAGGCCATGTCCGGATTCATAATGATGATGACGCAGCAGGGAAAGCTGTTATACATATCGGAAAACGCTACCGAATATCTCGGACACTCCATGGTAAGAAGACGTGTTTAGATAATGAATCTGTCCCTTTCCACAATCTCTCCTCTGCTGCTAATCTTATAGCGAACTTTGTCTTCGAGGACTTCAATGAACCCATAGTTCTTTTCCATCCCAAAAATATGCCTCCCAGTAACCACCACAAATCTGAGGAACCCCCTGCCTGGACTTTTGGAAAAGGGGTTCCTTCTGATCTACAAATCACTTATGACAGAAATTATCACTCCATTTTATGTTCCACAGGAAGATCTGCTGATCCACGGCGACAGCATTTACGACGTGATTGACAAACAGGACCACGTCGTCGTCCAGAATCAATTATCGCGCAGTGTGGCCGGGAACAATAACAGAAGATTATTTCTTTGTCGTATCAACGTATCGAGGAATACTCGGCGACAGCTGAGATTCGGTGATCAAAAGGTATTACACATAGTAGTATACTATATTCAGTCCATTGTCATTGAGTATAGTCTACGAACACCCGGGTTCGGAACTTCAGCATACCTATATGCATATGGATCCATTTTTTTATTTTCAGGTGGTCTTAGTCGAGGGACGGTATCTGCCCTTCGTCCCACTGTGTAACCGCGGCGACTCTGTATTCCTCGCCTCATGCACCCCGGTTGTTTTACCGGAAACTAGAGAAAGTGTCGTTCAGGGAGCAACGAACATCTTTGCGACCATTCACTCGATGGACATGAAGTACCTCCACATCGACAAGACGTGAGTATACATATAACTGAATTATCGAAAAATGTAAGGTCCAAACTTGAGCCGGAAGTATAATGGGTTTGAACTGTTATGCGCTTTTCTGGAATGAAATGTTAGAAACAGTTTAACGCCCGATCTTAGCCATCAATCGAAGCCAGAACTGGAATACGCAATCAAAGTCGCCTCGAATTCGATTTTTAATAATTCCAAGATATTCACGATCACTTAAATTTCGACATCTTCTATGCATACTCATTGTGAGAATACACGATTTGTTGTTATACTAATTTTTTGTGTCGTAAACAGGGCAGAAAGCCACATGGAATACAGTAGATCCGAACTCGTCGGTGTCTCTTGGTACAATCTCCTTCACTGGGACTCGATTAGAACGGCTCACTGCAAGCACCAAACTGGTGAGTTCAGAAAGGTAGTCGGATTTCTAATTTTGTTGCATTCTTTCGTAAACAGTTTCGACTACTGGAGTGTTCAAATTCAAAAAAGAAAAAACAGGACCCCTGTTTGCACGTGTATAAGCAATATCAATTTTCAATTGATTATCAATCGATACTCTCCCCATAGTCTTTTACTTGTTCTTTTCCTTTAGTTATTCAATCCGATCAAGAGCGTTCGAGCACTGCCCTGCTGCGGCTGCAGAGTCGTTCTGGAAAATGGTTCTGGGTTCATTGCGTTCTCCAAGTCAAAGACACGACGGAGGAGTGCCAACACCCGGTCATAGTTTGCACGAATCAAGTCCTGAGGTAGGTATAGAATAAACTATGCCGAAACCAATTTTTATCCAAGCTTCATTCAGCTTATTTTTATCGGTTTCGTGTATATCTACTTTTCATGCCTGTAATCTGGAGAAGGTCGAATACAAAGTAAGTCGATAGATCTCTATAACGAGGTTGAAACTTTGGTTCGTCAGTGACAGCGAGGCTGACGTGATGAGGACGAGTTCGTGGCTGTACCAGTACGCCTCCCAGACAAAATTCAGCTACGGTCCATCACCGGATCACTTGCAACCGCGTCAAATCCTGTCGTACAACAACCACGAGTACAACTTGAGGCGGAACCTCGTCACGAGCTACAACACGAGCTGTAGCACGGCAAACGGTCTTGAAGAAGCTCGCTGTGTCGAGAAATCCGACCTCGAGTACACTCTGACAACCAAGAAGAAACAGCAACAGCAGCAGCAACAACACTCTTCCACAGTAGTAAAATCGCTTATAAATGTTGTCACCCAATCGGGTTACAAATTACACATCATCATTTCGGGATTTTACTTTTTTTACTTGCTAGAGGGCATCTGCACTGCCACGATGATACTCATTTGCATGCAGTTTATATTTGCACTAATTCCGCTACTCTTTTTTTTTTTCTTTCTATCATACTCTGGTAATATAGACGGATAAAGAAGATAGAAGCGTGGAAATAAATATTGCGTCGGACCGAAAGTCCATTTTTATCTATTTTTTAGATCCGGATCCGTAAGATTCGGACACAGTTTACCCATTTGTTTTCATTTTCTATGGCACTTCTCCATCTGCACTTCTTGATCTATTTCCCTCTCTTACATCTTCCTCTTCCTTCTCACAATTTCTCCTCCATTCTTCTCTCTTCCTGGAACTTTCTGGGCGTCTAGAACTCGGGAGTTTTTAGTAGTTGCCCTTTTCACAGATGTCGTAACACTACATCTTTTTCCATTCTCATATCGGAACTTGCTCAACGCGGCCTCTTTGTGTATAAAAACACTTGCAAGTCTTGTCAATTGCATTGTCCATTCGATCATCCCCTGTCGTATGACTTTCGAAAAAGACAACCGATTTTAACAAAATTTGGTACACAGTTGATACCTTGGATGATTTGCGGATCCATTATTGAATGTAAACAAAATTGGATCATGAGTCTGCGACGGGAAAGAAGATACATATTTCCAGATAACTATATTGTCATCTCGTTAACTGTTTTCAGTTCGTTTTGCATGAAATTTTTTTAGCCCCCACTTTCCACTCCAACCTTCTGCTGAATATACAATTTCGACCGTAACCGAATTTCCGGCATCTTCTTTTCTCACGGATTTCTACCTTTCAGCACTCCTCTACACACATACGCGAGAGCACGGAGCCAGTCGACATGTCGATAAACGGTGCCGTAGTATCACACACTGGTGACATCGAGCAACGAACGTTGCACATCCTTTCCCAAGCTTTAACCTTCAATATCCGCAACAAGCAGCGGAAAAGCAGTTCCTTATTGCAGCAGCAAATGCACCACGGGAATTCAACCCCTAACTCGAGTTCGTCAATTCTACGAGAATGTTCCTCTCCCAGATGCTCACCAAAGTACGTGAACTTAACGGACCTGGACCACAAGGGGTACGGTGAGGGTACCGAAGTGACTTCGATCGTGGCTTCGGCCTGCTGTACAGCCACGGCGATAGACAGCTGCAGCTACAACTCTCAGAGACGTTTGGTTATAAAAACTGCGACGATCGTTGAGCCGGCTGAAGTTTGCAACGAGCCGTGGGGTGCGGCTTGTTCATCCGTCGGTAACGTATGGGCCGATACATTGCAAAAGGTTCCGGACATAGTTCAGCTCCAGGAACTCAGCCCCTGCGTAACGACGCCGACCACACCTTGCACCGACGTCTCTGCAGACTCCGACCTCAGGTCTGGAACCCCAATATTCAATTTCGACTGGTCAGCTGAGCACCACGTGCCCAGCCTCAAGGTTAACTTCCGTAATATCACCAGCCATGAGAGCAAGCGGACGTTGATGCCTCGTGAGGTACAATCGCAGCCTGCGGCTATCACTCTGCAGTTACCTGCAGCTAGGAGAAAAAATAGTACAGGGATCGGGTCGGAGCTGGGTAAAGGATTCACTAAATGAAGCGGCTCGTATGGCCTTTCTAATTGTGATGACTGGCAGTGCCTTTATTTCGAGGGTACATTGCAGGGCCCGAAGATTCGTTTTTGGGGAGTTACTAGGGACTCGGCGATTCCCTTTGATCGTTAGAAGGTGATCGTTAGAAGGTGATATTGCTTTTGCCCGGAGTGCAGAACGTTCGTCTTCCTTCTTTGGATTCGCGGTTGCAGCGGGGGGGGGGGGGGGGGGGGGGGGGGTGTAGAGGCGATTATTATTTTGCGCCTATGGGTGTCTTTCATTACGAATAAAGTGTATGCAGGGTCTTTTCTAGGGGACATTGGAGTGATTTCGATTGCCTATATCGTCTTGTTTCATTGATGTCGGTTATGCGGTGCGCGGTGCCGCTCGACCGTCATAAATATTGAATACCACATAAATATCAGTTGGCAAATCTAAATTACAGTCAAAATCAATAGATTCTTAGTCCTACCAGCCAATGTTCACACGCATTAACATTTATGGACGATGAAAAGTGACTTAACATTGTCTGCAGAATCAAGCGCTACATTATCGACATTGTTAAGGCAAGACGATAAGTAACCTAACTTACTGCGATGCCTCTTAAAAAAAATACTGTATGTATAGTTATTAGTGTGTTTGAACAAAAAGAATCGGTTATTTTTCTTCTCTTCTCTTTCAGCTCTTAAAATTTGTCTGATCTGAGATTCACATAAACATCCCAAAAAGTGTGCGGTAACTAAAATTTCTAAGAGATGCTACAATCGACTTGAACTTCGACCTTAGAGACGATATTTGAAAAAAATCCTTCCTTCGATATTTATCGAAGGAGTTATTGAGATAAATTAAGGTTCAGTTCAACGTCTTCGATACCTTTTTGGGACCCAGTTTTGTTTATACATTTTCAAGTGAAAATTCTAAGCTCTTCAATTCTGGATTTCGAATGCCTATGAGGCGAAAGGAAAAGTGTCTCCTTCCACATGTTATTAAAGGAAATCAGAAAAAATAATTCAATAAGTCGATTGAAGAATTCTCGCGGAATTTCCCTCCGAGCTCAGATTTTGGAATATTAAATCCCAAATTGGAAGTAACTTTGAGAGATTGTCGGAGGTAAAAGGAGGAGATTGTGATACTAGTGGGGAAACAGGGACTTTGGAGGAGTTATGTTTTCAGCATGAGCCGCGATCGAGTACGGAAAACATTACACGAGTGCAAAGTCCCTGTCCCCACGCGCAACACATCCTATTTTTTATGGTATAACAACTGCATGGCAACCTTCACTTTCGACGCCATGATAGTATGAAAAAGTAGTGTGAGAAAGTTCTTGCCACACTCGTCAGAAAAGATTCCTTTTGTCCACTGTTTACACGCAGAAAAAGTGACGGTTTCCATGCATGTGTTATGAAAAAGTAATAAGGAATTCTTTCTTTCAAACACCCTATAATATATAGTTATAGGTATATGCGTGTGTGATAATGTTACGATTCATTTTTAAGATGTTAATGAAAATAGTTATAATTATTATACGAATAAAACGGTGCTGAAATTCTGTAATTCTATGCCTATAATACGTATATCCTTATTCGACATTACACTTACATTAATCAAGATCCTAGACATCAAACTGATTCAAAATGCGCGTAAAATCTGCGCAGGCGCCTTTTCGTAGGCAATTTGCAAATGAGTGTATCCATGATGTGGCGTTGTCGAGTGATAATTTTTCCAACTACTTTTGCCCCGAATAAGAACGCGGGAATTATAGATAACGATCGCTATGCCACGAAGGTTTTTTCGGCAATTACAATGTAACTTACAGCATAAATACTTTAGCTCCGATAGTTCTGTGCGCCTATATCTAAAGTGTCATGATGACTTTTGTATGCAGCAATTTACGCACTCGAAATCAGAGTCAGACACGGAAGACGATGAGCCTTCAAGTACCAATTTTATTCCTCTTTATTTCCCAACAACGTTTCATTTCATAGTAGTCAATGTCTTACATTTAAGATTGTGTGTACATCGTACGTTACATGTTATCACACTCACACAAAGGTGAAGGAAATCAGTCGCACCTGAAATATAACAGAACGAAAAAATTGCCAATTTCATAAATCGTAATCTTGAAGATATACATCAATAATTGATTTCTACTACTAAAATATTCACCCTGAAAAAATTTCCGCCAGTAAATGCGATTATTTTCAATTAGTTCATCGCCTGCGATCCTTATCCAAAGAAAATGAGACGAAATAATAAAAGAATTGAACATACCATAAATATTTTTTAATTACTTCATTGCCCACCCTTTCTGCACTTTCAGACTTTGAAATCCACAACTTTTACTCTTCAATTATCCCATTGCATATTTAACACTATTATTCAGTAATATTTTGAATACATTGTATAGGTGTATGGACCGCAGTAAACTCCACTAGTAGTTTTTTTGAAAAAAGAATGCATGTGTATCTCTACAATTTTTGAACCAACATCTTTTTTTTTTGTAAAACATTTGTACATCTGCTACTCGGCTATTACTAAAGACCCTTCAATCAGCCAGAGACAGAAATTGGAACCCCAGAGAGGAACAGATAGAAATAGAGAGAAATAAATGATAGAAATGCTCGACTGGAGGGTCAAAAATATAATTCTTTGTTCACCAAATAGCTAAAAGTCGTTGAAAATTTATATTCCGTCAAAAGAAGTGCTGCATGATGTGTAAGTTGCAATAACATCACACTATGGTTACATGAATATCGATATATGTACACGCCATTCATTCGAACTGAGTAATTGATTATTGAAACTTGGCATTAAGGCCCGTTAATAAATTTTGTAACAATGAATATTGAAATGAGATAATCCATGGAAACTAGAAATAAAGAATATAAAACGATTCGATTCTTGATTGAGTGCGATCAATGAATATCGAACCTGAATCTATGAGAATCTAGTATCAGCTTACAAAATATCAACTACAATAATAACTTATGAATGTAATGCATAAACTATAAGATTACGTATGTATATTATTTGTTATTTATATATATATATATATACCTATATATAAATATATATACCTATATATATGTATATATACCTATATAAATGTATTATATTTATGTATACGCGCATAGTGAAGTGATAGTCATTCATTTGGTATATTTTGGCATACAAAATAATTTTATTTACAGTTCGATATTATTATTAATTAATTATTTAATTAATTAATTAATTCATCAATTTTTCGTTATACTTTTTATACTAAGCAGCAATAGTATAATTATTCATGGGTAATATAATAATATATGTATGTATTGGGAGGGAGGGGGGGGGGGAGTTATGTACAGGAAACAAGAATAATAATAATAATAATCTAATAACTAAAAGAGAAATAAGAATATTAAGAAAAACATTGCAGAATAAATATTTTTTATACCCCTTATATCTACTATCTCGAGTAAGTAGTTCAAAACCATCTACTATTTACTTTAAAGAATTACACGAAAAATTAGTTGAATCACCCGAGAGCCTGCGGGAACGCTTAGGTGTTTCCGAGAAAATGAAGTTCAAATTCAATCAATATAATTAGATAATAGTCATAGCAGTGTAGTAGATAGTCTCGAACGTTTATTCAATTTAAGAAGAAACTTTTTAGTTCACTTTCCCTATTCTTTATGAAAAAAAAAAACAAATAAAATTTAAAAAATGGGAGTTTGCAGTTATGTTACGTGTTGTTCGTCGCTCAATTAGCAACTCGAACGAAGCGACAATTGTATAACAAAAGGCATAATATTAAAGAAACATGATTTTAGCTAGATTTGATTATCTACATCATAAGTTTAGTTATTGTATGTTGTGGAAAGAAGTAGATATAACTTCTGAGCTTGAATATGATATCAACTAAAAAACATACGGCTTGATTTTGAATATATATGGTCTTTAGGCCTCGGAGATCACTAAAGTGATTAAAATAAAAAGAGAAATCATGGTTTTCATACGCCTTACTAGCCATACAGTTTCGAATTTCTATAATCCAAGCTTAAAATCTGTATATTTAAGTTATACTATGAGAATGAAGTTATGTAGCGACAAATGCCGACGGATATTGTTAGTTTATATCGTTCATTGAAAACTTGCGGAAGTTATTTATATCTATATTCTAACGCAATCCTCTTACATCGCAGCACATACTGTTTTAACAATAAAAAGTAAAAGTATTTATTATCGATAGCTCTCAAGCTAACAGAGATTTATATTAATCAGGGTGGTTAAGCTATAACTCTACTTCATAATTTATGCGTATGATTTTTGTCTATTCAATTAAATATTCAGCTTTTAGTATTCATTTCATACAATATTTCATTTAGTTAGATTTCAAAGTATCGGACAATGTTTCAGCTTTCTTAGCAAGGAATTATACTATAATATGGTATTCTTTTTAATCCACCTGCAGGTTTTCCCAAGTTTCGTTTTCCTATCCGCTAACTGCTACCAATTATTATCAATTAAACTTTGTAAAAGGATATTGCCGAATTATAAACAATAATATTTACATCTGCGTCGCTCGTCGCAGCTAGCCTTGTAAAGATCGAGACAAAACGTGTCAATAAAGGTCAGTAAAAAAAGACTGCTTTTATCACCTCGAAGCTGCCGCCTCTGAATCATGTAACAATCGGGGTGTGTTATTTCATTTTTGTAAAAATATAGGTATCAGTAGGTGAGACTCGTAGAATAGAATTAACTGAATTAAATTGTATAAGAAAAATATTCGTTCAGTTTTGATCCTCGCGATAAATGACGATTTTATATTATTTCAGTAAAAAGTTAGGAATCTGATGTGTGAAATTGTGAGTGTTTTTCTCATAACGGTTTACAGGGTGTCTAAAAGTTCACGCACCATCTGCGTACCAGCGGATTCCTTGTGAAAAATTGAGACAAAAGTTACCCACGCAAGAAAGTCCACAAGGGCTAAGTTTTCTTGTGAAAGCAGTAGACAACGAATCAATTAGTGTTCGCCTTTAGGAAAGACTGCCTTCTTCTCGGTAGTGGGGCGGACGGCTATGCAGAATTTTAGCCAGTCTTTTCTGAGGCCGAACGCTAATTGATACGTCATTAACTGCTTTTCCAAGAAAACTAAGCCCTCGCGTACTTTTTTGCATGCGTAACTTTCGTGTCAATTTGTCGCAAGGAATCTGCTGTTATGCAGATGTGCGCGAATTTTCAGACACCCCGTATATCAAGTTTGAACAGCCGGTCGATTGAAACACAATTATAAATTCCTTGAAAGAAATTTACACGATCTAAGAAGTATCCATGTATTATAATCGTGTTTGAGTGTGCAGAAAAATTACAGTTTTAACTCTGTCATTTTATTCCTATCTATTGTTTAAACATTATTATATCGTTCGATTCATTATCTACAACCGCGGCACAGCTAAGGGCCACGAGACAAGCCAATCTTTTCTCTTATAACTATATTTAATATTTACCTAGGCGTTGCCTGGGCTAGAAAAAAACAACTATTCATCAGTTATTCATTATTGATAACTACATATGTACTAAACTACTAATTTTTAATACATATACATATCTATGACATTATTACCTACAGTTAATCGAAATAAATAAATTTACACCTGTTTCCTGAATTGAAAGATACACGCACACAACGTGACGAGCGCGCATGTGCGTTTTTATCTATACTTTGTATATACCTAATTCTCCTCCCATCTCATCGACCAATAATGTATTTATAACAATCAATAACTCAACGAAGATATTTAGTATTAATAACAAAAGGTTTTGACCTAATCAACTAAAACCGAACTGAACTATTATTTGTACATTAATGATATCCAAGTTTAGACTGAAAATATAAGATAAGGCGTGCCTCCACATTATATTACGTTCATCAATCATCAAGGTAGAATATCAGCCAAAATCAAAACGGAACAGAAAGCTTTTTTCATTCATTTAGCTTTCATGCCCACCGTAATTTTCGGCTTCCTTAATCAATATCCAGGTTTATTCTCTCTTGATGATATAATTACCTGACTAACTACCTATTTACTAATTCTAAGAATTAAATTAACAGACGGCAGCAGTTCGTAGGTTCTAATAGTCGATAATAAAGTAAAGAACGTTTGTAGTCTGCAGCCCGTTTCTACGACGTTTAATTATTCATTTTTTTAAATAATAATCGATAATTAGATGGTCATTAAAACAGATCGAGTAAACTAAGAGTTGAAACGTTCGTAACTATACGTATAACATACATATACATGTAGCAAGATGATAATTGAAAAGCAGAGCGATAGGGATAAGCTTTTTCAATGTGCTTAATGTGTTTGTTTATCTTGATATCGAGGAGCAATGGAAGAAAACTATAGAAGTATTTGTTACCTAGCCGCTAGCGAAGAATCTACATCAAATTACCTGAGTAAGAATATATAATTATCATTCCTTAACTAGAAAAAAAAAAGAACAAAGATTAACGTAATTTTCTATGTGTGGGTAATTTTTTTTTCTTCTTTCCTTCCTTCTTTCTTTCTTTCTTTCTTTCTTTCTTTCTTTCTCTCTTTCTGTCTTTAAACTTTGGCTAATATAATGAATAATATTATATTTAGTCCAATTTCCAAAAAAAAGTCTATAAATTAAAAAACACGTATTTTTAAACCTTAAGATAATTAATATTTTATAGATTATTATTATTGATATTATTACAGAACGGCCGACTTTGATTACTAATGATTATCATTTGACAGAATCAATAATAACTGCGGGCTATTTACGATATTATCATATAGTTTTTTTGTTTTTTTTCTTTTTCGTTTTTTTGTTTACCTACCGATTACATCATCATAAAGAACAATTCGTTCCTTATTTATCATTATGTATGTTATTATTATATTTTTTTAATTATTTATTCATATTTATTATGATTATTTAATTATTATTATTATTATTTTTTTAATTTCTGCATTTCTTTCTTTCTTTTCCTTTTCTCTCAACTTGGACTTTTTCATTATTCACGTGAATTCTTTAGAGAAATAGAGATGAGAATTAGCTATGAAACATCTAGGTAGATCATTCTTGCTACTACGTCGGATGGGATGAGTGTTGCTGTTGCTGCTGTTGCTGTTGTTGCTGCTGCTGCAACGACGACGACTTGCTCGAAGTTTTGTAGTAAGATGAGGACGAATGCTTTTCCTGAAACATATCCGACAGGTTAATAAATTTTTAACTCGAATAAAAAAAATCAACAACAAATTATCTATTGTCTGAGTCCTTGCGATAATATTTTGTTAATTTATCCAACACTTTCAATAACAACAAAACATTTGTTCTCATTCAGTTTACTGTAAAAATTGAATCCTCAATATTTCAGTTTCAGTTTCAGTTCTTTAGACTCTTCTAATTCTTATTCTTCTTCTTCTTCTTCTAAATATTAGGATATGTTGAAGCTTGTATATTTCAAGCTCAAAAGCTCATGATCCTTGCTTTACCGGAGAAGTAAAAAAAACTGTCTATATAATTATATCGAAAAAGATTGGATAAATTTAAAAAAATGGAACGTGCTCAGGTGCTGACAAAAGTTTTCATGCAGGGGAAGAGGACTTTGGGGCGACGTAAGGATAGAAGATAGAACAAATAAGGAAGGTAGCCATTCTTGATGAAAAACATTCAAAAGATAAAGAAGGCTGGATGGAATATGCAGGCAAACGGTATACAGAGGCAAGAGATAAAGAGTTAGTAAACACATATAGCTAATATGCAGACAATGAACAATTGCAGCAACAATTATTGTTTATGGTGTTGTTAAAAGACAAAATAATTACTAAGGTATTTCGTTTCAATAGATCGTTTATTCACTAAGTTATCATTGATTTGTGTTGTGTGACTGAACGAACAGACACATGACACAAGTGTGTATATATATTTGGTGGAAAAAAAAAAAGAAAGAAAAAAGTTTTTTTTTTATATCTGAAGACAAGACATCTTCTTATCATTTGCTTTTACTTTATCATCTATCTAAAGCCTTTTTTGCTTTGTATCTAGGGTATATGTAGGTATGTATGTATGTATGTATTGTTAAGTATGTAGATAGTAGAATAGATATATAAAAATACATGCACTGTACATGGCACGTCGTTGGATACATTTGTTACATTAGTAGTATGGGTATCGATGATCCATCTTCTGGCTTACCATTAACAGACTAACTTATTATCCAATAATTTTTCTTTACATAATATAATATCACTTTCTTTAGCTCAAAAACTATACAAAAATTAAGTTAAGCTAAGTTTAGTTAAGTTAAGTCACATACCATATAAGAAACATTGATCATTAATAACTGATTCGATCTGTCTTAGTATTTTTTTTGCTTTTTTTTTATATTTACTCTTCAGTTTACTCACACCTCAGTAATTATTTTGTCCTTTAGATATTTTCGTACAAAATATATTAATATAGATTTATCCAACAGTAATAAATTCAAAATATATGAAAATCATTCTTTATATCTTATTATTCATCTCGTCTATCTTTTTGCTATACTTTATTATCAAGTAACGTCCATTCGTACTTCGGACTGAATATTATATAGTACGCATATTAACATATGATAATATAATCAACAAATTGTATCTTTCTTCCCTTCTTAATATTGCACAATACTCTGTTCCTAAAGATTTCCCCGTCAACTGCGGCTAAATAAAGAATATTATATTTTTCTCATTGAAAATTGAGAGCTCGATTGATCGTGACTCGATTACTGTCTAGACCGCGTTCAAGAATCATTGACTAAGCATCTAACTAAATCGTAAACATAAATATTTGTGACAGTATTTTTCTGTTTCTTTTGAGATTACCACATCTTTTCTATTTCTAATTAACAAAAAGCTATACGATAATTGTGCAAATTTCTTTGGATACTTCTACCAGAGCGTTGTTAAGACTGTTAGGAGTTCGGGATGTAAGTTTGTAGAGAAATTGAAATTAACAAGGGAGACAGAGAGAGAGAGAGAGAAAGTATAAATGCAGCAATATCGATGCATTTTCACTCGTTTATAAATATCCAGAAGTTTTTCATGCGCGTTGTTTCATCAATTATTACACGTTTATTGATAACACAAGGACTGATTGATTGGTTTGTTTCATTGCTCTTGTAAAAGCAATAAACCAGCACTCTAGCAACGAGCAGGATTACTATGTGCATGCGGATATGCTACGTTCTACCAACTACTGCCATCTCCATAACTACAACTACGACTAATATTACTACGCAAGCTTTACTGCAGAGATAATATAATTGGTAATGCTTTGCTCTACATTATCTCTTTTATTCATCTGCCGTTAGTAAAACTCAGTAGTTTTGAAGGCCTGATGATATAAAACGTGTTGCGATGGGGTGGTAGAGAGTTTATCCGCTCAAAACCAAACGTAATAGTTAAAGAGTAAAATTGAGCAGTCAAAATTTAGAGTAGAGCAGATATTTGCCGTCTGAACGATCGTAAAAAAATAAAATATGGTATCCATAACAGTAAATATACCGTGCGAGGTGATTCAGGCATCTCGGTAATCTTGAATAACTCCGCGACTTTTCAAAAGCGTTAGTAAGCATTTTTGAACGCTGATGAAACTAGCAAAGTTTTATCATCAGATTTTGAACCCAGAACGACCTTCTGCATGTGTGAGTTTAAGTACTGTTTCAGCACTTTTGATAACGATATATAGATTTTTATTTTTAACAATAAATGCGATATTTTTTCTGCGGACTGCAGTTATCATATAATATAACTATACAAGATGTGTCAATGTTTGTAGACTCACTTTGGACACAAATATATAATGTGAATCTAAGTACGGTTGAATGTGGTCCTCTACTAAGAGCTATTGATTCCCTAGTCTTTAAATGATAGAAAAAAAATGAGAAATATTTAGCAGTTGTAACAGGATTAACAAGATCGAAAAACAAAGTTAGTTAAAGGTCAACTTTGACTTGTAGCAATTGAGAAAACCAGAACCAATTGTTACCAGTAGAATAGTTGTTATTAGTTAACATAACAAGAAGTCAGTTAGTAGCTCTGTATTATAAAAAAAAAAGAAAAATAATGTTTTTGAACTAGCTACATTCTATTGAGCCAAAATTTACTCGCTATGTAGTTTTCAAAAACCGTTAATCACAGTATGGGACATTTTTTTTCTACATGTCTTTTCAGTTTCTTTTTTAATACATAATTAAACTCCAAATATACACTTTGGAATGAATCGTTTTCAAAATAAATAAACAAATGGAGTTACTCCCAATTCCAGTTTCCTTTTATAGTCCTCAATGGAATTCCTATCTCAAAAACTTTCCTCGATTATATTTCGAGGCTTTCAAAAAACATCAAAGACTCATGACTGATCGAATAATAACAAGAACGATCCAAATCTATGAAATAGAAATTTTCATAGGAATTTGAACAAGGTATAGGTAAGCATTGTGACTTAGTTTACTGTAATATATAATACACTTGAATATCTAGGCCTCGATATCAAGTCATTATTTTAATAACTATGATGTTTAACATCTAGTTTCTTTGTTCACTTTCCTTACATGACGCTAATAAACAAAAATGAAACGAAAGAATTCGGTCTGATTGATATAAATCTATAACGGCAGTTAGAAAAACCCTAAACCTAAATACCTAAACGAACTGGTCCAAGTTGCAAAGGTCAAACAATCCCGTGACTTTCTCTTCCTAAAAAAGCATCCGCTCAACCGATCCAAAAAACCTTTAACACTCTGTTGATCACCTGCCTTAAAGCAACCTCTGAAGGGATGTCCCAAGAACTTGGGCTACTCTGGTGGCGGAGGTGGTGGAGGTGAGATTTCAGGTGGAGGACCATCAGGAAGAGGTGGCGGTAGTTGTGGAATAAATTGTTCAATATTAATGGAAGGTGGAGGTACGGACGTATCGATGGAAGTCCCCTCAGCAGTAATGATGATATTACCTGAGTTGTGCGACTGATAAATGGGAAGGTGTTGTTGATACTGTTGAAAGTACGCGGCATGATCATAGGGAGTATATCCAGGATGTGTGTAAATAGATTGTGGCTGTCGCTGGTAGCCCGAAAAATAAAACCCTGAGGATACCGGTGTCAAATTTTGGTTTTGGATTTGGTTTGCGGATAGAGCCGCCAAAGAAGAGGACATCGAAGAATTTAAAGGCGGGTATTCAACCCTGGAATTAATCATCAGGGGTGGTAGTAGTTGGTTATAAAACGGGGGGTTGTTCCGGCTGAAGTAGGAGAGATTACCGTGAGTCGGAAACTGGCGTCCGCCTCTCCCTCCTCCACGTACCTTATTGTTTCCGGCTGAGCCAGTGGTATAGTGTCGACCGTTTTGCTGTCTTTCTCCCGGCCCTGTTCTCTGGATGTAGTTACCGCTTCCAGCCCCGGCGGTTGTAGACTGCGAGTGTTTCTTGGAAGGTGGAGGTCCGCCGGTAGTTGGACTTCCGAGGTCCGTGTCTCTCTCCCGTTTTCTCGCGTCAATATTATTGCCGAGACCAGCGCCGGTCCTGATTTTTATCTTCAAAGGAGCCTGGACCTGCGTTTCTCCACTATTATCACCGCCCTTGAGCCTCTCTTTAGGAATTTTGATCTTCAGGCTAGACCCCTCGGACGGTTGGTGTGTAGAGGTCGCATCCCCAGCTCCAAGGTTTATTTTATCTTTTGGTATTGTGATTTTAATCGGTATAGCAGAGGTCGGTATAACACTGGCATCATCGCCGCCTCCCCCTCCTCTCTCCTTGTCTCTATGGTGTCTGTCCTTTTCCCTGTCTTTGTGCTTGTGCCTGTGCTTCCTCTCCTCCTTACTCTTGTCCTTGTCCTTGTGTTTGTGCTTATCTTTCTTCTTTTTCTTCTCACTTTTGTGATGTTCGGATTTTTTCTCTTCTACAACAGCGGTGGTAGCCGTAATTGTCGCGGTTTGAACAGTCGCCGAAGCCCCAACCGGTACCTCCGCGATTCTCTCCATTGACT
Source organism: Tenthredo distinguenda (assembly GCA_947538915.1). Taxonomy (NCBI): domain Eukaryota; kingdom Metazoa; phylum Arthropoda; class Insecta; order Hymenoptera; family Tenthredinidae; genus Tenthredo; species Tenthredo distinguenda. The sequence goes on from OX384531.1 coordinate 29,773,982, forward strand.
GTACGGAGTCAATTTGTCCCAATTGTTGATTCAGCAGTTGCTGTTGCTGTTGTTGCTGCTGCTGTTGTTGCTGCTGCTGTTGTTGTTGCTGTTGCTGCTGCATTTGCATTTGTTGAATCTGTTGCTGTTGCAAAATAGATGGCAAAGGTGTGAGCGTGGTTTCTTGAAGAAGAGCGCTAATGCCTCTAGCGGACTTCAGGGGGGATAGATAATCGGGGTTTTCGATAATGCCAGACGTTTGCTCTCTTTTATCGTGTGTGTATCTCATATCCTGTGTTTCGGGCATTCTGGACATGTCATAACCGTTCGATAAACTTTGTTGCATCATTCCAGATCCCTGAAGTATCAAACCCGAGGTATTCGCCGTAGCAATAGCCAGAGGCTCAGGTTCGAACGGTTTTATAAGTTCCGGAGGTTTAAGGTCGTTGGCAACTGAGGAGCTCTTACCGTTTGACGAACTTGGATTCTCCCTGATTGGCTGTATGAGTTCAGGGACCCTGCCGAGCATTTTCATACCGTCAAGTCCGACAGAATCTTCAGTTTTTATTCTAGGAATAAGTTGCTGCTGTTCAGGTTCGCATACAGAAGAAACTCTGTGTCTCTTGTGCGACGAGGAAGGAGCCACCTCGTTGACGGCTCTTTTAAAAGAAGTTGCGTTATGTTCAACAGGGTGATTTCCAGTGCCAGGAGGGCTTGCAAAAGGAGATATTAGGTCAATAGGTGTTTGTTTAACGCTAATCGGCTCTTGTTTTATGTTTCTAACAGCAGAAGGCGGAGTTTTCTGTTTAGGTTTTCCCCTCTGCGTGTGAGTCGACTCTCTAGCGAGTCCCACAGTTTTTTCAGGGCTGAAAAGTGAGCGGTGTTTACCGCCCGGCGGTGTTTGATGTGTAGTTAAATAGGACGCAGTCATTCTCTCGAGTTCCTCAGGCCTAGGTTTCTTCTCTATTTTGATATCCTCGAGGCCAATGGTCATAGGAGTAGTCAGAGGCGCTGTAGACTGCGCGTTTCCGTTTCTCACACCGTCTTTAACCGTCTGAGGTGCTCCGTGATGAGCCGAATACTGGCCTTGCATAGGCAGCTTGTTTGGTTTACCGACCATCTGTTGTGGAGCGTTAGGTAAATTGGCGAGAGATTTTTCCCTCGCGTTAAACGCTCCCTTCATCTGATTGATAGCAACAACCGGATTCTCCTGGACTTTCTCCTGTCCGTATTTGGCGTGGTGATGCGAAGGCTTTATCATATTAGCCGCATATTCTTCCTTCTGTATTTCCTGCCTAGATTTTTGTGCCTGCAGAGGCAGTGGCAAAGGTTTTTCAATCAATTTCCTGACCTCTTCGCTCCTTTGTTCTAAAATATCAGGCTGTTTCCTCTGTCTTTCGATCCTCGCTGTATCCGCCGCGTATTTTCCGTACAACTTTTGAGTATCCTCTTTCCTGTGTTCGGGTGGTTTGTGTCTTGCCGGATCATACTGTCGCTGTTTATCATTGGCGCTACCTTGTTGTATATGTTTATTATCCACTGAATGATGTGCCGCGTTAACACCGCTGTTGCTGTTATTGTTACCCTGTTTATCCTGCGTGTTATGCGACGATGTTTCATTGGTCATTCCTTGGTCAGATCTTCCCAGTGCATTATCCATTGATATTCCGGAACTAGATCCGGCTGGATTGTCAGCGCCGTGTCCATGGGTGAAAACCGTTCCTCCCGAAGTCCCGCTGCTGGAATTATACTCTCTAGGAATTCTTTGCCTCGCCGCTGACTCTCTCTGTTGGTTAACGGAGTGTCGCGAAGTTGGGGGAAGCTGGGGCGCAGGGAGCTGTGAGCCTGGCTTGAGGTCAGGTCTGTTATGATGGTGGTTGTGGTGAACGTGAGGTTTTTGACCAGGGGGAGGTCCGGCCGGGTGCTTTCCTGGAAGCTGGGCTCCCGAAGGAACTGGTTTGTGGTGATGAGCATGTCCCTGGACAGCTGCGGCAGCCTTTTCTCGGTCTAAACGCTCCTTCTTTTCTCTATACTCGCGGTAATCCACAGGCATTCTACCCGAGGCTGAAGCAGAGCTCTTTTTGTCGTCCGATCGCTCCGGGTGATGAGGGCGGTTTGATTGGAACGTTGGACCACCATCTAGCGCAGAAACTGGAGACTGGATTTTGCGGGGCTCCATATCCTAGGGAGAAGAAGAGAACAGGTGTGATTCAGAGTCTGAATATCTTTCTAAGTTGTACATCATCGATCTTTGGGAGGCAGAGATTTCAGAAATTTGTGCAAATTCTGGCTGATTTTAGGAGATTGAAAGCTGAAAGTCGCCAGATTTCATATCGTTTTACGAATTTTCACAGAATTCAAACTCTGAGGAATCAATAAATGAATCGAGGGCGCAACCACTAGTGAAATCCTTGGAAATTCTTTATAATCTTCTGAAGTCTTAAAGATCTCTGCAATCGTTTGGACTCATTAGAAAGCTTTTCAAATTACTAGAAATCTCCTGAAATCATTAGAAATTTATTAAAATCGCGTGAATGATTGGCAATCATTTCAAATCTGTTAAAAATCATTGGAAATAAATTTCAATCTTTCGAAATCATTGGAAAATCCCTTGGAATTATTTGAATCTTTTAAATCCTCTGATATCTTCTGAAATAATTTCCAATCTTTGGAATAATTAACAATATTTGAAATCTTTTGCGATCTTCAAATCTTGAAGTCCGGTGAACACCAAAACCATTCATTAGTGTTTGAATACTTACAAATGGTGAGCTTGGGAGGCTAGGATGGCTCATGTTTGGACTCTGGTTGGCGGAGATGCTCATGATCTTTCTCTTGAGCCTGGAAGGGCACCGATCAAATATGTGAAGAAACTCTGCGGTCAGTTGCTGTAGGAGTTCGGAGGTGACTGTCCGATCGACGTACCAAAACCAGTGCTTTCCTTCATTGCTCTGAGGTATCTGTGAGAAAATGAATTGGGGAATTGATATCCGACTGAAAAACGTAATAAATATAATAAACGAGATGAAAAATGTCTCAAGCTTTACCTCCCAGTTGGACCACTTGCAGGCAAGATGAATGCAGAAACAGGCAACGACCGTCGGCTTGTATTGAAGACACATAGTCGTCAGATGCAAACTGAAATAAAATAAGACATTGCAAATTCAATGATGAATTGTTGTTCATTTATTAAAACAGCAAATTTTATTGCGCGACTTACGTTTTTCATTTTTTTTTTTTTTTTTGTTTTTTTTTTTCGTTTTCCACGTGAACGTTAAAGAGGGATTTTTCGTTTCTCTTGTTTAAAAATGTCTACTCAGTGGAAGGTTTTTTTTTTTACGAACAGAAACAGAATGTCTTTGCGCTGTACAATCTACCATCTTAAAAATAAATAAACTTCTTCATTTACGAGAAGCCTCTGTCGTTTTTCAACTGCGATTGTCGTCAGTATAAATTTTGTTTATAAAATAAGAAGGTTCGATGTAAGTATACAAAATTATATTATTTGCGAAGAAACGCGGCGCGCTAAAAAAGCTTCATGAGTAAGATAAGAAAAAAAAATTAAAAAAAAAAAAAAAAAGAAACATAGCTGAAGGATAAACGAGGGGTGATAATAAGGTGGTGGTTATTATTTTTTAATTAAAGTTCAATTTACCTTCGTTTAATCCGCATCGTCAACTTAGCTTACGAAATTAGCACAACTGGGCTTCGCTTTGGCATACGTTCTCTTTAGAATCAGACATAAACGCGACCGCAACGCAACGTTCCTCCCCAAATAATACTGTCGACATTCAAATTTAAATATAAATATTCAATATCATTAATTAAAATTGTAAAACGCGTTTGACCGATACGTAGTTAAACCTGTTGAATAAAAATAGTAAACGTCTCGTAAACGCAATTAACTTTATTATCGACTCTAGCTCAGCCTTAGCTTAAATCTCCGTTTACTCAAAGTTGAAACAATCTATAAACTATCTAGGAGATTAGAGATCTACGTGATTAATCGTTCATCGGCGTCCGTAACATAAGGTCAGAATGTTGCGCCGTTTAGCCACTGCCCGACAGGCTCGAGTTCGAGGATAATACCCGCTCGGCTTAGAGTAAGAGAAAGTAGGAATAAATCTGTAGCCACCTGTTTGACGCCATGAAGTACGAAGTCTGCGCCAAGTCCTTGCTCGCTGAAAAATAACAAATTTGAACATTTAACAAATTTCTATGCCCAAATAAAAAATTTTTGGCAATTCAAACACACATTAATTGTATTTGACGGTGTAATAATACGACAAAAACAACAACAATTTAAGCTTCCTTATCTCAATCACATGTCATAGCTTCAGATAGGCAACAACAGATTGGGAGAATTTACTCGTTTATCGTTATAAAATAACGAAAGAACCGATCATTGTGTTTTGAAAAACAAGCTCCTGATTAGTTTTCAATCACTTAAGGGTGTGTTCTTCATTCATCCGACTCTTTATGCAGAAAAGGCTTATAAATTATAGATTTATATGCCGTTTTTTACAAAGAAAAAAAAATATGGAAAAAGTGACAAATTCTCAAATTTTTTTAGATAGATCTATGGGTACATGTATCAAGAATATTCACACACAAAAATATAATTTTCAGTTGAATCATTCGACTTGGAACGTGCACAGAATGACTGGAAACCCATTTTGCTGGCCACATTTGAAACGCATTTTTCTCTGCGAATAAACGAGATATTTTGACAAAACTAGTCTTGAAATAATCTCGAAACTTGCCACAAGATAATTAAATGAATTGAACACGTCTAGACTTGTCTGTTACAAAATGTATGTATATTTTTAGACTCAAAGGAATTGCCTAGACAAAGAATGGCGCGATATTAAAATAATCAACCAAAAATATTGGTCTACTTTGCTTCCGAAGTTGAAAGACATCTTTTTCATCGCAAAATAATGATTTTTGTATTTGAAGACTGTCGAAGACTCATAAATATTGCCGAGGTGTTATAATCTTGAATTTGAGATGTTATTTTGAGACTTTAGTTACCTTTAACTAAATGGCAGCACCTGACAACGTGGGTGTGTGGATGATCGATGGCGACGTCGAATCCGAGTGTCTGTAGGAGTACGTTCTCATTGAAAACGAGGTCCTGGGCCTGTTCGAGGTATTGCTGTAATAAGAATTGCAGAGTTTCAACTAGAGGTATTTAACGGATTTGTCAAACGATGGAAAGCGATCCAAGACTAACTTCCGACTTTGTATCCAGGGCCGGTTGTTCCCTGTGAAGACAGAGGTGAGCCACTTTGATGACATGTTCTAGTTTTCGGGGCTGTTCCTCCACCTTGGCCGCCAAAAATAGAGCCGCTGCGGCTATAGCGTTTCTGTGAAAACTCCCCAGCGAGTGAAACACATAGAAACGATGCATGTAGACTATCGCCGTGTTTATGCATAGTTGTGATCTGTTGATGGTTATCGATCAAGGAGGTAATATTAAGGAAAATTTATACCCATTGAAATCAGTGGAAGCTTCACTTTCCCAAAGTTTTAACATCCAATTTTATCAATAATCGATGAAAATCAATCCAATCGTGGATAAATAGCCCAATTTCCATGAAGATTCATTTCAAGACATGAAAGCCTGTTTTTTAAAGTAAATTAACAATCTTTAACATCAATTCTTCAAAAACTAAGATGATTTCTGCGTTTAACTAGTGCCAAAGATTATCTTGGTAGATAAAATTCAAGCGGACATCATAGACCGTCGCCGAATCAAAACAGACAAGATTAAAGCGTTTTGAGTGAATGTTTGCATAATGTACAGTGACGGAAATGATGCCAAACCACCTGATCATAGATAACAATGAATGCAATTATTGAAAGCCAATCCAGAGTCTACAAAGGCTTTTTTAGGAACATTAAATCCTGTTTTTGGAGGTGAATTATCAATCTTTGACTTTAATTCTGTAAGAACTAAGATGGTTCATGCGCTTAACAAGTGCCGAAGAATATTGTCTCGGCGAATCAAAAACAAACGAACATCACAGACCGTTGTGAAATCAAAACAGATGGGATTAAAGCATTTTGGGTCAATGATTGTAGATTATACAGTGACAGAAACGATGCCAAACCACCTGATCATAGATAATAATGAATACGATTGTTAAAAACTAGCCCAAAGTTTATAAATTCTTTTTAAGCAGCATTACATCCTGTTTCTTGAGATGAATTATCAATCTTAAACGTCAATTTTGTAAAAACTGAGATGATTCGTGCGGTAAAATAGAGCCGAAGAACAGTGTCTCGGTAGAACAAAAACAAACGTAGATTATAGACTGTCGTCAAATCAAAACAGAGAAGGTTAAAGCGTTTTAGATGAATATGCGCAGAATATTCAGTGACGGAAATGATGCCAAACCACCTGATCATAGATAAGAATGAGTCTAGACGTTATAAACCTAATAGAGTGTCTGAAAATGTTAGTTTTGTTCTGGGAGTGATTCGACTTGATTCAGTTCGAGTAGAACGAACTCGATATATTCTAGGTTTATCCTCGCTGTTTTTTTGGGTTTGGAAATAGCCTGGATGATTATGAAACGAGAATATGGGGTGATATTCAATAATGTAAATAGATAAGTGATCGTGGCGATGTAATTTGACGAGGAAAATGTTAGGCGGTAGGCACGCGGGGTTCGTGGAACCTCGCGTCGTTATAGTCGGGGTTTATAAGGATACACGACGAGGCGTTGTCCCATATCTTGTATAAAATTTGCTGCCTGCTGACGATAACTTAGCTCTTTATCTGCGTCGAAACCGCATCTTCTGCTCGGGGTTGTTGCTAGTTGTTCCTTCGTAAAGTACCATTTTTCGTCAGCCGCCATTTATATGTACACTTATCGTATACGCAGAAACTGGGCTCCACTTCACGGCGTTACTACCAGTTCCTGCGACGCCGCGGCGACCGGGGAATACGTTGCGGCGATATCTTCAAGTCGTCACGTAAACCGGAAGTCGCTACGAACACTCCTTTGTAATAAAATAGAAAACGAAAAATTACAGCAATGGAAATAAAAAATAAGGATTCGGTCATAAAGATTGTTGATTAGTCATCAGGCTCACAAATTTTTACTCTATAGATTACTTTCCTCATTCAATGAATAGAATTAATAATAACCTGAGATTCATGTCAGCGTCTCGCGGTGATGGATTTCGGTACCCGATATCGAGATTCGAGATTTGCGAAAGGGTGTAGTTCTATATATGTGTGTGCGAGTTTAAATTTCTATGGTTGGAAGTTAGTGGCTGTTTTCACTCGGACGCAACTGAGCTAACCTAACCTTGAAATATTTTACCACCTCCTGCGATCCGTCGGTCGCATCGTCGTGTTGTTTTATTAGTGAGTAATGTTATGTTAGTAATTGTTTATAGTTATATAACGTGTGTTTCTTGTTTTTCGTCGTTGGATAAGCGCGTGTGATATTAACTGAGGAAATTGTAAGAGTGAATGAAAACTACGAGGAGAATAGACGAGACGTAGATTAGTTGTTCTTTGTGATTTGAGGGATTTGGTCATCTTGTGATAAACGAATTATTCTTCATTCATACGTCTTATCGAACGTGTGCAGTTTTGCGGAGAACCGAGAACACGGATTAAAGGATATTACGCTCCGTTTGGATACCTCGAATTGTTTGTTGACGAGTAGCAACAGCCGGCGTGAGTATTACAAGGAAATTATCCCCGAAGATTTTTATATCATTATGTATTTGTCGTTTAGTCTTCCGTGATTATTATATGCTGAATACGTGGGTTGGTACTACGTCCGTCACCTAGCATACGTAACAACATGCAACCTACGAGTGAACTCGAAAACAAAATGGCGTCGACAAGTCACCTGGGAATGATGATTAACGATTTCTCCTTTCCGGATATTTTTATACACCTAAACTCCACGCTCTTAGCTTCCCTTGGGTTAAATATAAGCTTTTATCATCTCACATGATGCTTTTTTTGATCGAGTCGAGTACCAGCTCGTTTAAAATTCGAATAATGAATATTTTCTTTAGTATCTCGATCGATCAACGCCATCTTGTCGATCATAATGGTGGGAAATTTGAACTGAATTTGAATTTCAGGCACGGAAAATAAACCGTCGAATCGTTGTCAAATTAACTGAGATTTACTTATGCATCCGTATTTGACGTGTATGAAATATTTCATAAAACAAATAAAATTCATATTGAATTTGAATTCTGGCGATTAAACTATTGAATTTCTAATGGCCAGAAATTTGAATTTAATTACAATTCGGAACAATAGATTATTTTTAACGGCGGGAAATTCGAATTGAATTTCAATTCTAACAATTAAACTAATTCCCAATTCTCGGTAGCAACAGATTAGTATTCAATAGGAATATCATTGAATTGAAGTTCATTTTAAAATCATAACGTGATCTGAAAGCGTCGCTTAATTAATTTTCTGTAACAGATAAATATGAAACTATTCTTATTTTCTTCTTATTTTCTTAGTGACGATGTTTCGGGTGCCTAGTGCAGCCGCGACTCGTATAGCAGCTGGAAAAAGTTCTTCGGATAGTCAAAATTGTTCGTATGGATCGTACGAGTGCAAACAGCCAAGCCTGGAAGGATACGCTTACTGCGGTAAACATATCTTAGAAGACAGTACCGCTCCTTACAAACAATGCAGTTTTGTGTATAACACGAATGGCAGGAAATGCCAAAGTCCAGCCCTGAAAGGAGACAGAAGGGATCTAGCGTGAGTTTCGCAGAGCTCCAATGCAGTTCTGTCAGCAAGTTTTTAGTCCTCAAGTAGCCAAGATTCTCCCGATTATATTGAAGAGTCTAAAATCTATCACGGATAACTTTATGACAAGAAATTCTTCGTGCCTCCATCTTCCAGTTCCTAAAATCTCTTTTATGATTTAGATACTGTTCAGAACATGCGAGAAAGGCCCAGTTAGCTCGTATCAAGTCCACTTCACGGCATGCGCCTCCACAGACGCCAGAGACTCTGCTCCTCAACTTGAGCCATTACGTTAAGCCGACAGACTCTAGTGCAGAGGACACGGAGGAAGACGAGGGGAAGGTGAAAGTGCTGGACCCTTTTGGTGAGAGCTTTCCCATATTCCCCATGTATTTATACTTCATAGTCCAATTTGTGATCTCGGGTAATATCTTCCAGCTGAAATAGACGCTTACAGAATAAATGCCAGCGGTTGCGATGTGTTGGACTACGCAAGTTCATCCGACAGCGACGTCGAGCCTGTTGTTGTTAGCGAAACTCTACGCGGGGCGTTCCTTGACGATAGCGAAGACGAAAGTCTTCAGAGTTCGCAGGAAGACCCGCTGAAGTATGTTATCGCAGTTTTATTCATTCGTAAATGAGAAACTTTGGGCTCTTGATTACCTTTTGCATGGTTTTGAACAATGAAGGACATGATTTTTGGCTTCTAATGAACAAAAACCCAGAAATGAATTATTTACACGCAGATCTTTTTTCTCTTGAGCTTCATTTTGCATGGCGACAGTTTATGATTAAGCTTAAAACTAGGTAACGCAGGATTTTGGTGATCAAAGACCCTCACTTCTCTATTCATCTTAAATATTGGTAATATTCATTCTAATGAAAGTTTGAATATCATTTATATGGTAATGCTAGCTTGCTTTGGCTTGTGCTATAATATTAAGAATTTTCTTCACTACGTACCATGAAGGGGGATGTAATAATTGTTTACTTTTGTTTATCTTTCGTCGATATTTTCTGTCTTTAATCAATGATTGAATTACATTAAGTTTTTGCACGACGGTACCCTACATCTTCTGTCCTGTAGTAGCTGCTTCCGGCGTGACAGAGACACTTTTTATCTATTGAATCATTAGTATTAATTTTTTAAGGCACGCCGGAATATTCACCGCCGAAGAAGTGATATACATCGCTAGAGAGAAGCTTATCAGACTGCAATCACTCTACATAGATCAGTTCAGGAGGTTGCAGTATATATTCAAGGAAAAAAGACGCAAGTACCTGCACTCTGTAAAAAAGGAGAAGGAAACCTCTTGTAAGTTGAATTGTAAACGTTTTTTGTGTCATAGAAAACGATTTTACCGTTTTCGAACCACATTCAATTAACAATCAAAATACAGGCAGCATTCACGATCAACCTAGAGACAGCGCGAAGGAGAAAAAGATCTACGATAAATTGAAGGCCCTAAATTGCTACCATAGACGAAGCGGAGTGGAAGCTATTCTCTACAAAAAATCATTAGAGAGAAGAGCACAGGTATTGAATAGTAGTGCAATAAACACGACTGTTTTAATGTACTCGCCAACTCAGATTAATTGCTTTCTCACACTTCCAGGCGACCGAAGGACCTGCCCAAAAACCTCCCAATGTAACAAAGTGCATTTTCACCGAAGGCGGAGTGAAATGTGGAGACAGAACTCTACCAGCTGCAAGACATTGCCGGAAACACATATTGAAGGTGAATTTAATAATTCTCAAGAGCGCCCAGGGTGAGGGTATCCACAGCTACGAGTGAATTTTGCCTCCTAAATTGTCGAGAATAAAGAAATATTTCGATGATCTGTTGTGTGCGAACGGTTCCTTGGATAGAAATGTTCTGCGTGAAACAGTGGAGGTTGGCCACAAATGAGACTGAAATTGTAATAAAATGTTTAAAAAATCTCGCTCTCACGGCTGAAACACGAAAATACACACCGAAACAATAAACATGGCCGCTGCGTCACGCAACTCAAATCACATTTCGGTGATATGTTTTCTTGCAATCGCTGGGCACTCAGGACTATTTCATGCACAACAATATTACGACGGGAGTAGTTCAATAGCAATCTCAAATTGAAAAGCAAACCGAATCCCGAGAATTCAGGGGGGTGAAGATTCATAGCCGATAACGGGCTCCTTGTTAGAAACCATAGCTGGCGAAAAATGTCCGAGGGCCTCGTCCATTTCACCAACACGGTTCCATGCGTTTATACCGAATACAGAACATATATGGATAGAGAGGGATAGACAATTTCAGTTGAGCAAAAATTGAGATTTAATATCATTCCGTCGGCCCTGCAGGTATAGTTCGTAAAATCAACGTATAGCGGTTCTAGTCTACCCCCAAGTTTTATTCTTCGAGATATTTGCATGCAGTAGATAAAATATCGTGTCTCAAATATCGAAGATTTGAACTTCTCTTTTTCTATGTTAAACAGGATCAGCATCAAGTATTGTTCAAAGCTTGCGGAGCTGTTAGATCTGACATAGAGTGCCACGAGCCTGTGTCTGTCGTGTTCGATTCGTCTTGTGTATTTCACATGAATCTACCACCACCTCTAAAGCTTGAATCTATGGTGGTAAGTAAGTCTCACAGAATTGTCTTATCCAGAGTGGAGAAGGACTCTGGGAAGACACAGGGAGTATCGATGCATGTGTGCAATAATAAGGCTCATTTTTTAGTTCGAAGAAGCCAAACCTGTGGTGAAAGAACCTTTGACCCTGGACAACCAGTCGATGGAGATAGACGTCGTGGGTGAAACTCAAGAGATTGATCCTGATGATGACATGGCTGGGTTGATGAGAGAGATGAACGATGCAGCGGGAAAGAACGTTGCTTTCAATGAGAGTATAAATAGCGAAGCTAGCACAGATACTGCATTTAGTTTGACCGCCCAGCTAAGCGACAAAGACGAACTTATTCTGATTTGATGATAGTGATTTAGTTGTTTCAGGAGAAAATGTTTGAATAATTAACAGTTTCATATTTGATACTAATGTTTAAAAAACGGTTCATATTACTTTTTCTCTTCAAAGCAGAGTTAGTGTTTACAGATTATAATCAATGCGTTATTATAATATAAATGGTTTAGTATGTTAATGAGGAAGAATAAATGATATGAAATCTCATCGTTTATACATAATAAAAGAAAGACTCTTTAAAGTATTGATAGTTTTTGTCTTCTCATCGAAACGATCGATCGCTTATTCCACATTGTGAATAAATTATTTTTTAATTAAGAAATTTCTACTTCTTTTCTTATTTATTTTCACCTGAGAAAAACATTTCCGCAAAGTTAAACAAATGCATTTGCATGGGGGAAGGAGGATGATTCGTGTATGTAGATGAAATAGATAAAAAAATATTAATAAACCATTAAATATTTTTTTTTTATTACAAAAGGAAAAATAAAACATAAATCGGTCGAGAACTCAGTTGCTTTGTATAGAATTTTGGTCACGCTTGGCTCGTTTCTTTGTCGTTTTTCAATACTGATAAGTACTCACACCATTTGTTTTACAGTCAATGCAGGATAATCGTGCTTTAGCCACGATAAAATGTGTGGGTGTATGTGTGTACAAAATTCACAACTATTTAGGACGTGAGTAGCTGAAAGTACAGTTTTTTTTTATTTTTGTTTATTTTCTTCATTTCGTAATTCCGTTAAGTTTTTCTCGCTAAAATTAGGCTTGGAAAAGCTAATAATTTGTCGCATTAAATGATCGATTAGTCAGACTAAACAAGTTAAGATTTGAATCAAGAAGCCTTCACGTCTTGCTGAGTGCAGTAATATCTTCGAGAATTTTATTCATAGCGATCTTGCATTTGAATTTTTTTTTTTGAGTTTCTATTTCTTAAATGAAGGAAGTTTCTTGTTGCAGTCTTTCACTATTTTACTCCCAAAGATATGAAGCCTCTTGTTGATTGTTGAATGTTAATTATTATTATTATTATTATCATTATTATTGACAATATAATACAATGTAATAAAAAAAATTTAATTTTGTAAATGTGAATAAATCCTGACGACCAAGACAAAGGTAATCAATGTTTTTTATTATAATTACCTAATTAAGAATGCAAAAGGCTCGTCCTATGCAGAGTTCAGGAATTAGAGTAAAATCTTGATTTTCGTGTATATCTGATTACTTGGTTTTCTCAGAATGATACTGTCCAACGTTAGAGCAAGCCATTTGCTTTTTGGTTCAAGCCGCGTTAACACTGCAACAATTATAACTACATATACATACTTAAATAACTAAATGCCGCCTTGCTATCTTGTTTAAGAAATAATTATTACTAAAAATGCAAACGCAGTTCAATGTTTAACACAACCGACCGGTTGTAAAGTATAATTACTAACACATGCATGCATTCTCAAATCCTGACGAGACATTATTCGCCATTAAATATTGTTCAACAAAACAAAAAAAAAAAAGAGACGAAAAAAGAAAACAGGAAACGACTTGTTTCTTTGATTTTCATCTTTATCTCTCTCAATATCGATATGAATCTCTTACTCTTATCAAAAAACACATTATAGTATAATGATTCGTATCAAATATGTACTTCTGAACAACAGATTTCTAGAAAAGACATTCTAAGAATTAGACAAAATAGAGAACGAAAATAAAATTAAATAAAAGTTACACGTTGTTTTGTTAATAGGTATGATTTGAAACAGGGGTTCCGCGAACCATGTATGTATGTTACATTCGTCACCGGGGATAGCGGCGGGAAAGTAAAGAATCTAAATTCCTTAGATGCGTTCTTGTTGGCACTTGCTCCAGCTTATGCTATTAAGGGGATAAAGCCATTCAGGAGAAAGAAAAAGATTCGTTCTTCCTGTAATATTCAGTTCACTTCGCAATTATCCATGTCCGATTATCATTATCTTTGTAAATTCGTAACTGTAGTTAATAGCACCGAAATAAAAAAAAAAACGAAATCAATAAGAAGCGCATGAAATCTTAGCATCGATCTCTCACTGTCGTATTATTAAGACGTAATAAACGTTATACACAGTTTCCATTACTCTCATCAGTCTCGAAAACGGTCGTAGAACTTACGACTACGTTTAATATTTAGCTCACAGTTATTCTTATCCAATCATTTTGCGTCGCGTTTTATGTTTACGATTATTATTATACTGAAAAATAGCCTTAGGTTGATCCCTTCGCATCGACCTTTACTCTCCTCTCCTTGGAACCGACTCTGAAGTTTCGAGTACATCGTTCAAACAACAGACGCAGATTACTGTAAGCAAGAAAATTGGACTTCACTAATTTTTTGTAAACTGTTACCAGAATTTTAGGATTCAATCTAAAGTTCATATTTTAAGGGTGGCCGAGGGGGTAAACTAGCGCCGCTACGTGTTGATTTTGGGAACCACACCTGCAGGCTCGAGTTCATAAAAATATGTGCTGGTTTTGATTATTAAATCTGAATTCTTGCTTGTCGATGAACAATAAAATTCTTCAGGTCATATTTCAGAATACTCAAATTGACTAGCCCTCTTCATGCGTTTTGTATCTGATATAAATGCGTGATTCCGCGTGGGTGAAATGGATGGGGACCACAGACATTTTTCGGCAGCTATGGGTACTAACGCACGAAATTTTCGTCCTCTGAATTCTCAGAATTCGGGTTGCTTTTCAACTTGGGATTTTGATTAAACTATTCCTGCCGTGATATTGTTGTGCGTGAAATAGTCCTGAGTCGTCGACAAGTTCGAGAAATTATTATATCACCGAATTGTGATTCGAGTCGTCTGACGCGGCGGCCATGTTTAGTGTGTCAGCGTGTATATCCGTTTCTCAGCTGTTACGACGAGTTTTTATCAACATTTTATCACAACTTCAGGCTCATTCATGGCCAATCTCCGCTACTTCACGCGCAACATTTCTATCCTAGGAATATTTCTTTCTTTTCGATAACTCAGGAGGCGGAATTCACTCTCAGGTGTGTACCAATACCCGCTCGGGCATCTACAGAGAGATTCCGAGTAAACCATATTTTGTCGACTCACCCTTAACTATGTAATTAGTCCGAATAAACCTTAGCCCAGTTTTTTTTTTTTTTTTTTTTTAATCACTGAATATATGCTTCAAATCTTCCTCGTACAGAGCAATGACCAGCATTACGCTAAGACCCGACACTAGTCCTAGTGCTTGTAGTACACATTGCCACTGAGATCCTCCTTCCGCCGAATGGCTCGAAGTCAGCTCCGGTATCTAAGAGTTTTTAAAAATCAGAATACAAAACTATCTCAGTTAAAATTAACAGACATATTCCATCAATCTTCTCTTCATCTGATCATATTTTTGACCTAAACCCTCCACAGAGATTATATCACAGAAAAGAAGCAATATTGATGCTCACCATATCGACCAGAGCAATATATATAAACATTCCAGCTGCCGCGGCAAAGATCCAACTTGTTGCGGCCGGGTTTTCACCCAAGAGAATACCGAATATCATCCCGAATAGGCAGAGTACGGAAGATAAGAGATTGTAAAAAACAGCCTGCTTCGCGCTCATCCCGGCTTTAAGTAGAACGGCAAAATCGCCTATGGGAAGCAATGAATTCGTTAATTTACATCTCTTTGTGAAGCTTTGATTGGAATCATATCATCGATGAGATATGACCAATTGTCGTTGTACCACGTACCTAACTCGTGAGGTAATTCGTGGCACAATACTGCAATAGCCGTTGAAAATCCGCCAGCAATATTGGCGGCAAATGCTGCACCGATGGCCATACCGTCAGTGAAATTGTGTAATCCGTCACCCATGATCACCATCCATGCAACACTGGACATGGATTCTGGCGCAGAATGTACGTGACCTTAAACAGTACGCAAAAACTGGTTCGAGATGATTCCCTTACATAATAAAACGCGGAATTAGGGAGTTCAATCAATCACCATGCGAATGTGTGTGACCGTGATGTTTCGTCTCATGTTCACGGATTATCACCGTGTAACTTTCCGCCTCATTTACGGGTGGATCAACGCCGTCGTTACTCTTCTTTGAGTGGTTGTTCGTCGTCTCATCTAACTTCCACTCTTCCTCTTGCTTCTTTTCAACATCTTCATCGACTGCTTTTGAAACAGCATTGGTGTTCGATGTCAATGGCTTCTCTTCATCTATAGCTGGTGGTCTTTGGTGATTGTTGTGCTGCCGGTTGTGATGATTGTCTATGGGATTTAGAACCTTTTAATATAAATCTCAACGGACCGAAGACAGCGACAAGTTACTTACCTTGAGTTTCTGTTGTGATTTCGCCGTAGCAGTAAGGATAGGATGAATATTTGTGCTTGCAATGTTTGTCGCTGACAGAATTGCCGCTGGTTGTATCCGGCTCGCGCATTACCTTTACCCTAAGCGGCAGCTGTGAGGTTTAAAAAGTTTCATACGTCAATAATAAATGGAGAAAACAACAGAAGCTGATACTGGCTGCGTGGATGAAAGAAAAATCACCTTATTACGTCTCTGGCGAAATTTTCTCCACTCGCCAATCATAGTCAAAGCTTTTTCAGTGAAAAAGAAAACGACCAGACCCAACATGGCCACTAAACCTTTCCACATATTAGCATCATGCTCCCATTGCAAGTCGGCTGATGAAGAAGCTGAATGGTGGTCATGGTCAGATTGATGTGTGTGACTGTGCCCGTGGCCATGGCCGTGGGCTGTGGGCGACATCATAGCCTGTGGAATTTAGACATATAAAGTGGGTGAAAGATTTTTTGAGAAACTTGAGACGGAGCTGCTCAACTCACGTGGGGTAATAGATGTATTAGAGCGTCTCCACACAGTGTGCCGACAGCTAGAGCTACCAGAAATTGTATCATTTGGTGGTAATAGGTTTTGTTCATTACTGGGATCACGACGACCCCAAGTAACCCACATAGACTTATTATTAGAATGCTGATGGATGAGTAAATCCAGACTATAAGGAAAAAATAAGGGTCAAAATATTGTTATTCCATTTCTTCTAGATACTAGAGGAGATACTTCTTGATTGGATATTAATTATTTTTGAACAAACCCTGCCAGGTACTGTGGGATATTTTCTCGGCAATAGCCGGCTGCCAATCCAAAGGAACTTGAATACATCCGCTATGATCAGCGCTTGCTAATTGATAGACTATCGCAGGGCACACCCTTTCCAAAAGCCATCCAGGTAAAGTAGTGCTGTTTTTAGTTTCTGATGTGTAAGAATCATCTTTAGAATACGTTGTGAGTAATTCTGTACTGTTGATGCACTGAAATTATTTAATAATAAGAAACTATATTTGATTTAATCTGTGCGTTGTTTCCTATATGGTATATATTTTTCTCAGGAATGGCTTTTCGCTTTATATCACTTGAAAAAAAAAACAACCAACAATCTTTTTGCTTTACCCTTGTCCTCGCTTTTCCACTAACATTGACATCGTTTAGCTTCAGCTCCGTACTCCTGTTCACCTCCTTATTATTAATATTATCTGAAATACGACAAACTCATTTTATCTTACACTCCGAGGTATCCTATGAGTATGAAAGGTGAGCTACTTTCCTGGTGTATCTCACTATTCTTTAATCATCACCAGATAAGACTACTCATAAACGACACTTGAAAAACACGAGCCATGTATTTATAAGAAGTATTATTATCTTCAGTATTGTTATGTCTTAACCGGATGGTGTTTCCTCTAATCTCTATAAAAGGCTACTGCAGTCAGGAGCAGAGCTTTGCGAATCACACGATAGAGCGAGAAAACACTTCCAGGGTGAGAAAACCTCGAGGCTCTGTGGATCGCTCTAAGCAATTTGATTACATGTACATTAGGACTCGTATTTTTGCTGGCCATAACTTGGAGTTCAATTCAGAAGATTAGGAGTTGAGACGGTTACTTTCTGTTCATAATGCGGGCTCAACGGATCAGATTAGTCTGTTGAAAGAATTGCTCGCTGAATGAATCTGAGACTGTATCGCGATGAGTCGATTGATTCATAAAATAGTTGACCAAGTTGACCAGCCTTATTGAAAGTAACGAGTAATTTGAAAGGTCAATTGGGTATAATTGAGATATTTAAAATCTCAAATTGATGCCTGATAAAATATGGTATCTACTGTACTAAAGACTCGGCTTTATTGATAACAAATATCTCTCTCATGATTAAACAGCATAGTAAAGGTGTTCTTTTTCTTCACCCGATACTGCATTATGAAATTGTTAAAATATTTCTGAAAACTGGGATGAAATAAAAGTTTCCAAATACTTTTGGAATTTTTCAGTTTTTGGATGTCCTTAAAATACAAAATCCCAACACATCTCTACGTGGCTTCATTTCGAATGGCCAGATTCTCAAAAACTCTCAACTTCAGGGTTTTTGCAATTTGTTAATTTTCAAATTTTCTGACTTTTTCCAGTCTCTTGAAAACTCTGAACTTCTTACGCCGCCGTCCCTTGAACTAGGAAAAAAAAAATGAGAAAGAGTCCAAAAAATCTCACCAGTTATACTAGGTTTCTCCGCTTGGCCATGATCTTCCCGCTCGTCAAGTTTACTGATAATATCAACAAGCTTGAGTTTCTTAAGCAGCCTTTCGAACCCTTCGATAGTCATGCTATCCCCGTTTCCATAATCCTGGAATATTTTTTTTGTGAAATATGACTCGTCCATAACGACGTGTCTCTTCTTCCTCAGCCTCCCTATATCAGCATCATCTTCAGACCTCTCAATTTCATCGCTAAACTTTTCCCCCGTGTCTTTTATCCTAACTATTTCTTTAGATCCGATTTGGCGTTTTAATGGCTGTAAACTATCATCTCGTCGTCTCGTGTCCAGCAGATCCCCTCCGGAATCTTGAGGGAATAAGACACCATGTGTCACCTTTAAATCCGTATGTGCAGAACAAGGGGCGTGTGCCGCACACAGCACACAGACAACACAGACCGTAACAAAGTGATGCGACATGACTGGGTGTAGTGATCACCTATAAATACAGAATGAGATTTTCTTCGTTAGCTTTGCCAATGTTGGGAAATGATATTGGGAACAACTGTGCTTTAGGTAGAAAGGCAGCAAAGGTTCTACAACTGACCAGATGCAATATGGTTTAAGCACAGTATTGAGTAGTTTGGATCAGTTTCTTCGTTTATTCTGTTAGATTATCAGTTTTCCTGAACGAATATACATGTGAGTGTGGATACCGCGAATGGTATGTTAAGAAGTATGTATTCCAGGACATATTTTTAGCTAAAAGAACCGAGAAACTGAAGTCGTCGAATCGGAATATTGTTTAAACTAAACATCAGAGCAGTTTAAATAATTTCCTCAATTTATTCTGTTCGATTATCAGTTTCTGGATGAATATGCATGCGTGAGTGAATATTAATTTAGAATAAATTAAGAAATACTGTTTCAAATCAAAAAATTGTAAGTAGTTCAGTTACCAAAAAGTTCTGAAAGTTTCTCAGTGGTGGAAACGAAATAGTTTTTCAATTTGAGATGCTATAAAACTAAATAATTAACCAGTGAAATAGCAAGCCACAAATTAGTTGAAGAAAATATTTCCTACATGGAGTGGGACTAGATCATTGATACAGTTAATTCATCTCACTAAATCATTTGTAGAGTAAAAGTCTCGGCAACTTTCCCCCTGTATTTCTTTCCATATATTTTTATACGTTTAATTTGTTCAACTCCTATTGTATACGTCAAACTGGTTCTACATTTCTATATGTATAATTTTTACTGCTGACCCACAGCATTCCAATCTGCTAACATTATTTCAGTGATCCAACTCTGATTACCGTCTGAGTGTTATCTACTTTATTGTGTAAGCAAAATAATAACTGTCATTTTGAACAATCTGTTGGAATTAACCAAGATGCGATGGAATTCATTCAGCTACTTTGTATATGCCAAATATCTATCATTAAATAGTTTATTTCCACCCCATAAAAGAGGGAATCGGCTTTCCCCTTAAACATTTTGTTTCATCAAGTGGTACCTGATTATTTCGCCGTTCAGTTATTTCGTTAAACCGTTGTTTGAAATTCTACACGGATTTTGATTGAATTATCAATTTTCTTGAATGAACATTAGTGCGTGGTAGAACACCACAAGCGCGCGGGGATTTCGTTGTGGGAATAATGAAGCGATAAGGGAAAAAAAAAAAGAAGTCTGGGAAAAAAAATTCCTTATTTGATATCTTGGCTTATTCTACGACTATTTATAAACATAATCTCGTGTAGGGACGCTGATCCTATGGCCGACGGTTGCAGTTCTTCAATTGTATACCTGTATCTATCTGTACGTTCCTATCTAGGTTAGAAAGTTATGATGAAACTTCTGCCCGACGTTTGGGAAGAGAGACAGACGCGATTACCTAAATCGCAGACTCTGTGAACTCCGAAATTATGGCGGGATTCGCTACTACCCGCAATATCCGGGTCTCCTGAACCTAAACTCCTACGGGTTTTGTTACGGCGGTGATATGGCTCTATCACCGCGTTGCTTCCGCATATTCAACAAGGGAAATAACAAAAAGTGAGTTTTACTATCTCCGGCCCCTTATCACCCCTTTCACGTCCTAACGCGTACCTCACTAACTTTAAACTATAATTATATGTATACCGGGGACCCGGGGACGCGGGGCCGGGAGGACTACACCCACGAACACCGGCGATATGTATGACTAACGAGATCGACCTGGAGACCGTCATGCCGACATGTCTGAGCCTGATCTGGCTGATGCAGCACCAGCGTGACGCCTACTCCGCGTACCGTATACGGTACACGATATAACATCTGTATCAAGTTGGTTATTATACAATGTTAAAAGAGCGTGTATGGGGGTATGAGTAGGAGGGATTTTTGGATATGTGTGTTGTGTTATAGGATATGTGCATACTGCCTGCATGGGCCTTGTTGCATTAGTTATACATGGTAAGTATATGGTAGCTATGTAGTACCTAGTAATGTAGTATAACACTGTGAATGGTACGTATGCCTGAGTGCATGCGAACACGCGCGATACTACAGAACAACACGACGCAACTAAACGAGCGACAAGAATATAGCTTACGGAAAAAATTTAATTTTTATAGACCCACCGATATTAGTTCCACCTGTAGGCAACAATATGGGGTCCAACTCGTACGCACTCGTGCTTCTGTCGGTAACTGAAAATGCAAAGAGCCGCATATTGGATTTGGAATATCCAGCGGGTGGGGGTAACTGCGCGATACCATTGCGCAGCTAACTCCCCTCCACATATTTTATAACGTAACAAACCACAAGATATCAAATAGCTAGATATCGAAAATCCCTTACGTCAGTTTTTAGACATAGATCGCCATAAAGCTATGTATGGGTTACTCTTGATGAATCCAATTAATCATATTGTTTTATGTCGTAATTGAAAAGGGAGCGTTACATTTATCCGACAAAAGTGAAGAGAGCCGGTAAAATTAACAGAGTGGGAAGAAATTTATTCGTATTTCTAAAAACTCAAAATATACGGAATACGATGAATCATTTTATTTGTGTTCCGGTGCGCAAAGAATTGCTGTGAAATTATTTTGAAAAAGGAGTTATTTCGCGCTTTACTTTACTGTATATGGATGCGCATGTATGAACTGTGTTTTGTTCGAGACGAGGCTTAACAACAGACAATCAATCGTCTAACTATGTAGATATATTTGTATCGTTGGGTATCTAGAAACTGTTTAATCCCCGGCGCAACTAGCCAGCGGACAAAAATGTCTACAAATGTTTAAAAATAGTCGTCTCTTACCTGAAAACTTTTCTGGCACCACATGTAGTGCTTGGTGTACATAAGTGTACAAGTTTAAAAAGAGAAGAGAAGAAGAAAAATTCAGTTTGACTCGGATATATTACTTTAGCTAGTACAAATATGGCTTCGAAAGTAACCGCTTCCCAGGCGCTGGGCACAGATGGAACAGACTTTTTACACAGACAAAGAATCGCTGCACAATATCAATTCAGGTAAACCGCGAGATCAAGGGTAATGTCATTAGGTTTAATTACGTACTACCTGTCGCTCCGAGTTCAATGCATGCGATTATCACGACTATTTGACCGAAATCATTTCGTTTTGTTATCACCTCCACATCTCGATTATAGATTTTCTGTTATAAAATCTCATTAACAGATGAACGGTCCGCTTAATTAACCTCGAATTTCGTCCCCATTTACAATTTATTAACATCTGCTAGCACCGATTTAGACGGCTGTTTTCTCTCTCCAAGGCTTCCTCAAATCATTGCCAGGCTTCTGTTATAGATATACATCATGTGATTTATCATAAAGAATTATTTTCTTCATTTTTATTCACTAATATTCTAATATTTCATCGTTTCAGCGCAATGAACAAGTCGAGATTAAAATACTGCATATTTTTTCACTATTTACTATTTTTTGTAATGCTCGCTAAATTGTCAGCCGATATTCTTGACCATTTGGATATTTTTGTCCTGGAAATTGAAGAGCTGCAAATACCTCAGGTAATGTCTAATCGCCGATCGATCAGGGGCTTAGAGAAGGTTCCATTCAACAAGCTATTCGTTGAATAAGTGATCAGATTAAGTAATGAAGGAATGTGCTATGCTGCAAGATACCAAGTAATGATGGTTCCGTTTTTAGCCCCTATGGTGGGAATACATATGGTGCGGAAGCCTCCTTCTTTCATTTTTGGGCTTATCTGCTATACGCTACAATAGAATTAAGACAATACAACGATACATGATGGGTATAGTCCTACTTGGTTACGGCCCACTTACTTACGGGGTTGTATACTACTTCAGGGATGTCTGGGCTTACTTAACAACTGATGAGAGAGAGAATATACAAATGTGGCAGGTGAGCTATAGAATTAGGTAAAGCAAAATCCAATGAAAAATAAAAAAATATCGTGAAAATTAAAAATTTGGATGAAAAAGATATTCCAGAGTTTAATATTAAATTTTTCTAACGTGTTGTTTTATATTTTTACTTTTCTGTTCCAGGGTATGCCGTACGGATTATTATGGTACGCGTTTTTACTCCTTGCCTCTCAAGTACATTTCTTTTCATTATATTTTTCGTGGAATCTTCAGTCTGCTTGGAAAGCTCGCGGCTCAAAAAAAGTTGAGTAAATACGGGCTGGGCTGCGGATAACAGAAAGAGAGACAGACCTGTGCTATATCAGACGTATATGTACATAATGCGAAATATTTTGTTATTTGTTCTTTTTGCCTCAACAATGTACATACATATAATATAACATAAAGTGAAAATATTCTTGTACGAATATTAAATTATTTTACTTAAGGTGCTAATTTAAGGCAAATAATATCGGTGTTTTTTTATTCGTATCTTTTCATTCCCTCAATTTCAACTCAAATTAGGCTACCAATGTATGTTCCTATTTACGTAATGATATTTTTACACCTTCTCAGCGGAATACTCGATTATATAGGTTCTGCTGTTGCAGCTGCTGCTACGCAGGCATTCTCTGTGCAATAGATATGAAAAATTTCTCTTCAATCGAACAATTCTTATTCAAAGATTTTCGCATCATTCTGTCTTTTTTTTGACATCCAAAACGTGAATCTAGAGTTGGTAATTGAAATTCGTCGTCATTCAGCATAATTCTGCTGTCGCAGGGCATAACGCGTCATACGTCATCTTATGTTAAATCGGCCGAGCGGTTTGTACAGGATTGTGAAGAAAAAGCCAATAAAAACGGAATCTCAGCCGTCATTTCCTATTTCAAGATCGAACAACTCTGAAAAAAAACTAAGCAAGATGTGCTCCGTTGGTAGCGAGTTACATATTCCATAGTTCGTTGAGTTATCATCAGAAATGAGGAAAAAGTTACGGATTTTTGTAAAGTTCGGAAGTCAGCCATGTTCAAAGCGGGAGCGATTAGGTATGAAAAACATGGCCCTTTATCATGGAGTATACGATTTTCTGTCAAAAACGAATTAAAATTCGCACACACAAATAATGAGATAATTCAGTTATGAGGACTACGAAAGCGGATTGCTACTGCATTTCATCTTATTAGTCAAACGGGAAATTTTTTCCACTAAACATCGCCGTATGCTGGGTTGCCTATCATCCGGACGCAGCGAACAAAAGGTGAATTGCTACGCCATCTGTTGAAAACCGAGTTGCCTATGTTTTTTACACCATACAGCGGGGGGGACCCAAGTTGTATAGTTAGACATTACAGTTTAGACGTTATCCAACAATATACGCGAGGACCGACATGGGTTTCGTATGGTCTATGATTGTTGTTTTGCGAAGGTCCCCCAGGTGGCGTCGTGCGTGTCTCAAGTGTCAAGTGTCAGGCAGCCATATTCTCGTTTTCTAAACTCGAAACAAGTTGAAAATTTGTTGAATTGAAAGAATAATTTAAGATTTCTTTAATAAACCGTGTGAACTTTGAGCAATAATGACTGACAAAAAAGGTAATTATCCAGCATATCACTATAATTCGAATGAAATTACGCCTCACGACTATTATACCTTAGACCTTGCGAAAGATATTATTCAAAGAACCGAATTACATATCACCTACAAGAATTACCAACTCAGTAATAATCGCTCTATTAAGACTTATAAGAGGTATTCTTAGCCAAAAAGTGATTAAAAAATCATCGTCATCGACTACCGCGAGGTATAATATATATATTTTCTGCGAAACGCGAAGTGTTAATAATCATTTTACTTTTATGAATCGCGATAAATTCGGACGGAATTACATCCCACAAAGTAGATCAATACTCACTCCCCGACTTTAGCGTAGGAATATACAAAATGGCTTCCGGCCTTGGAAACTGGATAGAAATTACATACATATTTCTCTAATTCGTCAAGAACGGATTATCCAATATCCAGACAACAATTACATGATTGAATGAAGCAACAAAAAAAAACGGCAATAATCTTTCGATATATCATACTCCGACTATGCTTTTCGAAAGTACTAGCTTTCTAAGAAAACTGAAAAGAAAAGAGACCACAGAAATGGATAATTGAAAGAAAGAATCGAGATAATTCTATCAAAAAACCAAATCGATTTTTGTTTTTGCTTTTTCCTTTTTATCATATTCAAATTTTGTACTGAACGCGATATCAGATCAGTGAATATTCAGAGCAATAGAATTAAGCTGCATTATCATATTTTTATCATAATTAGAAATTCGATTCTTTACAGTTTTGATAAATCCTAGTCCTCATGCTACAGAGACTAGCATCCAATTATTTCCTCCCTTAAGGCCCTTTTCAATTTAATTCGATAAATTGATTCTTCCACCTTATCCGAAATTATCAGCTACAGCCAAGGAGTTTCTGAAAATCAAAAGCCTCTAGCCACTCCCGGGAGTTAAGCTTGATCCTTTTTTTATGATCAATTTTCAGATACTGCCGGATAAATCCACGGGATTGGTCGCTACTAGCAATTCTTTTGGCCCTAACTATTGGGAGCAGGTCCTCTAGGGGGTATGCCCAGTAATTTGAATTGGTTTTTCATCTTCGTATGGCCATTTGAAAAGAAAAAATACTGATAATATATCCTCCATTTTTTGTTTTCCATATCAAAAATTTCTTCAAAACTGTAAAGAATGCCTCACCCTGGTCCAGCAATATTCAAATTGATACTCAGTACCTAATTACACATCAAAGAAATGGGGAAAACATTCCAGTGCGTTGAATTAATATCTAAAATTATGGGTGGTGGTACTTACAATAAAAGTGTGTCGCTAGGAATGGCGAAGAATTGTGAAAATTTAGCGAGAATTGATGATAGAAATGACCGAATTGGGATTGGCTGAGAAGGGTTTTGATGACGTGTTTTCAATTTAATGAAAATTTTACGAATTCTTGTCGTTTCTGAGACAGTGATTCCAGTGGTAATAGTTATGATATGCCCAAAATGACATATTTTTTATCTAGATGGCGTCGACTAGGTATTCGGATGACATTCTCGAATCCGTCCACTTTTTTTACTGTTACCATTGACTCCAGTGACTCAAGAGCTATAACAATCCAAGCCAAAAATACTGCTGGGAATTGTGCAATTTGTAATATTTCTTGGCAAGAAGTGAATTCTGGTGAAGACATTCATTTTTACTGTCCTCTTGACACCTGAATCGATCCAAACTGTCGTCAGTAGACTCAGCCACTTATAGATCTCAGGAATCCACGACATTTTCATGGGACATGTGCAAGAGTCAGCATTTGTTCAAAATCTTTCTTAAACGATACGAGCTTGCTTATATTCGTCAGTTCCACTTCCACTTGCCAGATGGTCAGCGAAGACTCGGAATTTCTTTTCTAAATGAATTAATTTTTGAGTAGATATTCCGGATCCACAGTTTGTCGCAGGCTGTCTGTGCGAGGGTACAAATTTTAGGCACATGAAATTTCTATCCAGTGATAGAATCAGTAAACTAGGAAATTACAGACCCCTTGAAACATCTAACAAAAATTGAAAGATTAGGAAACTTTTAGTTAAGAAAAAAGCGTATTCCTATTGGCTGTAGGTACGATAAAAGATATTCGCAGAAGATTAAATTTGGTGCCTGAAAATCAGGCAAGAATGATCAACAATTAGTAAAGATTATTAAGTTACAATTGAGGGACTGGGTGGAACAAGAGTTCAAGGTTGAGAATCATGACAGCTTTTCGTTAAAATGTATTTGCGAGATATATCGACTGTTGGATGATGTCTACAAATGTCGATCGTTCTTCAATGCATTGAGTACGTCGGATTAGGGAGTTTTTTCAAGCCGAATAGAACAAGGATGATAAAAAGCGTTTGTAAAATCGCGTTAGGTGTTAATCTGCACGATAAAAAGAGATGATACACAGATATATTTAGAGAACACCGAGTTGTTGAACCTTCTGAGCATGCTCCTGGGTATTCTGACTCAGACCTTTAGTAATAGAAAACATGTAGCTGCCATTATCAATCTAAATTATGATAAAAGTATACAAATCTTATTATTTGTATATGTAAGAGTTCCGCCGTCGTTCCAGCCAGCTCCCAGGTTATTGTATAAATAATAGTGCGGAGTCCGAATATCATTTTAGGATCAGACTAGAGCAATGTTACGAAATAATGGAGCAGATATTGGGATAGATGCGAGAGAGGAAGAGAGAGAAAGAGATACAAAGAGTTAGCATACTGAATCTGAACTCCGCCAAAGTCGAAGCTTAGATAAATTAGATAATAGATTGATTGTAAGATTGAAGTGTATCGATGTGTCGCCGATCTATATTGCAATAACTATAAGAAGTATGAGGGACTGCGACTGCGACTGCGACGACGGTGGTCGTTCTGTGAAATGAAAACGAAATCAAATGATAATAAACGAAACAAGACGAGTTAGTGCTGGTGGTTATCGTCAAAGTGAGGATATACAGGCCAAGGTTGTGCAGGGTGTCGATGTGTTTGCAGCGGATTGATCCAAGTCAGTAGGTGGAGCCAACGAGCGAGCGACGCAAGTCCAGACTAAGCCACGTATCTACCTAAACCTTCTCTATATATTATATTACATTAACTCACTACATGTCTATGTGCCTATTAGTGTCTATGCATATATATGTATGTGTATATATTCACATATATGAATACATATCGTCATAGCTATTATAACACCTGACCTTTGCCAAAATTCGAGTTTCTCATAGGAATGAAATCTTTTCAACTTTCATTATTTTCAATAACACCGTGACGATATGTCTGTATGTATAGGTATATAGTATACATGTATTAGGATGTGCCGATAAACGAGAAAAAAGAACATTTCTCAAATCTTCCACCCTTAAAATCTACATAATCTGTTCCTGATTGAATCAATGACAAAACGCTCTTAGTTAGCAAAGAATAGTGCTGCATATAATTTACCTGAAAGTAGACGGAACAACCTTACGTACTTTTTAATGTATGTAGAGACTGAATATGGGGTGGAGGTGTGGAAATAAGAAAGTTCATTTTTTTGGGTGCCCTCTAGTATATGTATATGTATGTATATATATATATGTATGTATGCATACATACGCACGCCCACACTTATGATATACGTACGCAGATAGTGAAATATCTTGATTAGGTAAATTTCTACAAAGATATTACACTAATAGCTGTCTGGGTACGCATGTTGTTATTATTATTATTATTAAATACGTACCAGAATGTATATCTTTATATACTATATACACAAAGTAAGTGATTTTTCTACAGCAGTAAACAACTGACTCTGTTAGCCCTAGTTTCGTTCCCCATCGTTTAAAGTTCTACTATTCTGGAATTCTTTCTGGAAGCAATAAAGTCAGTTCTAAAGTGAACCAGCTTCTTTATATCGTCAGTTATTACTGCCGAGAGAAAATACTTACTATTGATGAACCCAAACCAATTTTGTTTATTCAGATTGGTTGGCTTGGGTCTATCACTACGTTGTACTGAGATTGTGGTATTGGTTGTTTGCTTAGATTATTTTTTTGCAGCCACCGTGCCCCGGCGACACGCAATTCGACGGTCGTATAAAGTCTAAAGAAAGCATTCTGAATCATTCAGGTCAATTTTATCAATATCAAGTAGAGTGTGATGCGTTGAAATCTAGCCGGGACACGTCGAGCCTGCAGGAGGGACGAGAATACTGTACAAGCTCGACTTTAATAACGTTTCTTTTCTCCATCGAGTAGCTCACTTTTAACACTAGTGCACGTCGCTTTCGTTTTGATCACAAGTTTCACAGTAAATGAAGAAATTCCCCTTGCCTGGTATTGAATATTCCATTCGGTCGGATTCTAAATCTCATTTTGATCTATAATGAACAAAGATAAGGAAACTTGTAGTCAACGCTGCATGGTTCGAGTTTAAACTAGTTAATTATTATAGAATTGTGTTAACTAAGATTTATAATCTTTATAACTTGTAGGTATGACAAAGTATTAGTATCTGTAGCTTAATTTTTGACTTTGGTACTACATACTACGTTTATGTATACATATATAGATATAATATACCTATGTGTCTATATATTTATACTCACGTTGTAAAGTAAATAATAATATATACCAAGTTCAATTACAAATAATTGAGAAACTCTTGAAATTCAATGAAATATAGCAACAATTGGCTTATCATATCATTATCGAAGCCAATGTGGTGGCAATATTAAATTTGCACGCGGTTTTTGATCAGTATATCCGTTAGTGTGATCAGTACTTTGCAGTGTTTTTTTTTACTTTGAATTATACCTACTTTAATTTCTATGTGCATGAGAGTTACTAGTAATTAATAATAAACTATTATCTATGCGCTCAAACGCCTTTACCATCATCAAACAACTTCAATATCAATTAACGATGATTCGTTAACGTGCAATTATCGACAAATAGGCTTTTGCGCGCAAAATACTATATGCATGCTAATAGTTAACACTTTGATCGAACGTTGAGCACCCCATTATTAAGCATCGGAAGGTTTCGGCTCACCCTTTTCTTATCCTCAACCTATATCGCTTTTATCCAAATAATTTTTGATTAGAATAATGAGACCAGCAAACAGAGGCAGAATATAGAAGCAAGAAACAGAAATTACCAAATGTGAAACATCGTTTGATGATCCGTTGGGGGAAGAAAAGGTCGGCGGGATTCGTTTTTTCCAAAATTGTTTTGTTTGAGGCATGGACTTTTGAGAAACTTTCATTTTTTATTGGGGAATGATTATATTCTACATTTAGTAAATGCCTTCATCGTCATCTGCGCACATTTGTTTATCCAGGGTCTAGATTAATGGATGTGGGTGATGAAAAGTGGAGATTATTTTATAGACTCTCTCGTTTATACAAAATGGAAATACATAATCAAGCAAAGAGGTGTCCGAGGTGACGATGACCAGGTTGGATGCAACGCATACAGCACATGCATGTCTCTCTGTTGGTAGGCGCAAGACGCACCTACGTATTCTGCAGTTAATAGTGAGCTTAATTAAATAGTGTTTCGTGAGGTCAAAGATAAAGTCTGGTTAAGACTTTACTTTTCCATCAGGAAAGGGAGTGCCTCCGTTACCCACGAAGCCAGAGAACGATGAATTATGTGTCCCATAAAATGAACACAGAATTTCTAAATTATGTATAATATTGGCATACTATCGTATGCCAAAGTAACATAGGCACGCCCTTTTGTCTTTTCGACAAAGCATTATTCTTAAACATTTACTTCATAGTAAAATGTATTCGAGTGAACTACCACTTAGCTTTTTGTAAAATAATTTTTGTTTCTTTTTTTATTCATTTTTTCTTTTTATTATATCTACCTAGTTACGATGCGAACCCCGACATTGATCTCTTTCCTTAACTTAAACCGGATTTATATCCTTCAACTAAAGTTCCACGATAGATTATTAATTGTTTGCATCGTGGCTCTGGCGCGTAAAACTTACAATTTAAATACCTTTCCGGTAAAAGGATTCAAGCGGTTTCTGATTCAGTCCTGAGCAAACTAAGACGAATGAATTTCAACACTAAATAATCACAATGAGACTTGAAGCCTTTTACCGCGCTTAGGTATTCGGTTATGGAGAATTTGGTGTGGGCTGACGTCTATGTTAGAAAGTGTTGATAACGTCCAATATACTTTAGCCAATCCGTAGCACCTGCGGTGCCGCAAGTGCGTCTGCATCTGCCGCGTTTGCTACGGGCAAGGCATATAATCTAGAAGAGAAAAAAAGAAAGAAAAAAAAAAGAAAAAAGAATACGGAAAAGTTGGGCGTTTTGCATTGACTGATGAGATGCGGTACAAGCGCGAATTGTATACCTATAAATGAAACAGTATAAAGGATAATAAAAATCCATAATAAAGATATGAAGAGGAGCCGTTTAGGAAAGGAAAAAGCAAATTAGATTGAATACTGCACAGCTCCCAATGATCGGTAATATATATGGTACATAATGCAACTTATATAATTTAAACTACGTTTAATAATGTTTGAAAAAAATATTTATTTATTGGATATATATATTTGCAGAGATTTGTTGTTTGCTGAATCTTGTGAATGTGTGGAATTTAATATATTCATTGTACCACTGTACTTATTGTATATTTACACACTCACAGCTCGAACGTAACTTCAGTTAAATATGTATACTGAATTAAGAATGTTTCGGGCATTAAATAATACCTATATAATTGACCTATTAATGCCTACCGCCGCTCGACTCGTCAAGACATTTTCCACGATCGCTAAGGGACTATAAAGAGACAATTTTATAATTCCATGATTACTCATTTAATGATGATGAGGCGGAATACTCCATAATTCCGCGTAGAGTTTAATAAATAATTTATTTATTATTACATATTATAATACTGTATGTAAGAAGTATTGGGCGTTAATGGGTTAAACTTCAATTATATGGCTTGATTTACATTTTTTTATAAACTTCTATATTTATTATTATTTAAAACTGCCTTCATTTCTGCTCAGTTTTCATTTAAAATCATATATATTTTTTCTTTTTAACCACCAACAGTCTTTCCTTGCGAGTATAGTCTGCTAGTTTATCTATCGCCATAAACTTATGACCATAAATTGAAAATGGAACTTAATTTTACTATACTCCAAGGTGATGCTACTTTTTTTTAGACAGAATGTATTTAGCTTATACTTTGATTGTGTACCGCTAATTGCTTTGAGATCAGTTTCATATCCTAGTATTGGTGAAGGTAGGTCATTCACAAGTAAATCTCTAACATCTGAGAGAGAGACTCCGTCGATCCTCGAGCTAGTTTGTTCAATCACATAAACCAAACTGAAATCAATTAACGATTGGGAATAGTTGTTTTTGTTTTATTTCTGTTTCCTCTCAGATGTAAGATATGTATACATATTACATACTTTGAAGCACCATGTCCATCAATCGATTTGCTGCTCTATGAATTATTTTCAGTTTTTCAGCTGATTAATATATCTAGTAATGAAAGGGAGATTCAAGTATCTTTGGAGTAAAGTTGAAGGATGGATATGGAGCTGGTTTTATTATTTCTCATTATTTACCTATTGTTTTATACTTTTTTTCATCAGTTTCATTTAGTCACTAACTCCTTTGAGCTTCAGTTAGTAATTTAATATACCAGTGTATGTTACATGTAAGATATTATACTTTATATGATGTATATTATGGTTGTCAGTGACTAGGTTTTCGTCACGGAACTTGCAGTCGCTGTATCTTGTGGTCAAAAATTGTGGGACATTAAATATTTAAGGTGTGCATGGTAGATATATTACATGATTTTTATTGACAAACAAGTCCAGGCATTTGAGGCTCGTTCCTTTAAGAAAACTTTGTCACGGATCAATAGTATACACATGGCTCGAGTCACGGTAGGATCGCAGTTCGCGTACTGGTGCAAAAATCCCATAGACAAGGGATGACGTACTTCTATGAAAAAATGTTGCAGATTTTTTTCCATTATCGCAGTTACATAGCTAACAAAGTAAAACTATATCGGTCATGATTCTACCCTGATTTCTACCGCGCACACGAGCCATCCGCAACACGCTAGATCTCTGAGTTTTTCTTTATCGAGTCACCGTGTTCGTGTACTCGGAAATAAAACAACATAACTATAAATTGTACCGAGAAGCTAAGACTAGAGTTGGATTTGACTTGTGTTGCAGCATACCCCGTCGCACCTCATCCACCAACCGGCTTCGTGCCCGCGCCGGCTCAGCCTGCTACATATGGCGGTCAGTTTACCCTTAATCACTGCAAGACCCATTACCCCTAATTATCCTAAGGGAAACCTTTAATTCAACGATTACACCTTTAGTTGCAGGCGCATCACCGTATGGGGTCTTCCCCAACCAACCACAACTCTATGCAACGCAGGGGCCACCGCCGCCGACGTATGATCAAACCCTCACTCATCCCATGGTAGGCTTTAATCACTTATTTATTTATTTATTTCAAAATGTATATCGATCTTATTCGCTCGTTTCAAAAATATTATACATATAATCATATCTAGTCTATGAAATGTTAAGAATAAATCTCCTGTTTGGTAAGAAATACTATCTATTTCCTGCACCCTATAGTTTTCTTCACAGTTTTCATCTCACATGCAGATGTACCAGCCGATGTATGGTCAGGGTTACCCCGGTGGCTACCTAGCTGGATACCCAGCGGCCTATGGTCCT
This sequence comes from Tenthredo distinguenda, assembly GCA_947538915.1. NCBI lineage: Eukaryota > Metazoa > Arthropoda > Insecta > Hymenoptera > Tenthredinidae > Tenthredo > Tenthredo distinguenda. The sequence goes on from OX384531.1 coordinate 29,806,962, forward strand.
CTTCAGTACTATCCTCCACTGGCTACAGCCGCAGCTTACTATCCAGCTGCTGCAATGCAGCCGGCACCTGTTAGGCCGACGATTATGGTACCTGTAAGTATTATTTCAGCATATAAGTAATCACTGGGATCCATAGTCCATGAATAACATCGATTAGGAGGGTTTAGCACCCTCTTAATTCGGTATTAGAATCCTTCTCATTGTGTATATGATCTGATTTCATATAGAACGGATTCGACGGAGGCAGGTTTGACGGAATTTCGCAACAAGTATTGCCACCACCGCCACCAGGAGTAGCGGCAAATGCTGCACAATTAGCCGCCATGGCAGGTCATAGTGTTGCACTGTCACAAAAGAAGGGTTCGTTCCTTGGAGGTGGAACAGAGGGTGGATATACGTTCTGGTAAACGTTAGTGGGCGCGATGTTATCGAGGCAGAAGAAATGGAGGCAGGAATAGAAAGAGGAAGAGAAAAAGGAAAATAAAGGTGAAGAATAAGAGTGAAAACAACATCGACAAATTTACAAGTTCCACGCGCGATCCATGTAGGAAAATTCCATACATAAACCATGTTAGTCAATAAGTCGCTTAGCTGACCAGGATTAACAGGGAGAAACTATGAACGAACGTCGTTAAACAACGTCTCGTATTCCTAGTTTAGAGAACATCAACGCAAACAATATCAACATACTAAGATCAGCAACAATAATTTATCACATAACATTCGGAATAAGTGTACACCTTGCCACACAGAAAGAAAAAAACTGTTTAATTCATACAGAGCAAGTCGCGATTTTTATCGCTTCACTCATTCCCTCGCTCAATCTCGCTCTTTCTTTCCATCTTCAAAGCTGCAAGAAAATTTTGGCTTCTCTGTTTTTATTCCCACCATTCAGCTACGACAATTTATATAGTATAGTAATGTTATTATACGCCTTGGCACAAAGCTAGAGAACATTATTCATTGATTGTCTCATACATTAGGTGGTAGTAACTTATTTTCACTTACAATTAAATTTAATAATATTCATCTCAAAAGTGAAAGTCTCTCGAAGTATAATTCAGGAACTATACGTTGCATGTCGAGCGAAAAACGGTTCATAAACCTTTGAATTTTGGTGCCTCATCTGCTCTTACTTTAACTATGTGTCTAACTATGAGAGATAATTATGCTTCGATAGATCGTTATTGAATTAAACTGCTGTAACGAGATTCCTTCCTTGTTGAATAATTACGTCAATAAAAGGCGATTATTTTGCTACAGTCACAGAGAGGAGAAGACAAGTGATTGAGTGAAGTTAAAATCGTCGATATTAACTAGAATTTTACAAAGGTAAAAGTTCTAGTCCATTCGTCGTAGCGTATCGCCTGCAGGGATCCGCATGTGTAAATAATTTGTATACAATGTATATCGACACGTATATGGGTACCAAGTATTTTTATAAACGTGTCCATACGCATATGGGGTATACAAGGTTTATTAAATGCGTTTATATTAGTTTCTGATCCTTTTTCCGAAACTTGACGCAAGTTTTTCTCTAGAGTTGCCCGCTGCCGCGCGTCTCCGAGGGTACTTGACTGTTTTAGTTGTTGTTTTTTTATTTCCTTTAGTTAATCTAGCGATGGTTTTTTTCTTTTTTTTTCTCAAGAAGATTAGAGACAGAGATCATCCAGCTGAAACCGAGAAACCGAGAGAATATATTAGAGATTTTTTTTTTCAATTTATATAATATAAAATGTATAATATCTCCGTAGACGAACTATCAAATAATTAGTCTACAATAATTTATGTATACCCTAACTAAATGATCGCGCGACAACGCGAAGGGTTTATTTTATTTCATGTTTTTTTTTATTATTATTATTTTTTTATTTTGTTTTTTTCTCAATGCAGAAAAGTTTAGAAGAACACGTTTCAGTAACGATGAATCGGGCAGCTCATTTGTTAAGGAATGAAAAAAAAAGGAAGAAAAATAAAAAAAATGAAAAAAAAAATGAAAAAAACGAAAAAAAAATTTATAAACAAAAAAATAAAATAAAATACTACTGAAAATATATCGAATAAACATCTTGACGTATATGTGTGTATTCTTATGAAGCATCTTAAATGCATGGAAAACAAGCCTTCAAAGTAACTTTACTAGACAGTTTACTTGTAGCTTTAAAATATTTTAAGACGAATCAGAAGAATTTGCTTCTCGTCGCTTGTTGCGCAAAATAAAGAATTTCTGTGACGGATGGAAGTGTGTATGCATTTGTGTGTTAGAGAGAGTAAGTTTTAAAAACACTTATTATTCATTTGTAATGATTCATAATTTATCAATAGGAGTTTTCGGAAACAACTCGAGAAGCGAATGTGGTCTTGCCTTTTTTATGTTTTTGAACGATTTTGATTGCTGTATTGATTAATTATTGGTAAATAATCTGAAAATTGGTTTGATTATTTCCATGCATTTCAAGATATCATAATAGATACTTATACAGCTCATTACAAATATAAAATTTATTGAGTTTATTTATTTTTGTTTTTATTTTTTCTTTATTTTTTTTTTTTTCATGTAACATTTTCGCCAAGGTGTTTATATAGGCACTGTTAACACATTTATATTCACACAACTGTTATCTCTTGTAAAACATTGTGTATATAAATGTAACGTGTAGGTGACTTTTTCTCAAGCTGGCCTTCTATTAACTCATTAGCTAGGACTAAAGCTAATAATTTTCATTACATATTATTATTATTATTTCAATGCAAACGAGTTGCTTTTTACAATTCAAATTTCAATTAATAATATATTTTCTATCTGAAACAGAAGAGACGTCCTTACGCAAAGTTTAAAAACGAATAGAAAAAAAGAAGGAGAAACGATGAAAAAATAATAAAAAAAAAAAGGTAAACATTTACGGTTTAAGTTTTCTGACAAGAGTCCAGAATAGGGGTAATTAAATATATCTTGTACTCGTCGGTTTCGAAGATACGATATACCTATAAAAAATGAAGGAGGAACTTGAATTTTTTTTTGTTTTTCCCAAAACAATTAATAAGAATATTACTATTTCGCTTGATTATTTTACCCCTTCGAAAAATTGGCTCTGAAACTTCGAACCGTTCATATAATTAGACTATCTCTTTTCTATTGATTCTGAAACGTCGGTGTCTAACGAATCTCATATTAGATACTATAAATACTATAAATAGACACGGACGATATGATCAGTGTCTTCTCAAAAGTAATAAAACTATCCAACGACGAATCTCTTTTTAGTTTGTTTAGATCGACGATGACGAGGATGAAAACCCGATCGTTTAATAAGGACGAATAATGAAAAAAACTAAAGAAAACCGAAAAATACAAAAAAAAAAAAAGAGAAAGAAACCTAAAAACAAAAAAGAAAAAAAATTGCAAAATCTATATGGAACAAAAAAACAAAAAAAAAACAAAAAAATAGCTATTGAAAATAATGACCTACATAGAGGAAAAAATTTGTCACGTTCAAAGCAACTCCAGTATCTCTAATATAATAATCATTGATCAGCCATATTAAAATTGAAATCAATTATGATTGTACGACGATCGTATAGCACGTAGAGAGAAATGTGTGTGAGAGAGAGAGAGAGAGAGAGAGAGAGAGGGAGAAAAAAGGAGAGAGCTCGTGCCGAAATAAGATAGTAAGACAAAAAATGAAAAAAATAACAAAATAATAATTACAAAAAAAAAAAAAAAAAATTTAAAAATAATTACCAAAATACAAAGAATGAAGAAAAAATAAAGTTTTAGCAATATAATCTTGGTTGAAAACTAAGAAAAGATATTTTTTTTTTTACAGTTATATTATTATTGTACATTTATGACCAGTGCAATAGAAATCGAATAGGTAATACTTTCAGAACGCTTCTCGAAATGGTACTCGTATTTGCTTCATCAATTTTCAATTAATTAAATCAATCAATAATCATTAATTGAGTTAATTGATAAAGTGATTAATTAAAGGTGACGAAAAAGAAATACGGTGTGGAGATTGCAAAAAATTTATCAAAAATATGCGAACTGCGACGCGAGGTAAATAAGTACTACCTGCACCTATGTGTACCGAAATAACAAAAGCAAATTTGATTTTAAAACGTTTTTATTTCGACCTACTCATAAAATAATGTGAAATTGTTGTTGGTTTATTTATTTTTTTTTTTAATTAATTTATTTGTTCTTCTATTTCTGTTGAAGGAACATGACAATTTAGATATTATAATGTTGTCGAATTATTGAAGAAGAGAAAAAATGAATAGAAAAATTCGAACTCATAATACTTACCTATGTATGCATGATGCAATAGGTATGTATGTATGTATGTATGTACTACGTAATTTGTAAATGAAAAATGTGAACTTCGCGATAAACTCGTAAGAGATTTGACAAATTTTTCTAGCAATAGTCCGTGTTTGAGAAGAAGGTAATATACATAGTATGTTGTAAATCTAGTAGTGAGAAAAACAGATTTGATGAAAGATTGATAATATCCAGTTCTAGGTAGCTATAACAATTGCTGATAATAAAACCGACGGTGAAAAATAAAAGTGGGTCCATGACGTAGGCATTTCTTTATTTTCTTTCTTCTCTACACTATTTCATTATCTATTTATTATACAATATTTGAATCGATCTATCAACGCTGTCGATACATACCTGCAGTACATATAGTAGTGAAAGATTTTAATATATCTGCGATTAATTGTGAAAATTTTATTATTCTCAATTCAAATAAAACAAAAACAAAAACTGTAAATCATATTTACAGCCCACGGAGGCATGAGCGCATTTCATTTTTATAATTTTTACATACGAAGATATAAAGTGTGTGTTGAAATCGAAACTACCGCGCATTTTGTGCAAATGCGAACTAGTTTTATGTTGTTCTTGTTTTATTTAGATATTTTAATATCCGGCTAAAACATTGTTTAAAGTCTTTATTTCTTATTTCACGAATTATAATATTGTTCAAACCAATAGCCGGAATATTGCGACAAAATTTTTAATCCTCTAGAATTTTTAACATGTTATACAATATTATACCGACATTCAATTATTACCAACTTATGTTTTGTTTTTATTATTTATAATATACATATAGGAACGCTATTGTTAAACGCTCCGAGGCTACTTAATGCGATTTGTTACAATATACTTATACCTGTATATGCAGACGCGGAGTTTACGCGGAAAAAATTAGAACTTTTCAAATGATATGAAATTCGTTCATGTAAGTTCTTAAATCCGCTCCGTAATTCCCCAATGAAGAAGAATATTATCTGGTGAACAAAACAGAATTAATACATATATCAAAGCAAGAGAACTTTAAAAGATTTCTGATCAAAAAAATCAGCACCGAAGCCATGATTCAATTCTAGTCAAGACAGATGATCTATAGTTATCGCATGAAGTATCGAGTAGCGTTTAATATTAACACTAGATAAAAATACCTAAATGGATATAATTTGGTATAGCAGAATTACAAGAAAGAGAGAGAGAGAGAGAGAGAGAGCGAAAAAGAGAGAGAAAATAGTGGATCTGGACGAAACTTTGTTTTGACGAATAAGAAAAAGGATCGGGTGACTTTAGAGTGTAAAACAAAATAGAATGACACAATCAATTTTTTCTAGTAAAACGATGAAATTACTGATGTGTAAAGCCAGCCGTGCGATATGTACCGAATAGTTTCGGTTATTTGAAATATGATTATTTAAATATTTTTTACCGCGATAAATATTGGCGGATGGTCGGTGAATCGGAAAAAGAAGAAAACAAAAAAAAATAAAATAAAATGAAAACAAAAAAAAGAAGATATGCGGAAACGTGTGCAATAAAACGCCAAGTATATTACATATAATGAGATATAAAGTAATATAATATAATGAATAATAATAATAATAATTGATATAATGATTATTACAACGACAAATTCGTTATACTATATACTATATGATGTGTGTAAGACGATTTGAAATTGATTAAAGAAGCGAAATCTATGACAAAAATATATTTGTGACTCACATAAACCTCGTTTATATAAATTATTAATTCTTATCAATTAATAGAGCTAATTACTAACGCAGTTTGAAAAAAAAAGAAAAATTGTCTTGCCCATAAGGCTTATTACTACGTTATTAACATTAGACGTAGTACGTCAGTCGACTGGTATTAAGTTGTTACACGCTACGAAGAGAATAAATTTATTGTTTGAATAAATCACGACTACCTATATACCTACATACCTACGTACTACATAATGATAATTAAAAATTCATACTTTGTAACGATCAAATTATTGCACGTGCGATAATGATCAGCTGAGCACGATTTAGAGATAATAAAACGCATTTATTACTGTTTCTGCTTACCATTTACTCTAAATTCTGTCGCCCCAGTCTCTATATCTCTATTTATATAGATTTATAATTCAACTCAGCTTGTAACTGTGACGTCAGAAGCGAGGAAGTTTCTTTTCCGCCACACGGTCATCTTGTCGTTTCAAAATCGAAACTATTCACGCTTTTCCACCCTGCATACGATAAAAAATGAGCAAAAGCCTCAATCTTCTAATAACTAAGGATTATCCAATAACACAAGTAGGCTGAAGTCGCGAGGTGGACCGTGGATTCAATCATGGCAGCCGTTGATCTCACCGTAAACCATGATAAAGTATTTTAATATTTGCGGTACTGAGGTAAAAACTATACATATTTAACATATTACGTGGGGATTTAAACATTGTATCTTTATTTATCAAATCTTATTCTACACATTTTGCTTCAGAATTAGCAACTAATTATTGATCTGAACTGTTTCAATTGCTATAGTAAAATATTTGTCGGGTATGTGATTATCTGAATAAAAATAGGCGATATTATTTTCTTCTCAGTATTCCATCGTCGTTAGTGTTTATTTATTAATTTATATTGTGTGTATGTACAAAGGAATATGAAAATAATAAACTAAATCATATCAGCTGCAGTGAGAAAATGTCGTTATTCCAATCGATCTACACTGACGAATGTATCTATGTGCTACTTATTGTTATCATTGTTCGAATTTCGAACCGGCTAGTATCTTTTTCATAGTTTTTTCTAGGGAAGGTAACAGGTCGCAATATACGTCGACGCATTTAGTCGCGCATCTTTCGAAACTATCGCTAAATTTGTTGACCTCATCCTGCGTTGGGTTCGGCGACATTTGGTCTCGTATGCTGTCGTTGCATTCCATAACGCACCTCTGTAGTCGGGTCTATATGAAGTAAATATAAATAAATACTTCGAACGGATGGACGTCCGTAATTCTGCATTCGAACCAAATTAGAATCTTTAAGTCATGTTTTCATTCGAGCGACGAGATACGCGTCAATGCCATTGGCTCAGACTACGAACTTCGGGAAAATATTACGTCACGCAGCTTGTCGCTCTAGCGAAAATCAGCCTTAGTCTTCACACCTGAACGCGCTCTAGTTCACCCTGAACGTAATGCTGAGCCTTGTTCAAAGGCGTGCTGCACGTTTCGACGCAATGATGAACCTTCTGCATGCTGTAGGACTGGTTGTCGCAGCAGGTTGCCGCGCACCTGTGCATATCACCCTAACAAGAATGAGAGAAAATCCGAAAAATGACGAATGAAGGAAGTCGTAAAAATTACGGAATCATGTTATTTTATATTTCACCGGACGAAGAGAGGTTAGGAACGAGTTTTACCTGCATTTTTCGTAAATAGGTCTTGTCAATCTCTTCGATCATGTTGGTCATCTTGTCCTCGACACGTCTTTTCTGTTCCTCGACCATTTTTAGTAGATTTTAAGTTAAAATTGTGGTTTTCAAACGCGAATTGACTACTCAATATTCGTCTGCAACGGACAACGAGCGATATAATAAATCAGAGGTCCGCCATTTGGAAATATAGTTTAAAATTCGAACGTCAAGTGACGCCACGGGCGCTAAATCGGCGTGATATTTAATGGTCTGCACAAGAGATGCCGCTCGTATTGTTTAAAAAACGTTCGAAACGATTGAGATTCAAGATCCAGAGAGGAGACTGGACGATCGAGATGGTGAAGTTTTTTGATTTACCGGTTTCTCGTCCTGACTGTTTTAACGGGGTACGCCGCTGCTCCGACCGCCGGTGTTGGATACCTCGCGGGCTTTTTATTCTTTCTTCTTTTAGTCTCTTTTCATTTCATTTCTTTTCTCTTATCTTCTCGTTTCTTATTTATATAATACTAAGTATACAGATGAATCCACGTGCCGATCACGTCTTGCAGATTGGGATAGACGTTGAAAGCTGTTGCGAGAATGGGCGCGAAGGCAAAGCAAGAAAAATATCTTCGAATTATTCAAAAACATTGAAAATACGGTTTCTCTCTCAGTCTTCGGCTCAAAATCATTAAAAATATTATATATCAATTGTTACCCCGGAATTGTAACGTCGTACAACGTATTATCTAAAATCTTACTAATGACCCGAAATGTTGACTTTCTATTGAAGTCATGTAATCAAACTCGCACGAACTTCGATCGCAATCAAAAATATGTAAAGAGGTTCATCAATGATTCTAAAATACATTATATTTCATAAAAGTGACTCTTCCCTGACATTTGATCTATGAATCATAACAGTTTCCAATTTTATTTGAGAAAGTTTAGATATGAGAATTTTCGTTTTGAATCTGGGACATCAGTCCATTTTCGAATATATAGTCATGTAACTTATGAGTTTAGCGCACAATATTTCTTTATCGAATGTGAAAACGGTATTCGGTGTTGCTAATTTTCTTGAAAATCCTCAAAACTGATTCCATTTCGTTCAACGCAATCGCTTCGTCGCTCGAATCTTCCGATAAGGATTCAACGTCCCGATTCGTCCGTTGAGTCGAAAACATATATTTCGAGATTGAAATACAACAAACGAATAAATATGGAAGGGTATATGAGAGTGAGGAAGAAGTATAGGTATAATGATGATAATAGCAACAACAAGAAAAAAGAATAACAACAATAACATCGGTAATATATACATATACATAATCATGTATATATAAATATATTAGTTAGAAACGTACGATTCATAATTATTTCTGAACATTCTTTCGACACGAGTAGGTGTATTGAAATAGTTCTCCTTCCTGCTGCAATTGTCAATTATTATCCGTGTTGGCGAGCCTCGATTATTTCGCGGTAGTTATGGGGCAGATCGGTTGGGCCGAATCCAACCTCTTCACTTTCGACTTTTTGTTAGATCCGAGGGTAGATCGGAGTGCGGCGAGGATGACGATGTTGAATCCGGTAGTGATAATACTTTAGATGATATAGGTACTGAGAGGCCCGCTGCCGTCATCGCGACACTCAAAGGTATTGTGATAAACTGTTGGTTACCCTGGACGGATCCCGTCGACGAAACGCCTGCAAGAAAGATTTTTTTTTCTTCTGTAGTTGTTCATTTGCCTGAATAGAACACGATAAGGAAAACTCTGTATAAATTCTCTCTTTCACGATCTTTTTAATTCGGTTCCATTATGAGGAATGGATGAGGTGTGGATCGGTAAGGCTTCATTTTGGCCGTCGGTTACCTGCATCCTGGGGTATTTGTACCGGCTGCCCGTTTTGCCCGATGCTAAGAAGCACCCCGGGGCTCGGGGAGTAGACGACGTTCTGGGACATCGGGTAAATCATTCCGGAAGCGAAGGGCGACATACTGCCTAAAAAACGAAATCGTTATTTCCTGACACTGTGGAGATTCGGATCGATTGTAGCGCAGCTACTTCAAAAATAATCGGACGAAAATCGACAATGATTAATTGAACGACGAATATTCGTTATTTTTGACATTCGAAATCGGTGCCTCGCGGGGGTCAGGTCTGAATGCTAAATTTATGAACCCATCCCGTGAGAGCGTCTGAGTTAGATTTTCAAAGAAACTTATGTGAAAATCTATTCAAGATTAGTGGAATGTGGTGAAACCAGCGCTTCTTATTTTCGAAAAAAAACGTAGCTTTTTTCAAGCGGTCTTCGGGATGCATCCAAACATGGATTTTATAGTACACGGAGCACCCTTTGTCAGCTGGAACACTTTTTTCCACCAACCTCTAGGATACTTCTTATAATTTGCCAATTTGTAGCATGCTTATACTTGAGAAAAACTTCCTGTCATTTTTTGTCAGTTTCTTCAATCCGACCGTTCTGGAAATGCACTTTTTTTCTAATCCAGCATATACCTGTATCTCGAGGAACGAACAGCACTCGTCAGTTTTTGTGTACGCAAACCAGATTTGAAAAGACTCCGGAATGTCTCATGTGATCTAACGGATTTCAAAAGATTTCGTACGATTTCAAGAATCCCTAATTATTTCACGGGATTTCGAAAGATTAGACTCGCGAATTCGGAGGATTCGAATTACTTTATTCGAATTCTACGATTTCAAAAGATTTCCAAGACTTTACGCCTGCGATTTCGAGAATTCCAAAAGATTCCGCTAGGTTCAATTGATTTCAAACGACGTTACGTGATTTAAACAAATGTAACGAATGGTCAACCCGTCGGCAACGGACACCGTAGAACGCAAAATGAGTGCGGATACAAAAGGTTCTACTTTTGTAAATTGAATTGAAAACACGAGCAATTCCAAAACAGTTATGGGATTAAAAATCCGAAAGAAAATCACAGAACGTTTTATCAACGCTAATTCAAAAACGAATTTGAAAATTATGGAAACTATCCGCGGGATTAACAGAAACGGTGATCCCATCGACGAAGAAGCATCCATACTTCTATTTCATACGAAAATAAAAAAAGGAACGTCCTTAGTTCCGTTGTTTCAAGTCTAAGATTGAATTTCTAAAAATCTGAACACCGGTGAAAATATCTGTTTCAAAGTAAGCCGACGAGATTAGAAGGGAAAAAAAGCGCGTTGTTTCACGAGTAATTTGAATGAGAAGTGAACACGCCGATCGAGGCACCTTCCAAAGATAATGCCCCTGAGAGCAGAATTTCGATACGTTCAATCTTACAGAGTGAAGTATAAAAAGAACGGAATGTTTGATATAACTACTGTGTCCATACTTAGAATCTAGTCGAAAGAAGAGCACATATAGTATATAACGAGGATGAAAAAGAGGAGGTATGGCATACATATATTTCGCTAATTTGATCGAAAGGCGCTTAACAATTCATCGGAGTATCTCGCGGCCGCGTGTCCCTCGCGGCCCTCCTCCTCCCCCTCCGCCCTCCTGCCACGCATTAGTATTTATATTTATGTGCAAGCGTTGTACACCTGCGCTACCGCTTTCGACCGGATACTTCCGAGTTAGGAAGCGCGCCGAGGCTCCGTTTGGTCATGCGAGCGTACCAGGCCTTAAACGGGAGTTAAAGGCATCCTCGCCCCATCATCGCGTACGCACCTCGCATAGTAAGTAGCGGCGCGTACTTTGCGCCCCCTACCAAACCCTCCTTATCCCTCCTGCACTGCACCGCACCTCACCGCACCGCGCCACGCCGCAACGACATTATCTCCTTCTTCATCTTTATTTATTTATTTATTTATTTATTTGCTTTTTTCATATCTTTTGCTCTCTCTTCTGCTCTTTCTTGCGCTCTTTATACCTACGCATATCGAGTACCTCATACCAGTTACTCAAACTGTACTTTTTCAATCGATCTGATAATACAAGAACTTTCGTACGATTTTAGATTTTCATTGTCTGTTGGTTTTCTTTTTTCTTCTCGAGCTTAGCTGTCTGAAAATTATATTATTTTGAACTCAAGCTGACACACCTGCGTCCAATTCGTCAAATTTGGATTTTATATCACAGGCAGCAGGGGGTGAGAAAAGATTTCAATTATTCACTCGCCGCTAGACACCAAAGCTATTCTGATTCAGAAACCGTTTGATCGTGTAGACTGGTATCCATGCTTTAAAAAGTGGAGCTCTTTGTAGTCGCCGTGATAACTGAAGAACTATTTCGACTCTTGACTTGAAGTTTGTGGCGGAGCTCCAAACTACCCTTATCTTTGAATTGACATTCAGTTTCGCAGCGAGTAAATGTGCGGAGAAAATCATTTTTCAGTTTTTCACCCCGGTTCAACACATTCTTGACATACTATCCGTTGAATAGTTTCCAAACCAAGTTTAATGATGCGATAATTGTACGTCAATTCCGAAATAAGGATTTTAAGAGCCTTCGTTATGAATCGCAAGACATTTGACAAAGTGATTATCGACGTGTCGTGACAGCCAGAGTTTCTGCAAACGTGAATCCAATTGTTCATAGTGAAACGATGTTGAAACAAACTGTAATTTTTCGGAATAGCTTTGGCCTGTTTGAATGGCTGAATTTTCCGATTATTCGACAAAAATCCTTTCTGCCCCCACGACTTATGGTACAAAGTGAAAATCTTACTGAATTGAATCATCTGCGACCCTTTAAGGATAAAAGCGATTTTTATACATTATGAAGATGTTTTATGCTGTTCAATACCAATAACCGTTCGGAGAAACTGGTGGACAGAATTGTCGGACTTAGCGATACCTAATGAAGCAATGCGACGTATGGTAGCTATTTTGCATATTTATCAGACATCGTTCGACCGAGTCTCGGTGTGTGGGCTGTCGGAGAACGATTTAAATTTTAAGCTTTACTTGTTAGACGTGAATTAATCCGCCGCGCAGACCGCGACGAATAGTTTACTGCACCGTGATTCGAACGGTGCTGGTTTTGTATAATTATATGTTGGTAATTGTTTATGTAAAACAGTCTTCCTCGACGCATAAGTTGATGTGAAAAGTCAAAGAGGCAGTTTGACTCCGATGTTTCCTAATTGTTTACATAGTATATAGTAAGCTTCGAGGAGACGAGAATCGACGGATCCGCGAGTCTACAGAGGATAAACACCGAGGAAATACGAAATCTTGAATCATCAACGAATTGCGGACAGAGCCGGACAAACATTACGCGAAATTTCGTTCGAAATTGTGCTTGTTGCAGCAAGGTAACGGAATCGATGGCAATTTGACGGAATTTATATCCTGATTTGATGAGTTTCGCCGAATTCAGTGGAAGTTAGTCTAATTCCGTAAATTGCAATTCGATGAAACAGAATCGAACGGCTTTCAATGAAGTCCTACAAATTTTGGTAAAATTCAATGAACTGGAAGGACAATAACAAAGCTGGACGAAATCCAATGCGATTCGATGAAATCCAAAGAAGTTTATGGCAGACCAACAGCATTTATCAAAATTTAGAAAATTGAAACGTGATTCAACACAACTTAATGAAATCCAATTGAATCCGACGAAATTCAACGTAATCCGATAAAATAAAGGGAAATCTAACAAAACCCAGCGAAAGTTGACAAGTTTTGTGGAAATTTGAAGAAATCCATTAAACCGTAATGGAATTTGAGAAAATTTATTGAAATAAGACAAAATTCAATGAAATTGAGTGAAATGTAACGGAATCTAACGAACCCCAATGAAATTTGACGAAATTGGATCAAATTTGAAGGAATCCAACAGAATGGAACAGGATTTACTATAAAATTTAACGAAGTGAAACTGAAATTCAAGAAAATGACACCCACTTTATTGAAGTCAAATGAAACCTAACGAAACGCAATATATAATTTAGCGAAATTTGAAATAACGTAATTGCGTGAAATTTTTGAAGTTTGAGGGGTTTTATAAGGGACAGTGAAATTAAAATATACATATACCAGCGTGATTCTTGCCCGCCTCTTTGGGTACCCCGGGGGATTCCCCGTCGCTCGAGTCCACATCGCTGTCGTTTCCGCAAACGTCCGATCTTGGTGAAGCCGCGTCGTCCTGCAGAAACAGAAAATCAAGTACGAGACGGTTAGTCAAAGACGGCAGCAATGGTATATTGCACAAAAATAACAAAATGATGACAGAGATTTTGGGGACCACAATCTTGCAAATTTTCATACATTTCGCGTTGAAGTTAAACCTGCTCCAGTCACTCAAGTACTCATAATTGTAAATCAAAATTTATCACTTAGAAAAGAGAAAAAAATCTCTCTCCCTCTTTCTAAAACGGAAAAACAAAACAAACAAACGACTGCGAAGAGCTACCGGAAATGGTTTTTAGCGCGACGGCGCGGCTCTACTAGCTCTTGCTCGTATAAGGTCTGATTCCGCCGGTGCGAACCGCGGGACCGGGGAAATCGCCGCCGCGGCTCGTAACCCGTTAAGAATATTTCCAGGTACCATTAAACTCCCGCCATTTTGTATAGAAACTGGAGAAAACAATTATCCACGATCTAACACTCACTCGACCGTTAGAGTTATTATCTGCATTCACATTTACGACACGGGATCTCCGCAGCTAAGTCCAATGGTCGGTTTTTCACATCCCAACAAAGAGCACCCGATCGGTATGATATGATCATAGAGACAAATAGAGACCATTAATCGATATAATTTGGACCCTTTTCATTCTCACCGCTCCCTCGATCTGTGGTCAATTTATGACAAAAGTACGTATCTATAGGTCACGGTATTGGCATATGTTAAATTAGCCATACATCCGAGTGCAGTGTAAGAATACATCCATGGTTGAACTATTGGCGCGTGCGAAGAGGCGTCGGTGGAGAAGGGGGACTTAAGAGGAAAGCGCGCTTCGCGTTTAAAGCGATGGAGGGGATGGTATTATAGTGCCAAATCGAGACGTGAGATAATCGCGCGGGCGGGAACCGCGGAATACCCATGGGAATCTAACTATCTACGAACATGAACGTTACGCGCTGCAGTCTTGTCTGCACTGACTGATGGCTGATTCTGATGCAAAATAATTACATTTCGAAAGTTAATGAGTTAGCCGACTTCATAAGTTGGTATACAGCTATATAGTTTGCTATTAACGATTTAGTAACAACTATTGCAATGACGAAAGCTCACTGCAGTCAAGGTAAGCTTCTTTTTGCTTGAATGTACGTCGACCGCGTTTCCCGCCAAAACTGTTGATGCCATATCAGTATAGGGTTACATTCTATAGTTATCCATCGCCACGGTTACGAACAAGTCAGTTTGTTAGCCGAAAGTCTTTCTGCTGACGATCTTATATCCCGAAAACCAACTACCTGTATACAACTCCTGCACGAAGCAAACTAATAAAAAAGAAAAACGGTGAACGGTACTATACACGTCTGTAACTTCGACATTTCATACCGTACATGCAATACGTGTTCATACCTACGACAAATATATCTCTAAAGTCCACATACGTATCCCTAAGGAGAAACGGAAGGACTGGCCTCGTTGTCAAACACTTATATCTATACCTACGACGGTATAACAGAAGTTCATTGCATTATTGATGGACTGTAATTCCTATACATAGAAGGCGGTGACATTAAATTTTGCCTTTCCATGAGAAAAAAGACCATTTCTCGGCAAAGTTTGACGAAGAAAATTCATGGGACCGTCAAGAGCTGGGAGAGTATCACTGCAGGGGATGTTGGGTATAGTGGACTTATAATCATCGTGTTTCCAGGAGCATTCTTAGCTCCGAATACCGGAGGAGGTTAGGATTTTTTTTCGAATTAAAAAAACTAGATACAAAAATGTATCTACAGCGTACGTATATACGCGGTGTACGTCTGTCTACTTGAGGGTATACATTTTATACCTAGTGTATAAAGTATATAGTTACACGAGGAGCGTGGTTCGGTAGGGGAAAGATGCGTGCCTCGTCGCTCCTTATATGGCCATCGCGGCTCAACTCGGCGCGCACCTACGGGAGCCCGTGCCCGGTGTAGACGTGATATCGCGCGTCAAATTTACAAAATCACCTGCGCGCCTCTTCTTCTTATTCTTCGTGATCGGGGTTTCCTCTTCCTCCTTCGCCGCTCCCATATAGGTATATCTGTCCTTCTCGCTTCCCCATATCTCAAGACGTATTACATATACCATATTACATATAGGTGTAAAACTGGGCCACGCCCCCTCTTCCTCTTTCTCTATCCCCCCTCTCTCTCCATCTCGCTCTCTCTGTATTTCATCTCTGAAATATCTCCCTGCCCCTTTCTCGCGATGACGAGGTATGCCTTGCCTATAAACGAGGTGAGAAACGATTATATTGTCACGTAAGTACGCATGATTACGGGGGCAACCGGTCGAGGAAATGGTCTCCCGTCTTCCTCTCCTTGCCTCTCTTTCTTCGAAGATATATATCTCTTCGTATCTCTGTGATAGAGGAGGAGAAACAGAGAGCGAATTAAATCGGTTAGGGTAGGCTGAACATATGTATACAGACTAAAATCCCCGCGACGATCGTCAACACGCTATATATTCTATTAGGGAAACGCATTCAGACCTATATTATAGGAAATTACCTTATCAGGGTCTATCTCGAACACGAGTGAGTCCCGAAGACCGGATGAGGGGTCTGTTATGCGAGGTGGTTCGACGAAGTGAAAACGTATCTACGTCAAACTACACAAAAGTAACCTATTCCCAGAACGAGGGAGAGTTTACCGGTGACTGCAAAAGAGCGGCGACGTAATAAATCAACGGAGGGGCGGCTCCAGTTAATTACAGTTTCGATAATCACTGCAGTTTTCCGCGGCGTTGGGGTCAGCTTATCCCATTCCATAGTTAAGTTAAGTCATCCGGAACTTCTAGCGAGAAAATTCTCCGCTCTCGTACACCATGTGTAATAAATTTTCGATAATGAAATAGGCTAATTATAAAATGAACGAAAAGAAACATTAGACTGTATAACATCGACATTAGAGTGAAACGATATATTAATCAACGATCAACGATGAGAGGAATTTGCGCGACAGGTGGCCAGCTACAACTCGCGCAACACTCGCACGGCCTTTCGTAGTGGCTAATTAGCGATAGCGGAATTGCATTTTCCAAGAAAAACTACCCGCGGCTCACGCGTTCCAGTTTCATTCCTTCGCCCGATCCCCTCACCACCTCGCCGCTGCGTACTCGACGACTCTTCTTCCGTCTAGGACGATGATATATCAGCTGTATAATCGCTATCGGGAGAACGAGAGAATTTTCACTGCTAATCGAAGTGTTTGGAGCTTGCGCGGGAGACCGACACAGACGGAATGAAGCTGCGTCGATTTTGGATCACGACGGATTTCAACGAGTCTGAAATACTTTCATCCCACTTATGAAGGGTCAGCGGCATGTTGTTCGACGTTATACATCCAGGAGCAACGCGTTCGGCCTCCAACAGTTTTCTTTGCGGGAATAATCATACGACGATCGAGAATCATGAAAGTACCAAAATTCTTGGCGAAAAGGCTCACCCCATCCTGTGAGCACAACCTTAACCAGCCTTCTTTTTCTGAGTATACTCAAGCGACTGTCACGACTTCTTTCGTTTAGTCGGTTGATCCGATACTGCGCGTCTTTGAATCGTTGCATTGTTAACAAATCTGCGCGCTAGAGACGCGAGAAACCCAAGAGTAGGTACATACGTTGCACGGTAGTCTAGTTGAACCTGGGTAAAAGGGTATTCATTCTCATTCCAAGCTAGTCAGCTACTGCCTTCCCGCCTCTTTACCTCTTTATACCTCTTTGGCTCTATATAAGGCGTGTCAAGTTGTCTTTGACAAAGGCCTCCTCGCCGTATATGGCGTTTGGTTCTCGATCGCACCTGGTGCAGAGGTATAGCCTGCGGTCTGAACGCGCGGCCAGCAGAACCCATCCGGAGCACCGTTCAGCACAGTGGCGAGATTCAATTATTTCATGCCTGATCCACTGCAGTGCTTGGTCTCATTGTCAGTGCGATTTATAATGATTACCTATACCGATATTCATGCCGTGTATAAGATCCCGCGTCGCTTGCCGCGATGAAAGCAGAGAGAACCAAGCAACTATTGAACTTTCCGCTTCCGCAGTCGACGAGTTTTATTCGAAACGATCGAGGAGTATATAAATAACGTCGTGAAAGCAATTATAATGAAAAACTAAACGACGGAATCCTATAACAATTATAAGCAAAAGACGAGACGAGACGGTGTTGGTATAAGTATACGGATCAGTGGTCGTTACCTACCAGGATGAGATCCGTTCGCCGTGGTACTATGGTAATAAGTAACGACGAACAGCGTATCACTAGTAGCAGGAACCGCAGGAACAGCAGCAACGGCAGCAACAGCGTCAATATGTATATAATAGGATCGTTGTAAATCTTACTTACTTTCGGTTTGTAACCAGGGAATAATGTATTTCGTTTGATTCACTCAAGTTTTTGATTATACAAATATACAAAACACACATGCACAATTGCACATATCACAAGAGAGTGTCTCTACGTATAAATAAATATCGACGGGTAATAAGGACGAGATAGAAAAAAAAAAGAATCAAAAAAGAGAAAAAAAGAAAAGAAAAAGGAAACAGAATAATAATAATAATAATAATAATAATATTAAAAATAATAATAATGATATTAATATTAATAATAATAATAATAAAGAATTAAATTAATCAAACATAAAAACTAAATACTAATAATACACATGCCACTCTACAACAACACGTTACAACAAAATTCAACGATACTTAATACTCAATTCACAATTGAATCCTGGCGGGGCTCGGGGCTCTTTTACCTAATCTAACATCCTAAATCGGTATTTCAATGCTATAGTCGTCGAATAAATGTTGAATCAAAGATTGTGCTGCTATCCATTTCGTTTTAACGAGATGGAGCGTCGACGAGCGTGGCGTTTTTTGTTTTCGTTTCTTGACGAATTTCAAAAGACATTTATGTATTTAACGGATATTGAAAAGCACCGGATCGATTGCTCGCCCATACGACATCGATTGACTTTGAATTGTGGTTTTTTTAATAGAATACTGTAGATATAATCGTTGGAGTCATTGCATATATACTCAAGCGATACCGTACATGGCTTTTTTTGAAAACTATTTAAACCAACTAAGCAGTACTATCGATTGTTCGGTATCGTTCGTATAAATCAGATAATAAATATATACAACATCGTTAAATAAATATACTATAAAAAAATTCTTCTTCTTCTTCTTCTTTAAATGTAAAAGCTTTCGACTTTAAGTTTCGCGCGTCCATTCGACGAGACGTCGCTTATCTATGAGACAACTTTCTCTTGATTTTTTATAAGTCGACTAAAAAAACCGACTCAACGCTCGCGAGACGAGGGTCTTTGGACAGATAATTGAATAGCTAAAGAGAGGTACCCGTTCGAGCAACGCAACCAAATAGTCCCGAGCGTGCGCCGCCGCCGCTCCTGAAAATTCCCGAGTATTTCCCATGCTCGCAGTGGGCGTAGTAATTATTGAGTATGCAATGATAGATTGTTCCCTAACGTAATACCTACGCGCAAACACGTAAGCTACGTTTGTTTTTTCAAATATAAACAGATACGAGCTGTGATCATTTGTAACGCGGGCTTTGGGACAAACCGTTCTTCCGTCGTCAGGACAAACGCCGACTGGATATTTCTGCTCTGTCGGTAAAGGAGACTACTCTTACTGCACCGTGACTAATTGAAAGACGATTCTAGCTCCGCTAAAAACGGTTGAAACATGATTAACCAGTTCTATAGAGTGAAGACTCGAGGCTTGTGCCTGTATCAACGAGATAACAAGTTTCTAGGGAACTTTTTAGTCCAACGTCCAAAACTATCCCTAGAATATGTAAGACGATTTCAATAGCTCTATATCTAGAGCCGTTTCCTGAACCTCCAGAGCATAGGAGCGAACCCTGATCTGTTAAATAACCAGGAGGCGTTTGTCTGTTCTCTCAACTACCGCTGCGGATGAGAATGCGACATGTGCGGATGGTAGGTTGCGTGGGGCGGCAGGGGTGATGGACAGGACTGTTGGTACGGGCCAGCAGCAAGCATAGGTCCAGGACTAGAGCACGGTACAAGATGGGAGGGTGAATTCTGTGGGTGGTGGGTAGCTAAGAGGTGATGCTGATGGGGCGCGGGCGCATGCGGTGGTGCGGGGTAGCCAGCGTGCTGTTGGAGAGCCCCGCCATGCGGCGAGCCGTACACCAGTTGCCTTACTTTCTGCTCCTCGTCAGCAATGTTGTACGTCAGTTCCGTCTCCTCGAAACCCGTTGCCGACATCCGCTGGTCTCCTGTTGATCCAGAAGATGGAGGATCAGGGCTATTCAGGCATGTCTGAATGAGGGCTTTACCAGCTTCGCTAGTTATCATCGGCTGTAGTTTTCTCGTTGCAAATGTGTAGACGTGTCCCGTCTCGCTGGCCACTAGCAACATCACCTGAGTCCCCGTCAGTGTCGACAGCTCATAGGCCTGGAAAATTATTGCTGAATCAGCCTGGGTCCGGATTCTCTATCATCAACTCTATATCAAACATTTTCTGTTCGTCGGTCTGTCCAGCTCTAGGTTTAGCTTTAGATTCATCGATTACCGTTAGTTAGTTCTAGTTTTTGAGTGGAATGTTATCCCTGTACGATAAGGACTCGCGTACCGACGTAGAATTGTTAATGAGTTTAGTTTATCGTTCAAATATATTACGAAGCAGTTAGTCTTACCAAGTGGTACCGTTAAAACTTGAGAAGTTGAATAGAATAGGATTAGGATATGTTAGGGAGTTCTTTATTTATTCTAAGACATTGCACAACACATACGCCCTGATACAAAGAACTTTGAAGAAAGAGAGAGAACTGCAGTCTGATCCTGTGATCCGAAACGGAGTAGACAACGTGGGCTATTTCAACGACGTGCCTGATCCGAGGTATTACTTACCCAGGCCGCGCTCGGTCCTGCCAGCCAGTGAGTTAGTATAGGCAAATGAAATCTCTCTCTCTCTCTGAATAGTCAATAGATAAGTGTTATCGAGGGACGATCAGAGGCGAGTTCCACAGTATTTTCTCTGTTCTTTGAGTTAAGGGCGAAGGTGGTCTTTGGTCGATTCCTTGCCGAGACATAATTAGTGCGTCTTTCTTTGGTCGGACGATAATTGTTAATTAGGTGTTGTTAGTAGTAGCATCCGAATTGATAGTCGAGGTCGGAGGGGAGGCGGAGAGGATGTCTTGTCGCGTAATGAGTTGAGTCTGCAAGGTAATACGAACCTTTTTCATTATTCCAGTTTTCCGCTTAGAGAATGTGGTATAACGTCGTAACTTATTGTCGATGTATTCCATCTTTATTTTGACACGCCCCTTAGTTTTCTTCCCGTTAGATGGGGGGGATTTTTTCGGCTGGCTAAGCGACGCAAAAGTGTCGTCCAAATTGTCCGGCACACAGTCACCACCACTAACGTTGATCACGTTGATACCACCGCCCCCGCCTCCCCCAGGTCCGCCCTGGGACGTCGTCATCGAACGACCTGTCACGATCGAGTCCTGGTGCTCGTAGCACATGTCCGACGAGGTTCTCTTGTGCGCCGAGCGCGGCATGTTGCACGCTGACGCGCCTCCTGACAGCATGCCGCCACCCCCACCACCGCGGCCGCCAGCACCCCCTCCAGCCCCTCCAGCGCCACCTCCGCCGCCGTGGGAGTTTAGAGATGCGAGAGAGGCCGATATGCTGCGACTGCTCTGCGGTGGCTGTGGCTGCGACGGATGCGCGGTGTGAGTTGCGTAAAGTTCGTTACCGGTGTCGCCGCTCATCATCCCCATGCTGTAACCGAGGTTGGCAAATCTCTGGGAATCCCGAGGACCTCCACCGCTTCCTGTAGGATTATCCATAACGAGCTACGCGCATTAATGATGACTAACGGCGGTGCCTAGTCCACTTCGTTTGCCTCCTTCTTGAAAATTTCTTTTAATATTTTATATTCTTATTAGCGGTTGTCGCGGTTTGAATAAGCGCGTGCGCAAGTACTGATGGCGCGTCGTTCAACGGTGAACGTTGACAACAATCGCGGCACCACCACCACCACCACCACCACCGCCTCCACCTCCTCCGCCTCCGCCTCCTCGTCGTTGTTGTTGTCGTCCTCTACTTCGTCTTCTATGTTTTTATTTGTTCCTTCTTCCTCCTTTTCTTCTTCTTCTTCTTCTTTCTCTTCGTCGTCGTCGTCACCGTCGCCGTCGTCGTCGCCGTCGCCGCTGTTGTTGTCGTCGTCGACGTAGCACGTGGAACGATTCATGTAGCAGGGGACCGCGTGACCGCGCGCGCGACGATCGCCCGCAACTGACACAACGCGTGTACGCGTCTCCGCGTGTGTGTCACGCGTTTACTAAACAGCACCAACGTAACGTAACGTGACGTAACGTAACGAACCGAGCGAGGCGCCCGTCTCGCAGCGACTGCGAGCGCGCCGCGGACTCGTTCGTAACCTGACCTACGTGAGCGCGCGTGTCCCGACCGTGGCACGCACTATTCCCCCCCCACCTGGCGCTGGGCCGAACTCGCGCCGTCGCGAAGTAGTACCCGGTTATTGTACCGGGATAACCGAATGGATTTTCGGTGTGAATTTAGTCTTGTAATATCGCTGAGAGTCGCGAAATTGTGGGTAGAGGAGAATATTCAACTTAACTGACCTTCGCCAGCCGCAAATTTAGACGGCGCGGAGACCGCCGCGGAGCGATACACTGCGCGATGGAGAGGGTGTCCCCTGCTGCCATATTTAGAAGTCGACGTTACCATATTAGGTAAAGTTCGCCTAATATGGTGAACGGAGGTGGTCCTTCCTTACTTATCGAATAGACGTGGCGCGGCATTTATATACCTTGCATACTATCGGCCAGCTGATGGCTCGCGCCGTCGTTTAACCCCCGTTTAGGGTCGCGTGTACATATTATGTGTAGTAAGTTTGCCCGATATCGTATACCTCCGCGGTTATGATATCTATTGCATGTTAAGCAGGTGGACTTTCAAACTCGCGGGTTTATCCTTTTTTTTTTCTTCACCCTGCAGCAGAGTTGCGGACTGCACTAGTTTATTGAATTTAAGAGATGCAACGATCGCGACATCCTCGGCGATCGAGTTAACTAATATAGGTATACTACATGTACGAAACATAATCAAGCTGACTTTCAATGATGGTTGAGACTTATTTTATATCTGTACACATACTGATTTTATATACATATACAAATCCATGTATATGTATACTTGTACTTGTGTAGCATGCGCGCGTTGCGATGTAACGTAAACCTCCTCCCGTCGCCGGCTTTCTGGGATGCAGCGTTCCCGTCAGCTACGGAAGGAAACGGGTTCGCGGGGCAGCGCGGCGGGGGATTCCCCCTCGAAAGCAGTTTTTATTTAGAAAGCTCGCCCGTTCGGTCTTCCTCGCAAACTAAAGCGTTAAGGCGCGATTGATCGAGGGATGAAATTACGAAGCTCTATGACCGCAGCAGCACCGGACCATTAAAACATATTCATATTTTTGAATATTGCGCGTGATTTGCTCGTATATCTTTGCGGAGTTGCCTACGACACTAGATAGACACTTCTTTCTCGATATTATTTATTTTGACACTTCAACTGCGCAAAGGCGCAGAATCAAAGTAATTAAATGAAAGCGCAGCGTGGTGACACTAAAGTCAGCTGCTAATTGTAGGCTCCTCGGAAAGTTCCTCAATCCATCGCTCGTAGCAGCACCTATTGGTGAAGTACCTCTTACCAGCAGACAGTCGTCAGTCAGTATGCCATCCTAGATGTTTGGGCCTTGCAGTGCGGGCCCTCGGTGTTATGACGCGATCTTACCCTTATTCGATAAATATTGAAAAGTAACGAAACTTGGAGTATAAATAGTTTGTTTAATCAATTGAATCAAATAAATAAAGTCGATGGCGGTCGGATGGAAATGGATTGTACCAAGGACCGTTTAATTAATGAATCGACCCAAGTTAATTAACTGCGTATTACGCGGAAGAGCTCAAGTCCACACGACGGTAAAGTAGACCGACTCCAACAATGGGAATTCTCAACCAATTCTGACTGTGTTATTACCCGATGATTTAGTCCGACTAGTTCCGAATAGTTCTGTTTTACCGTCATCTCTGTTGGTACACGAGAAGTAGTTACAACGTGCCCGACAAGAATTTTCGTTCGTTGTTACCATTTTATTAATACGAGCCTTTGCCAATCCCGGGCAGAGTGCGACACTCCGTCGCATCTTGGCTCAATCGATACGAGTTCGAAGAGATTGATTGAATCGCGTGAAAGACGAGTCGGTACGAATTACGATCGGACTGCAATCATGTTACGAGACTTGTTAAATATTTTTATTATCTTTAACTCGTTTAATTACAGTAGAGTAAAAAACGTTTGTATTCATTTACAATATCCTATTATTATAAAACACGTATATAAACATAGACTGAGTACATTATATGATAATATGTCTATTCTAGATGTTAAAAAATGTCTCGTTACATATATAATATAACGTGTGTGCGCTCGCTTACGACTCCCTTAACTTTTGAACCTCTAATTTAAAGCTTTATTTGGCACGTTTATTAGAATGTCATTCGGTACGGAAGCATTCGATTTTAGTTATTCATTCATTTATTTATTTAGTCATTTATTTATCCTGTTACTTATTATTTATTTTTTCATTTATTTATTTATTTATTCATTGTTTTATTTATTTCCTCATCATTCCTCACCACGCGACGATGACGAATGTGTGTGTGTGTGTGTGTGTGTGTGTGTGTGTGTGTGTGTGTGTACGCGTGTATTGTGTGTATGAATTTTTTTTCTGTTTATTTTTTTTAATTTTTTTAATTTTTTTGTTTCTTTTTTCTCATTTTTCTCTTCTCTCACAATTATATTTCGTTAAAACATTCGTTATTCATTATTATAATAAATATACTCGTTCGATTCTAGCTCGAATAGCTGCGCCCGCGCCCGCGCTCGCGCCGGTCTTCCGTACTACACTCGACGAGATCTTCCCACCGCTGCAGAGCGCCGTGCATCGCCGGTATATATACATAATATAATATATTATAGATACATAATACTATACATTGTATGTATAGGTATGTAATTATACACGTCGATACTCCGCAAGTGCAGCCTTCCAACGATGGGTAATATATAAATATGAACTGCACAACGACTACTATACTCATTACTGATTAACTCGTTACTCGGTATAATCGTGATTCAATTATAATAACCTCGGTTCACCGCCGTTCTGTCTCTACTATGCCATTTACACGTGAGTATTCTTACGTAGGTTCTACGAAACGAGGCGTTGCACAACGCGTAACACACAGGATTAATCGTACTATTAATGTAACAAAGATAATAGAAAAAGTCCCAGAGTTCTTGCGGTATGCACCCATAGCATGCGGTCAACGGTTTCAACAACACGAGTATATTGTACGGCGTCCAGGTTATTATAAACGCCAAAAGTATAGCCGACAAAGTTTTCGCCGCCTTTGTGTCCGCCTTCTTCTCCTGCGGCTTCTTCTTCTTCTTATTCGGCGTCTTGTTGAGCAAACCCCTACCACCACCACCACCACCACTCCCACCACCACCACCACTTCCCGTGACCTGCTTCGGTATTATCTTATCGTTCAACGGTGGCGTCCTCATCTCCGATATGTGCGAAGGCCGCCTCAACGCCGGCGGGGGTCCCGTGAATGCGTGACAATCACCGTGACCCCTTAGCGAGTACTTGTAATTATCCTCAAAGTTCTCTACGGCGTGATTTATTCGCATCCCCACCATGTCGTCTGCAGCGTACATTTTAATACTAGGAACATCGCTACCAAAGGCTTCACCGTTTCCGTCTGCAGTAGGTAGTCTTATTAATATCGTGTACACCTGGAATGTAGAAAAATGTATACCGTTAAAACAGATATTCTTCAGCTTTCCGAATACCCAAACACGAGGATATCTCGGCGAATATGTAAAAGTAAGTATAAATCGAATAAGATATCATTTCTACATCGTAATTCACCCCTGAATATTACATCGTCTACTTCGCTGACAAGTGTGCGTGGCAGCGTATCTCGCAGTGCTTTTCTGTAATCGGAGAGCAACCGTGCACGAGCGTATACTACATAACCTATCACCGTACATGAGGTAAGTCACCTAAAATCTGAAATTCGGGTGTGGCTTTGCGTGAGAAAAACTGCGCCCATACACCAACGGAACATTCTTTCTCCCCTGTTTTTGGGAGAATGAATAACACTGAAAGAGATAGCGTTGTTCCTGCGCATTTTTACCCATTTACACGCTATACGGGTGACAGTGAAAATCCGGCAACTGCGAGACACCTGACAACTACAACTCTCCCATTCGCTTATGGGTTTCTTGTTTAAGATTGTGGATACCATCATCCTGCACGTCCCACTTTTCGGAGGTGAAAGAATCATGAAATAAGGTTGGGTTTTGAATGAGTGTTGTCAATATTTTGAATATTCAAGGACAGTACCGAATCGTTGGAAGTGCTCTTTGTAGTGAGTCGCCCTTTTTCCGTGACTCCTCCGTAGCTCGGGTATATGGCACATGTTGGAGAATTATTGCGACCTATCGGGAGTCCGGTGGATTGAATAACGCTGAGAGAAGCGCAACGGGATATGTTGCTAGGGAGAGGTGTCTCCGTCGAGAGAGGCGTCAGCGTCTCGTCCCAACCGTGTCCCGTTCTGCTGCTCTCGGCACCCCCAATCTCGTCGTCCTCTTCGTCGTCTTCCCGTCCGCTGTGCCACCACGCGACGCACCATGATTTCAGCCAGATCCACGAGAACGGCCGGTGTTTCTGCGCGGTTCATCAATGAAAATCCTTATACTTAAGCCGACTCGTCAATTAAACCATTCGCCAAAACGTTGCGAGTACACATATATGTGTCCGGCACATACACGGGAACGCAGAAATTATGTACTTACGATTTTATATTCGGAGTAACGACCGTCGATACAAGACGACGTTATATACGTTGTATTGATTTCGTCCGCCCCAGTGCTAGACTCGCTTCGTTGCCTCTTCCATTCATCCAAATCTAAAGCCTCGTCGCTGCACGTACGAGACGAACAAAGAAAACATGTTTTATTAAGTCTTCTCTGCTCACACATCAACAAAGGCATTTCATCCACGATCAGTTATAAACTGATACAGTTAATGACTGTTCATGTCAAAGTTATGCATTCTTTGCTTCCAACGATACAGCGTTTATTGAGTGAGTCTGCTGCAAGGTTCTGCGACATGCATTATGTTCAAGCCAGCAATGTGGTCGAAGCTGATAATATACACAATAATTTATCATCATGCAAGATGTTTAAATGACTCTGAAAAAGCAAGCGGAAAGACATTACAACGTGTTTTGTGAACTGGAATTATCGTACTTGCAATGTCGACATTCAGCTGTTTCAGTAAATGTAGACGAAATGTACAGAAACCGGAATCAATGCTCGGACCCGGATATCTATGCGTGTAAAGAACTACAACGTTTTACCACAGAGCCTGAAATACCAACGTCAATGCACGATTGCGTGATGGAGTGTCGACAGGCATGATGTCGAAATATAAAGTGATTCCAATCCGAAAGGATCACGGGTGCGGGGTGGGTGGCCTGGTCCTTTTTGAATGAAACTACCCAGTGGTATTCCTAACTACATTATGCACTGTGCAAACTTGCAAAAATTTTGTTATCTGGGTGCATTAACCTATTATGCATAATGTAATGATATGTGATCACGGTATACCTATGCATGTACCTCGAGTTGCTGCGTTTACTCGCGTCTTTTTTACCGGCCTGCAAGTTCGGCAGATCCTTCTTGCGCTTTTCGGTTTCCCTCCATATTCTCCAATAAAGGAAAATCATGACGCTAACAGGTACGTAGAACGCTGCGATCGCTGTGCCGAAAGTAATGTAGTGATTAGTCTCGATGAATTGTATGTAGCAGGCATTGTCGGGCACCGTACGTTCGCCCTCGATGTAGGGCCACGCGTAGATCCACGGCGGCCAAAGCAGTATGGATATGCCCCAAGCACAAGCTGAAATTCAGCTCGCAAAATTAATCACGCAATTTTTATAGTTTTAGTTAAGGGTGTTATAATGGACCTCACCGATCATTATACCGGCTCTGAAGGTCGTCCGTTTCGCTCTGTACGTTAGCGGCCTTGTGACCGAGAAGTATCTGTCGAAGCTGATGATGAGGAGGTTGAGAACCGAGGCGTTGCTTGCGAGGTAGTCCAAGGCGAGCCATGTGTCGCAAATGTGGGGCCCAAGAGGCCAGTACCCGAGTAGGGTTGAGACTGTGAAAAGCGGCATGGATATGAGACCGATGGCGAAATCGGCTACGGCAAGGCTGAAGAGGAAGTAGTTGGATATTGTCTGCAGCCGTTTGTCTATCTTGAAAGATATCATGACCATGCTGTTGCCGATCACAGTGGCTAGACTCAGGCACCCGGCGACTATGGTGATCAGAACTATCTCAACGACAGTGTACCGCGTCGGTGAGCTAAGCCCTCCGTCCGCCCCTGCACCCTCCAATGCAGTTTCGTAAGTTGTGTTCAATGTCTCGTTGCCGTGATGCTGGAGGCTCGCCGTTGTCGTTACGTTCATGTCGTCGAAACGTACGTTCTTATCTCTCCGCGACCTCTCGCTTCCCTGCACTCGAAATATCGTCAACTACATCCCATGCCAAGTCTAGATACGAGCGATAACGAGACGAGTGAATCTGAAACCAACACGTGACCAAGAATTTACGCCACACAAGCAGACTCATCTCCAGCGTATTCCTTCGATCACTCCATATATTTTACTCCCGGAAACACCAAATGAATCTCACGATCGTCGGACGTTGGTTTGGATAGTGAATTCAAAAAGCAGAGCATGGAACTCTTCAATTATTAGGGTGTGCACACCGCGATAGCAAAGTGTGAACGCTTTCCTCTTGAAGGAATCGTAAGTCAATCCGAGCTACCCAAAGCGATAATGATTAGCGAAGGGTATTAGCTTACTCAGCGACGGTGGATCCCCGTTCCTGAGGGACATTGTGAGCTCTCACAATCAGTGGCTGTCAAACGACACGCGTTCCTCCCTCCCTTCGAACCCATGGCAACGCGGGACATCGCGCTGTAGCTGCTGCTGCGCGGTGGAGATGGTGATTCCTCCGTTAACGTGGCTTCACAGGCAGCCGCATCGGAACCTGGAAGACGATATGGTCTGACGCTTTCAGGAAGCGTTTGTGCGGAAAAGAGCAACGGTAACTTGTAGAGTAAGGTATAAGAGTTATTGTCTGAGCATCGTCTATCGTTCGTTACGCATGATCGTTTCTATAACGAAGTTAGGGCGCCCGGGGCAAGACGGACCCCAAAAATTGCAACAATTTCAGACGTTACCTGAAATCCCTGAGGAAAAAAATTAAGAATTGTCGGAATTTTCGGGGGTCGTCCGTCTTGCTCCGGCCCTCCTACTTCATACGTTTAATCCAGTGAAAACTTCGGGAGAACAAAATTTTTCTAAATGTACTCTGAAAACATGTTTTTCAAAGAACAAGGAAATTTTTTTTTTTCAATTTTTTACGAAATGTATCTAAGCAAACATGTCGGAGCTGTTGTGATTTGCAAAATTGCTGCTCTATGTATCATCGAGGTAAAAATGAACGAATCAAATCAATACAATTTTCATTCCGAAGAATCGGATTCAAAAAACAAACGTTAGAATAGCCGTAGACTGTCTTTTGTATAAAACGAGTAGAAACTGGGGATGGAAGGATTGAAGCCCTATTTCTTCAAAAAAAGTCGGGGTCTGTATATGCGTGCTGTGAAATTTGAGTTGAAAAAACAAATCAATACCGAATACAGACAAATGCGACACTTGCCCGTCTTTAAAAATAATAACGTTAACTACACAGTCGGTATAATAGGCGCGCAAGCCTCGTCTTCGTCGCGCTTCCGGTCTGTCCGGAACGCGCCCTCGCCGCTCGCTGAAGCTAGCAGTCGCTCGCGACCGGGCGGGTCGCACGTTTGCAGCGAAGCTATGTGGGTGTAGGTACAACAGGGGTCGAGGCACGCGCGCGCAACGACAGCGACACTCTCGATTAAAACGTTTCGTGGCCCGAAGCTCGCCTCGCCCGAATAATAATTACCAGTTAGGAAACGGATGCAGAGGGGTAGGTTTACCTGGTTTTTATTTTCAATTACTGTTTTCCCTATGACACTGATTTAGAGGGTCTAATCAAGGGGATCGTTTACACATAATTGATATTTGTACATATAGTATACGTCATCTATTATTTTTGTAAATTTTAATAAAACAATTTTACTACATCTCATTAGGCGCATCCGATGTAATTACATTTATACTTGAGAATCCTAAAATTTATCAGTCAATTATAAAGCGTTAGGGATCGAGAAAGCGTGTAAGATTTTCTTTCATAAATTAATACAGCTGCCAGACAGAGTTCTGATGAATTCGTGTAAACGCACTAACAGAATATCTGTAAGAATTAGCCGCGAATATTTATAAGCGTAATATCACAACTCCATTTCTTGCTACGTTAACAAATGAGAAAGAGATTATAGTTCGTCGTCTTAGGCGATAAAAAATTTCTAATTGTTCGTTGCATGCAGCGAGGGTGTTGCCTGGTTTGTTTACGCGGCTATTACCTTGGGCATAGACAAAAGACGAGCGGAATAAGGGTCGCGGGAACGTAGCGTAGTAAGAAGGTTTTGGGTGTAGCGCAAACGCTCTGCACAGTGGACTTTCCCGGTCTCTACGGTACGTACCATTCTCGCAATATAATGTAATGCGAGTTCGTAGTACTAATTAAAAATACGTTGACTATCCTCTCCCAGGTATTTTCTCCCCTGATTCCTAATTCCGCTCTGAAATACAAAAACCGCTATTGATAATTCGCGTCGGAGCGTAGCCCAAAGTTTATCCCAATCAATTATAATTACGAAGTAACACCAGCGCAAAGTGAGTAAAAATCTGACGTCAACACGCCGCCGGAACCCCTTTGTTCTCCGGAGGAATTCCACCCTCTTGATGAAAGATCAGTGTTTCAAATTTCGGAGGGATGGTATATACCGAACGGGATGAGAAGATTGTTTCGTGCCACAACGAGATTAACGAATCGCATATTGTAATCTCATTCTAAATTGAAAAGGAAAGATTTTGAATCTTGAGGGCTTAGGGTTGAACGCAAAATATCGAGCAATGATCCCCGCACAAAGGTCCGAACGGTTTATGAAGTGAAAACTCACGCGTTGATATCCGTCTGCTATCCTCGGGGATCATCACCGTTGAACGAGTCGATGAAGGCTAGTGTCAACGCTGTGCATTTCCCAGGTTCTGCAAACTTCAGGATCCACAGTGCAGAGTACTTCGGATTTTTTATACGCGAGACGCACACCGCACGCGAGACTTTCGCCTTACGCCTCTCGCCTCTCGCACTCGGTTTCGGGTAGCCGGTATAACTGAGCCCCGCCGACTCGCACGGAACACGGGTATGGACCCACGGCACAGGGCGTGGGCAAGTGTACATTGATTTTCAAGGCGCGCGCATCCCGCCCGCGCGATCTGCTCCTGTCCATTCACAGATAAGTGAACGCATTCATCTTTCGAATTAGCCGCTACCTCTTCCCGGAGGCAGAGACCCCCTTCCCGCCCCTCCAGTCCCTCTTCGCGATCTCGCCCGGCACTATACGTGTGCCCTACGACGGCCCTACGAGAGCCATGACGTCCCCTTTCGCTCCAGAGTCATTCTCTCTACGTCTTGATTCATGATGCTCGATGACCCTATACTCCGATTTTCAGATAAAGGTTGGTAAATTGATGCGATGATTGGGATGATCTCTAGCTATTTATATGGGCCATTCCATGCCAACTAGGAAAGAAGAAATAAGGGTAGACTCTACAGGTCGGATTGGCACAGAATGCCCCGTACGAACTTATTATTTATTAGAAGTGTTCCGCGCTGACGTACTGAGTAAAAAGAAGGCTATTTACTCAGGTACCATTGTGGCATTATTTCGCGAGAAAAAAAAAAACGAAAAACAAACAAGGTTCTGTCAAAATCGCCCATCGCCCATCGACTCAACGATTATCTTACGACAGCTATCCTGAAGTGTATCTCTTCTAAAACGCTGATGATATAGTCTATCTGATTTTTCACCCTCGGATGAATGAGTCACGCTTGCAAATGAGGTGAAAGCGAAAGGGTCATTCATTGCTGCGGCAATAAGTAACAAATGAATTCAACTATGCCAGAATTTAAGTCGAGAATTCTGCCCGCCTGTTGGTGACAAAATTAGTTCGTTACGTTTTCGTCGAGCGGTTGTGGGATGGCGCCACCTGTTGGAGCGATTGGTAACTCCGCCTCGGAGTACATTTAGAAGCTATACTATCGGTCGAAAACGTAGAACCGTTAAACTGATGTTAAATTGTACCGCATTGTGATATGACCTACCGGTTGCGAATTGTAAGGTGCATTACAGCGATTCTAGCGTCAAAATCGTTGAATTCTGCGTGTTGTTATTTTTTACTTCACTTCTTTTCGATCTGATTGGGAGCCTGAATTACACATCGTATTTGTGATGTCGATGAAAATTGGTGAGATCAGACAGAAAGTGAAAGAAACCTCAATTTAATACGATGGATTATGAGTTCGGCATTGAGCGTTGAGATTGGTCCTGGCACATCCAGAGCTATAGTTTTGGTACGATGCAGTCCGAACTGCCCGCCGAGGAGTGCAACAAATTAAATGTCAAGGTAGTAGCGTGAGCGTTCTGGTAACTTTCGAACAAACATCATCACAGTGGCAACATTCTATGTTGGCTTTTTCAATAATAGCTGCAGACTTATTTACCGACTATAATATTCGTGTGTTTGTATACAGGTAGCTACTACACGTACACAGCCAGACGTTTCGATAAAATGAAACCTAACGGAATATGAATAAAAGTGTCCCGAATATGAACATAAAATATTATCCTCATTCGTAGTATACAATATATGCAATAATTGCATGTAATAGAGAGTTGAGAAATTTCATTCGGCAATAATTTACGCCACTCTACAGCGTAACCTTTACGAGTTAGTCGGCGATCGTTTTTAAAAGAGCAATTCAGTCGACCCCACAGAGTGCTGAAAGTCGAAGAGCTGATAATTTAATCACCAGTCGGGTCAGTTGGTCTGCGGGGAGCCGGTTCGTTGTGGGATAAAACGAAAAAGGATCACCGATGAAACACATATAAAGGCGTATGATTTCGCTGCGCTCGTAGGCTCTCAGACCGAATATCTAGAGATCGGTGACTAACCAGGCAGGTATCTCGCCAAACCGGCGCCAAAGTGCGAAAACAGTCGTAGAAGGCCTGTGCAGCTCTACTCTTCGCAACAAATTAGTGAAGGATCAAACTAACAGAGACTTTGTTGCAAATGGTTTATTCTGCAGCAGCAGAGGAGGAGAGATCTGTAAATTCGGAGGAGAGCACAGTACCACCTCCGCATCCGGTGCGTTTGGATTCTTGAGGACAGTCGTTGTACCGTTGGGTATTGCGGAGCGTCTGCAACACCGTAATCCCCACCAGTCTAACCGCCTCGCGACGAGATGTTCGATTTGCCTCAGAGGACCGGGTCTCTCGCAATCAGCCCTCCTTCGGTCAGTGGAAGTCTGGTAGGCGCCAAAAGTTGGCGGAAAGTTGCGGCTGCAGTTAATTCGCCGTTCCCCGAAGTTACCTGGGCTACTGCAGCCGCTGCAATCTCCATTCGTAAGCTGGTCAAGGTTTGCGGAAAAAGATCGTTTCGCGAGCCATATACCATCGTCTCAGAGTGGAAACGAAACTTAGACGTTACAGTGGGGCATACACACACATGGACCGAGCTGCTGCTGCAGTGCGCGAAAAACTCCGCCGCTGTGAACGCAATCGCTTGATTACCGAGATCGTCGCAGGACTTAGTGTGATAAGTTATTTTATCTCTCGTCGTTAAGTTCGCAAAAAAACTTGTTCATGCCCGGCATATGGTTAGCAGATTGCAGACCAGCACAGCTCCTACTCCACTCGTCAGAAAGGTGAGTATAGTATACTTGTATACGTATAGGTACTTGGGATAAGTGAGTTGACTTTTGTTTGACGGTGCAGCTCTCAGCCTGACTCAAACTCGAATTGAATGATTATCGCAGTCACTAAGGTGCAGAAGGTTGCAGATTTTGAACCGTCGCCGACGAGTGATTGCTGGAAGAAGGATTTCGAGTACACACATGCGAAACTGCACACATGGACAAAGATAGTGAAAGAGAGAAAGACAGAGACAGCGATGTGAAGAGAGGCGTCTAGAAGTTGCGAAGAGGTAGCGAGAAGAGGTGTGGGTGTGATGATGTGAGTGTGTGGAGTCTTGGCGTGCATATAAAGGCTATAAAACTACAAACCCACACGCGGCGCCAGGCGACACGCGCATCCTGCAGCCATCAGTAATATAAAAACCGGCTTACCTTTCGAAAACAAGTTGTATTATCCCGAATTATTTTTAGCCGCTTTGTCCGCCGCATATAAGAATGTTAATGTTCAATTCGGAACCCGATCGCGCGTCGGCATTCGTGACGAAAGTCAATTCCTCGCTACCCGGCCCGCAGCCTGAGCTTGACCCATAACGTTGGCAACCTCGTTACAACAAACTATTCGAAAATACTGTATCGGTGCGGCTGAAATGTTCCATGTATCGCACATTGCGCAGTGATCCGGAAACATCTGTGAAGAACCGATAATGTCGAATCGCGTAACGGTGTCCGTACGATCTTGCAATAATTAGTTAGTCGCACATATGTTTCCTGCATGAAAAAAAAAATTACACATTGTAAAGTATAAAAGCGTACGCGACTGGGTGCGGGACCATTCGCATCGGAAGCTCACACCCGAAGCCGCGATGTAAATTACTAGAAATTTCGTGAACTCGCCGAGGCGATCAGACTCGTTGGAAGTGAGGAGAAGCTATCTCACAATCAAAGGTTGTTCAAAGTACTCGGAAGTCGTTAGAAGTCTCTTAATTACGAACTCGCCGGAAGGCGCTGAAACCATTAAGAACCCACGAAGGTCATCCGGAATCACACGTTCGAAGTCGATAAAAATCCATCAGAGATTTAACCCACCACTGCAAATTTCGAAATAACTTTCATGCTGCCTCTTAGATCAGTCATTGCACCCCGAATTCAGGTGAACCACCACGTTGGTACCCAGAGCTAAGTGGCCGAACGTTGTTTTCACAACATGTTGTTACTGTTCCTTAACGAGTGATTCGAATTTGTATGGGACACGGCGCCTGCTGGTAGATAAATTTAAAACGGAATTGTGAAGTACTGAATTATTCAAACAATTGAACGGTATCTCCGGGCATACTGCCTATGCGGAGTATTTTGACGATGTATCTATCCATCCATCGTCCATATGTTTATCACATCCATAATTGGTACGGGTACATATAAGTATATGAGCTCTGAAGCTACATGTGTATCGCCATGGATTATAGGCTGGGTAACATCGAATCAAGTGGAATTGCCCATTTCCTTGAGGAATAAATTGGCAGTCGCGACGCCGAGCGTATTTCAGGGTAATTAGCGAAGAAGATAAGAGGTTGACCGATGGTCCAATAAAATCGCGTACAAGGTGGATTTTGCTCAACGATGCGCACATAAGCTTTGCAAGGACGCGTACCGGTGGACAGTGGATATTCAGGTTGATGGGAATAATTCCGGTTCTTGAAGCGGCGCACCGTTACGAGCGTGTCGCCGTCGTGGTTCTCCTCCACTTTTCCCTTCCCCTCCTCCTTGTCCTTCCCTCCTCTGCACTCTGCGGCAGACTCTCCTGCGGTCGCGATAATTGGCGTCGTTTGCCGTGACGTCAGAATCGCGGGCCCCTCGCGGAATCGTCCTTGGAATTTTTCAGCTGCTTTCGTCTTGAAAACACGATGCGAGAGTGTGTCCCTCGACTGGAATATCCTCTGCACATGTACGGATACCGACGACCGCTTCAATGTGTCGACCGGCGTACCTATAAATAGCTGTGAATCGCGGGACGAGAGGAAACGGGGGGAAAACAGTCTTCTGTTCTCCCGTCATTCAACTCTCCGCGTGTCTCTCAATGACGCGCGCCCAAATCTCCAGACAAAGATACACCTGAATTCCTAGAACGCCGAATAATACATTTCACCGCTCCGCCACGATTTATTGCTTATTTTTCGACAGGGAATAAGAGCCGAATACGCGGCATTCGACGCATAGTCGTAGTCGGACGGGCTTGACCTCATCCCAGCGTGTGAAGAAGGAAAAAGAGCCGAAGACGCCGTATGGAGTTTGCAGGAAAAGAGAGCAGCCTGATTTAGCCTCTCCTAGGCTTTGTCTGTACCAAGAGGACGGAGACATAGCCTAGAATAGGTTAGGTCAGGGCTCGAGGTCGCCGCGCCTGGGATCATTTATTCGCAAGGACTCCACGGGCGAATGCAGCGGCTCAAGCCTCAAGGTCGAGGAGTTGAAAGTCACGCACGTTCCCCCTACCCGATACTTTGATCCCACCATCATCAGACTCCCTCGTCGACGGAAGTGCCGAAATATTTCTCTACAGGTATGAAGAAGGAAAAGAAGGAGGAGAAGGAGAAGGAGAGCCTGCAGAAAAGCCGGTGGACCCCGCGGACCTGCGGGACGAATGGTATAAAAAGGAGGGATTCTCGTCGGCAGAGTTCATCGAACGTGTTCCCCTGATCGTTGACTCAATCTCCTATGATTGCACCGATCGGTATACCCATTGCAGAAGAGTATTAATTACTCTTCTTAGGCACATTGCGTCGTCACCTGTCGTCGCATGTGTTGAAAATTCGAAAGCCGTGGAACGATACTCCGGGTGTATCGGGTAAATCTTACGTTACTTTCGAAAGAAAGAGCTGAAAGCGAAAGAACTGTAAGAAGCGAAAGTTGCAATCTGCAAGTTGGGCTTGTTCATTTATCGTTCGACCTTTAACCTTATATCTCATTTTCACCTGATCTTTGGTTTTGTAACTGGTCCTGGGAGGACGGGCGAATACCGATAACCGTTTAGGCAAAATGACTCGGAAGTCAATCTTCGTTGGGCGATGGCGATCACGGTTACTTTTTAATCATATATGATTACTTTTCAGAGGGTTGGTGCAAATATGCACGTATGTATCGGTATACTTGAGAAGAATGCCACTTACTGCGCAAGGTATACGGTTCCATCCGTCCATCTGCCCATGACGTACACTGCAGCGGGACTAGGCCCCAGTTTTTCGTTTTTTTCTCAATCGTCATTAATACTACACGGTAGTACAGGTTCATTGTTGACAAACAATCGCTGATGTTCTTTAATCGACACTCTTACGAACTTCCGAACGATTACAATTCGACGCAAAACTCTTTTTTACTCATTCCTTCCTTTGTCAACTACGAGAAAATGTCTTCTCGCCCATTCATTCCCATTCAAAGTGCAATGGCGTTTCACCCTTGTCACACATTGTCGAGCAGGGCTCAAAGCGTGAAGGGAGGTACTTTGTATTGTAAAAAGCCAAAGAGTGATCGCCAGACATTATGAGTTTGTGGTAACTGGTGAAGACCATTTAGGATTAACTTAAAGATGAAAGAAAGGAACGAAGCACCTAGAGTTCATTATTTTCATTAATCTGAAAAAAGTATGTATAGTATAGTTTTATTAAGTCAATATAACAAGGCACTGCGGTGCTGTGTAACAAATAAATATAAACAGCTAACTATATTAATAGTGTTGACGTACGAGTTGATTCGCCATTGAGCACACATGTGAATACGCTATGCATATATCTATTGATGGCAGCCGAACTGCTGGTGCACATTATGTGAATGTGGGATAGAAAAGCAGTTTTTAAATATAGGTATGTAGCATACTCAGCGTGAATTACGCTCGCGACACTCGAGCTAAAGAAGGAAAAACAAGGTACAAATGACATTTGAATATCTATAGTAGTATGAGAATGAAATTAACGCTCATTTTTTATGACGTGTGTAAGTTATTCTAGGAGTGTTGGCAATCAGGTGAAAAAAGGTTTTTCATTCGAACGAACAAAGGGAATACGAGCCACGGGTTCGAACATTCGAGAAGCGATCGAACATTTCGTCGAACCACGATTGTTCACTTCCCAATGATCGTTGATTAGATCAATTTTGACCGACGGACTCGATTTAGAAAACAATTTGAACATCGGGATCGCAATGGTTGAGTCGACGATGTTTTAGTTCTTCTTCAAACCTTTTTCGTCAAATTAGCCCACTCGCAACATTTATCCTACCTTTCCTTGACATATCTTTGTTAAAACAGCTATGAGAAAAACTGTATTTTGATTATATTGTAACGCCGAGGTAGCAGTTTCAGACAAATACATCGAACTACACACTCGACGTCATGACTCTACATTTCGTCTGCAGCAGCTCTGAGAATGCTCGACACTTGTGACCTTTTTCTCAAAAAAAAAAACAAAAAACAAGAAACGGACAGATGGAATACAATCATATGTTTAAATTTAAATAGACGACGTTCAAGCTGAGTAAATAAATACATAAATAATTAAATAAATAAATAAATAAATAAATAAATAACCGTGAAATGCCGAATGAAAATTGCATGTGAGAAATCTCTTGAAAATTCGATAATTTTGATATCGGAATCGATGTAGTCTCGTCTCGTATTACTACCATATACAACAATCTCGCTGGCCACTGGCGTTGACTAGGGATTTGAAGTGTCCAGGGAAGGTAAAACTAAAACTATGTATATCGATGCTGAAGAGGTGCAAAATTCCCAGGTATTGTTCGACGGAGAGTGAACCGCGTCTGTTTCTCCAGGAAGGCGATAAAGATCGAGCATTCTCAATGAAACTGGCAAAACTTAATAAATAGTTGACATACGTATAACGTAATGTTACTTCTAGGATTCCGAGTAATCTTCACCGTGAGCTCCGTACGCGAGATCCTGCGCGTCGTCGGATGACCGTCCCCAGTAGCCGCCGGAGTGCTCGTCTTCGTGATCGTAGTGGTGCTGGTGCTGAGCATGTTCGTAGTAAATAACCTTCGACGGATGCCCGCCCTTTTTGAGGTCGAGCCAGAAGCGCGCAGCGTTCAATATGAGGCTGAGCAAGGCGATCCCGAAGAATTTCACCTGGAGATGAGTGGAGAATAGCTGCAGAAGGAGGCTGAGCTTCGCCTTGAGGACCATAGCGACCATCAATATCTTCTGCAGGGCCTTCTGCTTCTTCTTCTTACCCAACTTCTTCTTTCTCGCCTCGCCTACAGCGTTTTTTAGACAAAAATAAATTAATCGATGCGCGGGCCATCGCACTTTGATATCGATCAATAACTAAAGTCTACCTAATCGTAAATGTCGAGGATTATCCTAATAATAAATTTGTTTTACCATCCGTGAACAAGCAGTTGACCACCCTTACCGGCTGAAGGTAAAGCAGATTCGCGGGCACAGATTCGAAACGGAGAAGGGGCAACGTGATACACTTATCGGCACCTGCTGTCCGCGCGAAACGTGCGTGGGTAGAATTTCCGGTTCACATACGCACAGCTCAATCCGGCGTGTCATTATTAATTCCGTACCGGTATCACGGTCGCGGATATGCCGAAATGAATAATGATTATTCACTACCAATGTCCTAGATACGCGTATCTCCGAATTGGAACCGTTGACATCGATATGCCGTAATCTACCATTAGCCGGGCCTATGATTGTTAGCTTAATAAGGCGGCCTAACGCCCACGTGGAGGCTGGGAGACCAGTTTTGATACGACTGCATGATTAGGAGCCGGAAGCAGACACGAGGAGAAAAGGATGAGGGGGGGAGAGGTGGATATCTTTGAGACATCATATTACCGTTAATAGCGTCGCATATAAGGGGCGCAAGAGGAAGAGGGAGAGTACTGAATATGGACGTGCGCGCGCATATGTTTGCAGGACTTCTTCACCGGTGAATTTTTACGATCGGCTTGACACATAAACCGAATTCCATTCGCTTGACCACTCCGACAAATTTCCAGACTGCCTCGTGACATGATTAATCGTGTTCACGTTCCTTGATTCGAGATCCTAACCGCTACTACGGCTAATTGCAAGACAAATATCGACGATGGTAACTGGACTCGGAAATGTGGCCAATGAAAAAGCGTACGTTTGCCTGTTACGTATAAACGTGTTTCATTCTGACCGGTATGAAGTTGGCCCCGCAGTCTTCTGTCTTTGCCCTTCTCTATAGAACCGCGAAGGAAAGAAGGAGGCAGACGAACGCGGGGCCAACTTCCCACCGGTCGGAATCTAACGCGCCAGGCGTACAACATCCATCGGGAAATGAATACAATATCAAACATTCCCGGGCCTTTCGCATGCCAAACATATGTCGAGTTTTTTTTTTTTTTTTTGTTTCACGCAATCTTAGCATTCCTCTAATAAAAATAGTAGCTCTTCAAAGTATAATCATCAGGGTAAACTTATGTATGTGTGCCGAGTTAATCTGTAGCACATTGAATTCCTACTTTACCGTACGCCAACTGTCACGAACAGTTGAGCCGCAAACGATCCGAGGACGATATCAAATTTCAAACCTTATCTTTCTGGGTCTCGTACCCCACATGGGTTCCCCTATTCGGGATAAAGCACGACTAACAGTAAAGCCCGCTACACAATGCTAGGCAACAAGAAATATAAACAAGGAATAGAAAATAGAAAATAATGGGCTTCGCCTAAGACAATATTCGACACGGTATTATAAAGTAACGATTGACTCATCGCACGGGTTCTCACCGCTCTGATACGTAAAAGCGTCGGAAAATTCATCAATTCATTCTCCTTTCAAACTCAGACCGCGATGCACACCACAGATGACTTTCGCTGACACCTGTTACGTTCGATAATGGCGATTTCCCACGCCGCGGAGATTAATTGATGAAATTGAGATAAAGGTCTCGGAGATCCCGGACCGGAAACAACAGATTTAAAGCGTGGCAGGTGAAAAGAATCACCGATCTTTTTCCCTCTCCTTTTTCCGCAAACACTTTCCGACTTCGTATCAGCTCCCTGAACTCTTGCGGTCGCGGTAAAATCACGGACGAAAGGTCGTCGATCTTTATAGTAAACTATTTGCAGACGTGAGAGTGATGATGCGTCGAATAAAAAAGTCAGACCTCTACAGCGCGGTAATTTATATCCGCTCACGAACCTCTTTCGGACGCCGTATACACCTATAATAATGTTTCACGGATGAGTGCGCGTGTGTGCTGTTTTTATGCATGTTTTTAACTATACGTGCAGGCATATGATTGTTTAATCGTGTATTTTAAACTTTAGTTAGTATAGCGCGCGGTGTATGAACGATACATATACCTACTCTCAAATTACAGTTAGTCGAAAGCGACCTCATCAGAATTATATCCACGGTCAACCTTATATTCGAGGACTACAGTGGTACGGATAACTGCATAGGATTCGTGCGAATAGTCATCCTTGCCTGTGCATTATACGCGGATGTGGGAACGAAGGAGTTAGGTAACTCCGAGCACCAAAAACCGAGAACCGTAGAGCGCCCCGATTCCAAGGGATCAGATCATTCGCACGAGATAAAACGAGGACCGCGCTAAGCTTCCATCGCAGAACCGGTGACCTGGTAACCCACTTGCTTGTTTTCTGCTCCTTCGTTTCTCACTTGGTGCCCGCTTGTTTTGCTCCTTCTCCTTCCGCGCTCTGCCCTCCGCATGCCCTTCGTTCCGTTTCTCGCGAAAGTTCAAAGATCTTTGATCGTTTCAAGTCCGACTCTCGGACCCGTACACTTTTTTTATACGCGGTTCCCAGACTCTGATGGAGAGTGAAACGGTCCCATCTCTTTCTTTCGGATCGATTTCTATTTCTCTAATTCCATGTCCTGCTGCTGAACGATATCATTAAGAATTCGCAGCCCGAAAAACTGGGTCTAAGAAACCGCGCGAGATTGCTGCCCAAAATGATTTCAATGATTTAAACTAGAGCACAATGCAAGCTCTGATCGCTCTAAATTCAATCACAGTTGCATAAGACCAATCTGCTTGCCACGATCAGTAGAAAAGATTCGTTCCGTTTTGGGGAACGGTTCGAGCTTCTAGGATTTAAGTTCCGTTTGAACTTAACTTGGGGGTTGGAAGTAAGGACGACGAATACCAAATCCTGAGTAGAGTAGACAACAAACGCGATGACGAATGTCCGCACAGCATTGCTCAGAGCTCATTTAAGATGATTAACTATTACAGTATCGATCCAGCTACATGCAAGATCGTCTCTCCAAACTAGAATCAATATGCTGATGAACAGGTGCGGTCAGAGAATGAACACGAGAAAAAAGTTATCTGTGGCAGACTGTAATCATTGACCGGAATTTGTGGTTCCTTTTGAGGAGCCCCTACCCCGGACAGTGTAAAAAAATGGGCCAAACAAAAACACACATAGACACATGTGTAAATTTGTATCCAATGAAGAGAGAAGCTGACCTACATTTCGCATGAATCAAACTCGAAATCAGTAATGAAATTCGTCTGCCGTATAGGCTTTTTTTTCTAAAAGGACTATTTTCAACTCTTGATTCGGATATCTTGAGCACCGGAGGACCCATCAAACTAAAATTTTGAGAGTGGTGGAACATGTAATTGCTGCAACAACCTTGAGTTTTTAGTGCTCTCGTAAAAATCCGATAACGCATTTCATTTCATTTTCATCGAAGAACTTAACAAAATTATCAATTCAAGACACAACCCTTATAACAACCCGCACTTTTGTTCATCGGATTCATAGGGAAACGTAGCGCGTGAAAAAGGGATTCTTTCACCGATTCTGAGCTTATTTTTTGCAAGATGTTGTTCAAGTTTTACCGTCGATCACACGTGTGCGACTTGTACAGATTGTCTGTAGTTAGGGGGTTTCCCAGTTAATCATAGTCATTGACTCGCGTTTTCATGCTACTGACTAGTTTTCTCTGTCACAACAGTTGTTAATTTTATTAACGGTTACGAGCTTGCATTAAGTCCATCGGTCAACGTTTCTTTGCGTCAATTGGGTCTCAGACACTTAACACGACTGCTGGCAAACTATTTCCCGTCACGCGACGAACGTGAATGCGTGAACTGTGGCGATACCATAAACACCCGTAGAGTGACACGGCATGATCTCACGCTTCGGGTTTTTGATAGTCCCTTGGAATCAATTAGCAGGAATCATCCAACGTAAAGAAATCGACGCGACGTAAGGATCATACTTCAAGCGCAATGAACGTTAACAAATCAAGGCCACTAATAATTAAATTAAGAGTAAGTTCTTTACCGATATCTTTCGAGTCCTCTACGGCTTCTTCAACCTCGTCCTCCGGCTGATCGCTAAGGCCCAGTGCTGCATCGACAGCCTCAACCCCTTGGCGAAGTGCGTCCCTC
Source organism: Tenthredo distinguenda (assembly GCA_947538915.1). Classification (NCBI taxonomy): domain Eukaryota; kingdom Metazoa; phylum Arthropoda; class Insecta; order Hymenoptera; family Tenthredinidae; genus Tenthredo; species Tenthredo distinguenda. The sequence continues at coordinate 29,850,323 of OX384531.1, forward strand.
GTCGTAGCGATGACCTGGCTGATTTGTGGTTCTGTGGGTTCGTTCTGCATTTCGTCAAGTTGACTGTCTATCCTCTGAGCTGCACACTCGACAATGTTTTCTTCGAAGAAGCAGGATAAGGTCGAGTTTTTGGGGTCAGATTGCGCCAACGCTGAGTTCCACGTGCCGGCAAGGGCCGCTACGCTGAGAAGGACCAAGATCAAAGTCCTAAATGACCCCATTTTCACGAAGTTTAAATGTTACTGCGAGTTAGATTAAATTCTCGACAACGCGCACCGAGCTTTTTTCTTCACTCAAGAGAGCCGAGGATGTAGTGCAGCCGACGTGTCGTCAGTTTGTCCATATATCGAGGAGCGTGGTGGTCCCCCTCCATGAGGAGTACAGGTACTACTACCTGACGCTTTCTATTGAGCGATGGTGCTTGCTCATGGATTGGGGATCAGGGCCTCACAATTGGATCCGATGATCATTAGTTATGTGGTGTGAGATTCAATCAGAAGACTCCAGAACGTTTGGCAGAATTAGTTACTTATTTTTAATTACAGGCATCAAGCTGAGAACGTTGCGGATTCTCGCAAAGGATAAACTAACAGAAGAGTCTGTTATTATTCTGAATTAAAAATGTAGCTCTGATATGACCGCATTATGTTTGGCTAAACCATAAATATCTTCATCCCAACTATATTTCTCACCCCTTCTCTCTAGGCGATTGGTAAGATCAATTAAATGTGCGTCCATACATATATACATATGGAGCTGCAGATACGAGGCAAGAGAACAACCTGTATTGATCATGTATACATATGCATACGTGTACTCTTGAGTACGCCTCATGAGTGAGAAGAACGGAAGAAGGAAGGAAGGAAGAAGAAAAGTTGCTGGTGCGGGGCTAAGGAAGGCTTGCGCAATGCTGGGCTAACTGTACCATGGACGATTCTGTTACAATTTGTTATAGTCAGAGATGATGGATGCGCAGAGAGTGGTCAAAGACATCTTGATCATGCAAACAGTACTGAGTACGGAGGTAGGTATCGCGCAAGCGTATCTCGATAATCACGTCTGTGGGTCGCGGGTATTCGGAAATTACTTGAAATCCTCTTGTATGTACGTAACATATACAGGAGAGCCTGATCGACGAGTCTCTAACGACAAGTCCTCAACGAATCTCTCCTGTAGATACTCACGACCAGGTGCGTGGACATTGTCCATGTGCGTGATATTATACACACGTACACGAGTAGCCGGTAAAACGGACTTTAACCCAGTACCAGCAAGAGCCAAGAACAGTGACAGCAGGCGTGCTAGAATTTGGCCCGATTTCAGTCCATCGCCTACATTTAATTGGCAGCGAGGAAGCAGCTGACGAACGGAATATAATGATAATTGCATAAAACATAAAACGACGGTTCAATACGTACACGTAGGTATTTGGCGAGAAGACCTTCGACAGTAAAGAAAAAATGCATATTCATTCAGCGAGAAAATCGCCTTGTTTACATAAAGTCTCCAGAGGGAATTATAACAATCGAGCATTCGAGGAATAACGACGATTAAAAGCCGGTGGTAGGGTGCAGCGTGTATCCTATATGCAGGAGGGAAGAGAAAATACCCTGCTGACAATGAATTGTACGATTCGATTTTCGGAAAGCAGCAAAGCAGGCGTAGACGCAGCACAGCCGGTAAAGACGTGCCAGAATTTGGGCCGGTTTCACTCTACCTACATTTGATGAACGAAGCTGCTAGCCGGCTGCTACTGAACATGGATCATAATATGCGAGCACCCCACATTTCAGACTTCACGCGATACATCCAAGGTGTACATGCCGCGAGCCCTGAGGGTACGCGTATGTTGGTGTGTATGGCGTACACCGGGATTTCGAGCCATGCGAAATTTCCCTCGCTACAGCTTTTAGCTGTGTCTTTCATGATTATAGTCTCTGAGATCCCAATGATGTTACGTTATCTGTATACCATACATGCATCATGTGCATTGTACAGCATGATATATGTCGACCGCAACTTTATTAACTTCATTATCGTAATATGCGTTTCAATTATTTTATTGTTATTGGTTACACTATAATGAAGAAGCCACAGAATGTATGTTACATAATGATCGTTGTTGAACATAAGTTCTCCCTGCTTTCAAACGCTGGTCCAAGGAGGAATGACCGGTTTGGGCACCACCGGATCGGATATCAGTGATGTATTGGACACGAAGTAAACAGGATACAAGAAATCGAATTTAGGAAGGCCACGTATCGATTGGATGCGCAAGGCCGAATTAATTCACAAAAAATTTTATTCGGCCACAGTACGATTCATAATTTGCGAACAGTTCCCGTCTGGGCCCAATAGTTGTTTAAACATGACGAATTACATTTGGGACGACCTGATTGAACGCAAGAAAATAAATTGTTTCCGAATGCAACTGTTGCGTCTGACGAATCTAGGAATAATGATCAATGTACAGAATACCTGATTAGGCAGACATTATTTGTAAAGTAGGGTCATAAAGTTTTTTTTTTTTTTTTTAATAGTCGCAGAGCCGTAAGTTGCCTTGGAAGTCTTGTCAGTGGTGACGTCACAGCGATGAGTCTGTGTACTTTAGGCGGAATCGACACCACCGCTGTTTCAAAACTGAACAACTTTTACTTCTAGTGAAGTTACGATCAAAAGTTTACCCACCACGCCCACGATACCACCATTTTTTTCGGTGACTGGTTAAAAGTACACTATACCGTTCCTTTTCACGATTTCTAAAAACCAAATATACATACTTGCCTCTTCTCATATTTAAGAGGAAATTGTAAATACATACGGAAATTCTTATGAATGGCTGCCTGTATCCCGGCATAGATTCTTTTACATACTGTATAGGATTATTGTTGGATACGTGTAGCGCGTGCAGGAATGAATCCACTTATTTCTACATTTGCATACGTAGGGTTTGCGAATAAAACCGCAGTAATTACGGGATAGAAAACTCCGAGACTAGCTATGTGTGAATAGTTTAGTAGAATAGGTGCAGCGATATTATTTCCAAGTTTTATTAAAAATTCACGAGATCGATCGAGCTCGAAGGCTACATGGAATATTCAAATGTTGATATGGAAGAAAAAAGACTGCGTCTTGAGGTAAGGTATCTCAACGCACTCTTCCCCTGACGGCTTTTTCGAAACGTATTTTAACAGTTTTCGACCGTATTTTGCGTGTATTCTCGTGGTATTGGTATTATCAGCGTGGCAGTACCGTCTGAAAACGGGGCTTGTACCTTCTCAATACAGTATTTTGGCGCTCCTTGGCATACCGTATCCGAACAGTTGGTAGAGGGTCTGCAAACCGAATGCCCCTCAATCAAACTACCAATGAAATACCTTTTGCAAACGGTTAGACTGCAGTATGCAGAACGTCTTTCGACCGTATTTGGACCGTTCCCATACGGTATGGTTTTCGATAATACGGTATGTATACTTTTTTGTTTTATCTCATTATACGAATTTTATAACGAAATCCACAAGAACTGTGTCGGAATGATTGTTGACAATTTGAGATATTCGTCTGATAAAATTTTTTTTAAAGAAATTGGAAATATTTTAGGTACATTTGGTGGATTGGGATTCCGGTACAATAAACGAATTCCAAAGACAATCGCATATCAGTATGAAAATAATTTATTTTGCATTGTATATTAATTGACAATATTAAACGTACGAAGCGTACGAAGGGAATCGTAATATCGCATACACGATTTTACAAACTATAAATAGTAAGGAACGTACGAAGTACGAAGGGAAGCGCGAAGTCGTATACACGACTTTAAAAACTCTAAAGTAAGTGAAACGTAATAAGTACGAAGGGAAGCGCGATGTCGCACGACTTTAGAAACTAAATGACTCTGAACTTACGAAGTCCGAAGGGAAGTTTCTAACTTGTACGCTTGGCGTGTTTGATTATGACCGATATGAAGTTGGCCCCACTGTCTTCTGTCTCTTTCTTTTCCTATGTAGCCATGAAGGATAGAAAAGGACAGAAGACTGTGGTGCCGACTTCATATCGGTCAAAATCAAACACGCTTGGTGTACACTTAACATGCAGACATTCGTTCCGTCGCACAAGTCGCTCCTCACTTCCGACTCGCTGTCTTTAATTGAAATCTCTTGTTCTTGAGCCAGTCGCTTGCCCAGGATGAGTGGTTATTGAAAACAATAAACTGTAATTTTTCGATGACAATTAATGAGGTAGTGTGAATCACGCGGTGCAACTATGTTGGCGACACTCACCGCCTTGGTGGCAGTCACAAGTTCGATAAATAGATATATGGATACACAAGAAAAGTAGTTAGATATATACGTCACGCCTGTGTAGCAACGGAATAGACTGGAATATTCGATTCGACTCCATTGCATATGGCCGCGGTGGACGCGTATGAGGTGAGACTGCTGGGCTACTGGCGAACAAAGAAGTGATCCTACTACGTGAAAATTGTTACAAATTCCGTGATTACGCCTCTTATGGAAGAGACGACAAAGGACGAAGCCGAAGGATTAATCGGAACCTGAAGGAGGAAGCAAATGCGAGGTAAGTATGCGATACGATTAATATGTATGAAGATATAAATAGTAGAACGGTTGGACGTTGAAACCGTTATGCTGTCGCGCCGCCATAATTACGAGCTCTCTGTTGAAATCAGTCGTTACGAAAATTGCTTAACTTCCTCAACTCTCGTGTGTATGTAGCGTTCAGGTATGAACTACGTAGAGCCGTTGTACAATACCTTGATATACCCGCGTTGAAATGCGATGAAAATTTTGAGGCATAACCTAGAATATAGTAGGTATGTACACTAGGTGTGTTTGATTATGACATATATGAAGTTGCATGCGCCCAATTCTTTTGTTCTCTTTTTCCCTATACTTATACTAGCAAAAGAGAAGACGGACGAATTTGGGTGCAACTTCATATGTGTCAGAATCCAACAAATGTAGTATACACTCGGCACCGTGTACCGCCATATTCGCATGTTGATAATTTTCAGGTAGATGACTACCATCAAAGGAGTGCGCGAACGTGCGATACAACGGGACATGCGGCGATACCGGGAGGAAGCGTAGAAGTACCGAGCTCGTTCCAGTCTCATCCAGATGCCATTTCACAAGAGAGAACGCCGTCGGAAGATAATGTATTGTACGCGGATCCGTCCGGTGTCGTGCTACTATTGTAATGATCGGAGGTTAGCATTAACATACGTACGCCATTTGCTATTAATGGTATTAAAGGTTGATAATAATGAAAATTCATTAAAATCGTTTATTGAAATTGTTCAGGTACCACGGATGATGCGGTAACGCGAATGGACTGCAAACGCACCGAGTATACGGCTGCTGAATTGTCAAGGCCGCCTCAGGCGATACTGCTTCGCTACGGGGGCGTACTTCACCGAAAGACGGAGCATGTAATACGAACGATCGACGAGGGAAGGACCGGAACGAAGTACCGCTGGCGTATGAGTACAAGATTCCAGATTTCGAGAAGGAAAATGTGGCTCGCCCCTGGACCCCGTCTGTTTTTTTCGTCGCATCCTTGAAGCCTACCACTAGAATCCCCTCTTTCGCTCACTTGATGTACGATTTAATATTATGACAATGAATTAGGCAACAATTACGGAAATTACCTGAAGTATACTATAGTATACGTATTTTCTGTTCAGTATACTATTATGTACTTCTTGCTCCGATTAATATTTTCGTAGTTGACGACATAAATATGAAAATTATGCTTGCAATGTTATATGTCTCTTCATGTAAAGTTAGTGAATTATTGTAGTTTTCTCTCGTTAATAAATCCAATATACAGAGAATAGTCCGATATGTCTTGCTCAGAAAAGAGCGACGCTTTCGTGCGAAGACATATATGGAATTTCATTTAAAAATCATGCTATCCCTGCATCGGTTGAAATATGCGGGACAGCATGATTTTCAAATGACATTCTATACATGTCTTCCTCCGCCGAGGCGTCGCCGTTCTCGGGTTTCCCATTTTTTTTTTTTTTAATTTTTTTTTCTCAACCGTATGAATGCTGTTAGAATGCGGTATTGATGCAGTGTGAGTGCTACTAAAATACGGTGTGGATATGGTCTGAATGCGGTACTGAATCCATCTAGCTACGATACACATACCACGGTCATACCTAATTTTTGGAAGAAACCAGGAAATTTGTGGGTATGGTAAGGTGTCCATACCGTATGAAAGCTCACGTTCATACGGAAACAATACCGGTGCAAGACGGTCTGCAAAAGGGCGCCAAAATACGGTATTCTTCAAGTAACCATACGCGGTTAATACGTCGATAAACGATATCCTAACAGTTTTTTTACCTAGTGACAACCTTGCGAAAAAGTCGTCAGGGTCTACGATGCCTCGTTCCCAGAATGTCGCGAAAAGCTCGACTAACGACGAAACGATTGTTGACGTAGCTTCGTACGTTTCATTAAACCTCAGAATTTTAAAATTCGTTGGCCTTTACCCAAGAAATGGGGCGCGGACTCTGACGATCGCTTTCTGCATGCTGCTAATCGTCGTTCCCCAAGTTCTACAAATTTATCACGCTCGTGATCTCAGCGTCATTTTGGAAACAAGGTTTGTCTAGATCTAATCTCAAGCGAATCCACTAACGATAGCAATCAGTGTTGCGCGCTATCCAGATATGTGTATAGATAGCTGGTGGTATTCGGATGCTGAATAATATGTACCCAAGTATCCCGAAGGCGACCTGCGACCAGACCTAAGAGTAACGGAGATATTATTTCGAGTTTCTTTTTCAGTTTCTAGCAAACAAGCCCAGATCGTATATCTCTACCTACATCTGTCTATACCTAGAAAGCCCAATTCTCGATTGATTACCCGTTTGCTTTCAGCTCCGTGCTTTTAACGATAATACTCGCAATTTTGAAGATGATTGTTTGGACCGCGAGGCAACATGAGATTGACGATTTGATAACGTACATGTTTGGCGATTATTGGGATATGATAAACTTCGAGGACGAGGCAGCCGCGTGTTTTCTCCGATATGCCGCGTAAATAATCGATTCGTATTATAATCGTATTCACGATTTCCTATTTATCTACAAAAACCCAAGTTGCAGTTGCATACATTATACGGATATAGGTACAGGTATGCAAATAAGACCGCACGCACGTGTGTCCAATTTACAGTTTCTTCCAGATTCTCCAAGGCATTAACAAAATGCTATCTTTTTCTGGTCGTCAACGCGCTACTCCTTTTCTGCGGCTTACCTTTTGTCCAGATATACCTCTCGGAGATAAAGGGTTCGCCTGACGAGACTCGAGCTTATCTATTTCCCGGTTTGTATCCCGAAGGATGGACAGAATCTCCTTTCTATGAAGTGGGTATACAAATCGGAACTCTCGGTTTAAAATAGAAATCGGGTTCGGTCACCGATTTTCCCGCGCAGAAGTAGCACCCTTTTGTTTCAACGTATTTTTAATCGTTTTAAATGATTCTCCTACAGATAGCGGCGCTGTCGCAAATTCTCGCAACTGGTTCCTGTGGGGCGGTAATCCTTGCAACCGACACCCTCATCGCTATGGCCGTCTTCCACACGTGCGGTCATTTCAAAATTGTTCAAAAAAATCTACGCAGCTTTGGCGACGATTTGAATAACGTGAATAGCCAGTCTTTGTAACGATATGCATGAACCGAGGCCTACGAAATACCGTAGAATCCCAAAGAATCTTATTTTCTTTCAAATTCATCAATTCACAGCTAACTCTTTGAGAATTTTTCAACATCCTAAAGAAATCCCAGAAATTCCCGACAGAAATTCATCAAATCTGAATGGAATCGCAGATAATCGCATAAGAGTTCCTCATATCTCGATGACATCCTAGAGAATGATGAAGTTACAATTCAATATTCTAAAACCGCGGCAAATTCTACCCTCGCGTCTGTTACAGATTGTAGATCCGATCGACAACCGCGGGAACAAAGGATCGGTAAAAATCCTGGTGAGACAAAAGCTTCGTACCTGCATCGAGCACCATCAAATTACACTTAGGTACTAAATATGAAAGAACCGTGGCTTTAGTCACAGTCGGAAAAATGACGCACATTGAACTCAAGCCTTCAAAAATGTTATGGGATTTCACTTCCTGACTTCAGGGACTTCACATGACTTCAGACTGCATGAGATATCACGAGAACTTCACGCATTTGATTATGACTTCAGAGAGTTCGTCACATTTTTAGGCATTTCATAAAACTGCACGGGACTCCACGGGGTTTCACGGAACTCACGCGGACTTCCGAGATTGATAATTGAATAAAAAAATTTCATAAAATTTCATAGGACTTTATAAGAGTTCAATAGTGATTAACTACCTAGATAAAATCTATACCAAATAATTATAGAGATTGAAAAACAACTAATCGAAATTTAGATTCTCCGAGACTCTGGAACGTTTGTTCAGTCCTGTAATGCTGTGCCAAGTATTGGCCAGTATGATGATCATTTGTTTGGTCGGACTACAGGTGAGCTCGGTAAGTATGTACAAGACATACGAACAGCTGTAGACCAGAGAATCAATCAATCTGAACATCACTCCGCATATGCATACATACAAAGTAACATGTTCCAAGGGAATTGATTTCTAATTCTCTCCTCTTTGCAGACTCTCACAGATCGCGGCAAAGTCCTGAAGTACTTGTCCTATTTACTGATGGCGCTTTTTCAACTGATACTATTTTGCTTACCCGGCGATGATTTGATCAATCAAGTAAATAAGAATCAGTTGAAGTTAATCAAAGTTCGCATTCTCCAATCGGATCACCGAAAATATTATACCAAACCGATTTTATATACCTTACCAGAGTCTAGCTGTGAGCGATGCTGCCTATGCTACAAACTGGTACAAGATTTCTAAGCTCCTTGAAACTGATGTTAAATTCATCATCATCAGAGGTCAAAGACCAGCTAAAATTACAGCTGGAAATTTTACTGTTATGTGTTTGGAACACTTTGGGGCGGTATGTATGTACCGTGGTGTTACAGAGCCTAGAATGATCGGTACTTCAATATCTGACTACTTTTCGTACCATTACCACATTTTTTACGTTTGCTTTGTACACTTTTAGGTACTGAGTACGTCGATGTCGTACTTCACGGTTCTCCGTAGCTTAAGTTAAGAATAAACGAGAGAAATTTTAGAGTTTCATAGACTAATGCAGAAATGTATTTATCGTAGAATTATAAAAATAAAAACAGTCAGCCTTTCTGACGCATAGAATAAGCCAGGAATTCCATCACAAGTACGGTCCCCATCCTACGTACATCTGGCACAGATTGTCTACATTTGTTGCTTCCAAAATCAAGTGATTAGTCTGCCCTTCAACGCTGAGATTCAACGCTATATTCTCCAGCTTCTTTCCCTGCGATCTTAGCAGACCTTTAAGTCGCTGTTCGATATTCTTTATGTGTTCCACTGCCTGAAGAGCAACAAACATAGAAAACTCAGTTTGTTTTATGATTCATGCAGCTAAAGACATGAGCGTGCGATAAATCTATGAAAAGAATACGTCGAAGCTCGATTTGCCATGAAAACTCACCTTCTCATTGGTCTTTTCCCCAGCTTCGGGCTGGTTTGGATTCCAGCTGACCAAAGGATCGTAGACAAAAGGAGTCAATACACTGACTAAGGTTGTAGCCTGTTCTCTGAGTACCCTCATAGTCGTTTGGCAGGACCTTCTGAATGGGCCCTCATACTTAAGCGGCCCCATAGCCTCGACCATGTTGTTAGTTAAACGGAAAGGAATCCTCTCTGGCCAGTCGAACAATTCCCCCTATAAAACCAGGCAATTTATCATTGTCTGGAATCTGGAATAACAAAGATAAGCGACTCCCTACCCTGTTGAACAAGCAATTGAAATCCACGTGTACACAGTCTCCGCATTTTGAGTCAAACAGTATATTTTCACCATGACGATCCCCCAGGCCTAAGATGTAGCCCACCATAGACATCACTGCCGCAGTCCTAATGTACGCCGTCCGGGCTTCGTACCTTAAAAATTAGACGAGGGATAAAACTTCTTAAACTGGGCCCGTTACCTCGTTTGTTTTAATTACCATCCATATGGGTCGGGGAATGTTAGGCGAAACCATTCCCCAAGTACGGGAGGATGCCGGGGCAAAAGAATGTCCAAAAATACTTGGCGCTTCTTCTCCAGCGGATCCCTCAAGGCTGAAAGTCAAAAGAAACGAGGCGGGTAAAATTGGAGAGAATTCAAGGATGAGTAAAAGCTGTACATACAGCATATCACACTCTTGAGTTCTCGGGCAGACATAGACATTCCTCTTTCTTTGTAGAAATCCAAAAGTATTGGACGAAGTGCTACCAGATTATGGATCCATTCTATAACGCCGCATTCCTCGTTCAGCGGCACTACGCTCTGAAATTGAAAGAGGGGTAAAATTCTTGCGTTTTGCATATTTTAAGTTGCCCAAACTCACGTATGTGCGAATGTATAGTCTTCTCTGACGAGATTCGGGGTCCTTTTGCAAATATTTATTGACGATGTCGTTGAACTCCATGAGTCTGAAATCCCGGCGCAAATCGTCCTTTGGTTTACACATAAACAAATATTGTCGGCCGTCTGATCCTCGGAGAGCAATTCTTCGAGGCCTTTGCAGCGATTGCATCACCACTACTCTGTCCTCGATGCCAACTATGTGCGCCCAATGACTGCGGGAGCAACAGATCAAGGCAAGGGAATTAGATAATGAAAATCAAGAAAAGGATAACAAGGAAGCAACTCACGTTGGAAAAGGGTCGTGGTTTTCATTCGGTGTTACTTTTGAGGGTAAATGAAGCTGCCTGAATTTTGTAGTCGGTATCATTATATGACCGAATTCGGGAGACGACAACAACCTCGGTAAACTCTGTGACAATGATGTGACGCTGGTAGTTTGTGTCTTCTGAAAAAATCACGCCGGATATGGCTTAAAAAACTTGATAAAATTTCAAGGGATTTCATTAAACTTCATGGAACTTAAGTGGACGATATAGTCTGCCTTTACCGACCATGTTAAAGTTCTTTGGAATTTGACGAATAACTACGAAACGGCGATGTAAAATAAGTTATTCGTAAAATTTCAGAAAAGTATAACGCGGTCGGTAAAGACTGACTACAGCACCCCTTATTTCGAATTCAAAAATTTGACGAAGACCTCAGATTACAAATTGAATTTGAAGATATCAAAAAAAATTTCATGGGACTTTATAAGACTTCATAGGACTTTATATGTCAGGCTGCTCCGGACTTCAATAATACTGATTAACTCCTCGAGATAATGTGTACGAAACTCAATTATATTTATACGAACAAACTATAGAGCTTGAAAAACAACTGATCGGAATTGAGATTCACTGAGACTCTGGAACGTTTATTCAGTCCTGTAATGCTGTGCCAAGTACTGGCTAGTATGATAATCATTTGTTTGGTCGGACTATAGGTGAGCTCGGTGAGTACAAGACATATGAACAGCTGTAAACCAAAGAACCAATCAATCTGAACATCACTCTGCATATACATACATACAAAGTAACATGTTCCAAGGGAATTGATTCCTACTTCTCTCTTTTTTTGCAGCTCTCACAAATCGAGGCAAAGTTCTGAAGTATTTCTCTCGTTTATTGATGGCACTTTTTTCAACTCATACTATTTCGCTTACCTGGTAATGATTTAATTAATCAACTGAATCAGTTGGAGTCAATCAAAGTTTACATAAATAATACCAGCTGAGTTACATACGTCTGGTATCTTCTTGTTAGATAACTCTATAAGTCGTTCCCAGAGCTTGTTGAAGTCTTGAATTAATTTTATATGCTTAGATACTCGGAGTTCTGGTTGATTGAAGATTTCTTGGCATCGCTTTTGCCTTGCAGGATAAGACGACTGTGAAAATATAAAGGATTCTCGTAATTATTGTTCATTAAACTTGTTATTATGATTATTTCTCATTTTCATACCTTGAAAACAGACGCCATCATCCACAAGCAGTGCTGGGGATAGGCGGATATCAATTTAACAATAATACGGCATAAAGTGTTCTGAACTTCGCGACAAGGATGGCATATCCTTGATACCAATTGACTGAATGCTGTTAGCCACATGAAAGTGGGAAGCTTGTCTAGATAAACCTCTGAAAAACCATTTATTCCATCAAGGGAATGATCATCTTTCACCTCCGTCTATATCAAATTACAGCTGCTATAATCTTACCCACGAGTTTAGTCATCTTTGTAAGACTGTCCTCTCGGGATTTTGCTACGCCTCTCGACGCCTGTAAACGAGATGCAAAGTCTAGCCAAATGGTAAGCATCCGAGGCATCGACTGATGAACATATTTGCAGCCATATTGGAGCGATTTCCCATAATAGTTCATCATATGGACTTGTAAATCCCTGAGGAAATTCCAGCAAGAATTTAACACCGTTAATCCCTCGCAGAAGAGTCAGAAGTGATTCTTAGATTCAAATAATGGCTCACCTCCCCTTCGTATCTCTCTCCTCATCGGTCATTCTGTCGACAACAGTTTCATAGTATCTAGCGCAGGATAGAAGGCTCTTTTCCCAGACACGCCATACCTCTATGGCTTCTTTATAATTGCTAATATTTCCGTCAGTGTCGACGTTCAAAGTTTCGTCGTTGTACTTGGCATACAGCAGCTTAGCCTGTGATATGAAGATTGGATAAGACGTCAGGTATTCCTGAAAAATTGTTGTGAATACCTTGACTGATATTCAAATAACACAAACCCTAGCGCACTGCCTTCTCTCCTCGACACAAGTGTCCGAAGGCATTTGCTTGTAATGAGCAGAAGGCTGAAAGCAGTTAGCAAAACACCGTTTAAGTGTTGTGAAGGCTTCCTCTTGGCAACCTTTTTGCCAGTACAGCTGGGCCTTTTCAATGTACAATTCTTGAGGCGGGCAGCTGTCGCTTGCAGACAATATGTACATGTAGGCCTGCTGGTACAATCTCGACCTGTGCATGGAAGGTGTTAGTTAGCATTAGTTTCAGGAGCCTCCAACTCGATTATCAATCATAAGTGGCTTACTTCCTAGCAATCTTGGCGCTTTTCAGCCATATCTTCCCTATCTCTTCCTTCAATGTCGAATTTTCGCTTCCAGCAGTTTGCTTTTGCAACTGAACAGCCAGGTCAAGAGTAGCTCTCCGCATACTAAGGACAGACTCCACCCCCCTCGAAGCCCTGACTAACTGCCCTCGCATTTCCCACTCTTTAAATATTGAAGGCAATTGTTCTGGACTGACCAGCATTTTTGCTGCAGCCTTTTCGAACTCGTTGAGAATGTGCAGTCTGTGGGAAAAGGTTTTAGCAATATATTCACAGCCCATCATACTCCTCGATCCGAAAACTCAAGACTTGGATACTCACTTCATTATCTGAGGATAACTTTGTTGGTATGCTCCTTGCCGAGAAGCTGCTCCCAGAAGAGAAACCAGCCTTTTTTTGATCGGTTTAAGATCTGGTGGATGCCCAGCTATTAGCCCATCCAAAAGGGACTTCTTAGCAGTGTTTTTCGCCATGTCGTCTAACTGTGAGAAGTCTGCCAGGCGCCAGAATATCTCGTCGTCAACAATCAACGGCTCTAATTCTGGTCTAAAATATTGACAAGATGCGGATGCTGGGAACTAGAGATAAGACAGAGCAATCTATTCTTTGAGCAATGCTCACCGGTTGTTGAGAATTCCTTCGGTGATATTTGTTGCGGTAAAAGGGTGGTCCAGACCGAGATAGCACTGTACCATTCCCTGCAGATACTTGGGCTTGACTTTCTCACCTTGAGCAAGTCTTTCGTAACAAGTTGCAGCGTCCTGAAAAGAGTTAGATGTAAAGTAGAGAAAGCTACTATACTAATGTGAGTTGTTCACTGTTTTACCCTACCTGCAGTTGTCCGCTGACTTCATGAGCCAGAACCAACTGTTGTAGCGTCGGGACTTCGTCCTGAGTTGCCAAAATACCTGATACACCATCAGGTTCCTCAAGCTGCGCGTAGATTTTCTGAGAAAAACGATAATAACTTTCTGGAGGACTATTTGTCACTAATTCATTAGACGGGTAGATATACCTTGAACAAGGGTATTTTTGAAGGACTGGCATTTGTCCAAATTGTTCTTTAATCGACCGGTTTTATTACAGTACATCGCTAATCTTTCGAAGCATAATGAAGTAAAAGTTAGGAATTGTGAGCCATCGGCTCTCAGAGTTAGATGCAGTCAAAGTAAAAGCACTTAATTGGGTAGAGGGTTTTTTTCTGAACAATTAGAGACCCAAATATCTTAAAATCCAAGCAGCGGTTGACCAAAATCTTTGCATTGAATACTTTTACTTTGACTGCATCCAACACTGAGACCCGATGAATCTTAACTTCTGACTCCAACTTGTTTATGCTTCAAGAGACTAGCGAATTTCTGTAATAAACTGGACGTTGAAAATGAAATTTGGACGCATACCAGTCCTTCAAAATGTTACCCCCTTCAATGTTCGTACTAATTGTAGCAAGCCTTTGGTCTTACCGCTAGTAAACCAGTTTCCATTGATTCAGCGAGACCTTGATTACTGGACGCCATGTGGTCCTCTAAATACATCAAAGCTCGGTGGAATTCCTGGGTTCGGTAGCAGCCCTTAGCCAACGCTAGGCTATTAAATGTCTCGCAGAAAGCTGCACAATTTGAAAAATAGTAGTGAACTACCAGTTCCATGAAAAGAAAATGGTGAAACGCATTACTTTTAAATCTGATCCTCACATTTTATCGATTCATACTTTCTGTCGCCGACCAATCTCCTCTCTCTTAGCCATCTTTGCAAGTAATCCAAAATCGAGAAGACGACCTATCATTGAATAGAAAGAACGGTTTAGTTTCTAGAAGTCTATTCATTGATTTATCCAGTTCTGAAACTAGTTTACACACTTGTGAACAATGGATGCGTTTATCCTCGTCAGAGATCCTTGTGCTATTAGTTGTAGACTCTGATTGATATCTAAGAGGGCGTCGATCGAGGAGATCTTTGTCAACGTTCGTTTGTTCGCTGACATTTATTACAGCCAACATCTCGTCGCCTATCTTGCCAGACTCGGCCGGATTTCCATTAGCCACTATGTGCACTGTGAAAGCAGTTAACGTTATTTTAAAGCCGTGACTTTATTGCGATAAAAATGCGTCAGGATTCAAAGATCAGACTCACATACTACATAAGGGATGAATAATATCAGCGATCTTACGTCCCGCCTAAAAGCAGGCCTGCAGGCTGCTATCACATTCTTCAATGTCGATTCATGCACGCTATCCGACATACTACACATCCAGTTGTAAGACCATTTGTCGAATGTTGCAGCATCCTCGGATCTTTGGAAAAAGGTATTATCAGAAATCAACAATTGAGGAGGTGTTTACTCAAAGAATATCATTTTGGATGTTGGTTCAAGAATTTACTGATCTCGCGTGTGATCCCAACAAATCTAGGTTGACTGTTCTACCTCAAATTCTTCATAAAATGTTACGTCGTACCAAATAATAACTCAAAGCGAGGAGTTAATTACTCTTTTAGCTAAATAAACCCATGAAATCTTATGGAATCTATATGAAACCCCGTGAAATATTTGAAGCCTTGAAGTCCAGTGTACGTAATTTTCTGAAGTGATTGACCCATCGGCTGAAAGTGAATCTGAAAAACTCCATTTAATATCTGTAGTGTCTTACCCATAGATGGGATGTGGGTATTCGTTGTCGTCTTTAATGGCAGTGATTTTATAGTGAGAGTTAAGGAAAGGATGTATCATTTGCTGCACAGTGGTAGGAAACTGTTCCCAGCAGTGTCTGTTTACGCCATCTGGAGATATGCTGTAGGTTTTAAGTATTTCCTGAAAGAATGTATGATAAATGGTTCCCAAAATTTAAAATTCGTCAAACATTAAACAGCTTTATTTCTAGTCTCTAATGTCAGCTCACCTGTATAGCGAGAGCGAAGCATCCCATACTTTGTGTGTTTTTTTGGGACTGAAAGGCTCGAACGAGACAAGTAAGAGCAAGGCAAGCAAATTCCTCGTTAGTTTCAAATATGAACTTGGATTCATCTGAAATAAATAAAAAATTTATAACTGCAGTAAACCACACATATGGATCTTTGATTAATTCACCTTTCGACTGAATTCTCCGAGGCAAAAGACTCGGCTCAACAGCACCCAATTCACCGAGACATTCTCCCGAAGCTAGACGGACGTTTTCATCCTTATCTCTACATCCAATCAACAGGGTATCTAGTAGCTAGGAAAAAAAAGGGTTTCAATGCCGTTTCGAAAAGGAGTAGCTCATCATCTGCACAACTCACTTCGACAATCAGAGGATCAACCACGCTGTCGCTTAATATCATCTCGTTAAGATGACTGCGAGAGTCTGCCAGAAATTTTTTCAAGTACACAAGGGCTTTCAAACGGATTTCATGGGTCTCATGTGTTGTTCTTTTTAACCACATGCTCAGATTATCTTCAAAACTGTTTGGCCTGATGAAAAAACGAAGTGAGCTTTGAGGGAATCAAAAAAGACACAAAACTATGAGGCTTCTGTCTGTTTTGGGTAATTACCGAGCTGCTTTTATGTGTCGTTTAACAACAGCGGCTATTTTATCCGGCACTTTTATATCGTCTATGAAAAACAACTCTGGGATGTATTCCTTCACTTCTTTGTTCCGCTTTATTAACAGGTATTCCATCATCGCACTCGTTTCATCTGGGCAACGTTCGAGAAGAGATGCCAAAGATATAAAGATTGTTGGTATCAAAGGACCCAGGGCTTCCACTGATATGCTTCAATAAGACATGCAGCGTTTTATTACAACATCAGGCTGGCAATTGTGTGCGAAAAACTCACTTATGCAGGAAGGAATCCCATGCATCGCAAACCAACTGATGGAATCCTGGTCTGTTGAAGTTAAGCGAGGTACGCAAAGTCCCTAGAACTTTGTATCGCAATGGCGTGAGATGAACTTCTCCCATGAATTCCATCAGGACAGCCAGAGATCCCAATGCTAATTGCTGAACTGTTTCATCCGATCTTACACTCAGGTTGCTGTCCAGATTAACTAGCACTCCGTGGAGTCTGGGTTTCAAGTACGCTGCCTGAAGTATGGGGTTTTAGGCTTTTTATAAAATTCATCTGCTTTTTTAGCGGTTTTCGAGAGGTCAATCACTCGTGAGTTTTGGTTAAACCAGATCACAAAGTTTTAGGATTTTAAGAGATTTCGAATGATGTCAGACAATTTCAAAAGACTTTAAGTGACTTCAATGATGTGGAAATATTTTAAATATTGCAAATGATTTAAAAATTTTAAGTGATTTCCAGAGTTTCAAATGGTATCAAATAATTCCTTCTGATTTCTAGGATTCCTCAAGGTTTCAAATGAGCTTTGAAGACTGCGAAAGAATCTAGGGATTTCTAGTAATTTCTGAGATTTCCAGAGATTTCAAAAGATTCCAAAGATTTCAGGAGATTTCAAAGAACTCCAATGATTTCACGAATCGATGTGCAGTAGATAGTCCAAGTGGTTGACCCCTAAATTATTTCCAATCATTGGGCATTGCTCTACACCAAAATCGGGTGAAAATGTACTAGAATAATTTGTAGATTGAACAGAAAGCGATTTTTGTTTATAATTAGAAAAACTCTTCTTCATTGCTTCAAAGATATTAGGAATACCTCCGGTTTTTTCTACTTCTGAACTACACATTTTCAATGTACTGCTCTCCCTGTCTAAAAAATGTGCTAAATCGCTTCAAAGATAGCAAGAATATGATCATTTTTGGTGAAGAGTAGGCTCATCAAACTTAATAACGAATACAAGGCGAACCAACTCACGACGTTTTCTCTCGTATCAAATTTCCCTTCGTATTCCATATCGAACTGAGACAGAACTTCCAAGTGTTTAATTACCTCGACTATCCGAGTATGAAAATGCAGCATTAATTCGCTGAAAATACCCTATTGAGAAGAAAAGTTAAGAAGATGTACGCAACTTCAATCTTTATCAGACGATTATTGTCAGATAGAGAATGAAAACATACAAAAAAGGAAACATGTTTGGTGATGTCGGTCATATGACTGATATCAACATAACATAAAAAATCTGCATGTTTGATCTTACCATAAAGGATCCGCGCATAAGATCACAGACGCTAGTGTTTGTGATACTTTCTACCAAAAGCAGACACTCCTTAGCCACAGATTCTTCTTCGTTTAGCAAAACGTGGGGACAAATGTACTGAAAATAGTCTAAAAACATGTCTTTCTCATCCATAGTAATTAGCTCGGCCATATCACTGCACAAGCGTCTAGCTTGCGGAAACTTAACTATCAAAGGAAGAAGGGCACAGATAGCGTAATTTCCATCTTTATGTAGAAGTTGGCGAGAGCCTTGGTAGCCGATACACTTCGCCACTCTGTGCAAAGAAGTGGCCAAGTTGTAAGAGTGATTTACGCAGTTGCGAACTGCCATCTCAATCATTAGCTGTAAAAAGGGACAATTATCTACTCCGAATTTGAACGGATCAAGCTAAGTTGCTCCTCTTACGTCTAGAAATCCCCTTTTGTATCTATGATACAATAACTTTGGTGTAGTTTCATTTCGCGCAGCTATTTCCTGGAAGATAGCGACAGCCGTTGACACCGCTATAGAGTTTGAATCAGTGTGGAGAATGGTCGTCAGGAATATGTTTAGCAGCGGTTGTTCCATTGGGTATAAATCCTCCCTGAAACTGATCGTAGCTCAGCAATTAAGTCTGAAAATCTTTGAACAAAAAAGCAGAATAGGATACACACACCTTGAATAGGGGGATTTTTTTAGGGACTGGCAGGTGTCCAAATTGTTTCTTCAAATAACCAGTTTTAACAAAGAAGTTCGTTAGTCTTTGAAGGATAATTTAGTAAAAGTTGAGAGTTGTAAGCCTTCAAGTCTCAGGGTTGGATGCACTTAAAGTGAGAGCACTCATTGCAAAGATTTGGATCGACCGCTGCTTCGATTTTAAATACTTAGGTCTCTAATTTTTTAGAAAAGAAGCCTCTATCCGATGGACAGACAACTTTGTTAAACGGTGATTTTCGTTCCAGAAAATTGAAAAACGGAAAAGAAACAGCTTGTGAACTTTAAATTTTGACGGTAGAAAATTGATTACTTAGGCACGTTTGCAGTATTCAAACATTATCTGTTCATTGGATCAAAAATTCGTCTTTTGAACAATTAGAGACCCAAATATCTAAAATAGAAGCAACAGTTGATTCAAATCTTTGCAATAAGTGCTTTCACTTCAACTGCATCAAACTCTGAGATCCGATGACTCATAACTTCTAGCTTTTACTTCATTGCGCTTCAAAAGATTAGCGTACTACTTTCATAAAACTGATTATTAAACCTTCAAAAATATCCCTAGTCAAGGCGTATGGACCCCATCAAGGTCTTGACGAACAGTACCTAGTCATTTCCTGCACGGTTTTCAGAATCGTTATGTGAAGATCTAGAGCATGAGATTCCAGAGCGTTTTCTAGAGCTTCAGTGATCGTTTCCAGTACCAATTTTTGATACTCTCTCAAGTCTTGAGAAGCCTTGTTAGATTCTCTCTGCAATCTTATCTTATTTCTCATAACAGATACCACAGCTTTGCCAACGTTAGTTCGCACCTGGTTATTCTCATCTTTGATATAAGCCAGCCAGACTTTAGCCGATCCATTACTGTTGAAGAATTTTGTGTGGTTTGAAAAAGCCAGAAAATTATTCGTCATGATAGACTGCTGGCTGGCAGATATCGTTGCTAAACATTTAAACTGCAAACTCAAAAATCTTTCTACTTCAAAAGGCACATTTCTGGCAACTGAATGCTCTCTATCATCCGCAGTGTCGCAATCCGCGCATGTCATCTTCCATTTATTCTCGCCCTCCGTATCCCTGAAGTAAATAAGTTTTATTAAACAAACCAAAGTACAGAAAATTAGCTGCAAAATAAACACCTTGTCATTACGCCACGACCCGATAGCAGGCAAACTATTCCTCCCATGTATTCAGCTGCAGCCATTTGCAACTCTTGTTTACCAGAACTAGCAGCAAGACTTAAAGTTTCCACCACAGAACTGATCGAGAAGGACTTTCCTTCCCCAATGGCAAACATAAGGTTCCTAAAATAGTTCACAAACCTTTAACTCCCTCATTAGTTAATAACTAAGCAGAGTTCAAGAACTTGACTATAACACAGCAGACAGATGTTTTCCTGATGAAAAAAAAAAGTTCGCACCGTATGCTGGCAGTCGCCAATTGAATGTCATTGGAACCGACACAGGCCTTTAGTAACGGCATTCGTTTTTCAACACTGCCGAATAGCGATATGGTATCCAGGCATTTGACCTTCATGTTTGTGTCCAAGGTTTTAGCAGCGGCAATTATTCTGTGTTTAACGTTGTCAGAGGATAAGTTAAAGCGAGGTAAAGACTGTAATAAAACATCGTGTAGTTCTGGACTCCTGATTTCCCTGTGCCTACAGAGTTCATTAATATTGTCGAAAATCAAGGCCACGCTTGCGTTTGATTTCGAATCCAGTTCGTTGACCAAAGCAGCAGCTATGCCCTCCAGCTCTGATCCGTAGAAGAAACCATCTACATTGGCATGACCAATTTGGAAATCGAGCCAGCTGGAACACTTGAGGATCTCTAAAGTCAGGTGGAATTCTTTGCGACGCAATTTTTCTAGAAAAATGTTTAGCAGCACGCTCCATGCTCCGCTGGCTAACGCCAAATTTTTTTGACATGGGAAGGGGGAACTTGTGATGTCGTTCAACACCACGTGTCTCATTATCTGGAGAAAACCCTTGAGAAAATGAATGAAAAACGTTTAATTTTTGAAAAAATTAGAAAGTCAAAGGATCAAATCTCGAAGATAGCTACCGTCCAATTCTTCAGATAATTATTACATCTTGTTATTTCTTCGGGGGTGGATGAGGTCGGATTGTTGATTAAGTAACTAGTGATTTTAGCACACACTGCGTTTCGCAGAAGTTGAGAACCTACAAGGAATTATAAATTCGGTTCAATATTATTGTTTTGTGGTTTTCAGTTATAATTCGGGGAATTTGGCATACCTTCAAACTCATTAAATATTGTTAAATCAAGAACGTCAAAGCAGAGGCTTGTGGCTGGTGGCGAAGCGTCAATAACGCCGATAAAGTTGGCCAATTTTTTCACCCACCCGTCGTCAAGATCTGACGATAATGTGCCAAGATTTTTCCACGTGGGAATAAGTTTGACGATCTCTGTCGCCCGGGTTACTATTTTGTATTTTTCCTTGAAGCAGATTTTTATCGTGAATGATGGCGGCTTCGGAGTCACTATAAATTATTCGATTTATATATACCTTTGGATCGATTATCGACCGCTCGATCATCTGCGTCGTTACTTCCAATGCCATAAATTTAACATCTGGGGCAGAATTGACAATCATTTTCAAAAATATGTCCCAGAGTCTCGCCTGGTTCCACAGTGCAACGCCAACGCTCAAAATCACCTGAGGGTTTAATCAGCGTGTGAAAAACTTTGATAATGTGATACCTGGGACTGGGACTTATTGTTAGATCTTTTCATTTTACCTTTGTAATGGAAACCTGAATGGAATGTAATTTGCTTTCTTGTATCCTGAGGGGCAAGGAGAGAAGATTCAAGTAGCTTATTGCTTCAGATTCCGCATTGAATTTTCTTAATTCTATTTCTTCACCAGGCATGCAATTTTCTTCGAACTTAACAATGTCTGGAATAATAATTAGCACAACGATTTAATGTTTGATGTTTTTGTTCTTATAATTTCACACGCGAATACCCTGATAGAAATTTTTAGGAATTTGGAATATTTCGTATTTTCCATAAGAAAAAATTGTAGATTTTCGTAGTTTTTCAGCAAAATTCATTGTTTTTATCAATCAATGTAGAAAAATCTCAAGATTTCTTATAAATAACTACCAAAAGACCCAATCTCACTGATAATCTTGATAAATCCGTAGAATTATTTTCACCAGGGTACTTGCACCGGGTGTGAACAAGAAATTTGAAATTTGTAACTCGCCTTCTAATACGTCCATTAATTCCGATGATATTTTATGGAAATTGATGAGGTAATGCCGTGCCAATATCCGAAGCATACAAGCCTGCACTTCCAAACTGTTCGACAAAACTTCTTTACCAAAAGGTGCTCCGGATATATAAAACATCGTGCCGTAAAGCCACGTTGTAAAAGCTGCGAAAAAAGATTTGTCTCTCTAAATACACAAGAATGTTAGATGTTCAGCAAATATCCTTAGAAAAAAGGTGGAAAAATAAGAATAAAAACGCTTTTTCAAGACTATATTTGATGAATTCCATGTTTCTGTTACTCTAGAATGAGAATATGACTGATATTTTCACATTATTCAAGCTCCATAGAGTCCAGCGAAATTGGAGTATCAAAATCCAGGACTTTTCCAGGACTTTTTCAGTAATAAAAGATTGTGTTTTGAAGATACTTTTTACATGTGATTTTTCAGTGGATGAAAAAGTAAACAAGACCTAGTTTCATGCAAGCTGTTGTATTTTTCTCTTCTCAATTGCTTTGAACAAGGTCAAAACGCTTACTAACTCAGAATATTGCTTCTGAGGTGAATAGTTCATATTCTGAAATAATTAAGTGAGCGCCGAAGTTCATGATTTTTGCAAATGAAAATTTTGAAATTTTCTTCAAATTTTTCAAGGCACAAGGAAAACATCAATATCAGGATATCTTCAGGATCGCTGGACACCTTGATCTCTGTCGTTTTAACTGAACAGAGGATGAAAACGGAGTCACAATCAGCGAGTTCATCGAAGACCATTGTTTATTACCTGTATACTGTCTTTGTAGGTGGTCATACTTCTCCCCAATGCCTTGAGGCGGGACTAAGACATTAGTCAGGTTTGCAGATCCTCGTAATATCGAGTCTAATATAACACTGATGGTTCTTTCAGCGGTTGCGTTTTGAAAATCTGATAATATCGCCACCAAAGGATTGTTTATCACTCTCCATACTGTCTCGGCAGCTGCTATATTGCTGTTGAAAAGTATATGTAAGGACAAAGTCTGAATAGTCTAGAATATCTTCAAGATTTAGAAACAAACGATACAGACACTCTATCACATTCTGAATCATGATTTTACTGTAGAAAAAGACCATCTGCATACTCAATGAAAACCTTAAATGATATAAAGAACTCAATATTGCAGTCATTACCTATTACTTGAGTGTGGTAATTCGGAAGTGCTGCTCCCACTCATTATAAATACTTGAGAAAGATCGTGTCTCGTCTTCGTGGACCCTTAATACATGAAATAAAAAGAAATAACTTTCTTAAATAAATTCATTCGATTACAGTAAGATCCTAACTTGCTTCTACTTGTCAATTGATTAACATCATAATGTCAGAAGAGGACAAATTCTAGAAAATTGTTTTGATATTACGACTGTACAAACGCGTGTCATTTGTTATGAACGAAAATGAATTTGAGGCTAGAACGTCAAAGAGGCTCGGAAAATTTGAAGACATTTTATAGCCATGGATGATTTTCCGCTAATTGATATTAAGAAGACTCTATTTTATACCCTGTTCTTTATGATTTCATTCAATTATTGTCTGGACCAATTTCATCTGTTTATCAAGTCACATTATGTCACATCGGCTTCGTGCCGTACGTCTCACGTCAAGTGCTTGTATGAAACTTTTCGCGGTTTTTCATTGACCATAAAATACACAAATTTAAAGAGGACTGCAAACGGGACTGATCGGGGATTCCCGCTGAAATTATTCTCTCAAAAATATACGTATGGATGTATATTCAAATATGTTGTTATTTCTCACAGAAATTCAGTCAATTCAGGCAAGATTTGAGATTCTTTCGGAAAAATTTCGCTCGTTTTTACTGGAAAATACTAAAAAACGTCTCCCGAGAGCTAGAGCCACCTGATGCCGAAATTACATACTTCTTAAATACAAATAATGCATCTCACCGCCATCTAGCGGCATTTTAGAGGTTTTTCACATCAAAGCAACGGAGTCCCGCCTCTAAAGATTGCGAATATTCGATGTTTGAAATTTCCAGAAATACACAACTACATAGAAGTCAGAAACCGCGATATAATGAACCACTAGGAATCCAAGATCGGTAATATTCGGAGCAGAATGCTCTAGCTCGTTCCAGAAGTCGCGGATCTTCACTCGCTAATCGTAATCACATAACTTGTCTAGATTCATCGTCCGAATAGGGTTATACACAGAACGGTTGTGAATATCTGATATTTGAACAGGTGAACAAAGAGATAATCAGAAGAACTGAATAAGATTTATTGTTAGTTAAAAAATCACCCTGGTGTACATCGAGAATTTCAAATTTCAATACTATTTATTCATCGAATAAAATACAGAATAAATACTTGAAAAAACGTCACAAATCACACGGCAATTCCTTGCTCGCAAATTTATTCACATATAAAATTTTGATTCCTAACAAAAGCATCGCCAACTAAGAACACCAGCTAACTGTCAACTCTCAGCCATAAAATCCGATAACTTTACATCAACAAATACCGACAAGCATGGCCAAGTGGGGCGAAGGAGACCCTCGGTGGATTGTCGAAGAAAGACCCGATGCGACAAACGTCAACAATTGGCACTGGTTTGTATGAATACTTGAGCTACTTCTAAACAGTTATTTAAATTTATATCCATGTTCATGAAATTTTTAAGAATTTGGTTCTCTTTTAATCCGAGAAAACGTAGTTCTTGAGACAAACACAGTTTCTGTTGGATCAATTTGATCCTTATAATCATATAAGAGAGCTAAAGGCAGTTGAAGAGAACATGCCCAGCTCAACAGCATAGAATGCGATCGATTTCCAATGGCCAAAATAAGAAACATTTGGTGCAAGTTGTTCTACATTTCAGGACGGAAAAAAACGCCTGTCCATGGTCGCAGGAAAAGTTGAAGGAGTTGTTTACGAACCTAAAAATCGAAGGAGAGAATGGTGAGGAACTTGCTGCATTTTTTTTCCACCAGATTGAGAATTTTTAGAATTTAGGAGCATCCCGTTACGCATGCTTTACTTTGTTTTCTATTTCTTCTCATGAGTCATAGACTCGCTGAAGAACCATGCGGGGTTCGGGGATTAATTACTAAGAAATATTTACGTAACTTTACAGTTAAGTGTAAAGTGACAGAGGTCGAAAAATGTGAAGGTGAAGCTGTTGCCAACAATAGAAAAGGAAAGTTAATCTTTTTCTACGAGTGGAATTTAGTTCTCAAATGGTCGCTAGAAGACAGCGAAGAGGAAACCATCGCTGGAAAGATAAACATACCGAATCTATCCGAGGAAAATGATATATCTGAGATTGATGTATGTTTTTTTACTACTAATTTGAGTTTATAGTTGAAAAGCTCTCGCCAAAATGTCAATGAAACAAAATTAAAAACTTGCTACTAGCAGAAGTAACTGAGATGTATTACAATTTGTAAAAAACTGGATAAAAAATTGCGTAATTCAGAGTATTTAGTTCAAAAACGATGATATTCTATGTTTAGTTTGCTATTAAACCTTTGGGGCTCTAGATTTTTTATCCGGAATAGAATTATGGACAAAAAAAGCTGACCTGTGCTTATTTTCAGATCGAAATTACCCTCAAAGACAGTACAGAGAAGGGTGAAACAGTGAAACACTTTTTACATACCAAAGGAAAGGACACAATTAGAAAAAAATTAGGCGAATACGTGGCGGCACTCAGAGAGGGTAAGCATTCGGAATTTATATAAGAAGAATAATTAAAAACAATTGAACAGATCCATTGATACAAATCATTGACCAGAATGTATTCTTGAATTCAAGACTTCAGTAATACGAATACATCTTTACAGAATTCAGCAAAGGTATGATACTGCCCAAGAAGGAAAGCATCAAAGAAAAGATATCGAATATGACGTCCGGTTTTGACGCTAAGGTAAAATCTCTTGGACAAATCATCTTCCCTGTGTGTGCATAGTCTTTTGATCTGAAAATCAGCGATCAAAGGAGCCCTCAACCAGGATTCATATTGAGGCGATACTAAGGCTTCAGGGTTTCCAAAGTCCTAATATTAATCGCCATATTTTTTTCCCAGATGCAGATGAATAGTGTTGTGGAATCTAACAGCCAACCGCTCGGCGTAAAGATAACAACAACTACTGTTAAACAACAGCAAAAGTTCCAGTGCCGAGCAGAAGAGTTCTACAACGTATTTACAACTCTTGAGGTAGATAATAAAGCAGCCAAATATCCATGAAATAAAGTTGCATCCGATCCGCATTCTATCGAG
The DNA here is from genome assembly GCA_947538915.1 of Tenthredo distinguenda. NCBI lineage: Eukaryota > Metazoa > Arthropoda > Insecta > Hymenoptera > Tenthredinidae > Tenthredo > Tenthredo distinguenda. The sequence goes on from OX384531.1 coordinate 29,876,796, forward strand.
AAATTCAGCTTTTTCTCAGTTCAAACAGCTGATCCCATCGTTATCGGATTTTCATTTCACGTTTACGAATGCACAGATGGTCCAGGCGTTTACCAAAGGCCCGGTGAAACTGGACGCGAAAAAGGGCGGCAAGTTCGAGCTATTCGGCGGTAATATACACGGAGATTTCATCGAGATTTCGGCGTCTCAGATAATCCAGAATTGGCGATGCAAGCAATGGCCATCCGAGCACTATAGTAAAGTAACGCTTGACATAAGCGAGAAAAACGATCATACTGAAGTGAAACTCACTCAAACCGGCGTGCCTACAAAGTAAGCACTTCTTTGTTATCTATACTATGTTTTCGCCAGTGTAAACGAAACTCAGAAGATGAGAATTCAAAGTCTTGAATGTTTCAATATTAGCAGATAGCACAAATAACTCTTCATTTATATTACAATATGATATTATTTGTCTTTGCAGTGAAGCAGATACTACGAAAGAGAACTGGGAAAGATACTACTGGGACGCTATAAAACGGACTTTTGGCTTCGGTTACTTTATGTGAATTGTACCAACAGCTCTAATCCTCCCGTCGATTAAACGCATATTTATTAACTATTGATAAAACGTAAAGAAACTCATATTTTAATTAATTGAATCAGCTACAGCGGCTTATTTCAAACGACTCTAACGTTTGTATGTCAACACAATACAATGCATCCCTGTTTGAATACTAATAGCCTATGTTCGAACTATTTTTTTTCATGTATTGTATGATTGCGGAAGATTGTTTGTATACATCAAATAGGGTCAAATAGAACAATGAAAACGATCGATTATTGACCGTTAAATCGCGTGGATTAAATAGACAATTGAAATAAATTCATTTCCAGATTTCAGCCTCCTGTCTACATTCACCCGAAAATTGCATAGATCCACTAATTCATATGTCTTGTGTATAAATATTTTCAACATTACGTATTTTGTTTCTGCTTCCCCATGTTTTGTTATACAGTTTAGAAATTCTGGAAATCTATCTGGTCTGATTGATCTGCATTCTATTAATCTTCTCCTATCCTCAGAAGGAATAAGTAATTCTTGAGTCAAAATTCATTATAATAATTAGCTAGGAGCGTACGATACCGTGCGCCTGATTGTACGCAACTCGCGAAGCGTTTCGATCAAGCTGGACAATAGACGACATGAGTAAGAGATAGATGAACAGAACGCTTGTGAAGGGCGCCGTTCGACGACGTGTTATTATCCTCCAATGTTCACTGTTCACAGTCGCAAGCTACATTTGCATACGTGATTCTATCTGGGATGAGATTAATCGTCAAGTGATTTAGATGATGAATGTGATTGTTGTTTCAAGACCAGTTTCCGAAGCAGTAATTAGCCAGGGATTGATCAACAGTTCATTTTGCTGATTCGGATAAAACGCATCAAGGTAAGTGTCTGATCGTTTTCACAACGAATCCTAACCTATCAAAACGCAACGAAGAGTAATGCCGATTCTTTGATAGCATATTCTGTTATATACACAAGTTCGGGTTTCTTGCCCCATCAGGATATAAAGAAATGAATATAAATACAGAAAAAAAAGTATCGATAAGAGAGAAAGAGGAAGAGAAAGCCAAAAGGGAAACATTCTCCTTTCTCAGATTTCCAACATGCCATGCTGGTACTATGAAAAAAAAGAGCTAAGAAACACACCGTCGATTCAGGATGGAATCGACTACGAGACCGAGTGTCGTTACCGAAAAGAAGGAGCGAGGTTTATCATTGATACAGGAACGAAGATGGACCTTGGCTACAACACTATGGCTACAGGCGTGGTGTATTTTCACAGATTCTACATGTTTCATTCGTTCAAAAACTTTCCCAGATACGTGAGTTTCAGCTATCTAAACATCAGAGCACAGTAGTTATTCAATGCATCGACTTATCTGCCTCTGTAATAATTTCTAATCAGGTCACAGCCTGCTGTTGCCTGTTTCTTGCCGGTAAAGTGGAAGAGACTCCTAAAAAATGCAAAGACATCATCAAAACAGCGAAGACTCTACTAAGTGATCAGAAGTTCCTTACTTTTGGCGAAGATCCTAAGGCAAGTAATCATTATTAACGGTATCAGAGATACTAAAAGATGCTGGGATTTGGTCTTTTCACTCTAAAAGACATACTTGACCTTTTTTATGAGCTAATTTGGGAAGTAGTCGGGAAAAACTGGGCCTAATATACTAAAAAGGTCCGGAGTTGAAGTATCAGCTGAAGAAGAGCTGTTTTTTTGTAATAATAATCATTCACTCGGTACCTGAGTAACTGTAAAAATCTTAATTCAAATTCTCTGAGAAGGAAGAAGTGATGACACTGGAAAGGATTCTTCTACAAACTATCAAATTCGATCTGCAAGTGGAACACCCTTATAGTTACTTATTAAAGTACGCTAAATGTCTCAAAGGCAAGTATTCTGATCCGTTAATCAGTAATAGTTCATTTCTTCTTATTATAATCGTTCTCTACTTTACAGGAGACAAAAATAAGCTCCAAAAAATGGTTCAGATGGCATGGACGTTTGTAAACGACAGGTAAATAGACGTCGCCTATAAATTTTTCTCCTCGATTCCCGTAATTCATAAAACATCTTCATCTTTCCAGCCTATGCACAACCCTGTCCTTGCAATGGGAGCCGGAGATCATTGCCGTCGCCCTGATGTACCTCGCTGGTAAATTGAGCAAATTTGAGGTGGTCGACTGGAATGGTAGACTCCCTAAGCATCTAAGATGGTGGGACATGTTCGTTGAAGACGTTACCATGGATCTGTTGGAAGGTTTGCATACAAACGTGAAATCCACCCTTTGAAACCATCCAAATGTTAATTTGAGGGGATAGTTTCTCAAGCTGAGAAAGTGATTTCTGTCTTATTCGATACTTTGTGCTAGTTTTTAGAAAATACTTTTGTCCATGGGATAAAAACCCCTTTGCTAATACAAATATTTAAAAATTAAAGACATTTGCCATCAAGTTCTGGACCTCTATTCGCAAGCCAATAATGCCAAAGCACCGGACTCTCCGCCACTCGTATCTACGCATGAACCCAACAGAGAATGGGTTGCGATACCCACTGCAGATGCCACCTCTAGTGCTCCAGGTATACTGGAATATCCTTTGAGTTGAAACATCTACTCTCTGTTTCTTGGGTCAATCAGCGCTGCTGTTACATTATTATTTTGCTTTCAGCAACCCCGAATAAAATGTCCAAGCCTGAGGCCGCTCCAGGTGCCGTGAACGGCTCCTCAAACGTGGATGCAACCGATGGTTCAAAGCCGCTAGAGATACCCGCACATTTTCCTCCTTACCCATCTACATTCGCCACAGCTTCGACGGCATACCCACCCGTATTTCCACCGACAAATATATCCGTTCCACCGCCATCTGTTACAACGATAAATCACATCGTCTCAACGATGCATCACCTCAATTCATCAGGCGCCATACGACCTCCAGCACCTGCTCTAGCTCCTCCGCCTACGTTTCAACCGTTTCCATATCCGGCAGCGACGACCTACTTTCAACCTGGAAATCCCGCGCCACCGGCAACGACGCAGAGGGCTTATTACCCTCCCTAAGGCAGCGGTGATCATTATTAGGAATTGATTCATGCTTGGATTCGTCCGCGACAAATCACTCGATGTTAAGGTTTATAACGTTAAGGACAATCCCTATTATTGCAATATCTTTTCATCCAAACTCTTTTCTTAGGTTGGTCGTTTCCTTTCTTATTGATCGAAATTTTGTGCAACTACAACATTGCGCGGTAGAATTTTATATGAAAACATACTCTGTTTCTATTTTTACGTCGTATTCGAACAGAATTTTTCTACTGTGATTGCAAGTTTCGTTCAAAGGATAACTGATCACTTTCTCACTTAGTGATGATCTAATTCTTTAAACATACGGCGAATTCTACATAAAAGAAAAATTGGGATCCTTCCTTCGCTCAGAGAAACGAATATTTTATTATTTTGAAACTTATTTTAGATATAGGATTAAAAAATGTATTATTTCACAGATACTGCAATGTTTATAATTAGTATCTAGGTAGTACATACATGGGTTGTACACAAATGAATAGAAATAGTTTGTTGAACTCATTTCGTACAAAAATTACGAGAAATTCATCATTATAAATATTGTTTCTGATTTTCAACACGCAAACGAAGTTAGTAGGTATGTAATGTAAATCAGCACATTTTTGAAACGTGATAAATACCCAGACGAAACAGTGTTTGAAATTTTTATAAACAAAATATGAATAAATAAGTAAGTAAATAGATTATCAACGGACGTAAATATTCAAGATATCGGCGATGCGTACGGATTGTAATAAGCGTGTAGGTTTATAATTTTGGGAAAGGAGAAGGAGATAAAAAAATTTTATCATCGATCCTTGATTATTATTCTTTTCTTTTCTTAATAAGAGTTTGACAATTTTTATTCACATGTACAAATTACCACGACTGCTAAAACTATTCTGTTTGAAAATAGGCTCGTGTAACAGACTGCCAGGGATGTTGGTGTAAAGTTTAATCAAAGGCAAGGCTGTTTCGGAATCTAGTAAAAACTCCTCAACATACAGGACATATGTTACTGCAGGTAGACCCAATACTTCCGCGTAGGACATTACTGAGAATTAAATAAAAAACAATCCATAAGAGAAGAGGATAAAACGATCACTCATAGCTACTTCCGCAAGAATATTGAAAAATACATTTACGAACCTGCTGCAACGACCCCGGACACTATATTCGGTTGCTTTATACACTCTACATCGTCCAATAAGAATTTACCGCTTTTGGTGCGAAGCGATCGTAAAAAAGACGGTGAAATCGGTACGGTATCAGATTTGTGCGACGAAACGTGCTGGCACGTAATTGCTATTATATTTTCAGAAATTTGCAGAAAATCCGTTATCTTGAAAGAAAAATAAAGAGGAAACAGGCTTAAAAGGTCGCTCCCTGCTTCTTTGTTCTTTTTGATATAATTTCGGACTTATTTGAATTTCCCGCCGTCTTGCATTTCGGCGGATCGAGTAAGGCCGGGGATTATTATACCATTGAATAAAGACAATTATATTCTTTATGTTAATAATATTCATAACTTAGGTAATTAAAATCAATTTGTTTATTTAATGTCGGTTTCAGTTCACCTACCGTCTGCGTAAACTCGGTCGCGTGTTTCGCGTTCAAATCCTGACTCACGAGACACGCGTATAAACCGTCGTTAATTTTATACATCAACGAAGGTTTAAATCTCCCGTGTTCTATCACGCATATTTCTTTGCTATTTCTGACGCAGCAAGATCTCGTGAAATCTGTAACACAGAGATGATGGATAACGTCGGCTTATTTTCAGTTTTTTTTTCCATTACTACAAATATTTAAATATTCGTTCTTTACCCGATGCTACGCTCCCTTCGACAATTAATAGAGTCTTGATTGCTGAGGGAATCGCGTTATCCCCGATCCATCGTAAGGAATAATGACTAGAAAAACACGAAAAATACAATTTTTTGTAATTATTTTATTCTCACTCATAATAAGGAGTACATTATAGCCACAGACTCGAATTTTGATAGGTAACCACTTTATCACATATTTACAATTGAGACGCTTCGAGCTCCTCGTCGTCCCAAAATGCCCGTGACTCTGGTTCGTTTATTTCACCGAAAATATGTGCCATAGTTTATTTATTCGTTGAAATATTTATAATCAAGCTAAAGACAGCTACCGGTGGGAGAGCCTAACCTCACTTTCGACGCTTCAAACTCTCAACTTTAGTCATTCAATGACGAAGCGAAAGCGGCGCAAAAGCAGGAATTAATCAACGCGCGCAGAAGACATTCGAACCACTTGCCAATATAAGCGATGTAAAGTTTGAATTTGCAAGATAAGGCAGAAAAATGTATGTCAAATGTTTATAATTATATGAAATTTGTGATTTCGAATTCAAATCAATGGATGTTAATTATTTTTTGCGTATCATTTATTACGAACAAACTGTATATCAAAGACTGGATGTAGAGATCAATCTCTATCATATTTTATAACATTGGCAGCGCGTGTGCGTTCATCGTTTGTTCAACCGCTGCTAACTGTCAAATTTTGAGGTTATATTATCCCGTGCAAGTGTCACAGTGTCACTTTCTTGTATTTGTCATTCCCTAAAGCCGGTTACAATTGCTTGTAGTTTCTTGATAACGGTAGTCAGTGTTTCGGCGCTCCTAAATCAATTCCTTCATCCCATTCGACTGAGCTTATTTTTTTCTGGTTCAAAATGACCACGTATACTGTAGTAACCTCAGATTTCATTAATTTAACAATCACAAATTCTGGTCAGCAAACATGCTGTGTTGAGAGAAGATTCCAGAAAGGAATCACCCTCGATGACTTCAAGGTATGTCAAACCTTTCCATTTTTGTATCTTGAAAAAGTTCTGGCATTCGAACCTGAAGAGACTCGTGTATCTGATTTCAGGGTAAACTCGAACTTCTCACCGGAGGAAATTCTGCTACTATGCAATTGGAAGTCTATGATAAGAACAATAAACTTGTCTGCAAACCGGATCAAGGCGATCGATTGTTGGGATCGTATCCAATCGATGACGGAATGAGAGTTCATGTGAGATGAAAAAGATAGTTTGTTTAAAATAGTAGTTTTCTTCGGTCTTTTTATGTCCCTAGCTACACTATTTTGTCACATTTCTATCACAGGTAATAGACAAATGCATTCGTCCAGACGACGAAACTGCACAGGTCGATAAATTCGAACTATCTGAAACTGAATACGCAAAACGATCTGGTAATTCATATTTCTTTATGTCTATACTATTGTTTAAGTGTTTAACATGTTTTCCTACTTTTAATGACTCTGAAACTATCGTGATTAGAACATCATGGTGTAAACTGTTTTTGAATGGAGAAAACAGCAATTAAATTTGTGAAAACAATTGTAATGATGGAATTGTGAAGCTAAATATATTATAAAATGTTTAGACACGGTAAAAGCATTCCTGGAGCGTAATAAGTTGGGAAAATATAATGAGGAAGAGACAAAACGCAGAGAAGAAGAAAGACGACAAGAAGAAGAAGCAGACGAGGCTGCTGCGCGAGCTTGCAAGATCGGAGATCGCTGCGAAACTCAAGTACCGAATCAACCAAAACGTAGAGGAACAGTTATGTATGTCGGTATGTAATAATGGCTCTGGTAAAAAGCCTGATTTTCGTGGTAAAGAAAGATTCGTACTTCAAGAATGTTCAGTAAGTTATTTTGCAGAGCTTTTTTAAAGCCATACTTTTTTTCAGGCACAACTGAATTCAAAACAGGCTGGTGGGTTGGCGTTAAGTATGACGAACCGTTGGGAAAGAATGATGGATCGTAAGCTGAACTTAAACTTCATATTTTTATTTGTACTCTAGTCTACAATGTTAAATTTCTTATATTTATTTTCAGAGTCAAAGGTAAACGGTATTTCGAATGCCTCCCAAACTACGGAGGATTCTTGAAGCCGGCGCACGTGAAGGTCGGAGACTTTCCAGAGGAAGATTTCAACCTTGACGAGGAACTTTAGGGATGTTTATCGCCATCGTTTGTGAACAAAAATTGAAGCTTTATTTACAATTAATACACGTAAATCAGCTTGAGGATTCGTACGCTTCAAATTATTGTAATAAACACAATTGCTGATCGTATTTCGTTAATATTTTCTTCTTTTAATTATGTCAGGCCTCCAGTTAATCGGATGACTCTCTTCCGTCTGCAAAAATCAATTAATACTTATATTGAAGACGAAATATTAACAAGAAAAAGTAAATTACTGCTAAGCAAAAATTTACTAAAAAAAAGCGTAACTAATAATATAGAGATAATAGTGCTAAACTTCTAGATGTTGTACCTAATGAGTTTTTACACGATGAATTAAAAAACATAAAATCAATGCACAACACTTTAGCGATTATTCAACGACCTAGAAGAACTCTTCCAGTAATAATCTCCAAACAATTTAAGACTAATCGTGAAACGTACCGCCGAATCGTCTTCTTTGTAAACTTTTATGGTCTTATCAGCTTCGGTAGTTATCATTCGCGTGCCAGACATATCGAACGTAATGCTGAATACACCAGCTTCGCTGTCCATTGAACCAGGTTGAACTGGGGCCTGAAGTCTTTGGAAGTTATAGCTGCGAAAAAATGTACAGATGATATGTAATTATTTAGGTTTTGCACAAGTTGAAGTCTTCCAAGAAAGCTACGTAGTGGGAGTCTCACCCGGTTCTCCAATCCCACAATTGCATGGTTCCGTTATCAGCGCCGGAAACTAATACGCCGTCGGCATTCACGGCCAAGCAGTTAACGATCGCGTTATGGCCGGATAAATTTTGGATGAACTTTCCCTCCGGGCATTTCCACTGTTTGATATTGTCGGGAGAGGCTGACGCGAACATGTATCTATGTAAAATGAAGATAATAACAAATTGAATGATAGAAGAATGCAAACAGTTGATAATATTGATTGAATTCAAACCACACGCACAATGTCGGATGGAAAACAACCGATCTAACGCTCTTCTTATGGTTTGTTAGAGTCGCTCTGGACTTTCCAGCAGCCAAGTCCCACAGTCTGATTGTACAGTCATGACTACCGGTAATTACCTTAAAGGAGAGAAGATGGATGTAGGATCATTATTCGCGAGTTAATTAATCACGATTTCGATGCGTTTCTTAGATAGAAATGAGTCAATCATTCACCTGAGGTTCTGCTGCCTGACATATTACACTGGCTACTGTGTTAGTGTGACCAGCCAGCGTGTGGACATTGGCTTTAGTTCGCATGTCCCAAACACGAGCAGTTGAGTCTCTACCCGCCGTAACTAGGACGTCAATATTCGGGTGTAAGGCCATCGAATAAACGGCGGACAAATGACCGTGGTAATGCCTTATGACCTGCGATCAGAGAAACGATTGGTGTAAACTATGCAGAAACTGAATGGCGCGAAGATATAGTCGTTTTTTCGCATCTGTTGGGCTTTCACCTTGTTATATTCGAGATCCCAGCATTTCACTTGACGATCTTCTCCACAGGAGAACAAATACGGGTGTCTATGAGACACCGCGAGCCCACGAACACTGCTTATGTGGCCTGTGAGCGATACTTTCAATTTCCCACTGGCAAGGTCCCAAATCTGAAAGAAGGGAACGGAGATTGAATCTCTTTACAAGAATTTAGAGACTTAGGATCCAAAATGAAGGAAAAGAGACTTTTATTATCAATGTGTTCAAATACTTGGATGGATGATTTCTATGCTTTAGAGGAAAATTTAGTAAACAGCTCTGCAAATGAAGATTCCGAGAAGCAAAAAGCGAGAGAGTACATTTTTTCGTATCTTTTACCTTGATAACTCTGTCCGCTGATCCTGTAGCAAACCAATCATTGCCAGGTTCGATAGCGCAGCATCGTACCCATCCGAGATGCCCGCTTATTACTCTGTATAATTTCCAAGGAGCGTGCCAGCGAGGTTTAGCTATCGCCGGGGCTTTCTTAGGGGGGAGATTTAACACCCCTGATGAAGCGCTGTTTGGGTTTGTCGGCATTGTTAAACTGGAATTTGAAATCCCACCTATACCAGCTGTGTATGGCACAATAGCGGAGGAATTATTACTGCCGTTGAAAGTATCGTCTGAAAAAACATAGATCCGAGTAAGTAGTAGGGTACTTTTCTCAGGAATGCACGAGCGCATAGTATAATTATTTTCGAATCATTCATGAGGTGGAGAAACATTTTTTGGGGCTTACCACCTGGTGGAGGAGGATCTGAGTTGTGGTCATGATTAAGTTTCAGATGATTGTTCTTCCTAACACGTTCTAGTACCGGGGAATAACAATCTTTTGATTTTATTCCTTTTTTCATCAATTCCCTGCGAGTGAAAGAACTTGCAGTTAGACTTAGGTGTTCAACATAATAAATGGAAAATGAGCACGACTCCAACTGATGGGTCTTGAATTTAAAGGAGACAGGATAATTACTATTTGAAAAACCAGCGTGAATACCACATGGATAAATTATCTTCTCATGAGTAACAGCTAAGCGTAACTTTTCGGGATTTTTAAGACGTTTTTAGCTGTTTTGAGTGTATTTCACAGAATTTTAATATTTTTCGATGCGTCAAGCATGTAGCTCGATGCAAAACTTGATGCGGAATCCGGAAATGATATATGTTCATGAAAAATTGATAAAAATTGAAGTTTTCAAATCCTCAAGCTTACATACATCTTCCCAACGACTAACTAACTCCAAAAAAGTCAGGTATACAGGGTGTCTGGAAATTCGCGCACCATCGGCATACTGGCGGATTCCTTGCGAAAAATTAGGACGAAACTTACCAATAAAAAAAAGTCCGCAACGGCTTAGTTTTCCTGTAAAATCATTTAATAACGAATCAATCAGCGTTCAGCTTTAGGAAAGAATAGTTAGAACATTGCATAGCCGTCCGCCCCACTCCTGGGCAAAGCGGGGAACATCACACATTATTGTCTCGATCTCGGTAGTGGGGCGGACGGCGATGCGGAGCTTTAGCCAGTCTTTCTTAAAACCGATGCTGATTGGTCCGTTATTTAGTGCTTTTACACGAAAACTAAGTCCTTGCGGACTTTTTTGCATAGGTAACTTTCGTCTCAATTTTTTGCAAGGAATCCGGCAGTATGCCGATGGTGCGCGAATTTCCAGACACCCTGTATATGTTTCGATGAAACAAAAATCAGAGTAGTGGATTGAAATGCTAATTCCTAATACTATGAAATACTAAGTCTCGAGTCAGAGCCGTGATCGTTTTCCAATTGTTAGATTCCATGCAAAGTGTTTATTATGTATATTTACGTCGCAGGGTCGACAGGAGGTAGAGTCCCTTGATTTGATAAGAACATATCATGAGTCCGTTTCAGTGAACGGAATACAAGCGTGTGTACGGAATGTCTTTGGACGTCCTGCGGGTGAATAAAAAAGTGAAGAAAGTTCATTATTTCATATTTAAAAAAATTTGAAACAAAATTACTTGGGCATTTGCTGCTTTTTTTGAGCAGTTGAATAAGTTGAGTTAAGTTATGAATATATAATTATGGGTAGTTGTAATTACCATGGTTTTTTGAACGGCGAGAGTCAAAACGCCGGTAGAAAATAATTTCGACCAATCGGATCGACGGGTTTTATTTATAAACGTAAACGGATAAACTCTTGTCTTTTTCGTACCAACAATTAAATACAATATCTGTTTATTTACGGCTTACATATGAAATACGGGGAGATCACGATTAATAATATAACCACAAACTAGGTTCGCGTCCTAACGGTCATAGATAGCCGAAAGTTAGGAGTGATGAGAAACTAGATCGTTGTACTTGATTCATGTCGCGCTGTCGGCTAACTACATGCGTCTATGTAGTCAGAATGCGACACGGGATGAAATTGGAAACGATTGATTTTCGGGATACGTCATTAAGCGTCGCTAAACTGCTTTCGATTAACCGAGCCTTGAATCAAAAATTTATTCAAGATAAAAAAGATCATTTTTCTTTCGATGATTGTATTCTCTACTTTGTTTTATTTACTTTCTGAATTTACTCCTTATTTTTTCATTCTGTAATACAAGGAACGTGATTGGTAGTCAATTGTGGTATTTCGAATTTAGAATTTTCAAATCAAAATACTCAATCGCGTGATCTCGATTGATCGTATGCGATAATCAACCATTCAAGCCCCCCGCTTGATCCCATAAGTTAGACAGCGTGGCCTGTCTAAAAAAAAAGTTATGACAAGAAGCTAACGTATAAGATATAACTGCGATCTCGTATAAAACGCGAATTACAAGAAGCATTTTACAATGTTGTTGCATTTCTCTAGCCGTTCACCATTCGAAAGAGTGACCACATGAAAGTTCTTCAATGTAGAATTTCAAGATTATTATAACGTACAAATTCTTTAATTTCAAGTGTAATTTAACGAGATTTTATTGCGAGAAACCTGCGGGCATGGAGTATTGCGCAATGAAAATAAGCGAATTTTCGTTCATTGTTTATTAATTTATACATAATATGAATTTTTTTTAGTATCCTTGGTGATAAAAATCGGTAGAGATGATAGAATTGCCGTGTTTCAATTGTTGAGAGAAGTACGCTTAGCGTGTTTGATTCTAACCGATATGAAGTTGGCCCCACTGTCTTCTGTCTCTTTCTTTTCCTATGTAGCCACGAAGGATAGAAGAGGACAGAAGACTATGGTGCCAACTTCATATCGGTCAGAATCAAACACGCTTGGTGTACGATTACACTCAATATTGCCCTTCAGTGAAGTGCCTTGAAGGGCAAGTGCAAGTGCAAGTGAACGCGGATGCTCTGCACTCACCAATCGAAGCACGGCGAAAATATAAAAATGGCTTCAGACGAAATCGGAAAACTGATTCAAAAGTCCGTCTCTATCCATGTCTTGATAAATTCGGATCTGCTAGATCATATCCGCAGGTTGTCAGTTTCCATCGGCCTCTTGTAGCAAGGATATAGTCAGAGGGTTCGGAGCAAGACAATAAAAATAGATAATATCAACCATTCACAATGTATAAGAGGCATAAGGTTTGAACGAGACGTATCCTGGATAAACTCGCTGCTATATTTTTTTACTTACAATTACTTTTGCCACAAAGTACATTATCTTTCAACGCAAGGCTGCGCGTAAACCTTAGCGATTTCTCGGACGGCTGGAAAGACGTGTTTCATTCAATCCCCAGCAATTTTCATATCTCTAGCTCCTCCTTCGACTCTATGGTTTTGTACTCAAACTGCATCACGATATCCATGACTATCACCGCCTTGGAGGGCGGTTCTGGGATGATGAACACGCACTTTGGATATTCGCTGTAGTTTTTTCCGAAAGTTTGGTAGAATATGATTTCATTGTGGAAGAGAATGTCGGTTCTTACATAGGCGCGTATGCCCTCATCAGTTGGCGGTACTTTAACAACTACCCTGATCTTCTCATTTTCCGTTTCACCCTTGCAGCAGAAATTCAATTTCATCATGTAGACCGTTGATACAAAAAAGCTGTTGGTCAGAACCTTGACTCGCATTTCAAATTCCTAGCATCTCTACCCAGAGCTCCAGCGGTTTTCGGAACGATCTCCTTTTCTATCCAAAATAATTGCCCGGATTTTTCACGATCCCCTGAATGATCTGCAGTCATATTGCAATTTACTTTCTTCTTATTTTATTACTAGCTTGAAGAAAATATGACCATCAGTGTAAAGTATAGCGCTGTTCACATAATAAATCAACAGAAGACTGAGAAACAGAACCCGATAACTACGGTGATTATCTCTTCTGGTAACGCAGTCTTTACTCTGCGGTAGTCCAGGTACGATATGAAGAACGACTTGGAAAGCCTAGTACATTTGCTAGCACTGGTATCAATTTATAAAGCCATGAAGCATATTGCGGTGGAAACTATACACCTATACTCACAGCTTCAAAAATGACCTTGTGCAAATCAACATACTATACGTTATAGATAACACATAACGCGATGCAATAATTGATCGTAGAACCAACGATAAGCCGCAGATAGTAGGCATCGTGCACAAGGGCGAAAATTCCAGTTTTTCGGGCTAGAATATTCATTTATAATTTATAAAGTTCTTCTTTTTGTACTCTTAAGCCTGGTCGTCGTTAATTCGCAATATAATTGCCTATAACGTGATCGCGCATCGCATACGAAGTACTGGGATATAACATGTTCGCTAATATAACAGCTTATACCATGAAAATGGAAAGTGAAGATCAGATAATATAATCTTGTCTGCAGTCTTCGGCCAGTCAATGAAATATCGAAAGACTGATCGAGGTTCTTTGAACTCTGCGGGCGGAAGAGAGATTCTTGATTCAAATTTAGCGCAGTTTGTAAAATACGAACTCTGGAGATTCTGAAGGATAAAAATGAAAGAAGCACAAGTGTTATGTCGTGCCTGGCATGGTATAAATAAAATTTAAACTTATAGCAACAGAGTGCGCGTGATATTTCGTCGAATCGAAAAGAAAAATAAGGGAAGGAACAGACATTCGATTACAATTCTACCTAAAAGCTTGATTCCGAAAAGTTAGACGATAAGTTAGATATACCGCAGTATCCTGGGAAAAATAAAATGGCCGACGCGATGGCGTCCCGGATGACGTAATCGATTCAAGAACTAAACTCTTGTGCTCTCTCAGTTCTGATTGGGATAGAGACTCGGTGGCCACGCGGTGGCAGTGACGAGGACCACAAGCCTGTTGCCAGTTATTGATCTGACAGCAACACCGCATTGCCGTTGAGTCGAAGTATTGTCACGCAGTTATCAGAGCGGAGTGAATAAACATTGAAATGTCAGATCTACGTGGTTCTAAATGCAGGAAGCAACCGATCGCGGGTCGTTGATCATTGTCTCTAGCTAATAACTATAATGCGCGATTATCTGTAACGGTGTCGTTACAGCCGAAGGCCATTCCCAGGGTAATACGGAATCGCGATATCAAAACACGTCCTACTGGGGGCTCACCGTTCTGCACCTCGTTATATTTACACCACCGGATTCTTAATCCTTTACCATTTCGCTATACGGTTCAATCACGGTGTCTCTCTTAGGTGTCATTCGAATTCCATTCGAATCGGCAACAACTCTCGCGGTTCATATTATATCGGTATTAAATTTATAAAATAAAAGAGAGAGAAGGAGAGACGCGACAAAAGCCTTTTTTTCAAACACATCTATAAATGTCATCGCGTCTTTTACCCAGCTCTACCTTACCTTAGGAACAATATTTTCCTTATAAAACTCTCATCGAAACACGATGAAAAAGTTCACTTTTAAAGGTGTTCTTGACGGGTTTCGTTCATCGGTTAGTCAACAGGTGAAACCAGAGCAAGAAATCGTCGAGACCCTTCGGCCCGATCACTTCAACGTCAAAAAAGTAAGCTCATTTATATCATCGCGACTCCTTATCCCTTCGTCCCTCCTCGCATCGCTACACTGTCACAGTTTATGTGATCAACACCATCTACACACGATCATCTCTATAGTATCTACCATAAATACGATTCACGCATCTCCAATTATATTTTATTGATATTTATCTACCATCTTATTCATCTAGATAATAGATCGTCAGTTTGTAAGTCTACGCTCGTCCGATATCCCGTTTCTGTTTTGTTTTACCTATGCAACGCTTTTTTGCTTTCCCCATTGGGCAATACTTTTATGCATTTAGTTAATATTGTTATTATTATTATTATTATCATTATTATTATTGTATAACATCATCGCAATACGTTTTATATGTACTACCTACCTACAAGATATTATATTTATTAAATATTAAAGCTGTGTTTTTTTCGTTCCTCGTTTTTTGTACTTTACGCACCCTTAACCCTCATTCCATACTTACGTTTTACATACCTATGCGTATTTATAGGCTTTATCTTGACACAAAGGATTCGAAAATTAATCCGTTACGGAATAATAAACACCAGGAACAAATAACGGCACTGCAGGCCTTTTTTTCGGGAGCTCTTAGCACAAATTTTCTCCTTTTTGCACATCTTTTATTCATTATAATATTAATTTGTGTGGAAAGCATTACGGCTTTGAGCATTGTTCATTCAAATTATCGCTTTTCATCGCCTCTTTGAACTTGAAATTTCTTTCAACGATCGTTCGAGTGTTTGGTTTCCTTGGGAAACAAAGAGCAGCCTTTAACATCAGCGGCTGTAAAGCGGTAGTGTAGTTTTTGGAGCGGTTTTAATGCATGGAAAAATTTCGTTGTATTGATCGCTCATCCTGATGCTTTGTGTAATCACGCCTGGGCTCAGTCTCCTATGTATCGAAATTTTCTAAACGGATTATCCCGATAAATATTTCCGAAAAATTCCGCCATCTTTAGCGCGGCAGTGCATCTGCCACTGCATCAGTTGCGGTCAAATATCGTTTCACGATGTTGTAATATTACGTATCTAGACACGTAACATACATACATGCATACATACATACATACATACGTACAGTTGCGTAAATGACGTTCAGACTAAAGAATTTTCTGTGGGAGTTTGACTGAATATAGATATACATATAAATATAATACTGTACTGGCAGACGATAGATAGAAAAAAAGTGACATAAAGCAGGTCTCTGAATTTACCCGCGCGTAGAGGGAAGACTTTTTACAAATAGCTGCTGTTAGTTGTCTCTCTTTGTCTAACTGTCCGTCCTTCTCGTTATCGCTTCATCTATCTATTCGAACAAAAGCCCCTCGCCCGCGCACTTTATGCTCGAGTTCTAACTTCGCGTTTGACCGAGAATATCTATGTATATCGTGCCTAGCAGCGTTAGAAACCACGATATTATACATATACGATATATCTATATAATGTAAATAAGTATTGTTTGATAAATCATTATGTTCTGTACACACACATAGCTATACCCCTAACATTATCTTACGGGAGATTGAAACGCGTTCGCTACAATTCCTTTCATCCTATACATATACCGTTACGAAGTTCGAACAGATTATATCATAAAATCGAAGAAACCCTCAGATGGTAGAAACACGCTTCGTCTTCAAACCGCGTAAACAATGTCAGCGGCATCTGACTTCCCTAGAGGATTTACAGCGCGGTCTGAGAGATTAATATTCTTCCTTTTCATTCCCTGATACATATCGTTCTTTGTTTTGTTATTTCCATTGAGACTACCGCACGTACCTACGTTACACGCTCTTAGGCTTGAGGTCACGTATACGTATAGGTACACGCGCCCTATTTACACCCCTTCCGCAGTTATCTTCTTTCGAGAAAATTCATTCGCTAGTAGTTATGTATAGTATATGCATGTATGTATGTATGTATGTGTGTGTGTATGCTCACTTCATACGTATTGTAAGGTGATTCCTTCTTCATCTGCATTACAGACCTTCAGGCACGGGTTTCCCTTCCAACCAACGGCCATCGCTTTCGATCCGATTCAACGGCTATTGGCCATTGGTTCGAAGACTGGCTCTCTCCGGATGTATCCTTTGATGAACTATTTTCATAAATAAATGCTACACGCATGTTTGCGTTTTATTCGCCGCCTTTTGGAAAATAAATGATCGGAAGTAACGTCTGCCAGATTAGTTTTTTTCGAAGTATGGACGAATGCCTCGTTCGTTCCTTTCGCTCTTGGAAGGTGGCGGGCGATGCGCATCGCGCGTTTTATTTGCCATTTTCAAAAAGCGAAAGCGCTGAAAAAATTCCTCGAAAAACAAATGAATTGCACGCACTATCGCAGGTATATCAATCGATGTATTTTGTCTTGACAAAAATAAAAAACGTAAAATATAGTTTGGGAAGACCCGGCGTCGACGTCCACGTCAGACACGATGGAGATTCCGCCGTTCTTCAAATGCAATTTCTTGTTAACGAAGGTGCCCTCGTATCGGCAACCGCCGACGACACCTTGCACTTGTGGAATTTTCGACAAAAAATACCCCAGGTTGTGCAAAGCCTCAAATTCCAACGAGAAAGGTACCTACTCGCAGTTATATCGATATACATAATTCCTTATTTCTTTATACTTATCCGCACAGTGGCGCAAAAGGAAAAATAAAAAAAACTGAAGAAACCCTTCGCGATATATTGCAGCGACGTCTTTATGTCTTTACGAAGCCTTAACTCTTTCTCTACTTTCAAATAAGTAGAGGATTAGTTAAATTAATTTCGAATTCATTCACATTTCTTTTTTGCGCCACCCTGTGTATGATCTATTAATTTATTGTGTTCCGATGTACGGAGAATTAAACAACGAATGGTCATTATTGTGATCATAATGGTCGTCATTATTATTATTATAAATACTATATTTATTATTATCATCATTATTTTTTGCAATTATTGATTTCCATGTCTCCTTTTATTTCCACCATCAGTTTATGTAGATCGCTGACAAGGCGATTTTCAAAAAATGTTCATCTACAGAAAAACGTTGCTTACGATTTAACGGAATTTTTTGTCATCAATTATCGTTTGCAGAATAACGTTTATGCATCTACCTCTACAAAGCAAATGGCTATACGTTGGTACGGAGAGAGGAAACATCCACGTCCTTCACATTGAGACGTTCGTTTTATCCGGTTACGTTATTAACTGGAATAAAGCAATCGAAGTGTAAGTACCTACATGTGAATCGGCAAATGATACATTCATCCTTAAAGTATATAATAACTTCAGCAATGTTCGCTCTATCTTGTCTTCTGGGGAATACATATTGTGTAACTACTGTGGATACATCGATCAGGACATGTTGGCAATCGCTTTGATAAAAGAAAAAGGAAAAAAGAAAGACCAGAATCAATGAAATCCCGAAATTCCAATCCCTTGACGAACATTATATCATTATCATTATTCCTCTCGCTCGTTTCACCACCGTTTTTATGAACGTTGGAAACTGGCCCAAGCCACACTACGAGAGTATACAAACCACTAAGAAATTGTGACTCGAAACAAGCCATTCTTCTTCTTCTTCTTCTTCTTCTTCTTCTTGTTCTACTTCTTCTTCTTCACCTGGAATACACTGACCTTATTATAACCATGAGTATGTTTACACTTTAACCCTTAGTAGCCAGAAACATGCTAATTCCCGTTGCCTTTTTCTCCCTGCTAGAAGCTTCCCCATAGTATAACAAATGCAACATAAATAGGTACATAATCCGTAGCGATGCAGTAATCTCATCTCATTTCACAGCACAATACATTTAGACGTGTCTTTCCCCTAGTATGTATGATCGTATTGTCTCTAAGAATGTAGACGTTGATGATGAAAACTGCTTTTAACGAAAGAAAGAAAGAAAGAGAGGAGAGGAAACTAAGAAAATATTTGGGAGATAATAAACGACTGCATTCATACGAGGTCTTCCACTTTTTTTAGATCGAGAAAAACCCACCCAGGCGCGGTCATTCACTTGAGTGACAATCCTCTGGATCTTAGTAAGGTAATGGAGCTATTTTTTCAGGAAATGATCCATTGACTGTTTCCTATATTGTATATCTAACAAGCTTACGCCTTTTTAGATGCTCATAGGATATGAATCTGGGCAAATAGTGCTGTGGGATCTGCGACTAAAGAGTCCAGACTATCGATGCCAAACTATAGAGCCTCTGAAATCAATATCCTGGCACCACGACGGGAAACAATTTATGTGCAGTCACACTGACGGCTCGCTTTCAACTTGGGCATTGCGCCAGATAAAACCGATAAACGTGACGCATCCCCATGGTAAGTGATCAATCAATCAAATTGATTGCTATCAAATGTGAAATGTGATTGTTCATCCATACTTTGCTATAGTACATTACCTTAGTTTTCCATCATTTTTGTGCTCTGCACAGCTAAAACTACTAAGGATGGGATTCCCGAAGCTTGCAAGCCCATTCAAAAAGTCGAATGGAAGATATCAAGATCTGGGTAAGACAAATTAAACTACTTTACTGATACAAAAGCGATTTTAGTTGCAATCAGGTTTACCGTCGCCAGAATATAGCAAAGAATTTCAGCAAATCGTTAATAATTAAAGCAGACTTTTGGAGTGGAACGAATCAATGCAATTCGTTTTGCTGTTCAGACGCTTATTCGTAGGTAATATGTAGCCAACCTCATGATCAGTGAGTTTGTTGTGGGACAATTTGACAAAACATACTTAATCGAAATGAAAGAAGGAAGAAATAGAATTTGAATTTGAATTGGTTTCATTTTAACATTTACTCAATTTTTGTGTAGTATACAGTGTGTTTGTGCTAACACTATTTATAGACAAATGATTTTCATGTCTATTGATCATCACGCACAAGATAATTGTTCAGACGAAAGTTGTGCGGTATTGTAAAAACTATGTGATGCATGTAACGATAATTTGAAGAGATTTCGAGGTCAGTTCCGGTCTTTGTAATAGATCCTTGTAAGTTTTATCCAAGAGATTCATAGATTCTTGATAATAAGTAAATGGTATCAATTCGTGTATTATTGTATCAGACATGCTTGAGAAAATCGCCGTACCTAATCATTATAATAAGGCACGATGTGGTTCAGAATTTTCTAACTCATGACCACAAAGATATGTGTCTGCTGTGTGATACACAGGTATCACATTCTTGGAATAAACGACACAAGGTGATACACCAGCTGATACAAATTGATATTATTTTTATATTGTGAAGAACGTGTGAATGAAACGGTGCCTTTTCCATCTCACAATTCATTAGAATTATACGATATGTACAGTAATCTATACAGTTCAAAATTGACTCAAGAGGACCTTGTATAAAAAATGAACAGGTAGAAGTATTTGTTGCATGGATGATCTAACTCCGTTAATACGATTTTCAATTGTCTGATCAATTTCCTTGTATAAAACTGTATGAGAGATTAGACATGAAATTCGCTGGAGTATAGTTGGTAATGAAGAAACTGCAGCAGACTGCAGATCACCTTGCAATAATTGCACCGCAAATATACACGCACTGAAAGCAGCACTCGCTTAAAGTGATTGCACATCGCACAGAAAGCACTTGAATAGAACGTGTTTATCAGGAGGGTGTGTACCTTAAAAATGGATAGTAGAAAGTGAAAATCGAATCATGCAATCACGTATCTGTTTGCGGTGTTTATCCAGCTATTGAAAGATTGGAAAACTGATCGAGATACATACTTCAACTCAGAACTATATCGCAGTGCGAGAAATTCTGCAGGGAAAATTTGGATTCAGAGTTTCAGCACAGTTCTTGAAATACCAAACGCTGAAGTATGAAATTAAAGAAAAATACTAGCGTTATTTTAATGTGTGCCATGTATAAAGAAAATTCGAAAGTCATATCGAATCTGTTAAGAAAGAATAAAGCTGGAATAACATATATTTTTATCTTGACCTATTTTATAGGGAAGCTTACGTTATATTCTCCGGAGGACTAGCGTACGACACAACAGGTCGAACGCCGAGTATTACTGTCATTCAGGGCAAGACCACGACGGTATTAGAAATGGAACATAATGTCGTGGATTTCGTAACATTGTGCGAAAGTCCTTGGACCAGCGGTATGACATACAACCAACAGTATAGCCACTAAATAAAAATAAGTAAAGAAATTCTCGCATCATTAATTAAAGACACCTTGAAAAGCAACAGCATTTCGTTATAAAACGTATACTATTATTACTCAATATTCACTTTCTTTTCATGTTTATCATCACGCCTCACGCTTCGGGCCGTTTTTAAACATCTTACTGTATCTCATTCAAGAAATAGAACATTGTGGCGTTCAGTTCTTTGTCCAGGCCTAGCTATCACACAGATATACTTTTTCGCAAATTCAAAGCAAGCTTAATTTGCTCGTAAATCAAATAATCGAATTCATTGAGTTGAAACCTTGGACCAATTTTCGCTCATTTGTTTGAATCTCAGTAAACAATCGTTTTTATGCAGCGCCGCGACTCTTATTCGATAGGAATTAGTTGGCGATTAATTAATGCATGCATAATCGAGCACCGCGCTTACCACAATTCCACCTGCAACAATTTCTCTGCATTGTTAGCTTTGGACGAATTAACATTCTCACGTTTGTTGAATTTTACAATATAAAATCGCCCCTGTGAA
This sequence comes from Tenthredo distinguenda, assembly GCA_947538915.1. Taxonomy (NCBI): domain Eukaryota; kingdom Metazoa; phylum Arthropoda; class Insecta; order Hymenoptera; family Tenthredinidae; genus Tenthredo; species Tenthredo distinguenda. The sequence goes on from OX384531.1 coordinate 29,898,532, forward strand.
CACCGCTTATTTCATTATTATGCTTCATCAGCCATCCGCATGAATTTAGTTTTATGCCGTATTTCCAAGATAAAATTAAGCAGCTACACAGCTAGAGTGCTTTTTCACTGAAATCAAACTTCGAGGAATTATTCGTTTGTTAGATCCTGCAATTACGAATGAAAATTCACAAGCCTTTGAGACCACGATATTAGCTGCATGGTAGCCAACTTTTATTACCAACAATCCTCAATAACACACGGCGATATATTCCGAACAGATTTTCAGGACCCGTACGCAGTTGTGGTTCTCCTTCACAACGACCTTGTCGTAATAGATCTCCACTCCGCGGGATTCCCCTGCTTTGAGAATCCTTACCCCATGGACATTCACGAATCCCCAGTGACTTGTTGCGCCTACTTCGCCGACTGCCCCTCAGATCTGATTCCGGCTTTTTATTCCGTCGGTTCAAAAACTCAAAAGCGCACAGGCTTCAGTGAGAGCGATTGGCCGATATCAGGAGGCGAATGGAGCCCGACTTCAAGCAGTTATAACGAAATCGTTCTCACCGGGTAAATATGAATGATCTTTGCAAGTTCGAGCCAAATATGTAATTCATTTCTACTTTATTCATTATTCTTCTTTCTCTGCTGCTTTATTCAGCCACGCTGACGGCAGTATAAAATTTTGGGATGCCTCTGCTGGCACACTCCAAGTCCTCTATAAGTTGAAGACAGGAAAGGTGTTTGAAAAAGCTAAAGCACGAAGCTCGGAGTCTGACGAAGACCCTCTGGCAGTACAGCTGATCTTTCTCTGCCCAGAGAGCAGGAAGTTAGCCATCGTTGGATCGAGTAGATACGTCATTTTATTTCAATACAAGAAGACCGAAGATCAATCGGAAATTGTGGTAAGATGTGATTTTTACATTGTTAGAAGAAAGTAGCAACTGTCGAGGGACGCGTTTACAGCATGATACGATAATATACTTGGATGTGAAAATTCTGTATATGAAATCTTGTGATTTTCTGCCATTTTACTTAACAGTGATAAAAATGAAAGGATTCGAATCAACTTTTTCACAGACTTTGGAGATTCCAAGCGCACACGAAGCCCCTGGAGACACTGAGTGCTCTCCAGACTACGAATATCCTCCGAAGAGTAGCCTGGCCACAGAAGGTGGCGAAGAATCTCAAAACCCTTCCATCGAGTACAGTTTTCCACTAAAAGTTAGAACCGGCCTGCAAAGAAGAGCTCCAGGATTTCAACCAACGATGGTGTGCCTTTCGCCGTGGATCAACGGAGAACAACCAGGAAATATCAACGCTCTGAGTCTCAATTCTTCGTATGGTTTGTAAGTAGAGTATATTAGTCATGCGTTTCTGTGCTGATTCTAAACCAAAACAAAATCTTCAAACTCCATTTCCCGGAAAACGACATTTTTATACACAGTAATTGATTGAAATGTATAGGGAATTCTTCCATGTATGCATCTATCGCAGTGCAGAAAAAGAATAGGTCAAAACGATAGTACCTACAAATCCATAGTTAGTGTAATAATGGCACGTCCATTAGTTCCAAATCTTAGAAAAAACCTCGTCTTTCGATTATTTTTAGCTACAGAATCGCGGTCATAGTAAAGCAGAGAAGGCTTCGACTTTATATCTTTTCCCCTTTTTCTGTTCACATAGAATGGCCTACGGCACCGAGTCCGGGCTAGTCATTGTGGACATAATACAGAAAGCTCTACTTCTAATAATGACTACCCAAGACTTGTACGGAAACATGGATCCCTCTCAGCGTTCACTCCGGAGTCCGAAGCGGCACGACGAGCGACGCGACAACGAGGATAAAGCACGGAGTCCCAGCGTCGACCAGGTAAAATATGTTTCTCTTATATTCAACAGGCTTATTGGATTTGAAATGATCGAAATGTCTTTGAGATATGCATTAAATACCTCCGGCAGTTTTAGGTATATACACAATATGTACATACTTATATGCGGGACAGAATGAGTCAGTTAATTCCTGCCTTGAGAATAGATTAGCCGTCGAATTACGTCACATGTCTAAAGGGAATAGTAGAGATTCCAGAACATATTCATAAATCTTGAATGCGGACATAAGATCGTGACGTCAGAAGCCGAGGATGAAATTTCTTTGGCAACTCACGGGATTATAACAGTCAGAAAATCACGATTATGGACATTTTCCAATCATACCAGCACTGGAAAATCGAAAAAAGCTTCAATTTTCGATATTCCATGAACAGGTTGATAACAATAAGAGGCTAAAGTTACGAGGTGGAGGACACACCGAGCTGTGGCGGCCATTTTGGTCCCGCTCCTCGCAGTTACGCGCCATATAGTGCTCTGCCGATTGCAATTTGAATTTCAAATAGTTTTCATGATTGTGATAAGTTGTGAGTGAAATTTTCCGGACCGCAACGTCATGATTTCGCGTTTGTCGGTATATGGACTCTACTTTCCCGTTAACATGACTTGACTCTTCGTTAGTTTTGTAGGAGGAAGGAAATTGTCGTCAATTATCGGCCAAACTTGTCATTCTCCGTGTTTAGAGCGGTTAATAACGTAGGATCACTACGCCTTGATCTCGATCGTGGTAATACATAGGTACTCGCAGGAATCCATCCCGGTTTCAATCATCGAATCGTCGGATTATTTACATGTTTTTACGCACCATAACATCTGCCATCGTTATTATTTTCATTGCATACATAAATATTGAGCCAATGGTTGCATAATTGGTTCAATTAAATGCGGGGCTCGCCGATCGTACATTGCAGTAAGTAACTATTTGCCGTCGTTCTTGCCATTGCCATCGTCATCTTCGCCATCACCGCCTCTCATCTTGTCACATTATTTTAATCATTATTATCGCAATTTTAATTCCCGAGTCGTAGATGACTGCGAGTTTATAAGGTTTTTGCAATTCTGTTTTTGAACTATAATAGATCGTTATGAGATATCGTCTTATCATTAATTGAGAATCGTTATACGCATTGTTTCGCTTGCGATTTGATATCTATTTAATTCTTTTTTCTTTAACATTCTTTATTAAATGCTCAGGCGAAGTTTTATAACATTTTCGTGCAGCTTGGATTCGAAAACTTGATAAGTTGTTTAAACGACATTTCCAGAGGTTTTTATGCATATGACGAATTTGGAAAACATCAATTCTTTTTCTTTTCACTCCTTCTGTTCTTTAGGCATAAAAAAACCGTGTTGTACTTATGAGGTATTCGAAAACCAAGCTCGCAATGTGGTGTTAATTATTGGTTTTTGTTACTGTTCCCCGAGGGGTTAACCACTCCTGAAATTCTCTAAGTCCCAGAAAAATAATTCCGCCAAATATGAGAAATCCCATTTGAACCAAGTACAGGAATCCGTAAATTCCTATAATTGTAAAAACCCAGAAAAATGCAAGGAAGTACCGTGAAGTTAAAAAGACGCCACGAATTTCAAGAGGAGTTCGTAAAATCCGGTAAAGGCCCGTCGAAGACCTGAAGAAATCCGTGAAATCTCGTATAATTCTCAAAGAATCTTCTACAATCCAACAGAAGTTTTCGAAATTCTAGTAAAATCTCAGAGAAATGCGTGGAATTTTATCAAAAACCGAATTGAAATGCAAAATAAATTAGCGCAATCTATCGAAGTATAATGAAATACATATAAGGCCAGTTCATGAATCTCTGCGTCATCAACGGAGCTTTTGAAAAACCTGTGCGCGAAATCGGTGAAATGAGGAGGACTTGGTTAACCCCCCGGTTGTCTGCGTTACTTCATTCTTATTTTCGTTAAATGTTTATCGTTAGTCCTGTTTTGTGTCTAACACGGATACCTATTAATCATAAATAGATTGATAAATTCCTCACCAGCTTAGAGGAATGAGAACATACTAAACCGTTCTATGTATAGTTATTAAGATATAACGACGAGAAGGAAGAGAAAATGATAAAAATCGCTTGATATCTACGTAGAAAAAAATCTCCTCGTAAAGTATCGCAGTTTAATTAATTAACTACTGGCAACAATTATGCTGATGCTTATCCGTATCACTAACGATACGAATACCACGTAGATGTCTCGAAGCACAAACGTACTACTTTTTCCAAACTTATGAGTGAAAGAAACAAAAAAAAAAAGAAAAAACCTCTACACATCAAACGATAAATTGCAGCAGGGTAAATAGGATGTCTAATAACGTTCACTGCAGTGTGCGCCTGGTTCGTTTACTCATTCTCAGTCATTTTCGTGTTTCGCTTCGGCAAAATTACGTACACACATATCTATTTCTGTTGAATTACTCTGCACGAGGGATGACTAAACCGACTCCGATTCTACTCCGTCACGCGATTATTTAAGCCCAGCAGAATCGACGAACCGAAGAACAGAGGAAAAATGTTGGAAGGAGTTGAGCACAACGAGAGAAACGACGTGGGGAATCGGGTGCTCTGCTGACCCGGATGAAAATTTGAAAATACATTCGATTGTATGTCGAAGAAGCGGGATATCGATCATTCGACTCGATCTACTTCACGGAAAGAGGAGGAACCGAGAAGACAAAAACGACACTGATTAATTAAAACCATCCCGGATACTAACACGTCGCTTTTTGTCACTAATTATCTATCTGTCATTACAGAGTTTGTTTTGTCACGATAAATTGTGAAAACCAATGAAAGTCTGTCTACTGTAGTAACTCGTTCCTTTTGTTTGTCATAGGATTTTCTTTGCACGCCAAAGTTGTTTTTCTCTTCTTTTAGAAAACACCATTTTCTAGATTCCTTTTCTCGAACATTAGGAAAGAAAAGATCTCGTTTTCTTACTTCTTAACCGAAATTCCGGACGAACCGTTGCCAAACCTCGACCACTTCCGGTTTCGAAATGGCGAAGATCTAAATTCTTCGAGGATCACTAAAGATTTTGTATCAATTTTGGCGAAACCTTTTGTCCCATGTTCTGTTATCAGTCTACGAGTTTATGAATTTTTCCAGAGTTTCAGTTCTCGAGCATAAATTTATAGAAACGGAAATGTTCTTCTTTCTCAGTTTTGTATTCCTAGTGAAACGGGTTCACAATTTATTACGACAATTTATTCAGCTAACATTTTACACCATTTAGTGATATGTAATAGGAATGAAATTTCATGTGGCTTATGGCATAACGATATTGACCTTAAGGGAACCCCCAACCCTGGATGGTGTACAAAGTACTCAAGCAGCTTTTGAGACACCGTTGATTCCGAATGAAACAGACGAAATTATAATGTTGGTTCATATTTAACTGTCAGAGAGTTTGAGCCACCTTTTGCAAAGCAGAGTCGAAATCACAAGATCATTAAAAATAATTGCGTCTTTTTATTCCGAATCAACAAGTTGGGGTTCCCCTAAATCCTCCATTTGGATTCCTCCTTCACCTTTTCTCTCCCGCTTCACGCACGCTTTTATGTATTCGATTGCTTCATCTACTTTTCTGTTTCTTTCACTTTCTTTGCTTTTTTTTTTATTTCCGCCTGAAAAATGACCCGCGGATACTTTCAATACTTAACTTACTCTTCCTAATTGCATTGGAAATGACAAGTGCCCACGTATATGTATAATTGCGACATTTCCCGATTCTTTGAAGAAAAAAAAAAAAAAAAAAAAACAACGTAGAATGTAACTGTCTCTCTCTTTTTCTCTCCCACGGTAGTACCCACCCTGCAACTGACGCGCTTTTATGAACGTCGCAATTCTCATAATCGTCGTTTATTATTCAGTGTAAAAACAACTCGAGCGAATGTCATGCATAGCCAATTCATCCGCAAGCAACCATTTCAGTAAGAATTTATAATTTGCTTTCAACTGATTTATTGTTATCCACGGTCCATGGTAGATTCACTACGTTCATAACGACGCGGTTGTCGGTTCGGATCCCGTGGTAGTCTCCGCGGACGACGGCTCGAAGACCTCATCGTCTTCGTCGTCGACGAATCGAGGTGCGGGGGTCGTTCCGGTACAGGATTGTGGGAGCGACTGCAATGACGCTGAAGAGTCCTCCGCATCTGCGGCCGAGCACCACGCGGGTGGAAGCGAGAGCCAAAGCTCTGCGGGGCGGAAGAAAAACGCGTGGAAAGGTTTCAACCTCAAACGTCAACTGAGCAAAGTTGATCTGAAAATCAAAACCACTTTTACCGGTGCCTCGCAGCAGCAGCAATGCTCAGGCCCGAGTGTTTCCCCCCAACCCCATCAAAAACGGCCCCAAAACGAAGGGGGGGCTGCGTCTTCCTCTCCAACTGAAAACGAGCCTGTTCCTTTGTTCGCGTCTTGCCCCCAACAGCGTCACGAAGTGTTTGAGGAAATCCCCGAAAACGGAGAGCCCCTTGATGAGGGGGTAAATAACGCGGAGAACGATTGTGCCAATCACAGTGTCGGAGTTTCGGGTGGTTCGAACGAAGCCATGCCGTCTGTATCAGCGGCTGAAGAAGCGGTCGAACGACCCGACGAACTTCCGTTGTTCGATAACGAGGGTAAACCCATACGGCCTAAACGGGATGTGTCGAAGAAGTGGCCTCAGAAAAGAGAAAGCCGACTTTTGTCGGTGCCGTACATAAAATACCAGAAGAATGATGGGGCGTTTTCAGATCTGAGATCTAAAGACGACGTGGGCCCCTCGTTTGCTGGGAATTTGATGAGAAGATTCAGTAAGTGTTTATATGCAGCTTCTGTGTATGTACATACTGCAGTTATTATATACTGTCGCACGTATATACCTATTGTCGACTAGCGAAAACGCTCTTGATTACGTTATTAATCCGTACGTAAGTTTAAACTATGATCGATCATACATATATATATATATTTATATATATACATATTATGTATAGATGGTTTTTTTAATTGCACTCTTTCATTGTTAGCGGTTCTCCTTTTTTTTTCTTTTTTTTTTCATACTTTTACCGAGGAGTTAACCACACGCTCTCAGAGAATTCAGGAATTTCAAGATATTTCACTGAAGAGTAACAGTGGTAAAGTTCAAAGTGACCTCATATCGTACGGAGAAAATATCGGCACGCTTGTTCAAGGTACACCCAACGAGGTTGATTCTGATACCTGTGATTTGGACAACTACCGAAACAACCAATTGACGCGCAGGAATCACTGTTGTCCAGAGCACTGATTGGCTGTTTCGGAAGTTGTCCAAATCGCAGGTATCAGAATCAACCTCGTACTCTGGACAACAGCGATTCCTGCGTGCCAATTGGTTGTTTCGGGAGTTGTCCAAATCGCAGGTATCAGAATCAACCTCGTTGGGTGTACATTTGAAAAATAGTCAATGCGTTCAAAGAGCTTTGTCAAGGTTCTGAATGATCAGAAAGATTTTTTCGAAAGATAGAGACTAGATTTGAAGAGTGGTTAACCCCTTGGATTTTCCAAACAGATTATACATTGTAGTTAATACTCGTAGCGTTTATACCTATATACTTGCCAGTTATCATTTATCCCACCGAAGCGCGGTACAAGGTAAAATTAACGGCAATTAACATATCAGGAACATACATATACTATACATATACATATACTATGCACTGCAGCACGATGATATAAACTAGAATACCGCCTTTTTTTTCTCTATCAATCAACGAGTGAAATCGGTGCTATACGCATGCGCCAGGGGAAGTCCTGTGATAGTATCAAGGTTTTGCGGATTCATCTGCGCTCGTCGATTTCAAATTTTGTGTATGCATTAATATGTTATTAGTTTTCTTTTCCTTCACCTACACTCGATCGTAAGATTTTGCAGCCTCGACGCGTGCCAATTTTGCATCGAATTTTTGCCGAACGGGCTGCACGTCTCTAGCAATCCTATTTACGCTGCTGCATAATCACTAGTAGTCGCGACGCGATATTATCCGCCACTGTTTAGTCAGCTACATGCTTGCTAGTCGATATACATATATATAAATGTAGAACGGATTTGTGAGAAGAGCAGGCGCCCCCTAGCATCGATTCTCCATGTGATTATTTCGAGGTAGGAATTATCCCAGGTTCCGCATTATGTGCTTACCGCAAGAGCGGGAATCCCGCCTATCTGCAAACGCAAGGTCGATCGCCAGCCGAAAACTCTTCATCGTTATTCGATAAAACTTAACTATACATTCATGTTTTCTGCCCTGAAAACTGCCTCAAAACATCACTGTCGAGTCTGTTGTCTGGCTTGACAATCCCCCTACTCTTCTTACGCCGTAGTCTAGCTAGTATCCCTAGGGCCCGATGTGAGTCGTTACAAACGGGGATTCCCCGATTATGCAGCCTTTGATCTCGGGAATCCCCTGCCTTGTTAGCGACACATAGCGAGCGTGAACCTGAGTGAGAATCTCTGCCGCAATAATAGACGAAGTATGTACATACATACGGGGCATTCCATACAAACAGGAATACAAATGAGGGTTAAATTAGCATGGAATGCCTCATATAAGCTTATTATTTTTATGGGGCATTTCATGCCAATTGAAAAAGAAATGTGATGGAATGAGAATAGAGCGTGGTCGAATTGGGATGGAATGCGCCATACATAGTTGGCTTTAAGGCTTCTCGATTGTGACCTGCATTGCGCGATGAAAATCGATCGGAAGAAAATCTGGGAGAATCGAATAGTAGCAGAATAATTAGCGGAAGTGACTGCACATTGAATGTGTAGAGGTGAACGGTTGGAAACATGGAATAGCAATCGCTGCACGAGCTTTTCAAGATATCTCGGCCTTCCTCGTGCTTTTGAAATACCGAAAAATTAATCGAAATCATGAAAAGAACATCCCCGCTACGGCGTCGGGGAAAAGCTAGACCTAGAGTTACAGCTCTGTTTAGAGAATAAGACAACGGAAATCTGACATACCTATAGGCGAGATAACTGCAATCAGCCTAATGACAAAAACAAAAACAAAAAAAAAAAAAAAAACAATTGTAATGTTCTTTGATTCCCAACCTACGTGCAGTTGTGTCTATGGTTTGTAGATAAACGGGGTGGGCGTTTCATCATCTGCAACTGGGAAAGCCATGCAGGGAACGGGGGGTGGCGCAGCCGGTGGCAGCGGGCTGCCGTCTCGCAGACCTCCGGCACCGGATCCGGTATGCCGGTCTCGCTCCCAAGGTACACGCAAGCTACAGAAGTGTCTGAGTACCGCATCGATCCATTCTGACCTGGATGGCCACGGCCATGACCAAGGCCCCGGGGCCTCGATCGTTGGCGGTACCCTTGTATCAAACTTCCCTCTGTACGTACAACGCAGCGTCGAGATACGCGGCTACCAACCGACCAACTCCTCCTCGGCTTCTTCGACCTCACAGCAAAATCTCATCACCGCCCGACATTATTGCAGTTTTGGTAGTACAATCACCCATCAATTTTTGTAGAACGAAACACCTTGCCTCGATTGTACGAATCTTTTTCACTCCTTTACTCTCTCTCTCTTTCTCTCTCTCTTTCTCACAACGTCTCTCATACCGAGGGGTTAACTGTTCTTGAAATATGACGACCGGCGGTAGGTATCCAACTCCTTCACTCGAATTCCATTATCCTGAAGTCCACCAAGAACTGATATGGAATTTTAGAGGGGAATCCCACACAGCACGGAATGCTCTAGACCGCTCCAGTCACTGCTGTATTCTTCAAGTTAACTAAATGTCCGCTAACGTAACATTTGCAAGTTGATTGAAACTTAAAATTGACAAAAAAAACCTGGTTGTAAACTGTAGCAGTAAGTTGGAAACTGGGTCGAACCAGTAACGAACTAATTGTGAGATATACTGGCCTGAGCCCAGCCGAGCGCATCTTGTACTCAGGCTGTGTATTTCTTCTCCAGGGAGAGCCTTACGCCAAATTTGCACCTAGCGGTGAGCGCGGAACTAATTCGTAGCGATTCGAAGTTTAAAATAAATGCCTGTCACGTCTCATTAGGAAAATAAAAGCTGCGGTAACGTTTTCGATGTTCAGCTGAAGTGGTCTGGGTTGTGTGGGATCCGGAAAAATTCCAGTGGAATTTCTGGCATTCAAAATCAATCCATATAAAATCTATGAAACCCCAGTGAAATCCTCAATATTCCACAAAAAGTTCGTGAAATTTTCGATGACATCCTCGAAAAAATCTCAATAACCCTCCGGTGCAGTCCTACAGAATCCTGCGTAATTGCAGCGAAATCCCAAGTATAATGTGATGGAATTCCAGTAAGAATCTACACAAGTAATGTGAAATTCGTGATACCGTGAAATCTCAATGTAATTCCAGATAAACCTCAGAGACTTCTTTATAGTTTCAGCCTTTACCAAATTCAAGTAAGTTCCTATCTAGAGAAATGAGATAGATTGTTGAAAATTGTAATGAAATTCTGGATGAATCCGTGTTATTTCATGAAATCCCAAAGAAGTTCGTAGAATCTTATAAAACCCCAGTGAAACTGCGGAATAATCCGTGAATTCCCGAAAAGATTTTAAATACATTCGCGAAATTTCATTAGAATTCAATAGAATCCAGTAGAAATTGATGAAATCTTAGACCAGTCAGTGTGATCCCAAAGTAATCAGTCAAATCTCATGATTGCAGAGCCGTATTTGAAATTTGATAACGTCTCAATGTAGTAAAGTCCGTGAGATCGTTCAAAAGTCTGTGAAAAATCCCTGAAATCCTTGAAACGTCGAAACCTGGTGTGAACAATTTTAGGAAGTGGTTAACCCCTGGATTGACGCTATCTGATATACTTTGTATCAAAACACTCGTAGCTGTTTACCGCTGCACAAACTGCCTCGTTAATATGATAATGATGATGATGATGATGATGATGTTGTTGTGTATTCGTACTCTCCTCTAACCGACGACTGTTCTACGTAACGTACAATTATGTTTCATAATTTGAAAGGAAAATAATTTCATTAATTTTCTTTCTTACGTTATTAAGTTTCCTTCTCTTATATCCGCCAATCCCCTCCCAATCATCCGGTTTTAGGGTATAGCCAACATGGTTTGTTGTTTAGTTGTTACATACTATAGAACTCTAAGCTCGAACTGAAAGGCAGGATTGATTTTGGTGTGTACCCATTTTCCTTTAAATGTGTTTCCACGAGCGTTGCTGATGCATGATTCCTACCGTCACTCTTTACTGCGCGATTCTACATGGCTTTTTTTTTTATAATTACATCCTAAGCTCTGTCTCATAGCCTTCAAATTTATTTTGCCGTATCATACCGCGTTATGCTTAAGTAAGCGCATGCGCAGGTGCTCATCAGCGCGGCATTCACCCTAAAGCATACAACACGATTCAAGAAATTGTTTCTTAACGGTCCGCGGGTGCCAGATTTTCGGATATTCATTTCGTTTTCGAGGAGCCAACGCCGCAGTGAGTTGGGCCGCTACTCGTCCTGTTTTACCGATGTCGATGTGATGTTTCGCAGACCGTGCTACCGATCGATCATCCGAATTCAAAATATATGCATCAATATCAGTTGTTATTAATTGAAACGAGCTGCAATGGTACCAAGAGATGCCCAGACGTAGAAAATTGAATATTCAATTTTCGCTCGACTAGATTACATTCGTCACCGCGTGCCACATCGGGAAAATAGGACGATACATAACCTAACTTATCGCGACGTCTCCGTGGAAAACATGGCGTCCACATTTGCCCGAATCCATGCGATTATTTGTATTTGAAAATCCGTATTTCATTGAGATTCGGAACATCACGGTGACTTTGAAAAGCTTAAAACGAACAGCTAGCACCCGTAGACCCGGCGAGTTTTTTTCATTCGTAATCATATTTTCTGTACCTATCTCTTCTCTAAGAAAAACGTTTCTACACAATTTGGCCAATGATGGTACAGGATCTTTTGCACAGGAATTTAGAATAAAAAAATTGTGATTCTAGACTCAAGAAAAAAAAGTACTGTGTGATTTTTTTGCACAATTGCCACATCATCCGCGAGTCGTATTTTCAGTAGTTACCGGTTGCTGTATTGTCGCTTTTGTGATAAGCATACAACGACCTCGTTTGTTCGGCTTCTATTATCGAAGCACCTTTATACCTACCTGCATCATTTCTTCATCGGCTTATTTTCTGTAAGCAAATCATCTTCACCGTCATCCTCATATTCATTGGTGATCAGAACTAGATTCTACCGATGCACACTATACCCAAAACCCAATCGATGTCATAGAACTACCACATTGCCTTGAAAAAAAAAAGAAATTTGAGAAAGGCTGTTGCGTATGGAAAACTGTAAAAACGTCGCGTCTGCAAATCAACTCCCACGACCAACGGCCTTAAAGATTTGGCCGCGCTATTTACTTCGATGTTTTATGTACGTACTACCTATATACATATAGGTATATTATTAGTAGTAACAAACTGTGCTTAATTTTCCTTCACGCTGTACCTGTGCACGAACACTGTAATAGACGTTCTCCGCAATTTGACATTGGACGTTGATTTTCTAAAAAAAAAGAAAAATCGTTTTTTTTTCTTTTTTTTTCCTCTATGCCATTCCTGCGATTTTCCACACATATAAGGAATCTCGTGGATGCATCAAGGTTCTCTGGTCCCTCGACGATCGTCGAATGCTAACCCTGGTCGAATAAGAAGTCCATAGATTGTTGTGAAAAGAAAAAAAAAAAAACATATATCGAAAGGAAAGAACAGACGAAAAAATAAAAAAATAAGAGTAAAGATAAGATAAGAAAGGAGGACCATAAAAATAGAAAAGGGATATCGTATACCTACGTGTCGTTCGAATAGAAACTTGTCCTACGTCTGTATATGTACCTTGTACCGTGTCTGAGTATATCAGAGTGTATACGAATTTGCCTGTGCAAATACCAGGGCACGTTTTTGCCTGAAAGAAAAATCGAAAAGAAATGATCCTGATCGAATGAAATTGACTTTGTGAAATCCTTTCGATTATCAAAAATTAAAAAATTTTATCTTACAACAGTATGAAGTATAAGAGTAAGGAGTCAATTTCCTGCTTCGGGCAGGTTTATTCCTTTTTATTTAATTTTTATCAAGGAAATACGTATTCCGGTGTCTATACACCCGGTATAATACATATATATTATATATATATATATATACGTATATGTATAATATATATATATTTAGTGCCTGCAGTCTGTATAATTATAAATCTTTGGATGTACGTATAGGTGACTTAAGTATCCTATCGTAGTCACTGACACTGCAGCCTTCTCCGCAAATCGCTGCTGCACTAGTATGTAATTTGCTTGAAATGGAAAACTTGTCCTACATACATACAAGGCACATAGTGGCAGCGCATTCGCATTCGCATTCACATTCACGTATAATATTTGCTCGGTCGATGTTGCGCGAGCTCGATAATATATTGGTAGTGTTCTTATACCTGTACACAGTTTTGCCCTATTCTATCTCTCTCTCTATCTATCTATCTATGTCTCTATCTCTCTCACTGTACCTATATTTCACATTAGAGAGTGTATACCTAGGTATCTGCGTGGCACAAAGTATGTACGAGATGATATATGTACCTATATTATCTGCTAAACACATATTATAATATTTATATATTCATATAAAAAACAAAAGAAAACGGAAAATGAAAAAAATTACAATACAGCTAACGGTTTCGAACTTAATAATCGAATGGTGAGTAAATTATTATTATCTTTGATCAATTGACGCACGTCGAACGTTTACTATATCTTATTAAAGCTAGTTTACACGTCAGGCTCGATCTATGCCGGAGTCTATTCCAACGCGCAAGAAACCATGGAATTTCATTTTCAATCCACGGCCGTGTGAATGTCTCAAAAACGACTGTATAGACTTTTTTCAACCATGCAGGCACTAGGAAAGCGGCGGAACCTTCGATTTTCACCAACTTTCGCGGGAGTTAATGAAATACCGAGGCCGCAGTGGCGAGGTGGACCCGCGGATCAAATTACGGCGGCCATTAGGCCCCAATAGCGACCCCATTCACCAATCTTCGAACTGTGATTGTAACTATATCAAACGAACCCCTTTTGGGACTTGTTAGTATCTCTGTGGAATTGAAAAATTAATCAACAAGTTCGAAAAGTAGATTTTCTCGCATTGTAAGTGTGTTGGAATGGACTTCGTTAATCCCCCTTAACGTACCGTTGGAAAAAAGACTTGATTCGTATTGTAACCGAGGGGTGAATGATTTAAGGGGTAAATCCAATTATAGTGTTCGAAAAATGTTGTAAAATTTTGTAGCATTGCTACAAAATTTATCGAAACTCCGTGAGATTTCTCTAAATCGGACAGTACACCTCGGAGCATATATACACTAGAGGAAGCATGGCACATCCTTGTCCATAAGTGTGAAATGGCACAGAATAGACATAGTAAGAGTATATAAGAGGATCCTTATGGGCCTAAGCTTGAAATATCGTAACTATTTGATAAGTTAGCCAGCGCCTCCCCATTGAGTCAAGGTACTAAATTCCACCTCAACACGTCGACGCCGCGCAAGCGCACTTGAGCGAAATTTACTCACTGCCTCGTTACGGTGGCGCTGATTGAGCTTCAATTTGGTACAATGGCGTCTCACTGGATACTTTTGAGAGTAGCTTACTGCATGGTAATGAGCGGAAGCGGTGCTTGAGTGAAAAACTTCGCAAATAAATGCAAAGTTCATAAATAACGGTTGCGATTATGATCTTACGCTTCTGGCGTAGAAAGAGAGAGGTTACTTTTTCCCTCTTACTATTTCCCTCTCTGTTCAAACGCTCTTCGCCCTACATGTTCCCTTCAGTGTATATATGCTCTGAGCAGCACACCTATACTTTGAGTATTTGACCCCTCGATCGCAACGGTATTGAGGACCGCGACTCAAAATGGCGTCTCATTCGAATTCGAATGATATTCGATTCCCGACCTCATTGTAGAGGGGTGATTATGGTAATTGGCGGGAGACCATGGCAGTGGCGAAACATCGTCGTGTCAGATACGACGGATTAACTTGATTACCCTGCAATTACACCCGCAACGGACTCCAGTTATTGCAAGACTCAATGTTATTGTCAGGTTTATAAAAAAGCAGTGAATCCATGTCTTGTCCCGAATTTGAAGAGAACCTTATTGCGTCCCAGTTATACCTAGGTTTTAGGAGAAATATGGAAGAATTATCGAATTTCCTCAATTTTAGAAAGTATGTTGTTAGGCAATCGAAGCAGTCTCTGGAGATACCTTTTTGCTTTAAAAATTCGAACGACAGCCGTCGAGTGGTGGCGGGAAAAATTGAATAATGATAATATGTATCGCTGATATAACTGTATAATATATCGGTAAAAAGAGATAATAAAATAAGCGTAATAAATATTAGCATTGCATGGTTATCGATTGAATATCGGCGATTACATTGAAATAAAATTATATTCTGTTCTTGGAAATGCTGGCCGGTCAGATAAATTGGACAGTTCCTTCACGCGCTCTCGAAGTTCGAGTATGTCGTCGTTGGAAAATATAACGGAAACTATAAACTGCCTCGTATTTGCAGATTCCTATACAAAGAAGAACGGTAATGTTTATACTACGTTCATTATTCAAACTGTGTCTATCGCTACCATATTAATTAGCAACAATCTTCCCATCTTCCTTATTTCAATACAGAAGCCAACGCTTTTCCTACTTTGTGGATCGGGACTTCCCTCGGCTCCGTACTTACCGTTGTGTTCAGCGCTCCAAGTTGCGGTGAACAACGACATGCACAGCCTATACACGTTGCTACATATAGTAAGTTTGACAGTTTTAGTGATTTTTTTAAATTTGTTTTTCGTTACGGTCTTATTATTCTCAACTTTCTGGTATGTATTGGAAAATATAAAATGAATTTGATTTTCGATGACTCAAATTTTTCGGGGTAGGTACGTGAATTCTTCGAAATTCTTTCGTCTTTATCAAATGTTGAACAAATTTATTATTTCCGAAAAATTTATGAACTCGGATGTTACTCACGCAGGTGGATCTATGTTCAAATTGAAAGGCTCCATGCTCACCATATCATTTCTTGATTGCAACGGCGCGCTTATTCCGTACTCGTACGAGTCGTGGAGGGAAGAACACGCCGATAGTAAAGATCGCAATAGTAAGTAATCTGAACCTGGTTATCAATTCGCGGATCAAAGATTTTCTAAAGTTGCCCAAAGTCGTTTGTATTCGACTAATTGGTTCTTCACGACATCTAGAAACACCGACTAAATCCGCTAGCGCCGGTATATCTCCAACACTGAACGTCCAAGTATCAGGCGAAGGATTTGGGGACAGACAATTTGTGGTACTAACGTCAGAGAAGCAAGCCAGAGTCGTAGCTCTTCCGTCACAGACCTGCATGTATAAACAGCAGCTCGCCGACACAGATTTTGTAATAAAGGCTGAAATAACTTCCTTAAAAGGTGAACTGGGTGCTAGTATATCTTAACTCCTGAAGTTTCTCCTCCCCTATTAACCTCCGACGAAATTCTCATCCTCTTTTACAGATAGCGTTTGTTTAGTGTGCTACGTATCGAGCGGACACATCGCGACGTATAGCCTGCCAAGCCTCAGGTTACTGATAGACGTTGACTTCCTACCCTTAGTAGATCTCAGGTAAGACCTATGAGAATGAAGATAAAAGACTAAAAAAAAAATAAATAAAAGATAAATAAAGAACTGTTAAATATTTGTCAAAAAAGCGATGTTTGGTTGTTTGGAATATGTTTTATCCAGTTTACTTTATCTAGTTGAAACTAAATTCCTTTCGTTCATTATTGTGTCGATCGTTGAATAGCTAATTCCAGTATCGGTAGAACCTTGTCCTGTTTATACGTTGTTATTTTGTATTGTTAGCTGTTGTATCACACATCGTTAGTTATTGTTTGTAGGTATATACCATATACAGTATTATTTACTTCATTTTTATTTATGGTCGTTAACAATTTTTAATATACGGCTAGTCTCACAGTTCATATAACAGTTTTCAGACTACAAAACGTGGCATAGAAGATCCCATGTTGTCGATATGGGGACAACAGCTATTTGTCAATGAGGATACCGATCTGTAAGTTTTACCCCATTACACAACTTGACCCCCCCCCCCCCCCCCCCCCCCCTACCCGCCCTTGTTTCGAAATTTTATATCCTATCACACAGGTAGTAGTTATCACATCCCTGGTCGGAACTATACTCGAACATTATACCTACACCCATACCGGTAGTTTTTTTACATGATCATCATAATAGCCTATTTTGATTCGAATTTCAAATACTTTTTTCTTTTTTAAATTACAACACCGAATCAATCATAGGTATATCGCAATACAAAATTTATTGTATAAAGAGGAAGGTTGCCGCGTAAAATTATTTCTCATTAATGATATTCATTATTTAGTTATTTATTGATTTTTCTTTAATGTTAATTAAATTTATCCAACTGCGTATAGAGGAACAACGAAATCTGTAATTTCGTTCACAAGCATTCTCATCGAATGTATGTGACGATGTATACATAGGTGTATAATGTATATATATTTGTATGAACACATACATAAAACTCGATTTATAATTAATATTTGCTAATGAAAACGGATAACTATAGGTAATCGTTCCATTAAAAATATTCTAAACTCATCCGACCTACGTCGAGTTACCAACCATAGTTGATCCTCTGTTTCTTATAGAATCGCAAGAACATTTTGCTTCAGTAATAAAGGGCACGGATTATATCTTACCTCGCCGACGGAAATCCAGAAATTTACAGTGTGTAATGAGTTCTGGTAAGTTTTACCAGCAGGAGTTCCTCTGGTAAGGTTTGGCATGGAAAAGTCCGCCGTATCGAAATAATCGATCTATTCATTCATAGGGCTGACCTGACGGAAATGATGGGTGAGATATTCATCTGTCACGAGATGCCTGAACCACCGAAAGAAAGCTTTCTCCGAGGCTTATTTGGCGGCGGTTCGAGAAGCCTCGACCGAGAAGAACTTTGTAAGAATGAGAGCTTGAAATTGTCCTTAAGGGTGTACACACCTACGAGTGAATTTCGCCCCTTAAATTCTAGAGAATTTGAAAATATTTCGAGAATTTGTTGTTTGGGAATGGTTTCTTGGGTACAAATGTTGTGGAGGTTTATCACAAATGAGACTGAAGTTGTGATAAAATGTTAATAAACCTCGTTGTAACAGCTGACACGATAAACATGGCCGCCGCATCAGACGACTCGAACCATATTTCTGCGATATAATGATTCCGTGCACTCCCCGGGTACTGAGGACTGTTTCACGCTCAACAATATTACGGCAGCAATAGTTCAATCGCAATCCCGAGTTGAAAGGCAACCCGATCTCTGAGAATTCAGGGGGCGAAAATTCGTAGCCGATAACGGGCTCCATTTTAGGACCCATTGCTGGCGAAGAATGTCCGAGGGCCCCGTCCATTTGACCCCCACCCGGTCCCACGCATTTATATCAAATACAAAACACATCTGGATAAAGAAAGATAGCCGATTTTAGTATTTCGGAACGGGCTTGAAGAATTGTATATCGCCGAGCGAGTAATCAGATTCAATATTAAAGGACCCACGTATTTTTTGTGTCGGCCCTGTAGGCGTAGTTCGTGAAACCAGCACGTAGTGACGCTAGTTTACCCCCTCGGCACGCTTGAACTTTCTATGTATTATACTATAGATACCGAGATTTTTATATCCTTGAAAAAAAAAAACATGAACGATGTTAAAATTTTCAGTCGGAGAATCGAGCGGCCGAGCATCTCGCACAGTTGCGAAGCACATCCCGGGACCAACTGCGAACAACAATGGATTACGAGAGAAGGCGAACAGTGCGATGGGGGACGTAAGTCACGCACATCAGATGGTATTAGAGCGTGGTGACAAGCTTTCGCAACTGGAAGATCGGACTGCCCGCATGATGTCAGAGGCAGAAACATTTTCCCAGTCTGCGCACGGTATAATGCTTAAATATAAAGACAAAAAGTGGTATCAGCTATGAGAGAGTTACTTAAACGTTGAACGGACACTCTAAATATCATAGATTACTATAACAACTAAAGTACGTGACTATTAGCATTCATATTTTACCCCCCGAAATTCTGTTATTATTTTAGTGTAAAATGAAGTTAATATTTACAATGTATAAAGCAATTTCATGAATTAGTATATAGTTGTGATATAAATAAATAATGAATAATGTTAAATAACAATAATACTGATAACAACAAAAACAATAATAATAATAATAATAATAATATTAATATTCATAAATTATAAATACATACACGTGTACCGTGAGAATCAGGTGAAACAGTACGGTCAATTCGCGCCAACGCCGACTCACTTGAGTTTCTACAAGGGGAGCCAACACACGAAAATCTCCCTAGAATCGGTACGCACGATTGTCAATATTTCGCGTACGGTCAAGACAAATATGGTCATGTTCGTCCTAGGAATTTTCTAGCGCAACGAGTGGCTATATCCATAAAATACGAATTATTTGGCGCCTGCGCGTTCCGACCGTGCTGTTTCACCTGATTCTCACCGCATATGTACATACGTGTGTAAGTTCTAAACGATATGTAATAGTCTATATATATATATATATATATGAAATTGTTTGGTAATTTAATGCCTCTATTATTTGGTAGAGTGTTTTGTATTAAAAACTGCTGTATATACAGGATATTCAGGAATGATACTTACAGCAAGGGAACGTTATTACATGTGTACGTCCGCCTGGGGTCGCAATGTTACCATACACAATGGTATTTCAAGTGGTACATCATCATTGCGTTTGAATTATAAAAAGAATCTTATCGCTTGACGGAGTGGTTAGCGAAAATGATATATTGCTTCTTTGTGGTAGAAGAACATTTCGAGCAACGCAGCGACATATACATACCAAAATTTCTGTATTTTCTGCGGATCTTCGAGACTGGCTGCACTTCCTGGATGCGTCTCATTGACACCCCGACAGGGAGACAAATTGTTATTACCTCGAATTTGGTGATAGTGTATAGAAACTCGATTCTGATGAAAGATGAAGAAAAGTTTGGCCGAATATGATTTCGGGATTGTTTCCTATAGTTAGATGTTATCGAGATATAGGTACTAGCGCGTTTCGCAGTATTTTATCAAGAGCCTATGAAAAAACTGATTCAGTTTTACGGATATTATCTATTGCTTAGATAAGATCTGACTCATAGAATCCGATATCACCTTTGTGCAAGATGTAGGTACATTAACTCAGTATCATTCGACTCGAAAATCCTGTATGTATATATAAATATATATATATACATAATATAATATAGTAATGTAAACATAAGTTATTGAGCAAGACACGTTACAGAATTGTAGGGTATGAATCTTTTACTCCTGCTATGAATTCTTGAATAAATTGTAATAAATAAAGAAAATAATATACATCTACATATACATACATATACATACATATACATATACATATATAGGCATGCGGGAGTATGGGACAACTGCAGAGATGACGTTTACTATGATATAAGTGTAGAATAAAACTTTGTTGGAACTATTAAGAAAAGAATATTCATTTGTAGAACTAGTCTCCACCTTCGCCACACAGTATATACAATATACTGCAGTTGTTATCATTTCAACATATTTTTATTTCAGATCTCAAAATCATCACCAAATTTCAGGAGATATTTATACTTAATTTTCTATACCTATGATGTTCCTTACGAAAGTTGCAAGGTGATTTTATAATATGAATGTTCAGGTCATGAAAAGTTGCTGGTGTTCACAATGATAAATTGATTTGAGGAGATCAATAAATTCTTGAATTACAATTGTCTGACAGTTAAATTCAAGGTGATGATACAAATCCATAGTTTCACGTGTAAATAATTATCCCAGACTATCTACGTCTCGATATTCCGAGTTCGGACCAATTCAAATACTATCGAATAACTCGCGCGCTATTAATCGAAATCGCACTGGCGCCTCATTCGTGCAAATTCAAATTAGTCCTATGCCAACTCAAACAGGGAATCTAGCTACAATGATTGGATTTTTACTTTAGACGACGATATACGAGGAGATCACGGATTGATCAGTTCTTACAATCCGTATTCCCGACCTGATGGTGAGATCAGAGCCAAATATCGCAAGACTATGAAAGTTCGCACTGGGGAATCCCCTGGCTCAATATTTTCAGGTTTTACATAATTAAGGGTTTACACAGATATTCAAGTCTTATTCGTACGGAAACGACATTTTTAAATGTAGCTATCAGCGTTATGTTTTCTTTTATTGCAGAAATCATTCCCAAATCCATAGCGGTTATTTTGTACAAATCCTTAAAGAAATTTTAGTGGCAAGGCCAAAGCCAGAAAACTATAATTTCATTTATTTATTCAATCAGGACAACAGTGTACATTATGAACAATTTTACAGCGAGTTGAACGACAAGTAAATAGAAATAAAAATGAAGAAGAAAATAAGACACTCAATTGAATTCATTTTTGTATACATTTCGCCTTGAAAAATAATTGCACAATCGTTTCGCAATGGGAAAACATCGTGTTCAGTTTATTACATTATACAATATCACTTCCTATATCTTATTAGACGCTGTAACAATATAGAATCGAGATAGCATAGACCCTGAATGATGATCGTAATATTTCACAACCTTCTGTTCGCGGGGAAATACGAGATAAACTGCCAATGTATTATTATTGTATACGAATGGGTGCAGCTTTCCTTTCACACCAATTTTTTAAAACAAATTAACACGAGTCTAATGATGAAAATCGGTGCAAATGGGTCAGCTATGTTAATTCGTCATTGAAAATGACACTACGTACTTGTACCTTATAAGAGAACTGTAACATTGAAAACCATTTTCGTCAATTATATCTTTAGCAGTGGATATTACTTTCTGATTTTCTCGATTATTGTCTAACTACGTATGGTTAGTTAGTCAATAATTACATGTATAGGCGTGATTAATAATCGGGTGAAACAATAAACCCCTTGAAAGGACGGATTCATATGTAAAGATTTGAATTGGAAACAATTATACTATTAAGAAGTGATGTGGTACAAAAGAATTGAGAAGGTATACTAGCTAAGTTGTTGTTGTTGTTTTTGTTTTTCCTTTTCTCTTGTCGAAAAATTTGACTAGTCATTCGCAGTAACTTGTTCTCTGCAGTGACCTGCATATAAGCATTACATCAATCAAATTACCCTTCCTAACGTAACTTTTGTATCGACACAATGTAATAATCAGTGTGCTTTATTGATAAATAAAAAATATTTGACCTATAATATACAGCACATCATAATTATACGTATACGTGAGCTTCGATTTAAATCGTATCTAAAACTTCCGGACGAGTCGATAGACAAACTGGCGCGAAATATGTCATATAATGAAAATAGTTAGTCGAAAACTTGGTCAACTCCATTTTAAATGAAAGAATAATACCGCCCGGCTTGTATGATGCGGAAACTTGAACATGTCGTAGATTTCTAGACACCGCTTCACCGCTGCACCGCTATAACAATTTAAAAATGGAATATCTCGAGTTTTTTCTTTTATTTTTCTAACGACTCGTCCCGGCACGGTTCTTCCCCCATTATTTTCATCAAAGAGTTTGATATCTGACGTTCTCATACGACCCTCCATAGACGCGCCACGACATAGCCGCGGCAATCAGATGAAGTATGACCGTAATCGTAAAGTATGGCAAAGGATCAAAGTCTGCGGATAAAAATGCGGCCGCACTGTGCTGCATGGCCGCTGGATTATCGCCATTGAATATCTGTATAAGTACACGCGTTGATTTAGCATTACTAGCCGCGCATGTGTAATTCCCCGAATGACGTGTCGTAGCCCTGGAAACCTCGAGCCAACTTTCTTTGCCGGATAAATCAGTGGTGACGTTGTATCCTCGATCAGTATCATAATTGACCATACGAGAATTGTGATACCAAAATAAATATGACGGTGGTTCCGTTGATTTTTTAACCACGCAATGCAGCAACAACGTGCTATCGGGTCTAACGAATTTTTCTAACGGCCCGTCTATTTCCGTGTGAGCATCTGAAACATGTTCGAGGAAAATTCGCTTCGTAAAAATGGGAATTTATTCTTGAATCGACGAACGAGAATCACTCACCAACCACCTGTAGCATAAGAAATATGCTCGACGGAGGGTGCGTCGAAACTTGACATTCATAAATCCCCGCGTCTCGTTGCTGGACATATTTCACCTGTAGTGTCCAATCTTCACTGTGCTGGAAATGAATGGCTTGAAAACGCTCGTCACTCGCGTACGTCGTTAAACCAACCGTCAGCAATTGATGGACGCCTTTTCTTCTTATCCACGACACCTGGTTAACGTACAAATTTCAATCAGAAAGCAATCACTTTATCGGTCATTTGATACGCTAGCCAACTACTTAGTTAGACAATGACTTTCACAATGATCATTCCATCATTGTCTAAGTACATAATTAGTCATTGACTTTCTATAATTAGATCAGCGACTAATTACACAGTTAGGCACTTTTAGCCAGAGCTATTACTTAGGGAACAATTGCAGCGAGAGACTCGCGATTCCTTCATCAATCACAGCCCGGAAGTTCGGATGACATTGAAAATTTTGAAACTTTTCGGGGGGCGGGGGCTCTTGCTTGAACTTACCATGCTGTCGCCTATATTCTGTACGATGCACGGTATGAGTGCAGTGGATCCGGTTTGGGCGATAATAACGGTGGAATTATTAGTCCCAAAATTCATCGACATTGGTAAATCATTTTCAACAAGTTCCGGTGATCCCCCGGCAGCTTTTTGTCCAGTTTTCGCAGCGCTATCTGCCCGGATTCCGGCTAAACTCTCTACGAAGCGGCAAAAATAAATTAATGCAAATTACTGCATCATTTTACAACGATTTTACTCACCGATCTGCAGCATGACGTTGAGGAAAAGAACAAATACGAGCACGACCGTTGCAGCACCATCGTTATGTCTAGCCGTCATGAGCTACAATATTACGACCGTTTTATTAGCCGCAGCCTTGTATGCATCAGCTCTCTTTCAATTAACTATAAACTGTTTTCTGTCGCCCGATGATCAGATATTACAATATTTACTTTCTCTAAATATCTTAGTGCATCGTTCATTCCTCACATCGCACCTTCGACTGCTTAAGTACCCTGTACTGTGCGCTGAAAATAAAAAAATGGATTGCGAGCATGTTTGAAGAATAATTGACCATTGTTATTACGATATTAATGTAAATATATCACGATAACCGATAGGAACTTCATTAGAAGTTGAGAGATTCAACTCACTAATTACATCCTCCGATAATTAATTACCGTTTGTATAATGTAAGTATGCATTTTACCTCTAGATTGGATATGTTCTTGACGCATTTACTTCTCCACGTAAAAGTCACACATCTTGTTTTTGAAACAGTCTTCCACAGATTTTTCAACGAATCTCTCATTATACGTGTGATTAATGATGTGTATAGTATGTAATTGTGATATATTGTTTAGTAATTCTCAGTTTCCGCGCCTTGGGTATATAAAAAAATCTAACCGATGACAACAAACTATTGAACGACAATTATTTCAGGGCTCGGCTTCTCCTCAATATTCGCAAAAACTACTAGCATACGAATTACTCTTCACGCGAACTATTGAAGTACGGCAATAGAATTCCTAATTCCGGTGTTACCACAATAAGTTTATAAACAATTGTCACCAAATTATTTATTATTATTATTATTATTGTTTAATAATTGTCGTTCATCGGAGGGCGGGGAAAAAAAAATACTATAAAAGTTATCGCCGCATGCATCAAAGTATGATTATCGGATGGTTTTAAAACGACGTTTTAATCGGTGATCCTGCTACAGTTAATTTAATTTTTAAAACTTTCGGCGTTTAATTACGTGCCATCAATAAATCAGCTTTCAATATCACGATGTGTACCGCAGGCAACGCGGTAATTTATGCATGAACAATTATTCGCACACCAGCGAGATCCGAGATACTCCACTGACACCCCAAATTGCGGCTACTCCTCATCTCCGAGGAGAAGCACACTGTGTATGAGAGAGACGAGACGTGGGTGTGGATCACATCTACTCACCCCCAGCAACCCTCGGGGTCCAGGGCCGGCAAATCGAAGCCCAAAATTCTGCAGCTACAGGGACTATATACAGTATTGACTGCATGTATGCACATACATTGCGGTTCGAGTCACTGTATCAACGGTAACCGGCCATTAAATTATACCATTAACACTACATTAAGTTAGCCACTGCTGAGGCGTTTCTCGTGCTGAGGTATGCAAATCTTAGCTCATCGATATTTTCGGCAGTTAATATTTATTTCTTTCCATGAATTGTCTTCGCGGGATTCAACAGTTGGTTCAACATTAAGATTTTCGCAAATTTACATTTCGCAATTACAACTGTTTCCACTTTATAGTGATTTATATCAAAGCGCCTATTATTTATTATAGTATTGTTCCGGTGGAGAAAATTTTAGACATCTTTAGTCTACCTTGGGTGGAAATTCTGATAAAGCTTTTGCCGAAAGTCACTGTAGATGAATTCTAAAATTCTTTAAATCAGAAATAATGAAAAAACCGAAAGGCTGAAATATCTGTCTGTTTCGAAGGAACTCGGAGCTTGTAATATGGCAGAAAAGGTCCGAGCCATCTTTTCAAATAGCATCTCAGTTTCTTTGATAAACTCTGTAGTTGATCTTTTCTTGAGTTTTTCTTCGAACGAGAATTTCTCGCAAAAATTCATAAAGGCAGTCCATATACCCACCAAAGTGAATGATAAAAATTAGCTCAGAGAGTTTTTCGGGGAAATTTTGATCGTAAAGAGTCCAGAAGAATATAGAAAGTTTATCATATCGTATCTTCATAAATCCCGCCCTCTCAACGCTGCTAATTTTAACAGCTGGTGTAGCTCGCGCGTTATAATTAGCTCGATGTAGATCGTTTCGATTTTAATAGAAGCTACTAGGA
The DNA here is from genome assembly GCA_947538915.1 of Tenthredo distinguenda. NCBI lineage: Eukaryota > Metazoa > Arthropoda > Insecta > Hymenoptera > Tenthredinidae > Tenthredo > Tenthredo distinguenda. The sequence goes on from OX384531.1 coordinate 29,924,584, forward strand.
ACCCGTTATGTAGATACGGCACTGAACGATTCACGCGCAATCGCCAATTCCGCCCCGCCCAACCATCCCTAGGTGGTAGGCCTAGGGGTAGGTTCCGTGAAGCGAAAGATAAATGGGAAATTGCTAAGGAAACTAAAGCATATTCCGTCTAGCCGCACACAGAAAGTTTAATCTTGTTTTCAACAGTTTGAATCTGCAGTTGTGAAACTCATCAATTGCTCAATAGTAAAGCCAGAAATTTCAAACAGCTGTCGAAATTCCAAATTGAAACATTGTCACCCGGTTACGGCACCCAATTTTTCTCTTTTTTTGTTTGCGAACATCACAGGGGTTCAAATGGATGATTCTGATTAAAGACTTGCCGACAATATACCATAAAATTACAAAAAAAAAAAAAAACACGCGGTAGTCAGACCTTGCTCCAATTCCCTAATGGTCCATCTCGTTCAGTGCTAAGCACAAATTCAACATGGTTCGATATTATTTGGAATAGAATAACACCAGGAAAGGTATTATTTTTAGTCGATCAGGGTATCTGAGTTTTACGGGAGAACAGACGTTATTCTTTGACAACTAACACCAAACGATGTTAGAGTTAGCAATATAAATATGGGTTCGAAAACTGTGGGTAGAATGTGTTGATTTTTTTTTTTGCAAAATTAGATAATCTGTTTTGTTGGGGAAAAATCTAGTGTTTGATCTCTGTTGCAAATGGTAGCGCATCTGATATGGCAGTAGGTATTCTATGATTACAAATGCGTTATTCGCTGATTGATCGTCAGAATTTTTCCAACAGAGGCTGAAAATCGAACGTCACAGGACCACCATCAATCATCCACCGTCCGGTCTGGTGATGCATTGAATAACGGAAGAAGGTCTTGATGGAGTTTACGAATTGATGCGAGTTTTGCCAACCGACCTTAAATCGTCTTTTACAGTAAACGTCACGTGGGGATGAATTAGTGCTGCGATTGCCGGAGCGGGAGGCGAAATAGTCGCTAAACCTATACGAAGATGCTCCTCATCTCTGGCAACGATGTTTCAATCGCGATTACAGTTTCATCGTTGATTGTATTCATCGATCTTCCACTTTTTTTCAGATCGGAGGTGATGAATCTCTGCTGATTTAGATCGGCTTACAGGATCTGTAGAAATCGTGGATTGCAAAATTTAACAAAAGTTGATCCCGAGCAGAACGGCTCCATTTGAATATCCATCAGAATTATTAAACATAAAATCGTATTAAGTTTAGGCCGCATATTTTTCCTCGCGAGAGAGCCTTGCGCCAAATTTGCGCCTAGCGGCAAGCCTGGAAAATCTTTGTGGACAGCCCGAATACAAATGGTAATTCGTTCGATCCTGAAAGATTCAGACCCATGATCCAGACCGACAGATAGCATTTGACCCCTCAACAAATTTTCGGCATCTCGAATGCTCGACAATGTATTCCAACGTCAGAAGTTCAGAACTCATTAGAAATTATACCACGCATATTTTGTCGGTATAGAAATCGTTTCGTATTCAATTCTGGATCCCGGATTGCAGCCGATAGATATAGGTAGGTATATGTTCGTTGAAATAGAAAGCGATTGATAGTAAATTCTTTAAATGAAATTCAGAAGACTGGGGAAAAGGAGAAATCAGTAACGGCCAGTCAGAGATTTTGAGAAATGCGGATAAGAATATCGCGAACCGAATCCCTTTCGATATATTTTTGTTTTCTATCCATTCATTTCAGTTTACTGTGCTTAATCGATTCGTATACCTATAAAAGTTCGACTGCTCAACTTGTAAAAAAAAGTCGATTGTATCGAAATGCCCTATATTATACGCATACTACACGGAACAGGAACTAAACCTTATTCATCCTGAATTTCTTAATGGATCTGAATCCATCGAATATTGAATCAAAACTGGTTGGAAACTAAATGAAACCAATGACAACAGTAATTATGGTATTGATTACGATTACGGCCAAGTTTCGGACAACACCAGTTAGAACATATTGGTGTCGAATAAAGATTTTTCCCATCGAAACGAGTACGTGATTGCATCTAAACGATCCGCATTAGAACTCATTAGCATCCAATCCATATTTTCCCATTCGGTCTCAACGACATTAACAGATAATTAGGGCCGATTGGAGCCTATTCACCAAAAACTGTATTCCATCGATTGAATCTTATCTCCGGTCATTATACATACAATCGGTCAACATTAGAGCTGATTGAATATCAATACGGAATCCACTATTGTCATTGAAACTTGTATAATCTGATTGAAATCCTATCGGCGACAAACTCTCTAAACGATTGAATCGATTCTAAACGACTTAAGACCATTAAAATGTATTTGTTATCATCTATCAATTGATTTTTTTTAGCAGGGATTAAGCTGTGAGATTACGATGGCGCTTGTTATCAAGAAATATTATTCTCCAGATTGTTTTCCATGTTTTAATCATCATGATGTGTGTAAAAAGTACAAAAGATCGATAATTCAATGACTAATTGATAAATGAATTCGAAAAGCGAATGAATGAAATGTTATTGCGTAAAATAAGTTGCAACCAGAAACATGGCCATACAGAGGAATAACAAGTAGAACATCATACTTAAAATATTATCATTTTATTTACAAATATGTACGAAATATTGCAGTATAGGATACTCCAGGGAAAAGACTACTTAGTTAAGTTTTGCCTTTCCGCCCAGAGACACGTTAAAACACGTCGTAATTTTGCGAAACTTTAAAATCTGATTCGTCGTTAATTATTCCAACCGAAAAGACACATCGTCGTTGAATAGTGTGAGAAGAAGACATGAAAAATAAAAACGCAAGGTACATATTACAGGTTGTACACAACCCCTGTTATCGAATTAAAGCTCGATATGTTTTTGCAAACGAACTCGATATATCAGCTTTCTTAACAACATCCTGTACAAATAACAAACAGTATTTAACATAAAAGTTGCCTAAAATTAGCTATGTGTGCCAGACACGGTTTTCTATAATAAAATTCTTACTATTATTATCATCATCAATAATATACAAGATATTTATGTATTTTCATTGTTCTCAATTACTCAATCATACGTCTTAGGATCTATTGTGAAAAATTCTTCTATAAACGGGCACTGCTCGGTGCCTGAGCAATCGTGGCAGGTACAACTGCACCTGCACCACCTGCAGCGAATTCTTACTTATGGTCATTACTCCAAGTTGATTATTATGCCCTTGCGTCATTTACGGTAGTTGGCACACGCACCTCGAGGCCATCTAGTTCTTTGCTCATTATGATTTGGCATCCGAGTCTAGAGCTGTGAAGAAAGTGAAATGACTTTTATAATTTTCAAATTTATTAGCTTCTGGTGATCTTCGAATCCTTGAAAATTGACTTACGTATCTGTTAAGTCGAACGCCAAGTCGAGCATGTCAAGTTCTTCGTCGGTCGGTTTTTCTGGCAAAGAGTCATACACCTCCTTAGAGAATATTAAATGACAAGTGCTACAGGTCAGCGTGCCTTCGCAGGCGCCTTTGTCATATGAAATGGAAATAAATAGAGTATTAAATCGACGTACAGATTAATTAGAGCCCATAATGTTGGATTACACTCACCGAATCCATCCAGGTCGATATCGTTGTTAACGATAACGTCTAACAGACTGTCGCCCACTTTTCCTTTAGCTTCTATTCTCTCGCCGCTTGCTCTTATGAAGGTCACCTTTACCCTGAATTAAATCAGAGTAATTTTGAATCGTTAAATACGTTAAATAATACTGATAACGTGATAGATTGTTGGGAAAAATCAATGAAAAGTCACCTACTCTTGCTTATCGGACAGAGCTTCGGTAGAGTAATTAGATTCGGCTTTAGCGGGTAGTAAGAGTCTTCTAGAGTTGACGAGTTTCGATGAGGTTATCATCGGCGATCTGAGGATCGCTGTGTGCGCCGATAGGTAGCGGAGATTTTTAAACAACAGAGCCATTACGGGGGATAATATTGAATAGGGAATGATTTTTATGTCAAAGTCTTTCGGATAGGTGAAATTCAACCGTGTTACACATATATGAATATGTGGAATTCGAAAAATTTCAACGATACTTATACAACTAGATATATTACGATACCTAGGTCACCTATTTATTTAACTTGTCGTAAAGCCGCGTCTTAAAGCAAACTTCATTTATTCTCACTTTCAACTGGCCCATATACTACGACGGAATTTATTTTACGGTTAAATATGCAAGATTTAACCATTATTTCGCTTACTTCTAAGCCACTCACTACCCACGACTCGTCACGCGAGTATGCGACCGACTGGTTGGAAATTGGAATAGCTTGGGTTTTTAGGTTCTAATTTCACCGCGGAGGGCGCCACTAATCAGTACCAATTCTCAATAGTTTCAATACGACAAGCCAAACAGATAACTGTGTGATAAAAGAAGACAGAATCTTGTCATTGAGAAAATATGTTCATTGAGAGCATATACACATGATCAATGTTGATCAATGTGACTGTCGCTTCCAGCAGCGAAAGAGAGATAGAATAACCATTCAGAAAGGAGAAATAGAACCTAATGAGAACACAAGTTTCTAATATTATCGACAATCTATATTTCTGATTGGATAAATAAAAGACCGATCATTCAATAATGGCATTCATTATTTTCCATAATACTCATTCATTCCTTTAAGCGTTGAATGAAGGATACCATAATATCGTAAGGATACGTGAATGTATAAGGATGAGGTTGTGGAAATTTGTTTTTTATTTACGAACTATTTTATACATGGAGAAGGAATTTTATTTGATATTTAATAATATACGATTGATTGTGATATTAGAAAAATATATTACTTTAGTAAGGACCACTTGAGCTGCTCCTTTGCCGATTGTAAGACCTGAAAGTAAATAAAAGGGCCGTAAAGGTTGGGTCCTAGGAACTCTGAGGATAAACTGGATGTCTCAGAATTTTTGAACAATTAATGAAAACTTACAATCATAGACTGTTCAAACAGCGGATTTTCCAATGCGGAAGATAAAAAATAAACGAAATACGTAACAGATATTCTTAAGGTTAATTAAGGAAAACTTATTTCCAAATCGGCATTACAATTCGTAACTCACTAAAAATCGGTTGGTCTTTTTACCTGTGCGACAGTTTGTTCGCCTAGAGGAATGTCGTCTGTTCTAAGGGCTACCCGCGTCACCACGCTACTCGCGTCTGCATCCAAAATAATACTGAAACAAGAAAAAATTGACTATTACTGACCGTATTCAAAGACATAAAAACACTTAATGTGCATTTGAACAATTTGAATTTAAACAGCTTACCCACTGTCGCAGATCTCATCCATAGCAAGCATCACGATGTCTAGACTGTCTAGAACTGCCCTCTTCTCAACGTTCTTTCTCAATATTTGGCTTATGGAATCGTACAAGCAATTTAATACACTCATCAGAATCAGCTGGAACATAAAAAGCAGTGTTCAGTTTATTTCAATCCTTAAATAAACTGTTTTCTATCAATTCGTGTCAGTACACTAAGAATGCAAATTCTTTCAAGCCCTAATATAACCACTCAGAAAATAAGATAATCAAAATTATGATTTTTGGTCTCTGTGAGTGGGAAACATGATGGAACTGAAATGATAATCTAGAAAAGAAAGAATGATACTTTTACACACATCCTGTTGCAATTTGAATACCATATCGCGTGTCTAATGGCATAAGGTTGTAAGAGCCAAAATACGACTGTTTGGCATTTTTAATATCAAAAGGTCGTATAACTTTTTTCCTATGTACTTGCGCGAAACACCTCAAAACATGTTCAAAAACGGTGAAATTGGAGATTGGCAGTAAAAGCAGACCGTTTTAAGTCTTGGTGCATACAACCTCTTGCACCAAATTGAACGACAAATATCCACGTCAATTAATTTCAGAAAGTCGTAGGCGACATTAAACGACTTTCTGTCTTTTGTTAATCTAAATACATCAAATTTTTGAAAAAAGCTTAAAAAATTACTAATTTGACGCCTTAAAATATTTTTAAAAAAAAGTAAAAATTAAAAAGCCAGAAAACTTAAAAGCATTAGACACACGATATTTGTCTGTACTCTAAAGTTTAACGGTAGAAAAAGGCATCGAAAGTTCACGGAACCTCATTTTCCCTAGAACTGCCCATGACGTAAAAGAACAGATCCACATTACTCCTATAGACGCAAGTCAAGCCATCCAGCATGATGATTTCAGTATTAGCTCTGTGAGTTTTGTTGAACAGATTTTTCTCAAAGGCTTTTTGCTCCTTTGAAGTGGGGAATATATTCTTGTCGTAATATTTGGCTAATATTCTGTTCCCGTCATTGTCGAGTATTGCCATGCCCTTGACGGTGTAGAGCGAAGGTTCCTGGAGACAAAAAACGTGGACAATGATTTACACCGAAATTATTAAGAAGTCTTACATTATCTGAACGTCTCTGATATCGTTGTAACATTTTGGTTCAAAAACGATTCCGAAATTTTGTTCGTAGGGGTCTTTTTTAGGTTATGTCGCGGAGACGACGTTCACGAGAGCTGTCAGAGTTAGCAGACGAACGTCGATCCGGGTAGACAGATAAAATATGGGAAAGTTTTTTTTGGGCAATTGTTGAGTTTTAGACAACCTATAGCTAGACAAAGATTTATTCGAACATCAAACCCACCAACAACTGTTCGTCCATATTTTCGGCAAAATATATAGTTTGATCAACAAGACAGTCAGACAACGTTTACGTGTCAATTTCTCCCGCCATAGTATGATGGCGAAACCTAGATACGTAATGAACGATTTTTCTGATCTGACAAGCGACTCTAGTAGCAAAGATTGGAATTAAAAGAATGGCGGGTTTTATGAAAATTGAGCATTTAACCGAAAAGCGCGAAAATTTACTTACCCAACGCTTACCCACGCACGCGTATATTGATTGTTCGATTTTTTTATTTAAATTCATCAAGATCGGTCATTCAAAGCATTTCATAATCCTCAAATCACGTTTCAAGCGATTCAATATTTCCCACCAAAGCGACTGAATCAATGTATACAATGACCTATGATAAGACTGATATCAGCTTCACAATGGTCAATGTTCTTCAAGTATCAGGAATAGAAAAGTACATCCATAAATCACAAGGAATCCTATTATGTTTATAATATCGCAGTTACACCTTAATAGCAAATGTTGTGATTGTATTATGTATCATGAATATTTCATACTACATATTCAGACTTGGGAATTAATTTACTTCAGGTATTCCTTGCAGAAGAGATATATAGACATAAGATATTAGACAGTGTATGGTATCGAATATCACAAAGAAATTGTAAAATAACAAAGAACGAGGTGATTGATTAACGGAAATTTTTTATTAACAGATACCCTGAGTACAAAATCTGATTCAGGATGCTACATAACGCGATTAAAATATATACCTATTTATTATAGTGATAACGTATGTAACATGTTGTGGGCATAATTGGAAACTTCAACTTTATATTTGTATATATAGGTTTGTGATTCATCTAGAAAACTGAAAAGAAAACGGAGATAAAAAAAAATAAATAAAATATGTAACAGGTAATATACATCGACGTTATTAACAGCTGTTAAAGGCATATGATTACATAAACTTCTCAATTGGTATGCATTATTAATAATGTGAAAGTAAACGTTGTGTATTTCATTAATATATTTGTATTCACTTCTATGTATGCGATTCATTTTTGCTTATTATATCACTACTTACAAGTATACTGCTACTACTTCTACATATTACTAAAACTATTATTATTATAACTAAGCTACACGCTGCTTTGAGAAATATTAATCTACATAACATGTAAATTGTAAACTGTAAATACAGTAATAATACTCTATATTTGGACTGTTACTTTACTTTTTCAATACAATAATTATTATTCTGACCGTGTATTCTTGCTCTATTATACTAGTATACATATATGTAGGTATGTGTATTGATAATCAATAACATGAATAAGTAGCTATTTTCCTTTAACACTTTCAACTCTACCCCTTTTTCTTTTATCCTGACCAAATAAAATTGGTCCGTTGGTTTCGTAAATGCACAATTTATTTTCAATAAATTAATTATCAAAGCGTTTCATTAGTTCCTCTCACTTTTCTCCTTTTTTTTCCTAATTTAATCCATTCAGGCACGCTTTTTAAAAATATTTATCGTTCAGAAACTCGTAAGAAATATCTATGTAATACCTAGATTTATGTTTATAACATATAACTGTGTATACTGATAGAGAAAATTTGATCGTTAATAAAATTGAAAACTAATACTTGAATAAAATAGTAATAATAACGAGATTTATAATTTTAAACGCGTAAAAATTCATTGTAATGTTCGCATTTCATTGGAACATAATACATTTCCATTTGTCTATCAATAATATAATACAATCGCAAGAGATATCTACATATGATTGTTTATCTCCGGATAATTAATAGTAAGAAAAGAAGAACACTTTTCCCCTGTCTTCGTTCTTTTCGTTCACGCTGTGAGATGATTTCGTAATAATCGTAATACCCCAATTAAGACCTATGTAGGTAAATAAAAAAAAAAAGAAAGTAAAATTGTTAACCTGCTCGTGACTCGCTTTGCTGAGAGAACATCAAATATTATAAATTATACTAATGCGACTCTTGTTTCATTATTTACATTTCGTTACTCCGTTGCTCTGTTCTAGAATCAGAAGAAGACTTTGAAGAAGACAATGTTTTCAATACTGATATCACGTTGTCTGTTACAGTTGGATGAATACTCATTTGTAACTCCGTCAGTGACTCTTCGGTCTAAAAAATTCAGGCATTATTATTATTGATGAAGAAATTGTAATCGAAGTTATATGAACCGTTAGTGGACTAGACTAATTACCTGTCTCAACAATTGAGCTGCTGTGTGCAATACTCTTTGCCACTTTCTCATTTCTACATTATGAAGGCTCTCCTGCTGTTGCAATAAATTTATCCAATCTTCCTCCGTCTTGGGTGTATTCCTACGGAAATTTCAAATAACAGTAATTATTAATGACAACAAAAAAAAATAGACTCAAGACTTTATATCGAACGAATATTGGATGAATAAAGATTTAAATGATAAAAATTTTCAATCTGTTTCGCTGGGTAAATAAGAGGCTTACTTTAGAACGTGTAGATCCATAATAGTGTAAGCAGCAGCCTCCTCTAGACCCCATAATTTATAATAAAGTAAACCATTTATTAACATTAGGCATAGGACTGCTAGGAGAAGTATCCAGCTGACTATGTTGCTGGTGTCGCTGCGAACACCTGAAACTGAGTAAGACGAAGCTGGAGATTTTTTTGCAGTTAGAATTTTAGTTTTCACTAGTTTTCTATAATTTTTCATGACGAAAAGAACGTGTCTATCAAAAGTGGTCCATTACTCGAGAGCAAATTTTACAATTGAATAAACTTTGGCCAATCCATTTCTGCTACTAACCAAAGCTTATACTACTCATGGTAAGATGCCATGAAACCGCGTAAAGTCTTATGAAATTCTGTGAAATATAATGAACTCATGCGAAAGGACTTGACAAATTTGATGATATTGTGTCGAATCCATGATAAAAATCTAATCGAATTCAATGCAATCTCATATGTTCGTGAAATTCGATGAAATTCAATGATGAAACTTCACAGGATGTCATTAAATCCTATAAAATTTCATGGGATTCGGTGCTAATTGCAAGACATGCCTTCAAGCTTCGTTCAATTTCAGGAAATCTTACGAGATTTTACGAAATGCGAATGGAATCTGATGAAATGTAATGAAATGCTATGATAGAGTCTCTCGAAATGCTATAAAATCTTATAAAATTCCACGACGTCCAAACAAATTCTGTAAAAATTTGATGAAATTTTGTCAATTCCCATGGAATTATATGAAATCTTGTTAAACCCTATGAGAATGCATGATAAAATCCCACGAATTTCAATCAAATTGAAATCAGACGAAATTCTATCAATCGTTATGAAATCTCACAAGATTCGATGAATTCCGCGAAATCTACCAAATTTCAGTGCAATCCCGCAAAACGTTAGAAAAGTTTATGTAATAACATTCAATTTGTCAAATGTCTGGTGGTTCGATAAGTGGCTTTGACTCGCATCATCACGAGCACAGTAATAAAGTTATTTTTGTTTTTTACCATTGCTGCTGTATACTCGTGGTAAGTCGGCGGTGACTGTCTGATGACAAGACTGGAAATGATCTATGGGATGTGCCTGCAGGGATGCAGCAGCTCCAGTGAGCCGTCTTCGCCTTCTCGCTTTGCGTTTTAAACCAACGCCGGCGTTACCTTCCTCGCATTCAACACTCAGAGCTTTGACCAAGCTGCTGAAGTACTCTTCCAATCCAGCCCAACTGTTTTTCTCGATGAAACCTAGAGTCGAAAATACATTTTTCAAACGTTTCAAAGTTCAATAACCAAATTCTCTTTGCTTTCTGCTGTGTTTTCTCCGAGTTCAAAAGCAAAATAACAAATAGCAAATCTCAAGATGAATTAACAATGAAAAGAACAAAGTTGATTCTTTTCCTTACTTTTAACAAGACCCCAAACACTCTTCCTGTATTTAATTTGTGAAAATGCTGCAAAGTTTGTCTCACCCTCCGTAGAACTTGTAAGACAATAGTGTGTTACAATGTAGAATGAATCGGCGTAAGGTATACCTGCGTTGGTATTCTCAACATCTATACAATAAAGATGGCCGGGTCTACTGCAGGGCAGCATTACCTGTAGTAAACAAAAGCAAAGCGAGATAAAGAATTCCAAAGACAGAAACTGACACAGATTTTTAAACAATTCTAGTTCTTTATACCTGCGTCTCAGTAACGTGTGTCGATTTGGGTCCAACAGATTGAGTAAGTGACACAGTGAGCGAAATAGTTCGCGATTTTTGACCAGTTTGACTGTTTTGAGTCCACGCAGATTGTGTCAGATCTATTTAGAAGAGAAATAGTTTAGATTGCGAAAGATTAAATAGAAAATTTCTATATTTAAACTTGTATCACTCATACCAGTCGCTTTTCTTGCGGTATGGAAATCCAATAGGAACTTTGAGTTCGTGAAAAGCAGAGTAAACAATTGATCTATGTGGATAGGTAGAGTTGCATTGCAAAGTTGTCGTCCTTCGTGTACGGCGGTGCAAACGGCGTTACTTCGCAAGCTAATCCGTACTGAAATAATATAGAAAAGAGAAAATGACCAAAGATGTAATGAATGGATAAAGAAGATTTTTATCAACTCCCGTCTTCCAAATTTTTCTCTCTCTCTCCTAAACCTACGTGGATGTTTTTCAGCCTCGCTTTCAGTTGTGTCGCTCAGATCTGTCGGATCTAAAGGAGTTTCCGTTGGTCTAGGAGGTGCAGATCTCTGCTTTTCAACATCAATCAAACTGCTTGGCGCCTGGACGAATATTTCCGACGTTATGAGTTCGGCCTCAGACAAAGATTCGACAGATAGTTGAATGGGGAGTTTTTTGTCATCTGGAACCGACAAAAGTGGCGGAACGTAGTCCTCATCGTCCGAAGTGAGTCCCAGCTCGTCTCCATAGCACGTGTGAACAAGTTGCCACATTTCCGCCATGCTCATTGGCTGTCCGATCAGTGCGTTTTGCCAGACGCGAAATAGCATCAAGTAGGCTTTATCTCTAGCGCCAAACGAGGTCAGAAAGAATTTGTCAGTTTCTGTACAGACCAGTATCGCGTTTGGTATAACTAACGCAGTTTTTTCTTTAGTTATCGACGCCACGTCTTTCCAGCGAAGGGACACCGACGTTTCCCACGAAAATATATTAGCGTAAAAACATATGTAGTTCTGAGATACGTAGAGACGACCGTGTACCAATATGTCACGCTGTAGGGCGCACGAGTAATCTGTAAATATCCGTAGTATTCCTAGTGTTAGATTATGGAATGATTTTATCTCCTCCGTCTCCTCTTTTTGGATGAAAAAAAAAGAACAACTCTTGAATATGAGAAAGGTGAATGAAACTGTGATTCCATACTACATTATATTACTAATTTAGACAGAGTGATAGAATCTCACCTACGACGAGTCGTTCGTCGTCCGGAACGTCTTTGAAAATTCTCTTAAAATCTTCAGACCTGGATTTATAAGTTGGATAAAGTACGTTGTACCATGATGATTTTTTCTTCGTACGATCTCCGCCTCTAGATTCCTTCCTCGTTTCGTAAGCAGAGTTGCGCCCGGGTTCGGTAGAGTCAGAGGACCATTTAACTACCTCCTACGACATGGAATAAGTGATAATATAAAATCATAGCAAGAAGAAATTAAAAAATTATTAAGAAAATATAATCACTTGATTCTGTTGGTCTTCTAATTTACTAGGTGATATTTCTTTCGCTATTGAACTCCCACTGTCTGAATGAACCTGTTTGACGTGTTCCCTTTTCGTACAAGGCCTGGGACTGGGCCAAGGCGATGGTGTAGGGCTAGGCGTTGGACTATTGCAATCGGAAACGCCACCAAGATTAGTCTCAATAGAATTAGACGTAGTTATTTCATTCCCGGCTATTCCGCCAGTGTTTATATTCGTCTGAGGCAAAGAATTACCACCGGCTATTGAGTCGTGGCTAGAAGTTGATATATTCTCGGCTGATTTGTTCCTGGGAAAAGTAAAAAAACAAAAATGAAAAATAAAAAAAAAATTGAAAAATTCGAACGTAATGATTTTTTTTTTGTTGTTTCCATTGCCGTATGATAATATAGTTCGATAGCAGTGGGTAAACAATGATACTTACATAATTGAGGTTGATGATTCTTCATCGAGCAGTCGCGAAATGATATCGTAATCTTGTAATAAAATTTGTTCTATAGAAGACGGTGCAGGGCCAAAATCAGTTCTGTGAACTTCCATCTGCCACATTATCGATGAAAGGTTACGTATTTTAGCCGTAAAGTTTTAACCATTCCGTGTCAACAATTGGTTGGGACATTTTTATCAATTTTAATAACGATTCCGAGGATGATAACAAGGCTTCAACAATCGCGATGATAGGCATGTTTTTTTTAATTTCCTCAAGAGTATATAGATTTTTATTTTCAAACGATATACCGCGATTACGACGATTCAACTAGACTGAGATACATCCACTCGGACATCTTAGTTCATTTTATTTACAAATTATCGCTTATTTATTTCTAGACTGCGGATTATAATAGAATTCTACGCGGCTCGTATTGACGATATTATGGTATAGCTCTACTATCGTTCTCTAGGCTCTACATAGGCTGCGCACTGTGGGGCGATTATGTATATGAGCTCCTTTTTTTAGTTTATCAGTGTTCTATATCAGCGTTCTATATATTCGCGAATTCACTGCACTACCTCGCCATGCCTATGTGTGTGGGTGCCTTTACGACATTGTGTATGCATGCCTTCGGCACGATACGAATAGTCGATTGATAGATAAAAATATGTATGCTTGCAAAACTCTTTATAAATACATATACAGGTGCATACATGCGCATGTATGTATTCGTTTATATCTATGCGTGGTTTATATACAAAACCCGCATCGCGAACTATACAACATAAACATAGATGGCAGACTCTGTTTTTCTAATCTGCGTATTTTCGGTCACCTATGTCAATGGGTAGCAGCGAATTCCGTGATACCGATAGTCGGTAAAGAAGAGATCCAACTGTTATTCTATGATAATTTCGAAATTTGAATTGTGAAATGTCGACTAATTTGTTTTTTTCTCCCACGAATCAAATTTTTCCGAATAAAATGATCAACAGTCGCAAATCGCTCGTTCCTTCAAAATCTATGATATTCCCAAAATGAATGAAATCTTTGATTTTAAATCAATCATAAGATATTAGCGCGTAGTAATATCGAATTTATAATTGGAGCTACTGATAAATGACACATGGTCGTGTCAGCTGAGGTATAATATTAAACTTGATGCGAAAGCGTTATACTTTTTTTTTGATTTTTTAATTTTTATTTTGACGTTATGCATACACGATAGACATAAGATATTTATTTATCTTCTGGCTTGTTGAAGACGAGAGTGTAGCCACACTTTCCGCAGTAATGTCTGTCCTCCATTGCTGCCATGAAAACTCCGGCTCCGCATTGCTCAGAAGGGCATTCTCGCCTCAGGCGATGAATCTTGCCGTTTTCATCGACCTAAAAACAAGACAAACACGATTCCCGTTTTTAATTGTGATAGATAACAACAGAAGTTATGGGAAAAACAAAACTTGCTAGGTGAAATGAACTAACGGAAATATATAATTGCAAAGCTTCAATTTATACCTTGTAGAACTTGAGGACAGCGAGCTTGACCTTCTTCTTCTTGTGCTTGATTTTCTTGGGAGTGGAGTAATTCTTCTTCTTGCGTTTCTTGGCTCCACCACGAAGGCGAAGTACCAAGTGAAGGGTAGATTCCTTCTGGATATTGTAATCGGAAAGAGTTCTTCCATCCTCAAGTTGCTTGCCGGCAAAAATCAAACGCTGTTGATCAGGGGGGATCCCTTGAATCAACAAAGAGTTTTTATTTATTTAATTTGTTTTCTTCTTTTTTTTAACTCATTTTGATTTTTGACTAGAACTTTCAAGATTCACTCTTTTCGAGTACATTTTTTTCATTTTTTGTGTCTCTCTCGTCTCTGTTGAATTAAAACGAGTGAAAAACTCCTTCAAGGAATTTTTCTCTCAAACAAAAAAGAAAAAAATTACCTTCTTTATCCTGGATCTTAGCCTTCACATTTTCAATCGTGTCAGAGGCTTCAACCTCTAACGTGATTGTCTTCCCAGTCAAAGTTTTCACAAAGATCTGCATGATGGTTCCGCTTTAGACTAGCTGCAACAAAGATAAGGAAAAACCGATAGTTTCAGAGCATTTCATAGCGATCCTTTTTTACTTCCAATACACATCATGGATTCAAATTCACCAGATTCCAACACAAGTTAAAATTAGGGCTTTCAGAAAAAATCCTGAAACCTATCAGAGTGAAATTTTCTTATTTCGAACATTGTATCAACTTGTTCATGTGTTTCAATCAGTTTCAGCAATTTTGGTGTTTTATGCATATTCAATTGAACAATCATTTTGACAAATAGAGATACAATGTTTTACACAGGATCGAAGAATATCATGTTTTTATTGGATAAAGCTATCATGTTTTGGAATTTTTTCATACCATCAATACTTCCAATTTTTTATTGTGAATACGACTGTAAGACACATAAAGAAATGAAACTGACAAAAACCAATTGATTTGAATTGTGGTTTTAGATTGAAACAAACGTGTGAAAATCGAGGATATCTGATTGATAATATACAGAGGTGGTAAAATGAAGTATGACACAGATAATATGTGAAAAACGTGTTTATTCCATTTCATATCGTTTACTCTTAAACACTTAGAAATGTACATTTTTAAATAGAAGTACATGAACATGGTCCAGGTGTATAATGCTAGATTGAAAGACCATTAGTAAATCATTGGTCGCTTAGTGTTCAGACGAAAAATGAGCTTAATTAAACTAACAAAACTGCATTAATGCAGCCGTCGTTCTCGGGGTTGTTAGTAACCTGAGCGTATTTACCCCAGACAACTTTACCCGACTGTGTGACAAGCCCCAGTTCAGATATATTTATTTCTATAATAGTTCCCTTGGTGATTACACCCAATGTTGTGTACATAGCTGAGCTAGGGTTCTTCTTAACTCCGATAATAGGCAGACAAAATGTGGCTTTCAATTCCGGATGTGTGACATGGGCCTTTTTGAATCTGAGACCCATGGGTCTGATGAATCTCTCGAATTTAGGCGGCTTCCTGGTGAAACCTTCTCCCACAAACGTTACTTTGGTCACCATACGTTTCCACGCCTTACGCTTGGACTTTCCTGTCCTCATCACCTTGAACACTTCAGAGTCTGACTGTGCTCTTACTTTTGGTATCGGTACGTCCCATTTACCAGCCTTTTCTTTCCGCTTTTGTTTTATCAAATTTGAGAGAATTTTTGCTCTCGAACTGACGTCACGATCGAGTAGGTAGACCGGAAGAGCCCCCTCGGCGACTGGTTCAGATTTCTTTTGCACCTTCTTCTCCTCGTGAGCTTTTATCTTTTTCTTCATCTGTATCTTCTCGCTTCTACGTTCTTTGTTGAATATTTTAGCCTTAAGCCCGCGAAGACTTCTCGCCTTCTCAGCACGCTTGTGAGGCTCTCTCGCCTCCCTCTTACGCTTACGCTCCTCATAATCTAGCCGCCTACCGTAAAGCTTTTGGTGGCGTTCGATGTACTCGTTTTGCGGCATGGTTTATTATTTACTTCTTCTTTCTTATCGAACTGAAACAGAAAATCACTTCATCTTTTAGATAGATTATTATATTTTACAGATTTGGACAGCTGGCCGTTGTCTCTAATCACATTTCAATACCTATTCATGTATGATATGCTTGCAAAAGAACTTACCTTCTATTCATTAACGCATCTTCCTACTCCAAAGTTACTTTTTGTCTTTTCCTATTCGTAAAACCGTTATCAAACTCAATATTACAATTGTTTGACAATTTGCGAAATTTCCGTCACTTTCTAGAAGTCTGAAAATCATCAGATTCACTAGTTTTATCGCCTCGTACATTGTACAAGGTGGCTGTGAATCATCCTTACTTTTCAGAACCGTGGGGTAATAGCAGAGATCTTAAGATTTGTTGTATTTATCAAGTTAATGTTGAAAAAACGGAAAAAAAGATGTTCAAACAAAAAAACTGTATTAAAACAGTTTTTTGGGTTGTTTTTGTCCGTTAAATTTCAGCAGTTATGTCATAGTAAAACCAGACTGCCCAAATCTTGGAGTAACATAAAAGCGATTCTCAAATAGAGATAATCACATAAACATGAAACATTATGAAACCACTAATAAACTCAACTAAAATGACAACGGCATGTGTATTACCGACGTTCATAGGACGTTCATTTTTTCATCTAAATGTAATAAATTATTCTATATGCATAAAAAAGCAAAAAATTGTATGACTTTTTCCGTTTTCTTACTGTTTTTTTTTTTTTTTCGTTACTCAAATTTTACAAATATGTTGGAATCTGTTTGATATCTTAGCTGTGATATGAGAGGATGAATAATATATTGTACCGAAGAAAGCACGCGTGATGCGGATAGGAAAACGTGGCGCATGTCAGGAAATTTTGAGATGTGGTGTTAGGTCGAAGATACGATTGTATGAATTCGTTTGGATCGAAATCCGCGCGGTATTTATGTATGTGAAAATTCAGGAGGACGTTAAATGATAAGAATATATTTTTATTTGGGTAAAAATTAGAGAAACATATCGTCGTACTCACCTACAGCCGACCATGCCCG
Source organism: Tenthredo distinguenda (assembly GCA_947538915.1). NCBI lineage: Eukaryota > Metazoa > Arthropoda > Insecta > Hymenoptera > Tenthredinidae > Tenthredo > Tenthredo distinguenda. Next base: position 29,942,037 of record OX384531.1, read on the forward strand.
AACAGAAAAGACCTCCCGAGTTTATTCCAGTTGCTGAGAAAGTCGACTCGGTGTAGTCTTCCGGCTTTACCGCCTATTGGCTTGCACGGTTGAACCATTGAAATGCCATGAGAGAGAGAAAATAATTTCATTGGCTGGATGCAAAGGTAGTGGCCAATAGCATTGAGCAAAAGTGAGCAATGATCACTTGTGTCGCTTATAACAATGTAATGATAAACGTTAAATGACGAAAGAACGAAATATGTTGTTGGGCAAAATTGCGGACAATCGGCAGCGAACCATTGTCTAACTATATTTGGACAGCCATGGATATTAGTTCAATAATTCTGCGTATAGTGGCGTTACGGTATAAGATTTCCGGCATTTTTGGCACGTGTACCGCGGTTTCTGTCCACACAGTACATGCTACCAGCTACTCTACCGTTTGTAATCTCGATTAAAACACTGGCTGCCAGCCTTTTCAATCTAGTTTATTATAAAATAAATTATAATTAAAAGAATCTAATTGAAATGGGAGGTGACGAAGGAATTGGGGTTACAACGGGCCAGCCAAATTTATACAAGCAAGATTTATCCAAGCTCGTAAGTTCCGATACTAATTCACTTGATAATGTCGATCTTTATAACCAACATATTTTAGCGGCGGATCGCACGTCGGTTTTTTCCCACATATTTTACTCCGATCCGCGTCATATCGCTGATCAATTACTTTCTCCAAAATTTAATCAACGATATTTATTCGGTGTTTATCATTTGATGTGAATAATCCCTGAGTCTTTTGTCCTGTACCAATAACTAGTTAACTCTTAAATTAATAGCGTTTTGACGTAACCTCAATTCAATAAACTACTTGTATGTATGCAATTTATGAAATGACGTATATGGTCAGCATTGAAGCATTGATGCAATATTTATAAAGTTTTGCAAAACTTCGAATTCGAGAATGAAAGAATAAAATAGTATCGGTTATATCAAATTTGAACATTTTTGTATTCGATTACGGAATTGAAACATTGCAACAGGTTCCACACCCTTGAAATGTTCTTTCCCATTATATGATACAGACTATGCATAGCTTCGAAAATTTTATGAAATAAATGAGACTTCAATTTGTGCACTTTTCTATCTGGAATTAAAATATTTGCAAAGAATTTATCATGATATTATTAGCATAGTTCCAAAACAAAGAAGATAAGTCTTGCGAATTGCATTGCGGGAAGAGTTTCTCGATTGTTATCTTAATTTTGACCAATTTGTTTATAATTCATGATGTTACCGAATACATACCATTAAAGGACAAGTGAATACGTGGATTTTGGGCAAAATATTCAGCCATTTAGACTGCAAAATGATAGATTTCTTGACAAATTTTCACCTCGACGAGGGTTTTCGATTGTTCATTGTTACATTATGAGTAGTGAGAAGCTTTACCCATCATCATAACGTGTAGATTTATGAAATACTTTGATAGAAAAGAAAAACAATGAAGAATGAAACATTTAAAGCTAGAATACCAATTTGCAGGTTTATTAAAAGTTGAAACTTAATTTTAGGATGTGGGTAAACTGACGGCTCTGTCGCGGGAAGTTATCAGCAGACAAGCGACGATCAACATTGGTAAGAATTATGAGTGCCGAGTTCAAATTGATATATAATATGTAGGATAATAAATTAGTCATTCATCATCGACGGGACAATCACTGTTGAAATCAGGTCCACAGTGATGTATGGAATCCTATGCAATACAGTGAAACCTCGTTTGTACGTTTTACACTTCTACATTTATCTCAGGTAGATGTTAAATTTCCTTGGTCTCAGCTGTTTCTACCTATAAACCATATGAAAATGTTTCACTGGTACGTTACTCGTTTATACGTTTTTTGTACTTATACGCTATTTATTCCGTCCCCTAGCGGTTTCTTTTCCATTTGTACGTTAATCTCGGATTTTTTTCACCATCACAAGGTGTGTTTTCCCACTAGCCCTTGGCTCGTTGGCTGTGCAACGTTGTATGTACTATGTACAGATGATTTTTCATTCGAGACTTGCATTTTGATGTTTTACTTGCCTACCGCAAGATTGCCTACTAGCTGTTTCGAACACGTTCCGGCAAGTCCACAAATACACCTCTTTTGTAGGAAGATTCTTTACTTGATGCCACTTGTCTAGATTCAGCCTGGCGCGCGCTACGTTTAACTGTTTTATATGTATGTAGTTTCTCCCTATACCTCATAGTGTCACCCAATATGTTATTTCACTTCGACGTTATTTATACGTCAAAATTGTCATACCCCTTAAAAAACGTATAAACGAAGTTTTACTGTATTATCAAATTTTATAAATTTCTGTGAAATCTTATGAATTCTCACGAAAATCTGATGAAATCTTTTGAAACTCTATGGAGTTTCATAAAATTATAGTAAATCATATGAAAACTTTCTTTTCTTAGTATAAAATCTGATGGAGTTCCAATAAACTCCATAAAAATTTCTTTTATTTCTGAATAATTTAATGAAATCTGTTGGAATCTAATGTAATTTAACCCAGTTTCATGAAATTTTAGTACATCAAATGAAATCTTTTTGTCATTTCATTGATTTTACATAAAAATCTATTGCAATCACATGCAGTTTTCGTGAATGTTATTGAATCATATGAAATCTTTGTTATATCGGTATAAATCATCTGAAATCTTGTAAAATGCAATATAGTTTCATATAAGTTTAGTGAATCATCTCCTTTGTGTATAAAATCTGATAACATATTGTAATCAGTTGAAATCCTGTGAAATTCAATGAAATTCTCTGAATATTAGAGCTAATATAAGTTGAAACATTGTTTCTTTGTAAACAAAGATGATTTACCTATGACCCGATGAAAATCCCATAGCGTTGGATATAACTATAAAAAATATCTGGAGTCTTGAGAAAGTTGTATAGTCTTGCCAAGGAAACCTATGAGTTTAATTCCAAGTAAGCTGAAATTGGATTGAAGAGTTGGTTTCGATTTCTTACAGGTACAATCGGACACGTAGCTCATGGAAAGTCGACGATTGTCAAAGCGATCTCAGGAGTTCAGACTGTACGATTTAAAAACGAGTTGGAGAGAAATATCACGATTAAACTAGGTACGTTGACGGCTAAGTCTTACTTCCTACATAAACAGGCTGTTCATAGTTTAGTTCATAGTTTGTGTTATTACGTTCTTGTTGGGTTGTACAAAAAAAATCATTTGTATTTTCTATGAAATTTAGGACTTTTAAAAGAAGGTAATTGAAGTTTTATCAAAAATCTCTAAAGGCAAGTTTTATTTTATTCTCTTTTTTTTTCCTGATTGTTTATTCATGTTATAATAATCTCTTAGTGATAGGGCGAGAAAACTTGGATAATGAATAAAATTGCTTAAAGAAAAAAAAAGTGATGCAAGAAAGACTAATAATAAAGATAAATGAAAAAAAAATACATTATTTTAATCACATGAAGCAGGATACGGTGAGAAAGAACAAAAAAATATCGAAGAGGATCGAGAATAGTATTAATAAACAGTACCTGAGTGAGGAACAGGAACTATGGTGGGTGTGTTTAAAAAAAAAAAAAAAAATGGAAAAAATAAATGAGGATAAATAAACAAAGCAGAAAATAATCATTCGTTGGAGGAATGATGGTGAAAATGTTGATATTATAAAACTAATCTCTATCTCTTCTGTGAAATAGAACGGATGAATCACGCCGTTTAAATCTTTGGCATTACAGAGCCATGGCGTGCAGAGGAGAGCAGCAAAGAAAATGGAAAAATCTCTGTCCAAGATGGTGCAGATAAGACACCGATTGAAAACGGCTTGACTACGCCAACTCAGATTACCAAAAAACGTGATCTTTATCGAACACCGGACGACGAGCCTCCTACCAAGATGCCAAGGCTCGATGATAGCGGATTAACAAACGGTACAACCTCGTCAAGTATACCTGAGGAAGGAGCGTCCGGAAATGAAACGCAAATGGAAGCCCAAATATTAGACGAAGTGTTGCCACTAGAAGGAAAAACTAAATACAAACTGAAGGAAGCTGTCATAAAATTAGAAGACATTGGTAATAAAATCGCCGAACTTAAGTCCAGCATAAAATCGTCTGAGAAATCTGAGGATTTCCACGAGGTCGAGAGAATATTAGACAAGAAATGTCGGAAGGGAATAATAATGTATTCCGTTAAATGGAAAGGGTGGGATGACAGCTATAACACATGGGAACCTGTCTCCAATCTAACTAATTGCACTGAGATGTTAGTGGCATTTGAAAATGGGAAAACTGGACTGATAGAGTCGTTCAAAGATGAGATAAACTACTACCCTTCAATTACTGACGTTGAAGACCTTATGAAAAAACTTACAAAGAATGGGAAAATATCGAATTACGATCTGCCGAACAAAGACGACCTCCACAAGAACATAAACATGCTTTTAAATCAGCGAAATAAAATGAACGCAAAACTTCTGTGCAAAGTGAAGTCTGATATATTGTTCTATGAATTCCACACACACAGATCTGCCCAGATTCAACTCCTGAAGGAATGGGAGAAGGAGATAAGAACCATAACTAAAAACAAGCCAGTTATTAAAATCGAGAATAACGTCGACCTCGAGGGACCACCTCAGGACTTTTTATACGTTGACGATTACTTACCTGGTAAGGGCGTTACTATACCTGAAGATCCGCCTATAGGCTGCGAGTGTGTGACCTGTGAGATCAAGTCGAACTGCTGCGGTAAACAGTCCGGTAGTTCTTTTGCCTACTCTTCCGCAAAGCGGATTCGAGTGCCTCTCGGTACTCCGATTTACGAATGCAACAAGAGATGCGCTTGTGACGCAAGTTGCCAGAATCGAGTAGTCCAGCATGGAACTTCTGTGAAACTTTGCATATTCAGAACAGATACTGGGTGCGGATGGGGTGTCAAGGCTCTCCAGTACATCAAGAAGGGCACTTTCGTCACTGAGTATGTTGGAGAAGTTCTGACCAATGACGAGGCAGAAAAAAGAGGGAAAGAGTATGACGCTGCCGGTAGAACTTATCTCTTCGATTTGGACTACAACGAAATGGAGCAATGCCCTTACACGGTTGACGCGGCAACCTATGGGAACATTTCTCACTTTATAAACCACTCTTGTGATCCGAATCTGGCCGTTTATGGCGTTTGGATAAATTGCCTAGACCCAAACCTTCCTAAACTCGGTTTATTCGCTACTAGGAATATTTACAGGAGCGAAGAGATCACTTTTGACTATATGTGTCAGTCGCTGAGGAATTCAGCCGTTGTTACACCTAAGAAAGAGAACCTGCAGACTCAAGTCCCAGTCATGTCATCTCCAAGACAGCGCCTCGAACTACCATCTCAAGACACACTCACACTCAATAATGAATCCGTTGAATCTAGGGCGCGGTGTAAATGCAGAGCTCCCAAATGCAGACAATATTTATTCTGATTTCTCTTCCATTCTTTTCTTATTTACATTGATTCGCTTCTTCCTTAGTCTATACTAGAAACTAGAATAAAGTTATTGAGAATCTATACGCACCTTGGGGTTTAGAAATCTTCATATATCTTACACCGCTAAGGTCTAGACATATTCTATTTATGTAGTCATCTTGCGATATGTTTCGGGATTATTTCAAGACTAGTTTGGTCAAATTATTTAGTTCGTTCACAGAGAAAAATCCGTTTCAAATATGGCCCATAAAGTATTTCGCATACCACATTTGAAATGTATTTTTCTGTGCGGATAAACGCGATAATCTTACCAAACTAGTTTTAGAATAATCCCGAAACATATCACAAGATGAATAACTAAATTCAATATGTATAGACGTTGCTATTATCACAGGATATAGAATCAAAATATATCAATATTTCCGGACTCCAAGGTGCTCATGCTTCCTTGAGGCTCTGAAATTTGTAGAGTTTTTATGATGGGTTACGTAGAGAGACAAGGAAAGATGAACAACTTTTACTGCGTCTTCTAATCTTGAGCAGTTATTTATCCTCTTTGACGACGATTTATTCTAAATCTGGTTCAAAAGTTGGAGAATTGAATAATCTCAATTATTTCATTGAAATAGATATTTTGGTATTAAGATATTTGATTGGAGGAACAAACCCGTAAGCCTTAGTAGCCGTATGATTATAATTCTCAGAGTTCTAGACCTTTTCTTTTTATATTAAATGAATTACATACGTCAATTACTCTATGATTTGTAACGATTTTATTCATCTCAGATTTGTATCTTAGTAGAATAATATCTTATAATATCTATAGTTTTGTGCTAATTTTGCAGCCAGCTCGCTTTTAATAATACAAGGGTAATGATAAATAAGCATGAAGTCGAGCGACAGAATGAGAGAAAAAAAACAAAACTGATCTCGCTAAAAAGCAATTGGATAGGTTTTTTTTGCTGTTATTATTATCATTATTATTATCATTATTATTATCATTATTATTATTATCATTTTTTAAACCATTTAGCCATTATCAATGTAAAGGATGAATTCCTATCCCCTGCCCACGTAGAGTTGAGGTGGTAATGAATGCAAATCGGGAATAGCGTGCCTCGAGTTACGGAATAGCTAGCTACTGGAATAATCGCCGATTTAGCATCTTGTTGGTCACTTCAACTCTCCTCCCGGTGGGCAAATGCTGGGAATTCACCCCGTGTATGTTATAGTTTACGTTTAAATATCATACTATTTTTAATATAAATGTAGTAAGTAGTAGTGAATAATATAATCGGCAGTTACCAGTTTATTATTTCTGGAGGTAGTCATTTTAAGTACACTGTGTTAGAAAATGTTAATGAATTATGAAATAGTTTTCTCTTCTTTTTTTCATTTTTTATTTTTTTATAATTTAAAAAAGGGGGAAAATACACCTTAAAAATGATTTTCTTTTCAAATCGTATATACCCATTGAAGAAATATTTTATCCACTCAGTTTTTTTACTGCTAATTAGTTGTATTTTGAGACACGATTCAAAATTATTCGAGATTTTATGGACTTTGCTTTAGATGGATCGAGTCTACCGATGAAAAAATTGTTGTCGCAGGGTACAGGTCGCATCGTCGTTCGAAACTTTTTGAAATTTGGAGGGAATATTTAAAAATGATGTCATATAAAATGACAAATAATTTTGAATCACCTCTGAAAATCCTAGTAATCAGCTGTGAAAAAACCGAGTCGATAGAATATTTCTTCACAGTGTAACCAGTGATTTTGAAAAACTTATTCCCAAAGTGTATATAGCTCCTTAAGTACATAAAGCGATGCTTGTTGAGGTATGTCACCCTTTTGTTTTCAAATGTATTCACGAAAACCTTACACTATTATTAATTGACGGCTTTCAATTGTACATAGATCGTAATTATTAGTCGAATTTTACATGTGAGTATTAATCGATCAACAAGACAGGTAAACGGGATGAATAAATATTGGAAAAAGAAAAAGAAAATGAACAAAGTGTATTGAAAACTCACAATTAACTAAGCAAAGTTACTCTGATTCATGCAGCAAGGAATTAAACGTTTACCATTGTTTTTGTTGAGGTATTAAATCCATGTATTGATTCAGCGCAGTATATTATCGCAATTTATACTTGATCAAAATTCGAAGATAGAATATGATTGGATTGGACAATTATTACAATGTTTAAAGGCTCTAGCTGTGCTAAATCTACCTTCGACACATCGTGGTCGAGACTTAGAATATTTTAAGAATTAGAATTTGTTAATTGTTTACAAAAAAACTAGGAATAAAAAATTTATTTAAAAATATTCATGTGGCTATTTTCTATCCCTCATGATTCGGGGTATGCGAATAAGTCAAATTTCTGAATATCCGAATAGTTCGAATCGAACTAGTAAAAATAGTATAATCGATTAATTCGAATATTTCTATGAATTCAGATATTTGAATGACTCATTGTTGCAAATTTAAAACCGCCTGTCAAAAATAATTAACACCGTCATTACTTCATATTAGTATGACTCTCAGTACCTACGCAAGCTCTTTGAGGCTGTCCTGAGCAGGATACTCAAAATATTGACAAACTCGAGTTATTGTCCAGAAAAAATAGGTAATTCTAAATTGCAACTGAACTACTCGATTGGATTCGATTTTTAAATCATTTTTGGTCCAAAAAATACAGAGATTTTCATTTTTTTTAATTTTCCAGGGTACGCCAATGCCAAGATTTACAAATGCGACAATGAGAAATGCCCGCGTCCAGCATGCTACATCTCCGGAGGGTCGAGCAAGGACGATTCTTTCCCGTGTTTTAGACCGGCCTGTAACGGGCGCTTCCAGTTAGTCCGTCATGTCTCATTTGTAGATTGTCCCGGGCACGACATTCTCATGGCTACTATGCTGAACGGAGCAGCCGTGATGGACGCCGCTCTATTATTAATTGGTAAAAGCAGCAAACTAAAATATACTCGGCAATAAATCTGTCAACCGTAACAAAAAATGAATAATAAACCGGTACTCGATAGCTGGAAACGAGTCCTGTCCCCAGCCGCAAACCTCGGAGCATTTGGCTGCGATAGAGATAATGAAATTAAAACACATCGTGATACTGCAGAATAAAATTGACCTCGTTAAAGAGGGACAGGCCAAGGAGCAGTACGATCAGATTCTGAAATTTGTGCAAGGCAAGTTTATGGATGGACTGTAAGATTGTTTGATCTATTTATTCTGCTATTTTCTATCCCTCTAACTCATAAAATTCTACGTTTTTAGGAACGGTTGCCGAAGGTGCTCCAGTTGTGCCCATATCTGCACAGTTGAAGTACAACATTGAAGTATTGTGCGAGTATATCATGAAGAAAATACCCGTACCGTTGCGCGACTTTACTTCAGACCCTCGTCTGATTGTTATTCGTTCTTTCGACGTCAACAAGCCCGGTTGTGAGGTTGACGATCTAAAGGGAGGTGTTGCGGGAGGCAGTATTCTGAAAGGTGTTCTAAAGGTACTAGTTTTTCAACCTCATACTTCAAAGATAGTATTTCATTAGAAGATCCATAAGCAAATTGAAAATGATGAATTCTTTCTATTCAGGTCGGTATGGAGATTGAAGTACGGCCTGGACTAGTGTCTAAGGACGGTGCAGGCAAGCTAACTTGTAGACCAATATTTTCTCGCATTGTCTCTTTGTTCGCTGAACAAAATGAACTTCAATTCGCTGTTCCCGGAGGACTTATAGGTAAAATAATCAACATTTGTGCTCACATACTGTGATGAAAAACTGATATTGTTTAGCAATTTCACTCATAAAGTCGGAACAAGTTGATAAATTCAGACTCTTTAGAGTTAATAAAAAAAAAACAGGGAACTAAATCACATCAGTGTTTCCCCTACCACGAGGAGAGGTTTTTGAATATAAAGCTCTGGTCTTGTCCCTTTTTTAATCAACTTCGTATATCATTAACTTATATCAATCATCTTTCAGGCGTAGGTACGAAGATTGAGCCCACGCTTTGTCGTGCTGATCGATTAGTAGGTCAGATTTTGGGAGCGGTCGGAGCTTTGCCGAAAATATTCATCGAGCTGGAAATATCATACTACTTGCTGAAACGTCTATTGGGTGTGAGAACAGAGGGCGATAAGAAGGGAGCGAAGGTAAGGATAAGAATGTGTTCTTACATGAAATCGCGTGTATAGATAATACGATTGATCGTTATCAAGTTATTTTATACTCTAAATTTGTTCTTTCTTCTTTTCAGGTTCAGAAATTGTCAAAGAACGAGGTGCTGTTGGTGAACATCGGCTCCCTCTCGACTGGAGGACGAGTACTGGCTACTCGGGCCGATCTCGCTAAGATTAGCTTGACTAATCCCGTATGTACAGAAGTGGATGAAAAGATAGCTCTCTCGCGACGTGTAGAGAAACATTGGCGTCTCATCGGATGGGGTCAAATACGCGGAGGGGACACCATCGAGCCGATCATTGATCATAAATAAATAAATAAATAAATAAATACACATATATATAAATAAATATATAATCGAACATTCGGAATCGGGATCATTATGTACGTCATGTTTCTTAATAAACGCTCCCATGAAGAAATCATATCGACGATATGTATCACTATTAAAAATGTATGCGAAGAAGTTGGGACTTGGGAGAACAAATCGTTTCACCATTTTATGCATCAGAATATGTTTTATTAGATGATTCCTAACAGATTACAGGTGCATCGCGCTGTTTTGTACTTGAGGAGCTAATAAGACGAAATAGTCTCATTGACTTTCAAGTCTTTCCGTTGTGAACCTCCTAGAACGTTATTTTTTTTCGAATTCTTGTTTATAGAAATAGTACAGGCCTAATGCGAGTTAGGGGACATTTTTCCAATACGAACTATTGGTCGTGTCGATTAGTTGACAAAGATTATGAATCCCTAAAGGGATTGAAAAGAATTCATTCAGCAAATGTTGAAAAAAATTGATAATATTTGATTAATCGTCAAATATTATGGTCATTTGCATTCGCCAACTTAATTTGGTTTGACTTTTATCGTTATGATTTGTAATCTCATTGGAATGTTATATCCCGGTGGAAGGTAGCTAGACTTCATTTTTCAGGTTGGCAGCATTCTGGAAACTATCACAGAAGTATGTTTTAATTCGTTCGCCTTTCGTAAACGAAACAGTCAAAAGCTGCTCAAGCTTTCATTTCTCGAAATCCCGATGAACGAGATCGAATATGAAATGCTTCTTCTGTCTTTTCTCCATTCGCAGAACGGTGAATGAAAGATAAAACATGACAACCTGTTTACTACACCGCGTTTGCAGCCAACTTCGCGTCTACTTGATCATGCAGTGCCGATGTTTGACAGCGCAAATGTCACTATAATCAGATAAGCGAAAAATTAAAAAAGAGACAGTCACATACTTGACATTCCCAACAATAGCAATTTAAATTCAGCCCCCGTATTATGGTAGTGCGTAATTTCAGCTGATTTCCCTACGTAAGTATATGTATACTCATGCGAACGCGTTTCGATTATCAATTCCAGTTCTTTTTCTTGATCATCGACGCAACAAGTAGCTCGCGAATTAACCATAATTTTGCTGGTATAGTTAAGTATACGTAATTTAGAGTCAGACATATGGACAAACGAACACCAATATGTTCGATATTCGAAAAATTTTATTAGCGGCCAAATCCCGCGACGTTTTCAATTATAAAAATATCAATTAGTATCTCCCGCGTGTGGATCTTGATCGATTATCATATCGTTATCATGACGCTGACAATATTGCTGTTATTGTTATTATTTTATTGAATATCCATATAGAATCGAGCCGGCCGCTAGCATCATTTATCGTTTTCTGACGCGCACTTACATTATAAGTTGCCAAAAATATTTAACAATAATTGATTCAGTTTATATCAGCAATTGTCACTTTGTACATAATTTTTTTCTCAATATTTCCACCGCTTCGTTACTAACCGAATTGAACATCCTTTTGTTTAATTTCAGAAGCTAATCAATATGTATAAAATTGCAAGACACTTTTGTGCCTCGCAGTCTTCGAGACAATATAATATCCAGAATCTGGTAATCGACAGGGATGCGCATCACAGGTAAGGATACTCTTCAATTTATATTTACATTTTATATACTTGATCAGACTTTCTTATCTTCTCTGCATTTTCTGAATCCAATTACAAACCTATTAGCTTGTTTTTCATCCACATTAATCACGAATGAACAGATATAGGATTACAACAATGAAGAGGAATTGCCAAAACTCATCTCTCACTTTCTGTCTCTGGAGTTCCAAAACTCATAATTTTAAGAACTCAAATTCAGAAAACTACAAGTTTAACATAAAATCTGACTATTCAAATAATAGACTAACTGGATTCACGGATTTTTAATCAACTCATGTCTTTTTGTAAAATCGGTTCATCAGGTCCCATCGTTGATAAAACTTCAATGAAATGAGCAAACAATTTACTGAACCAGTAATGTTCAAACATTTATGCACCTTAAACTGATTTCTTATCCAAAGAATGATAAATGAATGGAATCATATTCGGAGTGTGAGAATCCGTCAGTTTCTTTCCTAAAAATACTTCCCATAACTTCTTTCAGCTGCAAAGTTCTGGTTGTTGGTGGAGGGACTGGGGGCTGTACAATGGCTGCAAAATTCGTCAATAAATTCAAAGGCTCGAAGGATGGAGTTATCGTGGTTGAACCTAACGAGGTCCTGATCTTCACTTTGTATTTCCGATGAGAAACTTTGTGATGGCTTCATTAATATGCTTGAAATTATCCTTGTAATATCGTTTTTCAGAAACACTATTATCAACCACTGTTTACTCTGATCGGAGGTGGAATCAAGCCTTTAGAATCATCCTATGAACTAATGGGAAAAGTCTTGCCAAAAGATTCAAAGTGGGTGAAGGATAGGGTGACTAAATTCGACCCGGAATCGAATACCGTTACTGTTGGGAGCGGGGATTCCATTCAGTACGAATATCTAATAGTAGCTTTGGGTCTCCAGCTCTATTGGAACAAGGTTTTACTTTTTATAGGTCACCTTATTGGGTAGAGTTGAAGATTCACAGACCGAAAAGTTTGAAACTAAAGATTAGTCCATCTGCTAAAAGGGCAAATAACTGGAAAATCAAGATCTTTGGTCTCTACCCCCCATAATTCTTTAATCATTTTATGATAGATTCCAGGTCTTCTAGAGGCTTTAGAAGACCCGAAAGTCCCTGTGTGTTCGATATATGGTCCAGATACAGTTGAAAAAGTATTCAAGACTATAAAAGCCACTAAATCTGGCACAGCATATTTTACCTTTCCAAATACTCCGGTGAAATGTCCCGGAGCCCCTCAAAAAATAGCTTACATTGCAGAAGATTATTGGCGAAATGTAAGGAAGACTGCATTATTAATATTCGAACACAATTTGATCATGATTTATTATTTGTTTCAAACTTTTGTAGAAAAAGAAGCTTAAAGATATCAGCGTCACTTACAACACAGCTTTGCCAGTTATTTTTGGTGTTAAAAAGTATGCCGATGCTTTATGGAAGGTCTGTCAGTCTAGAAACATCGTCGTTAATCTTCAAACGAATCTTATTGAGATCAAACCGTCGACTAATGAGGCAGTGTTTCAAAATTTGAAAAATCCTGAAGAATTAAATACAGTGAAGGTAACACAGTATTTTTAAATCGACACCGCACAAGTTGTTGACGACCTCTCTTCTTCCTTTCGATATAATTTCAATCCCCCTATTCCAGTATTCTATGCTACACGTATCTCCGCCAATGGGCCCCCCTGACGTTTTGAAAAATCATCCCAAAATGACTAACGAAGTAGGGTTTTTAAACGTCGACCCGCAAACTCTAAGGCATAGTAGATACGGCAATATTTTCGGCATCGGCGATTGCACCAATACACCGAATTCAAAGACCATGGCGGCGATTGGTCAGAACTTTGATAATATCTCTTGTTAAAAGTAAATGCAGTAAAATAACAAGGAGAATAACGTTTATAAATTCTACAGCTGCCCAATCCAAGGTAGTCTACGAAAATATATCGTCAGATATGAGCGAAAGGTCGTCTATAGAGGTGTACGACGGATATGCTTCGTGTCCGCTAGTCACTGGCTATGGAAAATGTATTCTGGCTGAATTTGACTACAAACTTCAGCCCGTAGAAACTTTTCCGATAAATCAAGCCAAGGAATATTTCGTCATGTATCTGTTGAAGAAAGATTTCTTTCCTTACTTGTATTGGAATTGGATGCTGAAGTGAGTACAGTGTTTAAAAAGTGGACCAAGAAACTTCACAATATGGCTTGAAATTATTACATCATTTTCAGAGGATATTGGAACGGCCCTGCTACTTTTCGGAAGTATTTACAATTCTGGTCGAAAAAAGGTAGCGCCCATACGACCAAAACACAGTGAAACTGCATTTGTCTGATGAGAAGAGTTGTTCGAGGAGAGGTCCTATTGATAGTCGTGATCAATGCTCTTAGTTATACCAATTGTACAAATTATTTTCGCTAATCTTTATTATGTGAAGCATGTAAATATAGTAGAGATCTATAGACTCTTTCAATATCAAATGTGTATATTATCTGTGATTTTACACATGTATATTTAATTCTTATCTTGTTTGCATAAAGTTCTTTTTATTCTGATAAGGATATCTACAAGTTTTCTTTTATATTAACTTCTCATCCTTATCCCTATCCAACGCGGCGATTGCATAGCAACGACCCCGTTATTTGCTTGGATGTAGTTGGCTATTGATTCAACAATTCGTAGATTATGGAAAGGCGATTAGCGAATATTCATACTCTGGGTTCGATTCGTTGCTGATCTTATTTTTCTCCCGAAATTGCCTTGTGTCTATTGACCAATAAGATATGTGAATAAATTTGATTCGGGGGATCCCTGAATCACGGTGATTTTTTCGAATATGGAGCTGAAAGGCAAATCAAAGAAGAAAAAGGGCAATGGAGATCGGAAGAATAAAGAAAAGTCCGGAGGCCCAGCGGGAAAAAATGGCAAAGGACAGAAGAAGAGCTCTCGAGGGTCGAAGAAAAGTGCTGGTAAATCCCGATTTGGGATGGACATTTTCAACGAGGAAATGATGGACAATGCCTATTACACTTGTCACAACATCATGGACGTTCTTAAGTTTCGCGGATTTCCGTGGCCCGAAATCCAAAAGAAGAAGAATAAGAAAAAACGTTGAGTTTAGAAACTAGTATCACTTTTCACCTGTAATCGTTCGAGAGAGAGAGAAAAAGAGAGGGGGGGGGGGAGGTTTAATGTTGTCGTTTTATTTCTTTTTCAAGATTATATATTTATTATACAAAATTTCCAGCGCTATCATACATACACAAACGTTGAAAATATCTCTAAGCAGATTGTACTTCTTTTGCTGGTAAAAATATTTCATGAAAATTCTAGTAGCGTGCGAACACGCGTAGGCAATTGTTTGTACGATGTTTTTGTCTTTGTTTATTCAGGCATGTGAAACTAAATGCTGTTAATAAATTTAGACTCTATTGATAACGATGTGTACACGTCTTTTATTATTAAATTAATAGAATGAAGCGACAGCAATACGCGCGAGTGAACAAAACGAATGGTCTTAATGGAAGGAAGTTAACATACAATACAAACGTCGTAACTGAAATTTGTAACTCTTAGTTCCGACTTTTGTCCACGTGAATCTTATTCCTACAACCAAGGGTCTGCAATTTTGTCGTTTTGTATTTATTCTACGCTGTTTCCTGTCTCCATTCTTTCAGAGGTAATTAAAAATACGTTAAAACTACCGCTTCGAATCACGGACATTTTCTTTCCACTTGGCTCTTTCCGCTTTCCTCGTACTCCTGACTCGATATCCACATCTGTTGAAAGGTTCCAATTGACGCTAAGATCGATCCTCCGATCCACGCGCCGAACCTTCGCTCTGCACAACCGTTTGCGCTTATCACCTTCAATCGCATACTGGAAGGAATCCTCATGGACAGGTCCCTGTTCAATCTTTCCGGGAATCCCTTCACAAAGTAAAGCAGAAACGAACATTACTACCCAAATTTGAACTTTACATATTTACGTGAATGTCGGGATCAGTAGAAAAACTTAATGCCGCGAACGGGGGATTCCCCTTATCTCATTTTACTATATTTGGGCACTTGCAGAGTCATTATAGCTCTGCTACACCCAAATTCGAAGCCAATCATTTGGCTAGAAGATAAGAGATCGTTATAAGTTAAGTGACGAGATATGACAAGGCTAGAGGGAATCCCTTGTTTACAGATTTGGTGAGAAATCGTATCTTATTTTCTCCCCGATTTGTAGTTGGAGGAAAAAACCAAGGCTGTGGAGTTTTTCGAAGAGTGTAAGCCACTGGTGGGGCTCATATTCACCTGTATAAACGAATTCCCACCGGTTACGACGACACTGCCATACAAGGCAGGCCTTACGTCGACGTCGCACATTCCGACGCTTGTCGTTACAATGTGCCCAACTCCAAGCATGGTATTTCCTACCATACCACCACGCATCTGAACCATACTAGGATCAAACAATGCTTCTGGCATGCGGAAGCGCTCGGTGCTGAAGTCCTGGATGAATGATAAAGAGAGAAACGTGATAGAAGATGAAAATTGTGTCAAATTTTGAGCCTCTGTTTCAAAGTATTGTGTTTTACAAAGCAAACAAGCTTTTCCTCTGGGGATTAGCACCCACCTGATGATATCCTGTCGGGAACTCGTACTGTACTGCGGGCACAGATGAGACGATTTTTTCGTCATATGGTGTCTCCGAGACTTGGAGAACAGTGGCTTGGAAGTCCTGGACTAGTTTCTTCACCATGTAGTTATGCCATGACTTTGTTACCTCTGGAAGTCCCTTCTTCTTTACCCATTTAGGCTTTTCGTGATCTTTAACGATTTCTTTACTCCCGACTAAGTAGGACGGCGAAAGGTCGATTTCCTGTTCCTAAATAGAAAATTCGTTGAACGTTTTTCTTTCTTTGGCTTTTATCGTACTTCTTATTCCTAGAGTTTTTGATTCAATCTTTTCTCACTGACTTGTAGAAACTGCCGGCATTGCATGCTTATGTAATCCCCTCCCAGAGGTGATTTGACGATAGCTTGAGTCAAGACAAAACCGTCTTGAACGGGTACAGCTGAAGTGTGAGTGGCGCCACTGTCTACAACGATACCTGTTGCTCGCCCATTTGCAAATGCTGCTAGCACAGCGTTCTTGACTAAAAAGTAGGCAGGCACGTTGTACTTTTCGAACATAAGTTCGGTCAGCTTTTCCCGCTTGCTACGGACGTTCCATGGAGATTCGGAAAATAATACCGGATGATATTCTGCATCTGATTGTATCACCTTAGCATAAGTGTAATCTAAAACCTGTTTGAAAGGAAGGATTGATCAATTCTTATAAACCCGAATTAAATCAGAATTTGATTGTTTATGCATTTTATGATGCTTGGAAGAAACTTTTAATATGATCGCTAAACTTGGCTAATACAATGTCAATAATTACAATATTAATGATAATAATGAAATGTCTTTAGTATTACGCAAATCAAAGCATAGTCCCGCTTGACAGATGTCATTTATCAAATTGAAAATCGTCGTGGCTCAGCCAGGGACTGATCAGAGGACTTTTGGAATTCGGATGATTATATTCGAGTGTTCCGATGAGCGGAAGTCTCGACTATCGACTGTTTTAATGCACGGATCGGGAAAATTGCCTCTATAGCTGATAAAATTGTTGGTAACGAAAAGTTGTCATACAGCAATGTTTTTCTTATTTGTTATTAATACCAATAATAATCGATTATTAATATTTTCGAATCTTATTTAGTTGGTCGAGAAGATTGCTTTCTAGGAATATAAACACGAACACTACGAGAGGCTCTGTTGTTTAAGGGAATTAGAAATTTGAGTACCAACATGTAGGTCCATTCAAAACTAAATGCAGAATTCAAATACTACAATTTGGTTTTCAGGAAAGAAGAATAAATCTTGACCCGATCGACGATATTTGATCAGATTATAGTCGGATTATGATACCTTCGATTGTTTCGAAAGTTTCATAGAAAAACAATTGCATGACGTAGAGACAAGATGAAATACAATGAAAAAACAATTCATTTCTCATGCCATTAGCGGGAGAAACAATTCCGTTCGAAAAAACGGCAAACATTTTTTAAAAAAATGGCGGATTAAAGTGAGAGGAATCCAAAAAAAAATTGCGAAAAACAGACAAACTTCGTTATACCTTCTCGAAGTGATCCCAATCTTCGATCATTCCGTCTTTCATGTAACTCGCGACTTCCATTCCTTTTCTTGGTACGTGAAGTATGTTGGTATCAACATAATACTTGTTACCAGATTGAGTAACATTGTTGTCAGGTTTTTTCTCGTCTATATCCATAGCGTCATTTTTTGATAATGGTGTAGCGCCCGGGTCTTCACCCACACCGACGACAGCCGGGATTTCGGCCTTCGGCGTATCTTCTTGAGCATAACCTACTCTTAGCGAATGATGACCGAGGTCGAAAACCAAAGCACCGATCTCGTCGCCACCGTATAGCATACCGCCAGACATATTGTATAGTCTCTAATAAACGGCCTGAGTTTTCTTAATTTTTAAAACAAAAATTGTATATCAATTGTTTTATTGAAATAGGTTAGGAAGGATAGGATTGACAACATTCACGCCATGTTATTTATGTTTACTGTTTTGCCACTGTTAATTATTTCTCTTTCTTGCCTAGCCCTTCCGCCTCCTCTTTTCATGGAGTATGGAGTTCTTAATGTAATAATGAAACCAGGATAGCGTACCGATTAATAAACACTCATAACACCCTGACGTTGTTAATTCAATCCGCTATTCTCTACTTTGACATAACCTACAAAAAGCGACGCTTCTCCTGAGAATTTTGTCCACGAAATAAAAAAAATCCTAGACGGGCCGCCCTAATGTAAAACGCAAGCAACATCGTACGGTGAGACAGACGCATCCGGTTATTTGGACAAATTGTTCTTACCGGTCGTTAGACAAAATTTGAAATTCCTATTTCGTTGTGTTAAGTGTCCGCAGCGCCCTCCTAATGGGCATGCGACGACATTTCGAAAAGTGTTGGACCGCTGATTTGAAAGATCGAGAAGATGAAAATTGATCGATATAACTATTAAGTCATTTACGTAGGGGATGGTTGGCGGTCTACGGTCTTATTCAGAAAGAGGAAATGTTTTGAATGCAAAACATTTCATTTGTTACTATGTCTTATCGCTCATCCATTTCAATTTGTTCGAATGACACTTTGAATACCTTTCAAAGTTTTGGCGTCTGCCCATCAGAATGACTTGAAATGACGAATTCAAATCACGACTGGAGATAATCGATGAAGTTTCGATCTCGTCGTCGATTAATAATAAAGCTTTAATGCAGATGAATTTTCTTATGACAGAAATTTTTATTTTTGAATTGGATCCATTGGAATAGCTATTTATAGATATATATATATATATATATGTATATATACAGGGCGAATTCCTAATGTCCGTCCACCAAGAGTCGTATTGAGGCGGCCGGAAGTCGAGATTGGCAATTGTTTTAGTGGCTACCGAGTCCCTGATTGGCTGTCTAGTAGCAAACAATTGCCGATTTCAACTTTCGGCCACCTCAACACGACTCTTGGTGGACGGACGTTAGTAATTCACCCTACATATACATATACCTATATACACATGTACATATGTATGTATATATATATATATACATATATGTATATATAATATTTCCTAGATAAATCAATCCATAGTTTTTATAATTATATATATTCAAATATAAATATAATCGTCAATTGATTGATTGATTAATTAATTCATTAATTAATTAACAATCGTAGTTTTAGTTTACAGGAACAGTACGTAGGGCGTTTGCGTTTCGTTATCTTTTTGAACAATATTCTTATAAGTATTATCATGTTATATTATATTATATTATATTATATTATATAATATTATATATTGTATTGTTATAATTATAGTATTAAAGATTAAATGAATCTATAATATATTAAGTATATATTACAGATTATAGACCGTTATTATTGTTGATACATTTAAATTGAAAAGAAAAAATAATATTTAACAAAATCTATCTAATCTACACTCAATGATTACGAAACAAATTATTCAGTATAAGTTCAAGTATTATATATAATGTATAGGTATATATATTGTAGTATAAAGTACTATTTTCTCATCATCATGGGCAAAAATCCCTTCCATTTCATTCGTTTCAAAGAAATACATATACATAGTACAATATAGTGGTATATATATATACCAAGATACAGGCGGTTCTTCAAAAACTTTCGCCCAATAAAACAGGCAGCGTTCATTTTCGTGCAAAATATATAAGGTAGGTATATATATGTATATAAGTCAAATAGCTAGTGGACGTGTGAGGAACTCACCGATGATATACACTCAATAATATATAGTAATAATCATAATATCAATAGTAATAATAATAATAATAATAATAATAAATAAGAATAACAATTTTATAAGTAATTATATATTGTTATATATTCACTTGTATTAATTGTTTTGGTTAACATGTTTTAGTTTTCGTACAGCAATATGCGGCGGCTCCCTAATAAGGCCCAGTAAGGCAACGCGGGTAGCTAATAATTATTTATGTATGTTATAATATAATATAATATACATACATATATATATATATATATATATATATATATATATATATATATATATATATATATATATATATATATATATATATATATATATATATATACATATATGTATATGTATATGTATTTGTAGTATTTAAGTAGCTTGAAACCCACGGAAACTTCAATTAATATATAGTTTCGCTCAAGAGATAGAGAGAGAGAGAGAGAGAGAGAGAGAGAGAGAGAGAGAGAGAGAGAGAGAGAGAGAGAGAGAGAGAGAGAGAGAGAGACAGAGAGAGAGAGAGGAAGAGATAGGAAGAGAGAGAGAGAGAGCGGGAGGGCGAAAGAGAGGAAAGTCAAAAGAGTATAATATATATGTATATATATGTATAGTAGAGAAGTATTATCTCATCGTACGATATAGGTATATGTATATAGTATAATTGATTGTAGGCTAGAGAAGCTGCAGTCGCGAGGCAGAGGATCAGCCTTTTGTTTCATCAAATACCTATTGAATAAATGTATAGTTATGTATAATTATTATTATTAGCGAGACAACAAAAATTGAGTATTAACCAATTCAAAATTAAGAAGAAAAAAAAACAAAAAAAAAAGAAAACAGAATACGTAATATACAAGAGATTTATCATATCTAGGTATATATTGACAATGTGAGTTTACTTATTATTTTATAGATATTATATCTTATTATCGTCGTGTTTGTCGTTTTCTTTTTTTTTCTTCGTCAATTATTTCTTAATTCAAATTCCTATCTAATAAATACTAACGCCCTCAATTTATACATATTCCATAATCATACATACAGGTGTATAATCATAGGTGGTATAGTTAGTTAGATTGGTATAGGTATTATATTTATACATATATATCTATATAGATTGAATTAAGTCTGTAGGCTTATTATTGTCTTGTATTCTATATATACATATATGTATATCTATAGAATAACAATAATGATAATAATGATAATAATAATAGTAATAATAATAATATTATTAATTATAATAATTTAAATTAATATCCTTTGAAATTAAGTAGATATATTTATGATTTTTCTAGAAAAAAAGAAAAACAGAACATAAATTAAAATTTTGTATACATGTATACATATGTATACGTATATTACACGAGGCATATACATTTGTATACGGGACGGGTGTGACCAATGATATAAGGTAATTTTCATACATGTGGGTACGTAAAAAGTTATAAATGGACTGCAGTTTACCGTAAATTTGACGGTTTGTTTTTTTTTTAGCTTATATTTGTATATCTATAGGTATTGCAGATATAGGAACCGCAGTATAATCACCTTTATACTTATAATATGATGTAATACTTTTACGGAATAAGAAAAAAAGAAGAAGAAAAAAAACTGTTAAATTTCTGTCTGAACAATTTTTTTGTAATTGATGTAACCGTCAATGAACGTATAAATCAGCTATTCGCGTATTTCAGTAACTCAACCGCACAACACATATACATATACGTCCACTGTATGTATAATGGATTAACTCTGTTTGCTCGAACTCATTCACATGTATTAATATACGAGTCACGTGTCAAATCCTCGTTAATTCAACTGTTGATTTATATTATACGCGTTGTTATGTAACCGCGTTCGAAAATCGAATTTACCTCAAGGGTTGGAAAAATACGAGATTCTGTAAATGAAATTTTTTTTTTTTTTAACCTGTTGCAATAATAGAAATTTTTTGATTTTTTCCCTCTTCCTTGGTTCTTTGGTTTTTTTTTTTTGGTCTTTTTTCATGTTGCTATATCCCGTCACCTAGCCATACGTGTATTCGTGTGTGTGTGTGTGTGTGTGTAACATAATTCGTATTGTATTACGCGTTAAACGCTTCAAATTGGACTATAAATAATGTGTATAATAATGTATATAATTATACCTTTGTTTATATTATTCGATATTATAATATATCTTACGAAATGCCTTATCATTATAATACAGACTCTTCGTTGGCGATGAGGTGATTTTCAATTATGTATATATATATAATTATATATATATAATTATACATATACATATATATATATATAATATAATATGTGTACTATCGTAATATAATAATTTATTATACTATATCAATAATATTATATAATATATCGTGTAAAGCTCTCAAAATTACTTAATTTCTTTATATCATTGAAGTTTTTAATGTAATAACAACAATAACGAAGTACGGAACCTATATTATCGCAATAATAATCATCATAATCATATTATAGTCGCATAATAGTAATAATAGTAATAATAATAATAATATTTCCAATGGCAGTAACGACAATTTATATAATAAGAATAATATTTTCTGACGAAGTCGGCACAGCTATATCGTCAGTATACCTATATATCAGGGTGGTTTAATGAATGAAAGAATTATTATGATATTTAATTGCTAATCGTCTTCCTTGTTACTATTTTCACTAGAAACAATGCTTTGAAGTAACCTGGGCCTGTATTTTAAGATAATACTCACTTTATTTTGATGGCCAAAAATTTATAGATTCCTTAACCACCTTGATGTATGGTATATACTAGCTATATAATAATAATAATAATAATAATAATAATAATAATAATAATAATAATAATGTAAATAACACTCCCGCCTGCCTTGTATCATTATTACTTTTAAACTTCTCGCTATGTATATAGCGCATTGACTAAATATTATATATAATATTTCAAATAGTTAGTTACCATAGAATAATTATTAAGCATTTCATAATATTAAAGTTATTAATTATTAATTATTATTACGCATCGTTACATTATGTAACTAATAAATATTCATACACGTGTCATGGTAACATAATATATATTAGATATATATCTATACATGCGTACGTAGTACATACATACATCGTAATATATATATAATACTTTCATAAGTTTATTCCCATTCGTTGATTTTCATTTTTGTTCAATTTATCAATGTATATTTATATATATATCTTTAAATTTTTTTTTTTTTTTTTTTGTTGCTTCAACTCAATTTTTTTTTCTTCGTCTGCTCTTTTTTTCTCCCCATGTCGTCGGGTTTTCGTTTAGTGTACGTAGAAGGCAATTTTTTGTATCGCAATAAATTATTGTTATCTGCTATCATTTAAGTTGATTTTTATTTTTTTTTTGTTTTTTTTCCCTCCGTTTTTGAGGTCTGTTTGTTTTTTTTTTTTCTCTCTTTATTATTCTTTTTCTCTATCGTAGTTTCGTTCTATACGTACGTATATTACAATTATTATAGTATACTTATACTATCGCTTCTCACTTGTATAATAATCTTTACCCTCCTGCGCACTTGATGAGTGAATTATATATAAACCCTTTTAGCTATATAATTATTATTCATTTATTTATTTATTTCCTTATTTATTCATTGATTTATGTTTCATCTATTGGCAAAAATTACTATTATAAGTTTCGTTCATATATTATATATTTAATATATATATATGACACGGGCGCGTACGCGCAGACAATTATACAAATAATATTATTTTACATAGTGTATAATCGTCCGCAGCGTTTATATATATTTATTTATATGTCGTTACCAATTATATTATATAATATATATCTGCTATTAGATAAACGCAGTTCAGATTAATTATGTATAATATTTTCTAATTTCATGGTAATTCAATATTCTAGCTAAGTGTCGTCGTCGTCTTTCCTCCTTCTCCTCCTTATACATGTTATATATAATAATTAATCATCACTTGTTACTCTTAACCTCCAATCAACGTCCATTATGATACTCTCGATCTACAGCTCAAGTTATTGCAAAGGTTAATAACTGCGCCCGCCAGGTTGATCGGCTTCGTCGATCGGTAAAAGGCTTTGCGGTGAGACGAACTCGCGTATGTTGAGAATGCCAAAAAACCACTACTCGTTTGGTTGGAAGTTCGATTGAAGAAAGAAGATAAAAGAAAGAAACGAGTTCCAATTACTTTCGAAATCGTTTGACTGAGTGGCGCGAAATTTTTCAGCGATCGTTACTGGCACTTTTTTAAACGCGTGAAATTTGTTTTTCAGATTCGAAACTTCTCGGATCTTTGATGACAAAAGGCGATCAGCTCTGTGAGTTATTACCCTTACCACGATTTATGTATTTTCCATAATATTATTGAAACTAGCTTCCCGTCTGCAGTTATCGCTCGTTGCTGCATATTTCAGATAATGACGGTCGCGTTTACCTACCTAAATAGGTATATACGCATATTGTACTTGCACGTATGTGTATATATGTATATTATTGTATTTTGTATTTAATAGATTGCTAATTGCAGGAGATCAAACGAGACCTACTGTATTGTACTACATCCAACGAGGTTGATTCTGATACCTGCGATTTGGACAACTCCCGAAACAGCCAATCAGTACTCTGGACAATAGCGATTCCTGCGTGCCAATTGGCTGTTTCTCGAGTTGTCCAAATCGCAGGTATCAGAATCAACCTCGTTGGGTGTACATATATATTAATTCAATCCTTTGCCGCGATGGGTGAAATATAAAAAAAAAAAAGTATAGTTCAAAATAAGGGAAGAGTAAGCGTTACAAATTTTTGTCGAAAAAATTAAGCATGGCGAATTTCAATCTTCTAAGTATCCATTTTTCACCATCTCTTTTCAGCTCTATCTAACGAAACGTAGAAAACAAAAAAAAAAAAAAACATGAAGAACAAAAATTTTTTCAATATACTAAAAAATATCAGATTCTTATATCAAATCTTTTTTTAATACTGTATATATATTATAAATATAAACCGCGACTTCGTATTGCTGCGAATTATTTTTTCCCTGCGTATGCATGGTTGAAGAAATTTAGTTAGTTAGTTAGTTAGTTAGTTAATTTTTTTCTTCTTTATCGTTACAATATAATACTTTCACGTCAGAACGATATTAAGTACTATTATTGATCTGGTTTTTAAGTTGATGAGACACCCTGTAGGTATTGGTGCTTTATATGTATGTATACGTACTTACATAATCCAGCTGCTGCAGAATTATAAAAATTACGGAGAGAAATATCTACGTAAGGCTTCCGTGATTCAATCATTTTTCTACTCGATACAAATTCATATTTTCTCCTTAAATTTGATAAATTATTGTTATTATATTATTATTGTTGTTAGTATGATTATTATTGTTGTAGTTTTTATTATTATTACTATTACTGTTATTATTATTATTATTATCATCATCATCATCATTATTATTATTATTATTATTATTGTTATTATTATTATTGTATCATCATTATTATTATTCATTTATTTAATCAATTATTTATTAGTTGAAAATTTGTCAAAATCTTCCGACACGATCACTAAGGGCAGCCGCACTCGTCGACTACCATCTTCGGTAAATCCCTTTTGATTATATTTGAATCGGGGCCATAATAAATTAGAGATATGGATGAGAACTTCAAGGGTGCACAACAAGGCTGCATCCCCGCAAGTCTGTCCATTTTTCTATACTCTTCTATCACGTGTGTATAATAATTTAAAAAAGTATCCGGTGTTCTGTGACCCGCCCCGCAATCACCTCGACAATAATTCGCGTAGTACCTATATGAAAGAAACGACGGGAATTAAACCGGTGCCACAAATTTTTCGATTCGTACTTCTTGTTCTTTTTTTCGTTCTTCAATTTTTCGTTATTCGTTATTTGTATTCATTTATTTATTTTTATTTACTCCTCTTACCCCTGTGGTGCGATTATCCAATCGTCCCAACCCAACTGCGAAAAGTTAACGTAGAAACGCTGCTTGCAACATTGGCCCATCAACGGTCCGCTGCATTCTACAGCGCGTCTTCGAATCCGTTTCACCCCAGTCGGATCCGTGTGGACCACCAAAAACGGCCTGTCTGGGTCCTCTGTATCTGCCCAGGTTAAAAAAGCTTCGATCAAGAGTATTTTCTCGGTAAGCGCGCGCACACACGTGCATTGAACACCGACGCCATTATGAAGATGAATATTTTCTCGCTATTCATGGCTATTTAATTGCGGTTTCATGATATATATGAGTTGCCTCTTCATAACTCAGTGTTGGAGAATTGATAGAAGCTTCTGTTTTCGAAATCAGAAGCATAGCTGGGCGGTGAGAGGGCCCTAAAGTGACGAGGTGGAACGAATCTTCGCATTCGCCATTACGGCGTATTTATTTTCGGACTATATTTTCGGTATAGAGTATTGATTAGGATTCTATTGCACTGTTCAGCGTTTTACGAATGATTGAAAAAGCGGCCGGTATAAAAGCAAAGAATTCATCACGCACGTCCCCTTCTCACCGTTTGGACTCAATTTCGCTAGTTTAGTACGATCTATTTGGTAAATTTACCTTGTGTATTGAAAGATGGCTCTATTTCGTGCGGGGCGTGCCCGAACGTTGACACGTGAACGTGCAAGCCACATCCGGTACAATCGACCAAGAGAGTCAGTTTGTCTTTCTGTATCTTGGCGCCACCCGAGTACCAGTCCATAACGACACTCGTCACGTCAAATTTCTGCCACCCTAATTGACCTATATTCACTCCAAGTGACGTGACCATTTCGAGGTGTTGTCCCAGCTCCTGTAAATCACAGATCCGTTTTTTAACAGGCTCCCGGAAGTCACCGTTGCTTGAGTCTTCAATTCTCTTGTCATTCCGAGAAGATTACGTACTTTACCACGAAGATGTGTAGCGTTACCACAACGGACCCTGAAGACCCAGAGGGTGATATTTCTCTGATGATTTTGTCCTGGACGATGATGTTGATAGTGATGAGCGTGTCTGACCTCGACCCGTGCCCACAATGTAGCTTTTTTGATCCGTAAAGGTCCGAGGACGGGTTCACCCGTGGACATCGGGAACTCTAGTAATGGTTGACCGTTCAGAGTGTGTCCTAGAAGATATGGGAAGAAAATGAACAAAAATGAAATCGCGGTGTTTCCCAGACGCTATTCCACTCCCGCATAATATTCCTAACATCTGCAGGTCCTTCGGAAACTCTCGGCAAGGAGTAACCAAGTTTTTTGTCTCTAAGTTTTGCGATAAAACTTGACTTAAAACTATCCGGCAAAAAGTGGAGAGCTTAACTTCCGAAGATGTTCCCAGCCCGAAGCAAATTATTTAGTTCATTAGCCACTCCCTTCTGACGAGCCTCCCCAGATTTATGTAATCCCACAGTCAACTGAAACTATCTGGGAAATCCACGCATTCGCTGATGTTACGAGGCTTTCGGATCACCGAGAAAGACACACCCGCGATGAACCTTGGATTTATTTTCTCAACTTGCTCCGATTTGATGGACCACCCTTTAGCTTGGGGAAAGCTAAAGGCCCGTGTAGGTGGGGATAATCTCGGGGTGAGTCAACCCCTAGTCTGACACGTAGACGGCCACACACATCCACACCTATAATTTCATTCCACGCAATGCCAACTCTCCTCTACGAGCCACTGACATTACGTGCAGTTACGTATGTACGTGGTACGCGGGGGTGGATATACTTTGTTCGAAAAGTAGGTATACGTACGTGCACGAGACACGATTGCGATGTGCATGTGGACGTCTATCCCTATAATCCTATCCCCCGGTATATCCGCAGTAAAAATGTCATTTTCGCAACGAAAATATAATATCGTTGTAAATTCGAGCCATCATCCCCCGCTTCGTTTTCTGATTTGTGAACAACCATCATCGTCTCACGTGTCTCCTAGGTGGGAATTGGATATCGCGAGTGGATATTGATCCTCCGAAAGAGATAAGATACGGTCTCGCTATGCTTCACACATGCCGTAAAGAATTGACTAAATACTGCGTCTACGCGAGATATAATATATAAAAGGCTCGACAAATTTCTTAGCGTTTTCTCTGCCAAGTCTGTAAAGCTGGACACCGCTAAGGGATGTCGTTAGGTAACCGCCCCAGTCAAGTCAAATTCCATCCCGGGATATTTCCCTCGGAGAAAGAGATAGCCTCGAGCCATAATTCTATGGATTGAATTGTAGAATCTGCACGCATGTATATACGTCCTACGGCTCACGGGCGACTCCGGTGTAATATGGTTCTGTTGATCAATGATAAAATCCGCGGACTTAGCGTCTAGACAGGGCTTGCTCGCACGCCGGAACAAATCACGTGCAAATTGATTGATCGCTGGAAAATTCAACGACACCGTTAAGCCGTCTAGTTGTTGCAACCAACGGCACCGACACAGGTGGTGAGAAGAAAAAGAAAAAGAAGAAGAAAAAAAAAAAGGAACAAAATAGACACGACAAGACGAGAGGTCAGAGTTGAAGAGAGTGATAGAGGGAGAAAAAGGGGGAGAGAAAGGTCCCCTATAATGGTAGACAAGTCAGTCAGTCGTGCATCGAGTCCTGAAGCCACGTGGCATTCAGCGTGTGGCTTGCACGATGCGATACTCACTCGCTTGCCCGCTATCACCCTCTCCGCAATTGCAGCAACAACGGTGCGCAAAATTTTAACGAACGTTTTTCCTACACGCTATAACGATGCCCGAGGAAATTTACAGGGATGAGGTTAAATATTTTGGAATCGGTCCCCCCCCCCCGCCGGAACAAAAGTTTCATTGATAAAGGGAAGAGCCAGGGTCTACCGATTCCTCTTCTGCACGGTTCCGCGGGGATACCGCTCTAACAAAAGGTTCACCGTGAATAAGTACGCCGGGATGCACCAGCAGCAACCGGACGTAGACAATTATGCACACTGCGGCGCCGGCGCCTATAGCTAGACATAACATACTCGTCCCAATTAATTCCGACCACCTACCCGGTTCAGCAAAAGTAATGATCTCCGAAGTTCTTGCATAAAAGTCGTCCAATTCTTCCTGGGGTTGTTCATCCCTCGATCTATCGTTGAGAGGGTCACCTTCGGGCACGTTTCCCTCACCATCGTCGTCCATCTGGCCGTTTGACGGGCTGCGATAGACCGGTGTGGTCGTGGTCGTCGACGGCGATGACGCCTCGGTAACAAGGGTTGTCCTCTCCGTCGATTGTTCCATGTTCTTGTATGAGAACTCTTCGCTGCCGTAGGGGAATTCCCCGTAGGTGTGACCCGCGACGTTGTGACTCTCCTCGCTGTATATGCCACGGTGACGATAAACTGTGTTAGATTGATGGTGATGCTGCCTCGAGGAAGTTGCAGTCGCCGACTGTGACACTGACGGTGCGAGTGGTTGGGGCTGGGCT
The DNA here is from genome assembly GCA_947538915.1 of Tenthredo distinguenda. Lineage (NCBI taxonomy): Eukaryota > Metazoa > Arthropoda > Insecta > Hymenoptera > Tenthredinidae > Tenthredo > Tenthredo distinguenda. Next base: position 29,971,539 of record OX384531.1, read on the forward strand.
TCGGCTCTGTACAAAGTCTGCAAAGCTAAGTTTCTCGGTACACTCGCGAGGGTTTTGTTTACGTCGGGACGTCCTCGGAGACCAAGTTTAGTCAGTATTTGATGCTTTATCGCTTCTAGCCTGAGATCGTCGGGACTCGGGTCATTTTTGACATCCCTCTCGCTGGTACCTCCGCTCTTTCGCCCCTCGGTGGTCTTCGACTGTTGACGACTGTGGTGGTTGCTGTTATGATGATTGTGGCTGTGATGGTGATGCAAAGTGTGGTGATCCCGCTCCCTCGGACAACCAGGACAGGCTTGGTGGTCCTGATGGTGGGCGAATATCGTCGGTAGTATCAGGATCCATAGAAATACGATGATTAGGCGAAGACACGAGATGTGATTTGTTCCTCTCGAGGTGTTCAACGGGGCCCCACACTTTGTACGTTTCCAGTAAATGATCGTTCTTAAGATATACAATAGACCGGCGATGGCCAATGGATGGAGAAGTCTCGTTGCGGTAGAGAATAGCGACCATCGGGAGCGCGAGGTCTTGGTCAACGATGATTTATCGAATAATAATGATCTCTGGCAATTCGAGAGCACTTCTTTAAGGCTTATCTCGTCATTGACGACGTTTAAAGGGATTCGCGGAGCCGGAGTACTACTCGTCGCGTCGTAATCAATTGATCGTGAATGCGCCGATTGTGTATTTGGTAATTTTGAAAGGTCTACGTTCGTGATATCGTGCTGCATCGCGACAATAAGTCACCTTCCTTCCTCGGTGATTTTTCCTTGTCTCCGAAACTCCCTTGCGAAAAGGCACTGCAGTAATTTCTTCCAAAAACTTTCAACTCTCCGTTCCAATTTGACAAATACAATGATTCCCTCTTTCCTACCTTCTCCTTCTTCTTCTCCTTCTCCTTCTCTCTCTCCTTCTCCTTCTCCTGATGCTGGTGATGCTGTACAATTACAATTATCTGCGGGTCTACTCGATTCAGAATTACTATTATCTCGTTCGCGTAAACGTGCCAGAGTGTTGGCTGACGGGCGATTGACGTTTGCACCGTTGATAGCAATGGTAAACGATGACTGTGACAGGTATGCATCCTTAATAAGATCTCCCATCACCAATAACCCGCGCCTTTCCACCTTATAGAACCACTTTTTATTTCCGTCAAGTAAAACTCTCTCCTCACTCCTTCCATTCGCTTAGGCTGGCTCGACACTTCTTATTCCCGATTACCGATAAACCAGTGCAGAAAATATTGCACACCCTTTACTTCTTCTCCTTATTATCCTTTATCCTTCTAGCTCCAATACGAACATATCCTATCTCTCCGCTGGCTCGCAGTACAGATTCATGTCAGCGATTCAATTTCTTAGGGGTGCGGTGGCTCGCTGCGGATCTTTCCGTTACGCGCTTCTCTCGCGACTATAAGAATAAATATGAGGCATGAAGAACCAGAGATAGAAGGCGAGATATTAAGATATATGGATAGGGATATAAAGAGATGGACAAAGAGAGAGAGAGAAAGAGAGAGAAAGAGAAATAAAGAGATCGAGAGAGCGGAGGGGCGGGGGAAGGGAGAGGGGGCAGGAGGATGGCTAAAGTTTGATAAATTTGGCTCAATGATTTTTCGATTCTCTTTTTCGTCCCAGGTCCTTTTATCTCCGAGTATCCCTATCCCTATCTTCTATTTTCTTTCTACTTTACAAGCCGAGGAAGGTTAACAGACTATTTTATCTCCTTACGCGACCGCGGTGATCCTCGCAATGCGGAAGTTCAAGTTTCAACCGTGAAAACGTATACCGCCCTTATTACTTTATTCGCTCTCACGTATACCTATAATACGCGATGATTTTCCAATTACTCTACGTATATAGCATAGTACATATGCACATATATACATATATACATATATATGTTTCGTACGTATACATATACGCGTATATATATTTTTTTAATTTTTAATTTTTTTTTTGTTTCTCCTTTGGCTCGTTATTCCCCGTATATTTAAATGAAAATATCACTAATATCACTTTAACGACGATTCCGCGGACATGAATTACTGCGACGAGGCATGCTTGCCGGAGACGCACCGGGCACTGAATTAATGTACATGTATCACCCAACCAACGAACCAACCAACCAACCAACCAACCAACGAACCAACCAACCATCCACTCTACTACTAAAACTACTCGCACAACTACAGCCCGGACATACACACACTCAATCACACTAACACAGACGTAAATATTCCGTCCGCCTGTCTGCCGCTGACTACTGCTGCTACTGCTACTGCCTTGGATGGGTATAGTTATGTATATATGTATGGGGGCCGGGGAAGGGGGGATCTTCGTGTTCACGGTAGTGATGTGATGTTTCCACGCGTATATGTATTGATAGTGGTGGGGTATACGTACGAAGATAGATCTAAGGATGTGGTGAACAGTGAGACTCGGACGATATCGCCTAGGGGGTGTAGGATAGTCTGACAATAGTTTGCGCAAGCGCTTCTTACCACCCCACCACCCCCCTAGCCCCCGCCCGCCCCCCGCCGGCAAATAACGAAAGAATCCTAGAGAAATTCTACGAAGGGGATTGCTGGGAACCAACCCGGTTTACAGCCTCTCAACTCTTGGTTATCCACGTGCCGCAAATCTTTCACTTTGATTCCTTAAACACTTTTCCTTAAACCGCCACTCCTCAAACTTCGGTATATACAAATCCTCTTGCGTTTGAAATTTCATTTAATCCCCACCGCGAATAATTACCCACAGTATTATACTGTCGGTACAAATCCTCGTCTATGGTCTATAAGGCGAAGCAAAATTCATATACACGGTATGAGAGGAACATGGAAAGATTTGCGCGTTCATCTTCTCTTCTTTTCTTCCTCCGGTTCGGTTTCTGCAACGGCCGAAACGATTCCGGGGATATCTTATGCGCTAGCCGCGAGGCCGAGATGCGATTAAACGCTGCGCTGTACCGGGGAGGCGAAAATTTTTACAGGATATTAAATGCGAATATCAGGAACGGACAGAGTCGGTATGCGGGGTTCCAAAAGCGTGGAGAAAAGAGACTCTAGGAGCTCTCTGGCTGGCGAAGCATATTGATCAGCGAATGGTTGTTGGCTACATGCCACGTGGGGATTCTGTACGAGATTCTGCTCCGAGCTTCTTTCCTTATTATGATCCGACGTCTCCTTCTTCTATCCAGCCGCCGCCGCCGCCACCTCGATGTCAAGACTATTATACGAACAACACCCATACATAGACCACGCGAGGGAGGCGGCATAAACGCCAATAAATTTTCAGAGAAAACTGTTCCATCGTCGTTACTGAAAATATTCTTAAATCGTTCCTGAAATTCGAGTTGTGCGTTAGTTTATCCGAAATATCCTACCGAATATTTCCTTTTTTTCTTTCCGTTCGGCCCCTCTTGTTTTATTCATTACAATCCAAACTCTGCTCAAGACAATTGATTTATCGATCCTGTCCGGCTAAGGGATGGAACAACATTCGGTCCCATTTTATCGACAGAGTTTTACAGGTCGATAAGGACGGTGTACGCAATATCGACGCCTCGTCGATAACGCCGACACTCTTACCGACGTGAGGTAACCTCGTTCGCTCGATAATATCTCAGGGTAATACGGAGAGTAATCAACGATTTTTTTCCATTACTCCGACGGTAAGTGAAGATTCTCTGTTATCGAGTGCAGTGTATGTTTCAAACGTGAGATATCGCAGATGCGAATTGATATTTGAAATACGTCGACTAATTTTCAAACATCGTTTGAAATAGATTAATTTGGGACAAACCTCGTCTTATTTTTACTAAGAATTTAAGTTTTCCATCACCGCGACGGTTTGATTTTTGAATAGATAATCTTTATTCAAAGCGAATGCGGGCGACTACGTCATCTAACAGTAGTAATATCGTTATTCGAATGATAATCGGCAGAAACGTTTCCGAGGAAATCGAAGGCTGTTCTGATTCCTGAAAGTCACTCGGAAGGCGGGCATTGATCTTCGTAGTCTTAATTGCGATAGAATTATTATTATCACGCAAGCATTTGCGCTATAGTAGGTATACGTTATAGACGGTTTGCGGGTGTGTGCGTGAGCGTCTAGTCTTGATGGTATTTCTAAGCTCGGGTATGATTGCGCTTGATTATGCGAATTAGATCGATCATTGCCTTGTCTAGCCACCGTCTCGCCCGGCGATTGACAAAAAGTAAATATTGTCCATCTTCAAGAAGAATCCGGCCGCAACTTGTCGTCATCTTTGTCTGGAGCGCTGAAATTGTGATTCACTCTTCATCGAGGCCTCGGATGCTCCAGATTTCCGATTTATTCAAATAGAGCCTATAATTATTACACGTTATCTCTCTCACCTGAATCAGAACCACTTCTTTATTCTTCTCTCATTTTTCATTATTTGGGTCAGATGAAAATCGTCAAGGATTTCTATAGTCGTACGATCGTCGTATGTACGGATAATTGAAAATTCTAGCAACACCGCGGTGCAGTGTTATAGCTGTAGGTAGTCGTAATTTTGCGTAACCCTCGTGGTGTTCTTTGAGAAACACCGTAAGTTAGGGTATTAGAGCAGCTATTAACGTATTGTACGGCCTCACCCACCCTTTCGTTCTCACCCCTTTATCGTGCGTATGCAGTTCGTTTTACTGTTTTCTTTTTTCTCTCTTTTTGTTCTTTCTTCTTTTTTCCTACCTCTTTTTTTCTATCCGTTTCCTTATTTTCCCCTGGTGCGTGTCGGGTGCAACCCTACGCGCTGCAGGTGTAGTATGACGGCAAGTTGAACGGCGTCAAATAACCCGGAGTCCCGTGTCTCGAGTCTCCGTTTACGCTAGACTTGCAACTTTATTTTTTTCTTCCTCCTTCTTGTCGTTTCAACCCTTCTCCCTATTCCGTTTCCCTTTATTCCTCGCTCTCGTTTTACTCCGTCATTCTCCCTCTCTCTGTCTCCCTCTTTATTCCCGTTCGACTCTATCTGCCGCACCCTCCGCGGTTGTGCTAGGCGATGGGGCTTCCACGAGGGAATTTTTTGATGATGCCCGTTTGTTGGGTCGGGGATATATGATCGTCTTTCGTATACCTAAGTATAAACGTCGTGTGGCCCCGAGAGATCCTCAATTGGAGCAAATAACCGTTGAACGTGACCTGATACCCGTTTGCTTACGCCAAGTAAATCGTTTATTCGGTATATGATATACCTACCTACGTCTACGCGACACTGTTGTCCGATCAAATTTTTTTTTCATTACATTTTCTGCCAGATAGAATTCCCTTTCCGTCAATTTCCTTCGCCATTCTCGACCCCATAAAATTTCCTAATATGTGCGATAACCATTATCAATCTATGGGAACACAGATCGAACAAAAAAAGAACCTGATTTGTTTAATACCCATGCCGGGCTTATTTCCAGTTCTCAAAATGCCGCTGCTCTCGATTATCACGGTCGATGCGCGAACTGGATGCGCGTAGCGTCAGTCGTTCCCCGACTATGGAGGTGAACGCATCCCTAGCTTTGACTGCTGGCTGAGTTTTTTTACGCAACGGTGGATGATATGCTGTTTATAATCTGCCGCATATGTTGATGACCTAATTCTTTCGATCAATAATTTTTGTTTTCGTCACCTAATTAAATTAAAAACACCAAACTACGATTGCTTATTGATTTAATTGAGGACTGAACAATACGTTACATCTGCACATGCGTGCATATATCTTTTTTTATTCTGTTGGGATTGACTGTGAGCAGAGATTTCATTCGAGGAAAAAATTGCACCGAGTTACAGTGAAGCGTATTTTTAAAACAGCAAAGATTGTACGTATGTATGTATACGAAGAGCAAATGCAACGTAAAAAAAAGACTGAAATTGATTAATTGGAGCTTCGCCTCGCCTTGGGGTGCTTATCTATCACGTGCATATAGGAGCTTCAGCTTCAGCCAAGATTATATTTAAATAAATATAAGTAGAATAAATGCGAACCAGTAATTATGGTACAGACAAGAATGATGTATGTGTATTGTGAGGGGAAGAGATGCAGGGCATTCAAGTCGTTCGTTGTTCGCACTATCGGTAGATACCAGGATGACATTCGTGTGAGGAATGCCCGACCCTTCGATGATCTTTTCATAAATTGATCCATAAATATGTATTTATAAAAGCGATATTTACACGTAACGTTTCTCATCTAAATGAGTTTCAATCTCACAATTATTATTATTAACAAAGTCCAAATTGATTATATAAATCGTTCATATGTATACAGTCGACGAAACTTTCTATACCGATAAAGTTTTCGTTTGTAATATTTTGATCGAGCTGCATCGTTAGATTTCTTTTAATTTATAACGGCTCCTGCACAGCTGAAATCGACGATCGATACCTACCTATACAATGCACGGATAAGGGGGATTCCCCCGAGGTTTTTTTCGTTCGCCGACTCCGCGGAGAATGATTCTAATCGGAATTATTGTCAATTTCTGAGAATGCACGTCTTAATTTTGAATGCAAATTACGCGCAGGCACGCACAGCAATTCTACCATTCATTATTAACAACGTGCATACATGCGGGAATTCGTGACCCACGCGTATACAATATATAGGATTACGGAGTGAATCAGATTACGGAGTAACGAGGGAAAAGGGTAGTCGAGTTAGTCTCACGTGAAAAATATGGAACTTCTTTTTCGAAATCGATGATTAAAATTTGCTCAAATTTCGTTTTTTCTTCCTTATTCTTTTCTTTGCATAGCTGACAATGACGGGAACAGAGAGGAAGGAAAAAAGCAAGAGATACGGAATAAAGAAGGTTCGTGTCGTTTCAGTGGCATGAAATTGAGAGCAGTGGTGTGTCGGGATTAAACGAGCTCATTGATCAATGTCGTTTACATACTTGCGTACATTGTAGATACGTAGATCGATAAATCGGTAGATCCCGTGGCCTGCAGCTGCAGCAGAGTGCAACTGCAGACGGGGCAAATAGTTCTCGGTCAACTGTGAAAAACAGTTATTTACAAAGATACAAACTATGTGTGCTAATGTTACTGTTGAACAGCTTCTCCAATCTCGATCGATAAATTAATTCGAAAATTTCGAAAATCAATCGCGACAGTTACTTTGCGATATATTGCGTATACCTACATATCGTAGAATTTGTTAAGAACAAAAATTCTAGATTTTTGTTATTCATTTATTTTTGAAAACGTGTATATCAGAGGGTGAAAAACTCGGAATGAAATGTTGTCGGCCACCCGTTGCACAACGGCAATGAAGATATATTTGATTTCGAGGGTTTATTTAATAAACACACATATTGCATAATTCCTGATTGTTTCATTTTTATTTATAATTGTAATAAAGTTGCGTGTATATAAATTAATTTCTATATATATATATTTGTATACAATATAGAGCTGGGTAGCCTAGTAATTCCATATCTATGCGTTTATAGAATTTTACGTCTTTAAACAATATATTTATATGTATGCATGTAATTACGATTATCTACTTGGTGAATGATGAAAATTAATTATATAACTATACGTGATTATCTCTCTAACTTACTCGTGTAGGTATGTGTGACTTTGATTTCAAGACTTAATTTCTCACACACGCACGTACACACATACATGCATACATACATACATACATGTGTGTGTGTGTGTGTGTGTGTGTGTGTGGCTCGTGGTTCTTTTTTGTTATGTTTTTTTTTCTTTTTTTGTTAATTTTTTTTTGTTTTTTTTTCGCTTTTTTGTTTTCTTTTAAGTATTACGCGCGAATCTTATAAACGTCACATAATCATTATTATTGTTCATCTTTGCACTCACTGCATATTATTACATGTATGATAGGGTGATTAAAAAAAATATATATATATTTTTTTTTTTAAATCCATACAGGTTCAAAAATTTCATTTAGTTATAAAGATACGCCTGTTAAAATTTGAGCTCTTAATATTAATATTAAGAGGTGGCGCATCGCGAATTTCTATTTCCCATTTAAATAACATGGGAAAATTTGTTTCTGATTCTTCTGATTTTTATAACTGGCTAACGATGCGTCGTACAGAAAATCTGCAAACATATTTTTGCAGAGAATTAAATGCTCTGCAAAAAAGGTCTCTTGCACTTTTTTGATAAACTTATTTTAGAAACTCATTTTTTGTCAGAAAGGTGGTTCTTTGAACTCGAATATCATTTGAATGGCTGAATTTATCGAAAAAGTGTATAAGACCTTTTTTGCAGAGCATTCAATGCCCTACAAAAATATATTTGTAGATTTTCTGTATGACGCATCGTTAGCTAGTTATAAAAATCAGAAGAAGCAGCAACAAATTTTCCCGTGTTATTTAAATGGGAAATATAAATTCGCGATGCGCCACCTCTTGATATTAATATTAAGAGCTCAAATTTTAACAGACGTATTTTTATACCTGAATTAAACTTTTGAACCTGTTTGGAAGAATAAAAAAAAAAAATCGTTTTTTTTTTAATCACCCTAGTATATGTATACTCATAATACAATATATATCGCTCACAATCATAAAGAATCCGTTATTCGAGAAATCAAAATCTTTTATCTAACTTATGTATCGTATATAGTATATATATCTATCTATCATATATAAGTCTTGCCTAGACAAATTTCTAACGCGCTACATGTATAATGTATATGTATATACATGCACATACCTATATTTATACATATTTATGCACACATGTATATACATACACCTGTATCATACATCAATTTATATATTATCGCACACAGCCCCATATCGAATTGCATTTACCACACAAACATATATTATATACTTAGGCGACGAACTGCACAAACCCATAAAATGAAACGCATGTATACCGCATATTATAACGTATAATTGATTCACAAACAAACAATCGCTGTATATATAGTATATTTATATCCATCGTACGATTATTGTACATGGAATTATTCACCTATATATAATATGACCCATGTTCACATGATCTAATATTACCTGGTTTTTATTTTAGGCATTATATATACATATGCGCATACATATATGTTGATACGCCAATTGGAAAGGAATGAGGCTAGTCACTGTCGAATTGGCATGGCATATATGTATCAATGTATCGCCCCGTTATGTATCTTATATGATTTGTCAAAGTAGGGTAGAATGGCTAATGGTAAAATGCATTAATGACACTAATTAATTTAAATTTAACGATAATAATAATAGTAATTATTATTATTGTTCTAATAGCTATATCCTATCGTTGTCGATGACGTGTGTCTGTGTGGGTTTAATGTTTAATACACATATCATATGTATGTGTAATTGTTATATAGATATGTATAATATGTGGGGGTTTTCCGGTTTTGTGTGCATTATATACCTCATCGCGTCTTGATCCGTTTTAAATATAATACCGGGACGCTATAGGAACTTAATTATTCTTCGCCATTAGTTGCCCGATCATACTGCGATTATTTTCTTCACTGGATCTAGATCTATAATGTTATAACGATGAACATTATCGAAACTTCATAAAGTTACTCGTCTTACGCACTGCACGATTACAGTACCTATACACAGCTTCGATACAGTCTTGAAAGCTCGCACTTCTCAATATTCTGTCGTAAATCATCTTCGTCCTCTCCTCGTCGACAATTTTCTTTCTTTTAACGCGCCATTGTCTCCGTGGATAGAAATGATGATTATAGAGAAAAGAGAAGAAGAAAAAAAAGACGAAACTAACTAACTCTCTCGTTCACGCGGTACTCTTCTTCTGTTCTTCAATCTCTATTTAATTATAATATACATGTATATGTTTATACTTAAGCAATGACTCGCGGAGTTGTCAATCGTGTCCAGGCGATTTTGGTCTGATATCAACCTTCGAATTTTAACCATCGCGCGTTTTCTTTCACCTTTCCGTAAAAGCGGCAATTAATCGCGGTTTATTTTGAAAAAAAGCTGCTGCACCTTCATAAGTCAACAGTCCAGACTTCTAGCCAAACCAAAGTTTAGGGTGTCAAGATTATGGTCGAGACCCTAGTGAAATAATAATTGACGACCGAACGTCGACCACCTTTACACCTTTGGCAAATCTTCTTTTTAATCGTTCGTTTTTTTTTTTTTTTAATTTTCTTTATTCTTCTTCTTCAGACCTATACCATCCGCACATTTGTTAGACGGATATAGACTAGGAACATCCGCAACGTTCGACAACCATTCCGGGTATCTTTGTGAACACTATTTGGTACTCGCTGTCGAAGTAGAGCATCGAGATTTGGGATAGCTTACGCGCGGCACAACAGGGACCAGAGTTATTTGGAGCCTCCGCCAAACTCACTAGGTGGGTGTTTGGGTATTCCGGCAAAAACGCCATCGGACAGTCGCCAGAACAGTAGTTGGCATCGTATCTGTAACACAATAAGATACAGCGGAAATTTAATTTTCACCATTCACAGAACTTTCTCCGCTCCCGAAAATCCGACTTGAAAAAATCTACCCCATCATCGTCGCGAGAACCCAGAACCAAGATTAACTATCAATCTGTATCAATGAATACGGTACAACGGTAGCAGATCTTTCGATCCGCTAAACTAATGGGCGAATTGAATAGAATTTACCACTTCGATTCCAACATTTGAAATATGGAGATTATCACAGAGCGGGGGAAGAATGTCTTTATTTCCTTCTCGTTAGAGGGGCGACTTATAAGCCTGTGGTACCCTGTATAGGATCGGTAAATACTGCACTGTACCGAGCTGCGCGCGTCATATTTGACTGACAATAAGGCTGTGTATTTGTTCTCGCGAGAGAGCCTCGCGGCAAGCTTGCGCCTAGCGGCGAGCATGGAACTACTCCGTTGATTGAATCAGGCCTGATACTGCTTCTATTGAATATGAGTGGAAATCACTTTTGGGGAGACAGTGACGTGATATCTTTGGATCAGATGTGTCAAGGACGAAAGAAATGACCAAGCCCAAAAGGTATCGAACCGATGTCTGTCTCGTCGCTTGGTACAGAAGAATTCGAATCGTAACGGGAATCTTACCTTTTTGGTGCGATGATCCAGTCCCATCCAAACTTTTCAAAGTCAACGGTGAGCTTGTACCGGCAGCAACGAGACTCCTGTGTAGCTTCGTCGCAGTTCAGTCCAACGGTTCTTTTGACACGTCCTCCTCTCCTGGAGTCGACGTCTTCGATTTCCACGTCGAGATACGGCGTGTGTTCAGCGTCCGGGTCAAGTTCAATAAGTTTGAAGTTGTTTCTTCTGTGGCTGCTAGTTGATCCTCCGAGTTTAATGGCGACGCCGACATTCTCCCGAGGATGTTTGAACCATTGAGTCACCATTCTCTTAACGTCTATCACGATCCAATCCCCGTTTCTCTCGGGTCTTGGATGCTTAGTTGTTAGCGGTGGTCCAAGAAGAGGGCCTCCGTTCTCTGTTGTGCCTTTCAAAATTCTTTGTAGCGTAACCGTTATCGGACCCTTGGCGTTTTCCTGCTGAAAACTACTCCTCAAAACGTCCCCAGGGTTTTCGTGATCGCTTCCCCATACCCACAGCGATAATTTAGCTTCCATCACACGGTGCTGCACGATCTTGTCCGAGAACTTGAAGTACAGAACTTCCAGGTTCCCTTTCGAATGTCTCAGTCGCGGATCTGGAAAGAACGAAGACGAGGTGTTACAAAAGAGCCTATGGTATAAGTGCGTTCGATCAAATGTACAGGAAAAGGGGTCCTGATCATTGGCACGTCGATCATGATCATCTTACACGATCATGTACGTAGGTAAACCTAGCGAAAGGTCACATTGGCTAATCTTTAAGTTTTCTTTTGTATTTCGACGAGTGATCATATTGCAACTAGTCGTTGAGGCGGGAGGCCAGAATTAGCATCGAACTCGATAGTTTTTGTTCAAGTTTCAACCGATCGCTTCAAGATTGAGAACTTTAAACTTTCACGGCGGTACGTGACACGGAGTAAACCGCGAGGCACGTTCGCAACCAGTGTGTTCATGTTCGTGCTCATTTTGTATCAACGTTTTTACTCCGTTGCGATACGCTAATCTCATTGCTAAAGGATGAAACTTGATGGTCGATCACGTAAGCGTTACAACGGTTACAGAAATCCACGGAACAGTGCGATTTAAAAAGGCAAAAAAAAAAGGAAGGATATCGATATTACCATCGACATGGTATGATGATTTCGCTTACAAATCCGTACAGCGATTCGCGATAATTTGAGAATAGAAAAAAATGATCGCGATTACGCGCACTATCGCATATCTTTATACGCATATAATTGCACGTTGCGTCAGACTTAGAGGCATTCCAATTCGGCCCGATCTCTTATCTCTGAAACTAATTACTGTTCTCCATCTGTTACCAGATATATTTTCTAGATCTCGGCCCACGTGCGTGCGATTTTTTCGACTCAGTACCTAGAGAAAAGATGGAGGCCATATAATGCAAAAGTAGACGGTGGATAGATCAAGGAACTGTTGTCATACGGTGGCAGAGACAATTGGAGAAACAGGCTCGAGGTGGTGGCATGCGGGGCATTCAGCAAGAACCTCTTCTCCAGGCATAGAGATACGAGACTACTGGGTTTAAATATAGTACCTATAACCATTACCGAAGCGACGCGGGTCACTCGCTCGAATACGTCTCGGAGTTAGACCAACCAGGAAATGATATTTGCTCGCCGGTTTGCGGTATAGTTACCCCGAATTATTTTCAGAGGCGTTGAATCATGGCCACCTTTTATTGGTTACGGGTCGAATCCCGTGGTGAAGAAATTCTCTCTATTTTGGAACAAGAAAGTGCCGAGAGCAGGGGGGAGTCATATACGGGTCGAAAATCGGGTTCTTGCAGAATGACGGCGACGGTGAGATTTCATGACGATTTTTCAAACGGGTTGTCGCAAGTGGACACACTGAAACTTCGCGACAGTGATCAGTTGTTATCAAATACTACATGCGGGTGCATCTAGTTTCAATATGCGTGCCAAGTTTCATTGGAATCGTTCCAACGCCCCGATGGTTACCTTCAAACTGTAATTGCAACCGCTGTGAAATGTTGTTGAAGGTAAAAAGGATCAAGGTATAGAAAGGACTACAGGCTGGGGAGCAACATGGAGGGAACTTGATACCATAATTTCTGAGAATAACGTTTGACTCTGTGAAAATAAATTCCACGAAAGTCTAAACGTCATGATCAGAGAAGGAGAAATAGAGAGGGAACTGAACGATAATTATTTGAGTTCGCCAGTGCCAGATTGGCTTAGGATATACTGGGAGCGAGAGAGACGTAGGCTTCTAATCGAGCAGTTTACTACCCTTGTGATAAAGTTGTGATTACAGGATCACCGCATGAGTGCCGGAGAAGTTTACCATTTGCTGAAAACTAGCTTCGACGATAATCTCGAAAAGTCTTTCCCTTTCATGTAGAAGTTCAAATACCCGAAGAACTATACCGCGCTTTTTTTCTTCATTTGGTTATAGATATAAAGGGGGATTCGTATCTGCTAAAGTATCGAGAGAGTGCGACGAGCAAATGGATTGTGATTGTGTGTTCTTCGGACGAGGGGGTAGAGTATTTAATTAAGCATTGCCTTGGAAAACAATAGTGATACGGGGTCGTATCTTACTCGCGTCTATAAACAAGTGTAGAATAATTGATACGACTTGACCTCGTCGCGGTGCATCGGTGCAATTTTCACTCCGAGTTGCGGTACGACCATCGTACGTCTCCTGCTCCAGCTATGTACACGCATGCATACGATCACGTTCGTTCATTTTTCAAATCTGCCTTAACCCCCTGCATCTCGTTAATCCACTATCAGTTCAAAAGCTCCAGTTGACCGTAGACGGAGGAAAAGTTCGCCACGTGACACCCCTAATCGTCAAGCTCCGTGGTCCAATTAAAAGAAACGAGGTGCAACAAGTTATCGAAGAGACCGTGGGGTGGGCAGAGTCGGTGCCGCCGAATCATAAACGTTCTGCGTCGTCATTTCGATGATAGCCGGGCGAGGATCCTCGAAGACGTTTCTGAGAACGGCCAATCCTCGGGGGCAAGAGACCTCAGGCATTGAACAACATTTCTTGGTGGTTCGTGGTCGATAAAAGTGACGATCCTCTTTTCGAACAGTCTAATATACACGTAAACCTCCCCATGCGAATTTATAATCGAAATTGTTTCCAGAGGTCGCGACGTGGGATGAGAGAGAAGAAAACTAAAAACGGTCGGGCTTTGCACGCACATTGGTACGTTATACATGTATACGTGGCTATACGTGTGTGTATGCATGCCTTAGTGCGAGGCGCACGATTTCGTGGAAGTTTGGATCGGTTAGGGAATTGCGAGGGGCGAGCGAATTCGTGGAGGTTGAGGTTGAGGTTTAGGTGGCGGTGGAGGTGGAGGTGGAGGTGCAGAACAGACTAGCCGGGGAGCCAGACAGGCGGATAGAGAGATAGAGCGAGAGAGCCAGAGAGAGAGAGAGAAGCTCGTTGCGTGAGACTAGCGAAACTACCCGACCTCAAACAGCCCGCCTATAGTGCGTTGAACCCCAAAATTAACGTAGTCAACCTGCGTCCTGAACGAAATTCTCAATTCTCACGATAAAACAAACCGCAGTTGCATTTATTCCGGACCAAAAATTCTCATCAATTTTTAATAATATTCTCATCTACCAGATCTTATAGATTATCGATTATAAAATATCAGCGTTTATATTCCGTTGATATTTTCTTTTTTTTTTTGTAATTTTTTCGTTTACCTAGAAGCAACAGCTATATTTTTAATATCGATTATGTCGAATCACGAATCATTATCATACTTATGTATATGCGACATGATTTGAACCAGAAATGGTGGGAATTTCGAATGAGCAAGAAAAAAAAACACATAAAATGGGAAAATTGGGTAAAACAATTTCGGCTTCTGCAAGGCATCTATACCTAATTCGTAATTGCGAACCACTGACGATTCGCGGCGCGGCGCCTGTCTGCGCGAATACGCGCTTGACCACAGCTGTATACCCCACCCCCTATACAGCACGTCATTGTTCGCTACTCGGCTAATATTCCTCTCTCATATATGTACACACATATATACATGTACATACATGTATATCGATTTCTTGGTGTTCGTTAACGCTCGATTAAAATATTGATTCAAACGCAGTTCGTGTCTATAATCTATAAAGGGCACTATATTATAAGTTAACGCAACAAAGTTTCTTGAAATCTTATCCCTCCGGCGCATGCGCGAAATTTTTCGGTACAGTACCTCTCGGCACACTATAACCGGCATATAGGTACTGATAAAGACACGTGAGTTTTGAATGTTAAATAATTGCACTCGCCGATCGTGGCTCCCTCCCACCCGCCCCACCCTAACCTAACTGAAAATTTTCGGTCCACAATTAGCTCATGACGTGTCATCGTTCACCAAATGCGAGACTAAAGAACGAGAGAGAGAGAGACTGCACGTTATGACCTGGATCCAAAGCCTTGACCTTTCTTGTTTCTGCAGCAGTGGTCTTAAGATCGCGTCAAATCAAACTCGTTGTATATAGGTACCGCCGCGCCCCGCGTGTCAGCGTGACGTCCCGTGGCGAGGCGATGAAAATTGGGAATACTAGAAAACACGACGTTCGAGAAGACTGATTTTTTCGTAAAAAAATTTGCTTCAAATTTTTATCAGAAAGAACTGAACAGAAATAGAAGAAAAACAGATGGACGGTTTTGATTCTTTTTTGTTTTTCTTCCGTTCTATTCAGGCTGCGACTCAAATTTCGATATAGCCTTCGATGGTACTTGAGAAACACCGTGAAGTTCGCTGGCTGTTTTTCATCGACTTTTCCACTTCTCTGAATCGCGAGATCAAATATTTCTCCGATTTTAAGTTACAGACGACTTTTAGGTAAAGATTATATATCTTTGGTATATATGAATGTAAAAGAAACGTAAAATGAGGGGAACACTCGATCACGTGAACGAATTCCAACTGATGTGTAAGTCGAATAACAAATTCCGAATCCAATTCAAATTCCCGTTCTAATTCTCCATTGCCAGACTTTTGGGCTACCAGTATAGTGCAGTGGCTAGAGACTAGAGCGAAACCTCTGGCCCACCCGCTGCTTGCTCCTCACCATCCCTCCCCCCAGCAGCCTTGTGATGTTGGCTTAATACGATAATGAAGTGATGAGCCTGACCTAGGCTGTGCACCGACCGTGACCTTGACCAAATAGTCACCACACATGCGTCTAGTCGTACAGTATCTTCATTATTTTTTTCTCTCTCGCTTCTAAAATAATTCATCAAACCTATTATGGTCGAGAGTATGAGCGGACAACGATGATTTTTTCTACATTTTTTTATTTTATTTTTTTTCTCTTTTTCCTCGACTGTGTGTAAGATATAATGGTTACAGCTATAGATCGCATCTCATTGCATGCGTTTGTGTGTATATCAGTTGAATATACTCGCAACTGATGATGGTGATCGGTATTGTATATCGTATATTGGAAGTATTCGGATTTAACCGGTGGAGAAATATCGAGATGATATATATATATATATATATCATATACGAGCATATAATTATGACGATAAGCTGAGAAAAAAAAAATTACCTGGTGATAAAAAGAAATAGAAAAATTTGTAAGATAGTAGCAAAATGTACCGAAGAGGAGAGATTGTCGCATAAATGCCACGTGTAGAGATCGCGATAACCCCTCGACAGATCTATATTACATATTTATAATCTTTGATATACACTGCTGTATACGTATATACATAACTCTTATATATGAGACGTGAGGAGATAGAATTTCATTTCTCTCTAGTCGTAATGACGTATAAGTTTCTCTATCTCTTCGTTCTTTTTTTGTTTTCCATCCTTTCTTCCCCGCCGCAGGTTTCACGGTTATTGAAAAATTTCACGAATTTTTATGTCCGCTATTGTGGACCCGGTGTATGGGTATACATAGTTATAACCGCGAGAGAACGGGCCGCAGTGCGGGGAGTTGAGAAAGAGGTGAAAAACGAAGAGAAAGAACAGAGCGACATGCAGCTCTTCGTCAGGGGGGGATTTCAGGTCGTGAAACTCGTCCTGGAGCTGCTGAGCTCGGGGAACGAGGTGCAACTCCGGCCTGGCCTATAGTGTTTCTCCAAGAAATGAAGAGAAAACTAATAAAACGCATGAGCCTGAAACGAGTCGGGCCTAAACCTGCAACACATCTCTTAACCGCATAAAATAGCACTAAAGAAATACTTACGGGGTTGAGCCAGTGCAATGACGTTCTCCGTCCTGGCCGCGTACTCGTCGATCTCTTCGTGTCTCGTCAGACCAGGCTCGATCTGATCCACCGGCTGATCTGACTGTATACCGTACATGTCAAGGAGCCTTGATATAGGTGGTATCTTTGGTAATGGTCGTCCAGTCATGTTCGGCGCTTGTTTTAAACCGAGTTTCGATAGTATCTGTTCCTTTATAGCCTGAAGACTCAGGATACGAATGTCTTCGTGCATACGACACGCGTTGCAACTACCTGCCGCGTGCGCTACAAGAGTTGTCTTTCTAGGTGCGTTTCGGGTCAAACTTATCCCGTCTAATGCTCCCAGCAACACCAACCCGAGGACTAGTAACCTCGTCATTTTATTGCACTTTGATCTAAGATCTTTTCTTACTCAGTTCGATTTTCCGGTCCAACTTCTCCTCACTATATTTATTTTCAAATTTATACCGTCCGTGCAGTTTTTGACATCACCTCGTATAATTATTATTTTAAATTTGCAGATTGTCTTTTTGCTCTTCTTCTTTATTCGCTCACCCAGAGTAATGTATCACGTTATTCAGACCCGAATTTCAATAGGGTTCGCTAAACTTGACGAATAAGAAACTCGTTTCGTTCGATTATCGATGCTGCTGCACATTTTAATTGTACAAAAACAGTTCTCTGTTATTTTATAGCCGCTCGTCTGACTATTTTATTTCTCAGACTGCGGGATATTATAAATCCAGTTTTTTTTTAATCAACTTTTATAAAAAAAAGAGCGCGCGTTACGGAGCACGTTGATCCAGAATCATCCGCGATTCGTTTCTGCTATTCAAACAGCTCGTCAGGATGAACTTCGTGTATATAAACGACGACGACGACGACGGCGATAACCTTACAACGGAAGATTGAAGGAGTCACTTTTTATACACACTGGTGCAACTTCTTCTTCTTATTCCTCTTGTTATTGTTTTTATTTTTATTCTTGTTCTCCGTTTACCCCACATATATATATATATTTCTCCGGTATATATTATATTATAGGTAGCCGCAGTGGTATATTCTACATTAATATACTATAAGTATTGAACACCGGATAGGTGTATATCTTTAATCCATAACTACCATATTAGATCGAGAACTTAGAACTCAAACTGAAACTTTCGAACTGAAAAACTTCAACTTCAACTTCAACTTCCACTTATACCCAAACCGCTTCTTACGTCTTAATTCGCGATATCATAACGACGACCCGGCGAACGAACGACAAAACGAACAGACACAGAGTGAGAGAGAGAGAGAGAGAGAGAGAGAGAGAGAAAAGAGAGAAATAGAAAGAGCGAGAGAGAGTGTGTGAGAGAGAGAGAGAAGGAACAGGGGCCGGGGGGGAGTAAAGACAGTCAGAGAGAGTCACAGGCAGAAAGAAAGAGAGAGAGTAAGGGGGCGGAGAGAGGGATAGAGAAAGCAAGAGAGAAGGAGAGAGAGAGAAGGGCTGATCTGTCAAGTGACGAATGCGATCGTTTTAGGTGTTCAGAAGTTTACAGCGGCAAGTGGGCAACTGGGCAAGTGGGATGCTAGAAGCTTGCTGGCCTGTCAAGCACTGAGTCAGGAGACGCCGGTCCTCTCTGCATATATGCCGTGTGTCGACTGCCAACTACTCTGCACGGACTGCCGGAGTAACCCGGTTATCCGAAGGAGTTACTCTTTACTCCTATTTACTCTGATGCGGCTATGGTGCAGCCGGTTTACGATATTTGTCACGTCGATGATCACGACGGTCACGACGACGACGAAAACGATGATGATGATTTTGCATCATGCGCACATTCCCATCGTCTATTTATCAACGCTACGTCTATATACGGGGATCTTTATTATCTCGAGGTTTAACCCAGGGAACAGCGATTCGGAATTATGGAGAGAAATGAGCGAGCTATATTTCCGATGATGTT
The DNA here is from genome assembly GCA_947538915.1 of Tenthredo distinguenda. NCBI lineage: Eukaryota > Metazoa > Arthropoda > Insecta > Hymenoptera > Tenthredinidae > Tenthredo > Tenthredo distinguenda. The sequence continues at coordinate 29,990,795 of OX384531.1, forward strand.
CGATACTTTAATTTGTAAAAGAACTAATCACCCTGATATTACCGATTAACGCGGCAGTCGGTTCGAATTTTATTTCAAACTGCATCTTTTTCATACCCACTATTTCGCCGATTTCACATGTGTGGAATGCTCCGAATTAAAACGCCTCGATCCTTCGACAATGTCAGTAATGAATCACTTTCCTCGAATCGGAACAATTTTTTCTGCGATTGTTGAAAAACAAAAAACAAAAAATATTTTCCGTACTAACGAAACTCACCTGCACTCGTAGTTGTCCCAATATTTTAACGGATCTTCAGTTGACAAAGATCGAGAATTATTTTCAACAATGAGACGTCTTCGCGATTTCTTAATGCTTCTAACGTCGCAGATAATAGTTTTAATACAACAATGCATGGATATATTTTGATGGATAACATTCGTACCATTTTATTTGAATTTTTGAAAACGATAATGACATTATACCCGTGTATGGTTGTGGTGTTGATGCTTCACAACTTTGAACCCACCCGAAATCAAGACTGGGCTGGAAGTGAAGGCGTTTACCTAGCCGCAGTTAGACACCTATTTGAAGTTGGAGCTAGAATACGCGCGGGAAAACGGCTGGACCGCGCCGTGCTCGGCTGCCCACCTCGTGAGTTTAGGGTCTTCCCTCTGTTCACCGAGGCTTTGATTTCCGGCGATATGATGTTCTGCTGTTTTTCCGAAGCCTGCAGAGCTGAAATACGTTCACACGATGCACACACATACAATAAGTGGTGAAATTTATAACAGCGCGCCTAAATCTAACCTAAATAGTTTCATGAAATACTAGAAAAAATATTTAATAACCTTCATCCCGAAAATATATGGACGCAGTACACGCATATATAGATACATACAATATCTAAATATTCATAATTAATACTTTATGGTGCCGCACACTCGTGTCTGCCGCTGCAGTCTATATGTGCGTGGCGATAAGATAAGACGTATAATTGGCCATTTATATTTTTGTAATAGCTGTAAAACGTTATTAATTTAGATATCATTCAATTAAAAGTTATAACAGTAACTTTAATTATCGGGTTGCCAAAATTTGGGGAACTTTAAACTCAGTTCTTGATATTAAATCTACGAGGTTATATGTACTCGAAGCGGGACACAGCTTTATTCCGATTCCTCCGACTGTTAAGAAGATGCACGTAATTGTTTTCGTTCGCAAAAAATAATTGGATATACTTTGATTATGTGTACGTAGAATTATCTTCAAGAGCAGTTTTCGGCTATGTATATATGTAGGTGTGATTAATTGATTTTCTTGCATAAGTTTTCAACCTCCATAAAGGAAGAATTAAAAAGCTGTTTGGAAATTTGGAGGAATTATCGCGGCGCCACATCACCGTATATATACGGACGAATCAAACAGCACATATACTTGACAATGTGGTATACATCGATGACCTGAAGTTCAGAGAATGTTCGCGACGTCCGTGGCGCGCAATAAGACTTGGAGGTGACTTCTAGATTTTATTTATTGGTTTCTTGCCAAAACATTATACTGAATACTGATATTATATCAAAACGGCACGCTCTATTTACGTCTTGAAATATATAAATGAATGAATGATTCTTTTTTTCATATCAAAATTACCTACATTCAGCCTGAACGACTGAATAAACTGCGCTCCGCGTGCTTTTTCTGAACAAGAGCAATAATTTCAAACGAAGAGCCATTCCGCAGGGCGGTTAATGGATATAACGAGCTAGTGAAAGCATTTTTTTGGTACGGTTAACTGCTGGCACCCCCCACATCGTGCACCGCAAACTTGTCAGTCGTCTCGAAGCAGGTGGTCGTGGTCCCGGATCATCTGGGTGAATCCAAACGAGAACTAATACATACTGACATACCCACAGCCTACAAGGCTCGAGAGACGTCGCTGTATCCATTTGAAATATAATTTAACCCGCGAATCGTAATTCGTCATCACTTTGACTGAAAATATTCAAACTCCTCCATTTTGGTAGAATCGACATTCACGATAATAAAAAAGCAAGCCGTATTCAAGCATTTGGTTCTTTTTGTCGAATTAGATAAATAAATTTTCTCTCTTATTATCAAATATTTCCACTATAGATTTCAAAACTAAAATAGAGACCTTCATCTATATTACGTGCCTTAGGAAATGGAATGATCTAGGCGCCAATGACCGGTATTAGCTCAATCCACGGTCCACCTCGCAACTTGAGGCCGACCGTTCTGTTAGTTGGTTCTTAAATTGAGTAAAACTTAAGCTTTGAAAACCTTTTTCATTGGCTGCACGTTTGAAAAGCGTATATATTTTTTATTTAGCAACGGTTAGACGACCGTAAGTTGCAAAAGAAATGTCCCGCTTCCGACGTCACGAAGCCATATTTGTTTGTGTGTTAAAAATCGACTCCACTTGGGCCTGAAAGCATAATATATTATGCAGCCCTCAAAGGATGCGTTGATGATGTATGTATACGTATACGTTATACATCCATAGCCACAGATGAAATACTGGAATATTAAAACCATATTCAAGAGTTTAGAGCCGGTCACACGCATCCGGACAATTCAAAGCGAACAGCTGTCGGGAAAAAGTTGAACTCCTGTATCTGGCACCGTATACACATACGTCATTTTCAGGCACCAAGTTTTTTTTCCATCCCTACCACGCATCAAGGATTCTCGATATTCCACTGCAGATACACATTGCAGGGTTCCCCGCATTATTTACAAATAACAAATGTCAGTAATAAGATGCACCATAAATTTGCAATAAATGATTTTATAAGTAAATCTTTTTGACCGCGTGGGGTTTCCAATTGATCCGAATCGATTTGGGGATCCTTGACGTATCTTTGATTATCTATCGCGATAATAACTCCTTGCGGATGTACTTCGCGCGCATTGCTCGCAATTTGTCCTACAGACTCTATAAACCAAAGGTCAGTCCATAACTAGCCGTCAAAATACTTCTATTCGTGGTACATACGTAAATGCTGCGTGCATTGCACGGGTGCACATATGTATAGGTATATCTATAATGCGTCATATTACGATGGAATAACAAGTGTGTCGCGCACCTTTGCAGCCTTTACGCCGCGGAGCAACGACACGAATTATTGTTACTTAGTTACCGTTTGATTCTATTTTTTTTATATTTTTTTAATGAAATTATTGTTATCATTAGTACAATAGGGAGATAAGTCACAACATTTTTTAATACCCTTCAAATGACAAACGATAACATATTATGCATATGCTACTACGGGCGGAGATATTATTGAGAGGAATCAAATGGAGAAAAACAGAAATATAAAAAACAAAAACAAAAATATTTCATGGTCGCGGTGACTGCAGCTATAACGAAGTGACTTCAAGGACGAGGCCGGGTCACGGTTATCGAATGTCCACATCTCATTTAAGGATGCGGGTTTTACGTGTCTTCATCTTGTGTGATTGCTCATTATAATCACTTAAGAATCGAGTAATTTCTAGAAAAATAGCGCTTTGTTCCAGACCTATTATCTCCCTGCAGTTAACGTACTCTTCGTGCTCTAACCTCTCCCCTCGTCGCCCATACAGATTCATGATTCATACGGCAGTTCTCCTTTCTTCATGTCTCCCGATTAGTATGAGAAATAGTTTCGTTGTATGCTTGATTATAAACTAACCCTGCAGATCATTTCTGCACGAACGATACTAAACATGTGGCTAAGATTATCGTTCAGGTATAGCTTATTCTTTACTAAAATCAATATGGCGTATATTTCAAGTTCCTAAGTTTCCACCTCCCGACTTTAGACCCTTGTATGTGCCTATTTAAGCTTGCATTTTCAGCAGAACAAATTTTCAGCACTTCTTTGGTCCCTGCATAGCAGGAATGAGTCGACATATTTTGTCTAGAGATGAAAACGAGGCGATTTCCACGAGTGTATCGAAGTTACGTATCTAATGGCTGACGTGACACGTGTAAGAATTTTGAAAATCGTTTTTTCTAATCTCTTGTAATTCAGTAACGCGCATAATTGTGCAGTTATCTCAGCTAGTTTTATCGACGCCAGTTATACGTATGTATGTAGTACATGTATTTCGATTATGGCTAGGTGTATCTTTACGGCTTATCGTTATAGCTCCGCTCTTGACGAAACTGCACACTGCAGTTCAGGGTACTATATGCATATTATACCGACTGGTATTAGTAGCACTGTGATGTTTTTAAATAGGTATAAACTAACCCCGGGACTGGGATTCGCAAAAGCGTACTAAACTCTAAGTTTAACCCTTTTCCTGGTCATTAAAACTAATGGAGATTGGACCTGGATAGACTCGCTCACACTGCACTTTGATTAAAGAGATTCCTGCACGTCACATAATTACTTTGAACGTAACTAGTTATACATTTATATACTCATGATCAGATCTCACCACTGTTATTTATCGTTTACTATAATCATTTTCAAAAGTGTTTCACTACGTGTACACTGTATCTGACGTCCTTCGAACTTTCGAACGAAATGCTTATTATTTTAATCTTGTGTGATTCCTAGAGAGAAACTTGTTGGAAAAATTAATAAATCATTTCATTTCTTAACAACCGTCTGCATTTTCTAGATTTATATAAATATATATGTTTTTTATAAGACCTCACGCGTGATCTTCTGATATCTTATACGATTGCAATAGTTTATTTCGTTCGTGAAATCAAACATGTGAAATCTTACGAGATGACATACCTACGGGAACTGAATCATCCACAATTTGGAAATAATATTCGTATTTGCTATTCTGATAAATGGTCCTATAAGAACCCCTTTTCTTACGCAATCCTACGTGAATATTTCATTTGTTTATTGCATAAAAAAGAATTTTGTTTTTCAATATGGTATTCAGTTTAAGCAAAATCTGCTACAGTGATAAAAATAATCAATCCGGTGCAAATAAATAGCGACTGACGTATGCATGTACAGATATTGCCGGTGATGATTGGGGTATGCGGTTTTCGCGGTAAATAAATTGAAGGAAATTTTCAAAGACACATGTGTATCAGCGGAGGAAAATAGTAACGCAATTAGAATTTATCAAGTTGACTGTTAACAGTGTCCATCTCATTAGATGGTTGGTTTGAGCTTTGACACTTGATTTCCTGCTAACGCAGCGGATATTTTCATTATGGCGAGACGAAAAAGTCGTGATCGCTCGTGGATGGCGATATATAATCGTGAGCCGCTTTTCCAGGGTAAGATAAAATTATTTCAGGCGACGATCTGAGAAATGAAGAGAAACGACATTTTCATTTACTTCCAATTTTCCTACCCCGCCTTTTTTTTTTCTGGTCGAAAACGATTGACTACAACATAGAGTGGTAATCGGTATATAAAAATAACGAAAAAAATTAAAAACTTGTTTTTTACAGACGTAATCGTTCCTGGAATTTATTTCGCTCATTTAATTTAATCGAAGCTTCATGGGTATATCTATAATGATTTGTAATATTCCAATTTGATAATACCAATTTTATATTTATATACACGTACTATTACTCTGTATTGTAATTATAATAATATATTTATTTTTCAATAATCAGTAATTAAATCTAGAATCTAATATATGTATATATATATATATATATGTATACATATATACACCGATATATATATAGTATATATATATTTATTCATTTATTTAGTCAAAAAAAATCATTTGAAATTGCACAGAAAAGCAATGCAATAACTGTGTAACAATTGTTCAGAACGTTTACGAAGTATTCATACAGTGACATAGGTATATGTGTGTTAAATTGTGAATATTATTTATTATTTGTACGAGTAATATAGCATCAGTTGTGCCTAAAATAACTCACAGAGATATACATTACAATATTGACGTATACTATAAGATTTTTAAAGTTTTCAAGCTCTAGGCGAGGTTGACTTATGTACAACAGACTTCCAAAGAAATAAACTATGTACTCTTTTACCTCATGATCAATAAGCCAATTTTTTATCTATACCAAAGTATAAAACTAAAGTTCTTTTTGACCACTTTTGCCGGGCGGATTAGTTCGAAGAGAGATAGAGAAAATAAATGAATAATGTAAACAAGACGAGTTTTGTAAATCGAAGAGAACATAAAAAAACTTACTACAACAAAAATTCATCAGTATTATACATTTCATTGGTAATTCTCCTTAAGGCCGAATTTTATAATTTTTAACGAATTTATCGTGAGCAACAATGAACGACAGTAATTGAAAATCGTTAATTGTAGTATTTGCCCTATTAACGATCAGGCATTGTTTCGACAAATTATATAATTTATTGTCTGTTTTGTTTTTACACGTAAAAACACGCGTTATTTAGTTGTGGAATTGACAATTCAGAATACTAATCGTCGGAGAATACTAACTACGATTGCCCAGCTAGCACAGTATACGAAATTACATGAGTAAATAAGCTTAGGATGTCCTATATCGCCTGTTGAGACCTCTTAAATATTTCTGAAGGACGTTTCTGGACTTTTGTACTAACAGACTGGCAGTCATTGAGGAAAACTCCTGTGAGGCCTCACGAACGCAGTCTTTGAGGAATTTCAAGATCTCAGAACTGGAGTAGACGCTCTACTTGGACTACGACAAAGAATTTGATACAGTTCCACACCGTGGCTATTAATAAACTCGCGAACGTCTTCTCGAAGCATCGAGGCCTACCTAACAGGCAGGACATTTGAAATAAGATTCAGAATTGTAATGTCAAATCCAATGCGACATGTTAAAATGTCTAAAAAGGCACCAAGTCTTTGAGATCTACGCGCTAGCCGGGAATCCATTGGGAATAAAAGTCGTAATAATCAACATAAACGGTTTATCCGAATATCGATTAATTGGTTTCTTTTGTTCTTTAGGCAGCGTTTTGGAACGTTATGAGAATTCCTTGTTCGGATTTAGATATCAAAGTGGCAGAAGATAGAGGTTCTTTGGCTTTTAGAAAATATATGTAGGTATTACTCCTTGAATTTGTTTCGGAGAAAGTGAAATGCAGTTCAGTTTGAACGAATTTTAGACATCGCGTACTTCTCCCACTTTGAAAAATGAGATAAAGAAAAAGAAACATAAAAGTGCTGAATAAATGCAACAGCTTTGAATACCTATTGTTAGTCTTTAACATCGATGTATATACATAATTATTAAAAGAAAAAAGAAGACACAAAAATGAAATGCTTTCTAAACCAAATGACGAGAAATTTACAAATATAGGTGGGGCATTCCATGCCAAATCATCTAGCCTGTGACTGACCATTTTACATTGCCTTCATATTATTTGTTCTTACCCCAAAAATGACCACAATATCGAAAAGAAGAAGTAAAAAATTTCGAATTCATTCAAGCTAGTATTTCAGAAGCGCCGTTCGTTTTACACTCGGGAAAATTCGAACAAATATTACAATGAACAACAATGATTGAATTACCGAAACGAGAATGGTATTCCGGTTTCCATATTTTTTCCGGAGGGATTTCAACAATCCATTCAAATAATTTCAACAAAAATTTTCAATTCTTCTCTGGATCGAAGTCACACTATTATTCGTTTTAGGAAATTTCAGAGTAAAATTGCGGCAAACAAAAATGTATCATCGGTGTTGAAATAATTGAGATGAAATATTGAAATCCCTTCGACGTAAATAAAAAAAATTGGAATCTTATTCTCATTTTGGTCTTAAAATCATCGTTTGTCATCGTAGAATCTGTGTGAATTTTTCAGAGAGAAAAGAGTACGTCGTTCTTGAGTATAAGAGTAAGTTTTTGAGGTGAGAACTATCATAGGATAAAATATTCAGGCTGGGTGATTCGGCATGGAATGCCCCACATATTATTCCTTGCAAGTAACTGGCGGCGGTTGAGTTGCTAAACTGTGCCCAATCACTGCATACCTATATGTAATATATCGAAAACGTAGGGTAATCCTAAAGACCACATCTGTATACTTTCGTCTAAACTCTCAAAGTAAGTACCATATAGTATTATATGTATAAAATAGCACATAGTAGTAAATAAATAACAGTAAATACATATAACAACAGACACGCACACCCCATACATTAGATTAACGCTGCAGATCTTCTTCACCAACCAATCCTCGCAAAAGGATCAGCCGATTCATTTGGATTAGATATACAAGACACATATCCGGTTTAATGATGCCTGGTTATGACATTTTTAACGCTCTATCCGCGTGAGCTAAAGCCAGAGAACCAACCAGAGATACTAGTGTGCGATCCAGCCACGTTATCGGATTTGGGTAGAGCAATCCTCCTTCATAGAATCCTAGGTGACCACCGTGTGCCAGTTCTATGTACAATGTGTTGGAATGTTTAGCTGCAAAAGAGATATTCATAAGATATTCATATCGTGATCATATTGTTTTCATTATTTTTAACTTCACTCGGCACAGAATCTAGCGTCTCTTCACCCGAAGTTCAATTTCTTGATTGGTTTGGACAGTCTTTTCCTTTCTACTTACATGCAAAATCCTTTATGGGGATCAGTAGCTGCTCAGGAACGATAGGGTCGTCTAAAGCATTGATGAAAACCATCGGAGTGTAAATATTAGTCAGATAATTAATGCTGCTACTCCACTTGTACATTTCTTTCACAGTTCTGAAGTTGTGTATCTATTATAACAGGAAAAGGAGTCTTTTAACAAGTAGGAACTAAACTGAACTATTGTCCGCATAAAAAAAGTGTCTTCGAATTAAGGATGTCCGAGGGGGGCAATGAGCGTCACTATAAATGAATTTATCGAACTACACCTGCAGAGTCGAGTTTATAAAGACATGTGCTTCTCATTATTGACTCTAAATTCCTTGTATTTGATATAGATGCGCGAGACTGTGCGGATGAATTGGAAGAGGCCCTCGGACATTCTTTGCCAGCTACGGGTCCGCACATGCAGCCCGATATCGGCTACTAATTTTCACCCCCTGAATTCTCAGAAACTGAGTTGCTTTTCAACTTGGAATTGGAATTGCATTCTGGAGAATTCAAGGGACGAAACTCACTCGTAAGTGTGTACATGTGTGTGTGCCGATACTCCCACGGTAAAATTACAGATTATATCAGACTTGGATCAAGTCGACTCACCTTTCTTGTATAAGCTTCGTCCAGTTCTGGGAGTGTTGCAGCAGAGATAATATCTCGTTCGTTGAGGCCATGTCTTTGTTTAACATTATCTGCTAGTAGAACACTTTTGTGTCTAAGAATAATGTTCTTTACTGACTCAGTCATGACGTATAGATAAAAACGTCTGAAGTTTTGCCAGTTCAGCAAGAACTTAGTGCCTCTGAAAACGAATTTAGCCATTAGAAGACAGAAAACGAGTCGAGCCCTTGACTTTTGCTTCATAAAACTCTAAAACTCACTCAATGGCGTTGTAACCCTGGCAAATCGATATAGCACCAATTATGCTCGACAATTTATTGCTGCCTCTTTCTCCCATGTATTTTGTCACCAAATTACCACCTAGGCTAAAACCTACGCATACTATTTGTGTGCTAGCATGTTTCTCCATCAGGCTTTCCAGCATCACGTGGTAATCCTCTGTGTGGCCTGTTAATATAACAGAATGTGTTTTCATGAGCATGAGTACTTGCAGATTTGATCTAAGTCTGTTCGACTGAATCCTTTGAGCATCTCAAACTCCCCGTAAACATACCATAAGTAAATATTCTTGGAGCAGTTACTTTGACGCTTGACAAGGCACCGACGTGGTTCAATACTGCGCAACGGTATCCATGACATTGACTAAAGTGTACAAAAGTACGAATGTAGACGCTTTCGGAGCTATTTCCAATACCAGGACAGATCGCTATCGTAATGTCATCTGAATAATTAAGAATAAATACATAGGGATGAGTTGGCGCTGGTAAAGTTGAGCTGATTCAATTTCGTGTTTGGCCGTTGATCCGATTATCAAACCACTATGGAACAATATTGCTAATCAAGGTACTTGACTGAGGTATCTTTCAACTACTGCTGATAAAGATACATTCTAGATTAGAAGCCCCGAGCATTAAAAACCAGAAGTTTGTTACTTTAGGGGATTTTTAGAAATAGGACTAAGATAGAGAGAGAAAGGAAATAGGAAGACCCATGCAGGACGGTGTGTAATTTCGTGAGTAAGAACTTATGGAGTAACATCTAAGTAAAATCAGTTGCATCTAAGTAGATCAAGAAGCGAATAACATCTAAGAAGAACGACCAGAAAAAAGTCAATCGAGGTTGAAACATGCTGATGAGAGGGATGGCAGAGACCGTGTTACAGCTAGGACCGATAAATATGGATAAAAGAAAGTGCTGCGGCCAAGTGGAAAGCCTTTTACCAACCCAAATAGTTTCAGGTATTCAACGACGACAAATATGAAGTTCTAATCGAACCTCAGAATGGAAATGAAATGAACGGCTAGTAGTATAAATTTGTCCATGAAATCAAAGCGGTCATTCCGATGCACAGACCTGTTACATCCGTTTTTTATTCAGGACTCGGGACTTTTTGATGTACGAGGGCACCGCATGATCAAATTAATCAATCCCAAGTCCTGCTTGTTGGTCTATAAACTTTAAAGGACTCCGTGAAGCTAACTTTCGGTTCGTTCGATTCCTGGATTTAGCCTCTCTGTATATTTAGGGAACCCCGACTACGTTTTTTAGGTGGATTTCAATGCAGACAGTGGTTCTCTTCAACCATGTGACTAGCGAAGCGCGTATTTGGCCTTCGGTAATTTAATTCAAACGGGGGATTTTAGAAGCGAGGATCATCACGCTGTAAGCGTGTAAAGTACCTAAATTTTCGTCAAATCATTAATGTGGCATTTTGTGAGCTTATTGACGTACCCCCAGATAAAGGAGTCCTTAGAGATAGACCTGGTCTCGATATCCATGATACAGCAAAGGATGATAATTGTCACCGAGCTTTCCAAAACATGAGGAGAAGTACCATTGTGCTGGAAACAACATTCTTTGTTACGTTTCGATTATTAGGGTGGTTTCACTCAATGCGGGGATAAAATTTCCGAGCTTTCAAATACTCCCGACTTCTAGATAAGTCTGGCAGTAATAACCACGCGGGAAGTACCGTTCGACGACTCTGCCTGCCCAAGGTAACTCATGACAACCCGTACTTTATCATGCTCTAGCAACTCTCAAAGCTGCCTTAATGTGTCCACAATCAAGAACGTGGATGATGGCGTAGCACAGAGTGTACTTTACAACACTCACATCAAATGATATCAAACATCGAATTCAAGACAGTGACATACTGCGATAATGACATTGAATGGTTGAGAGAATATCTAACATTGCCGGTTTGGTTTTTGTTTGTTTTTTTCACTCTGATTTCTAAATGAAACTGAAAAAAAGGGCTAGAAGAAGAATGCAAGACCTACGAATTGACGGAGAATAACTTTCAACGTTGGATACCCTCATAATCCTGTGTAATCTTGAAACTTGTAATGCGAAACATAAACGAAATGATGTAACAAATTTCAAATGATCAGCAAATATCACTCAATTCTGAAACCGGGTTATACATATAAAAGGACCTTCGGATAAATATAGTTGAAAAATCCCATTGGACTTGAATAGAAATGGACAAAAAACCCCGATGATTGCTAAAACAGTAAATATAAAAAAATAAAAATAAAATGAAATGCGGAAAAGCATATTCACAACTGTTATAAAAATGTTCAAAGCATTAACGAAAGGACCCCAGGAACTTTCAGCTAAAACGTTCCTTTCTCTATTGGCAACAATTAAGCCTGTTAAAATCCACTCCCAATCATCATCATCGTCATACCTTGATGATCCGTGTTCAAAGGCTGGTAAAGATCATAGGTCAATGTGGTGTTATCGGACAAAGTGACGTAAACTCTTTCTCCAATTGGCCACGGACATCGGACCCTTCCGATAATACTGTGGATTATCGTTTGTACGTGTCCACTGAATCCCCATAGTCGTGTCGGTTTGTATCTGCAAGGTGACTGGCCCTTAGTGCGCTTTCTTGTTTTGGTTTCGGTTTTTTACTCAAATTTGGAAATCGGCTTTTTGTAAAATAATTTCAAAACTCGCCTCAAGAACTATAAATTGAAGCGAAAATGGATCAGAGGGTGAAAATTAGAGATAGAATTTCATTCTCGGAAATTTTTCGTTAAAACTCCTAGACTATTCGCCGCGAAAAACAACGGAGAAAATCTGTTCCTTTCAAAATTGATCCGTAGTAATCCAGAGTTTGATTTGCTGTGTTTAAATAACGAAATAAAATTAGAAAGAATATGGAATTTTTTTTTTCCCGCCAAAACGATCGACCCCAAACGATGTCAGAAAGTTACAACGAATCAGGTAAGAGAAGAGCGGTCGGTTGTCCATGGATAGAAACCGCCCAGTGCGAAAAAAAAAACGTGGTTCAATCTCAATTGAAACGAAAAATCTTGTAAATTTTTTTTTTGTATGGCCACTGTCAATTCAAAACGCTATAAAATATTATGAAAATACAATTTATTGGCTCGAAGCGAATGAAGATAGGTAAGAGCAGCCATGATCTTCGCGATGATGTCATAAAAATGCGGCCAACTAACGACCATAAATTGATGATAATTTCAGACCGTCAATACCGCGCATACATATCGATGGCTCCCAATGAGAAGTACGTATTCATACACACATTATTTGTGTTTTATAATCTGCATGCCGCGAGATGCGTATGTATACGTATACGTCGATATGAAAAGATTGCCACTTCTGAGAAGGAGTTAAAGATAAAAAGTCGAACAGCGAGTATTGATAAGTTTTCTTATAAAGCTGTATGAAATTTTTAATAACTGCGGAATTATTTTATACGTTAGATAATGCCGAATAAATAATGGAAAAAAAAATTTCGAAATATGGATGAATATGTTAACAGAAATTCGTCGGTAAGTTACCGACGTCATTACTAAACATGAATCATCATAGAGAACGGTACATACATACCGTGCTTGAGGGGCGGAGATTGTAATGGGATACAGATATGATTACACCGTGAATACCATGTCAACTTACGGGTCTCTCAGGACTGGTGTGATTTTAAGAATGTTAGCGAGGAAGGACTCGTCGTTGCAGACAATAACAGGCTTCTGCGGTGCACTGTTGACGTTTAAAATCCGGAATAGAATGCATAATATTACCGCGAATACGGCGAGTAACGCCGTAGACATTTTTTGACGTGCGTTTGACACTCGCGGTTCGGTATTTGTTTTTCTTTAGGTTAATTCCCGCACCGGAAAACGGTGGGATGACACCTCACCGAACTCCACGGCTTAAGATATATCAAACTCTATTATAATTCCACAGATGTATCGAATACCGTTTACAAACTACTTGGTCTCAGTTAAAGTTCGAGTAAATAAATCCGGCCTTCTCAGCTGTCCTTTTTTTATTTTTTTCTCAAGACTCAAGACTGTAGATATAGACGTTCCGCATCAATCGAAAGTAAATCGTATCAAGAACTGCATATGGCATGCTACGATCAACTGACTCAACAGCCGCGAGACACAGATTTTTTTTAGAGACTAGAGTTAGGGCTCCGTTCTATCCCAACGAGCGCCACACGGCGGCCATTGCGGTCAATGAACGTAGTTAGACAATGAGCAGTTTAAGATTTATGTTTCGATTACTCATTGCTTTTCATTCTTTTCTTTGAATTTTATGTTTTAATAGATCATAGCCGGTAATTCGGACTTTATTATTAACTCAGTTTGAATTTCCACCTAGGAAAATTAGGGACCGAGCCGTTCGCATTCGTAGCACAGTGCGTGGCATTGACGAAAGCCGCGATCTGTTGGTCAGAGAAGGAACTAGAGAGCTGATTCGAACTTAGCAAGATTTGATTGCAATTGACAGATATCGTAATAATTGCGTAAATATACTCAGATTAAAGTTCGGAATGGAGTTTGTCATTAATCGTCCATAAGATCTAAACTAAGATATAAGAACTAGGACTTGTATAAGACACAGTTAACTTCTGTCGGGTCAATTTATGACGGACCTGGCAGATGTTGAGACTAGGGCTGATAATATTGCGTAACTAACGATCGTTCTACAGTATTACAGTAACTCAAAAGTTCAAATATCTGCGGTTCGAATCAGCTCTGTTGGTTCCTCACAAACGGCTCGTTTTAAATGTACGACCGATGTATATATATAACACTATCGATTTGAAAACTCTTTGTTCCGAACTGCTGAACTTATTTTTCGGTCAGCTTTCGAAATAGAATGAAATGAAAATAATCAATTTTTACGTTGAATGAATTTTTTTTTAATTAGGTTCGAATGGAAATCTTTGAAATATCGAGTATTTCGTTATTCAGTTTACTGAGGCGGGTAAATGAGCAACAAGATAGTTTCTAGTCTTAGCATGATAAATTAGATTCATAATTTACATATAATTTTCACTTAAAACTAGTTTGGAAATATTCTGTTTCAATAGCAAACAAACAAATAAATAAATGAATAAATAATAATAACATTCAATAATTTACAAGTATACATATAACATATTGTCACTATTGTTTTGGTTCTGTAGCATCTTTATTATCGGTTCGTTATATCGAAGGTATTCCCGAAATAACCAACTTTTAAAAATGTCTAGGGCACTATGACAAAACGATGCCTTTTCATACGATGAAAGTCGGTACGCGAAGGTTGCAGTCTGTTGGTTAACATTTGGCACTATATCAAGAAAGACAAACATTTTTAACTCAAAAATAGGGATAAAAACATTGCGTTTAGTTTCAGAAATCCAAATAAGTAGCTTCAGTTGCTAATATTCTTGGCCTGTGTCATTCCATAGCTCGACTATGATTTTGACAGATATGGAACCTCGGATGGAACTATTTCCGTTATGCCAAATGATTATTAATGATTAGATTGTTGCGACATGTGTTGAATCTTAAATCTTTTTTAATACAGTTAGGTGCCCCGATTTTCCACACGTCTACATTCCTCCGTGAAGAGAATTTATACGAATTTATATGAAAATTTATACCATTTAAATCTTAATGAGATCTCGTAATTTTTTTTTATTTCGGCGTAAAATGACGACGTATTTTTATCGTAGGTTTCCTTATACTGTCGTAGAATATTGCATACTCATTTCCATTTTTGTTCTCTTAGTTTTAGTACGTTTTAACTGACTGTGCTTCTTCTTCGACATTTTTAGTTTTCTATCGAAAACTCAAATAACTGGATTGGTCTACGTGACATTTGTAATAACCCATTGAAATTCGTTAATTATTTTATGTAAAATTATAAATAAACACGATAACACAGTTCCATAGAAATCTCATACATTTTCAGAGATTTTTTTGCCGTTAGGGCATCTCATTTCTCAGTATATGTAAATTGTTGTAATTAAACACAGATATCGGTACTTTACTACGAAATTATTCCTCTCCTTTCAGGCTGTAGATTTTCGTAAAAATCTACGAATTTCGACGAATAACTACCAGCGATAATAATTAGTTTTAGATTTTCGTAGTTATTTGCCGAAATTTTATTACTCCGAAAATCTACAAAGAACTGCTCCGTTCTTTTGTTCGAGTTTTAATTCTTTACATAAATTAATAAAACTAAATATTCGCACTTTTCTGCACCAAGGCACGACCTAACTACGATTCTCTATGCAATTTGACTCTTTGTACAATTTCATAGTTGAGAATGTAGAAGTTTTTTTTTTCACCAGCGATTTTCTCGCCAAGTACGGTAAGAGGTAGAAAAGAAGATTTATGTTGTCTCGCACTCCGACAAAATGCCCTTGCAATCTTCAACTTTTCGCGACTGTTCGCGTCAGTTATTATCATTATATCTGAATTACGGATTCCTGAAGATATATTGACCTCGCCGGTCCATCGCTACTGCATTTTGGTACGGATTCGAGGGTGGTACATAATCCAACTTCGAATAAGCCTGCTCTTGTGCTTGGTGATCGAAATGATCGAAGTCACCGTGATAATCGTGAGGATGATGATGACTGTCAGCGTTGTATAAGTGTACGTGAACGGGTGGCTGTGGCTGGTGTGGTTCTGGCCACGAATGGGGCGGTGGATACCAAGGCGTTTCGTGGTGCGAGTGATGAAACTTTGCCAGGAAGGCGCTCACCTTGATCATCAGCAGAAGGAATCCTGTTAGATCACAAGAATGTTAGTCGACCGTATAAGTGTTACCTAGAACGGCTTCGAAGATAGGGGCTTTTGCATAATGGCGCCATTTATTCTCGGCACATTTTTTTTA
The DNA here is from genome assembly GCA_947538915.1 of Tenthredo distinguenda. NCBI lineage: Eukaryota > Metazoa > Arthropoda > Insecta > Hymenoptera > Tenthredinidae > Tenthredo > Tenthredo distinguenda. Next base: position 30,007,120 of record OX384531.1, read on the forward strand.
TGGATTAGTCAGTGATAATTGTTGTCGATGACCTTTTTTCTAGTCATTCAAGTTAAGTCAAATTGGATCTTGGTTTCATTCGTCATTCAGCGAAAATTCGTTGGTCTTACTTTCAACTTACCGATCATAAAACTTTTCAAAGATAATACAACGAGGATTACAAGCAAGGTGGTCATCACTCCCGCCTTGTACATAACCGGTAGTAGCATAAATTGCAGTCTGTTAGCGGCGAACGTTCTTCCCTGAGACAATTCTCCGCCTGCGAAACAATTTTTTTCTGTCACAATCGTTATTCTGCTCATCTTGTTTCTCAACTATTGTGTGATAAAATATCAAAATTTGTTATGGAATATGACTCAGTTCAAGTTCGTCTATACCATGTAATCGATTTTCAAGTCCGAAGCGGAATAACATATGATCGATCGAAGAACCTGTACAATTTACAGTCTCGTTATAATCAAAAGTGATTTCTCTATTAGAGCTTCGAGCTCGCACTTCAACAGAAAGGGAAAACTGGTTGAACTAACTTCTTAACGCGTCAAGCATCTCGAGGAATCCGAAATTGCGCTAAAATTGTGTTCAAACAGGCTTTCATTTTTTAACGTTAAAACAATAAGCCCACGCTCGTAAGGTTTCCAAAAACCGAATGAAAAAATCGTCACCTCGATACTTTGAAGGGTCTTCTTCAACTTCTTATTATAATTTATCTATATCTTTATTCTTTACTTCGATATTTCGTTAATACGTCTATCGAAAATGACCATGTCCGCCGAAAACAATTGTTGCAAGAGATGGTTTATTTACTTATCGCCGAGAGTCTGCGCGATGAGAAGGGTCAATTCATTTCTCGCACTTGTTCATGGCCATGTTACTCACCTTGACCGAGTGCGACGGTCATTGTTCTACTCGTTTCCATCTCTGTGTGAACCGTTAGATGATTTGAGGTAGAATTCTGTGTGCTTTTGTCGTCGATTTCGTCGTGTTTCGTTTCATTTTGAGAAAGATTGTAGGACATAGCGTAGCATGACATGCCCACGATTAAAATGATGAAATTGAAGTACCGTTTCATTTCGAATTTTTATTTGTTTACTTTCGTTGCACTCGTAATCCCGCACTGCGTCGATACCGTTGAACAAAACGTAAAGGAATTCGATCGACTAGAATGAAGAGCCACTGTCAGCAGACCCCGAGTGTTAAAACAGCAGTGAACCGAAGGTCTTGAAATAATCAATATAAATCGTCGCATCGCGGTGCGACATGACGTAGGGTATGAAACAACCGGCGTAACTGCAGAGCGTTCGAATTTTGAAAGTTGTTTCAAGCGTAGTGGCGGGATGTGGCTCATCGCGCAGTTCCGACGCGCAGGTCACCGTTTGTGTGCCGTAGATCCAGGCGGATCGTTCTGTGCGCACTGAATAATCAAGTCATGTATGTATATCTATATACGCGGCTCTGCAGCGAAATTCCGAATTTATTTATCGACATTTTAGGTATGAGCGAGTAAATATGAGTGACAGGGTCTGATCAACTAAATTTCAAGCTTTCTCTAATTCTGATTCTAACAAGTAACAGTTATAATTATTATAGATATCAATCTTGGCGACCACCTCGCTGTAGCCCAGTCAATCCCTGCATAAGATGTGGGTCTCTGTCAAATTGAATAAATCAAAGAGTTGCTAGCTTATGAAAAAAACTGTTTATCTAATCCGAACATTATAAATCTCGGGATCATAAATGCCAAAATGAAACCAATAAAAATGTTTCACGTGGGCAATGGTGTATACACGCGTATTTAAATCAGTGCACATCATTAGAGAATTTTATCGATATGAATCTGACGAGCAATAAGTCATTCATTAAGTTTTTTTAATATTATTTTACTTTCGTATATAAAAACTGATTTGATTTAGGGCACCGAAATCCGTTTATATCCTCGAAGAATGCAACTCCAGCAAGTGTATGTATATAGCTGTAATTTGGAAGGATTTTAACGGGATGAAGAGATTTTTCATCCATTAAAATACAAGCCAATGTTGTATAATCGATTCGGAGTTCCCGATATACTGACCTTGATTATCCGCTCAAAGAATAATTAGACCTCGCACGATTGTTCCGCCACTCGGTCAGCATACAAATGTCATTAGGATTGCAGACTGTGCGTCAAACGTGAGCAATATACAGGATAAACCAACAATGTTCCACGTACGATATACGTGTATGACCCAGTTTCAAAAGTTCTGGAGACGAAAACTGTACGGTCGTTTATTCGTAGATGATATTCCCGGAAGAACTAGCAACGAAGGACAGTGAACATAAGTATATGTAATAAAAAAATAACGATTCGTTGTACTGACTGACTTTTGTTATAGCAGTCCAAAACTATCCCGCTCGGAAGTGAGCACTGAACTACGCATCCTACAGGATTCGGGAGTTTCCGTTTCCCACGCAGCATAAGTGCGGATAATTGACAACTTTCACGAAGAGTAGTTTTTGAATTGAAAGTGTTCGAGTAACAGATTGACACGGACATGCATCATAGAAATAATTTGATATCGAAGTAGAGCATTCTGGTCCGAATAAATTAGACATCGAACTTAATTGGAAATTGTCTTCATTTGAATACCCAAGCTATAGTCAATTTCAAAATGAGCGAGTTCTGATCTCACACTGGTTCTGATTCAATTTATCATCACCTTCCAGAGAAGCTATCGAAACAACAAAATCTCGTTTCTCGTATCCGTGAATGGCTGGATCTGAAATAGATCGAACAAACTTGATTGAAATACCGATAACCTCACGCTATACCGCTACCGCGTATATGGGAAAGCGCGATGCGCGTAGCCACCTACCGGCGGCAGCGCGAACTGGATTGCGCGCACTGGCTAATACTCGTTACTTTTGACCCCAAGTTTTCGGTTCGGTGATGAATATACATGCCTACGTATACCTACACAAATTCTGTGATAATCCTGACGAGTAATGCCCAAATTAGGTGACATTTTTAATCATTTAGAGAAAAATCACTCCAAGTATACGTCAAGCTAAATATGGTCTCATATAGGTACGCTTGGGGTTCAAACCACGCTATCTAAATAACATAGATATACATCTATTCATAGTTAAGCTACAGTGCTCACATGTTATTATATTACATTCAGAGGAGGGAGTGTTACTTTCTCGACACTAAAATTTGGACTAACAGCTTTAGCAAGTTATGTTGTTCCAGAAAAACTAGATCTGATATCTGTAAACGCGCGGCTTGACAGCGCTGCTATCGAAACGACTATACCTGGATGTATTGCAGGCATGAGAGAGAAGATATATTCACGCATCACGTATCACCCAAGGATTTTTCGCGTCAACTTCCGTTTCCGGTTATACCGCTGGTGCAATTATACCAGTGGTTATTGTGTCCGCGAGATAGGTATATTATTGTCCATTGTCAGCGTCCCCAACGCGGGCACGATCATGTACCTGTCTCCTCACAATATGTCAGTACCGAGGGAGGCTACAACCGTCCGACACAAAGCAGTGCACCTGAACAGTCAACAATTGACCGGGATCTACCGGCGAGTAGCGATCAGTGGTCGCCCGGTTCAGAAAATACTTCAGCTCCGAATGAAGATCACCGCAATTACATTCGTCGCTGCTACCGAAAGACTCCTCTAATTCACAGGTGAGTGATCTCGCTAGAGCCTTGTTCACCATATCCCATCGATCGGCATTTTATTCGCAAACCATTCTTTCGCCGTTATAACGCGATTTTCGGATGCTAAACCTTACAGTTTCCGCAAACGAACTCGGGTCATCGTTCACTGCACTTCGTCTTTCACAGTAACTCGAGCTTAACGAAAGAATATATAATATGATCCCATTGAGTTCTACTATTTCTAAGGTCCGGTGATCAGGCGAAGTTTGCTTCTGAACATATTCGTACGAGTATAACTTGGAGTGATATCTAGGTAGCTATCGTCTGCATAATATTATTAACTCCGCCGATGATCGCAGGTGAATTTATACTCCAGAGCTAGGCAGGTAGGTATAACAGGTGTTGTAGAGACACGGCCAGGTATACACCAGCGATGAGTTGCACGGCCTGCGGTTGACGTAACAGCTGTTTGTTCGGTTGAAAAGAAAAAGAAGTAGAAGGACCGTTAGGTCAGCTCAGTGGAGAGCCGGGGGAATTAGGGAAAGGTGAAGAATAAAACAGGGAATGCTGAGAAGCTGAGATCAGACCGGCTGGCTTGACGTATTTAACTCTTCATCGTATTCAGCTTAATGTCACGTAGGTACATTCATGTACTGTATACATATATACATACCATTATATAGACTTCTCGGTAATTCTTTACCAACATTTCTCTCAAACTTTCATCGTTGTTAATCTCTTGAGCAAGCGGACCATTCGGGGTATTATGAATTGTGTAAATACATAAAGATGACACACAAATATATAAAAACTTCCAGTCAGGGCGTGAAATTAGGTCGGAACATCGCGGGTACGCGGTTTCAACGATCAAATAAACCCCGTTTTCGTTCGCGGCTATGACCGCTTCATAAACCTTCCGGCAATCTGTCGCTCGTTATCGCACACTTAACCAATTCCTGATAACCGATATCTGATTACTAATTGTCGTATCAGTGATACGACGCGCTCAGTTGAATTCCCACCGCGTCGTGCAGTGTGCTTTCTAGAAACAGTACGCCCAGTCTTATTTTCTCGTAGTATACGATGGTCGAATAACATCAGTATCATCGACAAACTATCTTCAGTTCGGAAATCATTGACAGTATCATTTGACGCTTTGAGATCAAACAACTGTAGATTCACAAGATTACATAGTCGTTGTTAGCAACTGTCTCTTATCAATCGCAGGTGCGAAAATCGGCCCCCCTGATGGAAGAGGAGGATTTCGGGTACACGCAGAGGGATCTCAAGGTCCTGCGCAACGCGCTGGTATCGCAAACTGCGGAAAAGGGTACGGATGTGAGTAATGGAGGCTCGGGTAACGCGGGGCAGGTCGGAGGCACAGGTGCGGGAGACCGTGACGGTATGGCGAAGGTAAATGACGGCGATAACGCGTTGGGGTCTACGGAAGGTAGTGGTGCATCGCCGGAAACAGGAAGTGACTCCGGTGCCGGAGGTAAAATAATAAAGGGAGAATCGTTAGTCGCCCGCGAACCTCCGAGCATCCCGAACGTGGTCGAGTATCATCTGAAAGTTAAAAGTTCGGGTAGTTCGAATCGAGCTGGAAAAAAGAAGGGGAGCAGCGTTTCTTGCGAAGGGTCGGAATCGGGCGGGAAGAACTCGGCGTCGCCTAACGACAAGGACGAAAAATTATCGCCCAAGGAATTCCAGACGAAGATGGCGCTGGAGAACAAAGGACTCGAGGAGGCCGCGGTCGAACTACCGCAAACCTTCCAAGTCAAGTACCTCGGCTCCCACGACGCCAGGGGTCTCTGGGGGATAAAGCACACCCGGAGACCCGTCGACAACATGGTAACGGCCGCTCGGTCGTTACCGGCCGGGACGATATTACCGTTTATCAAATTGGTCGTGAGTAAAGACGGAGTGGGACTCTTGCCGTTGGGTAAAAAACGCCACGACGCGGGAATCTCGAAGAATTTCTCCATCGATACCATATCATACGGTGTTCAAGACCTCGTTTACACCAGAGTATTTTCGATGATCGTTGTCAGAGAGGTGGGACAGAACCACGGAATTTCACCGTTCGAATGCCACGGTTTTGTATGCGAATCGCGACAGCACGCGAGGCTCCTAACGTACGCGCTGGCCAACGCCTTTCAAATCTACAGCGTGAACGTCAAGGCGCAGGGAAAGGCTGAGGAAACTGCCGGCAACATCAAGAAGAGGTTCGCCATCGACCTGAGAAGCCCGGAAGAAATCGAAGCCGAACTCACGATAGACTCCGAAGCGTGATCAACCTCTTCCGATGATCACTTAAGGACTCTCCATATTTTGTTAATCTTTATATTATAGTTTTCTCTAGAAACATTTAACGAACACGCTGTACCGACAGAGGTTCACTAGGTACCAAGTCTGCCTTATCTACAAAGCAATAATTTCACTATCGTGTGTGAATCGCGGTTTTGGACTTTTCTTGCGATTCCTATATCCACGATGTGATTGGTTCAGTGGTAAGTGGATTCTCTAGAGGTCGAAGTTGGAAAGACTATCGGTTTCAAACGCGTCGATTAGACGCGGAGTGATAAATTGATATTTAACAATACCGAATCAAAATTTGTCAATTATGATTCTGATTAATCGTCAATTGTTCGTTATCCTGTCTGATTTACATGGTACGAATTTATTTCAGAGAACCTTCAGTACCTCGTTCAATTTTATTATATTTTTAATACCCCATCACTCACCTGTTGACAGTATTCTAGATTATTTGTTATATCTTGTACTATATTTAATCACGATGATCAGTACTAAGTTACACCTATAAATGGGTGAATGAATAAATTTATTTATACCTATAATTACAAAAAGAGTTCTTGACCTGGTGCGGAGATGTTCGATTCAATTGCCGCCAATTTCATATCACCAGCTACGCCACAACTTAGTTCGGAGTTTCGTAGAAGGAGGCGCCACTTCCACGGAGAATCGCCTATTTACGAATGCATTCAAATTCAAATATATGGAACACTTATTCCATTACGTTGAATTTCACTCTGCCGCATAAGGAGATAGTGGCAGATTTCTTACATCGCGTGATTCGCGCGTGTATTTCACACAGTTCTAAGTCTATTCCGATTAATTTTTTGATTCGAGTTTAGTCTTTAATTACGTCTGGCTGGCCTTCGAGATTCTCATGGACGAATCGGACATTTGTTTTATAGTCAATCGGACCTGGTTTCAACTCCAAAAATAACGAGACTTAATTATTCTAAGATTTCTTCTCGTATGTCGACATTTCGCAAACACTTCTACCACCCGATAGTCAACGCGGTTTTACAATCACATTTAGTCCCGGACTCACCGTACCTATATTATTCGTCGGCAAACATACGTCAAGGTTGCTAAAAGGCAGTCTTTTTCAAACATTGTAAACATTCCGAGGCCGGCGACGTATTAATTTTTCTCACTGGTATAACGCCGAAAGTATGTCCAGGAAAACGAATGTTATTCCCAAAACTGGGAATGCGTAAGGTTGAAAAAAGACGAAAGATTCACTCCCGTCTTTTCCTTTCACTTCGAAGACGAAGCGGCTGTATCTATCCGCAGTGGCAGCTGTGGGATCGCAGCTTATTTCGGGGGAAGAAACGAAGAATCAAAAATGTCGAGTAACCCTGGAATGTTAATTCCGTGATTGTACTTTGGTGGGTACTCTTCGACGCCTTTGTTCGTGGTTTTGAAACGCGTTATAAAATTGAATTATCCGAGAAGTCACTTTCTGCGCCCATGCCGCGTTCCCCACTCGTCGTCAGCTAAACGAGAAAGCTTTCTGTAGTCCGTACGATGTAGTAGACTCCAGGAATTTCCACTTCAGCCTGGTAGTCTTCGGTTGGTACCGAGTCCCCGACGTTCTGTTCGTACAAAAGTCTGAAAAAATTCGCTGCCTCTGATTCGCGTGACTCGCGTGAATTCGAAACTCAAAAAATCAGTCAGTTTCTTTCTCTTTCTCTAATTTTCCACGACACGCGGATACCGTTATTGAAATTAATAATTCCCCAAGTATATATCATCGAGCTTATACAGATTCTGGTTACGGTACATTAAACATTACACTAGCCTTTCTCATTCGTGAATTAGACAGCCAAGTATCGAGTGCATATACACATATATCGTACGTCGGATGTGAAGCAAGACAACTAATGGCGGAATAGTGGAGTTTAACACTGTACGAGGACAAGGTTTGCCGAAATTTTCTACCAGCATTTAGTTTCGCAATAGGTCCTAGTTGCATATAGATGAACAGATTTTCATTACAAATGTCGCAAGTAGAGTACTACATACGCTATGAGCGCCGATACACCAGCTCGTACTTTCGATTGCGAGAGCTGTACTGCTGCCTGTGGTGAAACGCTCGCGAATTGCGAACAAAAATAGTTTGAGTTAAATGAACAGAACGAAAATTTCACCGTCCGAGCGCCATGCACCGTTTAAAAATCTGGTTACAAAAGGTGAAATGCTTTCATCCTTTCCAGTCAGGAAAATTCCCGTGCCAAAAGTGAACGTCGGCTAATATTAGCTAATGTTAACAATTAACATTACTGCTGTGATTTATTTCGGACCTCGTAGGCGTGTGGGCTTTTTATTTAGTGGCAATAAGTGAAGAGAGAAGGTGTTAAGACGTCGGAGAAAATCGTGCGCACGGGATTTCAATTCGTGTATATATCACACGTATACCTATATGTGTGCACATAGCGGTGATGATAGATCCGAGATAGTGAAATTCGTCTATTTATATAAAAGTATATAATCCCGATTCGAAACGCTAAAGCTGTTGCCTTTTTTCCTTTTTTTTTCATCCTATTCGCTTTCGGCGCCATTTTGCAACGAGCAGCTGTAAATCGATCGTGACGAAAAAGTACTCTCGATTTATTGTAAAAGCCTGCCGCACAAGCGGGGGCCAAGACTTCTGTCTGCGATCAGGGACAACTGCCTTACGCAATCTCTAAAACCGATTTTACTTTCACAAACACATAACCCGTTCGTGTCGGTGATCGGATTTCTATGGTGCCTTCAAAACGTCACCATGAATGTAAATTACCGATATATCACAATGCTGCATTACACCTCGCCATATCCATGCTTGGCGTTTCGATTCTTCATCTACATTTCAGATTTTGCTGAGACATATGCCAATCAGTTACACCATCGTGTTATTATTTTTATACACATTTCTCCACGTTCGCCTATTAATTGTCACCTCTTTGTTCATCGTACTAGAAAACGGAGTTTCTCGTACGAACATACGTACCGCAATGCCGATATAATATATTCCCGGAGAAGTTGATTCCTTCGGGAATTGAGTATTCGTTTCACGCAGGTATATTCTTTTATAGCATATACCTATATACCCTGGTTCAGTCTGACCGTCCGCCATTTTGAATTCATTTAAGGACATCTGGCCCCGGGTTTTTTTCATCAGGGTGCATCGTGCCGCATAAATCTTTTCCTTGATGCGATATATTTTCGATCGGTACCTTTTACACATATTCGGACACAGGTATATATGAGCCATGTTCAACTGGCCATGAAATTCCCGCCGGGACGTTCACACGTCGCGTGTATCCGCCTCGAGTCTGTTTTTCGTGACATTTTCTATCCAAAGAAGTCATTATACAGGTGCATTCCACGATTAGCATATACAGCCGCATAGGTATGCACGAAACATTCGCACATACCGGTTCCCGGGAACAAAGTAACTCGTTGGCGGACATGAAACGTTCAAAAACAACAACCATCTTGGTTTTAAACGGCTTTTATTCGAATTGATTAACGGCAGAAGGGAATGTCTTGTGTTACAAGTATACCCGCTCGCATATTGCTTCAGCTACAGCTGTATGAGTGCCGGTATATACCTACGTGACATTTGCAGCTCTATAACACACCTCCTTTCTTTCGACTTATGTTCGACCTTGATGAGTGTATAGAAGCTCGTGAATCGTTTGTCTCGGGTATCTGTAGCAGTATCGAAAGTCTCGATCATGACTATAGTCACGGGAAAATAGACCACGAAATACATTGGCCGGTATCTATCGGGTATATTTTAATGCCCCAATAGTTATGCACAAACCTGGCGGAGTGCAACAGGGGCCGAATACCGTGACAACTATAAAAGCTGTATAGCTTACGCGTTAGCGCGGAAACACTTTCACTATGCTGATACTAAATATACTTTGGTATATAATATATATTGTTTTATACACTACTAAAAGTTGCAGAAGGTCGATATGCCTCACAAACTCTACCGCACAAACGTTTTATGCCAGTTGCCTCGCTGTGTGCCAATTTTTATCCTTCAACTTCCGCCTGCACAAGATATTAACGCCTATTTCACACCTCGGGGCTTCCCCGATTGTGGATCGGAGATTCCAGCAGGGCAAATTATGAGCCCGATCCGATTGACGTCAGCTTTCATGCATGGCTTTGATTCCGTTACGACCGGGTTCCCGGATTCCAAGGAACTTTACATTATTATATTGGTACTAATGACGAGACGATGACGATGATCTGTGGCGACAAAAATACCGCGTACCAACCGCGCACAGCCCTTGACATCGAAAGGAACGGGTGAAGACCACATCGATCGTAAAATTTGGAACATGAATAAGTTATGTAGCCGCTGATCGAAACGCGAGACCGTGACGAAACTATTTTCAGAAGCGTCGGTGTTGGAACATATTCTGGGAAAAGGTCAAGCGACAGTGCAATATGCCAATGATATGAGGAATATCAATCCGCCTAAAGGCAGCTTGGAGTATCTGATGTTGATTCAGGATTTCTACTAATGAATCGGGTACGCGATGAAGATAATTACCGGCGATCCTCGTGGTTTCGCAACCGATTCCTTATCGAGAAAAAAATATGAAAAACCATCCGCCATGATCGTTTGGCGAAGAACCGAACGATTTACAGAAAAAAAAATTCGCATGTGGACGAATCGGAGACTCAAGGACGTATATGCTTGCTTAATTATTTGAGAAATTGGGTAAAATCGTATTCTGAACGAGCGGCTCGTTTCGTGGGAGTCTGTATCAGGCTGTATCAGGATTATTATACCACCGAGCGTAAACTATTCGCGATAGTTATTATAGGCGTATATTACATAAATGGCGATCGGCGCCCAGGGCATTTCAATTTGTTGCTAAGCGACGACACTTCACGACTCCTGAAGAATCTCTTTATCATACTCTGCACCGCTCGCGACTGTGTACAATGCCTACCTCTATTCGTTGCAGCAGACCGCTAACGGTTCAGGTAGAGTTCAACTTTGGGCATTCGATCGGTGTCAATGATCCCTGGTAGTAGCTGCCCGATGGCAGGAATGCTGAACGAACTTCACAGCTAGAGGAAGATGGAATAGTTATTCTCTCTTCGTCGAATTATACACACTTTTTTCTTTTTCTTTGCAGTCGAACCAACATGAGAGAAAGGATACGGATCCTGCTCGTGATTTACGGTAAGACGGCTTTGTTCATCTTCGTTCGGTCACAGCCCATCGCGTTGTCATCATCTGTTCCATTTTTTTCGTACAGGGCTCTTGCTCACGGCGGCGGGTTCGACCGCCTTGAAACCCACTCGTCCCAAGTTCAAAATAGCCACTACTTCCACTACTTCCACAACAACGACGACCACAACGGAAGAGCCGCAGCCGGAAGAACATGAAGTTAGTCGGATCATAAGCACAAGTGCCCATTTTTGATCCCTTGAAGATGTCAAGGATGATCTTTGAGTCTCACGTCCAGACTTCGACGAAAATAAAAACTCGGAATGATCGTTTATTCGTATGTCTTTCCAGGTGACTACTGTACAGACCGATGTCAATGCCACGACACGTCACACTTTGACGGGTATTCCTCAAATCGATTATATTTGGGATCCTAATCTCCCGAGGGAATTGAACGGCTTTAATCTTAGCTCGTATCCATTCTACAGTACAGTTCCAGATCTAGAGGATATTGACTTCAAGTGCGACGGACTCCATGATGGCTTTTACGCCAGTATACAGCACCAGTGTCAGGTACGATGTGCGCTACATTCTGGGCCCAGATTTGTAGAGGAAGAATCGATTGGGTTATTCTTTCGCCGATTCATGATCATTGCTGTAGACTTTGGCCTCGCCAGCCTTTTGTCGCCGTTTCTTATCGTCCGATTATTTTTTTACCGTTTAGCTATACCACCACTGCCTCTACGGAACGCGGTACGATTTCTTATGCGCAAACTTCACAGCGTTCGATCAGAGGACGTTTATTTGCCATTTCGCCTCCGAAGTGGATTGCGCAAATTCCAAAAAGTACTGGCACCGCAATGACGCTCTTTACCAAGCAACGACAACTACCACGACGTCCACGACAACTACGACGACTGTAGCACCACCTCCGACTGTCGGGGCACCGATCGGAGGCAGACCTCCTCCCAGAGAAAGAGACCCGACTCGACGGAGGAGACCCTTCAGGAGGAGGCCGGCATATGATTACTATGACGATGAATACTACGATGAGGAATATGACAGGACCAGACCGCGGGGCTACGACAGAAGGGACAGCTACGATTACGACGATCGTAACTACAGAACCGATCGAGATCGGGATCGGGACCGGGACTACAGAGACCCGGTGAGAGACCATGTCCCCAGAACCAGGGAACGGGATAGCTCGTTCGGATACACACCACCGCGTGATGCGGACAATCGCAGACCACTCTACGATGATCGGGATCAAGATCGGGAAAAAGTCCCCGCGGTTAGACCAGGCCGGAGAGACCGAAGACCTGTCGATCAGTTCGACGAAGATTCCAGACCTCTGGTCAGGGACAGACCGCGCGTTTCAGATGCGGCGAGTTATCCTGATGCAGACAAAGTCGCTCCTGGCGAAGAACGCCGAAAAGAATCGCCGGATCTCAGAGCTAGGGATTCTCCAAGAGACATGGATGATCGACGATATTCCGATAAGAGGTAAGTGTCTCTGTGACAATCGCGGCTACGAACGGATGTTCGAGTTATTTTCGATTTTCGATTATCACAGTTACGTGGAATGCGTTTCCAGATTCAGAGACGACTACGACGACAAAGATCCAGCTCCCGTTGCGACAGGGGGTAGCGACGGTTTGGTCAAGCCTTCCGCACCCAGTACCTCGGTGTACGCAAGACCGAGAGCTCCTCCCAAGATACGAAGGCCGGTGCCAGTCTCTGAGAAAAATAAATATGCGTACAACGTTTCGGCAGGAGTTGCCAGCACGACGGCTAGCGGTGATTATATATGTACATTTTCCGAAAAGGAATTATTCCCAATTTTATTTCGGCGCGTATCAATTCCATAATGGGCATGCCGGTCACTTGATTTTGTTTACAGACGAGTCACGAAGGAGACCCGACCCAGTCGATGACGATTACGTAGAGGATGATCTCGAGGATGTTAGACCACGAAGACCGACTCGAAGGAGGCCGGCTTACAGAGATAAAGAGCCCAGCTATGACGCTAGAGAAACCAGAGACAGAGAAAGGGATAGGGATCGAGATCGCAACTTTAGGTAAGGTAACGTACACGACACAATTTTTGCTCGGAGTCATTCTTTTCACTATCGTGCCAAAATCTAAGTATAATGAACTTAGCTTCCTACTCGAAATCCGTTTCTCCCGAATCGTTGTATCAGAGCCAAGCTCTCGTATTATTTATTGACGGCTCACTATGCCAGACTCGTGACAGGATTTTTTGGAACACTGTAAACTAACGAGCAATCGTAAATCAAAGCCACAAGACTCACAACTCTGACTGCCTAAGTGCCTGCTGCTCTTAGTGTGACAAGAAAGTGGGATAGATGCCCATCAATCCATACGTCGAATAACTTTCCAACGAGTTGATCATATTTGGCTACATTTGGCCCGAAAATATCTCGAAAAAAATGAAATAAAAAATGAATAAACAAAATGTGGAAATGAAACGTGGGAGGGGTACCAGTTTTAAATCTTATTGCAACAGCGTAATAACTGTTGGACCGATTTCAGCGAAATTCACTGCAGAATTGCGGTTTACCATAAGCAGTATATTTCATTGCACAATTTTTGCCGGGTAGTAAACTATACCCACTTTCTTGGATCACGATTCTCATTTATTCGAAAAACGAGTTAGTACGAACATTTTATACACACATTCACAATTATGATCGCACCAAACTTTCCGACATTTCCTCTATCGTGTGATTCTGTCTTTTTTGTATCAGAACCAGATATCAGGATGAGAACGAGGAAGAAGTACAACTTAGAAAGCGTCCGGATCGGCAGAGGGACAGACAATACGAACGAGGCGACAGACTCCACTCATATGACAGAGATACACCCACGCTTGATCGCGGGGCGGTAAGCCTCGCAGTCACAGAAAGACCAGCTGCTCAAATTCCCAGTAGATTTGCAGAAAGACCTAGTGGATTACCGAATACCCGACCATTGAATCGCGACAAAGATTTCAGCAGGCCAAAATTCCCCGTCCGTGAACGAGAGCCGCCTCTCCTCCAGAGCGAGGCTCCAAAAAGGCCGAACTTTTATCGTCAAAGAACGGAAAAACCAGCTACCGATAATTCTGCGCAGAGTTTCAGAAGTCAAGATGATGAGGTCGCCGAAGAGGAACCGATTGACGCTATCAGAAGCAAAGAAACTCGAGAGAAGACTGGTGAGCTGAGATTTTCCGAGCCGGAAGTAATTCCTGAACTACTTCTGAAACGGCCTTTATCCGTGTCACGTGGTAATCAGAAGTACGAAGATTCCAATTCTGAGAATCCGTCCGGCATCGATTACCCATCGGAAAGTTCCTCCGAATATTACGACGAACCTGAAGAACTACCCGCATCGTCACCAAGGAGTACTTTACGCATAGTTAAGAGACCTTTCCTTCCATCCAGAGGTGGTAATCCCAACCCAAGAGGCCTGAAGCAGGTCGGATTAAGGGTAGAGCCAAGATCCGAGGATGGATCGATCGGGAGACCAGCTAGAATAAATCCTGTGGACGAGGGTACGCCAGAGCCGTTGGAGGACAGAAGTTATAACAACAGAAGGCAGCCTTATGATGCTTATAGAACAATTCAACCGGATGATAGGCAGCAGCAAAGGGATGAACTTAGTGATGACGACGTAGTAGCTAGGCCACAGTCACGAAGACTTCAGAAAGAGGATTCCCCCAATGGCCAAGAAGATTCTCCGCGGTCACCCGATGATTTGGACAATCGTGATCATTACAATAGGCAATCGAGTCAATTACGGAACGGCCAAGTTCCTTCAGAGTCTTCGCAGCAGGAGGGCTCGAGTGCGATAAGAGGTCAGGAAAATTCTGAGGTACTGAAACCCAACGAGGTTGCAAGTCGCCTTCAGGAGATTCCTGAAAGCGAATATGATGTGACGTTGAACGACGCGTTGACGCCGACTTTGACCCAGGAATCCAGCTTGCCGAGTGGCTTTATTCTGCCACTGCATAGACAGCTTGAGAGAGATACGAACCTGCAATCTTCCCAGAGAAATTACCTGTTCACTAGACCAACTGAACCTGTTCCTCAACTAAAATCTTTGCCTTCGTCGGGCTCCAGCTCCTACCATGTACCACCAATCGTCGAAAGATCTCGTTCCACTTTCCCCCGACAGTCACAAGGCTCGATATTAGCACCTGGGCATCAACAAGCACCTTGGCAGGGCTACGTCGAGTACTAATTATTGTGAAAATTGTCAACTTAGTCTTACCCACGCAGTATTTATTCGCGAAATGGTTTTGGCTGAGTGCTACTCGAGAAGGTGGTTTTCAGACCTACTGGTATGATAAGAAACCGATCATACCGTGCAACTTGATGTTTTCTAACTTGATTTATACCGGTATATGCATTTATATGGCATATGTTATGTATTGTATAGTTGGGCAGAGCCTTAAACTTAGATTATCTACCAGACTGTCGTTATTATTGGTCTATCTATATAATTATGAGATTTTTAGCTATGTAAGGCAAGAAAAATTGACAATCTTTAAACACGAAACAGGAACAATAGTTTGCAAGGGGTTCCAACTTTTAATCCCTCCGTTCTTTTGGCATTTCGCATTTCTGATCTGGCGATTTCAATGTGAACTTTATCGGAGATGCTGACTACTACCCTCCGTTAATGTACGCGAAAAAAGCAATGAGAACTTGATGAGCGATAGAGAGTTCATTGATAGTGTGATATGATACTTTTTGATAGCGTCTTTGTATCCGAGTTTGGTGCAAACTTTGTAAATATAATATATACTAGACACATTATATTATCGCACAGTACGCGAAATTTGATTAGACGTTTTAAGTCAGCAGACTGCAGCGCGGGTATTTTAGAAAAAAAAAAGAAAATCTAACGATACATTATTTGGTATATATATGTATTACTCTGGAGTGCAATAGAATTATAAGTTAATCAATTCAAAATATATCGTCATAATACGGAACTTTCTACTTGTACTTCATGGACCAGCATGTAAATTATGGTATCTACTTAAAATAAACGATATTACCTTGAAAATGAATGAATCATTCCTTAAGCCGTACTGTTATACCTGCGTGGAGTATTTTTCTCAAGAGTTAGAGGATTTAGTCGCGCCGCAGTGTGTCGGGTTGCATATCTATCTGTTTTATCACTGCAGCAGCAGTGCGGAGCAATCCAACATACTGCGATGCCCAAGAGGGTGCATTTCGTACGTTGCTAATCGGCTCACGAATTTCATATTTTCCTTCCATCTTTCAGGAAAGTAAAAAACGCTCGGCATAATCCATTTCCATGATATCTCATTGTAGGCGTGAGCAAAAAAAATCGATTCTAAAAACCTACTAATCTATATAATTATCAATATGACGTTACGCATGAATAAAGATAAAAACTCTGATACGGGATATCGTGTACATAGATAATCGATTCGTCATCTGTACAAGATGGTTACAAAAGCTTATCAGAAGTACGAGTTATCCACTATTTTATTGGTCAGTTACAGCGAATGAACTCAGCAGTGAAAACAAGCGAGAAAATTCGCGTAAACCAATCTCCATATGTGTCATTATTAATCCAAAACAATAGTATTTTTCTCTCGGATAAGTATTAACAGTGATGTCACGTTTTTTGAATTATTCCTCGTTGTACGTGATCGGAGCTTTGATATTCGTCGTATACCACGCAACCTTTGTGCGCGGACAAACCGGTGCGTTTATTGAAAGATATTGACGAATGACTCGTAACATGGCACCCACGGAATACACCCAGTAAATATCCCTTATCATTTTTTTTTTCACCAAGGAACCTGCAGCGATTACACATCCGGCGATAATTTGTGGGCGCCAGATTGCACCGATGACAACTACTGGCAACCAGTTCAATGCAAGGGAGAGAGGCTTAACGGCAGGTGAATTTTCGCCCACCCAAAGATATAACAGATGCATGGCCAATGTATTTGTTGAACTGTTGAAGTAGATGATAAACGGATATTTCTATATTCCCTTCTAATAGATGCTTCTGTTACAACGCCGAGGGTACCAGATTGTTCGGTTCGGAATGGTGGGCATCAGCCGAAAATATGACTTGCGGTGCGCACGTATAAGAACATTCATAACCTTGCTCCTGGTTGAACAAAAAAAGGGAAGTACCAATAACGATATGATTCCGGATTTATTTTATCAGCTTGTAGCCGACGCAGAGAGGCCCTTGAGAACGCCGGAAGAACAGACGTCTCTTTGCATTGTTCGAGCGAGGGTAACTACGAGGAACTTCAGTGTGATAACGGGTTGTGTTGGTGCGTCGAAAGCATGACTGGCGAACCGACGCAAAGAGCTTATCCCGAGTCGATGATGACCTATCTTCCATGCTGTGAGTCGCCTAAGTCATAGGTCTATTTTTATCGCAGTATAAACCGTATGCTTTACGGTTATTCACTGGTACCAACATTTGCATTGATTTCGAGAGGTTTTGCGAAGCGTCGCGGTAAGTTGGGTTGCCTACCGTCTCGTTTTACTGATGTCGTAACCACAGAATACACAAAGAGCATCATCGACGCTATAGCTAAAGGTCAGTCGAAATTAACTGATCTCTAGTTGTACCAATTGATATTTCCCTAGCAAAGTACGTTACCATTTTCGCATGGGACATTACCGACGGTGGTGAGACAGGGCGATAGGCAACCCAACTTACTGCGACGTGTTCAGAAAAGCCTGACGATTCGAACACGTCTTGACGGTGCTGAAATGTACTCGAATCATTTTTTCACTCTCAGATAACGCGACCCAAGTTGGATCTCAATATCTACGTCAATGCGAGAGTAGTGCGGTGGCACGTGCGAGAGTTCTCACTAAACTGGTCACACATGGTCGTCTCTATACGCACATTGATGCGGTCTATTGCGAGGGTGACGGAAGTTACGGCCACTACAAAATTTCCGGAACCCAGTGAGCAGTTTTTCCTGTTTAGATTGTCCTTTTTCAACCCCTATTCAACATTTTTTACACATCTTTACAGGATTTATTGTGTTTGGAAGAACAACACCCAGATATCAAGTTATCAGACGGAACTGACAAACATCCTCACAATCGACTGCAGTAAGTTGCAGGACTCGATTTGCTCAGTAACATAAAAATGGTCATGAGTCTTTCAACGGTAAATTGTGCGTTTTTTTTACAAATTTTTCATTTTATTCGCACAGATTGCGCGCGAGATTACGTGATATACACCGAGGCGGGGCTGACTTTCAGTCAGGCCTGCGACTCCGACGGGAGTTATTCTGCTACGCAATATAGCAACGGATATCCCTACTGCGTAGACAGTGATGGATTCGCAACTACATATCTCGGAACCCTTGGGGAAGAGCTTAGTTGCAGTTAATTTTGGAAAATTTATACATCGTAAGCTAGAAGAGATGTGAACTTATACATTTGTATATACATTGGATGCGAATAAAACGATTTAAAGTTATATTAAATTTTTATTCTCAAAAATATAGTAGATCGTACGTAGGAACAAAGTTATACAAATATTGGTAGAAGAATAAAGGTCCTGACTTTGGAAAGCATCAGGTTTTCAAGCGGGAAAACAAATTCAGGATGACTTGGCAAAAGCGTTAGGATTATACGTTGCATTTAAAGAAAAATTAATCGGTGCCGAAAAACGATTTTTTTCATCTTCAAAGTTTCCGAAGCATGATGTGAAGATGAGTCAATTAATCGGCACGTAGCAACTGATCCAAAAATCTGACCCATCTAAAACTATTGAAGGACAAGAGAAAACAAAAAATAACTCTTCTGATTGTCAAATCTAATAAACACTAAAAACCGGTTGACATTAGCTGTACACGTTTACTTTCCACTTGCGTAAAAATCGGGGATGAATAGGTAGTTACGTGAGTTATCGGTAACTTTATAAATGTACACTGTACATGTGCGGGTATCTTAAAAACTATTCACGATGTAAAGAAGTATTTAGAAGTATTTTTCCAGATGGGTCACCAGCTTGCTCGGCTCTACTTTAGGACCGTGACGTTCAACGACTTTGCCCTCTTTGTTGACAATGAATTTGGTGAAATTCCACTTGATAAAACTGCCCAAAAGACCGCCTTGCTCTTGCTTCAAGTATTTCCACAGCGGGTGGGTATTGTCGCCGTTGACATCGATCTTTTCGAACAAATCGAACTTCACCTATAAAAGTAAAACGAATTTCTAAACCTTTTTTTGTAATCAATTTAAAAATAAATTGCTGAAGTTTATAGACAGCGTTTTATCGTATCATCATTATTATCGTTCGTATTATTGCAGTACTTTTTGGCGATCGGCAAAACTGCAAATGTCATCACTACTGCCAGGTTCTTGTCCTCCGAATTGGTTGCAGGGAAATGCCAGAATCCGTAGGCCTGTAAATAATGAAACAGTTGTTTTTTATTCTTCCTGTCACTGTGCGTCAGAAATTGACAAAGTGATTTGCAGAGGTATTGAATGAGGAATGTCGTGAAAGTAAACGACAAAAGCGAAATTCAAAAACATCTGAAACGTCCTTTGTCAACAACGTAACAAAGGTCAAAGCACTGTGTGATCGTTTAGATTTTTCCTTTAAAAAAAATGCATTACATAAACATTCTGAAAACCTAATGCACAGTGTTTCGAGAGGAAACATTCCCATCGTTACATTGTTAATACAACAAATGAAGGTTCATCCACGTTCTTTCATTTACTTTTACTTCAGCCCTCAATCAGATCCAAAACTCTTAATAATGAAATAATAGCAACCTTTAGTCTCGGCATACTGATCATACAGTTCGTTTAATTCTTTGTAATTGGTTGCAGTTAGGCCACATTTTGATGCGACGTTGACAATGAGCAGAACGTGACCCTTGTACCTAGAAAAGAGAATAAAATATCACTACTATTCTATAACTTGATCGATTCCATTCTGAAATACGATTATCAACGTACTTAGACAATGGAACGTCTTCTCCCTTGATAGACTTAGCGGTAAAGTCATATACCGACGACGCAGTCTTAAAATCTTGGTTTCCACTCATACCTAAGAAAAAGAAGGTGAGGTGGAAGAATAAAGAAGTTTATTAACGATCGTGAGGAAAACAATCTTGCTAGTATGTTTTTGAACACATTAAAAACAGACGAGGTAGTTGGTTATTAGGATTTAAAAGAATGAAGAATCTCTCCAACGACAAGGGGAATAAATTAAGAAGAAACAAAACAGAGAGATTTTTTCAAAAATTATTACGTTACTGCGTTGTTAATTAAGATGAATAAACATGCGAGTCATTTCAAAGATATAATTGTTGATTAGTAATAACAGAATCTAACATTTAACGTGTGAGATACGGAGGGCCACAATGCGGCCGACGCAAGCGAACATGTTCAATTTTATTTGAATAAAATGATAGTTTCTAGAAATTTATTGGAAAAAGTAAAGCAACGACGATTGTTTATTAGAAACTTCAGCCGGTGGTGTTAGATAAGAACTAATATTATATATAATTTTGGAAATAGAATGATCGGAGATTGTCGACACCTAGCGGTGACAGGGAAACTAAACGTTCTATTATACCGGTTTCCAAAATCATTGATTTGATTTCCAAGGGATTTTATGGGCCTACCTACACTACATATTTACCTCTGATTTTTTTTACACACTTCTTAACGAGACGCCTCGATCCACTGACTTAATTTGCTAGAATCGCTAGCGAGCCAATGATAATTAATAATAATCGATTTAATACTTGTACGAACTCGTCAAAACAAACGCTACCACGAGTTGCACAGGTGTGTGATGTATGTATGCTTGCACTTATTTTATTTTACTTGCGTTAGTGCGACGCTGCTTAGCCGCGGAGTATGAACATCATTCAAGACATCCAACTTCTAGCTAGGTCCACCGCTCGGTACGTAAAACAGAACGCCATACCCTCCGACTCAATTTATACTGTAAAACAGCTGTGCTAATAACTGTGGCCCTAAAATTATAGTGAAACAGTGTCTATCGGATTGTATGAAAGCTCCCTTGCACTGATATTAATTATATTAAGGTCTCATGGGAGTGAATGAGGAAAAAATTCGCTCACCGCGATCCCGATTCGGTTAGTAAAACAGAGTAAGAATTTCCCGAGCGAAGTTCTCTTCTATGGATAATTTCTAGGTCGATAACATGGCAGAATTTGATATTTTTTTACCGCTAGTATTGGTTGTTGTTGCGATACTCGTTTCGGTTCAAAAAATGTTGTCGAAAATGATGAAAGATCAGCCCGAAAATTCGAAATTTGGTATAACGAGAAAAAAAGACACTCGAGAAGCGGATACTAATATGAAAAAATCGCCTCCTACTAACGAACAGCTGCCTGTAAACGAACAAAAACGTATGAAACCTAACCTGAAACCTGGCAGCGCAGCACATGGCAACTCAATAACAAACTGGGAAAAGTTTAAAGACATCATCAAAGACTCTGACACTGACGATAAAACTAATAAAACAAAAAATCCGGTCGCTAGACCTTTCTCGAGACACAAAAGAAACTATAACAACGTAGGGACTCCCTCCTTCGTACCTTCTGCGGTAATTAATCGCAATTTTCATTCACTTTCATGATCCTCTTCCTCGAACTTTCGCCCGATTTCATTCCAATTTTTCGTTCCAGGCCCAGAGCACGGTTGAGGAAACAAAAGAGAATAAAACAATGGAGAAAAAACGAAACCTGTTGACAAAGCAGGTGGCTATGGACTGTGAGATGGTTGGTATAGGAGACGGGACAGACAGCATGTTGGCCCGTGTGTCGATAGTGAATAGATACGGCGACTGTGTTTATGACAAGTATGTCAAGCCGCGGGAGAAGATTCTTGACTACCGAACAGCGGTGAGTGGGATCCGACCCCACCACCTCCACAATGGCGAAGACTTTGAGACCGTCCAACGAGAGGTGGCGGATATATTGAATGGAAGAATACTAGTCGGTCATGCCCTGAAGCACGACATGGATGTCCTGTTTTTGTCACATCCGAGAAGATCGATAAGAGATACGTCGAGATACAAGCAATTCAGAAAAGTATCTAAAGGCAATACGCCAAGTCTCAAAAAATTGGCTGCTGAATTGCTCGGTATAGACATACAAACGGGGGAACATAATTCTGTTGAAGACGCTAGAACTGCGATGCAGTTGTATATGTTATACAAAAATCAATGGGAAATGGAGTTGAGGAATAAACGATGAAATTTTTAGGCGATTATGCCTAGATTTTTAGTTCAATCTGCTTTCAGGATGTTCAAGCATTGTTCATGAGCAAAGATTCGAAAATATTTGAAAGATAAACCGTTAAATATATTTTTGTAATAGATATAAGGCCATGTCTTTGGAAATATTGTTGATATTTTGTCAAGCGAAAGGATTTACCGTTGATCGAATTATGGACTCGTTGATTAATCAATACTGTGTTCATTTGTTGCATTAAATACATGATGGGGATCAGCTCTTCAATGAATGCGATATGTTGTGCATTTTTTTTGAAAGATACGAAGTCGATTTATGTAAATAAGAATTTAGCTTATTAATTTAGTTTTAAGTTACTCAGCTGATCTGTAATGTTTTAATTACTTATGTTAGGGTTTGAAATTTGGAAAAATGAAAATAATATTTGATTTGTTATGTGTATGGAATACGCTTATGAATAAATGGAGATGTTTTATAATATTTTAGCAGAAATTAACAGTTCTAAAACAAGTTTTCATCACTCCCTACTCACGAATAGCACGATTCGTGGAATTATATCTAATCTTAAAGATTTTTGAGTTTATCTTATTTCCTGTCTGGTTATCTTCACAAATATAGAATAATGAAACGTTTCCACGACTAGCAGAATATAGATAGTAAAGAAAATGAGTCAATAGCTAAAATAGAATTGGTCAAGGAAACAGGAAAGGCAAAAATGGAAGGCCTCAAGCCGTCTATAAATGCGTCTAAGAGTATGTGAAATCTCTGTATCTAATACGAATCCATGAGTGATGCATTTCCCTTGGTAATTGCTATGAGTGCACGACCTTGTTATCATGTACAGCCTTGCCTGAAATGCATTTCTTCCTACTTCCCATTAAGCATGCAGCTGATTTCAGTTACTCCTCAACCAGCACCAGTGAATAGTGTTTCTGTTCATCTATCTCAACTCAAACAACGAGAAGATCAGTTTCCTCTCTTCACATATACCTTCTAATCAGATTTATACATGAGAATAAAATACTTTCATCCAGTTATCTAAGGCGTTCTAAGGTGATAATAATAATGATAAGAATTGTTTGGGGTGATTGAATGCAGTTATAAATATGAAGTGTGAATTGCGGGGAATTTTCTCTTCCTTTGTTACACGGTTTACTATGTTTAATCTACCAATTCTAGTATCATGATTCTTTATTAACCCGGAGTCCAGATACATTAGAGTTTAATTTCTTATTAACTATAACAAGTGATGGTTGTTCTAATGCGTTACCTTTCCCTACTGCAGCCTGATAGAAAGTTAATAACACTACTGCAGCAGTAGATATTCATTTCAACTTTCATCAATCAGCCAATTATTTTTGCAGGTAATATCATACTGGAGGAAATTTTTTTTCCTTTGATTTTGCTTTTAAATTTGAATTATAACAGGTTTATGAAAACTCCTATAACATTGTATAGCTGCAAATGTTAATAAGAAACATTATAACTTTGTTATTTATACAAATCATTGACAGAGAGAAAGATAAGGTAGAAGAACGAAGCGTGAGTAATTTGAACACATTTTTTCATTTTGTGGAAAAAACAACGAATGAATATTGAAGAAATAACTATAAATGTAAGAAACGCGTGTACTCATTGAATATATTAACCAGCGCGAGTCTGAAGCTAAAACTTTGACGAATGTAAAAAATCAATTGATAACAACGGAATTGTTTAGTATGGCGCTCTGTAAACAGATTAAACAAATATATTTATCTATAGTATTCACTCAGAATTACTTGTGCCAGTATTGGAGAGACATGTGTAATCGTTGAGAAAACAGCTTATCTAACTATTTATTTATTTAACTCAACTGATAATCTTTTAGGTTTGCTCATGATTGGGTATAAACAAAGTTTCGAAAGCATAGAACCGTTTTTATCAAATTAATTGAATAAACTTAGCATAGGATATCAATCATCACATCAAAAATGGCTTGAAATTAATCCTAAATATTATTATAGTCCTGATCATAGGTCTCTTTACAGTCTTTTCCTTCAAATCACGGAAATAAACTGCGATACAAAGTTGTTAAAATTTGATCAAAATGAGAATAGCAGTGATAGGGGCCGGGGCAGCGGGTCTTGCTGCGCTTAGGCAATGTTCCAGCCAAGTTAATGACAAAAATATCGAAGTAATTTGCTACGAACAAACTGGGGAGATAGGCGGGACTTGGGTCTACGTTCCAGAAGTTGGAACAGACTCTTATGGCCTACCTATACACTCCAGTATGTACAAAAGTCTGAGGTAAGTGGGTGAACATTCGATGAATTCTCCAAGTATAACAGGATTTTTAAATCCACAAGCTGGTTCAAGAGTCATCAGCTTCCATGGATTACATTATCTAGTCTTATCTTTGTTTAAGCAATAATGAAGTCTGTTTGATTTCCTTAATAGGACAAATCTTCCTAAAGAAGTAATGGGTTTCCCAGATTTTCCGATTCCGGATAATCCTAAAAGTTATTTAACACGTACAGAACTACTGGACTTTCTCAATTCTTACTGCAATCATTTCAAGCTGAGGCAATACATTAAGGTAACATTGTCTTTTAATGAGAAATGTTGTGTCTTGAAAAAAAATTAGGCAACAACTCTATGTGCTTTTGACCCAATCAATATGATATTACAGTTTTACCATCACGTACAATTGGTCAAACCGTTACCAGACAGTAAATCAGGCAAATGGTCGGTGCAAATCGAAGATCTCAAACGAAAAGAAGTTTTAATTGAGATATTCGACGCGGTAATGGTTTGCAACGGACATTACTTTCACCCTAACATACCAACAATCAAAGGAAATGTTTCCTTCAAAGGAAGCATACTGCACAGCCATGATTACAGAGTCCCAGAATTTTTCTCTAACAAGAAAGTCGTCGTAATTGGTGCTGGCCCATCCGGTATTTATTAGCTTTCGAGGAATACAATGGATATATGATTGCTATGATACTCATATTTCATTTCACTTGTATCAGGAATGGACTTGGCTCTGGAAATATCAAAGAATGCGGGCCGAGTGATTCTGAGCCATCATCTTAAAACGCCGATACTCACTAAGTTCCCTGATAACGTTATACAAGTAATTAGCTTACGTTCACAATACATTCCATAGACCTTACTTTTAGGATTTGATACTCAATTACTCATATTATTATTGTCATTACTAGAAACCAGACATTGCAGAGTTGAGAGAATACGAGGCAGTATTCAAAGATGGTTCAGTGGAAAGAGTGGATACAATTTTTTACTGTACAGGTAAAGTTTGAGACTGAGTGAAACTAGTTTTGGTCACTCAGGACCCAATTTATTCTTCAGAGTCTGAACTGTGATCGTTTATATTTGAATGAACAGGCTACAAGTACAGCTTTCCGTTTCTGGATGAAAGTTGCGGTGTTCGAGTGGAATCTAACATGGTAACGCCATTGTGGAAGCACTTGGTTTCCATAGAGAATCCAACGCTAGCGCTAATTGGTCTGCCATTCTACGTTTGTGCTTTCAGCATGTTTGACTTACAGGTCTGTTTCACCTAGCTAAAACTCTTGTTTACTCATTCAGCAGCCTTTTTTTCTGTGCTCAGGTCAGATTTGTACTGCGCTTTTGGCAAGGTCAAAAGCAATTCCCGAATAGAGAAGAAATGCTGAAGGAAGAATCGCTAGAGATTGTTAAACGCCTGGGGGATGGCTTGCCCAAACAACAATTTCACATGATGGGACCGATGCAAGGCCAGTACTACAATGAGCTTTCTAAAACGGCAGACTTGATTCCTCTACGGCCAGTTATCACCTCTCTGCACAACGAAAGTAGCCAGAGATTTCTGGACGATCTTTTAAATTATCGAGAAGATTATTACAAGATCATAGACGATTTTAATTTTATACAACTTTAGTTTAAGTATAAGATTCTTGCTACGTGCTTTATGAGCTCGATATATTTTATATGATATTTTCCAAACATGCATCAGAAACCTATATTCCTTAGTTATATTATGATTAGTATCTACTGAACAATCACATCACAGTTAGCAACACATAAAACATGAATTTAGTTGCGAGGTCAGACTGAGAGCAGAGAAATGTAAAATGATTGTTTTTCAGTCCTAAGATTATTGTATAGAGGTACTAAAGCATTGTAAATAATATATAAAAAATAAAATTCTATGAAAAAATATTCTCAAATTGAATATAGCTAAACTGTGGTATAAAAATCCATGTAAAATAGACAAAAAAAAAAAATAACAAAAATAATAAAGATACTCTTCAAATATATGAGAAACCTTGAATGAGATACATTACCAAAGAAAGCGGTATACTATTGACAGAATATGTTAAACTTTTGCTCTCCTCCACTAACGATACTACAAGGACACAATCTTTCAACTAGAATCGCCTGCAGCGGTTTCATAACAAATTTGATTACCTCCTTCAAAATTTCTATCCATTGATTCTCTTGGCGCAGAAAAAGGATAGCGACAAAAAGAAATGAGAGAATCAATTTTCTCGGCATATTCATCACACATATTCGCATTTTCTGTTGAAAGGATACCCGTTGTGATTTTCTGCTGTGAAGGCCAGTCCGGCCATCTGAGTCCATTTGGTAAGATTTGATCATCTCTAACATTTGAAGAAGACGCGGAAGAATTAGTACGAGTTGCCGGCCTTCGAGCCAAATGTGCAGTGCCAAGAGCCATCGTAGATATTTTGCCATCCCGCCTGGTCCTCGGTTTAGGTTTGGGTTTCTGTTCCGCCGAGCAATATTTTTTCTCTCTTGAAGGATATCCCAGATCCCCTGACCATTGCGACAAAGATTGGGTGTGCGACAAACAGCGAGATGTTGATATCGCGGATTTCAATAAGTGCTGGTCATTTCTCCTTAGAATAGACCCTGTTGAGCAGTTCTGAAGAGTTTCTAGGCAAGTAGAAGTGGTTTTTTTCTCTAACAATATGTCCTGAGGTACGGGTGGCTCCGTCCCCATTTGTCTTGCTCTTCCGACCTGCATGTTGTACTGAAATACCTTATGGGCTGGTAGTTGTGATACAGATGTAATCTGCGAAAGGTTTTGGGTTTTGGATTTCTGCGGCTGATCTATTGATGCGGCATAATCCTTGCCGTAAAATTTCTTCTTCATTTCTATCCATTTGGACTTGGCGTCTACTGGCTTGGTAAATTCTGCTGTTGTAGACTTTTCATTTTTTATCGTTTTTGGACGGTCTCCTGATCCATTTGTTCTCTTTTCTTCTACAAAGGTCTGCGAAATTTTCTCAGACTGTGACAAATCGCACCCTGGATTTCCGAGGCTTGGGGATTCACTTGTTCCTGTCTGTTTCTTGCACCCAGCTCTTTGTGCGGCTTCTTCTAACTCAGAAACCGTTTTTGAACTCCCTGAAACTGTTGCTCCATTTTTCACTGCCCCCAGGTCTAATCTGCATTGTAAACTTGAGGAATTAACATCAAATTTCGATACCAGTTTCTGAGCATTATATTGATTCAAGCTGATTGGAACTAAAGCAGTATTATTCAGTTGCCTTATCTGGGATAAATCCTTGTCGATATCTATGTGGGGTTCTAATTTCTTTGTAAATTGATAATTGGGTTTTATGATGAGCTGTGAATCACCATTTTGCAAATCAACTGCTGCTAAATTGCTTTTAAGATTTACAGATAAAGTGCAATCGCATTTTTTTGACATTTCTTCACACGTTAATTCGTTTTTAGTCGGAGATTTCTTTTGTAAAGTTGGTTCGAGAGACAGAGGAGTAAAAGCATGAGGCTTGAACTTCTCGGACCTCTTTTTTCTCAAGTTAGTCAATAATGTAGCCGAGCTCTTCTTATGTCCGTTAAATTTATTGTCTGCCTCCAAATCTGTATGCTCATCAGTTGCGGATGGTTGATTCGTCGGACAAGTCTTCTGTAGTTGTTTTTTTGAAAATTCACTAATTCCAGATAAGTGGGGGTCAGGATTTTTTATCAACAATCTGAGCTCGCTTTTATGAGAATAATTCTTCGAGTCCATGCGTAACCGTTTGGAGTTAAAGACCGACCTAGTGCCTTTAAAAGCGGAATTCCCGAGGCTGGAGAAAAAAATTTTCTTTCCTGCGACAGAAATCGAGTCTTGATATTGTCTCACACCCCTCTTCCTACAGTCGCTATACTCCGAAAAGCTTCTCAAATATTTATTCGATAAGCAATCGCTGCTCATGACTCCTGAAGAGACGAAACCTCTTCCAGGATTGTGATCACTGCTCCGTTTAGTGAGCAACTTGTTTAAATCTGATACTTTTTTTTCTTGCAGACTATCAGTAGAAAGCCCGCTCCAGATTTTCTGTTTCTCTCCTACTGGTTGTGGAGCATTCTGTACCTGACTTGAGTTTTTGCTTCTTGGTAGAGACAAATTCAAAATACTGTACAGAGCTAAAGCTGTTGATCTTGTGATAGTCAGGAAGACTTTCGCAAAAAAGATAATGGGACTGCACATTATGTGTAAAACACAATACAGGATGCTGAGAAGCTTGGCTTTGAGGTCTGAAAACATGAATAACAGAAGAATTCGTATTTCTTTAAGCTGATTTTACAATTTTTATCCCATCCTTGGTCTCGTAATCATCATTTAAGAAATATGAGAGATGATATTCCTCAAATCATAACATTTGTCTGTATGTATTTACCTATCGGTGACGTGCGATAGAGTTTCTCTTTGTTTTTATGCTTGAATTTTCTTTGTTTTTTTGGTATTTCTGAATGGAAGAAGAAAAGACCTCTCAATTACCACTTTGGAATCAAAAATCATTCTCATAATAGTTCTAATTTATTGCTATTTTCAGTCAAAGATCCAATTAAAATAATCATATAAGGATCACCGATACTCTCTCAAAATATCTAGTTACAGTTATAAGCAACTGCATCAGTATTACCAGAATTCGTTGCTAGAGAGAAAGCTGACTGATCTAAAAGAGCTGCAGGCAGCTTTGAATTCTGGAGTTCTGTGTTCATCGGATTTTTTGTCACTTGGGTTTCCTAGAAAGAAACTCGGAGAGATATAAAACAGTTCAACAGTTCAAATTTGAGAAGAATAAATTACTTATTTTTATTATTCATTGATTTAAAATAGAAATCTAAAGTATTCACAGCTTTTTTCTTACCCTGCACGTAGCCAGCCCCAAGTTCCCAAAATCATTTTGTAATTGGTAAGTGTGAGAGTCAATGTCACGCTCATCGTATCGCACCGCAGGATGATAATTGATAGAATTAGATGCAGGATTAGGTCCTTGAAGTTCGTTAATTCGGTTAACAAGAGGCTGAAGTTTTGCACACCTATTGCGTGTTCTGCCTAATAAGATAGAGATGCGATAGTTGATGGAATTCCTAATTTACTTAGAGCTCTTATGTTGAAGATTAATTTTTCTCTTTTTTTAAGCTTCTTTTTTGATGAAATCTATTAGTACATTACCCTTTTCATTTGACTTGTCCATTTCGGAGATAAAATAGACCAATTTTATCAGTAACTGAACATATTTACAACATTAGCATTGACTATGACGTGAAAATAAATAAATAATATAAATTAAAAGAGCGTAATAATCTTGTGACGGATGATGTATAACGACAATTTACAAATTCCCCATATACCTATGTATCCAAGAAGGAAAGAGAAGAAAAAAATTGAGCACGTAGCTGCAGAAAATAATAAAGAAAAAATACAAAACAAAGGTGAACTAGGTGTTCGAAATTCAAATTACCCGCCAAATTATATTCCCGTTTCGCAACGCCTTGTGGGAACAATTCCGATGGAAAGAAATTCACATCGAATGATGTTGCATTAGGAATGTTTAATATTATGGATTTTATATTGCAGTGATATTATATATTTGACATTAATTACTCTATGCCGTTCGATGCATGAATTACATACGTCATAATTTTCGAATTGTATTACAATGGCGCTTCGAACGTCTTGTTCAATTCGGAATAGATTTACCCAAATTTATCGAACTTATACTACTAATTTAAGCGAAGTGAGTAAAGTAAAAGATTCCGAGGCGCCTGAGAAAGTGAAAGAGCGACTTCTCGATCGTTGGGGTAAATATGGGTCATGATTATATTCGGTTCTAGGATTCATAGGTTATGTTCATACGAAAGAAACGAGCAACGATTTTTTGTACTTGCGATGCATTTTGATAATATTCAAAGATTTTGATCGGTTTATATATTATCACCAGACCAAAACTAAATCGAATATTTTTTATTACAGCTAAGTATTGGAAGAATCTTTACGTGGATTACAAAGATGTGGCTAAAGACGTTGTGACAGGATGCAAGGAACGACCCATTCGCGCGTCCTTTTACTTCACTAGTGAGAAACAAAATCACTTATTTTAATCCTTGACGAGAGATTTGTTTTTTTCAAACGATATCACGGCCGGAAACGGTTTTCTTTCGATTACCTTGCAACTGTTGACTTATCAGTGAAGTATCTCATGTAACGGTTGTAGTCCTCAGAGAGATACGTGTTTTGTTCCAATACAGTTTTTTGATACAAGTAACGGATTCCGAGAAATATGAGAATGTAAATGATACCACGAACTACTGCTTCGAAAACGGGTCTCCGTCATTTACTCAGTAACCATTGATATATCGAAAAAGTACTCCATTCGAAGATTGTAGCCCTTCAAAAAGCACATCTTTGATTGTTATGGAGTTCTTTCATACAACCAACAGATTTCAAGCAATACGAGAATAGTATTTGATAGACAAGAGTAACGTTGCTTTACAAACGAGTTTTCTCATTTTTCTCAGCAGCCGTTAGCATTTTGGAAAAGTACTTTATACGAGGATTGCAGCTCTAAAAGAGATATGTTTTTATTCCACTACAACTTTTCTATAAAGTTAACGGATTCCGAGAAATACGGGAATGCATTGGATACAGAGGAGAATAAGAAGATAAAAAACTGATAACTTCGTTTCATACTCTCACAAAGTAGCTAAATATTCGGTTTTCTTCATACTCATTGGATGTTTCAGTTTTCGGAAGTTGTTACTACTTTTCGAGGCACAACCCTGACGCAGTTTCGTACAGAGAAATGCTACTAAGAGCTTCAAATGATCTGATGTTGGTAGGAGAACCGATTCGGAATCCCATAAGTGTGAAGCATTTAAGATTGATAGAACAATGTTACAATGAAGGGACTATTCGCAGGCTGAGCTTGGGGGTAGTATCTTTCATATGGTTGGATAACTACGAGAAAGAATGCGCTCATTACAAAGCTACATGTTCGTACCTCAAGCCACAGTACTTAGGATTCCATCATAGAATTGTGGATGTAGGTTTTATGGACAAATGGTGGATACTAGAAGATAAAATGAAAGATTTCGACGTAAACGAAACGGAGTTTAGCAACTTCAGCGCCGCGCCTATCAAAATAGTTACTTGAAGCTGAAAGCAATGTAAATAATCGTTATAATATTTATATACTGTACATATTGGAGGTGTGATAAATTAAATAAAGGCGCCACTTGACTGACCTGTGAAGAACCTGAAACAGTGGTTTGTGAAAAGTTACTAGAAAAAAAGGAATCTAGTGATTTCTCTGTAGCCTGTCTCCCTCTCTACCTACGTATGATTCGCCCGTGGTTAAAGCTGC
Source organism: Tenthredo distinguenda (assembly GCA_947538915.1). Classification (NCBI taxonomy): domain Eukaryota; kingdom Metazoa; phylum Arthropoda; class Insecta; order Hymenoptera; family Tenthredinidae; genus Tenthredo; species Tenthredo distinguenda. The sequence continues at coordinate 30,039,204 of OX384531.1, forward strand.
CAAACGCACGTGTCTGCACGTGAACGTACATTTGACATCGCAGCGGTTGAAAATATAAAGATTTTGTAAATGAAAGTAAAGTGGTGAAGTACAGAACTTCACCATGACAACAAACGGCCGTGACTGGAAATTCAAAAATCGTGTCAAGTAAGTGTCAGTCAATAAATACGTCAGAATTATCTAATCGAACAAAATTTAGAGGTTAACTTTTCGATGCCTTATTATAATATTGCGGTGTTTAAGACGCTGATATTTTATTCATTTCAGAACAATGCTGGCTGAGAAAGTAGTCGGGAATCCGAAAAGTATTTCCAAAAACCGTACGACTTCGATCTATAAATATAATTTTGGGAAAACGTCTGTCGGCGTTTTAAATCCTGAAGAGATCCTCATTACAGACGACGAAGCGTCGAATGTCGTTAAGAATAATGGGGTTACAAAACCTCGGAAAAAACTGATATTAGAAAAGAGAAAGAATGAAATGAATTTCAAAAACGATGTAAAACTATTCAACGACGATAGTCAGGAAACAATATCGAAACAAAACGTACGAGAAAAGAGGCGAAGAATTGAAAAGGCGAAAATTCGCCGACAAGAATCTTGTTTGAAAAAACAAAAGAAAATTTCTAAAGAAAAACGACCTAAGCGTAAGAAGTCAGCTCCCGAAAATCCGTGGAGTTTAATTGACGAATTAAATCCTGACGATAATGATATATCGTTCGAGTATAATAATGGAGGAAATGAATCAACGAAGTTAGAAAAAAGAATGAAATTTGGAGAACCAACGATAATAGCAAAAACTCCAAATAACGTTTCAAAATTGCCGTTATTTACTTCGCCAGTATCGAATTTAAACCCAACTTCTACACCATCGAATTCGCGGGGGAATATTCTTAGCAATTTTTTATCCGACAACGGAGATACGCATCTTGCGATTTTCCGTAACGTGGCAATGACTGCTGAGACATTTGACGATTGCCGGAGCGGGAAGACCGACGATGTAGAGGACAACGATACGGAATTATTTTACAAAAATGTAGAAAGCCCCGACTGCGATACAGACATTTCTTTCATTTCGAGCGAGGAAAACTCTGGTTTAAATTCATCCTCGAATCAAATGAACAACGAATTCGCGCCGGAATCGGGAACCGGGGATTCGATAGCATCAGAAAACGGTTCGAAAGAAAAGCCGGAATTTTACAGCCTCCAAAATAAAGTAGTAGCGATAATGGGTCCGTCCTGTAAATTTTATTTCAATGGAAAATTTCGGCTCAAGGTGTTGATCGGTAAGGTAGAAATATACGGTTTTGTTTTTAGCAAATCCGAAACTGTTACACCGGCTGAGATTTACTCACCTAGAGGATCGAGCTTGATCAGTATCGAAACTATCCATCATGAATCTGACGATAATACGAACTGCGAAAGTCTTTATAGTTTGTTAACTAATGAGGGAATAAATAAGGGCGTAGCTACAGACATGCAAGATAAACTGAAAGAGTTACCCGATGGTCAGGCGGTTCTTATTTTAGAGAGTTTAGAAAACATGTTAACAAAATACTTGGACTATTACTATCCGTTTAAGCTATTCCCGAAGACCGAAGACTCGAGGAATTACCATAACAGACATCCCAAGAAGGCGGAAAAATTATTACAAGTAATTTTTCAGTACGACGATTCGGGGAAGCAGTTGAAGAAAGACCATTACCGCGAATCGAAAATTGTGCCTAAATTCTTGGAACCTTCCGACCCGAATAAGTCTCAACGGATTCTAATATCCGGCGGTAAAGGCGTCGGAAAATCTACAACTCTGCGATATTTCGTAAACGGCTTATTGCCAACTCGCGGAGAGATAGTCGTAGTAGACTTCGATCCTGGTCAACCAGAATTCACGCCACCCGGTTGTATTTCGTTGAATATAATCGACCGGCCTTTGACCGGGCCAAATTATACCCATTTAAAAACACCCTTTCATCAGATCTTTATCGGCGATATTAACGTTGCTCGATGTGTTCCACGATACGTTAAGGCCGCCAGAAAATTGGTTGAATATCTAAATAATTCTCCGAGATTACGAGGCCGGACGGTCCTCATCAACACTATGGGATTTTGCGACGGTATTGGGTGGGACCTCATGGTTTATATCATAAAACTAATTCATCCCTCCTCCGTCGTTCAAATTACTAGCGAAAGATCAAAGAATAACTTCCGATATTTACTCACTAGCGAAGTCATCAATGATCAGGTATTACACATTCCTTTTATTATTATTATAATAAGGTTCAACGTTGAGAAACTATATAGGTATAATTACTCAATGGTTTTACGAACAAAAGAATAGAACATTTCGATCGCGTCAATTAGCTATCTTATAATGAAATTTTAGGGAATAAGTAAATCAAATTTACAGATTCCAACTCGTTTTACTGGTGGAGAGAGCGAGAGTTCGGTATGGGAAGTGCCGTGCGATCACGAATTGCACATGGTACCCTCGCTCGCTGAGGGTAAAGGCAAATTCGGCGATTTTTGGGAATTGGAACCGCGCCAACTACGCGATATCAGTTTACTAGCTTATCTAAGTAAAATTCCGAAAGAGAACGAAGAAGATGGACAATTTTTGTGAGTTTTTCTAGCAACAAGTATGGGCTATCGAGTAGTCGGTGCTAATAATTGATTAATCAGACGAAATCAACCAATTTACGTAAATAAGTAACTTCTTGTGCATTGGCGAGATTTTATAGACTCATTCTGTGCTTTCAGGATCTCACGGCTGCCGCGAATCAATGATACGATTCCCTATTCGTGAGTATGACTATGATAGAGATATTCAAGTAAAAGCTGGGATCTGCGAGCCCTCACTTCTGAGAGTTAGATGTAGTCGAAGACAAGACACTAACGCGCGATTTTTGACTGAAATCACTTGACCAATGACAACTTGGTAGTTTACAATCAATCCGCAATTTCGGCAATCAAATGAATCCCGTTGAATGATCTTGAGTTTTCGGTTTTTCTTTACAGAGTACCGATGTCCAAGTTAACGATATCGCTGATACGAACAATGGTACCGGCTTCTCACATCCTGGCAACAATGAACGGTAACATAGTCGCCTTGTGCGGAATCGACGTGACGCATGAGAGTTTAGATTCGCAAATCGCTGCGGATGTTTACCCTAAGACGTTATTGAGGGCGCCTGTATCAACGTGTTATGGCTTTGGTACGATTCCAAGGTTTTTTGATTTCGGTTTGTCTTTTTCATTTCACGCCGTTCAAGACGCGTATTCTCCTTTATTAATTCTAGGAATCGTAAGAGGCGTCGATATGAAGAACGGAAACGTATTCATCAACACACCGCTGTCCATCGAGCAGTTGAAATATGTGAATTTTTTAATCGGCTCAATTCCATTACCCACGATTTTGATATCGTCGGATTGTCGTAACGCGCCGTACATTGGCGAAGGCGACGATTTACCAACCAGTCGAGAACCACGACGTGGATATTTCCGAATGAGACAACGAAATACCAGCTGAATCACGCGAAAAAAAATACCGCCAAATTTTTCTCTTCGCTTCCGTTTCCATCGGTGTAAGTGGATGAATATATTTGTTGAATAATTAATAAAATTTTTATTAATAAAATAATGACAAGACTTTTTGATTCCTTTCTCACTACATTGTATCTTTGTAATGTAATATTTATTGCACTCTGAATAACTAGATATGTTATCGTTCAGTTGCGATTACGTTTAATTCGTACCGATTATGAGAATTGAAAAACATCGTTGGATGACTTAAAAACGTATAAAAAAATAATAAAGAAAAGTACTTTCGATTATGATCCATAGGTATAGTAAAATATAAAACAAAGAATAACGCGTATCGATAGCTATTATTCTTCTGCATACTAAAACATGCACTTGGTATTAAAAACGGTATCCATTACTGAGTACAGGCCCCCGAAGAATTAGCCTTTGTGTTAAAAAAATAACGAAGTGGTAATAAAAGAGCAGTAATTGTTTGTACACTCCATGCTTGACCGATCAATTTCTGCCTTTTAGTTGCCGATAGGTTTTTTACGTCTGTGTAATGTTTTGGAAAACCGAATATCTCCTCCAGCTCAGTTATCCATAAAGAATCAGCTTCTCCGTTCATTAGAACTGGCTTCAGAAGTGAAATACCTAAGAAAGTTGAGAAATTCAGAAACTCAAACATCAACCGTCAAGTATTATCGACGTACCTTGTTTCAGCGAATTTACTTTCGTAGTAACAGTCCGTATCTTTTTGACCAGAGCATGTCGGTTGCAATTTGGTGTAAGAACGCTTTGCAAATCTTGGGACGGATCCGGGGGCGGAAAATTGACGCCACTTGGAAGGTTTCCCCAAAATAATCTTGGCCTATGTTGAGGCGAGAAATCTGCCGCATCTATAAGGTTTGGCTCGCACTGGAGAGATCTGTGGAATAATTATACGTACAAGCAAATGGACTTTGCTCGATTGAGCTTCGATAACTTACTCATTTATTGCTAGTCTGTATCTACTCGGCATGGAAGCAACGTTTTCAAAGAGCCAAAACAAGTGGTGTCCTTCGTTTGCTTCTATGACCAGCTCCTTTATTCGACAGTAATCGAAGAAGAGAATACCGGTTCCTTTCGGGTCTAGATGATAAACAAGGAACAGTTTTCAAGGGCTTGATACTTGGAATGATTTTCTTGCTGGACTTTGTGCAAATATTGTCCTGAACTTTCACCCAAATTACTTACCATGTAGTCCAAGTCGGTTCGGGTTTACCAGGCTCAAATCGTTACACGGAGAACCACCGATCAAAAGATCAATTGGTGCGATTGCCTCAATAATGTCCTTGGTGACATTCCTCACATCACCGAGACGGTATACTCGATCACCAAAATATGCTGTGCTGACTAGTTCTGCATCTACATCTATTTCAGAGGCATAATAATCCTCTACTACTATACCCAACTTCTCGAGAACTAGCAATCCTAGGAAATTATAGTTCAACAAATATAATAACCAGTTTTTTATAGCAAAAAACCGTTATTTCTATAATCAAACAAACACATTAGTTGAAACAGTTGATTACCTGTACTGATTCCATCGAAGAGCGATAGTACACGCAAGTTTCTCGGCTTTCCATCGTAATTCCATGCATCGTTCCAACTTACGTCTTGATTTGTGTGAAACAGTTGACCTATTCTTGTCTTCCAATCAGATCGTGGTTTGAAAAGTCGGTTTTTCTTTGGATCCTGAGCATTATCGCAGAGGAAACATAGCCAAGGATCTTTTACCAGAATTTCATCATATTCCCCTGGACATATTAGGTACTTCAGACACGCGGTGCAATAAACTCTGTGATAAAACGTGAACAGAAAACAATTAGTTTATGGATTCTGTCCAGAAAATATGAATTCTGGTTCTTTTATACAATAAATTTAACTACTACTATAGTGATTTACTTACCGAGGACAATCGAAACTGTCGCACATTACGACTATGTCTGAACCGGTACACAAGGTACAGTAGAACTGTAAAAGTAAATGAAAAGTGTCGAGTCGTTTGTAAGACAGAGAAAATAGGATGAGAGTCATTCAATAGGTGAAAACCTACATCTGTTTATACTCACACATTTGCCATCATCTCCGTACGCAAATACAGTAGCTTTAAGCTCTTCCTGTGAAAATGTTGCTTTTTAGTCCAAGCAGACTTTACGTAAGATTGCATAGATACTTTCTATCCCAGTTTTAGTTCAGTACAGAAAATGAAACCGTACGATATATTCGATATCACTATGGACTGAGGATTCATAACTCACCACACAACTGTTGCAAATTGCGCACTCGAAGAAAGGATGATCTTTTAATGCTTCGTAACAAATCTTGAGACAAATTATGCATAGAACTTCCAAAGTGTTTGGTAGGCCAGCAAAGACAGCTTTTAATGCATCTGAAATGAGATGAATTTCAATATCTTCTCTTGATTATTAACTTTATGAGGAAAATTATCTTTGATCAATGTTCGTCGTCTCACCGCAATTTTCAATCCTGCTTTCACGTTCAGCCGCAACTTCTTGATTGGATTTTATTTCGTTCAATTTCTCTGCTATGTGAGAAGAGTATCTCGATTCCAAACGCCCATCGTTTGGCCTTGGGATTGGACACATTTTCAAACCACTATTCAGACTTGATACCCACGATAGAACGTCGTCCATCGTCCAATTGCCGGTGTCGTAGTTGAGCCGAGCACAATGATCCTAAGCAAAGAGTTTACATTTTTTTACTAGATGTCTGAACTTGTTACATAATGCTTTACATCTCCGATGACAGAAAATGGTATACCTTGCAGGCACTGAGAACTGCTTTCATGTACTTTTCTCTTCTGCACTGCATAATGTAACTATGCATTTTCTTCATTCCTTCATCGAATTTCATTACGTTTTGGTAATGGACCTGGAGAAAAACGGATTAGCATTTAAGCAAGTTAAGTTTTCTGATGTATCGTCAGTGGAGAAAGAACCTCATACCTGGGATAATTGATAGTCACCGTACCACAGAATCCATTGGCACCCAAAATTAGGCTCTTTCTTTCCACAGTCGTGATTATAGATGATCATTGCTAGCGGAATATAAATTTCATTCATATACACGCGTATATAGGCAGCCGAGAATTGGGAAGTTGCCTGATTGTTTTTTTTTCTGTGAATTTGTTTGTTCAGTCGCATCCAATCGATTTTGGCTTGTTTCCGAATAAATAAACTTTTAAAATAATGTGTTTGAATAGTCTGGATTAATTGCCTGCGCATGGCGTCACTCAGTGCCTTGCGCCTGTGCGTTGTGAACCGAAATTGGCCAATCATGGACATAGTGACAAACCAATAGCATTTCATCTACATTCGTGCTCGAACAGGCGAATTCTTTTATTTATTTGTCACGGTCCCGGGCCACATTCTTTCAATCTTTATTGTTTTGATGATTTTATAATTGATTCAAAGCATCAATTTTTCAAGGAAACATGATATTAAAAAATTAAGCAACTTCCCTATTAGAAAAATGAGATTGATAGTTGTGAGATCAGAGGAGATGGATATGTTGATTGTTCATCATTTATACCTGGCCACCAGCTATGCCCAGTGATCTTTCCCCACACAATAACGCCAGGTTTTTGATCCATCAATGGCAAAATGTGCTGCTCCTCTAAAGAATGCAATAATAGTTCATTCATTGAGTTGCGGACAAAATCTTTTGGGAATTTGCTTTGTGATCCTGCATTAAAAGACTAAATATGAAATGCATATGTCAGGATGTTAGAAAAAAGTAATTTAGGGGTTGAAAATTTTAGAATAAGTACAGAAGTAGTAGAGCATTGGAAATGAGAAACCACTTTTCAGTAGACCCTTGAGTTGAGATAGTATTACAGTATTATTTCGATCGTAACTTACACGTAAGACGATAACAGAATAGTAGAGAGAAGAGATAGTGAGGTAGAAGCCGCAGTTTTCATGCTAAACTGACACGACAGAAGTGAAATATTTGTCGGTGGCTTCAGAATCTATAGCAGAGAGAGATATGCGATAATTTGATGAAAAGGAGAACCATTGTCCGGTAGTTTTTTGGCCAAATTATTGCGAAGCTCCTCGTCGTCCAAGGAACATGATTCTTTTAACAATCTTTTTGATTCTGAAAAGGAGTCGAGGGTTCAGTATTGTTCAGAGCAGTATTGCATATCTATCATTATTCTTTCTTTCAAATGCTCACGTGCTTCATCTTGAGCAATTTTCTCACGGGCTTTAATATTCTGTTGCTTCAACTGATCCAGCCGTTGCTGCATGTTTTTGGGAAAGGGATAGAATTTCAGCTGGTTTACTAATAGAAACACAAATCATGAATCAGTTTTGATACCAACGTAGCTAGTTTATATGTGAACAGTTACTTACAATGGCTTTTTGCCACTAGATGTTTTTCAGCCCAAGTGATATAAGGCTTTAGGAGAGGAATTTGCAAATACTTGGAGAAGAGCTGTAAAAATACATAGAGCATTGGAAATATTCAATTGGGATCCTTGAACATCTTCAGTACTTACTAAGTCATTATTTTTTGTCAAATTCACCTTCAATGTTACAAAGCAAGCTTTTTTTCGGTCTTTAGTCCCTTCGTCATCTTTGAGATATCTTAACAGCCTCATGTCTAAATTAGTTGAAAACGGTTCTACTTGAGTTTTCTCATTGAGCTGTAAAGCAAATTGATAGGATTAGTCCTTGTAAGGCTATTATCAGTCACTTAGAATTACCACTGACTTAGAATTTTACCAGCGAAATTAGATCCTCGCCTATCCAGTACACACAAACTTTTTCAGGTTTTGATTCGAGACCACCATCTTCTGCGTTAACTACAATCGCTATAATTTCAGAAAAGGATACATAGTATAACATGTGACCATAAATAAACAAAAAATGAAATTGTATATTTCTGTCATACGAGAAATGGAATCCACACATATGCAATCCAAACAACAATAACTGGCTGATCTTTGGAGTAAAAATAGCAAAGGAGGCAAAAAAAATCTCGTGAAACTAATCTAAGTAACGACAATTGGATGTATGCTTGAGCAGGCAAATGGAACGGGTTCTATAATCGCATTAACTTGGGCTAGGAGCGATTTGGATGAAAGGTAACTGAGCTTGTGGGGTAGTACCAATAATCTTACCAGGCCACCAACCCATGCAGTATCCCCAAACAAATTTTCCAATAGGATTTCGTGCGTTGTTATTCGGGGAGGTATTTTCAATACTTTTAATCAAGCTTCGAGTTATCCTGCGATCATTGTGATGAGGATCTTGGTCTTGAACCTTGAGTTGCTTTCTTGTGTTACGGCTTCTTCTGAGCCCAGAATTATCTGCTCTTTTGGTGAGCACTCGACTTCTTAATCGCTCCCTGCGGGTAGTTTCCTTCCACTTTTTAACTCCATGAAGTTTTCCTTCTGGTAAATCTGCTGAGCACTTGACTCGGTTTTTGCCATAAACACGGGGATCCTTGTCAACATGTATTTGCAGTGTATCTTGCAAAGAAAACATGCTGGGTTTATTTGTAGTCTGTGAGCTATGAGTCTGCTGCACAGAGAACTGATCGCTAGTATAGCTATTTTGAGGATCCGAATCATCATCTTCTGACAAATTTTTGTCCAAATGATTATGTTTTGGAAGATTAGCACAGTGCAGGGCATACTCTTCGGCAGGCAATTGCAGCCAGTGTTGTAAAGTCATGATGTTCGGTTTACAATCGTTTTTGGTCTCTAAGCTGGAAGCATTTTCGATAACGAACTCAGGTGGCTCTAACTTTTCAATTGACACATCCGAATCTTCTTCATATTCAAATTCGGTATAAAGTTCTGAGGACCGTTTGGTCGGCTCATTTTTCAACAGAATTTTATCACTGTTCTCGGACTTGCATAATGAACCATCGGGCGACGTATTAGTTTCAGTTTTAATAAATGGCTTCTTATTCATGCAATAATATTCCAGGGTCCCAGACTCGTTTGGTAAACGCTTATTCGACGGTACATATTCGTTTAGTCTCCAGTCTGTGCAAGTGGCCGCATCTTCTTTGGTGAAACATTCTCTCAAAGAATATTCATCATCCGATGACACACCTTCCGTCTTACTCTGTAAGGATTAATTGTTTTAAATGAATTGTTAAGTCATGTGATCAATGATATTGGGGGTACGAATGAAAAGGTGCAAGCACAAATCGACACGCGCCCTTATCGGATAAATTGGTTTTGGGTCAATTTGAAATTTCGTAATGTATACGTCAATCTTTTTGGTGCGACCACTAGATGGCGGATCTTCTCGTAAGTAAAGTGAGATGATTGCATTTATAGCCGACAAGCGGCTCGGCAAGATCATTTAGCTTTCATTAAAAGCTTAGGGCTTAAGATGGATTGAAGTGACTTCGAGTGACTAAAAGTATACTGTGGGGTAGAAGATGTTCCAAATATGAATTTTAAGACTTCCGCAAGTCGCGAAAGTCTCATTTCGGACGATTGTAGACTGTGATGAAAATCGTCACGCCTTACGAATGACCCTCAAAGACATTTGGTGTGTGTCAGTAAGACATTTACGTTATAAATACGACTACTATTTGTAAAGTCCGTGAAATACTTTTAGACTCTGCCAAGACGTCATGAAGAATTTCACGAGATATTCAATATTCTTTCGAACTTCCTTAATACATCAAAGATTTTGTCTTTTAAGTTTATCATAGAAAAGCTGTGCAGCGTAATTTCAGATTTCAAGTAAGATAGGTCCGTTTGAACCTGCATCGCCCCGATTGGGGGTAACCGCAAACGATTATTAGAACATGTTATTAATATTGGGAAAACGTGGTTTTCCGAAGCGTATAATCGATCTCCATTTACCGCTGGAATGAAATCTCGACGCAGGAACAAATCTACAAAAGGGTTTTTGAGCACCCAATAGATGGCGACAGTTAAGATTAATCTAATACGATGAAGCAATTCAATATTTCCCGAAAGCTCCGGATTTTGCCGCGAAAATACCGATCGTTGAACGATACCATGTATTTCGCAAATTCAATGATGATGGAATAGACATTTTCTGCTGCAGCTGTAATGAAAGAAAATCTGAAAATTTCTCGATCGAGCATCGATCAGTGTTTTCGAATAAAACAAATCGTTCGATGACTTTTGAGTCAACAGATAATATGAAATCTTGTCAACGATATTTAATCGGATCGAGATTTTATACGAATCATTGGCTCAGGAGGTCGATTAAAAATGCGTAAAGGTTAACGATCTGAGTTAATTGCGAGTACAAAAGATTTGTTGAGTAATAATGAAAAATGTAATGAAAAAAAAAATGAATAAATAAATACAATGAGCAATGAAAATAATATCAGAATGAAACCAATGGGAAAGCCTTGAACTATAAGTAATAGGTTTGATGACCCGTAGGTCAGGTGGTTCACGAAGTTTCCTCGTAACAACTTTCGGCATAAATTGAAAGTTGTTGACAGAGTTTTGTCGAGAAGGGAACGAGGCGGGCAACCCTCAAGAGTAATTCTTGTACCTCTGGTTAGTTCGAGCGCTGCTCTACCCCGATGCGGATTGTCTCAAGCAAGCGGCTCCTGCTCACTTCATTGACGTTCTTATAATTAGCTAAAATTTCATAACTTTTTTTTCTCTGTTCATTAGCTCATTGTATATGTTCAATGAATAGAAACTAATAATTGTAAAAGAAATAAATTCAAAAAACTGGTATGCCTTTCTTTATCATCAACATAATTTTCCACATAGGTATATTGTTGATATGCAGTCATCGTGTTAAATGAAGAATACAATAACGCGATACATGGAGGAAGTATCCTTGCCAGAAGATTTCCAGGACTTGATTCTCAGATCCGGGAAGATCGGTGAACCGCAATTTTGTCGTCTACCGGTTGAAACTCGTACGACTGCAATGCGCGATTCATATACGTACAGCTTGTTAACATATTTAATCATTTCGGCGATTGAAATCGTAAGATTACTTCGATTTGTCCCAGCATAATAAATTGGAGACAGAAGTATTCCAGCAGAACTTTATGCTAGATGTAAGGAAAATAAAAACCGGGATGAGATTTCGATTTTGGAAAAAGACCCAACCCAAAACGTTTGCACATACTCCCGTATCTACTCCCTTTCAGTTTTTTCCCAAACAGGAGGCTTTAAACTCTAACCAGTCTTCATGTCAGCCAATTCATTCATTCATTCATTCCCTCTTGCCCATTGACTCGGATATCGAGTAGTAGGCATGCACAACCCCGATGTTATTTATTGGTGAAAAGAATGAAAACAACTCAGGTCGGAAAATCTACGCGCCTTGGTCAGTACCTAGTAGTCGGACGGCCAAGGAGGGCTGCACGGTTGGAGTAGGAGAGACGGATAGATGTTCGTGAAACGAGCGTGAGCGAGCTCTCCCATAGACGAGGACGCGTAGACGAATAAAGACAGACATGTACTACATAGACACGGTATCGTGATGGTGGGGGAAGAGGAACTATGCTATGCAAAGAGGAGAGGCGCAGGTTTGCGCACACAGTAAAGACGCATACATAGACACAAGCTCGCGTTGCGCACCACCACCGCACACCGCATCGCACACGGGCGACGGGTCTTTCTTGTATTCTATTGATTTTTCCAAAAGTTTTGAGGGTGGGGGAAATGGTGGCGGCCGCGATACTCACTCTGTTGTGCGCGGAACCAGCGCACCAGCGCACCAGCACCAGCACCAGCACGAGCACGAGCAGTGCCCACCATCAAGGTAGTAGCGTACACAACCGCTGCGTATAAGCTGGCACTGTTGTTGGCCTGCGAGTGGCGAGGTTGGCTACGAGGAAGCACCAGCTAGTAGGGAGAGCCTCAGAGCCACAGAGGAGAACCTATGTTGGGAGGTCTCGGAGCGGTTGCGCACGCAGTACTACATGTACACACACTATCTGAAACCCGACCCACACTGTGATAGGTAAACGAAAACCTACAACGACCGTATTACTTACACATCTATACAACTACACTACCACAACTATAACCCATCAGTAAGAGAAGGTCTCTGTGAACACCAGGGCAGCACATTTGCACTCGTGGTAAAGCGAACATGGTTGCCAAGAAGTTTAACCGTGTATAGTTAAAATCAAAGACTTGGGTTTTCCGTGTGTAAATAATTTAAACGGGAGTTCGTTACGATGGTTTAAAGTGGTGGAATATTAGTGAAATAATTTATAGTTTGTGGAAAATAGGCATATCTCTGTGGCGAGCTTTGGATTATAGAGATTCATCGTTCTATATACAAAGTTCGTATAGATATAGATATACATATATATATAGGTGTATATATAGCTATATATAATACCTACACTATATATATACACATATATACATATATCTATATAGCTCTGTACATTATGTACATGTGTCTATGTATGTATGGATGTTTGAGGGTATGAGGTTAACATGTACAGAGGTAAGGTGGTGTTGGTCTATAAGTAGTTGGTCTTCGAGGTAGTAGTGGTGCGGAGGATACGGTCTCGCAGATCTTGTAGGCGTTGTGACGAGGTTATCTGTCCAGTTAGTTCAGAAAACTTGCAGGTCCGTACCTCGTTTTCATGCCGCTGATCTATCTTCCGACTCTATAGGATATATCGTAGTTGCGTTCAGCAATGCTTGAGTACGCTGTACGGTACCAAACCGATAGCCAACGTTGAGGAGGAAAAAAAAAGAAGGAAGAAAAGAGACAAAAAAAAAGAAAAGAAAAAATAAAGAAAAGAATTGACGTTTCTCTCTCATACTACGACTTATTCTCTTCGCAACAAACAAATTGTGTACAGTTTGTGAATTAACAACACGTTCGTATATGTATACACGTTCGTGTCTCTGCAAACCCGTCGTTGACGTCGTCGTCCCTCGACTGTGCATAGGAGAGAAGAGAAACATTTCCTACAAAGTTATTACGTATACCATCGACTGATTTCAGTTTCTCGAGTTTACCTATACACATGTATAATGCAGCTGATTATTCAGTCTTGAATTATATTATTTAGCAATAACTCCGAACACTTTTACGTTGTTTCATTGAAATTTGTCAAATTTTCTAACGACCGGATATCAATTTTACAAGATTAAACTCTGAGTGCAGTTCTGCTAAGAGAGAGAGAGAGAGAGAGAGAGAGAGAGAGAGAGAGAGAGAGAGAGAGAGAGAGAGAGGGGGGAGAGAGAGAGAGAGGGGGGGAGAGGGAAAGAGAGAAGAGGGGAAGGAAGAGAGAGATATTGTCTGGATAAATAAAATAAAAGTGGTGCAATACATAAATTAATTTGTGAATTTCGGTGCGGTGGATGCAGTTAGGATATTTTATTAAAAATAGTGCAACGGTGCACTTACCGAAGAAGACTATACTACTACTCAACGATGAATATAATAATAAAACTGTAGCCTTTAGAGGCGATAATTTTCATTTCATTCGTGAATTATATTATTTCGTTAATAGTAAATGGTGTTGATGTGGTCTCTCTTCGTATTTATTAGTGACCAGTGAGTGGTCAAAAGACCACTAAAAATAAAATGCAGGTCGCTACACTGTTCAGGGAAAGTGCTACCCTTTTGGGAGCATCCAGCTTAGATCCACCACAAACTCATCATCAACCTATACAACAACAGCATCAACATCAGCAGGTCCAACAACAGCAACAGCAACAGCAACAGCAACAACAGCAGCAACAGCAGCAACAACAGCAACAACAGCAACAGCAGCAGCAACAGCATGGTGACTTACACCTTGGACACAATCATCACATGCAGCATCACTATAAAATGTAAGTTGTACTACTGGACAAAAGGGTCTCTGTCGTTTTATCACGCGTTAGGTACGCGAAAGTTGTGTTATTTATTGTGCATTGGTTTTCTTTTCTTTGTCTTCAATACGCTTTAAGGGTTGTCGGGTAAATCTCTATGCTCCTTTATGCAATGATGGAACGAGTGTTTTCGGAGCCACCAAAAACATTTTCCGAAAGTTATTATTGTGGGAGCGGCGCGGGGCGGGAAGAGCTTCTACCAGGGAAGATCGAACGAATATGACCGTGTAGATGTGGTCAATTTTTGAAATCGAATAATCGTTTTTATTCAAATTCATTTTATACTCCGGTATGCTCAACGTTTCATAGTAAATTTATACTAAATTTGGCTTCAGCTATGCAATGATAAGTTTACGCGCTTGCGTACTCGATTCGTCTTCACCTGTCTCACACACACATATAGTCTATACACATTGCGCGTTTCTTTTTTCTCTTCCTTTTTCTTTTTTTTTTCCTCGTCTCTTTCTGAGGTTAAGAACTTTGACCCGTTGAATATGTTGATTTTGATCGACAGGTGAAAAATTTCAAGCCGTCAATTCTAACGTACATACATATTTTAACGTCGAGTGGGAAGAAATTCTATTGTTTTCATAATTTTTATGCCCATGTAACGTAAATTTCTTGACTCCCATGATCATTAAGACGGGCGTGCCACCGCATGATTCTCATATAAACTCCTTTTTCTTTCTCACTACAGCTTCGTCAACGTATAGCGTAGATATGCCGCAAAAAAAAAAAAAAATATCACCTAATCATCGATTTGTCAACTTTTTCAGTACAAATGAAGTTGCATAATTTCATTTATTTTATCTGAAAATGAATATTTCATAACTATAATATGTCTATGTAGAAGTATAATGCGAAATGAGGTATTATATACGATTCCTTTGCGGCAAACTATAGTTTGAAATTGTGTGATAAGATTTACTTCATGGCACTTCAAATCGTGGGTAGCTACCTACCTACTCGTTGTTATTATTTTAGTTTTTATTATTATTATTATTATTATTGTTATTATTATTTGTCATTATCTTGTGCAACATTCGTATACGTTAGATTGTTGCAGGTGACTTTATCTTATCATATACCCAACATGTGATATGCCCTACTGATTGCAACTACCGTTGAAGTTTCATGTTTTTTTTTTCTTTTTTTTTTCGTTATATTGAACTTTTTTTTATGACGACGAGGTATACCTATATATGTATACTACAAATAAAATAGTGGCAAGCGATGATAATTGAATATGTACACGCATTTCTACTATAATGAATTATTGAATCGGCGTCTTGGTTCGAAGATATATACCCACTTGGATAAAAATAAACAAAGAATAAAGAAATTATGATCCACTTTTTTCATTATTAACTCAGACAGAAGTAGAAAGTAAAAGTTTGAAACTCGCGCCGAAAGTTGAGATCGTATACGTACGAATAAGAAATGAGGCTCTGACCTTGGCTGAACTTTTTCTGGGTGAAAGGGCCGTATGATTCTTTTTATATAGCCAAACTTTTTCGATGCTACTAAACTTTACGGTGCCTTTAATCTTGCAGTGATTATCTACCGAGTTTCATATCTCGACTTTAATGGTTCAGAATGCAATGATAATGAAATTTGAAATAATAAACTACCTATATT
This sequence comes from Tenthredo distinguenda, assembly GCA_947538915.1. Classification (NCBI taxonomy): domain Eukaryota; kingdom Metazoa; phylum Arthropoda; class Insecta; order Hymenoptera; family Tenthredinidae; genus Tenthredo; species Tenthredo distinguenda. Next base: position 30,055,249 of record OX384531.1, read on the forward strand.
ATTCTGGTGCGTTTTAATTGCACCAATATTTCAAGCGTTTTGACAAAACCGTTTCCACGGTCGTATAGCATTGCTAGATTAAATTGACTCGGAAATCAGGTGCCTTAAAATATTTGCACTTGAAGTTTTATAACGCAGTCAAACGAACACATTCCGCACCAAATGCTACTCCGTTCCGGCAAATAATGAGTGACATGTGATAAGGAGTTGGCCATAATTAGGGTGTGCATGTGTATCGACCAACATACCAACTATAGACAGAAGTGTAAAATGTCGAAGAACACTTGTACACGGACAGATGCATGCATTAGTACGTAGAATCTTTTATCGCAACCATTCAATGAGCAAATATTTTTTTTTTCATTTATGGCATTCATTATTTTTTTCCTTGTCTTAAAGTTGTCGGCGATGTTGAGACGAGTAAAACGATATGTGACAACATATCCGTTACTTTGACCGGTCCGAAGATATTGAGCTGAGACGCGATAGTGCGCAGCGCTAATCGCTGCACAATCATGAGCGCGCCAGTCCATAGCGCTGTGTCTTGTAACTGCGTGAACCGAAACATACGTTCATGGGTATCGTTGAACTCGTCTCGAACTCCTCTACGAGGTGCAAAATAAAATCGGTGTTTGTTCTTTGTGAGGAAATTTTTAAGGCGAGACAGATTCGCGAATTCTGAATCAGAAGGCAGAAGCTTCTGTTCGATGTGGTATAAGAGCAAAGGGGAGTGTGAAAATCGCGCGAATAAATTACGGGAGGGGGAGGAGAGAAAAATAGAGCCGAATATGGTGAAGGGGGATAAGAAAAAAATAGGGGAAAAAAAGCACTGGGCAAAATGATGCCACAGGTCGGGGTTCTGGATTCCGAGTTTACAGTTTGTTGGTAGTTGGTTGAAAACTCGGTCAAAGTCTTGACGCCGTCGCGAAGCTACTACCTCCTACAACTCTCTGCTGGGATTCACTGCAGGGTCGCCGGGCTGAATGCCTCTGTCCTATGAGTCGAGTTCTCGGCTGGGGAGTAAAAGATATTCCGCGTAATTCTCCCTCGCAAACTTTCCTCGGTCGCCTGCCTTAGATCCGATTATCAAGGGCTATCGCTTTCTTGCGTAGTCTACATACTTTCGTTGAGAACGTATACTGCACGGTAGTTAAAAATGGGGGGGATTCCCGCGGGGAAACAATTCAAAAACGTTGAATGGGCTAATGAATGTACCGTTTCGCGATAACGGAAGTAATTGCTTAATGATGATTAATTAAAGAAGAGATACTAAAGAAAGTTTTAAAGCTCGAGATAGAAGGAGAAGAGAAATTCTCAAATTCCAAATTTTATATCGCGTGCGAAACGAGCTCCGTAGGTAACATACATATATTCCAAAATTTTGTTATTATGTAGGAAAAGTTTTGGTAAAATATAAAGGAAATAAAAAGTGACTGATTCGTACCGTGCGTTAAATATAGCCGGTGCAGAGATGATAGAATGAAAACAAGTATGTAGGGATATATTAGGACATGGGTATATATATTATATATATATATATATTGAGCGTTAAAAGTTTCGCAGAGTTGGTAAAGGGAAAGAAAAGTTGTATGAAAATAAAAAAGGGGGGAAAAAAAGCCGAAGAAAAGAATAAGAAAAGAGAGGAGACGCGTTGCAGACGTGCTCCGGGAGTTAAGTTATGTTAGGTTCAGGTTCGGCTCGAGGTTTTTTCGTTTCATTTCGTATCGTTTCGTTAAGTTAGGTAAGGTTAGGGTTTGAAAGAATCAAGATTGATCCCCATCATAAAATCTGATTGCCTCCGCCATGAAAGAATTCACACATTCATCCACCTGTGTACCACTTCAGCCGTAAAATTTCCTCACGTTTTCGTCTTCGCTCGATTGCCGAATCGCAGAAAAAGGAAAAAAAAACAAGGACAGAGTTTTCATTCATTTTTTCTTTCTCACTCGTGCGTGTGTTTTTTTTATTTCATTCAAAGTTATTATTTTAGAACGTATATAGAGGAACAAAAGAATATCTGCACGCTTCTTTATATACTCAATAAATTTACCCGGACCAGCTACTACTACCCTATACCCTCCCGCCCTCTTTTTTCCCTCGGGCTCAAGCGGGGAACTTTTGTTCGATTATTTCAAGGAATAATATTGGTTTCTTTTGAAATTTATCAGCCGTGAAAGATTTAAGTGACAGGAAGCGGTGAGAGGCTGGCAAAGTATCAACAGCCTGTTGCTAGTTATATTGATAGAGTTTTGATGGGCAATTTTTTTATTTTATTTTATTTTTTTCTCTCTCTTTCTCTTTTCTCGTTTCTTTTATTTTATTTTATTTTTTCTCCACCGCAACTTGGTGAGGGAAGAATTCTCCGACGGTGCGATAATCGAATGTTCCACATATTATTCTCTATTCAGCGCTACATTTTTCAAAACTATATTTCATTTTCCAATTGATCGCGCAAGAAATTTTCTACCTCGATTATTCAACAACAGTATACTGTATGTAAGTTTAAGATCGGCACCGAAAAACCCAGTTAGGAAAAATCGAATTTTCTAATTCGTCAGTTTGGCCGTTGGAACAAGAAATGATTTTATTCATGTACGACTACGCTGTGTTATTCGAATCTATAGAAAAAAAGGGCGATCGGTTTTTGTTCGTTTCTTCATTTCCGTTTCGTTTTGTTTTGTTTCATTTCGGCTAACGCTCTTTCGGGGCAATTCAAATTCAAGGGAAACTAGAATAGTTTCGCTTGGCCTATAGGTGTACCCTAGCCCTGTGGTTTTTCCGTTATCGACATTTTCACTGTTTAGCAAGGTATACATGTATAAGTGAGAACCGTAGCTCGTCGGTGTCTGTCTCTCTGACTCAACGTGTGTATGTGAGGGCACGATGGGGGACGGGGGCCGGAGGGGGAGAGGGGGGGTGAGAAGCGGCTTTGTTTGTATGCGTCAATGTAGAAATATATATATATATATATATATATATACATAATATATATATATATATATATAAAATATAGACACATACACATGCGCTGTACATATATATGTATATATATTACACACATATATATATAAATATGTACACACACACACACACACACACACACACACATGCATATGTGTGTCGATGTGGGTCTACATGCGCACATATATAAATGTCTTTCTCTGTGTGCGAAGAGTTTTCTGGGGGTCTCCCTTAGCAACAAGCAGCCCCTGCCGGATTAACTGATGGCTACAAACCCTCCAAAAAATCTGTACAAGTTTTTGAAAAGGAAGAAAACCAAAAGGCTATTTAAATCCGATCATAATTTCTCCAATCCGCGTGATCAAATCGGCGAAATATTTTGTACGCTTGTCGCTTTTGAAATACGTAGGAAGGAGATAAAATCATTCGTTGTTCGTTAATTTTTTAACCATACGTGTATACGATCTTATAATATATAACATCTTCTACGGAAATCCAATTCATGCGCATTGCGAGTTCCTTATTCATCCCCATGGCGATAAATTTCACGATTCAATTCGAGATAAGGAACGAGAAAAAAAATGTTTTTTTATTGTTCATTTCTTTCTTTACCTGTTAAACGATCGTACGTTCGTTTGTACCCATCACTACCTCCTCACATTGTAGCCTCCTCCCAGTTCCAACCCCCTCTGCCCATTCATCCCATGCAACCTCTCTGCCAGTCGGTTCAACCAAGTATACAGACACAAACACGCGATGTATAGTGTGCGATATACATATACGCGCATATATATATATATGTATACAAATACATGGGTATATAGATGGCAGGTTATATACTTAGGGTATATATACTCACCTTGGTTATATACTGGCGTAATATACAGCTATGTAGATGTATGAATATACATATATATATTCTTCTTTCCTTTTCATATATACATATATATAGATATATATATATATATAGATATATATATATATATATATATATATATATATATATATATATATATATATATATATATATATATTGAGAGAGAGAGATGTATATCTATATAAATACTATACAGGGCATGTAGAAGTAAATCATACATGTATACAGGTATATAGATTTATATAAGAAGTATACTCGGTGTCAAAATAGACAGGGGTTGGCTTCCCGTTACCTTGTGACACCTGGTGCCCTTAAAAATGTTCGTTCCTTCATTTTAGCATTACTCTTCTTATCTCATATATAGATTGATGTTGGCTGGTTTGTAAACCGAGGTGTTATCAATTTGGGACAATTAGCTCAAGTTTGTAAAGACGAAAAGAAAATAACTTGCCTCTTTACAGGGATATCATTGCAGATCTTGCAATTGACAAGCAATGGTAGTGATCGATATACAAACAGTATTGTGCAAAATTCACGAACGATAACGACTGTAGGTAATCAATGCGACCAAAGGAGTTGTCTGTCATATTCAAAATTGAGTGACAACCCTTTGTTGATTATACTGGCTATCCATGTATCCTTCTTATCAATGTTCAGATTTAATACAGGGGAGATTCACTAAAAATAAGCCAATTCTTCTGTTTATACTTCACTGATAAATGATGACGATACTTTTCACACATTTAAACATGTGTAGATCACACTCTGAGTCATCACTTCATGTCTTGATTAAACTTTCACCGCTTATGCTCAAGTCTGACTAAACTTGACAGGGTTTTCGTAAGGGGGAAATTGCGAGAAATTCTTGTGAATGTTCGAGTGAAGAACACATCTTCTCTTGAGTCAACTTCAAACCACTTTGTATCACCAGTCCATCTAACTTGTCCAAAGTACAGGTTTTGAAGTATGAAAATGGCTGCATGTTTCATATTTCATTCAGAATGTCTCCATTATGTTTGTTGGTCACTTTGTGAGCTCAGAGTTTGTATCAAGATTTCACTTCAGCTTCTTTCAGTCTGATTACCAATCGCTTGTAACCACCGATGAGCTTCTGTAGTATGGTAACTGATGATCTTATTGACTAATAGTACTGGATTTCAGTCCTTGTCATAAGTATGATAAATTGCGTTGATTTAATAAAGCATACCTGGTTCACAGAAGCAAATTCTTGACCGGTTATTCCCCTCCGCTCCATTTTCACACTCTTCTGCCCTCAGCTCAGTCCTGAAACAATAGGAGGTAAATTGGCTATGTTATCATCAATTACACATTATTTTGACCAATTAACTAATGCTGTAATGCAGAAGCAGGACCCCTATATCAAACACAAGGAGACATCAAAGCCTCCAAATTACTGACTGACACACCATCAGCTTGCAACGGCCTTTCAGGGCATGATAAACTTTGAAATATCATCTTCTTTTTGTACTTTTTTCTCGTTAACTAGATCCTTATATTTGGTGATAAATAAACAATTCTAGTGCTGGCCTCTGAATCTCTTAAAGGTGGCTTCCTTGATGTTTTATAAGTTATAGGGAGGAAGAAACTCCCAATTTTAATACAAAATAGCTATTGCTTATTCTGTTAACAAGTTATTTGCTCACTTTCATGTCATTCACATTACAGTTGACTTATTTTCGATTAGTTATTAACTAAATTCCTTTATTTTCCAGGTCGTATCCTTCTCCGGTACAAAATGGAGTACAAAATGGTCAGTCGATGAATTGCTCAAACACACAAGGTAATATATATACGCATACAAAAGCTCACTTACGGAGTAATTTGACTAGTCTGTAAATTAATTGACTCACAAAACCATTTGAAATCATTTTCCCTCGTTTAAGGCCGAGCCTAAAAGCTGGAAACCATAGAACCATAATAGTAGCGAAGCATACAATTCTCATATTCAAATTTCACCACTTTTTTGAAAAGCTCAGTTCAGTTGACTTCATTCTCTGATGATTATTCATTCAGCTATTCATTCGTTTTAGGTGGTATAATGGTGAAACAGGAAGCTAGAGATGATGGCTATGAGACCAGCCCAGATCTGGAGCTCAGAAGTACCGGCGGTGATAGCAGCCAACAATATCACACACCCTTAACACCTCACACGCCGCATACTCCCCACACGCCACATACCCCGCTCACGCCGATGTCGGCATCGTCTCAGCAGCCAGGTAGTAACACAACGAATCTTAATCAGGTGAGTTTAAGGGTAAAAAAGCCTGAATTATTGCATGATCATAGATTTTTTTGGATGATTTTTAAAAGAAAACAGAAAATATGTCATTGAAGAATATCTTGAAGACTATATTTCATTAGCCAGATTTTATTGTAGTTTCACTCTACGAACCAGAGTGTAACAAAATGTACATATGGTTGTGTCCTAGGTCACAATAAAATGTGAAACACCCGTCGATCCTTACTCATTTGTGGACGAAGAAATGTCCATGGGTGGTGGCATGAGGGCGGCTAGCAGTCCCGGTAGCAATCAAGAAAACATGACGTGTCCTGGCGGAGCTCAATCTAGAACGCCATCAACGCCTCCTGGCCACCTTCAGAATCATTCGCCCGGTAATATCAATAGTCAACATCAAATGAACCTCGCTATGAATGGAACAAACCCTCAGCTACCTCACCAGCCGAAGAAACGAGGCAGGAAGAAGAAGTCTGAGATGATATTGACTCCGGAAGAGTAAGCAATGATTTTATTTACTTATGGATATTTTAGGAGCTTTCGAAGTGCTGGAAACTTTTTATATCGATCGATTGGAGCTAATTACTTTCCCTTACGAGGAAATTATGCTCTATTATTCACGCTATCTGGTGGTTTTTCAGGGCTGAGCTAGCGGAGGCTAAAAAACGAGCAAAAACTTATAAGGAACGAAAGAAGCACGACAGATTCGACGGCATGCCCGAAGAGGAAGTCAGTAAACGAGTCCTGCCTGATCACCTGACCAGTAATCTCGATATTATTATAGTGAGTTGTAATAATTATTTCATCTGACTGAGTACCTAATAATCACAGTTCGACCTACTGTAATCGTAACTCGCCGAGTAGGCAATGAACAATTTAATGAACACAGCTTCGGTTCCTTTACCAATTGATAATTCTCACAATGAAATTCAGAGAGCTTGCCAAACAAGTGTCGAAAGATTTTTGGTGTTTCGGTATAACTGAGTCTTGTTTTAGAGTTTCAATTCACAGAGTTGTGCTTTTTGCAGCTCTTCTATAACTTTGATGAATGCTGAGCCATTTCAGTTTCGAATTACCCACTTTTTTTTCAACGTTTTTTTATACATGCATAAGGTCAAGCTCCATCTACCAACAAGTGGTTGGTATAGGTCAGTTCATAGAGCTGAACGATGTTTGAGTAACGTCGTCTTAGATCAGAAAGACTTTAATCCTTGACGAAGAGACACAGGGTATGGGGAAAAACAAAGAGATAGAAGAAGATATGAGACTTTGAAGAAAACTGTAGAGTCCGAGTTTGTGGTCAGCGCCGATGGATTCGACGAGAAGATGGAAGAGAAGTATCAAGACCAAAGAGTACTGCCTGGATTAAGGAGAGACGAAACAGGGAATTAGTAATCACTGCCAGCTGAAAAGTGGTTTATGCATGAAAATTATCACCATGATTTCTATGCCTGTGATAAATAGATTGCTTTTAAGCACTATCAGTGGTATTAATTTCACAGTTCATTTTGGTTCTGGTTATCTTCTTATTAGAGATTTTTTTATAGATTTTTCTGAATGCATGCGACGGATTTTCATTTATTAATTAAAAAGGTGTTGATAGATTCTATTGAATGGTGTAATGCATTGAGTAAGTCAAAACTAAGACAACGACAAAATATGTATATTGGTAGAGAAAAAATTGAAATGGGATCGGCAAAAGATGTATCATTCACAATGAACATATTATATCCAAGGGTTTTGAGGATTGTTCTCTAAAGAGAATTTCAAAACAGCTCAAACTTGTATGTTATAGATCGGTATCAATCCAGGATTGTTCGCTGCTTACAAAGGGCATCATTACGCCGGGCCTGGAAATCATTTTTGTAAGTATTGTTCGTAATTATCTTGATCGCGATCGCGAGGGAAAAAAATTTGTGATTGAAAAGAAAAAAAAAAAAAAATCATGCTTTTCGCTTCAAGAAATTAAGAACCGAAAAAAAAAACAAAAAATAGCAATGACCCGGCAGTTAGGGAGTATTGCGCGAGGGGAAAGAGAGAGGGAGAAAGAGCCGAAGGGGGGAATGAGGAAAAGGCCAGAGAACGACGGCAGGGTGGAAAATGTGGGTGGAATGAAGAGAGGTGTAGGTGAGTTCATGTCCCACGCCTATCCGTTCAATAGCAGCTTTAGTCCAGCGTTCTCGGTCTCTATCTCCCATTCCCTCCGTCTCTGTCTTTCTTTCCGTTTCTCTCTCTTCCTATTTCGCACCCTGGCCCTCTTATTTTCTGTCCGTTTCTCGCCGTGTCCTTACAACTATTTCTCTTTAAATAGTACCGGTCCCTGTGCCTCTTTTCCTCTATTTCCCGCCAACCTCTTTCCCGCTTCTTTATTATTTCTTTACATAATGTATCGCGTGTCATCGCTGACGCTAGATATCTTTTGGGAAAACAAATTTATCGCAGGAATTACGCACGCCGGCCGCGCGGTACACACGCGTCCTACTTTTTAGCTCGATCGATTATATCCCACACGTCGTCCTTCTCGTATGCCACGAGCTAATCTTTCCACCTAACATACCTATATGCATACTTTACGCCATCATCATTTTTGAACACGTTCGAACGCGTAAAACAGCCGAATTTTCGAATTTTAACGGCAGCTGAACGAGCTACGCCTAACAACTTTTTTATCTTCTTATTATTTGCACGGTCTCTCTTTCCTTTCCTCCGGCCTTTTATTCAATTATTTCTTATGATCAACTTCATGAAGACAAAAAGAAAACGCGTTTGTCCTGTTCCCGCCTATTTCTCATAGGTACGGTGCTTCTAACGAAAAATTCGTGATGAAAATCCGGTTTGAAACAGCTGTTATATGTCAATAAAAATAATTGAATAATAATGGCAACGGTATGCGTATCACAATGATGTCATTATTGAAATATGAAATTATTTTTGTTTCAGGGAAATGTCTTCATCTTAGTGGATTAACACCAGAACCTCTAACGGCCGATGATGATTACAAATTATTGCGGTTAGGCATCGGGTTTACAAATATGGTAGCACGTGCGACAAAGGGAAGCGCCGATCTTACGCGGAAAGAAATAAAAGAAGGTCAGTTTACACCATTGATACAAAGTACCGACCAGAGGTCGCTGACTCCTGTTCAGTAACTTTTTATCCGTTCGGTTCGAGGACTTTCTGCACGGTTTCGACGACCGCGACCAATTAGGTTTCAGAAAAAATAATTTTACCTATTAGAAAACAAGCCAAATCGAACAGATCGCAATCGAAAAGTAGAAAAAAACCCCCTACCGAGGTTGACAGAATTTGAGACGAAAAAGAAAAGACTGTATATGCATAGGTATACCTTGCAATGCGGAACATAAGAAGACGAATAAATCGAGCCAGTGGAACATATTGTTTTGGTTATGTCAGATAAATGGCATTAATTCTTGACGAGATTATAAATGAGAGAATAACAGTTATTACTAGCATCGTTTCGTTGAACATTGAAGTCTAGTTTAGTCTGAACCTGATGTACTTACCACGTGGTGTTATTTTTATTTTTATTTTTTCTCAACTCGAAAGTTTCTTCGTACAGTTTTGCCGGTAATTCTCACTTATTGGTGAATTCGAGCTGTTGGTTTCTTCAAGAACAGATATAACAAACTACATAATGACATTCTTACGAAAAACAATACAAGTTCATTAATAATCCGTGCCGAAACAAAACATAACATCACTTGACTACTTAATCGACAAGACACGCGAAGGGAAGCTGTCCGGAAGCATGGCGACTGACGACCTGGACGCCGTTCTATGTTCTGTTCGAATCTCAACAGGCGACACTCTTCTTAAACTTGTACCAAACTTCACGTGGTTTACGATGCATATCATTGGCTGATAATCGTTTCTCGTTTCGCGCGCCCCCGTAGTTTCTTTTCATCGATATCCGATGTGATAAATTACGTGAATCAAATGAACATCTTAATTTGAAATTGGAACGAATGTATAAACAATGAATAAACATATCATATAATGCACAAGTATCATCTACTCAATTCTAATCGATGCGTTTTTTTCTCTTTATTGTTTCAGGAAGTCACGTACTGCTTGAAAAGTTACAAAAATACAAACCGAAAATTGCCGTTTTTAACGGTAAACTGATCTACGAAGTATTTTCTGGGAAAAAAGAATTCGGATTCGGTAGACAACCGAATCTCGTCGACGGGACTAACACGGTAATGAGAATAAACGGCAAGAAACGAAAGAAAATACGAGACCAAAAACCAGAAATCAGATTCAAAAAATTCCATTCGATTTTTCGTTTCATTTCTTGATTCCATCATCATAAATTTGCCTGATCTGTTTTGAATTCGAATCCATAGAATAGATGATTGTATTGAAAATTCTTGAAACCAAGTGAATTCTCATTATTTTCTCGTTTCACTTTCAGTATATGTGGGTGATGCCGTCGAGTAGTGCGAGATGTGCTCAACTGCCACGAGCGGCGGATAAAGTTCCTTACTACGCAGCCCTGAAGAAGTTCAGGGACTATTTGAACGGTGCGATAACTCACTTAGACGAGTCAGACATAGTATTTGCGGATTCAAAATTGAAGAAGAAAGAGCCTGAACTGGCAGAGGACAGGAAGCCAATATTTGACTCCGAGTTTACTCCGGATGGTGAAAACCGGATAACAGACTTGAGCAATACGGTGATAAAACAGGAGCCAGGTACGACGGTGCCGGGTAAAAAAAAGCGGGGTAGACCAAAGAAGATCAAAAGTGTCGAAGATCAACCGGTGCCGGATCCAGAAAAACTGGACGCTAATGGAGACGTGATAAAGAAGCGACGTGGTAGACCGAAGAAGATACATCAGCAACAGAAACAACAGGAAAAAGATAGCAGGGAACGGGAACCTCACCCCCAGCAACACCATCAACAACAGCAACAACAACAGCAGCAACAGCAGCAGCAGCAGCAACAACAACAACAACATCAAAGTCTAAACAATCATCATAACGATAATTACTCTAACTCCGTGCCAAACTGCTTCTCTCCTCCCATAATGTCCCCTCCCAACAGCTTCCCTCATATGGCACCCTATCAGTCCATGGGGGATTCAGGGTTCTTCGGTCAAGGTATCAACGATAGCCCATACAATATGAGCGCAAAACAGAGTCCTGTTCATATGCAGCATTACAGCCAGAGCCCAAAGTCGATGTCTTTATCTTTCACCCATTCTGATTTATCGTCAGAAATAAACACAGCCATATCTTCTGAAAACAACCTGGAACCGTCCCCGTTAACTTCGCCTAGCGTTGAACACCCCGATTTTGAACCTCCCACTAGCATTTCCCAACAAAATATATCCGGGGATCATAGGTCATACAATCCTGGTAGTGGAGATAATAACGGCCACCATAGCAGCCCGGGTACTCCTTCTCATTCTAGCTACAATAGCTACATGGGATATCATGACAGGCCACCAGATTCTCATAATACTCATCCTCATCAAACTACACCGACACCTTTGAGCCAACAAGGCTCTGGAAATGATGAACACTCACATCATTCACATCAAACTCCGCCCCACACGCATCCCCACACACCAACTCACCCCGCAATGTCGCCTCACTCACATGAACAGTACAGTGTTAAGAGAAACAACAACGGTACGGGGGGTCAGGATGTGTCATCCAAAAGCCTAAGCGATTTAGAATCTCTCGTTGATCAGATACCGAGCATAGCGGACGGTGGTAACCAACGTCATCCTTCCCAGAGTGTTATGAGCGACGAATCGCTCGCAGAAAAGATGGACACTCATCATCAGGCCTCGTATTTGTCCGGATTTTCTACATCTAGTATGTCCAACTATAGTCCGCCTCCGGCACCGCCTGGCGGTGGGCTTTATCCCGGATCTCTGCACCACTCCCCGGGCGATAATTACGGATCATTGTATGGCATGAACAACAGACACCACCCCGAAGCCCAACAACATAGCAAGTCATATACCGTAGAGAATTTGACGTCTAACAACTACAGCTCTAGCATGAACCATTCTCATCCAGGGAATTCGTATCCTAATATCATTCCTGGCCCCCACTACCCAGTGCCCATGGGATCTACGAACGGGTACCTTTTTAGTGGGCTTGAGTCTAGCTTGATGCAACGCACTTACGGTATGGGGGGTATGAGTGGGATGGGAGGAATGCATCCCTCTTTGGGACCCATGGCTAATCCATATCCTTATAACGGCTCTTATACAAGTTCGTTCGACGCTTACCCACCTCCGCATGCAGGGATACATGCTCCCAGTGCCAATTACCCTGGTTATCCTGGGAGCGGGGGTCCTGGACCGGGAGGCTCCGCGACCTCCTACCTTTCCCCGCATCATAGGCCACCCGTTGACCTTGCCTATGACGCTGTATGATAATCAAAGTAATTCACATAACTTACAGGCTTTTTTCTATTTTTACATTATTAAGATCTTAGTTTGTTCGCTGACTCGTCGCGTCGATGGGTGATAATGTTGTAATGGTACTTTTTGGTTTTCTTCTACAATAGATACAAAAAGCATTCATACTCATTGGACAGGAATCTTCTTGCTTTGTTACATCGTTTATCATTTATTTACCATCAAATGAATATCAGCAATTTTACCCAACTCTTCTTTTGACATGGTCAAATTACTCATAACAAAGTACAGAACATCTGCAACATCGACGCTGAAAGTTTGACGGATGAATGAAATTGCTCGCAAAGTCTGTGGCCAAGGATTTGTCGTATTATTATAATCATTTTGTAGATAATAGGCTTCGATGATGTATTATGAACATATTTTATTTTCAACAATCAGTACAGTTGAGTGATATTTTTCTTTCTTTTTTTTTTTTCACCGAACTTACCATCCAACTAAATTCTATTCAACTATAACATCAACCGTAAGATAACTACATAGAAATTTGAAATTAATACCTATACGACAATTTCTCGGCTGTAACTTTTAATCGTGTTGAATCCCCGAAGTGCATCCCTGACTAACAGCGACTGCTAACGGGACACTTATGGTGCCATTTTAAAAGAAAAATGAAAAAAAAAAAACAAAACAAAAAACGTATGCTACTGTATAAATGCGCAGGTTTTTATCCTATTATTATGACACTAATATTATTATTACTATTATTATTATTATTATTATTATTATTACTATTATTATATGTAACGACGAACGAGTATATGATGTCTAGTTATATTATATACATATAATAATATTATAGGACGTTTGATTGTGTCCCGGCGGTATGGTGATTAACAATTAATTATTACTATTGTTTATACATATTGTTATATATTTGTTCCGTTTTAGATATGACATTATTATTCTTATTATAATTCTTATTATAATTCTTATTATTAATAGAGAAAATATTATTGGACATAATATTATGATTATATAATTATTGTAGGAAAAGGTAATATAATAGACTGGCGATAAATGCTAGTTTATACATATACGAAACGAGAGTATAGCGGTAAAAAGCTGGATATATACTGATACGATGCGAATGGAACTAACTTAAAATTGTGCAGTTTTTTATACGAATAATTTTGTTACGTTATATATCATGTAGACAAAATTATTTCATGTGTATAGAATCTGCGTGGTCTGCGTGCAATATACAAGGGGTTTTATCCTGGCAGAGGTCAATATCAGAAAAACAATCTTTCATTTCAACTAACATAAATTATAGTATCTAAGAATCGTGTAGGTTTGAAAATTCTTCGAGGAACGTGGTATATTCTTTTCTTCGTACATATTTTTTAATCGGATATATATTATTGTGTTGTTTAAATCTTAATATACATCGTACCCGCTATTTATCGTCCAATTATGTAAGGTCCTGGTCGATTGGTCGGTTTCAACTCTAATAGAAAATATCTATACGTGTACGTTTTTGAATTTTACCGCAGGCACTAGAAAATCGGCAGAGTTTGGGTGGTGGAGGTTTATCATGGCCGCAATGGCGCAATCCACGGTCCACCTCGCGACTTTAGGCCACTCGATCTATTAGCCGCCGTTTAATTGGGCGAAGATTCCAACTTGTGTGTATTCTCTTGTGCCTGCATAATCGGAAGACATGCATATCTTCGATTCTGAAACACACGGTTTTTGTCTATCGCAAAGTAAGTCTCCTACCTTTGGACTCCACGCCATGGTCTAGGGCCTTAAATCCTATTCAATTGTCACTCACGATAATTTTATTTTCGTCTTGGTTTGAACTTTAGGTTTCGGGAGAAGTTGTTGCTTTTCCGCCGATTAAAGTAAATCTTAGATAGTACTTTGAGCCGGATTGTAGCATTTATATTCTCTGCGATTTCATGAGGGAGACATCCTCCCTTGTACTTCGAAGAGAAATAAGGCGGAATCAGGGCTTCCTAATTAAAATTGTGCAATAATATTTTAATATTTTAATCGGCGAAGCATAGAACGAGGTCCGAAACCCTTTGCGTAAATTTGAATTCTCTGTCGATTTAATAGTTGAGAGAGATACATTTTGTAATAGAATATTGTCATCTACAAGATGTGACGTATCTTTTATTGTTAGATGATCGTGCAACTGTATAATTACGCAGATTATTTAACCCCTCCACATTCAAATCGAAGGCAACGAACCATATTTTTCTGGTCTATATCTCTGCATGGATTTTACTCTTAATTCTTGTCGTTCGGTTTTCTTTTTTCCCCTATTACTCGCTTTATACGTACGGTGATGATTCATTCAAATGTTTATATGTATAAGGTTAATAATTACGTTATGTACTTATAATTTATCTTATCATTCTTCAACGCTGATTATCCTTATTCATTCACTGAGAGCCTACTTCAAGCTAATTAAACTAAAGTGAAGCCCGTATCCTCTCATCCCCTATGATTATAAAATTTCTTGGAAATATTTATTTCATAAATAATATTATTGACTGGAAAATAAATATCATCGATCAGAACCGTCTCAATGAAACGACATATTACATCCTTTCGGCATCTGCTGTATCTCAAAATCCCTGTTACATGTGATCAACTGTTTTCTTTATTTGAAAATTAAAATCAACAATTCGAAAGACAGAAGCAGTCAGATGTATTTCAATTTTTATAATTTCTAGTAATTGAATTTCCTTCTCTGTTCGTCATTATTTGCATGAAACGAGCCTTGTGTATGTTTATACATATTATATGTATATGTACATATCCTATAATTGTCCATTTTTCCGATTGGTTGTCTACGACCATCATCATATTTTTATTCGACAATTATGATTATTATTTATCGATTATTCTTGTGATTTGAAACCTGTTATCGTTGTTATCGTTATCATAATTATTATTATTGTTGTGTACTATAAATAATAATAATAATAACAATAATATTATCAATATTATTATTATCATTGTTATTGGTATTATATAAATAATTTTCAACATTATTATAATATTATATATATATATATAATTATTATAATTATTATAATTATATATCTGACGAGTGAGACATGGCAAAACGCATGGACAACAACAAAAAAAAAATAATAAAAATAAACCTAAAATTCTCTGTCGCTGATCTGCTGTAATATATATATGTATAATGCATTCAGCATAATTTTTTACGCGTATAATGGAAATACCTAAATTTTATTGAATTGATGCATATATACTACCCATATTATACCTATATGTGTATGAATACAGAACACTGCAGAGACACGCACGCACGCATTATAGGAAAAAAAAAAACAAAAAAAAAAAAAATCCAGACCCAGAGGAGACATATAATATGTATAGGTATACCGTATATATAAAGAAAAAAGAGAATTATTACCTACACGTAAACATGCAACGTATGATAATATATATACCTATATATATACTTACATACGAGTACGTATGTATATATATATATACATATTTATAACAGATAATGACAAATCTCTTAAAAAAACATACGTGAAACGCATATTAATATTGATTAGTAATATTACATAACATTTTATCGAATAACCACATAGAATGTGTTGAGATATTAAGATGATGCACAGGGTATAGATGAAATCGTTAATAATAATAACTGATGTCTATATAATTATTAGATGTTTCTTTCGTTTAATCGGCCTCAAGAAAATAATAAATGAATAAAATCCACAACTAATAGATGTATAATTCTTCGCAAGAATCCATAATAATTATTATTATTATTATTATTATCTGATTCTGAATTAAAAATAAAATATAAATGTCGTTAATGTTAATTATTAATTAACTCTATCAAAGTAACTGGTGGTGATGATGATGATGATGATGATGATGATGATGATGATGATGATGATGGTGATGATGATGATGATGATGGTGATGATGATGGTGATGATGATGATGATGATGATATGATGATCACGATCACGATTTATTAATTCATATTAAGTAATTATACTTAATTGTAAATTATTGAAATAAATAATGATTAAGTATACATATATATAAATAAATTGCTGTTGAACGGAGCAAGTAATCAGATTAAGTACATATAACGGTTACTTTTCATGTGGTTACACCTACGAATTGATTATATACCTAGATACATCTAATTGAGAACCTATATATATATATATTCAGTCGATTGAAAATCATCGAGAATAGGAAACGGTCGGAATATATTTATTGAAATTCGTCCTTGTTACCCCATGAAAAGTCCTCTTATAAGAGAGCTTGGGCCAGTGGCCTCCAACATATTTTTTAATCGCTTCGAACCTCTATTGTTCTACGTAATAATTACAATATTAATTGTAAACGATGGATTGAATGAATGATTCAGAATAATTTGTTCGATATCAATTATTAAAATAAACCCCCGCGTTTTACCTTCCCGTATGTATCTATAGGTATTATGTATGTATATGCTGAATATGCACGCGATGCTTCGCAGCGTTGCAGATTATTGCCTATATGAATAATATCTATATCGCGCGTGCGCAGTCTTTATACTTTGATTCAAATTTCCCGCCTGCTCAGTGGATAAAGCAAGACGCGCGATTGGGACTGGTAAAATTTTACTACCCTTGATTAACCCTGTATAGACTGCAATTACACATATTGTAATGGGATCAGAGAGGAAAAAAAGAGAGAGGAGGAGTAAATGAGAGAGAGAGATAGAGAGAGAGAGAAAGAGTAAATACGAGTGCGAGGTTTAGTGTGTGCCAATAAGGCGTGAATAAGAACGAAAAAATTTGTGTCTCATGTAAAGTAATTATTTTAGTGTATTTTACATTAAATATGCTTTTTGCGTCCGATGTTATAAGTTCAACTTTTAACACGGTCGGTATAATTGGGCCAGATCAGTCGGTAAAAAAAAAAAAACGACTACGACTGTTTTAGTGATGAATTTATACCGTAGATACATATTATCTGTGTCTGTAAACCGCTCGGTAACTGAAGCGCAGTAACAGTAAAAAATGTGCAGAGTTTGAAGTGGTAAATGTTTGGAGTTATTGAAAATTGTATATAATTACTAACAGGAATCGATACACTCGTTTTATTCATTATTATCCGGTAATCCCTTAGAGTAGGATAGAAAACGGCATCAACAAAGTCATTCTGATGTTTGTGGTATATCAATGTATCTAAAGTAGTGATCTGAACGTGGATTTTCATTCACAAAAATCATACTTTGTGAATAATTCTCGAAATACCATTGGTTCGTGAATTTCCCTTATCGATAATCACTATACAACGATACGGTAGATTCATACGGATTCCGAATCCCGCCCGATGGCTTGCGGCAAGGGTAGTTTGCGAAACCTTAACTGTTGCGGTAAGATGGCGCCACTATTGAAAGAAGTGTACCCCAACAATACCGGAATCTGTCGCCCCCAACATATGCAACCGAATGTACACTGACAAACACTGAAATATAGTAATACTGGAACACGCGCCGACCATTCTGTACCGTTAAGGGCCGGTTTCTTCACCTGCGGATGAGTTCTCGACAACTTGATCCGAAAGATATCTTCCGGAATTGGTTTTCTTTACGTCTGTAAAGTCACTATCTGGCGGATAAAGTTATCTGCTACCCGACTGAATTTTCTAGATGATTTGTGCTTCTTCTGGTTATGTCAATTGGTGTTTGGAATAACGTTATTTTCAAGGCAACCGAATTTTCCTAATCATTTGTGATTTCTGAGGTTATGTGAACTGACGTTTGAACAAATACAGCGACACGAGCTTTACTTGTGTCGCCACCCCCCATCGTGGGGGCTTTCAAGTCACGTATGGTAGAGCGTATTGCCAACTTGAAGCAACATGTGCCTTCGTTGCATATTTTGCGGGCAACAGATTCCGGTATTGTTAGGTATCAGTTTTTATCTTGCAAAATATTCTGCACAGGCGCAGATCGTGGAAAGGTATCCAAATTGAGTATGCAATCCTCAGAAGTCGGATTAGTAAGTTGCGTATCATTTCCACTTGTAATATCAATTTCATTCCGGGGTTGGTTCAATCCTACTGCATCTTCCGATGGCTGCATAATTAAATGTTCTTCAGATTCATTCGCCAAAGGTTCGTCGTTCAGTTGGATGTAAAGACTATCTAAATTGAAGTAATGCTGGAACATATTATCTTGTAAGGTCCATAATCGAGCTTGTTTACCACATGGTCACATTTAGTTGAATCCATGCGGCTGTATGATAGCGAGTTCTAACGAAAATCACACGCAATTGATTCAATTGTAGAATGCGACCCAGAAGGTGGCATAAAAATCATCACCTGGAAACGGACATGCCGGACAACGACCTAACTTACCGTTTTATCCTCTTCGTCCAGTGAATGAGCGATGCTGTGTTCGAGCTTGGCGAATGAAGGTCGCTTTAACGGCTCCTCATCCCAGCATCGCAACATGATATGGTATCTGGAACATAAATAGGTAGAAGATCATGATTCCATGAGCTAGACAAAATTGACGCCGATACTCACATATCCTCACTGGCGTATTTTGGGCGCGTCAAGCGAAAACCATCGCGAAGTTTCTGGTAAACGTTTGCGGCATGGATTCCGGAGTAGGGAGTTTCAGCTAGAGTAAAGAACTCCCACAAAACTATTCCGTACGACCAAATGTCCGAATGGACGGAAAAAACTCGATCCCTGATCGATTCTATTGCCATCCATTTCACGGGAAGAGGATCGTACCCGTTTTTCTTGTAATTCTCATGCGTATGCAGAGCTTTTGATAAGCCAAAGTCGCAAATCTTAACGACGTTATTATCGGCAAGGAGAACGTTCCGCGCCGCTAGATCCCCGTGCAAGACCTGAAAAACAATTTACCTTTCGTTAATGCGCGTGTGCCATGGGATTGAATGGATTTATTCCGATGATTAATGGATAAATGCGTTAAATCACGAGATCATTCGTGATGCATAAATCAAAGGTATCCAAATCATCACCCACCCTTCTGGAGCCGAGATACTTCATGCCACGCGCAAGCTGCCAAGACCAACACAGCAAGTCCCTCGTGCATATCGGATCCATATTGTCATCCTCATAATCCCCCTCGTATTTCGATGGCCAGGTAGGTGCCACCGAATCAGTGACTGGAACGAGTACATCGTCGTCCGCCACTCTCGTGTCAGTGGCATCTGTGCTCGGGCACCGGTCGCTTGTTTCTGTTTTCATACTGCGAATGAGAATGACAAAGAGAGATATGTACTAATTATCTCAGAGAAAACCACAAGAGCCTTCACAGTCGTCATCCACGTGTGAAATCACCATTCGCCATTACTTGTAAGCCAAAAGCTTAGCGTAGCTAGAAGTAATCGATCCCTTACCCGAATGGCGGGTTTTGTCAAGAAAAAGAAGATCCACTATTACGCAAGAGTCGCTCACCCGCTATCATCTGCATTGACAGAATCCGCACTTGAATTGGAATCTGCACTGATGTTGCCGGTGGAGGTATCAGATTGGTGGACGAAATTATCTCTACATCGGCGCAAATAATCGTGCAAGTTACCAAAACGACAGAACTCTACGATGACGAGAAGTTCGCCTGTTGAAACCCATCGAAATGCAATGTCAATCTTGCGACCAGTATTCACAGGTAAAATTCACTCATGAGCGAAATACACGGGTAGGTCTCCAATGGATGTTGAGATTACGACTGACGGTGAACAATCTTCCAATTGCTCAGCAAAACTCACCGTACGAAACGTTGTTGGTGCAGGCACCGAGAAGGTTAACAACGTTCAGGTGTTTCCCGAGGTAGGCGAGAATCTTGAGTTCGCGAGTAAGGGCTGTCATGTAATTCAGACTGGCAGTTGCTCGGACCATTTTTACCGCAACTGTCGTGACTGACTCGCCTCTGCAAATCGATTTCGCCTGTGCCTTTCTCACTATGCCGAACGCACCACTCCCCAGTATTTTGTCTGCAAAGTGCCGTGAATCAACAGGTTGTTCGGAAGAACTGAAGGCAGTGTATATGGGGACGCGTGTAAATGAGCTCCGGGTCAACGTGTTCTTTGAACGTTTCCATAGCCATCCGCCGTAATTTTCTTCAACTCTATTATGAGATGGACTTTTCCAATTCTAAGTACGAATAACCGAGCATTCATCACAATTGTCTATGGCGCGAGATAAAGTAATTTACGGGATCTCACTGAACGTGAACGAGGTTGATGCGGCTTGATGCCTACCAAGTTTCAAAAGCTTCCGTGGAAATTCCCATTTCTTGTCGTAAGACATTCGCTGAGCCTGATCAGCGAGATTCAGTTCTGGATCGAGACAATCCAAAACGACGTTGTTGTAGTGGTTCAGTGTTTCTTCCATAAACCTTTTCCTTGATGCCTGGAAAGAATGTAATGCATGTTGAGAAGTTGGTCGACATACGGCGGCCTTGAGGCAAATTGTTTTGTTCGTACCATTTCTCGATGTTTCCGAATGCCCATCCACGCAATCATGATGCTGGAGACTAAAACAACAGCGACGATCACACTCGGCCAGATCACGCCTCCTGCTATAAAGTTAATTCCGATCGTTTATACAGTTATACAGTCGCATTGGATGCTCGTGACGGTGACACCCTTCTTGTGAACAAGCGAATTGTCGAAATACGTGGCTGACGGTAAACTTGTAGGAATATGTGTCATACCTCTCTGTATTGTGAGAACTTCTCGTTCGGCACTCCAATTACCGCATTGCGTAATCAAATCGCTACAGGCAGCCACTTTTAACAGATAGCTAGTCTCAGACGTGAGATTTTCGAAAATGTATGAGTTCTTAGTTCCATTCACGTAAGCCAGCTTTATCAATTCACCTCGGCGAGTCGCTGTCACTTTGTACTGATGAACGCGATCTTGCAGCTCTGGCGGCGGCCCTGACCAGGTCATCGTTATCGAATGGGGAGTAGTAATGGGCTCGATCGAAGCGGTTGGAATAAATATTGGATCTGTAAAGTCACATTTCCGTTTTCTTATTCTCTGAATTATTCAGTATCGTGGGATTCTTCGAATACACAAATTGGACTACACATGGCTGTGAAGGTGATCGCGGCAAATTATTTCGAATACCTCTGTCCTTTGTGACAATTTTTTGGGCTGTATACCAACGCCTGAAGCCACAATTGTAACGGCTCTCGGCATATACTTCGATGGAATAAGTGATGCCGGGATCCAGGTTTCGAAAATCAAATTTCCGCGATTCCACTGATGCCACCCCGTGTAATATTTTTTCAGGTGTCGTTATAAATACGCGATACTTGTCCACGTATTCTCGCAGGTGTGGAGGCGTCGGCAACCATCCAATGGTGATCGAATGGAGAGTTGTTGCCTCAATGCAAATGGTTGGACTGTACTCAATGTCTGAAGAACAAAAATGGAGTATTCCGGTGACTGAAACAGTTATGACAAAGTGGCAAAATGAACTTATACAATGGTTGCCGGAGGAACCAATTCTGTGCTTGCAAAATTTAACTTGCAGCTTCACGATACAGCGCGCTGAGAGGTGAACGACACCAAAGTGAAGCAGCGTCTTCCGTGCCAGAGATTAATTCGTTTGGACCTATTCCTGACCGACCAAAATGTTCCTCGTGACGAGAGGTCTCAGTCAATCTAGTCGAGTCAGTGAACGAATAAGTCATTTCACCGAATCAACTAGATTGATTGAGACCTCTCCCCATATCTATAAAGTTATCCAAAAAAATGTTCTTCATTTATCAATAAATATTTTTTGCAACTCAGTGCGCAAAGTTCGACTTTTGATGCCTCTTTTGCGTGCGCAAAGTACCCGTTTCGCGCACTAGTGCGCAAAGTGCTCACTTTGCGCACTGAGTTGCAAAAAGTATTGTACGATACGCGTGCGCGTACGTGATTAGGTTCACACTCGTGTGAAAATCACGTACTTCGCGCACTTGTATCGTAAACTACTATTTCGATGCCCTAGCTGCACCGACGCCCGTGTTTAAGAACTCGGGGTCAAGCTAAATTTGATCGCAAACGGTACGGACAAATTCCCGAGCTGAGTTGGAAAACTCCTCAGAAAACTCCTTTGATGTAATTACGACGTATTTTTAAAGCTGGTACCTTTTTCCCACGTCGTGACCCATTCCGAACGAGCAGTTCCTGAATCTCCTTCCAAATTTCTGATGATGATCTCGATCTGGTAGGCAGTACCACTTTCCAATCCCCGTATTTCATAGTGCTGCTCGATCTCACTTGAATATTCAGGTCTGTACACTCGCTGTTCTTGTGTGCCGTTCTTGATGTACCGGAACAAATACTGTCCTACGCTACTGCCACCCATGTCCACGGTCCAGTTGAAATAAACGCAATCTAGCCCAGTAGCTTTGACGAAATTTATACTGATTTGAGGTGCCACAATAACTTTCAAAAATATATGATCACTCATAATGACTCCGTCGGCAACTGACGTGACGCATGTGTAAATTCCTCCATCCAAACGCCTGACGTTTGCAAAGTGTAGCGTTCGTATTTGGTGAGTTGTGTTGCCGTATTTTAAATATTTTGCGTGAATACGCCAGTCCACTGGAAATGCCTCCCCGTCAACTGTTTCCCGCGACCAGTGTACACTATGTATAGGATATCCTTGCACGTAGCATGACAGAGTTGCAGGCTCGTTTATTCTCACCTGACTATAGCTTGGTTCTGCGACGATTTTACCAGGCTCTGAAAATGAAAAAAGAACAATTTGACGAGTCTTCGTAGTAGGTACATAGGTATAATAACTAATAGGAATTTGTCGTATTATCTACTTCTTCATTGATAACTAATCAAGTCATTTTGGATCAGCTGCCAAAAATCTTGGTCATCACATTCCTCAGCGTATGTTTCAAGTATCTGGATAATTGTGAATTCAATAATGTGCGTACAGTCGGCTGCTTATTTTTTAATCCGACATACTTTTAGCATTAAAGGTTCATTCGCGATTCTTTCAAATCAGATTAAAAATGAGATCAGCCGCATTTTGTCTCGAGTCTATAATGATATTATTCATCATTTACTTAGTCATTTTATATCACTCATGTTACCTGTCACTCGAATGTGGATTTCTTTTTTATTGAGTTCTTCTGCTGCAGTTTTCCTTGCGACGCAGGTGTAATCCCCTCCGTCGTATCTGTTGGGCTTTTGGAAGTTCAGAGTCGTGGTCAAGTTCGAATTGTCAACCGGGTTAGTGAGGTTCGTCTCATTTCTGGTCCACCACACTTGCCCCTGGGCTCCATAGATTTGGCAACTCAGGGAGAACGGGATGCCTGCCACAATACCATAAGGATCTTCCTGACCTATTATCTTTATTTCGAGGCTCAATGATTCTTCAGGGTTTGGGTCTATTTCTTCGATGTATTCTCCGACTGCAAATTATTGGAAGAGGAACTGACAGTGAAAAATCGCACAAAATGAACGAGATTTCATGAAAATTTGTTTCTACAATTTCTCTCAAAGTTTGAAAATCTGAAGTATTGTTATCATGAGTTTCCGGCAAATTAATAACAATTGTCTGCGAGATAGAATTCTGAAGTGACTTAGACACCTGATACATGAACAATGGCGAAACAAGTCAGCAGCAATAATATCTTCATTGTCGGCTCCGGTTGGATTTGTAACATATGGCGTCCTGCTGCGATCCGTAACAGCAATTTTGTCACTTCCAGGCTCACCACACTCTCTCAGCACAGGATATTGGGAGTGCGCAATTTGCCTTGGCAAATGTCGCAAAATACCTTGTCCGCGTTTTTTTAGGCACTATACATATGATACGTTGTTATAAACTGCAACTTTTTGGCAAAACTGCGATGTTGTACACCAGGTCTCAGGTGATGTTCAATTTAGACTAGCTTTCTGAAAAGGACTAGAGACTAACAGCCGCGTGGAAGAACTTCGCTAAGTATTTCAGGTATGTGGGACCAAATCACAAAAAGATATTAGGTGTACTTTTAACCCCGGACTGCAATAAATGACTGGTTTCATACTTGCACTTGAGCCTTTTATACCACTTCTTGTTATCGGGTTCCGACTACGGCATTTCGATTAAATTTAACTGTTCAGACAGTATGCGATTTTTCGCGGTTTCGACATGATAACATGCGAGCCACTGGTTTCTAATTGACTAAGCAATTTGCTCGCAAAGCTTCTGAGAATCATGCTGCTAACTCGCGGTCAAATTGCACACATTTTTAAATCGGGATTACTGAGTGCGATGATCAGCCTCTTCCGATTCATGCGGAGAGGCCAGGAATCTCATGGGCCTCGCGACACAATATCGAATTTTAAACAAGTACGTGACTTGTTTTCTATTCCTGCACCGATTTCTTGCCTCTCGAGGAATATTTGGTAACATTTCGTGCTCATGAATTCTTGTGAAACTGTATTGGAGCGAATAAAACAACACGACATCCAATGTAATGTTTTCAACTAATAGTCTGACGAATACTAATCCTGTGAAAGGATCCCACGTACCGTCGTAATCATATTTCCGATCATCTTCATCGCGCAGTGAGGACAATATGCCCAAAAGAGGAAAGTGAATAACATTGGCATTATCAGCAGACCTTCACTCATAATCTGATTTTCACAAGAAATAACAGGAAAACCACAGCCTATCCCGACTCACAAATAGGAGAGTTCCAGGGGAATCCGAACGGTGCTTAATTAATTTGTTTTTTAAATTTAAATCTTCATTATGTACCACATCCGCCACAATATCCGTCACTCGTAAGAATATGAATTCCATATGAAAAGACTCGTGTTTTCGACTCGTTCTGAAGATAATAAAACTTGCAGAAACCGCAATAGACCTTCGAAATATGGCTAGAGCAACCGTAACTGGACTAAAAAAATAAACGAACAACATAGAGGAAGGAAATCTTGCCAAATGCTCCTGTAATAATTTTCCCACGTATGTACATGTTGCCGAATGATAATGTGTGAGCGTTTATAGGCTTACAGTTAGGTACAATGAAATTAATTCATTTGGATGAAATGCGCAGAATCTGTTAGTAATATAAATGAAAATTTATAAATAGGCATAATGTAAGCGTACTCGATACTGCATGGACAGCAATACATTATTTCATGCCTCGGCATCATTCGGAGCGTTTTTTGCCGGTGTGATAGATATTGTCATAGCTGTTGGCAGAAGAAATTATGCAGGGAAGAATCGCACGTCACAGCATCATAGGAAACGAAGTGGCGGTTGCCAGATACCTACCCAGCTTACTAATCGATATTGATAACACCAAGAATAAGTAGAGGAATCGAGGATTGGCCATAGTTGTCAGTAATAGATGTATTTTCATGTTAAATGACAGATAATTGACACTGTGACGACCTACCTAATCGTCACGATACAACTGGATACGTCACAGCACATGTAAATCTGAGATGCAATCAAAATGGATCGTATCCTACCGAGAGTAGAATAGCGGCTAGAACTTAACTAACCGGTGATTCCGAACATCTTCGAAGAATACCTTTTTCCCCTAGGTGTATAATTATTCAATTAGAAATTATTGTAACTACAATCTATTTCGATGTTCAATAATTATATACACCGTGTTCGCGTGCCGCGAATGATAGTTCATATCGCAAATAAGCATCGCAGATAAGCAAAAACTTCTATGTTATTATATGTTGCTACCAGACATCGAGTTATCGATATCGGTGATATAAATGGAGATGTGTGAATAATAAGAGTCAACGTTGTACCATTTGTCACTGTCAATATCATTGATCCTAAGCCCGCCGGCTGGTTCCAATGATATCCTACCCGTGGCTCTAGAAATGAGCAACAGGTGAGTATAACTAGAGCGTTGATCTTATCGTAAGCAATTCCAGAGTCGGGATTCAATATATTCTGTAATTTTGTATAAGTGGCGAACATATTACGTTGCTGTTGATGTTCATCCCAAAATTTATCGGGCGATAGTATATGGTACGTATTTTTGTGTTATCCACATGTCCTTGGCAATGCGGATGAAAAAGTTCATCCCTCGTCTACAAAGAATTCTCGCCCTCACGGTCAGTGCCTTGCCAATAACAATCTTTGCAGAGATCGTATGATGAATCATTTACCATTAAAACTGAAAAAACTCTTAGCTTCATTTCAAATAAGTCTAGAACTGAAAAATGGTTCCAGAAATAGGATATTTCCGGTTCTCAAATCATAATGATGAAAAAAGCAATTGATTCAATAGTATACGTGAGAATCAGGTGAAACCGAATGGTCCATCCGCCCAGACGGTGAACATTTGGTATTTTTATGGGGATAGCCACTCGTTGCACCGAAAATCCCTAGAGTGATTTTGGCACGCGGTCGATGGAACTCTGCAGCCATTGTTAGTGGAAACCGGCTTACTGTCAATACATCGCGGAAGGTAGATATGTAGATATTTGAAGCAAATAAACTAACATAACCACCCATATCTACCTTCCGCGATGTATTGACAGTCAGCCGGTTTCCAACAACGATGGCTGCAGAGTTCCATCGACCGCGCGCCAAGATCACCCTAGGGATTTTTCAGCGCAACGAGTGATTATCCCCCTAAAAATACCAAATATTCACCGTCTGGGCGGATGGACCATTCGGCTTCACCTGATTCTCACGTATAGTCTAGTCAATGAAGCTTTCAGCGGCTGAGTCATACGGCTATGGCTAAAAATTATACCAATCGATTCGGAATAATATCCCGAATCGCATACCAAAATGTTCAAACATTCTACGACCGGATTGTTAGTTACATTAATTAGAGACTGATAATTATTCTGGGGTAGTTTTTCGTTTCCGTTTTATGTGTCTAGTCGTATTTCCTGATTCGAAATAAGTTCGCCAGAGCTCCCGTTGGGTTAAAATGTACGTATGAATGTGTCCCTTATTTGACGCCAATATTTTGCAAGGCTGGACTGCTTTATCGATTAAAAATTTTCGCGACGAGCAATACACGCAACTCTCTAAATCGATATTCATTTTTATGATTCTGGAAAAGTCACTTACAACTCACAAAATATTGACGAATTCACATGTGCTGCCTCATTGCCCAGAACTTTCTTCGGCAATTTTTCAGGTCGTTTGTCATAAATATTCCAATAATTGTGGGGCAAACGGAATTATGTCAGAAAGCATCAGACGTACGTCGTACCGTCGTAAAAAGCGAGTAGCAGTCGTATACTTAACTAATCGATATTTGCAACAACAGAAATGAATTTACGAGCCAAGAAATGACTGAAATTGTCAGTACCGAGCGGTGAGCGGACCCTCACAGTTGTCCTTTTTGAAACTCGCGTTACACTCTATCAGTACTTCGGCATAAGCAATACTGAGACATAAACCATAAAATGAAGTGGAAATCGAGTTTGCCCAAACTTCCATTGCTGCTGTATTATTTGGCGAAGTTGACTGGACTGGCACCGTTCACCGTTAAGGATAATAAATTTTATACACCGACTCTTCCGGGTAAAATTTACCCGGTCTTCGTCGCTGCCAGTTATTTCCTCTTCGCGTCAATAGCATTTACTCCGGGAATGGAAGAATTTTATGCACAAAAATACTCACTATTTTTACGCATATGGGGTGGCCTCCAATATTTCTTGAGCATTCCGAGTATACTTGGCACCCTCGTCATATTCTTGTTGATGCGTAAGAAGATCGTATGCCTGATGAATGAGCTGTGCACCATCGACAACGGATTGAAGTGTCTGGGCGTCGCTGAGATGGATCATGGAAAAGTTTTTGAAAATATCTTCCTGACTACCGTAATGGCGAACGCCTTCGTCGTTGCGACATTGATCTTGCTAATCTCAATGGAACCTAATTGGAACAACATTATCAGGATTAAATTCTCCATCGACAGTTTGTTCGCTTTCAATACGATCTTAATTTTTGCCCAGATCCTGATCTTCATCAGGAGACGCTTTACTCTAGTGAACGAAAAACTGTACGAGCTGGCGACACCGGCTCGTTTGATCAGATTCCCGCACCATACGCACATCTTCGTCGCGAGCAGAAACAGTAACCGAGGGGCAAATCAGCCAGGTGGTGACCGCGTCTGCTCTAATTTTCAACGCATACGGATCATTGGAACTTTGCACACAGAACTCTCGGATATACTGCATCGGACAACCCGCGTATTCGCCACTCCAATTCTTTTGACCAGCCTTAGATTCTTTATCGACCTCGTGCTATACTTCTATTGGATATATTCCGCGTCTGTAAAGTCGAGTCACTACAAGATCCGCTACATCTCTTGTTCCCTACTTAAGATGTCATTCTTGACTACACAGTTATTCATCATGGCTCGAGCGTCCGAAACGATCTGCAAACAGGTGAGATCCGGCAACGAAATTGATTGCAAAATGATCGGATTTAAATTGCCCGTGACAAAGATGTTGAAAGATCAATTCTGGTTACTCTTGACTTCAGGGAAATGCTACGAAAGCTGTACTGTTCAGAGTGTGGAATCAAGTCAAGCCAGAGAAGCTAACGGACGATGGCGTACATCGGCTGGTAATTATCATCTTCGTTCGACGATTCGCATAAGTTTATTGATTGAGCCTCGCACGAGTCCTCGCATCCGATGTACTTTCAGTCGATGATATCCAAAATGATATCGCTTTTGGGTTCACTAGACACCCGGCTGGGGAGAGTCGGGTAGCCCCGGCCACTCGAGGTTTTTTGGTAATAATCGAAAAGTTCCACGTAGCAGGAAGATAGGTCACAGTAATGGAGGGAGGTGGCCCCGGCCATCAGCAGAATCATGATGTTCCATGCAATCGAAGTATGAACATCTTATCAAAGAACACTCGGCATGAAGAATCATCCTCTTCGCGATGATCAAATTAACATTGAACTCTTTTCTCATTTGGCTACTCTTCTGCTCTGACATTTTCTTCTATTTTCATGTCCTCTGACGCGCCTAGAATACGATTTGAAAATTCAACTGTTTCAGTTTCTCAAGTTTTCTTGTCAACTGCTGCACACAAAATTAGCTGTATCTGCCTTTGGATTCATGGATCTGGGCTACTCCTTCATTTTCAAGGTAAGATTGGTCGGGTGGTTCATCAAACGTATGGATTACTGCACTCGACGGTGGCCCACGCGGGATCTTGTCATAGTGTTCACTCGATATTGCTGTATGATTCGATGATTTTCTTTTCAATTCGTTAATATCGGTGTAGATTGCAGAACAGGCAGAAGAAAGAGCTTTTTCACCAAATTATGAATTGATATTGGAAACGATAAGCCGCGGACATATAGATGGTGGAATTGTCAAGTTACCCAGAGATGCTAAACGCAAATGATCACTCAATGCTGTGTGGTCATGATTGGCGGAAGTAACTATAGTAAAAAATGTATTTGTATGTTGGGTTACAGATATTTGGCACCGTGATAACCTACTTGATCATCGTGATCCAGTTTGACATATCACGAAGAAGTACCCGAGTGCAATTCGAAAATACGTCAACAAATGGGTCGTACCTCGAGAGAGCGAGTCCGCCTTTCGGATGAAATGAATCGACGGACTTCGAACATCTTCCATGATCACATTTCACTCGTTGTTGGACGTACGCGCAATGCAAATTCTATTTCACTATCATAAGTTGTGAAGTTTTGTATATTACATGCACGTATCGATCGTAATTCCGAGAAGGTATGATGCAAATGTGCAGTACTGCACCAACAGCAGTATCACCACATCATTTCCCATTATTTTCTTTCAGCAACTTTTCAGTCATCTTATCCATATTCGAATCTCTCACGCAAACGAAATTAGGCATGATGAGCAGTCCCTCGTTACGATTGAATACTATATCGACAGTTGGTTTGCGACTGACACGATCTTAATTCTAGCCCAATTACTGATCTGCAGCACCAAACCAGAACCAGCTAACCACCTTGGATCTTCCTATCATGCACGGATCTTTGTCGCGAGCAGAAATGATCGCAAGAGAAAAAAAAACAGCTGTAGAGTCTGTAGAGAGAAGGTCTCTGCAGTCATTTTCAACGTATGCAGATCATTGGAACTTTTTATTGGCAATAAAGTAATTTCGGTTTTGTTACGTCAAATAAAACCATAATTTCATAAAAAGAATTAAATTCAATCAATTACATATTTTCCATTTTGTGTGATAACCGTTTGCCATCTTTCTGGCAACTGCATGATTCCGCGCTCGTAGAACTTTTGCTCCTTATCAGCAAAAAACTGAACCAGGTGCGATTTTACGTCATCATCATTAATGCAAGTTTTACCCTTTGAAGAGTCTTGCAAATTTCTGAATGAATGATAATTAGATGGTGCAAGGTCAAGGCTATATGGTGGATGCGACATCAATTCCCAACCAAGCTCCAATAATTTTGCACGAGTTTGCAAAGATCTGTGAGGCCTTGCGTTATCTTGATGGAAGATGATTCCTTTGCAATTTGCTAATTCTGGCCGTTTTTCTTTAATTGCTTTCTTCAGTTTCATTAGTTGTCAAATCCCGATTTGGGAAAAATTGAATATTTTCGGATTTTTCACTGAAATTTCCGGAAAAAATGAAATTCCGCCAACGGGCCTCGGATATTGCCGAATCCCACCTATTCGGTACCCTGACTAAAAATCGAAACGACATGCGGATTGTTTTTGCTCTGGCTCACGGAAAAATCGAAAAATTCGCCTTATTCGCCGTGGTATATCTCGAACAATTGCAATTGACGTGAAATGTCAGAATATTTGGGGTTAGATACGCCGCGGCGATCTCTCGTGTACGAACTTCATATTTCCGACGGTTGGCCGCCCTGAAAAATGACCTGCACTCGAAAGCCTGCGCATGCGCACTTGGAATTCACCTGTCCATCCCTGTTTACCATTACGAATTCACTACATACAGCTCAGCTCAGAACCAATCATCGATATGACCGCTTGGCGTGTTTGATTATGACCGATATGAAGTTGGCCCCACTGTCTTCTGTCTCTTTCTTTTCCTATGTAGCCACGAGGGATAGAAGAGGACAGAAGACTATGGTGCCAACTTCATATCGGTCAAAATCAAACACGCTTGGTGACCATACCGTCCATAATTATATAATATTCGACCCTCAAATCATTATGAAAGAGAATAAGCATGCATAGGTAATATTACAAACATGTCAAAATATGTGTATAGTTTGTATATTAGTAATCGGAATAAACCGTATCTTAAATAATGTTACTCGCAATAAAGATTTGTGTTGAAACCAATTTAAGATATGAGATATCATTGAAACATTGTGAACCCTTGAGATAATTACATAGAATTACATAGAATACAGAATAAAGTGATGCGCTGCGATAGGATGAAAAATGTTATGTCTTCTGCTTCCTTTCAATTCTGGCGGTGTGAGGGAACGATATATTTTGAAACTCATCAGTCCGTGAGCGCAAATATCTCCTCGACTAGTTTATCGGTGCAAAGTGAAACTATAGTTATGGGCAAAAAGTTAACTCCAATCAGGGGAGTTCCCGTCGATTCTCGTAGATTTATCATGAACTGAGGTCTCCCCCCACAATTCGAGTCGGGGAGCTTCTCTAGTCGGCCACTGAAGTTAGTCAGAACTGAAGTAGATAGACAATCTGATGCTGAATAGATACATCCGTTCCGTACTTCCGGTTACACGGACTCGGAAGATTTATTAGAATTAATACCCTATTCCGTGGCTTATTACCGTGTTCCGTTTATCAATCAATTAAATAAATAATTAGAACAAAGTAAGTAAGTCGCCACATTGCTCAGGGTAAAAAAAAGATTGACGTCGACGTTAGGCGTGGTATTTCGGTTCTGAAAATTGCAAGAATTCTTTCGGAACGAGCCGTGGTTTTTCATGAAGTTGCTAAGCCTCTGCGAGATCGGCGAGGCGTTTCAGTCGGTACATTGTCCCATTGCAAGCTCTGAACTGTATTTGCTTGATTCGATTATCTTATGTTAGATACCTGCGAACAACATGTACAGTCGTTTTAAACCCACGAATGTGGGTACCAACTTTTATGCATTTTACTATTTGTTTTCATAGCTGCCTCGTTTTGAAACCATTGTTCACTTATGCAATAATTCCATTCTGCTGGATTATCTAGTTTGAGTTTAGTTCATAGGTAGGTTTTGTGATGTATTCGTATATTCATTGCTTGTATTCGTCAGGTATAGATAGCGCTGGTCTCGCTTCATTTAGCGACATCTGTTAATAGTGTTGTCCCACGTTCTCGCTCTCTTGTGCTCTCTTGTCCCAAATATGTCTGCTGAGTAAGACGTGTGGCAAATTGCTTAATAAAAAATCCGATTAATTATTCATTTAAACAACTGAAAACGTTGCGAATTTGATACCCGCTTGCAATGTCTTGCGAAGCCCGATAGCGTGAGAAAATATTGAAACCTGAGCGATACGTCACTGTTGAGAAATGAAACATCTTGGCATAGTACATGCGTCACAGACCCAGAAGCAGGCATGTTCTTCGATTTCTTTCAATTGAGTGGCGGCGAAGAAAAAAAAAACAAGTTTCGAAATGAAACGGATGATGTCCCTTCAATTTATTTCTGGAAAGGGTTTCACCTCGTTTTCCTCGCAGTATCATTCGCAACCATTTGTACTCAAGTGCCTTCGGTTCCGTGAATTTGAACTACTCGTTAATATTCAAGGTGAGGTTGATCGATCGATTTATCCAACGTGTAAATTGCTGTTGTATACGGTTGCCCACGTCATTTTTCCTGAAGTATTTGTCGTGTCGCGTAATATTTATGAAAAGTTAGTTCAAGTTAAAGTTGGTGCGAAGAGGGTGAGTGACAATGTATGCGTGACACAAAACAGGTGAAGGGTCTTGGATGATTAGCCTTCCGAGAGAAAGAGAAAAAGAGTAGATTTGACCTGACCAGCGACTTGTTCGGACGTGCACACGGAGCTGGGTCGATTGCAACGCGTAGGTTTAGAATAAAAATCGCCTATTGTGATGCTTTTTATTCAAAGAGTCCTTGTATTTATCGTTTACCCTGACGTATATACTCGCTCACCTAGGAACCCACATTGGGAACTATATCCTACACATGGATATTTACATTCAATTGCAGATATTCCGCACCGTGATAACATACATGATAGTCATCATACAAGTCTCCGTATACAACCCTGTTTTTGATGTAGATACCTACACATGCATACATGTTCTGGAGATAAGTCGAGAACTGTGTCATACCGCAACAGCATTTTCGAGAAAATGAATTAAGTGATATTGAACAGGTCTGAAAATTACCTTTGACTCAGACGTGCCAACGTACGAATGCGATTAGAGTATGTAATCTGTTATGATGCGTGTTCTGGGTATTATTTATCGATTATCCACACTGCAAACGAATTAAGGTTCATAAATTAATAATGAAAAATGATCAAAAACAAAACTACTATTAAATTCGGACAATTCAATTGGAGGTTCGTTGCCGGATATGTTTTAGATATCTATTGAGTGAAGGTGCAAACGCAGATGTGGGAAATGAAAAAGCACACCTCGTACGGGTTGTCCATTATTGATTTCGACCCTGCAAACTTGTCCCGAGAATTCCCCTAATTCAGACTAAAAGGATATGCAACAGGTGAATACCATTATATGGGTTGAGCCTATCTTTCAAATTCTCACCTTCCCGCAACGGCTTACAACTGCCAATTGAAAAGTTTGGGACAATAGTTCATTATATTGAAAGTTCTTCGGGACGGTATCATTATTATCGTGCCTACGCAGGACAGACAACCATAGAATCCTAAAAAAATAATGTTCCACAGCCTCGTCATCGGGATGTGTTTTACTTAATTACCCAGCCACATGATTCAATACAACTAAATCATTTATTGAAACAAATTTACCATTTTTTCAATGCAAAAGTGCATTTGTTCCAAACTGTCGCATGAAACGCTCATGTGTTGGCCGAATATAATGGATTCATGCAACAGTTTATCAATTTATATAAACGAATAGTGGTTCGGGATGGAATATATCGGCAAGGTAATAAATTATTGGATTCAAGTGCGAACTAAAATCCTGACCAACTATCGTATCAACTGAACGACACTCTAGCTGTAGCCAAATAATGTTTGGGGGTTGCTGGTTACGCATTTTGGACCTATGGAATGTGAGAAATGATTTGATCAACAAGATTATTTTGATGAAGGTTATCAAGTGATTCTTCAATTCACATCGACAAGTTGTCATAGAAATATACATGATATCTGCACGTCCGCTCTCTTTGCTCGTCACATTCGTTCTGTCCTCTCGTCATCAGGGGGAAAGACGTTCAATCCCGCAACACCGCCTTTGAGAAACACTCGGCCCTGCATTTTCCCACTCACTCACATACTACTCCTGAGTCTATGGTGTTTACAGGTCAGAACTGGCAAGTGTCACTCTCAAATGAGATCTGGCCAGAGTCCAGTGAGACCGATATCGTACTAGCCTATACAATGTAAATTTACGACTTCCTTCCTGAACTGAAAAAGGACCGGTGTCCGTTATCCCTGTTCGGGGTCTTCTCTGGAATGCTAAGCCCTTATTTCCTTAAACCCACTGGGTTCACTGATGCTACAGACATTTCTTTTTCTTCCGTGCACATGACCGATGTTGGTAGTAGGCGACTCGTATGTGTGTGGTAAGTTTAACGATTCTATCTACGAGTGCATGTATACTTTACTGATCGATATATTGGCATCGGAAAAAATACATATTTACGAGGTGAGTATTGCCCATAAACGTCAGTACTGAGCCGTGACTAGACCCTTTCAGTCGTCAGCCTCCAGCCTTGCAGCTTGACGTTGTCGGGCGCTTCGTTTCTGCATGAGTGACGTGAAACATAAGATGAAAAGGAAATCAAGCTTACCCAAATATGCAATGCTGGCGTATTATTTTATAAAATCGACTGGACTGGCACCATTCACCGTGAAGAATAACAGGTTTTATCCACCGACTCTGCTGGGTAAACTTTATCCAGTCTTCGTAGCGACGAGTTATATTCTCTTTGTATCAAGAACATTTATTCGTGAAGCAGAAGCATTGTATGCAGCGAATTATTCACAATTTGTTAAGGTTTGGGGTACAATCCAATTTTTGATGAACATTCCGTGTACAAGTGGGACCATCATCATATTTTTGTCGATGCATAAGAAGATTGTCTACCTGATGAACAAGTTGTGCACCATCAACAGCAAATTCAAGAGTTTGGGGATCGAGGAGGATCATGGAAACTATTTCAAGAACCTCTTCCTGGCCAGTGCAACGGCCCACGCCGTCATCTTTGTAACATGGATAATGCTATTTTGTATGGAATCTGAATGGGACATCTTTGCTGGTATAAAACACTATACCGAGAGCTGTTTTGCTACTAATATGATTCTAATTTTCGCCCACATAATGATCTACATCGAGAAGTGTTTTACTTTGGTGAACGAGGGACTGAACGACCTGGTGACACCAGCTGCCTACCGTAGGTGTCCCTATCGTGCGCGAATTTTTGTCGTGAGCCTAAACAACCGTCGGGAAGAGGATCAACCGGAAAGCGAAGGTCCCAGCACACATTTTCAACGTATACGGATCATCGGAACCTTGCATATGGAACTCTCTGATCTGCTACATCTGACAACCCATCTATTCACCGGTCCAATCGTTTTGCATAGCCTTCGATACTTTGCCGACGGCATGCTATTCTCCTACTGGTTATGTCTCGAGCTTCGAAACTCAGGGGAAACCAAGATTGTTCTCGTTTGCTGTTACGTGCTCAAGATCGTATTAATAAGCGTACAGTTATTTATCATAGCTCACGCATCCCAAAGGTTCTGCGAACAGGTAAGATCCGACAACGACGCTAATGCAATAACGATCGCCAGATGTTCATCATAAACCGCATTTATCAACCGGTCGAATTAATTACCGAATGATTAACTTGACCTTCTGGATGACTTAGATGTTTGAAGATCGATTCTGGTTACTCTTTTCTTTTAGGGAAATGCCACGAAAGCTGTACTGTTCAAAGTATGGACGAAGTTGACGACGGGGGCACTAACGGACGAGAGCGTAGATCGGACGGTAATTATTATCTCCCTCTGACGATTTGCAAAAGTCTACCGATCGCGACTCAAAGTATACGCATTCAATGTGCTCTCGGGCAAAGATATTCGAAATGATATTTTTTCTGTGCACACTTTACGTCTATTGATTGGAAATTGGGTAGGCTCCGCGCATTTACACGTCTATCGATTACAATATCATTATCAGCCCATCGGTACACACAATACGGAAAAATTAGATTTGGAATTGGTCGAGTACCCAGAAAGTTGAGTGATACAAGGTCGCGTCAGTAGATTCACATATATTCAGGGAAGCTTCCGTAGCATCATTGCGATTGCATTGCCAATTTGTTCCTCTATCGACGACCAACGCTCCACAAAGTCGGTTCGGTACCGATTGGAGATTTCCATCATGGAAAGCATACCTACACATTTTTCCACGTTTTTGGCAAAAACTTTTCTATGATGTGCAGCTTTTTTTGAGCGAAACTCTGTACAATCGATTGAGGCACAGAATACAATGTGCGACGTTTATTTTTGCAGTTTCTCAAGTTCTCCAATCAACTGCTACACACAAGAGTAGCTGTATCTGCCTACGGATTCCTGGGCTTGGGCTATCCTTTCATAATCAAGGTGAGACTGATCGGTTGGTTTGTCAAACGTATAAACTGGTACACTCGACGGTTGCCCACGAGAACTTGATCATATTTCTGCTCGTTATTGATGAATTATTCGAGCAATCTGCAGAAAGGACTATAGAATGTTCGTATCGAATGTAGATTACAGGACGGACAGTGTGGGAATGATTGGAGGATGAGCGAGAAATAAAAGTCCCTTGCGTGAATAACTAATGGATTTTCAAACGGTAAGACACGGGAAAGAAGACGGTTGATAAAGTGACCTGGTGAATAGTAAACTCGAGTCGTCATTGATTGCGATATGGTCGACATTCGTGAAAGTAATTTCCGTCAAAAATGTATTCATATGTTGAATTACAGATATTTGGTATGGCTATTACCTATTTGATCGTCGCGATACAGTTTGAGACATCAGGAACGAGTCCCTGACTGCAATTCGAGAATACATCGAGAAATGGGTTTTACCGAAGAGAGTGAAACATCATTTTGGAAGAGATGAAACGACGGCCTTCGAGCACCTTTGTAGATTACCTTCTAGTTATTGTTGGACGTGAGTTCCATTCTATCATTGATTCTATGCACGATGTTCGTATGCTCTGAATAACAGTTTATAAATTACGAATCACGGATATCCAAAAACCAAACCACTTATATATTTGTGTGTGAAATATAAAAATTAACGTCGTACGAGTTGTTAATCATTAAATCTGATCCCCCAAATTCCTTCCTCACGATGCCTTCAACTCGACCTGACGGCTAGCAGCAACAAGTCGGTACTATAGTCTAGACTGCCCCTAGCGTTTAATGTTTCAGCGTCACGATCTAACGTATTCGCCGACTTGCAAGAAATCGCCACATCGACCAGAGTAATGAAACGATCACTGTTCAAGTTAGGGACAAATGGCGATATCTGGAAATTCGAAGACACTTTCAGAAATGAATAGTAGTGGCTTTTATAGTTGCTATACATGGCGAGATCAGACGATGCATCGGGCATGGTAAATTCTCTACCTACTAGCTCTCTAGTTTCCGTTTCATGTCTCTAGTTTTATTTCCTCATTCGGAATAAGTTCATCAGAGCTCCTGTCGCGTTGAAATGCACTTATCCGCGTGAAAATCTGAGAACGATAGAACACAGAAGTACACCGAACTGCACGTAAAAATGATGTAAAAGATAACTTCTATTCATTGCGTAACCGAAATTCCGATTCATTTTATCGGTACATATCCACATTTATATCAATTTACACAAAATTATCAACCTTACCGCATTCGATTGACGCAAGCATGATCCAGAATCACCACTCCACAGACTATTACCCCTAGCTACCATAGTTTTCGAAATATTTGGATTTCCAGACGCGTTGAAGTTAAGCTACGGACAAAAGTACGCCGAACATACGTTTTTTAACCTATGACCAGTATATCTCCGCCTCGGAATTTTCGACAGCAATATGCGTGCGAAAATATTTTACACGATGTTCTAGGATTTTTCCTAGGAGAGCTATCGAACTTCGAACCCAGGTTCCTCGACTTTACGGTTCGATAGTAATCGTCTTCGTACCCGCAACGCTGGATTTCACGACTCGCGTCCTTAGGCACTTTGAGAACATCGTATCGCCCGTTTAATGTCACAAGGTGGTAAGCGAATGTATTCTGTTTGTACTCATGCAGACAACAAATAAAAATCTGTTGAGCAACACTGAAATTCGATCATTTATTAGTCAAGGGCGCATATGGTGTCCGTGAGTAGTGACAAGTTCCATATTCGGGCTTCAAGCTCGGCTTATTGTGGAACGCTAATAACAGTTCGAATGACAGGTATTCGCTACCTAGTTTTGGAATAAGTTCAAAACAGTTTCTGTCCCAACCTTGAAATAGTCAAATGAACGTTCATCTGTCTGAAGCCAATATTCGACACAGCTGGTCCGATGTGTATTGAGTGACAATTTTCGTTATAGAAATATGCACACAACTTTGCGAATCAATACTTCACTTAGCGCAATATTCGGTTATTGAATTTCTTTATTGATAAATGTAATTCTTACTCGCACTTGTATCACAAAGTACTATATCGCAAATTCAAACGCTGGCACATTTTTCGTAATGTTACGTAAAGTAATAATAAATATGAGAATTATCGATTGACACGACTGAGCTAGTTTTTGTTTATGTTAAAAATCGTGTGTTAATCGATACTTTCCTTCGTATTGCGGTGAAGTCATAAAATCTCGTAATTGTAGGTGATGCGAGCGACCATGAACCTCATGTACGAAGCTATGCCAATATTTAGCCGATGTACCTTGCGGACAATCTCAACGATCGTATTTCGTTATGTATTTCAGGGGATTAGAGAAATATGTTCTGTTTTAGATGACACACAAAGACAAGGAGTAATGTTCCTTGTAAAATCGTTATTTTATTGAGTTTCCGCGCAATGGGTATGTTATGGGATGGCAGCTGAAATAGCTTTTGCCAATTTTCAGACTTCTCATTATTTTTCATTAATATCCCGAATGGAACTGTTATTACATTTCAAATAAATATTTGAATATTAGCTACTTATTCTTGAACCTATTTAGTTATGCCATTGACACGTGATGAAAAAATCCAAAAGACAATCGCCGAATACCTTTGCAACTTATCTCTTACTTATTTCTAAACAAGCGTACCTCAAGATGCAATTTATCGTGGTAATTTAATGCAAGTTCCGTATCGTACACGTATACAAACACCCTACCAACAATTCAGTTTTCGTTATTTTTCGGACCAATTTCTCAAGTATAACGAATATTTCAAAATTTTCGGGCAAACTAAATTATGTCAGAAAGTACACGTAGTACCCCAACGAGGTTGATTCCGATACGATTACGATTTGGACAACTCCCGAAACAGCCAATCAGTACTCTGGACAACAACGATTCCTGCGCGCCAATTGGTTGTTTCGGGAGTTGTCCAAATCGTAGGTATCGGAATCAACCCCGTTGGGTGTACATCGTTCAGAAGGAATGGTTGTCGCCATATACTTTACTAATCGATGTTAGCAACAACAAGACTGAGTTTATGAGTTGATGATTCGGTATATCAATTGTCAGTACCTACCAAGCCGTCAGTAGACCTCTTTAGTTCTCCATCTCCAGAGTTGGGATTCTACAGTTTCGGGTATTTAGTATCAGTATAGCCGACATAAAGTATAAAATGATGCGGAACTTTAGCCCATCCGATTCTTTGGAAAAATGATACAGTAGCATTGGTGCTAGTGTATTATTATGAGAAATTGATTGGTTGATCACTAGTTGACAACAAGTTAGATCGAAGTTACCGTGCGCCACGATAGATTCAATCTATCTTTCTGTGACGTAGATTTGGTAGATAAAATCTATGGTTATACTATTTTTTACAGGGTAACGCTATGAAAACGTTGATGTTCAGAGTGCTGGTGGTCCGAAACGTCCAGGAGCTTTTATGACTTTTCTGCAAAAATCATGGAAATGAATACCGATTTACGGAGTTGCGTGTATTTCTCGTCAGGGAAATTTACATTCAATGAAGCAGTCTGGCTCTGAAAAATATCAGCGACACATTGATAAGTGCATTTTAACGCAACAGGAGCTCTTGTGAATTTATTCCGGGATAGGAAATAAAACTAGAGACGTAGAACGAAAACGGGAGAGCTATATCAGAGGGAGAATTCACGAGCTCCAATGCTGCAATGCATTGTCTGAACTCGCTACGTACAGCCACTATAAAAGCCACGATTATTCACTCCTGAAAGTTTCTTCGAATTTTCAGATATTGCGATTTGTGCTTAACTGAAACGATAATCGTTTCGTTACTTGGGTCCTTGTGGCAATTTCTTCCAAGTCAGCGGAAACATAGGATCGTGACTCTGGAACATTGTTCGCTCGGTACAGCCTAGACTATGGCACTGACTTGTTGCTACAATCCGTCAGGCCTGGTCAAGGGAATTGTGGGGAAGAAATCCGGGGGGTCAGATTGAATGATTGACAACTCGTACGACGTTAATTTTTATATTTCACACACAAATATACCGAGAGGAAATCTTGAAAGTATACAGTCGACTGCGCATGCGCCAAATAATTGAATTTTATTGGTCGGTGAAATCGTCCCGCGCTGATATTTCAACCTAAGAGGCATGGGTGCCAACTTGCAAGAAATGAAGCGAGAGCTGTCGAACTCTCGCGCATGAAGTACTCAATCGAGGTTATGTTGTTTTTTATTTTAATTTAATTTCTACCGTATCAAATTAACACGACTGAATAAACTGTTCCCACCTAGCTGCTTCGTTTCTTCCAAGCACCCATCATTTACAGTTAGACCTCTAGTTTTTAATTGTAATTGGAAAAAAACAAATCCTTTATAACTAAACCAATACCATCGAATCGAAAGAAGCAATCGGCTGTTCGGAATAAATGTCGACGGCTCTTTCATAGCATCAGGTTTCAATCTCAACAATAAAAGCTTTCCAAGTCTTTCTGAATCACTACCGCAATTCATTGAGATGCTAACCTCAAAAGTTCGTACCAATTACATCGGCGCCAAAAACAAAATTTGACAGCTGAAACTCGGGATGGCCAGCCTGCTTCAGCAGACGACAAAACTCGCGCATGCGCAGTCGACTGTATACTTTCAAGATTTCCTCTCGGTATAAGTGCTTTGGTTTTTGGTTATCCGTGATTCATAATTTCTAAGCTGTTGTTCACAACATACGGACATCGTGCATAGAATCAATACTAGAATGGAACTCACACCACAACAGATTCTCACGTCCAACAATAACTAGAAGGTAATCTACAAAGGTGCTCGAAGTCCTTCACAGTCCTTTCACTCTCTTCTGTATAACCCATTTCTCGACGTATTCTCGAATTGCAGTCAGGGACTCGTTCCTGAAGTCTCAAACTGTATCGCGATGATCAAATAGGTAATAGCCATACCAAATATCTGTAATTTAACATATGAATACATTTTGGAGCGAAATTACTTTCGCGAATGTCGACCATATCGCAATCAATGACGACTCGAGTTCACTATCCACCAGGTCACTTTACAATTTTCCCGTGTATTACCGTTTGAAAATCCATTAGTTATTCAAGCAAGGAACTCTCTATTTCTCGCACATCTGACAATCATTCCCACACTGTCCGTTCTGTAATCTACATTCGATGCGAACATTTTATCGCCCTTTCTGCAGATTGCTCGAATAATACATCAATAACGAGCGGAAATACGATCAAGTTCTCGTGGGTAACCGTTGAGTATACCAGTTCATACGTTTGACAAACCTATCAATTAGTCTCACCTTAAATACGAAAGAGTAGCCCAAATCCAGGAATCCGTAGGCAGATACAGCTACTCTTGTGTGTATCAGTTGATTGGAGAACATGAGAAACTGCAAAAATAAACGTCGCACATTGTATTCTGTGCCTCAATCGATTGTACAGAGTTTCGCTTAAAAAAAGCTGCACATCATAGAAAATTTTTTGCTAAAAACGTGGAAAAATGTGTAGGTATGCTTTTTATGATGGAAATTTCCAATCGGTACCGCGCCGACTTTGTGGAGTGTTGGTTGTCGATAGACGAACACATTGGCAGTGCAATCGCAATGATGCTACGGAAGCTTCCCTAAATTTATGTGAATCTCCCGACGCGACCTTGTATCACTCAACTTTCTGGATACTCGACCAATTCCAATTCTAATTTTTCCGTACTGAGGAATAGGTAAGATTGACAGGTGTCACGCAATGTATGTACCGATGGGCTGATAATGATATTGTAATCTATAGACGTGTAAACGCGCGGAGCCTACCCAATTTCCGATCGATAGACGTAGTACAGTGTGCACAGAAAAAATATCATTTCGAATATCATTGCCCGAGAGCACATTGAATGCGTATACTTCGAGTCGCGATCGACAAACTTTTGCAAATCGTCAGAGGGAGATGATAATTACCATCCGATCTACGCCCTGGTCTGTTAGTGCCCCCGTCGTCAACTTCGTCCATACTTTGAACAATACAGCTTTCGTGGCATTTCCCTAGAGAAAAGAGTAACCAGAATCGATCTTCAAACATCCAAGTCATGAAGAAGGTTAAGTTAATCATTCGGCAATTAATTCGGCCGGTTAATAAATACGGTTTATGATGAACATCTAGAGATCGTTATTGCAATGGCGTTGTTGTCGGATCTTACCTGTTCGCAGATTCTTTGGGATACGTGAGCTATGATAAATAACTGTACGCTTAATAATCCGATCTTGAGCACGTAACAGAAAACGAGAACAGTCTTGGGTTCCCCTGAGTTTCGAATCTCGAGATATAACCAGTAGGAGTATAGCACGCCCACGACACAGAATTGAAGGCTATGCAAAACGATTGGTGCGGCGAACAGATGAGTTGTCAGATGTAGCAGATCAGAGAGTTCCATATGCAAGGTGCCGATGATCCTAATACGTTGCGAATTTATCCAAGGACTTTCGCTTCCGGGTTGATTCTCTTCCCGACGATTGTTCAGGCTCACGACAAAGATCCGCGCACGATAGGGAGATCTACGGTGGGTAGCTGGTCTCACCAGGTCGTTCAGTCCCTCGTTCACCAAAGTAAAACGGTTCTTGATGTAGATCATTGTGTGTGCGAAAATTAAAATCATATTAGTAGCAGAACAGAATTCGCCATAGTATTTGAACCGATAGAAGATGTCCGTTTCAGAATCCATGAAAAATAGTATCAGCCATGTTGCAAAGATGACGGCGTGGGCCGTTGCACTGACCAGAGAGAGATTCTTGAAATATTTTCCATGATCCTCCTCGATCCCCAAACTCTTGAATTTGCTGTTGATGGTGCACAACTTATTCATTACGTAAACAATCTTTCTATGCATCGACAAAAATATGATGATGGTACCACTTGTACACGGAATGCTCATGAAAAATCGGATTATACACCAAACATTCAAAAATTGTGAATGAGTTGCATAAAATGCATGAAATGATTCTGCGTTACGAATAAATGTTATTGATACAAAGACAATATAACTCGTCGCGACGAAGACTGGATAAAGTTTACCCAGCAGAGTCGGTGGGTGAAATCTGTTATTCTTTACCTCGAATGGTGCCAATCCAGCCGATTTCATCAAATAATACAACAGCAATGTATATTGGGTTAAGCTCAATTTCCACTCCATTTTATGTTTCACGTCGCTGATGCACAAGCGAAATGCCCAGTAACGTCAAGCTGCAAGGTTGGAGCCTGGCGACTGGAAGGGTCTGGTCACGGCTCAATACTGACATATATGGGTAATACTCACCTCGTAAATAGACATTTTTTCTGATGCCAATATATC
Source organism: Tenthredo distinguenda (assembly GCA_947538915.1). Lineage (NCBI taxonomy): Eukaryota > Metazoa > Arthropoda > Insecta > Hymenoptera > Tenthredinidae > Tenthredo > Tenthredo distinguenda. The sequence continues at coordinate 30,099,915 of OX384531.1, forward strand.
GATCAGTAAAGTATACATGCACTGGGAAATAGAATCGTTAAACTTACCACAAACATACGAGTTGCCTGCTACTACCAACATCGGTCACGTCCACAGAAGAAAAACAAAAAAAGGCTGTAGTATCAGTGAACCCAGTGGGTGTGAGAAAATAAGGACTTAGCATTCGAGAGAAGACCCCAAAAAGTGATAACGGACACCGGTCCCTTTTCAGTTCAGGAAGGAAATCGTAAATTCACATTGTATTATAGGCTAGTACGATATCCGTCTCACTGGAGGCTGGCCAGATCTCGTTTGAGAGTGACATCTGCCAGTTCTGACCTGTCAACACCATTCGGGTCCAAAAACATCGGAAATGTAAAAAAGTCCGTCAAGTACCCGAATTATCTTACAATGAAAATTCACGACAAACCTATCGCCAGTCTCTGGCATGATATTAGGAAAGCCTGCAAATCACTACAATTTCCCCGCTAGTATACGTCGTGAAATTGGACCTCGCTGTTTCATGCAGTGATATCCAAACATCATTTCAAGAGTTACGTACCTGGCGGGCACATTTTTCTCTTTTTCGACCTATACCATTTTACCATTCCTTAATACATCATCTATTTTACACCGTGGTAGCCTCCGCCATCGTCATGATATAAATTGAGACATCACACCTTCAGGTATGAAATAATCCAAAGATGCTGCGAGAAATGGGTTGTACCGCACGAGAGTAGATCAGCATTTCAAACGAAATGAAACGAGTGACTTTGAACACCTTTGAAGATTACCATCTACCTTGAGCCACATTGAATTCAAATTGATTTTACAATATTATTACCGTGATGTGACTTCAATTTTATTTATCAACTTTTAACACTGCGTTGTCAATGATAGTTCCCACAAATTGATAATCTGAGATGGGCAAAAAGAAACTTAGTAATAGCGTTGAGAATCCTAATAAAATAGGTCCATTTGCGGAGTGATTATTTGAACGTACATGTGTGAAATATGAAATTAAAATTGTATACGATTTGACAATTATTCATTCTTACCCTGTAGACTCGTGCTGTTTACTGATCCTACGGCTTATCTCCTCACGTGGAATCGTCAATTCTCCGAAACTACGCAATCAATCGCGATGAAAGTTCGGGGAATTACGCAGTTCTTCGTTAAAAAGTGACTGATCATTTTACTTTTTCAAAATTTGACAAAAATTAATAATTAAATCACATGATTTTGGTGGTCGATAACTCAATCCGCAAAAATTTTTGTCAAATTTTGAAAAAGTGAGATAATCAGCCACATTTTGCCAAAAAACTGCGTAATTCCCCAGAGTTTCATTGCGATTGATTGCGTAGTTTCGGAGAATTGCGTTTTCGACGCTTCGACAAACGGTTCATGTCATCTTAATATGAGATGATCAACAGGTAAGTCATCCATTCCGTACGCCATTATTGTGTAAAGTGTCCGCAGCGCCCTCCCGATGCGCAGGAGTCGAGGCCCGAAAATTGTTGGAACGCTACTTTGACTAGAAATGACATGAGGTCGGAGTCTACAAAAAGGCGATTTTGGAACCAAAATGTCTCATCCGCTAGTAGTTACGACCATCTGCCGTTCACTGATTGACTATCAAATTTCAATATTTCGCAACATATTTTCGTATGTTGTCCGCATGACCGCGAGAGCAATACTTTTGCTCAGAACCTTGTAGCATTAGACGGACGATATGATGTCCTAAAAATGCCTAGGAGCGCGAGTCGTAAGATCCGGTTCTGGCGGTCCGAAACGTCTAGGAGTTTTTATGACTTTCCCAGAATCATGAAAGTACATTCGTGAATGAAACACAAGAAATTTACATTCAATAAAGCAGTCTGGCTCTGTAAAATATAAGCGTCAGATAGCGACACATTAATGAGTGCATTTCAACGCAACAGGAGCTCTTGTGAACTTATTCCGGGATAGGAAATGAAACTAGAGACGTAGAACGAAAACGGGAGAGCTATATCAGAGGGAGGATTCACGAGCTCCAATGCTGCAATGCGTTGTCTGAACTCGCCACGTATAGCCACTATAAAAGCCACTATTATTTACTCCTGAAAGTGTCTTCGAATTTCCAGATATTGCGATTTTTGCCTAACTGAAACAATAATCGTTTCATTAGTCTGGCCCATGTGGTGATTTCTTCAAAGTCAGCGGGAACATGAGATCGTGACTCTGAAACATTGTTCGCTCGGGATAGCCTAGACTATGGCACTGACTTGTTGCTACTATCCGTCAGGCCTGGTCAAGGGAATTGTGGGGAAGATATTCGGGGGGTCAGATTGAATGATTGACAACTTGTACGACGTTGATTTTTATATTTCACACACAAATATATAAGTGGTTTGGTTTTTGGTTATCCGTGATTCATAATTCCTAAGCTGTTGTTCACAACATACGGACATCGTGCATAGAATCAATGATAGAATGGAACTCACGTCCAACAATAACTAGAAGATAATCTACAAAGGTGCTCGAAGTCCGTCGTTTCATCTCTTCCAAAATGCGAGTTCACTCTCTTCGGTATAACCCATTTCTCGACGTATTCTCGAATCGCAGTCAGGGACTCGTTCCTGATGTCTCAAACTGTATCGCGATGATCAAATACGTAATAGCCATACCAAATATCTGTAATTCAACATATGAATACATTTTGGAGCGAAATTACTTTCGCGAATGTCGACCATATCGCAATCTATGGCGACGCGAGTTTACAATATCAACCGTCTCCTTTCCCGTGTCTTACCGTTTGAAAATCCATTAGTTATTCACGCAAGGGACTCTCTACTACTCACACATCTGCCAATCATTCCCACACTCTCCGTTCTGTAATCTACATTCGATACGTACATTCTATCGTCCTTTCTGCAGCTTGCTCGAATAACACATCAATAACGAGCGGAAATACGATCAAGTTCTCGTGGGCAACCGTCGATTGTACCAGCTTATACGTTTGACAAACCAACCAATCGGTCTCACCTTGATTATGAAAGGATAGCCCAAGTCCAGGAATCCGTAAGCAGATACAGCTACTCTTGTGTGTAGCAGTTGATTGGAGAACTTGAGAAACTGCAAAAATAAACGTCGCACATTGTATTCTGTGCCTCAATCGATTGTACAGAGTTTCGCTCAAAAAAAGCTGCACATCATAGAAAATTTTTTGCTAAAAACGTGGACAAATGTGTAGGTATGATTTTCGTGATGGAAATTTCCAATCGGTACCGAACCGACTTTGTGGAGTGTTGGTTGTCGATAGAGGAACACATTGGCAATGCAATCGCAATGATGCTACGGAAGCTTCCCTGAATATATGTGAATCTCCCGACGCGATCTTGTATCACTCAACTTTCCGTATACTCGACCAATTCCAATTCTAATTTTTCCCTATTGAGAAATAGGTAATATTGACAGGTGCCACGCAATGTGTGTACCGATCCGCTGATAATGATATTGTAATCGATTGACGTGTAAACGCGAGGATCCTACCCAATTTCCAATCAATAGACGTGAAGTGTGCACAGAACAAATATTATTCCAAATATCATTGCCCGAGAGCACATGAAATGCGTATACTTCGAGTCGCGATCGACAAACTTTTGCAAATCGTCAGAGGGAGATGATAATTACCATCCGATCTACGCTCTCGTCCGTTAATGCCCCCGCCGTCAACTTCGTCCATACTTTGAACAGTACAGCTTTCGTGGCATTTCCCTAGAGAAAAGAGTAACCAGAATCGATCTTCAAACATCCAAGTCATGAAGAAGGTCAAGTTAATCATTCGGCAATTAATTCGGCCGGTTAATAAATACGGTTTATGATGAACATCTAGAGATCCTTATTGCAATAGCGTCGTTGTCGGATCTTACCTGTTCGCAGAATCTTTGGGATGCGTGAGCTATGATAAATAACTGTACGCTTAATAATCCGATCTTGAGCACGTAACAGCAAACGAGAACAATCTTGGTTTCCCCTGAGTTTCGAAGCTCGAGACATAACCAGTAGGAGAATAGCATGCCGTCGGCAAAGTATCGAAGGCTATGCAAAACGATTGGACCGGCGAACAGATGGGTTGTCAGATGAAGCAGATCAGAGAGTTCCATATGCAAGGTGCCGATGATCCGTATACGTTGAAAATGTGTGCGGGGACCTTCGCTTCCCGGTTGATCCTCTTCCCTACGGTTGTTTCGGCTCATGACAAAGATTCGCGCACGATCGGGAGACTTACGGTGGGCAGCTGGTGTCACCAGGTCGTACAGTCCCTCGTTCACCAAAGTAAAACACTTCTCGACGTAGATCATTATGTGGGCGAAAATTAGAATCATATTAGTAGCAAAACAGCTCTCGATATAGTGTTTTATACCAATCAAGATGTCCCATTCAGATTCCATAAAAAATAGCATTATCCATGTTACAAAGATGACGCCGTGGGCCGTTGTACTGGCCAGGAAGAGGTTCTTAAAATAGTTTCCATGATCCTCCTGTATTCCCAAACTCTTGAATTTGCTGTTGATGGTGCACAACTTATTCATCAGGTAGACAATCTTCTTATGCATCGACAAAAATATGATGATGGTCCCACTTATACATGGAAGGCTCATGAAAAATTGGATTGGACCCCAAACCTTCACAAATTGTGAATCATTCGCTGCATAAAATGATTCTGCCACGCGAATAGATGTTATTGATAGAAAGAGAATATAACTCGTCGCGACGAAGACTGGATAAAGTTTACCCAGCAGAGTCGGTGGGTGGAATCTGTTATTCTTCACGGTGAATGGTGCCAGTCCAGTCGATTTCATAAAATAATACGCCAGCATTGTATATTTGGGTAAGCTTGATTTCCACTTCATTTTATGTTTCACGTCAGTGATGCAGAAACGAAGCGCCCGGCCACGTCAAGCTGCAAGGTTGGGTGATGACGACTGGAAGGGTCTGGTCACGGCTCAGTACTGACATTCATGGGTAATACCCACCTCGTAAATACATATTTCTTCTGATTCCAATATATCGATCAGTAGAGTATACATGCACTGGGAAATAGAATCGTTAAACTTACCACAAACATACGAGTCGCCTACTACCAACATCGGTCACGTGCACGGAAGAAAAAAAAATGTCTGTAGTATCGGTGAACCCAGTGGGTGTAAGAAAATAAGGACTTAGCATTTGAGAGAAGACCCCGAAAAGGGATAACGGACACCGGTCCTTTTTCAGTTCAGGAAGGAAGTCGTGAATTTACATTGTATAAGCCGGTACGATATCGGTCTCACTGAAGGCTGGCCAGATCTCATTTGAGAGTGACATTTGCCAGTTCTGACCTCTAAACACCATAGACTTAGAAGTAGTATTTGTTCTATTACACGGCGTGAGTGGAAAAATGCAGGGCCGAGTGTTTCTCAAACGCGGTGTTGCGGGATCGGACATCTCTCCCCCGATGACGAGAGGACAGGAAGAATGTGACGAGCAAAGCGAGCAGACGTGGAGATATTACATTTCCATGAAACTTGTCGATTTGAATCAAAGAACCACTTGATAACTTTCACCAAAATAATCCTGTTGATCAAATCATTTCCCAGATCCCATGGGTCCAAAATGCCTAACTATCAACCCCCAAACATCACTTGGTTACAGCTAGAGTGTCGTTCAGTCGATACGATAGTTGGTCAGGATTTTAGTTCATACTTGAATCCAATAATTTATTACCTTGCCGATATATTCCATCCCGAACCACTATTCGTTTATATAAATTGATAAACTGTTGCATGAATCCATTATATTCGGCCAACATACGAGCGTTTTATGCGACAGTTTGGAACAAATGCACTTTTGCATTGAAAAAATGGTAAATTTGTTTCAATAAATGATTTAGTTGTATTGAATGATGTGGCTGGGTAATTAAGTAAAGCACATCCCGATGACGAGGCTGTGGACCATTATTTTTTTAGGATTCTATGGTTGTTTGTCCTGCGTAGGCACAATATCAATGATACTGTCCCGAAGAACTTTCAATATAATGAACCATTGTCCCAAATCTCTCAATTGGCAATTTTAAACCGTTGCAAAAAGGTGAGAAATTGATAGACAGGCTAAACCCATAGAATGGTATTTATCTTTTGCATATCCTTTTAGCCGGAATTGGTGGAATTCTCGGGGCAAGTCTGCAGGGTCGAAATCAATAATGGACAACCCGTACGAGGCGGACTTTTTATTTCCCACATCTGCGTGTGCACCCTGACTCAATAGATATCTAAAACAGATCCGGCAACGAACCTTCAATTGAAGTGTCCGAATTTAATACTAGTTTTGTTTTTGATCATCTTTCATTATTAATTTATGAACCTTCGCGTGCAGTGTGGATAATCGATAAATAATACCCAGAACACGCATCATAACAGATTACATACTCTATTCGAATTCGCGCGTTGGCACGTCTGAGTCAAAGGTAAACTTCAGACTTTTTCAATATCACCCAATCCATTTTCTCGAAAATGCTGTTGCGGTATGACACAGTTCTCGATGCAAAAACAGGGTTGTTATACGGAAACTTGTATGATGACGATCAAGTATGTTATCACGGTGCAGAATATCTGCAATAGAATATAAATATCCATATGTAGGATATAGTTCCTAATGTGGGTTCCGAGGTAGGCGAGGATGTCAGGGTGAACGATAATGTATTTATCTTTGAATAAAAATATTACGCCTGATGTCATTGTCAATGATTTTTTCACCGTGGGCAATGTGGCGACTTACTTTCTCTGAGAGATTACATTGGGTCCGGACTCTGCAGCTTTGTTCTAATGAATTACAACAGATTGTACAGTGAAATGAAATTCACTAACTAGAAGGTAATCTTCGGAGGTGTCCGAAATCACCATTTTCACTTTCTCTAAGATGCCATTCCACTCTCGTGCGCTATCACTTCCTTCTTGATGCATTTTTCAATTACACTAGGGACAGGTCTTTATTGGCTCAATTTGTATCATGACGATCGAGTAGATTATCGCGGTGCAGAATATCTCTAATACAATGCAGCGAATTATTTCTATCGCATGCGGTGTTCCGCGCCGTACTTTCAATACGGATCTCCAGCCTGTGTCTAACTGAATTTTCACCAGGGGTGTTAGGACTGCGATGAAATTCCTTGCAGGCAACTGTCAAGAGCAATAACTTACACGTTGTCTCACCTCGAACATAAACGAGTAGTCCAGGTTCGTGAGTTCAAAAAAGATACAGTGACCGGTTTGTGTAGCTGTCGATCGGAAAACTTGAGAAACTGCGACATTTAATTTCACACATCGTATTCTGGGCATCAATCAAGTGTATAAATTTGGTCTAATAAATACCGCGCATTATCGAGACTTTTCTCATCAATGCAGCCACCCATTCGCATGAAAATCGTCGCTTCTTTCAAAAGCATGTATGAAGAATAGGAATCGACCGGCAGAGTAATATATTTATACATTTATTCCTTAGGATCATAGTTTCCAATTAATACTGGACCGAATTCGTAAAGTATATTGGTTGTAAATATAGGGACGCCAACCTTTCAGGTACCTCCGAACCTTTCAGGTAGGTAACCTATTCCAATCGAATTCGTGCAGTACGGTTTATGAATTTACAATATTGGCAGGTGCCACACAATGTGTAGAATGATTCACTGATAACGATATGGCAATCGATCACCTATAATCGCCAAGAACCTTTGCGATCAACAATCGATGCATATATAACGACACGAGCAACACTTGTTGTCCGAAATCGTCCTGTAATGCACAATCAAGTCAGAAATACGAGCTGTCGCACCAGAGACGTAAGAATAAATGACGGAATTGTAACTTCTCGTGACGCGTATAGTCTGTATCGCCAATTCAAACGCTGGCATATTATTCGTATTGTTACAACATATATTAATGAATATTAGAATTATCGAACGAAACGAGCGAGGTAGTTTTCACGAATGTTAAAAATAGTTGGTAAATCGATACTTTTCTTCGTATTACCGTAAAGTCATAAAATCTGGTAATTGTAGGTGAGTCTAGTGACCTTAACCCAACCGCATACGAAGCTACACCAATGCTCAGCCAATACTTTGCGGGCAATCTCGATGATCGTATCTCTGTATGTATTTCAGGGGATTAGAGAAATATGTTCTGTTTTTGATGACGCACAAAGACTAGGAGTAACCTCCCCTGCACAACCGTCATTTTATTGAGTTTCTGCGCAAGATATTAATATCTAAAATAGCTTTTTCCAATTTCCAAACCTCTCATTCTTTTTCAATTACATCCCGAATAGAACTGCTACATATTCCAAGTCGATATTTGAATATTAGCTACTTGTTTTTGAACCTATTCAATTCCAGAATTCAGGTTTAATGAATAGAATTGACAGGTCGCTCATGATATGCAATCGAGGATGAATTAACGAACTCCCGAACAGCAGAGCAGTAAACGAAAGACAAGATCGATCTACCATATCGCTGCTGCTGCGTCAAATCACTAGACTGATGCTAGTAACATCTAGTACGTTACTAAACTGCTGCTGCTGCTCACTGCCCAAGAAATGGCACCTTGACACAGTAAACATGGCTGCCACGTGAGACGAGTGACATCTAATTTCGGCGATATAATGATTTCTTGCACTCAACGTGTACTGAGCACTATTTCACCCACAATAATATTACAGTAGAAATAGTTAAACCATCATCCCAACTTGTCAAGCTATCTACATTCGGAGAATTTAGCGTGCGAAAACGTCTAGCCAATAGATGGCGCCACTATTGACTCGTTGACTCGAGCTGTCAGGACCCATAGCCAAATACAAATTCCTAAGGGCCCAATTAATTTCGGTATTGTTAAATATTGGCTGCAAGATTGTTCATGGATACGCAAGAATTTAGATTTAAGAAATATGCTCAATTGACAACAAACTTTTAGGACCCTTCGATTTGCACCCATATTTCGTATGAGGACGGCCCTGCCGAGTTCAATTCGAAAATTAACGGCACACGTGACGATCAGCCCATGTCACAAGCGGAGATTAAACTTATGAAATCGTTTTTTGATCTAATTAGATAATATTCATGCAGATTTTGTGACCAGATATCGATTAAAATTTATTCCTAACTCGTTTTCAAAAGTTGTTGCTAGTAAGTGGCGCCGCTTATGAGGATGATCGAGAGACTTTTATCTGCTGCAATGCTTAATAAAACCACCACTAGGCAGCGCTAGCTTCCGAGTCGGTTTAATTACGCTGAGCGAATTTCCTGTCATCTGGGGAGAGATCGCATTGTCGTGTATCGTACAATCGGCAAAAGTGTAAATTCACTGCATTGTTCTAGCCACAGTATAATTCCCGTAAATTTTGTCACCTGTCAAAATGCCGTTAGAAAATCTCGAAGAAGAGGGTCTGGAGAAGAACCCGAACCTGGAATTAGCCCAGACTAAATTTCTGCTCGGTTTACCGGAACACAAGGAAGAAATAAGCCTGAAAACAAAGCTGCTAGATGCGATAAAAGCGGAAAGTATGTAATCATAATAATTCGATTAAAAACAATAATCAATTAACGATAAACGCTGTTCTCTTCCGCCGATCAACACCCGTCACAAAATCTCGTCACATCTCTTCCAACTTACGACGATTATCGCCGACTCACCTCGAACATAACCTAAAAAAAACTGACCAACTAGTACGTCAAAACGAACTAATTTCTTCCTTTCTTTCTTTCTCACTTTCTTAGACATGGCTCCCTTCTACAAAGAAGTATGTCAAGACCTTAACTGGCCGATTGACGAAGGGCTTTTATCGAAGATGCAGACCAGAAACCAGGAGCAACTCAAGGAGTTGGACGCAGCTATCGAAGACGCCGAGCAAAACCTTGGGGAAATGGAAGTTAGAGAAGCTAATTTAAAGAAATCGGAACATCTTTGTAGAATCGGAGATAAGGAAGGGGCCGTTTCCGCATTCAGGAAGACTTATGATAAGACTGTCTCCCTCGGGCACAGATTAGACATTGTTTTTCACAATATTAGGATCGGCCTTTTCTATATGGACCACGATTTGGTGACAAGAAACATCGAGAAGGCCAAGAGGTGAGGGGTTTTGTTGATTTCAGAAAGCCGAAGGTCTCTTTTCACAACTGGCGCCATCGCAGAAGTTCGCTAGTCTTTTGAAGCCTAATCGAATCAAAGTCAAGAGTCGTGAGTCATTTGGTCTCAGAGTTAGATTCGATCGAAGTAAAACCATTTAATGCGAGGATTGGGGTCAACCGATGCTTTGATTCGCGATATTTGGGTCTCTGATTGTTCGGGAAAACAAAGTACTGTCCGATGAACAGATTACTTTTTGATACTGCAAACGTGACCTGAGTAATCAATTCTTTTATATCTAATTTCCAAGCCTAACAAAAATCACCGCGACGAAAAGATGAAGGTTCCTTTCCTGAACAATTAGAAGCCCAAATATCCAAAATCAAAACACCGGTTGATACAAGATGAATGTTTTTCATTTGACTGCATCCAACTATGAGACCCGATGACTCGCAATTTTAAACTTCTACGTAATTATGCTTGAAGAAATTGGCGAACTACTGTAATGAAACTGTACATACTCTTTAATAATCTTTTCGAGACTAATGTCGATGTATGCACAGCTTGATCGAGGAGGGCGGCGACTGGGACAGAAGAAATCGACTGAAAGTTTATCAAGGGACTTACTGCATTGCTGTTAGGGACTTTAAAGAGGCTGCAACATTCTTTTTGGACACTATAAGCACCTTTACTAGCTACGAGCTCATGGATTATAATACCTTTGTTAGGTACACCGTGTATTTGAGCATGATTAGTCTGCCTCGTAATCAACTTCGCGATAAGATTATCAAAGGGTCGGAAATCCTTGAAGTACTTCACACCAATCCTGACACTAAGGATTACCTATTCTCTTTGTATAATTGTCATTATGCAGATTTCTTCAAAAATCTAGGTAAGTTTCGCATTGGTTGAGTATAATTTTGATCATTTTCTACAGGAGGATGAGATTTGAGTATATTTCGATATCTGGAGGCTAAAAAATATGGAAAATTCTGATAAATTCTATGAAACTCCTCCGATATTCTTCAGAAATCGTCAAAATTCCAATGGAATTCGAAAAATCCATGAAATCACAGTAAAATTCGTCGAATCAATAAATTTGATGAAATCTTTCGGAAAATTGAGCAAAGGTGGCAGAATCCTTGGGAGAATTCTCTAAAATCTGTGAAACTTCAATGAAATATTCATAATCTCATATAAACCTGTGAAAAGTCTTGGAAATCTTTATAAATTCTATAGATTCGGAGAGAATTTCATGAAATTTTCTCCAAATCTGACAGAATCTTACATCTCTGAAATTTCTTTAAAATCTATCAAATTTTTATGCAAAGCTTGAGTTCCTTGGAACTTCAAAATACAATGTATACAATGCACATGGTCCAAATCGAGCGACCGGTTTTTTGGCTCATTAAAATGCTGCGAATCAAATTTCTCGCCTTCAGATTGTCAAAGGCTATTAACTTCCCACTATTTTCAGCCCAAGTGGAAGGCCTATTGCGCAGAGACTACCTCGTATTTCCGCATTACCGTTACTACGTTAGAGAAATGCGTATATTGGCATACACCCAGCTCCTGGAGTCGTACAGATCCCTAACTCTCCAGTACATGGCCGAGGCCTTCGGAGTAACGATCGAATACGTCGATCAGTGAGTACAGTTTTCTCATTCATTCAATAAATCAGCCTGATCTAAATCTGTAGAACCTTATCAATTCTTCCCTCTTTTCAGAGAACTTTCACGCTTCATTGCGGCCGGACGATTACACTGCAAGGTTGACCGCGTTGGCGGTGTAGTTGAGACGAATCGACCCGATAGCAAGAATTGGCAGTACCAAGCAATGGTCAAACAAGGAGATCTCCTGCTTAACAGAGTCCAGAAACTTTCTAGAGTTATTAATATTTAATCAATAATTAAGGGAAACTATGCTCTGCCGTTGCATTCGTGGTTTAAAAACTGGTCTAAATTCGTTCCGCTGTATCGTTATCGAGATTGCACCAGAAACGGATGAACAGATTTCCGATTTCTTGTCATGTGAAAGCTGTTCTGCACTAAGAAACTATAGAATCTTTGAGGAACTAAATTGGCCGGCGAATCAAAGGAGATTTCAAACTCCAAACGGCAGAATATAACGTCCATCGTTGAAAGAATCATCAGCTATTTAACGATTTAACACAAATATCGAACGAAAAATTTTGTACTAAATATTTGCAATGTAATCGCTGACTCGAAAGTCAGGTAAAAATTATTATTTGATCAAGATTGTCGCTGGATTAAATTACTACAGTATCTGATGTCTTTTTTCGAGTACTCTCAATAATTTTCTCTGTAATTAAAAGTCGTCGTTTGGTAATAAAAAGTATGAAAAAAGAAAATCATAAAAAGTGAAGGAGGAATAAAACCGATAACCGACAACGGTATCTCGGTGAATATATCATTTTCCGTAACATCCTTCCCCACCCCCCCTTCGCATCCATTTTTCTTTTGATTCCGAAAAATCATTGCAGTATAGAAAAACCGCTGACGTGATATTCCGAAGACGAAATTTTCAAAAATAGACAATTTAGTCATTGAAATATTGCGTGAGGGCCGTCTGAACAAAATTTACTGTATTAAAGTGCAATGAATCTTCGGATGTTTCGAAATGTTTTTCCGAAACTCTTCAATGTAACACCTTGGAAATAATTTTCTACAAATCACTGGTGTCCTTTGAAGAAATATTCCGTTGACTCAGTTTTTTACTGCCGATCGCTGATCGCTTGTATTTTGAGACATAATTCGAAATTATTTTGGATCTTATGGACTTCGCTTTAAGACAAAGTGTTTGTCGTCGGATACAGGTCGCATCGTTCAACGAAGCTTTTTGAAATTCGAATACTGGGTCAATGAGATATTCGATTTGAAAAAAATCATTTCCAAAAGCTGAAATCATCGAATAAAGACCCGCAACTTCTTTCGTCTAATTCAGAAGAAAAGTGGAAGTGCCTGACAGATGCGGTTAAGCTCCGAATAATCGAACTTCTGGAATTGAAGTCGCGCAGTGACCGAGGAGAGAATTCTTGGCAGCAGTAGACCGGGGGATTCCCCTGTCCATTATTGAGGTTGACTATTTTCTTTTATTTTTTTTTTCAATCTCTTCACTTCATTACTACGCTGCAGACGGCGTGACATTTGAATCATTGGATAATAAATTAGTTTATTATGCAAACAATAGATATGCATGTTACGTAGGTGATTTTTTATTTATTTTTTTTGTTTTTCGTAATTTAAGAACCGATTTTGTAAAGGGGTTATGATAATTTATTCTATAGGTATAGCAAAGTCAGAGTGTACGTGACTCGCACTATGGTGGTAAGTTATAATTGTCATAAGTCCAACAAAACTGAATACCTCGAGGTTCAGTTTTCTTAAAATATTATCCGATTACGCAAGAAATTGGACACTTGGCATTCGTTTCTGTCAGAGTCCAAAAGTTTATTAAGTAACAGTGGCTTGGGCGAAAAAATTTCAAAATAATAATGATAATAATAATCGTAAAGAAAAACAAGGACAAAAAAAACATAGAACTATAAATAATTAATTGATGATTGAGGTGAGCGATAAAAAAAATAAAAAAAAAAAAACTTGTTCGTTAACTCTATACGTGTATACATCATTTGAAATTCTTTACCCAAGTCTGAAACGAAATTTATAAAAAGATTCAACTAGAACTTGACGAACGGAACTCGGTTTAGAATAAAACAATCGTTTTTTTTTTTTTCTTCAACACAAAGAAAATCTGAAACTGGGCGAAAATGAAAAATAAACTGCTATCAATCGACATGTAGCTGAAAAAACAATCGATGAAAGAACAGAAGAAAAGATAAGTATTCCATCACTTTAGTTTACATCTAATATGTATAACAATTCCTCGAATTATTTGAATAATAGAAATTATATAAAACAAAAAATATTCCAAACTTTTATCGATCGGAATAAAATTATATTATGCATAAAAAAGAAATTAGAAAAATTATTCAGATATTGTCTCGTAATGCCGGTGGTCCCAATCAGTTCGGAGAGGGACAGATAAATGGAAGCGGAACGAGAGGGACTGAGAGCAGTAGTAGCGGACATATATGGTCGGCCCGGTGCCAGAGGCTCTCGGATTACAAGCCTGCGGCGGCGGCGGCGATGGTGGCGGTAGCAGCGGCAGTGGCGGTGGCACAGCTGTACCGTCAGTTCGCCCGTTGCCGATAGCTACTGTTCTCTTTCAACCCTCTCTGCAGGCCCTCGCTCGTCCGTCGACCAGTCGACACGGCATTGCCGTTTCGCGGCGCCCACCGACACCGACGTGGCGATGGTGACGCCGACGCCGACGCCCGTTGCCAAAAATACCCTCGTATTACCACCAACAAGTGGAAAACGCGGAGCTTGAGGATGCAGGAGGATCCCCCCTTGATTCATAAATTACCGAATGTCCTATCTCGTTGAAGAATTGCTAAAAAATGGAAAAAAAAAATGTTGAGAAATTGAGAGAGATGGAGAACAAAATCCCTTTCTTTTTTTCCTCGTTTATAGTTAGGTTGAATCCCAAAAGAAAATAAATTAAATTCAGATAACGAATAGAACTGAACAATTTGAAAAACTAAACGTTTCGAAATCTTGTATGAATGGAAAAACGATAATTGCTCATATTACGGTCGCAAGGGGTGCGAATAACTTTTCATTTTAGTTTATTGATCCGGAGCCAATTAGTCGATGTACTGGTAAATGATTGCCTTCGGATTCCAAAATACTGGGAAATCGATTCTGGCAACAAATGGAACGTCATGTTCATTTGTTTACTCAGGTTTTTTATTATTCAATTCATTTGGTCGATCATAATTTTTCATTGCGGTGGATAATCCATCTACAGAGTTTCAGCGTTTTGATTATCGGCGCCAAATAACGTTTCGATTCTATCGCCGGGCGGTTTTTCTTTTTTTGAAAATAGTGAGACTGCATTCAGCCTACTACAACCGTCGCGTGAGTCAAAGAATTCTTTCTTCAAATCTGCAGCGAAAATAGTAGCCAGTTTTATGTTCTGTTACGAATTGAGATCGGTAAATATAACGATCATTATTTGGCCGCAAGAAGCAGATGATGCAACCCGCATGAAAAATATTCTTGCAAATCTCTGGATTATACGTTTTCAGCTGCGTTGCACAGTCTACGTGGATTGTTTTTTTATTATCATAAAATAAAATAAAATAAAAAAGAATCGCAGCGGCCCGCGGCTCAAAAATAATCCAACATTATACATACCTACCTATACTACAGAGATTTTCGCAAGATCGTTTTCGTTTTCTTTTTCACTTCGCAGGGGCATATGGAAAATATATTATTATACGTATACATTTTTTTCAATTTTTTTTTATTCAAAAATACATATATTATGGGTATATACGATGTATCTTGTGTTGATACTGTTACAACAAATCTTAACGATCATCTTTCCCGATAGTATAAACTGATAATATTTATTCAAATCCCAAGACTTAATCACTTCACATGGCCTAGTTTTCGATCCGTGTCAACAGACGCTGTGATACAGCCTCTTTACTCGCCTGAAATATCATTGAAACAAAAATTAGAGACCCTGGAAAGAGAAGAAAGAGAATTTGTGAAAATTGTCGAGTCATTTTGGAATGACATAACAATTTGTCTGCATGTCGTTATTCTCGATGTTTCTAAGTATGTTATAAGTTCAAAAATATCGTTTCTGGTTCTTCAAAGTTGAGAAAGAAAAAGTGAAGAAAATAAATGAATTTTTTATATGATTTAAGGTATTTAGTGTATAACACAATTTTTACCGCAGGCAACATAATAGGCCGCTGTCTTGTCCTGTCCTCATACTCATAATATCTATTTTGAGAATGGTCCACCGGTTATGTTTAGAACAGCTGTTCCATATACAAGACTCAGAAAACTCGACATACTTGAAGCTCCCTTGAGGAAAACGTGCAAAATGAACAAATATCATCGGCTCGGTGTTCCTCTGGCAACGCCGACGACCCTCTTTAACAACTTGAATGATTCCAACTCCTCGACGTAGTATAAACACTTACCAAGAGTCAAAATGCGCCGTTCATTCCATACCTACCCACTTCCCTTTTTAGTACCCCAAGAAAGTGGGACGCTTGATGACTTCTTCACGGTTTTTCTCAAACCTTTCAGCGAATCGAAAAATTCTACCGATATTTGGTACACGAATTACTTCGATACTGAATTTCGGCAACGTTTTTACGGTCTGATAAAATCTTTTTGGCACCGGACTTTTCGGTCAAATGTAACGCAATTCGAAAATCGAGTGCGGGAGATGCTGCAATTCGGAATTTCGTTGCGGCATAGCTCGATAACTGTTGCATCGATTTCGCAGCGAAATTTGCTGTAAAATTGCCCTTTATCGTAAGCTGAGTATCGATTCGTTACTCAATTTCTCGGGACTCGGTTCCTAATTTCATACACACGTTGGTACGCTTGGCGTGTTCGATTCTGACCGATATGAAGTTGGCACCACAGTCTTCTGTCTCCTTCTATCCTTCATGGCTACGTAGAGAAGGAAAGAGACAGAAGACTGCGGGCCCAACTTCATACCGGTCAGAATCAAACACGCTTGGTGTATGTACGAGGTTGATTCCGATACCTGCGATTTGGACAACTCCCGAAACAGCCAATCAGTACTCTGGACAATAGCGATTCCTGCGCGCCAATTGGCTGTTTCGCCCTGTCATTAATCCCTGGTGTAGCGACAGGTCGCAGACGTATGATAAAATCGATTCACGGATGGTGTTTGGTTGATCGAATTGGTGTCGCGTGTAAAATGGAGTATATATGTATAAACAGCGTCGGATTTAGCTGGTCTCTATTTAATTCACAATCTCTGATCGTTGGATTATCGCGTTGCTGCGGCGATTTCGCGATTCGGCGATCGGCTATAGGTGTGTCTGATGTTTTTAATTGAAGCGCGAAGTAGGCATGAAGATAAAGTTTTTAGATTATACCGAGGCTTAATGACTCCGGGTTGCCAAAATCTTGGGGCTTTATTTTTATCGTTGCGTAAATAATTGAAAAAAGATCGAAAATCTCTCGACTGTTCGCGCGCTTCGCACATGTATTTGGTCGGTAACAGACCTGACCCTATTTCCATTGCAATAATTATAGAACTGGCTTGAAAACATCCTACCAACCGTTGCCGAGAACTGTTTAAAACCGACCCGATTTAAAGTACCGTCCGAGAAATTTCAAGAAGCTCTCCAACCGAATTTACACAAACGTTTCAAAAATCGCGTATATCGATCTTTCATCCCGGTCTTCGTACCGTTTTTTCTTTCCTACTCCTTTTATTCATCGATTCATATTTTTCCCTATACCTGCCTTCGGTAATAGTCGATTGAAACCGATCATTTCTTATCCTATTGAATGCAGGCGTATGTTATAAAACCTCTAACCCTTTTCCTAACCTCTCTCCTCCCTCCCTGTAATTGTTACGTAATCGTTTATTTCGTCGAATCAAAGCTTTACTCATCGTACAGAGAAGTTTATTTGATCTCCCTGAATCAATTAACTCAATATTATCGCGCCGGATAATAATAACTTTGTATTGTTTTGAAAATTTCTTTTTCTGTTTTTGGTTCTCTAAACCTGTCTCAGAATATTCTCGTATACATTCATTCTGATCAAAGGCTGCATCCCGGTCTATTAATACACTTTATATTGTTGGCCTAACCTAAAGTACTCCAACATACGATACAGCTGCAGCTGTTTGAACAGCTGATTATAATCGTTACTATTTATACACACACTCGCGCATATGTCTATTTAGTATATATACACATACATACATATACCATATATGTATATGTATATATATATACGAATTTTATTTTGGCTCAAAACATTTTTGTAGACGTTTAAACACGTCGATAGAACTTGAGTCTGCAGTGGTATGAGTTGATACGTTTTAGATGTGTCAAAAAATTTCGTGACCTAATAAATTCTGGGAATGAATTCGTTCTGTTTTCGTTTAATTATTCAATTTTGTTTTGTTTAGATTTTTTATTATTATTATTCTTTTATTTTAAGTCACAGCATATTATGTATATTCAAATCTACGATCGTTACGAAAAGATTGGAATAAAATCAAAGCACTGAATCTCAGGCTGCGAAGTATAGATATAGATAAAAAAGTTGTGAGCAGCTGTCTCAGTTGTTACCAGATATTTTCCTGTCGTACCATAACCTGTAATTTCCTTACATAAGTACTATGAGTATAGTTAATTAGGAAAATGGTTCTTAGGGATCTTTATCGCCGCCATTAGACCCTGAAAATTTAAGTGACGTGGATCAGGAGGTTTTTTGAATCGCGATGTGTACGTGTACACGGTTATAGAACAATTCTCTTTGTACTCGAATTTCAGATTCTTTCAGGATATACGCGCGCGATTATTTTTGTCAAATATTAATCAACTGTCGCGGTATTTTGCAAGAACAGATACTCGTGCTCTGCAGAAATAAAAAATAAAAATAAAATAAGGAACAGAAAAGCAACGACGAAGTTGAGAAATAATATACATCAAATTTTTGCCCCTCGCAGTTCTCTTCTCTTTGGAAAATGTCTTTTTTTTTCCTATATTCCATAAATAATTTCCGTATCGCATCGGTGATACATCGATGCAAGTCTCATGTGACACGGATTTGGCTATAGATAAAAGATAAAAGAAAAACAAAAAACAAAAAAAAAAAGAAAACGCTTTACGCGACAACATTTCTTCTGTATAGTATATAAATGCGATCCTTCACTTTAGCAATAAACAGTCTTTCTCCAGTTTTACGACTTTTTATTTTCCTCAGATATAACGTATTCGGTTTGTAATAACGTATCGGATAAATCTGGAACACGGAGTCATAAAGCTCCTGACACGTCTGGGGGTCAAACTACAATATTAGCGGTTTTCTTTACTTAGAATAATAGGTATATGCCAGAACAGGTCTTTTGAAAACCGTGATAAACATCCGAATGATTTTTGGTGAAATCAAAAAAAGAAACCCAAAAAAAAAAAAACGAATCAAAATTCGGCGAATTTTACTGTATGAGCAAATATACAGTTTCCTGGAAACAGCAAAAAAATAAGAAAACCAAAAAAAAAGAACGAGCAAAATGACAATAGTCTTTGTGTTGCGATACATTCGATTCAAAGAACGCCTTTTTTGCTGAATGGAAAGGCAACAACACAGAGTAAATTTTCGCCTGAAATATAGGCTTTTATAGAGCAAAGACCTGGTTGAGGCTCGTCAAAATTTAAGAGCTTCGCGGTATAGTATTAACCCTGATTATAGTCGTTCTAAAATATTTTCGAAAGTGGAACGCTATATCTGTATACTCAAGGTCATAACTTGCAGGTCAGAAATGACCTTGCACGTTAGGTGCCTGTCTAATTTGGGAGAATATATATATATATATATTCCCAGCTACTTGTGAGTCGATTTAAAAGAATAATAAATTAAACTCTAGGACATATAAACAATTAACGGAAAATTTTCGTTTACGAAACTTTCGGGTAAAATCTGTTATTTTGTCCTTGCGATCTTCAGATCAACTCTGACAAAGATTCTCAAGATTTGATCGGGAAGCATCGAAGCGCTAGGAAGGTCTAAAATTACAATTTTGTTTTAAAAAATCACATCTACAATCGACGGACTGTGAGCTTTATTTAAACAAAAAAATTCGCAATATTTGTATGAAAACCTTCGGGTGGCATATTTTTGTGATTTTCTTTGTTTTGATTCGGTAGAAATTTTTCGGAAATTGTTTCGTACATGTAAAGTACTTTTTCCTTGACCGTTTGTTAAATTTCATATCCACAAGGAAATAGTATCTCAAGTCAAAGCAGGATCTATGGGTAGCAAAAATCTGAGGGTTTACGTAATGCGATTTACGTTCTCTTTCGAAATTTAATATAATTGTCTTTAATCGCCGTTCAGGATCATATTATTTGACGGACAGTTTAATGGCGTGAATATCATCCCGCGATTATTACGTAAGATAGCAGCATACAATATGGCGACTGCGAGCCGCCAAATAGCTGGAGGCTCGGCGGTATAGATTGTAATATGTAAAGATAGATTCACGAGTGAGGGGCGACTGTTTAAATTTAGAAAACCCGTTCTGCTTGCCAGACCTGATCCTAACCTGACCCCATCCTGGACCACATTTTCGATTTTTACTTATCTACCCAATTCTTCTTATCGGCTAACATTTTCCCGCCGATTTCTTACGCGCATCACGTTATTTTATACCCATAAAACCCAACTGCAGAACCGCGCCATTCGAATTTTTATAGGTTAGGATCGTCGTCGCATAGCGTGAATCGTGATTCTTCCCGCCAAAAATCTATGATCTATAATCCTAGCTGTAATTCTCGATCATTCCATATGTTCAAATGATTTTTTCCTCGCTATCTTCTTCTCGTTTTGCATTATTCTTTTTTCTGCTTGTTTATTGTTCCGTTTCTTCACCAGATGTCGGCGTGAATCCCCGAGTAAGCGGAAATGAAAGTAGGGAATCCTGTTTCTGAAATGAACTTAAAACGATAGAAATCGGCGTCAATCGCTCATCATTATGGTTCGGAAAATGGAATTCACTAATCCTTTTTCCGTTTGCTGTCTAGGATATGTGGTATCGTTTAGGAATTATCAATACAGCGTGGAATACATAGCGGTTATGTATACCGACGGCAAATACTTGGTTTGCAACCTGTATATCTATAATATGTATCAACATATATCGATGGTACAAAGTTATAACACGAACTATTCCTGGCGCGTCCGGTTGATGACTTTCGAGCATCGGGATGACTAAGACGCTGGTGCTCGTAGGAACTCCTCGGCATTTGTTAACGGATTGAAATTGATTGGTTGTCATTCGCGCCGACACAGATGACTATTAACGTTGGCACTTTGTTGATCGCGAGTGTGCGATATTCGTGGATCACAGCCATTTGGATATTCAATTTTAGATCATGCGTTAGATAGATAAAACTATGATCCTAGCCAGAGCACGTGTCTATAGACACGTAGGTACATACGTAATTTGTACGTGAGAAATACGTCGCCTTCAAATATTTATCGAGCTATACAATTTCTACGGATTTGTTTAATACCGCGGAATACGTGTACAGACATAAGTCAAACAGTTTTCCGAGTTACTCGTATCGATTCCTAGATCTTTTTCCTAACGATTCTGTTTATATAATATGAACGAAACTGAAAAATGACTCATTGTTTCATGTACAGACAGATTTTCGGAGTTAACGTCACGTACTTGGCTGATGTTTAAAATGCTCTGTGAACGGTTTCCGGAAGCCAGATACTTCAATTTTCGCAAATTGTTTTCACTTTCATCACACGCAGAAGTATTATGTTTACGATACTGCAAGGAAATAAGAATTCGCGTCCAGAAACCGAGGGAAGAACGGTTGAAATTCGAACCAACTTATACCCAGCCATACATCCACTGCAACGTCATCAACTGTACATCCGTTGATTCATACTTATTCGTGCATACATACACTCATCTTGGACTAGAAACAATAGATATCAGAAATGGGAGGTCAGAAAGAGAAGAATTGCGAATGTGTCTATGAAACCGTTTCAACTTATTTTTCCATATCCATGTCTGTCTTCGAAATGATGATTCTTCGCAATGGAACATCTGTTGTAGCAGATTTGGTCAGAATCGGTCGACTGGTTCGAAAGTTATTCGACCGATGGCTGAAGGGACAACGCGAAGAACTTGTCCAAGTATCCACAACTTTGTCCGGATACTGAAACGACGATTTTTCGGAATGCTTTGCCAATGGCCATTGGCAACGAGTTTTTAGTTTCTTTAGGATATAGAATGTAATTAATAGTCAGCTTCGCAGCACCAGCTCGTCTGCAGACAATGAGCTGCAGCACTAAAGAGCGCCAGACGACTGTTTATTC
This sequence comes from Tenthredo distinguenda, assembly GCA_947538915.1. NCBI lineage: Eukaryota > Metazoa > Arthropoda > Insecta > Hymenoptera > Tenthredinidae > Tenthredo > Tenthredo distinguenda. The sequence goes on from OX384531.1 coordinate 30,122,032, forward strand.
TAAACGACGCGGGTTCAGGCCGGACGACGCATGTGCCCGTTGACCGTTACTACTGAACTCTAGGGATTGCCCGACCTCGCGGTGACTGGTTCCCCTTAAGATCTACGGTTATCTCCTTCTGAAAATTGACATGAAACAATAATATTCTCATTGGTCCGGCTATGTTCGCTCATTTTTCTTGTACCAATCAGAACTGCCGATTGCAGGGTATACCCAGCTCGATCTATACGACAGTGTTGCCAGTTTCAAAGAAAAAAAAGTCTCCAGATATTCAGCCCTGAAATATTTCCCCAGATTTCTTGACCTTCATAATGACTAGTCAAATAAATTCTCGGGGATCTTAATAATGCCATTATATATGAGATGGGATAACTGGATCGGTTACACTGTTTTGAGGTAACCGATGCAAGAAGAGGAACAAATCCACATGCGCAGTTGTCAATTATTCAGTCTCTGCGCAACTATTGGAAAATTTTGGAGAAGTTATCAAATTAATGTGCTAATATATTTGATTGACTGGAAAATTTTCAGACAATCGATATTCTAGAAAAAAACAAATACGTATCTACGAATTATTTCAGGAACAGATTTGTTGTAAAATTCTTTATAATACGCGGAAGGTTGACCAGATTCATAGAAAAATTGTTCTTCTGATTTTTTATCAAAGTAAAATGCAACCCTGATTGCATACCGAATGTCATAGCGATGAAAGAGCAACCGTCAATGAGATATGAGATTTGGAAAATGAAAAATTGAAGATAGACGAAGCGATGCATGAACGACGACCTTAGTCGAAAACTGTACACGATAATGTCGTCAAAGCCACATGACTTCGAAGAAGAGTGAAATATCCGAAAGTAGAGGGGATGTGGAATGAAAGGTAGAAAAAGGTAGGGGACGTTCGCGGGGGCGGTTGGCGGCCGAGAACCGACCGTCAAGAAATAGATTTAGTTTGGTTAGTTCGTGCGCGGGGCCCCAGCGACTGGGACGACGGGCAATTCAAACGAGGCGAACGACATTATACGACGATACAAAATACGCGCGCATATCCATAGGTCAGAAGTACGGGCGGGCAGGTCTGATATCCAAAATCCACGCGAATCGAAAGACGGTGTTACATTATATCCCCAAAACAAAAAAAGAAAACAAAAAAAACAAAAAAAAAAAAGGGAAAAAAGAATCACCCAGTGTCAAACAACGCGGTGTACAACGACATAGCAACGCATTAGGAAACTAAAAGAAAGGAAGAAAAAAAGTAAAGAGAAAAAAAAAAAAAGGAGAATTTTTCATCTATTTGTTTGTTTCGTTATAGTAAAAAAAAAAAAAAAATAGAAGAAAAAAAAGAAAAAAAAACAATCATAGATTATCTTTTTTTTTCTCTTTTCATTTTTTAGTGCGAGCAAGCTGTTAAGAGGAGATAATTGAAATTATCAAGTAAGTGTATATACGAAAAGGAAAAATGTAAAACTAAAAGTGCGAATCAGGTTTATCGTGCGGCTGTATAGTTATTTTTTTGTTTTTTTTTTTGTTTTTCTTATCCACAAGTGATCGATCGATATAACGATGATGATATCACGTATATACTCGATTCATTGAACATGTGATAATTGAGTTTTACCATTCGTCGTAACGATATACATATTTTAAATTCGTGTAACTAATTAATACGTTTTATAATCATACGTATATATAACTAACAAAAATCTATGAGGTTCGTCTATTCAGTGTTCAGGGATCATGTCTGTGTTCATAATTATAATTATCATTTAATAAACTTTACTAGTTTACGATTCTATCCGTTTTTTTTTTTTTATCTCTCTTCTCAATTTGAAAAAAACGACGAAAAACAATAATTTCACTGTTCATTTGTTTGACCTTGACCGTCGTACGTTGCTTGACTCTAATTTTCATTTCGGTACGTACCACTGCACGGAAGTGGACCGTAATTTCAGTATTTTCAAATTGAAGAAAGCTCCGCGAATACCGTCGATTCAATTATACCGATATTTAGCGTATTGGCAATACTGCTTCACGAGTTTTTTAGATTCTGGTTCCGGAGTAAACGAGGAACAAAAGCTATCGAGATTTGAAATAAGGGGCAAATATTGTGCATGACACGATTTAAAACAAAAGAAAACGGAGGAACAGTTTCAAATTTTGCTTCTTCTTTTTTTTTCGGATCCGAATATTTCAACAATCGAGTGCTGGTGATTATAGTTACGGTATTGGCGGAGGATACGTTGAGTGCGCTGTGGAATCGTTAAAAATAAACGGAATCCTAGCACCGAGTTCGAGGAAGGATAAAAATAAAAATAAAAATAAATGAACGAAAAAATTCGACGGCAGGTATAGGTGCGAGTGACGCGAAAACGAAAATGGCGATCTCAGGGGTATAAAATTACGCTATCAGCGGGTGTAAATTGATTACGGACGCTTTTCTCCATTTTTAAAAAACTTATTCGAAAATCATTCAATTTTACTGAACCGTTTTACTTGTATACCGAAATTAATTCGATAACCGATTCTTCGAAATTTTTAATAACCAACTCCTCTCTCCGTGAGTGAAAAGTGAACGATCGTGTCAAATATCGTTAAAAACCGCGTCCAATAGTCTAGATCCTTGTCCCTTTTGGCTCCGATCGACCAACCCCTATTCTAAGAGTTACGTAATCGTATAATATGTCGTAAATATTTGTCTAAAAATAAATTCGGTGAAAATTAAATTTCAATAAACTATGTATGACGTAAAGAAAATTGAAAAAAAAGTCGAAAATTCTTCAATTTTTTTCCCATTTTTAATAACGATTCCCCCCCAACCCCGTTCAGCTCTTCGATAAAACAGTAAGACGAAGAAATCGTAGGAAAAATAGGACGAAAAAAAGAAATATATATATAACAAAATTACGGTGAATATATAAGTTGAGCGTTGAAGAAGAGAGTCAGTCCGATCGACAGATACCCAGTGAAAAACTATTCGTAGACTGGTCTAGGTATCTAGGCTCGATGTTGGATTATTTTTAGAGAACGTAACGTGAGCAGGAGTGGAGGTAAAGCGAAGTAGCACTCTCGCAGCACGCGATTCTGCGCTTTGTTGGACGGATATCATCATCTTAGTTATTTCGTGATTGCGATGGCCCCGATGCGTAGGTGGCCGAGCGATGCTTTAGCCCCACCCAAAAACTAAGGCGAAAGCTGAAAGCTAAAGCTAAAAGGTTGATTTAAAAATACATACAATACCCTCCGTTTCGATGTGCATGCCCCGAGGTTTCGACCAGGTATATATTACCAGAATCCTGCACATAAACGAAGATTATCTTATAGCCAACCATTTTGAGGTTAGGCTGTTAACGAGACACAAAGCTAGCAAAACTCGTCGAGAGTGAGTAGAAACGATCCGAAGAAAGAATCGGTTGAACACGAGCTTCTATATAAAACCGCATAACTTTTCAACCTGCTGACGTACGAGAATCTGTGTGGTCTCATTTTGAAGGTAAAGAATCAACCTTCAAAATGATGCCTTGCGAATGCTTCTGTGTCGACCAGGAGCTGAGATTTCGGCGTTTGGGTGAGCCGGTCCAATCCGATCCTCACCGCTACCGTTCGTCAAACGCTTCTAGACTTGTCGGCACATTTAGTTTCTCTTATTTTTCTTCTATCATTCTTTTCTAGAAGTAGAACCCCGCTACCCTTTGTTCTCGAAGAAGGAAATTCACGTCCACCGATTTCAGGGCTCGGGCCCTAACCAATGTTCCTTCTTTACTCCGAAAAGCCGGATTCAATTAACTGCATATCGGCGATGTAGATATCTGAACCAAAGTTTTTGACGTTAGCTTATAGACAGATATAGATTACATTCAGCAAGCTCCGGTCTGCTGATTTCTTTGACTCAGTACCTAAGAATAACTCGCCGTGTGAGTAACGGAGACTGAAGACAGTTTCTAAATGCATCATTTATGTAGTAATTATAACTTCTAGGTCAGAACAACCGCGTATAGATACACATAAACATTTGTTTACCCAAAACGATTAACAGAAGGATTTCAAGCGAGCCGATTTCCCGACTCGTTCGAAATTTCCAACGAGAAGAATCAATTTAATTGCGATTGGAATTTGTACTCGAAGAGCTATGAGCTTTGAATTAATTTGAAAAAATTTTGGGACTTCGAGTCCGTTGGAGTTTTTCGATTTCTTACACTCTTCGCGAATATCTGCAGCTCGTTGGTACAACAGCTGCTGGATTATACGTCAAAGTAGCATTCAGCGAATAGCTTACCGGCCCACGAAAGAGGCCATCGATGTTCTAATTCGGTCGAAGACTTGGGAGATTCTAGCAAACTGGTCAACGCCTCGAATCATGTGTTAATTCAAATTCCATGTGACATGGTGCAGACTGCCGGACGTATTATTTGCGGCTTACGTTTCTGGTCCTCGTACCTCACGAGAATTGACAACAGCAGAGGTGATGGAAGAGAAAATTCCTGAACATTATATCGCAGTAAATTTCAGAAACGTTGAAAGGAACCGTGTGTGATATTAGATGAAAATAGATGTCGCAGTTACGTAATCCGCGATAATAATACTTCGGATAGTTTTTCGTTATTTCTTGCGAATATGATCCTATCCGATTATTATTGCCTCATTCCAACAATAGCGAGCTCGAATCGTGCGGATAAAAATAAAGTAAAAGAAAAGAGAAAGAAATACGTCGCGGGTTCAGACGTGAGGGAGTGAAAAAGCAAAATGGCGATGGCGATGGAGTGTAAAATTAAACGATCAGCGTAAATTCTTTCCGGACGTTTTTATGATACGCTTGGGATTAAATCAGGGAAAATTTATTCTCCATCCAACTCTGAAACTCAATAATAAATCTCTCAACGATATAGAGGTATACGTTACATAAGACTGTAATCAAGCCCGAAAGAAATTCTGAATAAATGACATCATGGCGGCTGTGAAATCTGACGCTGAGAAATTTCATTCGCTACTCACGGTCGTGTCGATGTTCAAAAATCAAAATTATTTACGTTTTTCAATCATGCAAGCGTTGGAAAAAAGATCGAGACCTTAATCTCTGCCAATTTAAACAGTGGCTAATGGAACGAACGGGCTAAAGTCGCGAGGTGGATCGTCGATTGAGATATGGCCGCCATATCCGCCCCCCATACCGCCATCTATCGTTACGGCGCGTTTGTTTACCGACTTTAATTCTAATTCAGAACATATGGGTAATAATACCACTACAGAATGATTGTCTAGCTTCTGACGTTAAAACGTCTCATGTGCTGTAGTGTAAATCTTCAGGAGAATGATTCGACCGAGAAAGTCGGGAAATCTTTGCAGTTAATTATTTGTAACAGATAAATCGTCGGTTTATAATTTGGGCAATATACCGATGTAAGCTAAGTTTGGACAGCTAGCTGTTGAATCTTTTTTGGCAACTTGAATCCAGCGTGAAACATCGGGCGTTAAATTAGTCAGACATTAATTGTGGATCTTGAGACAGTGACATTAATTAAATGTGTAATGTAGTTTCGAAATAACGATGTTCAACGTGATGTAGTACAACGGAACGGTTAACTGCAACGCGATTATATATTTCCCAACCCCTAACTACCTAATTAATAATGATTTGATCAGGAATTCTTATTTTATCGTAGTACCTATGTCACTGAATCGTCGTTAAAAATACCATTTATTTACGATTCCGAATACCTCATAGTTATCGCGATAGGGATTCACTTGATTCCACGCCTTTCGCTAAGCAATACAGCTTCTGATTGCTCATCACTCTTTTTCTCCTTCTAGATATACACGCATCGCTCGGTGGAAAATTAAATAAAGTAGATGGTGCCGGTCGGCAATTATTTGTGAAGGAAGGAACAGGAGTTAGGCGTGAGTACACTATCTTCATACCATCAGTATTTCAATAACAATAATAACAAAATAAACAGAATTCTAAAAAAAATTTTGACGAAGTTATACATATCTGGAAATCAATAAATATGTGGGTTCAATTTTGACATAGCATATGTGAGAATCAGGTGAAACCGAATGGTCCATCCGCCCAGGCGCCGAATATTTGGTATTTTTAGGGGGATAACCATTCGTTGCGCTGAAAAATCCCTAGGGTGATCTTGGCGCGCGGTCGATCTGCCGAGTTTCGTCGACCGCGCGCCAAAATCACCCTAGGGATTTTCAGGGCAACGAGTGGCTATCCCCATGAAAATACCAAACATTCGGTTTCACCTGATTCTCACGTATATATACAACTTCTTCAAGAAATTTCTTAGAAACATTTTCAATCTAGTTCCTCGAAGAAGAAGTCTCGAACTTTTCGATGCTTTTTTAAATACCTTAACGTTCATTTTCGAAACGTCGATTAAAGCCTCTGTTGGAAAATTTTCGCCTAAGCACAGATTTTCAGTGGTTTAATTATTTAGTAGAAACAACGGATTCGAAAAATCGATTGTAATAGGCGATAAAAAAGAAACTAGGAAAAGAACAGAATGAAATATTGAAAAGAAAAAAAAAAAAAGGAACAAGGAATTAGAATCGTAGGTAATGATGTTGTGAATCTAGGCACCCCAAAAAAATGGGGGTCGCCGAAGATTTTGCCCCCAGCTTCACGCAGAAGCCACAATTGAGACAAGAGGATGAGGGTAACAGGTTGATATTCGAGTGTCAGCTAGTGAGTTCACCGAAGCCTGAAATATCATGGTTTCGAGGAGAGACACAGCTGAACGAAGATGCGAGGACGAATTTCAAAATTCAAAGTATCGGGACGAACAAGTTCCTCGTTGTACTTGAACTGGACGACGTGATAGAGACCGATGCTGGACTCTACAAGGTCAAGGCCAAGAACAAGATGGGAGAAGTCGCGGCTTCGATAAATTTGAACTTCAGCCGTAAGTTTTCTTTTGGTCAAAGAATCGAAAATGAAAACGTCGGGGACAATCGTTGAAAAAATAACAACGATGATGATAAAAAAAGAGTCTTTTTTTTTGTTCGAATACAAAACGGGTCAATTTTTCACTTTTTGCTTCTTACGCTACGTCTTCTTTTTCTCGAATTTTCTCGAAATTTCGAAAGTAATAAGAAAAAAAAAAAGTAAAAGATGGCAATCGGTCATATCGATTTCTTGTACGATTAATAACCCGCATTATATTTTACAGCTGTCGATGAGCCTAGGGAGAAGTAAGTCGCATATAGAGATTAGAAAAAAAAAACAAAAAAAATAGTGAATGTGCTCCTGAAGGCTCTGGCTTCGATTTCCGTACATACATTATACCTATACCTTGCAAGAAAAAGAACCTAACTAATTTTTATTATCTCGACGCCATCTATTTTATTATTTTCATTTTATTTTATTTCTTTATATTTACTTATTTATTTATCCCATATGTTATCGTTTTCTTCGCCACATCATATCGTCCACACTCTTTCACACAGCCTATTTACATTCATTATTTTCAATTTATGATTTTAGCGGCCGAGCAAGAAAAGGCGCGGTGAGTTTGTCACTTCCGGTTAAAACTATTGTTTTCCTTCTCATCGTTTATGTCTCACAATCAATTTATTAATTCATTACGTAACATAACGCTGTATATATATTTCACACGTATGCGTAATACATGCGCACATATACATATACATATCCGTATCGCAGATAATCGAATAACTTTGTTCTTTTTTTCATTTTCCTTGCGTTGATCATGAGCTACGATCGTTTTGTTTGTATAACTCGCTGTCTTGTCTCGTCGAATATCACATGTATAATATGTAATATATAATTACTAATTACTCACAGAAAGATACGTATATCCACAAATCAAGGAATTAATACGCCGCCGCGTCCTGAATAATTCTAAATCACATATCAACCTCCAACCACATCCCCAAAGTTATTTTTCATTTATTTCTTATTTTTTCAGTCAGAAATCCCGATTTTTTATTATTTATTTATCGCTCTGTAACGAGCTTCTGTTATTTCATTATTTACCCTAATTTTTATTCACGTTTTTTCATTGTTTATTCATCATTAACCGTGCTAAGGCTTATGCTGATTATATTAACTCGTTTGACATGTGTACGAATTGATATATTTGTTAACAAGATATTAATAAACCATCCCCAATTCAAATAACACGTTTATCAGTGTGTACTTTTTTCCAGAGTGTTTAGTGTGTCATAGATGTTAATATTTGAGTATAACTATAGCGTAAAAAAAGTCTCTGCGAATAGTTTGTCGATGGAAAGTGTTTCTTTTTCATAAAAAGGATACGAAATCTCGTCGAATTTAAACGTAAATAAACAATAAACCTAGTCAACTTGTAGATAATTTATTTACGAACAAAACGAGCCCATAATCAATGAAATCTGATGTACCAAACTCATTTAATAACTCATGCGGTGATCGCAAATGCTATTCTGCGCAGTATACGGTCAAAGTTGATCGGGGGATTCCCCTGCTCGCTACCGAACCGGGAAATATGAATTAGCTCAAGGATAAGAGTGAAAGCCGGCAAGGTAGATTGGATAGGTAGATGATCATAGATAGACAGTGGGAAACTCGAAAGTACTTATCGGGTCCGATGCTCGATCGGTAATACAGAATTACTAATAACGAATTATTCAAAAAGCTTTGCGATCATTACAACGGGGGTCAACAATTCGAACCTTCGTCTACCAGAATCGAGTTGCAATCTGGTTTATTACTTTGCCGTTGGTCAGGTATACGGATGATGAAAAAGAAAGTAGATGTCGAACAGCTGTAGCCTACTTCTCTAAACTTAGTATATCGGAATCTCGACCGTTGCTCCGCATATCTCGGTCTCATGACCGTTTCTCTTCAGCTTTGGCCATCGCACAATCTTCTTTATTCGAAGGAGTGATTTGGCCGTTCTCTTCGTATCCATTGTTAGAAAAAAACCAACAACAAAAAAAATTCAGCGCCAATCAAGGATCGTTAATCTTCGTGACGCTCGAACTTTGAAAAAAAAAAATGCATTATACCGACATTTGAAAAACGTTTCGTTACACAATGAGAATACTATAATCGTTTGTCATATCCATAAATAAATCCGGGCTATAGATATAAATGTATTAATATGTAGATCGAGTAAACAAATTTAGTCATCTATTAATAATAACGATCATTGTAATCGTTACAGCACTAAAGTTTATTTATAACCGCGTATACTCATCATCACGATGTACTAATTTCGACGAGCGATCTAACAATAAGAAATATTTTGGTACGATGCCACAGGGAAAGATATAGGAATCGTTGGACAGAAGTTAGGATTTAGTTTATTTTACATACATTATAATTTTCTTTATAAATTGCGTCGAGTGTTAACTAGAATTCAACCAGGCCATTGACCAAGACGTAAGGTAGACAATTTTCGGAGATTTTGTTGCTCATTGTCATGTGCTTAGACAGTATTGTGAAGAAATAGTTGGCAACGTGTACTGCATTAAATAACAATTGCGAATGCCGCATAGAACGGAAGTCGTTTATTTGAAATTTCGAAATTCGTATCGTGTCTAAGATCGAACTTCCATGATTGAACGACGCTGGTGTCGACTATCGATTATCGAATCGCTATAACCGATTTTTCCCGCGCTTTTTAGTTTCGCGACAAAAAATGTTCTGTTCGATAAATTTTTTATATCAACGGGTTTACTTGACTGATTCCTGTAACGTTTTTTTTCTCGCACGGACTTAAATATTCCCAAAAATAGAATCTCCAATAATTCTATTCGCTATATCACAACGAAAATTTGAATTTGGAACATCAGTTATTGATTTGAATGCTGATTTAACGATTTTTGAGACGGGATTTTCACTTATCCAAATGAATCGTTGATCCTGCGATATTAAAATACTGTAGATTTTTTATAATGTCGTTTATTGTACGTTTATAACTTTCGCGGCTAGATTTTAACATTCGTTTGACGTTTGTCTGCATCGCTTTACGTATCGAGTTTTTTTTTTTTTTTTTCAATTTTTGCTATCCATAGTTCTTTGCGATAAGAAGAAACTAGAAGAATTTGAACACGAATTTTCATCTAATCCCTGAAGGTAAAATATAAGACGAAAACTAAAACTATTCTCATATTATTTTACAGACAAATCGACGGAATTGCACCGACTTTTGCAAAAAAGCCTGCAATCAGACAAGAAGAGGATGGAAAACGATTACTATTCGAATGTCGTATCACCGCTGACCCGACCCCCAAGGTTTCATGGTCCCACAATGGAAATTTGGTCAAGGATTCCGCCCGCCATAAGGTATAAGAAAATCACTACATTATTAGAAACCCGATACGCATTTTCAATAGTTCTGTTTCTATTAAGATTCGGACAGTATGCTTGGGAAATCAAAAATTAAAATATCCTCCGATCATGTGTGATACCTGAGATTCTCTCCTAAGTCCAAGACTCGAAAAGCCTGTTTGTTCTTTAATTAATTCGTTAATAATTTATTTCTCCACAGTTAACAGTGGACAAGGACGGCCACTCGTACTTTGCAACGTTAGAAATCAAGAACGTGACTGTTGAGGATGCTGGAAAATACAAAGTCAATGCAAAGAACGAGCTAGGCGAGTCCAACGCGACAATTTCACTGAACTTTGACAGTAAGTATTGAACAGATTTATTTACCACCTGGTATTTTATCTTTCACTTTATAATTCACATCGCTGCATATATATATCGTACAATGGAAGATTGATAAATTGTAGACGATCGAATTTTGTGTGCATCATATGCTATAATGTTGTACTTTATATAAATGAAGTCTGCACGAAAGAATGATAAGATCTGCAATTCAAAAGAAATCTCCCACTGTACTACATGTATGTGACAGATTATTCTATTTCTTATTTTTTCATACAACATAGGATATATAGCTGATCTAATTATATAACGACTAATTAAAAGGCTTCTTTTTTCGTGGGTTTTTCAAGAATTACAATCACAAACGTTTTCTGATACATTGATAGAAATAAAATAACAATTTATAGAAGCTTCTCGAACAAATAATTAATGATAGCATTCTTCGCACAATTAACGAGCAACACAGCAGAAGTGAGAATCCATTAAATTCAAGAGATCGAGAAAGCAAGATTAATTTTTCGACATTTTGATTAGCGAAAAGGATTTGCAGAATCAGAAAACAAAAGGCTTCTTGATAAGTCAGAATAGGAAAACGCTGCGGTGATTTTTATTAATCGTATTAAACGTAACAATAATTCTATGAAAGTAACAACTAGTGTTTACCTCACGTTTTCACAGATTTTCAATCACTCGATTTACAATTATTAATTGAATAATTAATTAATTAATTATAGATACAGGGTGTCTGCAGTGATGATTACATAAACCATAAATCTCGATTACTTAAGTGACAGGAATTTTTCTTAAACAATGTCTCACAGTTGAAAGGGGGACACCCTGTATAATGTGATTTTTCTTTTTCCCAAATCTAATATACGTATAAACGAATTAATTAACTATTGTATAGAATAGTTTGTTCCGCTTATACGCTATATCGCTGCTACTTTGTGAAAGTTTAAATAAAACAAACACGTACACCACTCTATATATACAGTAAATAAAAATCCTTGACTAACGATTAATATCGAGGAACAATAATAATAATAATGATAACGATAATATCTACTTACGAATCAATTCAACCAACCGTATAGAAAGACATCAAAGTTTAAGAAATAATTGTCACTATTATATTCCCAGTCTTATAATCGCTAATTAAATTTTTTTTAATCACATTTACACGCATACACGAACACACAACATTTCATGGATCACTAATCAAGCAGCAGAATTTTTAACTTTAACGTATTCTCATACCGATTACACGTATCCCTAGATCGACAATATATATGTATATAGTATATGTAGTACACCCAACGAGGTGGATTTTGGTACTTGCGATTTGGACAACTCCCGAACAACCAATCGGCGCGTAGGAATCACTGTTGTCCAGCGCACTGATTGGCTGTTTCGGGAGTAGTCCAAATCGAAGGTATCAGAATCAACCTCGTTGGGTGTACATATATGTATAGCTGCATCATAATCTCTTCGGAACGAATGAGAAAAAGAATGACAGTTTTTGTAAAAACAATATACACCTTCGAGCACGTAATAATAATTCAAATATAATCAATTTATTGATAATCCGGACACGATACATCGTACTAAAGAAAAAGCCTGTAAAAATGTGTTTCACATTCTGCATAATCTATACACGTACACATATATGCACGATTTGCGATATGTGAGTTCCAGCATATATAACTTGAAGATAAATAAATGTCGATAATTAATCGTAAACACTATGCCCATATAAAAATGGTGGGAAACGTAATGATGTTAAGGGATAAAAATTTCAATGGAATCGTGTTCCATGATATGTTGCGATGTACTATACTTATCGTATATAGAGAGCTTATATATAATATCATTTAGGGGTATAATTTATCGATTTAAGATATATGTATAAAATTGTTAAAAAAAAAAAAAAAATTCTTTCGGTGGGCGTGAAAAAAAAAGAATAAAAAATTAAAGCGTAATTAAAAACGCATACCCTTGGTGAATTGAGGCACGTTTATGTGAATGTAGGCGACGAGGCGCCCGTCCCAGATGACGGAATCAAACCAACCTTCACCGAGCGGCCTGTGATCAGACAGTCAGATGATGGGAACACTATTACTTTCGAATGTCGATTAGTCGGTGATCCTAAACCAACTGTTAAATGGTAAGACTGAGCATGCCTTGTCCACCACAATATTTACCATTCAAAAAAAAAAAAAAAAAAATAGAAGAGAATGAAATGCAATAAAAAATTTAAAAAAAAAATCGGTACAATATATTTCCAAATTTCAATTTAAACTTAAACTTGTACTCTTATACATATATAATACGAGGAATGGATATTACATGAAGAGGTAATTTTCTAAAGAACAACTGAACAGATACGAAAAATAAAAATAAAGAGCGAGAAAGATGCATGACAAAAAAAAAATGCTCGCAACTGAAAATATATGTAACGCACGTATGTGTATATAGATATATAAAAAGAGTATATTCATTCGCTTACTTTCATAAAGTTGTATGGATTGTATACGTAAATATTTAAACAAAAAAAAAAAAATGTCGATTAGATGTATACGTATTTATATTATTTATATATTTTCGAAATTTAAAAAAAAACAACATATAATCTTTATTATATATAAACGTCGATAAATCGAACAGGTATCACGGTAACGATGAAGTTAAAGAAGGCGGGAGGTTCACAACTTCCCTCGAACTTGATCAGAAGCTCTATCATCTAGCCAGGCTGCAAATAACGAGTGTCGCTAAAGCCGATAGTGGCGAATACAAAGCGATAGCCAAAAACAAACATGGGAATGGCGTAGCTACGATAAACCTCAACTTTGAGGGCGGTGATAAACCGAAGTATGCATCAGGAATTTTATAAACTGTATATTTCTTTGCTTGGCGATTAGTTTTGTCAAAGAATCCTGGAGCCTTTGATCAGACGGTATCACTACTCTTTCAGACATCAGTTGGATTCGGAATGGACTGGCTTAAGGGGATGCCATAGTCGATTTTACCGACGTAAATTATTCCATCGGATTTCATCGAAATTATGATAACACGATTTGAGAAGGACAGGTTAGATCTAGCGACGGAAATCAGGGAAAAAAATTACTTTTTATTCATTGCAAAGTGCGAGCGTGTTACTCATGTCGACTATTGTCAAAGCCTATAACAAAATGGCACGCATCCCTAAAATTCGTGATAATTTGCTATTCTCAACGGCTCGGAAACGTGCGCGTGCCCCTACTTGCCGCAACGCCCGAGAGATGGCTCAGCGTGCGAAGGCCTGCGCAGTCCTGGCGTCGATTATAACATCCCCTTAAGACTGATTCCAGTCGCCTTGAAACACGTCTAATGAAATAGTTGTGATATCGTTCTGAATGTTTCATTTCGAGTTTGATCCTCAAAATTGATTTGTTGTTTAATACAATCGTCTGGCAATGAAATATTTAATAATGATATAATATAATCTACGAGCTGAGGTATCGAGAGGGAAACCAAATGCAACTTATAATGATTAAATCCCGTTAGAATTCCTGACGGAAAACCACCTCGTTTTCCGAAAAAGCCAACGATACGTCAAGAAGGCGATGTTCTTATAATGGAATGTATATTGGAGGCACATCCCGTGCCAGAGATCACTTGGTTTCAAGGTACAAAAGCGATAGCGGATAGTCCGCGTGTCAAGATGTTGCGAAAGTCTACTAGCAAGGACACATATCTGTTAACATTGGAAATATCAAATCCAACAAAAGCAGACGGTGGAAATTATCGATGCAACGCTTTCAACAGCTACGGCGAAAGTAACGCCAACATCTCGCTCAACTTCCAAGGCAAGTGGACGCCCTTAAACAAACAAACAATCAAACAAAAAAAAAATTACAATATCATCGATACCCCGACCGTTCTCATCTCCAATATCGAATCCCGAAGAAATATAAAACTCCATTTCTTCGTCGTTATTTTAAACGCAGGCCATTTTTACACTCTCGCAAAATCATTTGTTATCATTCTACACATTGGAAATAATTTTTATTTCGAATCACTGCTAACGCTGTGAACGGATAATTTATTGACCTCATTTTTTCACGGCTGATTGAAAATGTTTTTTTGGAATTCGAGTTACGTAGCGATTGATCGCACTAGAGCGAAAGTCTGAAAATCCATAAAATCTCAAATAATTTCTAATCCTATTTTAAAACTGAGGTGCGATCAGCTGTGAAAAAACTGAGTCGATAGAATATCTTTTACAAAGCACACCAGAGATTCGAAAAAAATGTTTTCCCAGGTGCTTAAATCCCAATTCTCTTCCCGCACTATCCTCAAACATTGAAGTATTCATCCTAATGAACGCGGGATATGAGTAAAAGAATACGTTCTGTCTCCTTAAAATGGTGAATAAAATTTTACAGGATGTAATTCGTTCATTCAGAATTGTATAAACTGAAAACAATATCAATAATCACTCGATCATGTTCAAATTTTGATAATTCACTCCATATTATACATTCAAAGGTAGGTTCTGGGATATTAGGTCTAACGTTTAACACGTCGTGAATAGTCCTTGTTTATCGCTTTGTGTGCCGCAATTACGCTTTTACAAAGCTAAAACTTTGTCTCACAGTAAAAAAGAAAGAAAAGAAAAAAAATTAATTAAAAAAATTAAAAAATTAATAAAACAAAAAAAAAAAAACTTTGAAAAACAAGTCTGAGCAAAGTTGTAATTATACAGTTAACGATAATACTATGTATTACCTGTTTCCAATTATAATCAAATCAATAATTTGATGAAAAGAACCTTGAGTATCTTTCTCCAACTCGATTACATACTCAAAATGATGATTTTTAGTACTTAGCTACGATTAGGCAATGTTTAACGCTAAATTTCTGAAAGGTGCAGATGACGGAGCAGGATTCGCGCCTTCTTTCATTGAGAAGCCGCGTATAATTCCAAACGAGAGCGGCACTCTCATTACAATGAAGTGTAAATGCAAAGCCAAACCGAAACCGGATGTGACTTGGTTCCGTGGCACAACCGTCGTCAAAGAATCGTCAAAAATAACAATCAGAAGTTCTGGCGTAGAAGAAGACGTGTACGAACTCACACTCGAAATTAAGGTGGGATATCCCGTTCACAGCGATCTAAAAATTGATAAAAAATCGATCTAACACGAACATGCTTCGTCCCTGCAGGATCCATCGGGTCCTGACGGTGGCACTTACAGGTGTCACGTCAAAAACGAATTTGGAGAGAGTAACGCGAATCTGAATTTGAACATCGAGGCTGAACCTGAACAGGAAGGCGACGGTCCTACGTTCGTCGAGAAGCCCAGAATTCAGTCGCAAAATCAAGGAAAATTAGTCATAATGGACTTCAGAGTGAAGGCCGACCCCAAGCCTGAGATAGTCTGGACTCATGCTGGGAAGGTGGTCAAGGAGTCCTCGAAAATATCCATCAGTATAACGAAAGAGAAGGAGGATGTTTACTACATCAAACTAGAGCTCAACGATCCCGGCGCGGATGACTCCGGTCTTTATAAATGCAACATCAAAAATACTCTGGGAGAACTCAACGCCAACCTGACTCTCAACGTTGAAAGTAAGCCTCCACGCTTCATTTTCTATCATATAATTCTGTCCTAATTCAATCGACGATCATTCGGAGGATCAAAGATTTTTCTGTCAAACTTCCACCCCAAAAGTCTCGAGAATTACGTCTGGTACCCCAAAGTCGCAGTGCTTTCATCGAACTCCAAGCAGTACGGAGGTCTGCTTGGTGCTCAGGGTTTTTTTGGATCGCTCGTTCCGAATCCGAAGTCTAAAATTCCAAATTCCAAACTGAATGATTCAAATATTTGGAATTGGAATTTCGAGGTGATTCTAGAGATTTCTGGGGTGGGAATTCGGGAAAAAATCAAACGCCCGTTATTCGAGCTGATATTTTGTCGCAGTTATACCGGTGATCAAGGAAAAGCCTAAGGTGATCAAGGTGATAAAGAAGAAGACAGTGATCGTCGAATGCCACGTGCTTTCTAAGTTCGCACCCGACTGCACATGGTTCAAGGAAACCAAGGCTGTGAAAGAAGACTCTCGCCACACTGTTCACGTTGAGAAAGTCAAAGAGGTGAGGATGTGACCTCTTTGGTTCGCCTCTTCAGGGTGTGTGAAAAATATCTGATTTCTAATATCTCGTGGTGTCTTGTCCTCAGGGTGAGTTTGCCGTGAAGTTAGAAATCGAGCAGGTATCGCACCTGGACAAGGGTACGTACAAACTCGTCGCAAAGAACGAGAAGGGCGAGGCCACCTCCCAGGTTGTCGAGATAACAGAGATTCCCGAAGAAGGTGATAAGCCGAAGTTTGCATCTGGTCTGAGATCGATCGTGAGTCCAATTTCTCTAGTTTTACGACAATCTCTTATGATCAACGTTTCATCTTCCTTTTTTCCCTCATCCAGACCATCGACGAAGGCAAATCGATCGAATTTGTCGCGAGACTCTCAAAGGAGGACAAAAAAGTCACCATTGTGTGGTCCAGGTCAGTTTACTCCTCACCACTTCGCCAACTGAGATACATTTCTGATATTGACTCGTGACATTGATCGTTCCTTTTGTTCTTCCCCACAGGAATTCCACCACCATCAAGTCGTCCAAAGACGTCAAGATATCCTTCAATGGAACGGAAATGAGACTGACCATCAGTTCTGTGACGGCAGAGTATTCCGGCACTTACAAGGTCGTCGCCACCAATGAATTTGGAAAGGACGAATCCTCCGCCGAGCTAATCATCAAGGTGAGCTATGGAGCGATGTGTTTAAAAGGCGAGATTTTAGGTGAACGAAAAACTGTCTCGTTGTCCAATATCGATACCCCTGTTTCGTGTACCCCATGCTCATCTTTCTCTAAAAGATATTTGAAAACGTTTGAGACCGATAGGTGAACCCGGAATTTATTCCTCTCGTTAAATGTTGCATGCGACACGTTTGAATACACATTTCAGAAGAAGGAAGAGAAGAAGAAGAAGGAAGAGGAAGAAGAGAAGGAGGAAGAGAAGGTCGAAGAAAAGAAAGAAGAAAAGATCGAAAAGAAGGTGGAAAAGAAAGAAGAGAAGAAGGTCGAAGAGAAAAAGGTCGAAGAGAAGGTAAAACACTTGTGCAAAATACAAATTCGACTCCCCACCTGCACATGCGCTTTTATAATCAGGTCTACATCAATCTCGCTAATTACGCACACCACATTTATGTGTATGACTGTATCGATCATCCTGTTGTTGAATATGTGTCTGAAACCTTTGGAATCAATTTTGGAAATGGCTCGACGAGCTTCATACCTTGCTTCATGTTATTTTTGTACGAAATTCATGAAAGAGATATGAATTGGCAAGTGGTATTTTTGTAAAAAAAATTTTAGCTTTTGTATTTTGCAACAGCTTTATTGTGTTAACATCGATATTTGTAACATGACTTTTGTGTCGTGGGTAAGGTGGAAAGTTCTGACGAAGAAGAACCATCTGTAAGCTTGGTAGAGTCGAATATCACTGAACCAGTCATCGACGAACCAGCAGACTCAGAATCAGAGCCACTTACTCAGGCCGAGGTACACACAGAACAATTATACGCACATACATTATACATACAAACATGAAATACAAAAAGAGAATTTATTGAGGGGGTATAGATATACGAGCCTTGGAAGTGATTCTTTTATTTTCAAATCAATGGTACGATGCTCAAAAATATTCTCTCAAAACGCGGTGTGAAAAGTTCGACTTTTCGTGCCTCACTTTGCGCACTAGTGAGAGAAACGGGCACTTTGCACACTAGTGCGAGAAACGGGCACTTTGCGCACGCAAAACTCACGAAAAGTCGATGGATCGATTGCACCAAATGTTCAAAAAGTTTCGATGCCGGGTGCGACCTGTTTCAAATGATTTCTAATCATGTATAAAAACCTGGTTTTCAGCTGTTAAAGAACCGAGTGATTAGAATATTTTTCAGAACGTGCCAGTGGTTGAAAATTGTGAAATTATTACCAAGGCGTGTGTTATACCCTGTCGATAATACGTATGAGAAACTTTTTTTGAGAGGTATCGAGAGACCGATATCTGCCTTTAAACACACTGTCTGTTTTCTTTCAAGGATATACCGGACTCGAAACGTAACGGTACTGAAAAACCAATTTTGAAAAAGGTAATTTTTAACACACTATACCATATTTTTTCATTATTTTTCCAACGTTTTTTAATCGAACTCTCCACACGCACAACACTATACACGTTCATATCACAGGCCCGTCGTCGAGTACATGGATTATATATCTGTTTTGTTTGAGCATAATCCTCATTTGTGACGTCATGTTGTTACAGTATATGTTATTGTCGATACTTGTTAACCCCGATATCGCTATTCTGCATAACTCGTTATACCGCAAAAAAGTTCTAGAAATTTGAGGCTCGAATATGTCCACCGATTCGAAACATATTAGCCTTAATTCGCTCCATATAATTTATTTTTCTTTTCTGTTACAGGTCATCGAAATCAAGGTGAGTTTTGGACCATTTATACTCCCTTACTTCGTTAATGCTTTTGTCTGGCTTTACGCGCAAAAGCTTACGCGAAGTTAGAAGAATCGTAGATACAAAGAGGGCGACGAGTTAATTAGCTCGTTGATTAGTTACCTTTTATTGAATCTGGGATCAAATATGCCGGAGAAGTCTGGCATTCTTTTAACGCTAATGATGCTTGATCCAATGTACCTCGACAAGGTCGATACTGATGCCTGCGATTTGGACAACTGCCGAAACAGCCAATCAGCGCTCTGGACTACAGCGATTCCTCCGCGCCGATTGGCTGTCTCGGGAGTTGTCCAAATCGAAGGTATCAGAATCGATCTTGTCGGGGTACTCGCTTCAATTAATTCCGCTACGAATTTCGCTGTAAAAATTCTAGATTGAGTATATATGTGATATGAATAACACAAATATCGAATTCATCATTTATTCACTTGTTCTCGATATCTCTTTACCGATTTTTTGCTTTACAGGCTTCTTCTCTAATGCTGCTGTGTTCCAATTGATATTATGCTCATTTTTAACAACATATTTCTCTCGCTTATTATTTCAGCTTCAGCTAATTCAACGTTAAGCTTATTATCCTAATGATACAAATTCTGTCACACTCGATTCCTACAGAAGTATATGTGTCTGTGTTTCGAATATCTTTACCACTCACGTATCCCTGTTTCACTACACTTCGTACCTTACAAAATTGAAATCAGAAAATCCGAACTCCCTATTTCGAATTCCAAAATTTGAAACGCATTACTGTATTTCTAGTTTTACTTCGTGTCTACTTGTGCAAGTTCTCTTTTATTTGCATGCATGAATTGTAGTACTCGCATTCTCGTTAAACGATAGTTGTTTGCAGAGTTTTTTTGGAATGGCATATTTCGTGTGAATAATTAAATTCGGGAAAAAAATGATATTCAGAGATGCAGGTTCGCGATTTTTTCTACACTCGCGAATCGCAGCTCTCAGCCTTCGCATCTCTTGAATATCATTTCAGTCATTTTATCCTGTATTCCATCGAACGAAACTGATATATCATTAATTATACAGAAGGACGAAGCTAAAGTTAACAACGTTGAAAAAGTTGAAGAGAAGAAGGTCCCCAAGGTAAATAAACAGACATTTTTCCTTATATCATGTACGGATTTGTATCGATTCGTACGAACACGATAACGGATAGTAAAATGAAATGATAAATTTACCTGATTTGTAGAAAAAGACCGAAGACAAGGTGGAAGATAAAAAAGAAGTCGAGAAGGTAGGAACCACACGTTATACAGTTTCCTACTTTCCAGGAATAAATTGGAAAAGGGATTTGGAGTGAAAAAACTTGACCAAAAAGAAAACTGGCCTCGACTTTATTTCGCACTCCAATTTCCTCACGAATATTTGAGATATCATTGCAAAAAGTTTAGGATCCTCGAATTCGATAGCTTTAACCGGTTATTTGAACGCAGGTCAAGAAGGTTGTCAAGAAGAAGGAAGTCGTGGAAGAGTCGAAGGATACTTCCCGCGAGACTACACCAAAATTGGAAAAGACAACGGCGACTAGGAAGCAGTCCGTCAGCAGGGTATCTATTCAATTAAAATATCAATTGTACCGTCAATAATCTCGGACAAAAAATACAATCCAACGTCATTTTCTCAGGTCGAAGAACTTCGCACGGAAAGTCGACGCAGTTCTCTCGTTACGACCGAAGAGGAGGTAAGGAATACCCACATTCGTGGATATTAAAAAAATTCGAATTCACTTTGTCACGCAACTTTGTGTTGAACGTTAATTTCCTGTTCTCAGATCATCAAAGATGGAAACAAAACACCGGAACGTCGTGTCTCCACGCAAAAGGTGAGCTATAGAAAAAAATCAGATGTTATGTCAAATGTAATTGCAGCTTTACATTGTCAATAATAATTGTTTAAAAAATTTCTCAGGTCGAAGAGGAATCGAAGTCCGAGAGCCGTCGTTCGTCTACAGTTGACAAAAAGTCTGTCACTGCAAAGGTGAGTCTTTTACGATTTTCCAATACACAGGGTGTGTCCAGGGATCCCGAAAGTCCCGGAAGTCCTGAAAATACCCCAAAATCTATGTAACTCATTGGGAAGTTCCAGCTTCGTGTGGTTTTTAGTTTTAAAAAATTCGAGATGGAGTTGGACGTAGCTCCTCTTCTTTCCTTTTGCCTTTTCACCCTGACGTTGAGCAAGTCCTGAATTCTCATGTGACTTGGGATATGCTGTTTGACTTGAACGATTTCGTAGCATATCCAGTCGAATCCTTTCAACTCTTTACAAAAAAAAAACAAAAAAATGATGCTTTGTTAGTCGTTGAGATAGACTAGGTCTAGTTTGCTTATGTAAATAACGAACACACTCATCACACACTACACAACACAATCATACTCACATTCTTAGGTCGAGGAGCCTAAGAAAAAGGTGAACGACGCCAAACCCACACCCAAAGTCGAACCCAAAGTCGAGCCTAAACCTGAGCCAAAAGTTCAGCCTAAGGTTGAATCTAAACCTGAGCCAAAGGTTGAGTCTAAGGTTGAACCTAAACCCGAACCAAAAGTTGGGCCTAAGGTTGAACCTAAGCCTGAACCCAAAGTTGAGCCTAAGTCGCCAGCAACCGGTGCTAAAGCAGCGTCTAAAGATGAGGAAAAGCCTGAGCAAACTCTCGGCGTTAAATCCGAACCTAAAATCGAACCTAAGGCTGAACTTAAGGTCGAAAAAGTCGCGACTGTGGAAGACAAGCCTGCGCCCAAAGAGGAGGCCAAACCAAAATCGACTCTCGGTGTGACACCTGTACCGAAAGACGAACCCAAACCAAAAATAACTTTGGGTGTAACGCCCGATGAAAAGGTAGAAAGATCAAAGTACAAAAGGATTTGTACTTAGTGGAAAATTTCCTTTCTTTCTTCATTCTCTTTCATTTATTTCAGTTTCGATTTCTATTTCTAACGCAACTACGAATTCAATTTCATATAACTTCGGTACTTTTTATTTCGCTCTAACAGAAAATTCTCTAGATCAAAAAAACGAACGAAATGTATCGTAGTCTTCAAAGAAGACTTGAATGGAGCTTTTTTTTCTCAAAGTTGAGCTTTTGTATACTATCTATCTGTCTATATCTGTCCTATTTTCATCCAGATAATAACACGCACATAATATTACACTAAACATCATTCAACGCACTATCATTTCTGTCATTCTATTACAAAAAATACAGTCGAATAATATTCGATGTTTATTTATGCGCAGAAAACCGAAGAGGAAACAAAGAAATTGGGCTTGAAACGTACCACGAAGGTAAAATACGCTCCGGTGTATAACGAGGGGTCAATCACTGGCGAGTTTCGGTGTACACAGATTTCAAAATTCCAGGATTTCAAGACTTCAATTGATTCCAAAGGTTTCAAAAGATTTGCAAAGGATTCCAAGAGATCTCAAATATTTCAAAACACTTCAAACCTTGTTCCAAAGACGCGAAAATATTTCGAAGGATGTACCATGGTTGACCCCTCGCTGAGAACACGAAGATTACTTTGAGGTTATAAAATGTTGTTTCCGTCTGTTTTCAGCTCGAAGAAGAGAAGAAGACGCTCAACAAGGTCGAACTTAAGGTACGATGTCTGTTTCACCCTGAATTATCGTACATGAGACAAAAGTTTTTTCAAATCGTCTCAAATAGTTCAAAATATTACAGAAATACGAGCGAAAGATGAATTTTTCTTTTTCTTATTTAATTCATTATTATTACTATTATTTATCTTTTATTACTTCCGAATCGTTTATCGCACTGTGGAATATGCGTTTCATAACAGGAGAGAGAATCAATTATCAGTATGAAATTTTTTTCCGCAAAAATTAATTTTCAAAAATAATTAACGACAACTTTAGCGAAACGAATAATAACGCTACTGCAGCGAGAAGAGTGAGAAGACAGAGGGAGTAGACTCGTTTTTGAATAATGATAAACAGTTGTTAAATTATAACTTGGTGTACATATAGACAGAGGAAACAAAGCCAGAGCCCCCCAGACCGAAATTTCGTATACCACCAAAACAGGAGATTAAAAATGAGTCCTTCAAAGGATTTCAACTTAAGCCCGTTAAGCGAGACGCAAAGCCCGATCAAGGTGAAAGTGGCACGATTGATCTCAAGGTATCCGAGGGGTATATTTTATCGTTTGTCGTCTATGGTCTATGGTCTATCGTCTATCGAGTAAAAAAACTGTACTTTTCTTTCTTCGAGCGATTTAAGAGGGTGTGGAATACACCCTGGAAATAATTGTTTCAAAACGCGGTGCGAAAAATTCGACTTTTCGTTTCTGTTTCGCGTGCGCAAAGCGCCCGCTTCTCGCACTAGTGCGTAAAGAGATTACTTTGCGCACTAGTGAGAGAAACTGGCACTTTCCGCACGCAAAACTGTTTCAAAAAATACTATTTTCAAACCGTGCCAAGTGATTTGAGAGAAATTAATTTCCTAGGTGTATACGCACCCTCTTAGTTATTCCTCGCGTGTACTTTTCTTCAACGGAGTTCTTCAATATTAATAATTTCATTACAATACACACGTCCAATTTTTTTTTTTTTTTTTACCTGTACACAAAATCATCGAATTTTTTTTTTTTTGTATTTTTTTTAAAAAGGAACTTTTTTCATGGGGAATTTTGTTTCAAATAGTTTTTCTTTTTTTTGTATTACGGTGCGAAACATTTTGTTCTTGTCGTTAGCCGGGAGATACGAGTTACTTTTTTCTTCTTCGGATTTTTACCATTTTTCAGGATTAGGGAGTTGGTTGTTTGAATTTTATGGGAGGCGATGAGAGACACGAACATCGTATCGTTTCATTTTTATTATTGCTTTTTGACGATTATTTGAGGTACACACTGCGCTACTTCGTACACCGATTTTTCACAATCCTGGATACATTTTTGGCCCCAGAAGGCCTGGTTTACACTTTTTTAAACATGCTACTGATCCAGGATATACCTACACACACGAACTACATTCTGATCTATCAATAACGCCAATTTCTACATCTGATATCGCTATCCACTTTATTCTGTTACTTCAGCTATGATCTTTTTTCTATAATTTGTAAATAATTACGATAAATCTATGTACTATATGCTAAAATATCATTCTATATTATCTACACTTTATATATATACCTACGTATTTCTTTCGCTCTTTTATCATCTTATTGTTATTAATTATCATAAATTTTCATACCTACTTATTTTCAACGCTAACAAAACTTTCTTAAACGTTCGTGTGATTCTTCAATTCTTTCATATGTATATATTTATATATCTGTGTGTATTACGATGCTCCAAAAAAAAAATTTATTTTTTTCAAGTCCTATCATCTCAAAAGTTTCTCGCAGGTATACAAAAAATTCTCCCACAAGGACAGCTCGATATTTTGATTCTACACGTAAAAAAAATTTTTTTTTGTATTTTTCAAATGAAACTACTAAAAATTTTTTTCACAATTTTGATGGGCATATTCTTGTAGGAAATTATATTGTCTACAAAAAATCTCTGATATGATTTTCTCGTAAACCTAACGGGTAAAACGTTATCAGACTTCGAATACTCGCAACTAGGTGGATATAGTTTGAATTTTTTTTATTTCCAAAAAGAAATTCGACTGCGATATGAGCTAGTATTGAGACTCATATGTCTCTTCTTAACCACTGAGTAATTCCTCGCAGTGTGGAAACAATATAAATCATACAGTAACATCCGGTAAAATACAAAATGCGTTCTAAAATCATATACGGTTAGATTTAACTTGATTGCGAGTATTCAAAGTCTGATAACGTTTTACCCGTTAGGTTTACGAGAAAATCATATCAAAGCTTTTTTGTAGACAATTTAATTACCTACAAGAATATGTCCATCAAAATTGTGAAAAAAAAGGTGTAGTAGTTTTATTTGAAAAATACAACAAAAATTTTTCACGTGTTATTTATATGGGAAAACGGAAAACCGTTGAGCGTCATGTAGAATCAAAATATCGAGATGTCCTTATGAGAAAATTTTTTTTATACCTACTAGAAACTTTTGAGATGATAGGAAAAAACTTTTTTTTTTGGAGCACCCTAGTGTGTATATATCTTCAAAATTTGAATCAAAAAGACATTCGAGTTATTTTTATTTGTTTTTTTTTTTTTCCGTTGCTGTAAAACTATAATTTGTACAATTCATTCACGACCAGATTGTATCGCAGTATTCTGTGGTTCTTTTTTTTTTTCTTCTGTTTTTTTTTTTATCTTCAATCGATGGAAAATTTCTGTGAAAATTGATTGTAACACCCGACTGTATAATTGATCTGTAGAAAACTGAGAAGCCCGAAAAACAAGAGGCGAAGAAGGTTAAGGGCGCCGAGAAGTCGAAGGCCTCGAATTACGAACTCCCGGAAATTCCAGACTACGAAAGAGCGGTACTGGAAAAACCGCAAGAATTCGAGTTCGGGGATCACGTCAAACGCGATAAGACAAAACTCGACAGACCGACCACTCAGGTAAGGTACTCATTCTACCGAATATAAAAGGAAATACCAAATATGAAAAAAAAGCGTTTTCCGCACGACTCGTTCCTTAAAAGGTTCGCTAAAAATGGACACGAATTGGCCTAGAAAATTTGGCACAGAGATATCGACTCGGACACATGAGCCAATAAAGCTTTTAAAGTTTTTGTCAAAAGAATAACTGCCGAAATTATTATCGTCTATCGAAGACACCCCGCGCCCTTGATGACCAATTCCAAAGATAATTTCGAGCGTTTGCTAAACTAACGACGGCCCATTCATTCGAGTTTGCCAATTATAAATTCTCCGCATTTTTTCGAATGATCAGACCTTCCGATTAATTCAAAATCAGTCCGCGTACCAAATTTAAATAAATTACCAAAAGTTGAGGGAATCCGTTGTCTCGTCAATTTCGAGATTTCACCAGAACGTCCCTACGCTTCGATCGAGTCCCGAAATAGGTTCCATTTGCCCACGTAGGACATTGAATAGCAGAAAACCCGAATCCCGAAATTATTCTACATCTAATAACCAAATTTTCTCTGTTTTTTTTTCATGCCACGAAGCAGAAGTTGGATACGAAGGTGAGTCGAATAATTTGTGTAAATTTCCAAATGTCCTTGCTTCGCTGCTTGAATTATTGATCAATTCAGCGATCGAAGCGATCGATGCAACGGCTTTTCTCCTCATATTCTGGGGCGAAAATCTTTCCGGATCTCGCCTGAACAATTTTGTCGTGAAATCTGAAAAAGGGGGGGTAGGAAAGTGAAACGAATAAATCGGAATGAAGAATGGGGTGATTCATAGAAATCTGTGACTCAATAATAAGCGAATTATCGCAAGTGCATAATCCAAATCCGAAATCGTGTTGGCAAGGTATGAATAGACCCTAGGAATGTCTATTTCTGATATCATTAATGTTTCTACTTACGTGACTGATTGCGTTCTATTAAATTTAGCAAGGTTGTGGCTTTGGACCAGTCAAAATCGAGATTATTTTGGGTCTACATTAGTCGGTAGGCTTAGATCATATTTGTGTCTTCTAGCGCACGGTTCTAAGCAAGTTCTTCCTCCCTTATAGTAAGTCGTCACTCGCATGATCCCGGTTCACCGAATTTACGAAAAAACAATTCATAGTATCCGAGCTTGGGTCGAGAATCGAATAAAACAATAAAGTAAGATATTCGATGAAAGTCTATGAAAGAAGATTTCCCGACTAACGTAAACTAAATTTCTACTTTTTTTTTTTTTGCTGCAATAATAAATGCTTACGCGTCCTTTGTCCTTCGTGAAAGAAAAGCTGGTTAGAAATTTGGAAACGAGAGCCTGAAGTCGAATTCTAATTGTAGCCGAAACTACCGGAAATCAAAGCTCCAGAAGCGCCTAAGATCGAAGTTATCAAAGATTCGACACCGAACTCGAGCAGGAAAGGATCGCTCGCACCTGGAAGCGGAACTAACAGTCGTCGAGGTTCGCTGATTCCTCCAGAGGAATTAGGACGTAGACCAAGTCTTATCATCAGTGACGAGGTATGTTACGAAAAGAACGAAAAATCGCTACAGGTATTTCAAGTGAAAGAATACTATGCTGGTAGAGGGGCGGGAGTGTCGAAAAACTGTAAAAAATTAACGAAGATTCAAATTTTTATTATTTTCATCGACTTTTTCGACTAATTAATCGCGAAACGAGGATAAGATGAATCCTCGCGAATCGATACACGCAGTTCCCCGAACTACCAGCATACCGTCTTTGAATAGTTTCTCTAATAAGTATTGTGGTCGTTTTGCGAGTTATTGTAGACTGCAGTGATATATATGTAAGCGATTGATATTTATTTACCAATTATTTTGTAGAGTATATAATAGACGGTTTACCCCCTATATTAAATACCACAACTTTTGTACAGTGATTTCGAGAGCTGTACAACAGAACCGAAATGAATCTCGATCGATTCTTTTCTTTAAAAAAAATAAATAGAATAATTCCGAGTGGGTACAGTTTTACGATAACCTGTGCAAAAGTTATTGGATGTGAAATAGCAGTTTGTACGTAGGTCGTCATGTATCGTAATCGTAGATCCAGCTTGACCTTAATAATTATTTGTCGAAAGTTGTCCGATTGGGTCTTGAATCCTGTTTTTCGAATCCGTTGTAACGTCATATTATACCCAGTACACAAGTATGCGTCACGTGACCCAACCCGTACACGAAATGCCCGAATATCGATCCCTGATAATGAAAAATCTGTATTTTCTTAATTCTAGGTGTATTCGTATCTAGGTGTAAGATTTTCACAGGTTTAATAATTCCACGCGGGTACGCTGAAAAGAGCCGGATGCTGAGCTCGATCATTCGAGAAATTTCATACATATACATACTTGTGCGGATTTATTCTGTGTTGTTGTTTCGTTACGTTGAAGTACCCTTTATAACTGCTACTGTAATGTAACGTATGTGAGCGATGGAAAGGAAGATGTACATACACATTCCTTTTATACCAGCATCGCGTTTTGTAAAGATTTTAGCTAAAGTACCTACCTCAGGTTCACAGTAATTCAGTACTTACTTATATCCATTGTTGTGCGTTAATGTCATTTGTGTAGAAGCAATTTATCGTTGCGAAACTTTCACACCTGACAGAAAATGGCGATAAAGTTATCCGAGGAAATAATTGCAGCACTAGTTGAGTCAATTCCAACATATAAAACGAGCGATAAAATTTAATTTGCTACTCACGGTCGTTTTAATGAACATAAATCAGAAATTTTAACGGTTTTTAATCGTGCCGGCGCCAAAGGAATGGCCAAAACTTGAATTGTCGCTAATTTGAACGCAGGGTGATAGAACGAGCGGGCTAAAGTCGTGAGGTGGACAACGGAATGATATACGGCCGCCATTAGCCCCCCACTACTCGTCCATGTGTTGGAATCTATTCAACTAGACTCTTAAATTTAGAATTTTGCCAACTTTCGCGGAGGATGATGATCAATTGTGTTGAAAGTTTCGCGTGTTTGGGGTGCAAATCATGTATATAATCCCTTGTGCATTTGTAGAGGCACACATCCGCCGACCCCGTAGCGAAGTGAATGTCATCCTTTTTAAAACTGTAATATACTTAACTACGTATAGTTCTGCCCCAAGTTAACATAGAAACACACTCGTAACACAACACGCTGTGGCTCTGTACATAACCGTTTGGTCCGTAGGAGAATAGGAAGCTGCGCCCTGGCGAAGTTGTGGAGGAGCGTAAGGTGAGAATATCATTGCAGAATCTGAGCTACCTCGTCTGTACTCTTCAGCTACCACCGCTATCTCTCATTGCTCACTTTGCAGAATCATATAAATCGCCCGATCGAACGATGAACTTCGTTTTATATAAACAAACAGAAATAAACAAAATCGTGTTCATTCGACATTTTAAATTACACATCATGTGAACTGATCACGAATATCATCGATCGCTCGAGGCTTTTTATTCCGTTCTGTTCGCTCACTACTATTTAATAAATAACTTGTCAATTATTTTTTTGAATACTACAATTTCAGCATACTTATAATACCTACTAGGTAACTCTATATTGGTTATTAGCATTAATATTTCAGCTAACATTATCTCCGCTTATTTTATTCGCAGAGTGAATAACATTCGCTTACATTCTTCTCCTAGTCGTATTCTTCTTTAAAAACTGCGATGAAGTTCCATCAGTCGAAAAATCAAGGGTTGTATAGTTTTCAAATGCGAGACTGTTAAAGTTACGACCAATTAGCGCTCGGCTCTGGCTCATAGCTAAAGGCGCGCCAACTAGCGACGGCGTCCCGCGGCGACGCGACCGTTATTTTTCGCCGAAGATCCGTTTATTGGTAAACTTCAACTCGCTGCCATTCGAAAACCATAAAACCCTCGAGTATTTCGTTCGAACAGAATCGTCGCAGTATTTCACAAAGAATACGTACACGTCAAAGTAGAATATGGGCGATTGTGTATTTATACTCTGTGCGTAAAAATGCGTTCAAATAAACGATCAGAATCTATTGGCATTGATTCTAATTTGCTCAATAATAAATTTCTCTCTTTACATAGACCTACCATTACGTAGTAATAAAAGTTTGCTGTAATTGGAGTGTACTTATTCGCCACGCTCTTACTCAATTTTTTATGCACCGTTCATGCCAGTGGCTATATTCACATTCAAATATTATTTCATCTAATGCTATAATATCTTATCGCATGTGGCGTATTAATATCCACGGTGCCAAGTCCTCTCGTAGTTTTGAATCACTACACAAACGAGATCTCGACATTATTCGTCCTTCGGAATGATCAATGAATTTTGTTCTTGCCTTTGCCTATATTCTTCCGGTTTTCATTTCAACTTCGCACCGTGGATACATGAGAAAAAAAATTACCCATCGATCATCCGGTGCCAGTGAAATAACTGGTGCAACTTACGTTATATTCAGAATATATTGTCTGTGGCTAAACTTTTCGAATTCATGTAATAAGATTTACACAAGCATTCTCAAATGCTGTGACTCTGATTATAAATTTATCGGTTGACAATTTTCAATGTGATAAAGATGGAAAGTGTAATCGAAAAGAAAAGCCTGCTGCAACATAAGATATTAATTAATAATTATTATTGATGACATGATAACGGCGATGGTATGGACTGATGATACTAAGCAGAGAATGCCACTTGTAAAATGTAATAGCATATTTTTTTATGTCGGTGTAGCGAACCACAGGTATTGATGGTGTACCCTGTCCTGTGATCGTATTTTAATCGTAATACAGCACATAGATTCTGTCCATGCCCAAAAATATCCTGTAAATCGTTGAATCATCTGTGACGTCTTTATCCCAATGCCTGAATCCTGATCCTCAGAAAAAAACAACAAAAAAAAAACAATCATTTCGTGGAGAAAAAAACCGTTACATAATAGTATTACATCGACCAATTCTCATTAAGGTATTCATTATCATATTCATATATAAGCAGAACATAATCGGCTCTAAGTGGATGTGGCGTATATACATTACGCGAATTTCAACATATACACAGCCATGGCGTCGTGAAACCATGAGCGAAGATATCACATTTCCAATTCCACAGTAGTGGGGTTTTATTTTGAATAGTAAATATTCACGTTTTTCGATCATGCAGACGATAAAAAATCAGAGAAATCTTAAATTACTCTTTAAATACATGGTGGTTAATAGTACGAGTGAGCTAAAGTCGCGAGGTGGACCACAAATCGCGCAATGGCGGTCACGGATATTTGTTGTAACCTAAGTTTCAGTCTCGTAGCTTGATTTTCGCTATTGTGTGATTGAAACAAAGAAAAAACGTGTATATTCCTCATTATTGAGAGAAATTGCACTTCGGTGATGATAGGGATCGTAAAAAAAACTGTGCATAAGTTAGAATTATCGAATCCACTTAGGGCTCGGTTTGTCTTATAGAGAAATTAGGATTCGTGAATAATTCTTATCGCAAAACAAAAAAGACGGATTAGGAGATAATTATTTAGCTGGTTTTACCCAAAACTGCCACAGCAAAAAAAACAAAACAAAAAGAAACAAAAACAAAAAAAAAGCTGAAATGCTTACCACATTCTTCTTCTTTTTAGTTCATTGTTATATCTGATTTGTGCAGGTTGGAAAGTTACGTCCGGGCGAGGTGTTAGACGCCAAGGTGAGATTTGTGTTCCCTAACACAAAACTGACCTATATATATATATACAATTTTATAAATTATACCACCTGCGATTTTCTTGGTTTTACCTATCTCTCTCATCTCTATCATTTCTCAGCTATTTCTATTTATTCACACATTATCAATTATTCATATTCACCCCCTTTACAATGCTTCGCTCGTCATTATATTCTGCGCTACCCTTGCATACGGTGGATTATTCGTTTCCAAATTTTTTTCATCAACTCTTTTCACAATCAGTGGAAAACAAAAATTCTTCAAGTACATTGCATAGTAGTGAGACTATGATAGATATAGCGAAGCGTTTTAACAAAAGCTAATTTTTTTAGCTCGCATATATAATATTTGTTACAAAAAAACAACAACAAAAAAAAACCGCAAATTTTCAGCTACTTCTATCTCCTTTCTATCTACATATTTACACTTGGAAAAAAAAAATTAATGCTCGCCGAATAATGCAAATTTCGAAATTAAACATTATTTAGGATACCTATATACGCGATTGCTTCAGCGAATATTAATAATATTTAATATAATAATAATAATAATCATAATACTCATATTATTAATAATAATAATAATCATTTTATCATTTTTTTAGCTGATTTGTTTGGAGCTGCCACTTCTATATCACTCTCCTCCTTCTGTTATGGTTTATTATTTATTCACCATTATAATTATATACTGTTTAATATGAATATTATTTCACGATACCTTCTCTCTACATATATACTCTATAATTTTATTATTATTTATTGATATTGATTTATTTATGCGATGTATGATTTTTCTTTTTTTTTTTTATTTCTTTCCTTTTACTTTTAATTTTTTGTATTTATATATATCCTTGTATTATCTGTTGCATTATCATTTTCATTTTTACCCATCTCTTTATATATTCTTATTGTTTGGTCTTTCTCTTTTTTTTTTCTCGGATAACAGAATAGGATCGGGCGTCCTGGTGAACTACAGACCGAAAAACAGGTTAGCTCAAATACGCGCTGTTATACGCTGGGTCAAATATTCGATAATTCAAAATCTATTTCTTTGTTTTTTTTTCTCTTTTTTTTTGTCTCTTCACGATCTGAACCAGTCGCCGAACTATATGATTGTAAAATTAACGTATACGTCATTGCCATCGCGTATGAATATTCGAAAACTTTGGACTGACCAATTATAACGTAATTTTTGATGTCATTTGTTTTTTTACTTTTTAATTTCTACGAGGAAATTCTTAACGTATCGATTCTTTTGATATTATTCTTATTTATCACTGGTTTTGTTTCAGTTCTCGCATAATTCAAAATTTGAAAATATATGAATTCGAACTCCATGCAGTTACGTAGGTACGCGACTGGTTAAGATTTTTTTGAATTATTCTATCGTTAGGTGTATATATTACAAAGATTGATAACCGTGCTCACACTTTTGTGTCGACTCTACATAGAATACACAACGACACGACTGCGTTTCGACATGACAATAAATCGATTAAATTTACATAAAAAAATTTGAGAACAAGAAGAAAGAAAAAAAACATGACACGCTCCGTGTGTATCGATCGATCTTCTTTCTTTTTTTTTTGTTCAAAAATCGTTAAATCATGTTTTTTTTTTATACTTGACGTCAATTATCATATATTTGCTTCATTTCGTTTCATAATGAATTTCTAGTTTTATATATATATTTTTGTCATGTCATTGCCAGACCTGTAAATACGTATGTACATTACACACCTATGTATATATGAATTGACACACACACACACACGCACGCACGCCATACATATCGAAAATTTAGAATAGAG
Organism: Tenthredo distinguenda; assembly: GCA_947538915.1. Classification (NCBI taxonomy): domain Eukaryota; kingdom Metazoa; phylum Arthropoda; class Insecta; order Hymenoptera; family Tenthredinidae; genus Tenthredo; species Tenthredo distinguenda. Next base: position 30,155,283 of record OX384531.1, read on the forward strand.
TGTATAGTATAGATTTGCTAGCAAAAAAAAAAAAGCCGAAATACTAGAATTCGATTTTTGTCGATAACACCTATTATCACACGTTTAGATATGTGTCTATATGTTAGAGCTGCTGGACCTCGTAGTGAGTAGAAAATAAACGGGAAATAATTGCTCGTTTTTTTTTTCTTTTCTTTTCTCTATTGTCTATAAATTCAATGTTTCATATATATATACCTACTTAACTTATACGTGTACGTGTGTAGTTAGTATATTTGACCGTAAATAATAATTATATCTGTACATATATACTATATCGCACTTGATTCCTTCACCTATAGTATGACATTATAAATGTGGTAACACCGTTAAATGAGCCAGTAGTAGATAGTTTTATGATTTATTTAGTTATTGTTAATTTTGCAATTTTTTTTATTTTCGTTTTTTTACGTAGATTCTATATTATATTGTTATTTATTTATTTTTTTCGTTTTCTAAATTCGTTATATCATCGAGTAGTATAGGAGTAGTTTTATTTTCATTTATTTATTTTTTTTATGTTCTTCAAAACACGAACTCTTTGTCTCTGTAACTTTTTCCTATGTTTCTATTCATCTTTTTCCTATTCGTAAAAATATTATGATCATTTTATTTTCGATTATGCTTTTATCTCGATATACTCTTATATTAATCTCCTATTTTCTTATAATAATAATTTCAAACGCCTTTACTCGAAATAATAATTAATGAAATTTCATTACTCATTCATACCTATATAATTATACATTATGCATTTTAATTTAACCTTGAGTCACAGATAAGAACAGTTTCTCGAATATTCCCGATCTGTCGGAGCCAAATTTTGGAATTTTGATTTTTTTAGTTCGCTTACGACAACTTCAGACAGCAAAATATCCTTCCACGTGTCTGTTCCTGTCTGTGACACTTGAAATAACGCTTGGATCGCAATTAATTATCGTAATGTAAATTACTCGAGCTTTCAAATATCACCCTGACACGTTTATAATTTTAACACTTTCGTAATATTCTCTCACCTGTTATTAAATTCTTCACCCTTTTCAAATATTTACACAAACTCATTAAAATAGTAGATAAACGTCATTTTACAGGCGTATCTATGTCTAGGTATAATTATATGTTCTCACAAGAAATCCATAAAAAAAGAACCAAAAACAACAATTCCTATTGTCACCTTAACATACCTTATACGTTTTTAATACTTATATAATACATGTTACGCACATATGCAGAGAAGTTCACTGGAAACTTGCCACGCCTTGTGGTAGGCAACTCGTGCTTCACGCAATTGACGACGCCGTGATACGACCATACCTACAAACAATGTAGCAGCAGCTACCATTCTGTTGCTGTTCTATGGATGCGTACGACACCGCTGTCAATTACTGAGAAACACGAGTTGCCTATCATAAGGCGTGGCAAGTTTCCACTGAACTTCTATGTATATATGATAATCGCGATGAGCTTTATCGTTAAATACAAATTATACGTATCAGTCATTCATTTCGTAGGTATACAATTCTTATATTTTCTTGCGATATTTCAAATATCATTCATCAACGGGATATACAATATATGTGTATATTTATTACATTACCCACATCCGACAATTAATAAAAAAATTCTTTTTTTTCATTTTTTTTTTAACGAATGTATAAAATTTATATAATTATTCAACCCCTTTTATATTTTTCTGCTCAATTATAAATTGGAATTTATTTACTTCGATTTCGTCCTTGCGTAGAAATTTGTTGGAAGTTCTTTGACATTTAGCTGCACAGTGTATTTTATTTATTTTTTTCTCAATTTGTTCATTTATTTATCATAATGTAGGAAAGCCCTTAATTTCTGTGGTTTAACACTTATATATGTATACACCAATTAAAACTAAAACTAAATCTCATCGTTTGGTGTAACTAATATATTTTTTGTCCGTTGTGTTAACGACATGCAATTGTATATAACAATGATAATAATAATTTCGAACTGTGATGACTGCGTTGAACGGTCATCAACGTTAATTATTATAATAGACAATATATAACATTCCTTTCTTTTCTTTTTTTTTTCGCTTTACATAATGTATATTATACTATATGTGACTAAATCCTAACAATTATTTGTAACTAAATATGTATAATAGCTGCTTTCTAGAGAAATAAAAAATAAAATAAAATAGAAAAAACAGCTTTTAAAACCTAACCAATTACGCCATGTGTTAATGAACGATAACTCTAACGATAATATAATAAGTAATGGTAATAATTACTCAAATTAAGTCATATGATAGAAATACTCAATCTAGAACTTACCCTTTATCTTCTTTTGGTATATTTTATTAGAAATTTGAATAAGATAATTGAAAAAAAAATATCATAAATTCTCTTTAACTTCGTTGTATCTGTGAGTCTATGTATCTATAAATTTCTGATTTGGAATGTTCCTATATGAATCGAAATTTAAAAAAAAAAATTTTCTCCATAAAATTGATCAATATTGGAATTCAGAATTATTACTGCTACCCCAGCTGGTATCTATATCTTCGTCATTCAGTTTCTATAACCAATTTTCTTCGTACAGCGTCGTCGTCCTAGTACGGACGTCAGAAGACCAAGCGTGGCGGATTTAGAGAATAAAATCAATGAGCCAAGCACACCCTTACGAGATGTTGGACCCGGTGGACCACCCCAAATCGTTCATGTCGAGGATTCGTACTCCGCCCGCGAAGGTAAAATTTTTTTGGATTTGTTTTTTGAACGTGATACAGCTGCCTCGCTGATATCATTGTGCGAAAGTCGTATTGGATAAATTTGTTATCAGGTACATTCAGACTGTTTCACGAATTCCAGATTCAACGGCATACCTTACCGTACAAGTGGAAGGTAACCCGGCGCCAACGTTCAAATTCTACAAGGGAATAACCGAACTGATCGAGGGTGGACGTTTCAAATTCCTCACCGATGCTGAAACGAATACGATAACCCTTTGCATGAGGAAGGCTAAGCCGAACGATGAGGCCACCTACAAAATCGTTGTCAGTAACGTACACGGTGAAGATTCAGCCGAGATGCAGTTGTACGTCGGAGGTAAGGAACGATACCACAGTCGGGAAAATTTTTACTTTCGTTGCTCAGGCTGTAAAAACTGAAAGAATTTTTTGTCAGACCATTAGTCGACAGACAATATTTTTTTTTTTCTATAAATTTCATTTTTACGAAATTGAGTCTAGGTCAGTCTGAAGATAAAGGTATCATCAAACGTCTGTATGAATTTCAAATCAATGGGATCTATGGTTCCAGAGTTATCGCGGCGACCATACAGAGACACACGTTTCAATCTACTCGATTAAAATCCTTGAACCCTATGCTACTTCCTTTTCAGACGCGAGCGGAAACGACTTCCGAGCAATGCTTAGGAAGAGAAAGTACCAGAAGTGGGCGAAGGAACAAGGAGACCAAGAGAAGGTCGACCTCAAGGAAGTTGAGAAGCCAATTCCTCCGTTGAAGAAGGTTGAAAGGGTAGGTGACTTCCCTAATCTTAAAATATTATTTTCATTTCCTGGATACATAAGTTTTCAAAAATTATCTAAAATCAAAACGACTGTCTACATGTCGTTCCACAATTTTTCGTCAATTTTGTCGAATCCGATTACTTTAATTATTCTAAATTTCATCTCAATGTTGAAAAATCGTCGACACGATTCAAATTCTCGATTCTCCCTTCATTACATTCAAATACCATGTCCGAAAATTTATTACTGTTATCGTTTATGTATTTGAGGTAGTATACAGGATGATAGCCTACAGGTAACGAGATTGTGTAGGTATATCTTCGATGGGAATTTATAATCGTTATTTATGTATTGATTCTAAAGTATTAGTTGTTGCACCTTGTGTATATAATAATAATATTTAAGTGTAACTCATGCACATGTATATGTTGTACATATTAGAACGACGTAGGTACGTAACTAACACTGCATATACATACCCATACAAGACGTGTCTCGCTGCATACTCATTCTCAGCAGGTATTCCAGGCCTTTTTATCAAAGAATGAGCCTTTATTCAAAACTGGCTACTGCTTTCAATCATTTTCATCCGGCGCAAATATGTTAAATTAAAGCAGTAGCCTTCTCAGACGATACAGAAACGTTGCAAAAGATTGTTCTTCAACGATTTATGAAAAAATTCATTTTGAGTTGGGAAAGTTATAATATTTCGAGGTTTTAGTGATTGACTTAATTCAAGACGTCTCTTCGACATTTCTGTTGTCTGGGGTGTTTTATAAACGATACGAATATACCGAGGGATTGACCGCTCGTATGAAATTCCAGAAAGAATCCCGAAACCCTACCAAAACTCTACGAAACTTTGGAACAACCCGTTAGAATGGAATAAATTCCCTAAAATCCAATTCAAGTGAAATTACAGTAGAAATTCAGAAATATCCTCGAGTTTCAGTGACATGTACGATATCCTACTGACATCATAAAGTAATCCATTCAATCCCAGATCGATTCCCATAAAATTCCACGATTTCGGAAACCCCTATCTCAATAGGAGATCACTGCAACCTTCAAGTGTTAAGATTGAAAGGGTCGCCAGAGCCTCTACGAGTGGACGAGGTACTACACAAAATGTTTGTACGCATGCGCTACACCGCTATATGAGTTCTGTGCGTCCTCGCGCAAGCGCAAAGACAACTGGCGTAGTAGCTCGCCCATTCGCTGGAGGCGCTGGGTGACTCTTCTAATCGTAACACTTTCCACGACTCCGAGATGACGGGCATTCCCTATCCAATTAGTACGGAGATTATTAGACATCCCTAAAGATTTTCATGGAATGGTTAATCCCTCGTAAAATTCGGTAAAAAATCTCCGAATACTGAAAGAAAAAAAGCTCATAGACACGTCTATGCCTGAAACCAGGTCCGTGCCATTCGTTCTTAAGGCCGTGGCAATGAGTCGAATCGTTGTGCACACGAGGACCCTGCGTCCTGTATGCATATATGTATATTTAGGTGAGAGCGTTGAATAATCGCAGCTCGACTGCAGCGGCCTTAAAGATATTTTGTCGAATCGCCTGTCTGTAAATTTAGCCACTGAAAGGCAGTGAGTCGCATGAAACTGGCTGGTATCAGGAGGAGGATGAGATAGTGATCGTCGCCGAAGGAGAGGTGGTGACTCGTATTCCTATCGGGAAGAAAGGGGAGGCTAACTGGAGCTGGTTGAAGGTTTTAATAAAAAAAAAATAAACACAAGATCAATAAATATATATTCAGTTTTGTAATTCTTCCGGATAATTTTTCACTTTCTTCTTTTTTTCATTAATTTCCATTTCAATTCAAAATTTATTTATCTCGTATATCCAACTCTTTTCTTGTTTTCAAACCAATATGAGTATACTTGATATTTTTGGATCTCTGTTTGGCCGTTTTTAGTTTTTTAATAATTGGATACTTTGATAATACCTTGAAATAGAAATCCGGTCAAATTACAAAACCATTTAAATAAACATTCCTAATTAATATTCCTAAAAATGTATGATCTAAATTTTGATTACGACACATGTGTCGTAATCTGGTTAAAATTTGAAGTAAATTTTTATTCGTGAGATACAAAAATTATATGTAAATCGCATATATAATATATTTACCATTGCTATAGGAAACGATGAGCCTCCATGAAATTATGATAATTGGTGTTAAAGTTAAGAAATTATTTCACCAACATAAAACATATATCATAACGTTTTTATAAGTTTTAATAAGTTTTTACTTTTACTATCATTAAATCACTTACACGCTAAACGTTACAATTATTACATTAAACGTACGTCGTCATTTACCCCTCGAGTATATTACCGACTCAGTTCTTTCAAATTCCGACCGTTGGGTTCAAATTCCAAATCTAGATTTTCTCGAATTTCCAAGAACAATAAAGATCTAGTCAAATAAAATTAAAACGATTCATTCTCGGTTCATCTTTTCTTCAAAATCCAATTAAATAAATAATTAAAAATCTTTTACTGGCTCATTGTTAAAAGAAAAAACGTATCAACTATCGTTTTATCTTTCAAAAATTCTTCGCCGTTCCATTCTTCTCGTTCGTTTTTTTTTTCGTTTTCTCGTACTCTATTCCTCCTCAGAATTCTCGCACCTATTATACTATCGCGTGGTTGGCGGTTATTATTAACATTATCTTGGATACATTTTTGCTTAAATAATAAATTTGTGTTATGTTATTCATAATTTTCTTTTTTTTTCTTTCACGTTCTTTGTACTGCATTTATTGAATCTTTGTAGTATTATATGTGTCTTTGTGTATTGTAATTGATTTTTTTTCGTTTGTTTATGTACACTGAACTTTGGATCTGTGCTTTTTTTACCGTAGTTTCGCCAAAACTCGCTGTCCTGCAGTTTTCCGAACTTTTTGAATCTATTAAAACCAAACTGAAACGAGCCTTGTCACTCGTATTGCTCGAACCAATGCTAACCCTAACCTTAATTTAATTAACTCTGACTCAACATACGTATAATTATATCTATCGATCGATAACTTATCATTAATTATTAATCATCAAGCTAATAAGCGTGTAAAGTGTGAGTGTCGCTTCAGGCAACGAAATGGGGCCGACATGTGATGGCATCTTTGTTGGTAGAAGACGCGTTCCCCCATCGTCCACGTACCCTTGCCCATCTCATACCGGATTGGCCAAATCTCCAACCAACTTCAAAGACGAAGGTTTATTAATGAGAAAGAAACCAAAAAAAAGAACTGTAGTATTTAGTAGGTAAAAATACTGACGAAAAAAGTAAAAATAGAACCCACTTTGTCTATTCGACTCCAAGGCATGTTTCAGTATTTTCGCTCATTACTTTTTTTCGATTAGCAGGTTAAAAAATCGTAGAAATAATCGTAGAGTCGAGTTTATTTTAGTAGATGATTTCTGCTATTTTCTTTTGTTTTTTATTCTTTATTCTTTCGGTTTTTCTCCGCCATTTTATGAATTGACTAATCGATTATATGATTTGAGGTTAAAAATTAGTTTCCCTTACGAAAATCTTGAGGTTTCACACACCCGTTGACATTCCAGATTCGTGTGAGATGATATTTGAAACGATATGATCGACGAACGAAATTTCGAACGCTACTAACACAGACACAATGCCGATGCATTTTATTCCGAATGCTTTTATATAAGAGCTTAACCGTCCAGATGGAGGCTCATCTTTAATAGCCACGAAAAACTACCTCGGCTCGATATCCATCCTTTCTCATATTTTTTTTCTCTTCGTCTATCTCTTTGAATCGCTGCCCGATAAAAACTGACCATTATTCTATTTCCTTGTCAAATTCGAAGTCCCTTATTTTTCGTTTTTTTTTCTTCGTTTCGAAAACCCCAGTGTAATTTTTTTTATTTCTCTCTTGCCGTTTTCGAAGAAAAACAGGGGAATTATTTAATTTTATTAAGCCATGATTAATCATTCAACTCTAATTTAAATTATTTATGTAAAATCTGATCACTCTCATATTATAATTAGTTTCATTTTAATTCTTAAAATATATAATTATACGCAGTTTTTATTTGGCAAGTGGATTATACTTCCGTCCCAACCAAATATTTTCCGTCACTAACCTATATAAACGATACATAATTTCTTTTTCATATAATTTTATTGATACTACTTACAGATAATGCTTCCTATCACTTTCTCAATTCTATTCTATTAAAACAATTATCGTCCGATTATATTTGTTGTAACTGCAGCAGTCAGGCAGACAGATAGTTCACGTGATAATATTTACCTATCGCATACAGAGAGGTTCACTGGAAACTTGCCACGCCGTATGGTAGGCAACTTGTGTTTTTAGTAATTGACAACGCCGTGGTACGACCAAACGGACAATGCAGCAGCAGCTGTCATTTGTGGCTGTTCTATGGATGTCGTACGACACCGTTGTGAATTTCACAAAAACACGAGTTGCCTACCATAAGGCGTGGCAAGTTTCCAGTGAACCTCTTTGTATACGTATGTACATTCACCTAACAAATTCCGATCGAATATTGACAACTAATTGAATTATTCGTATCTCTTTATATAGAACTATATGGACAAATTAACCGAAACAATTTTTCTATGTGCTCAGTTTTTTTTCTTACATATGTATAACAATTTCGATTCTTGTTTTCTTCATTTGCAAAATCTGAATGTAAAAAGTTAGTAAATTTAAAAAAAAAAAGAGGAATGTTTTATGACGTGAATCACGTCAACTATCTATCTCACTGTTCTTGCCAATTAATAAGCGCTAATATCGTTAATATACTATATACCATTAAAATGAATAAACGTTAAAACAAAAAAATTTCGAAACTAAATAATAATAAATTATGAAAGAAAGCATTACCTATAAGTTTAAAAAAATATCGCAGTAAAATATCGCCTGGAATAACGAATTACCGATCAACTTATCTATCTACGTCGATTTTAATTGGCTTTCATAATGCGATAATTCAAAAACAAATGAATGACGATGACGATGATGATAGTAGAACGGTGAATCGGTATTAACGATGGTCATAAATTGGGAACTTCGGCTCCCTGTATACTAACATGTTATGTGTGTGTGTATCGCGCATGTAGGACGTCTTCGAAATCCAGCGCAGGCCGAGTTTGCCGGAGATTATTGGTGGTGACTGGCCACAGCTAGTCGTCCGAGAAAAAGAGAAGGTTCGCTCAAACACGCTCAGAGTTGACTGAAAAGCTAAAGCTTAATGTGCTGCACATATAGTATACCATAAACGCGTTTACAGAAAGTAATAATAATAATGAAATAATAATAACGATAATAGCAATAATAATAATAATAACAACAACAACAATTAATTGATAACTAACTATAAATTAATAAACCAAATTATCCAACGACTTATTAATCACACCTCCAAAACAATTCTCTTTCCATTCGCGGTAGTTAGGTCCTTTAAAAATATTCGCGAATCTCTTTCGGCTATATAATACAAAAGCAGCATTTAATTTTCTTCCGCCTACCTGGACAAATTTTTCAAAATCACTATTATCGCTTCGACTGTTGGATTCTTCGTGAAAAACTGCGACGGTCTTATCTAATCGACAATGTCGAGGGCGCAATGGATTTTGAATGGGAACGAGTTTAAGTTGACCAATCACCGTTCAGCGTGAGAGTCGCGCTCGTTGCCGACGCCATCGCTAGTTGGCGTGCGCCTCGCTTAGCTCTGAACGTGAGCCAACCAATTTCGATTCGCTCCCGTTTGAAAACTATAGAACCCTCGAGCTTTTTGTAAAGACAAAATCGTCGTGGTTTTCTACAAGGAATACAACGACAAGCACAAAATAATCCAAATCGTTGTTATTGTTGTTAGTTAGTGGGTTTAACCGAGCTAACTATAATATCCCAGCACTTTAAACGCTTTTATAATCTCGCTTGAAAATTTTTGAGCTCAAGATTTTGTCTGCCTTGTCTTCTTCTTTCTGTCGTTGTCCGTTAAATGTGTTGTTATAACAGTTTCTTCCGTTGTTCATTCGTACGGCTCAATGGACCTAGTAGATGTAGTTAATAATCGATGCAAAAAATCCGATTCAAAAATGATTCCATTGTATTTTGTATTTCTGATCATTAGGTACATTCAGTCATTAAAATAAATGCAGATACTTTTCCTCGCAGCTTTAACGCACGTCTGTCTCTTCGTGATTTCTCTCAAGCTTCACTTTCTCCAACGCATTGTTTGATCTCGTAAATTTGTATACAGTAAAACCACGATTATCTGGCAGCAGGGTAACTTATGTGAAAATAATAAATAGGTAGACAAAGAAAGTTTAATCTACGGATGAGCCATTATAATGTTTATAGTTTATTGTCGCCAAAAACTGACCAGACCTGTATGAAAAGAAATTTCATACGACGAGTAGGATAATCGAGGTTCGACTGTATGTGTACAACCAACGAGGTTGATTCTGATACCTGCGATTTGGACAACTCCCGAAACAGCGAATCAGTACTCTGGACCACAGCGATTCCTGCGTGTCAATTGGCTGTTTCGGGAGTTGTCCAAATCGCAGGTATCAGAATCAACCTCGTTGGGTGTACCTAGACAGTGACTAAATCATTTGTGAGTAATTTGTTGTTTACGTTGTTGTTTTTTTTTCTCTCTCTCTTACGTTCTTACTGTGTTAACGTAGCTGTAACTAAATCTTGATACGTTTTGCGTGACTGGGAGTGTGTTTCTTATTTCTAGAGTATAAGTGGATCTCGTAGGCCCTCCCTGGCCGAATTAATACCCGACTGGCCAACTCTGCACCACTTCAACAAATGGGAGGTTGGACGAACCATCGCTAGATTAAAATCTGTTTATCAGTTTCTCTACTATATAGTCGATCGTTGTTACTCTGTTAAATACTATCTGCGTCTTTTCTAATTCTCATACCTATCTATCGTCGTCTCGTGCCCTTTCGTTCACACATCTTCCTCACTGCATCTAATAGCAGTTCATTTGATTCTTCATCAGTTACCGAAAATCAAGTGACCGCCTACCTACTCAAAAATGATCATTATAAGACTTAAAGTAAAAATATTCAAAATTCTTTCAAACCGCTTGAATCCTTCGTACGTTTCTTTTATCATAAAATAGTTCGCTGGTATATGTTGCCATCCTAAGCACCTAGTTCTTGATCTTCTATCTTCTTCTCTTCTTTTTCTTTATTTGCAGTCAGTATTGTCTTCGATGTTGTCTGGTATCGATGTATCGCTGTATTCATTACACCCCATGAATTTTGTTCGCCACAAAACCGAATAGAACAAAAAAAAAAGATATTTGATTTTCAAAACCACGTATTTCTTTTTCCAATTTTTGCTCAACGGCATATTGAAATTTTTTTCAGCCGTTTTTTCATCGGATGTTGTGCTTCTGGTGTTCATAGGCAGTATAGGAATTATCATTATCGTTATTCCCGTACTATTTATCGTTAATATTTCTTTGACAAAAGATATTATAAACTATATATCTCGTATGTATGTACCACCTTGCCTATACTTCTAAAATAACAATAAATTGTCGGTCTATACTCTTCACAATAGTTAATCTAAATAGATGTAACAAAATATATCCAGCATGCGTAGATTTTTCAAAAAATCCATCGATTCACGTTCGTCTGTTTATTACCTACACTGGTGACATCCGCTTTTTTGTTTCTTGTTTTTTTTTGTGATGTATTTTTTTTTTTTAATTTTTTTCGTCGAAACATTTTTTCTCTACGTCGACGTTACCAAAATCGGAAGGTTTTAGTCCCACAGCGGTGAATTTCACCGGACGTTGAGAGGGAGAGACTTAATTTTTGCATTGATGAAAGGACATTTTTTTCAGGTGGAGAATTTTGTTTTTTTTTTCATTCTTTTTTTTTCTCGTTAATGGCGATTTTGGCGATATTCCATCACATTTTCTCTACGTCATTATCACTCCGCAAATATCACGAATCATTTCGATTTACTAATTTTATTAATTTTTGTTTCTGAACGAATACAGAAAGCAGAGTCCTTCCTGAAACCCCTCGTCGACCAGTACGCGAAGGAAGGAAAAGACAAGAAGACCGTCTTCCAGGCCAACTTCAGTAAACCAAACTGCAAGCCGAAATGGTTTTTCAGGAAAGATGTGAGCACCGATTGACCATTTTTGTTTACCGCTCATTTTTAAATGAAGAAATTAAACGAATTTAAAAATAACGCCTCTTCTCCCTCCGAAATATACAGGAATTGTTCGCAAGCGCGAAGTACAAGTTCAAGAATGAGAATGACTCCTATCAGCTAATCATCACGGGACCAAAGGTCGATGACACCGGAAAATACACTATCGACATCAGCGGGGTTTCCTGCACTGCTTTCCTCACCGTTGAAGGTTCGAAATTATCTTATGTCACGAATATTTTTACTTTTTTTCCGAAACAGCTGCGCGGGATTCCCCGGACTCATTACTGGACACATACACGTATAGTATTCGCAACGAGGTTGATTCCGATACTTGCGATTTGGACAATTTCCGAAACAGCCAATCAGCGCTTTGGACTACAGCGATTCCTGCGCGCCGATTGGCTGTTTTGGGAGTTGTCCAAATCGAAGGTACCGGAATCAACTTCGTTGGGTGTACGTCGTGTGTCCAAAATTTCGTGAATGTCGAAATTTGAAAGATGATATTTCGCGACCGTCCGCGCGTCTTTGAATTCCGGGAGAACTTTTAGTCCCGAAAATTCTAGACGGGACACTTTTTTCCCCTTCTTTTGAAAAATGAAAGCCCGCGCAAAAAATTCCAGTGACTGAAATTCTTATTCGCGAACGATTTTTCAGAACCTGACCCGACGTACTCGTTCACCAAACCGTTGTCCAAGAAATCGAGCGGTTTTACTCTTCACGAAGCGTACATGGAGTGCCAGGTCAGTTCGAGCATGGCCAAGGTATCGTGGTGGAAGGGAAAGCTCAAGCTTGAGGTGAGCTATACTCGAAAACATTTCCATCAGACTTTACAGAACTTATACCTTCATCCCTAGTGGATCGTTGGCGTTTGGTCTAGAATTTCTAAGAACATATGTAACGTTAATGAATTCGTGAATTTCAGGATGACGATCAGTACAGCATCTCGAAAGACATGTCCGGTGTTTGTCGTTTGACCATAAAAGTGGCTAAGCTCGAAGACAGCGGTGAGTATTCCTGCAAAATCGAGAAGCAGGCGGACAAGACGGACACGGTGCTCACGATAGTCGGTAAGCGATCATAAAAATAAAAAGGAAAATGAATATCCATCGGAAGATGCGATGTGTGCTTCACGCTAATTTCCATCTTCATTCTCTCCCCTTGCCCAGAATATCCTTACAAGTTCGTCAAGGTACTGAAACACCAGCAAATGATCGAAAAAGAGACCATCACGCTGGCCTGCGAACTCGACGACGCTGCCGGCGACGTTAAATGGTTCAAGGGTGACCAGGAGATAAAGCCCGACAAACGGTAAGCCGAGTCAAAACCGTCAGAAAACTTGTGCTGCTCTGTTTTCCTTCCTAGTCAAGAAATTGAACTCACTTCGTGCCTTTTCAGCGTCCAATTCAAGGTCGATGGACGCAAACGCAAGCTCATCATCAAGGATGCCAAAGTCACTGACGCTGGGATGTACTCCTGCGTGAGCAACGCCGATAAAACTGAGGCTGAAATCGTTGTGAACTGTAAGTTTGCTCCAAGTTACGAATGTTTTGAAGTAAGGGTTCCGGATCACAGCTTCCTCCAATTTTCTCTTTATTCTTTATCTTTTCATAGACTTGAACCGGTTCAACAAGAAGCTTAAGGATACCGTGGCGATAGAACGAGAGAAGCTTGTGCTGGACGTTGAGCTTCAGGACCAAACTGCTACCGCCGATTGGTTGTTCAATGGCAAACCAATCGAGCCGAACGATAGAGTTGAGATCAAGAATCTTGGCGGAGGAAAGCACCAGCTCGTATTCAACAAACTGGAGATGGAAGATGACGGCGAAATCACCTGCCAGAGTGGCCAGCTCACCAGCGCATGTCACCTTACCGTCAAGAAGGGAGAAAGCAAACCCATCATTGACGTACCTGATAAAATCGAGGGCCCTTGCAGCGCTCCTATCACATTTGTTGTGCCTTTCAAAAGTAAGGAACGGGATTTTATTCCAGACCAATTTTAAGGCCGGACTTTCGAGTCTTGGATAACTGACCGATTTCTTTATTCGCTCCGCAGTTGATGGCACCAAACAGACGCCAGTGGAAGCGAAGCTTCTGAAGGACGGAAAAGCGCTGCCGTTGAAAGACGTTGAGATCATCGTTGGCGAGGATAAGATAACGTACAAGATAAAGAAGCCACAAAAAGATCAGTCCGGGATTTACCAGATCAAGATCGGCAACGGTCAAGGCGAGGAAGTCAAAGATGTTAACATCGTCATGCAAGGTGAGTAGATTCAAAGAAGCCTTTCACTGTGCTGTGAACCTCCGGGTACGTGTATCGCAACTTTCTTAAAACAAATTTCCAGACGTTCCCGCGCCCCCGACGGACGTCGACGTTAAGGACGTCTTCCAGAACTCCTGCGTCGTTAGTTTCAAGCCGTCGAAGGACGACGGTGGATCTCCGATAACTAAATACGTCGTCGAACGTCTAGACATGAGCCTGAAATCGCAATGGGCTAACGTCGGGGAGGTAATGCCCGGCGAAAAGTGCGTCTACAAGGTCGAGGATCTGGTGGCCAAGAAGGAATACAAGTTCCGTATTCTCGCTGTGAACAAACTGGGGCCCAGTGAACCGGCGAACTTCGCCAAACCTGTCCTCGCCAAGGATCCTTGGGGTGAGTAGGATCATTCTTTTACAAATTTGTCGCACGAGGAGCAATCGCAGCTACATAATTCCTCCCCTTCTTCTCCCAGACGAACCCGGAAAGCCTGGAAACGTCGAGGTCGTAGACTGGGACAAGGACCACGCGGACCTGACCTGGACGAAGCCTGAATCAGACGGTGGAGCCCCGATAACCGGATACGTAATCGAGTACAAGGAGAAGTTCGGAAAGGAATGGGTCAAGGGTAAAACGATCGAGGGAGATGTGACGAAGGCCACGATCGACGGACTGAAGGAAGGAACACAGTACGAGTTCCGCATACGTGCGGTGAACAAAGCAGGACCTGGGGAGCCGTCCGATGCAACAAAGCCGATAATCGCGAAGTCCCGGTTCGTCAAGCCTTACATAATCGGCGATCAGCTGACGAACCTGATAGTCAAGAAGGGACAAGTCATCAAATACGATATCAAATACGGTGGTGAACCGGAACCCGAAGTTCACTGGTTCTTGGGCGAAAAAGAACTCGTCCAAGACGCTGCTGAGAGGATAACCATCGACAAGTACGAGCGCAACACCGTCCTCACAGTCCGTAAAACGACTCGCCCTGACTCCGGCAAATACAAGCTTGTCCTCACCAACGGATCAGGCACTTGCGAAAGCATCGCCGATGTCGTTGTTCTGGGTAAGTTTTATCGAAATCGAATTCAAAGTTTCGTCGTTTCGGTCTTCCTCCTTTTTCGGTATTGTATGTTTGTCGAATCACCTTTTCAGACAAACCAGCGCCGCCTAAAGGACCTCTTAAGGTAGAAGAGGTGCGCGCTGACCACGTCAAGGTCAAGTGGCAGCGACCACCGGACAACGGAGGCTCGGACATAACCGGCTACGTATTGGAAAAAATGGACATGGAAACAGGCAGATGGATTCCAGCCGGCGAAGTTGGTCCCGACAAGGACGAGTTTACTTTCCAGGGTCTGACCCCGAAGAAGAAGTACAAGTTCCGCGTCAAGGCTGTGAACAAAGAGGGCGAATCCGAGCCGTTGGAAACCGACGAAGCGATCCTCGCCAAAAATCCTTACGGTAAGCGGAGTCGCGGCATTCGAATTGTTCGAAAATTAGTTTCCCGCGTTTTTCACACCCTTCTTTGACTTCCCCGCGAATTAGACGAGCCAGGGCGTCCTGGAAAGCCGGATATAGTCGACTACGACAACGTCAGCGTCAGTCTGAAGTGGGCCAAGCCCGAGAGCGACGGTGGCAGGAGCATCACGCATTACACCGTCGAAGTGAAGGACAAGTTCGCCCTGGATTGGTCCGAGATTTTCAAGACCACGGACGCTAATCCTGAGGCGAAGGTCGAGGGACTTAAAGAGAAGATGGTCTACCAGTTCCGCGTTCGAGCACATAACAAAGCCGGAGCTTCGGAGCCCAGCGAACCGACCGACAATCATCTCTGCAAGCACAAGAACCGTGAGTAACTTGCGCCTCGTTAGTTCCCTTCTCATCATCGAATGCGATTGATGATTCGACGTCGTTTTCTACGTTTTTTACAGTGAAGCCACGCATCGATCGCACCAACTTGAAATCGGTCATCATAAAGGCTGGAAGATCCCACAAGTGGTCGGTCGACGTGACCGGCGAGCCTGCACCGGACACTAAATGGACATGGCGAGACAACATCCCGCTGACGAACACGGAGCGCATCAAGATCGAGAACGTTGATTATCACACCGATTTCAGCATATTGAACGCGGTGCGAAAGGACACCGGGAAGTACACCCTCATCGCTGAGAATGTGAACGGCAAGGATGAGGAGACTGTAGAACTCACAGTCCTTTGTGAGTATGATTATGGGACTGGAACGGAGCTTTTCTCTCTCTGGAAATCGAGGTTTGTACTCAAGTGACCCGAAATTCACGCTAACTTTTGTCATCCAGCACAACCGAGCGCACCCAAGGGTCCATTGGTCGTTTCTGACGTGACTAGCACCACGGCGAAACTGAAATGGCAGAAGCCAGAAGACGACGGTGGATCTCCGATCAAGGAATACGAGGTCGAGAAGATGGACTTGAAGACCGGGAAGTGGATACGAGTCGGTAAGGTTCCAGGGAATGCTGCGAGCCCCGAGTTAGATGTCACCGGTTTGAACCCTGGAAGCGAATACAAGTTCCGTGTGACCGCGGTGAACGACGAGGGCGATTCCGAGCCTCTGGTAACGGAGAAGGGAACGATCGCCAAGAATCCATTCGGTGAGTTGAAGTTGACGATTTTTTTAATAAAAAGGGAAACAGGGGTAACGATCGTCCTTTTTGCGATACAGACGAGCCTCTGAAGCCCGGCACACCAGAAATCACGGACTACGACAACGAGTCCGTCTCTCTCAAATGGACCGCCCCGGAATCGGACGGCGGTGCGGAGATCGAGAAATACATCATCGAAAAGAAAGACAGGTACAAGCCAGACTGGGAGAAAGCGATCGAAGTACCGGGCACAGAATTGGCTGGAAAAGTACCGGACCTCAAGGAACGAGGAGAATACCAGTTCAGAGTTATCGCCGTGAACAAGGCCGGACCCTCGCCACCATCCGATGCGTCGAAGATGCAGATTTGCAGACACAAAGCACGTGAGTATATAAACCGGAGCGTGTAAATCGGAATTGATTTTGAACCCAAAAGAAGCATTTCGAACCCATTCCCTGCGTTCCTTTCAGTCAAGCCGAGAATCGATCGCACAAACTTGAAGCCGATAATCGTGCGGGCTGGTAAAATGATAAAATACGACGTCGACGTCCGGGGCGAACCTCCGCCAGAGATAACTTGGTTCCATGTCAAAACCGAAGTCAAGTCTGGAGGCAACATCGAGATCGTGAATGTCGATTATAACACCAAGATAACGATCACCGACAGCGTTAGGAAGAACACAGGCGTTTACAAGATCCTTGCTGTCAATCCTCACGGCCAGGACGAGGCTGAAGTCGAAGTTACTGTTCTGTGTAAGTTTTTTTGATCGGATTAATTCCACTCGATACAAGGAGCAAGACTAATCGATCATGCGAATTCCAGCTGCTCCTGGAAAACCGAAGGGACCTCTCAAGGTATCGGACGTGACGAAGACTGGCTGCAAAGTCAAGTGGGAAAAGCCCGAGGACGACGGTGGCAAACCGATCACTGGATATCTGGTCGAAAAACTGGACAAAGCCACAGGCCGCTGGGTACCCGTAGGCCGCACGACGGAACCGGAATTGGAAGTCAAGGGCTTGCAGGACGGACACGAATACGAATTCCGAGTGAAGGCTCTGAACGAAGAGGGAGAATCCGAGCCACTGGTAACCGACGGTTCGATAATCGCCAAAAATCCATACGGTACGAACGAGATCTTCTTCGATTTGTTTTGTGTTCATTTTTTCGAGGTGTGAACCGTTTTTGGAATAACGATTTTTACAGACGTTTCTGGAAAGCCTGGCACACCGGAAATCGAAGATTGGGACGTTGACCGCGTCGATCTCAAGTGGGAGGCTCCGAAGAACACCGGTGGAGTACCGATAACTGGCTACATCATTGAGAAGAAGGATAAGCTGAAGGGGCTCTGGGAAGAGGCGCTCGTCACGAACACCCCCGATACCAAAGCCCGAGTACCGGATTTGAAGGAAGGATCTACCTACCAATTCCGCGTTCGCGCAGTCAACAAAGCTGGACCCTCTGATCCGAGTGACGCGACAAAGCCCCACATCGCGAAGGCCAGATACCGTGAGTGTTTTTCCATCACTGGTTGACCCCATGGCGTAACTTGGTCGACGCAATCTTGACCGACAAAAATTTCCACTTTGCAGTGAAACCTCATATCAACCGCGAGAGGCTGAACCCGGTCAAAGTACGGGCTGGTCAGATGGTGAAACTCGATGTCGACATCAAGGGTGAACCTCCTCCAACTGTGACTTGGACTTTCAAGGGCAAAGTCCTGGAGACCAGCGCCAATGTCAAGATCGACAACGAGGATTACAACTCGAAGATCCAGCTGTCGAATACCAGCCGTAAAGCCAGTGGCAAATACACCATCAAGGCTGTTAACAGTTCTGGAGAAGATGAGGCGGACGTCGAGATCACCATTCTCGGTAATTACGAGTTCGACGGTTTTCTCCTTTCTTATCGTTTCCGTTTCTGACTCTCTCGTTGTCATTTTTCCCAAAGATAAACCTGAGAAGCCGGAAGGCCCGTTGGAAGTGACCGACGTTCACAAGGAAGGATGTAAACTGAAGTGGAAGAAGCCCAAGGACGACGGCGGGCTGCCTCTCACCGGGTATATCATTGAAAAGATGGACGTTACCTCTGGACGCTGGCTTCCGGTCTCGGTCATCGACCCTGACAAAACCGAGCAAACTATTACCGGGCTGGAGCCTGGCAAGAAATACGAATTCCGCGTCAAGGCAGTCAACGAAGAGGGAGAGTCCGACCCTCTCCAAACCGACACTGCAATCCTGGCCAAGAACCCTTACGGTAAAAATCTGACAGTGTTCAAAATCGAGAGATCACCGTGCGCGGAATCAATGCCGAGTGAATTTTTCACACCTCGTTACTCTTGCAGACGCGCCACCGCCGCCGGGACTTCCGGAGATCGTAGATTGGTCCGAGAACATGGTTAAATTGAAGTGGGAACCACCGATCAGAGACGGAGGTGCACCGATAACCGGCTACATCATTGAGATGAAGGATAAGTTCGGAACGAATTATGTCAAGGCTGCTGAGACGACCGGACCGGGTTGTTCCGGTACCGTGCCCAAGCTTGAAGAGGGAAATCAGTACCAGTTCCGCGTACGAGCTGTGAACAAGGCTGGACCGGGTGAGCCCAGCGAACCGACGAACCCGCACACTGCTAAGGCTCGATTCCGTAAGTTTATCCTTTGGTATTGATGACGAAACGCACAAGTCCTACGGGGTTCTAATTGTCTTTGTGATGTACAGTGAAGCCGCACATCGATCGAACAAATCTTCAACCGGTCACGGTCAAGGCTGGGCTCGTGGTGTCCCTGGATGTTAACATAACCGGAGAACCTGCTCCGACAGTGACATGGTCATTCAAAGACAAGGAACTTGTGACAGCCGATCAATACCGCATCGACAACATAGACTACAACACCAAGTTCTGCATTCTCCGGGCCAAACGATCGTTCACTGGAAGATATATCATCAAGGCGAAGAACGAGGTCGGAGAAGACACGGCCGAAGTCGATATAACGGTTCTGGGCAAGCCGTCGAAGCCAAAGGTGAGAGAAGCGGAACTGATTCGGAGGTTTTTGTTTCAGCTCCTTTTCCGTTCCGGAGATTGAACGATTAATGCTTTTTTCAGGGTCCCCTCGAAGTGTCGGACGTCACGAAACACGGCTGCAAGCTCAAGTGGAAGAAGCCCGAAGACGATGGTGGTTCTCCAGTCGATTACTACGAAATCGAGAAGCTCGATCCGCTCACTGGCCAATGGATATCATGCGGCAGGTCTACCGAGCCCGAAGCCAACGTTACGGGTCTTCAGGAAGGCAAACCGTACAAATTCAGAGTCAAGGCGGTGAACAAGGAAGGAGAGTCCGAAGAGCTGGAGACCGACAGACCAATAATAGCCAAGAATCCCTTCGGTAAGAAAATCACAATGATCGAAAAATATTGAAGAACCGTTAGTCGAATACCGGTTGCAATAATCATTGACCTCCTTTCAGACGAACCTGGCAAACCAAGTCGTCCAGAGCTCAAGAATTGGGACAAAGACTTCGTCGACCTCGAATGGAAGCCTCCGGCCGACGACGGTGGAGCTCCCATCGAGAAATACATTGTACAAATGCGTGACAAGGCCGGCAGGCAATGGGTGGACGCTGCTACCGTACCCGGAGATCGCCCTGTCGCCAAAGTTACTAATGGAATCGAAGAAGGACACGAGTACGAGTTCCGTGTCGTTGCTGTGAACAAAGCTGGACCTGGAGAGCCCAGCGATACGTCGAAGAGCGTCGTCGCCAAACCACGCTTCCGTAAGCCTTTTGCTCTTTTCGATAAGACCTTCTTCGCTGTTGCTTCAGGGTAACTGCAGGTATATCTTGATGTGGCTTTTCTTTTGCGTAGTGGCTCCGCACATCGACCGGAAGAATTTGCAGAAGAAGATCATGCGAGTCGGACAACTGCTGCGCATTGAAGCTGACATCCAGGGTGAGCCTCCACCAGCGGTTACATGGAAGTTCAAGGAAACGGTCCTGAAGAGTCTCGATCGTTTGAAGATCGAAGAGGAGGATTATCACACTACCTTCATACTGAACAAAGTGAAACGTTCAGACGCTGGTACTTACACAGTGATCGCGAAGAATGACAGCGGCACGGATCAAGTCGATGTCGAACTTCAGGTCTGTTGAAAATTTAGAAAAATTCTTTAATGTCTCAAAAGTTCGTCACAGTCTCATCGAGAATTCAGAAAACTTGATACAATTTCTTAACACATCTTCCAATGAATTTGTGGCGAACGAATCGCTCATCTTCCTGAATTCGCAGGTATTGAGTAAACCAGCCAAACCCAAAGGGCCGCTGAAGGTGTCTGACGTGACTGCAGAGGGCTGTAAATTGAAATGGGATAAGCCCGAGGACGATGGTGGTGAGCCAGTCGATCACTACGTAATCGAACGAATGGATACTGAGTCTGGTCGCTGGGTGCCGTGCGGAACCAGCAAGACTCCCGAAGCCGAGGTCACTGGACTAAACGAAGGCAAGGATTACCAATTCCGTGTGAAGGCTGTTAACGCCGAGGGAGAATCCGAGCCACTTGAAACGACGATACCAACCACTGCGAAGAACCCCTATAGTAAGTCAAACTTGAGACGATTTTGGTTTATGTGTTGTTCTATGTGCGAAATGTCTGTTTTCACACTCGTTGGATTTGCTCTGAACCCTTCCTTAAGACCCTCTCGCATTTTGATGATTAGCCGAACCCGACGCGCCTGGAAAACCGGAGCTGAAGGACTGGGACAAGAACCATGTGGACCTGAAATGGGCAGCACCGAAGGACGATGGTGGTGCTCCAGTGGAGAAGTACATCATAGAGAAGAAGGACCAGTATGGAAAGTGGCAGAAGGCTGCGGAAGTGCCCGGAAACAAGCGAGAGGCCAAAGTCGGGGACTTGGTTGAAGGCCAAAAGTACCAGTTCCGCGTTAAGGCTGTTAACAAGGGTGGTCAAAGCAAGCCGAGTGAGCCGAGCGAGACTCTGATAGCAAAGGACCGCTACGCTGCGCCTAAGATCGACCGCACCTCTCTGAAGGACCTGACTATCAAGGCCGGGAACCACATCAAACTGGACATCAAGGTCAGCGGTGAACCACCACCAACGAAGACCTGGTTCCTGAAGAAAGCAAAGCTTGCCGATGGCGAGAACGGCGTTAGCATCGAGGTCGAGGACTACAAGACCAAATTTGTGATCGCAAGCGCTACCAGAGCTCATTGCGGAACTCTGACATTGAAGGCAGAGAACGGCTCCGGGCGGGATGAAGCTTCTATCGAAATTACCATCCTGGATAGACCCGGCAAGCCCGAGGGTCCTCTCAAGGTTTCTGACGTGCATAAAGAGGGATGCACCCTCAAATGGGAACCGCCGATCGACGACGGCGGCGCACCCATCGAAAACTACGTTGTGGAGAAAATGGACACTGATACTGGACGATGGATCCCTGTCGGACGCACCAAGGAACCCAAAATGGATATTGAGAATTTGGTACCTGGACAGGAGTACAAATTCCGTGTCGCTGCTGTTAATGCCGAGGGTGAATCCGAACCGCTCGAAACTGAGCATGGTATCATTGCCAAAAATCCGTTTGGTGAGTTGAAGGAATTTCATCATTATAAAAATACGAATAATGATAACATTCTCTCATTTATCGATTTCCTATAACCAATTGCTTTTGTAATGAATTGCAGATGAACCTGGAGCGCCTGGTCGCCCGGAGGCGACAGACTGGGATAGGGATCATGTAGATTTGAGATGGACTCCGCCAACCAAGGATGGCGGATCTCCAATCACCGGCTACTTGATCGAGAAGCGAGAAAAGGGAACTGGCCGCTGGATAAAGGCCGCGGAAACCCACGGACCAGACACCAAGGGACGTGCTGAGAACCTTGACGAAGGTGTCGAGTACGAGTTCCGTGTCAAAGCCATCAATGCAGCGGGTCCTGGCGAGCCTTCAGATGCTAGCAAAGGAATCGTCACGAAGCCTAGGAGACGTGAGTACCCGAGAACCCAGGAATTCATGAAACATTGAGAACTTATGGAGCATTTTTATATACTTTGGGTTTCTTGTTCGGTTTTTCAGTGGCTCCAAAGATCGATAGACGCAATCTACGTAATCTGACCATAAGAGAAGGCGAGCCGATTCTGTTCGACGTTAAAATTAGCGGAGAACCACCACCAGAGGTTGATTGGGTTTTGAACAACAAGAGCATCCAATTAACCAGCTACCGAAGGATCGACAATGTTCCCTACAACTCCAAGTTCTTTAACGACAAGCCTGAACGCAAAGACTCCGGAGTTTACAAAATCACCGCTGTTAATCAGTACGGCAACGATACCGCCGAAGTAGAAGTAACCGTTGTCGGTAAATATCTTTCATCAATTTCGCCCCATTCGATTTCGAGAATTCTTCATTCTCACCGCGTTAACAATTCCTTCCATTCTCCTCACAGCCAAGCCGAGCAAACCTGAAGGACCTTTGGAGGTTTCTGACGTCCACAAGGACGGCTGCACATTGAAGTGGAAGAAGCCCAAAGACGACGGTGGCGAACCCATCGAAGGATATGTGGTTGAGAAGTTTGACCCAGATACAGGAATCTGGCTACCAGTTGGCAAGACTTTAAGCCCGGAGCTCAAAGTCGAAGGACTGATTCCTGGACATGAGTACAAATTCCGTGTTAAGGCCCTCAACAAGGAGGGAGAATCTGAGCCACTCGAGACACTCGGATCCATCATCGCCAAGGATCCGTTCAGTAAGCTATCGATTATTTTGGCTCATCGATTTTCGATCCCAATCGTGTTATGATGTCTCTAATCCTTTTTTCTTCATCTTACAGCTGTGCCAGCTGCACCTGGTGCTCCTGAGCCAGTAGACTGGACCGCCAACCAAGTGGATCTTGCATGGAAAGAACCAGTCAGTGACGGAGGGTCACCGATCATAGGATACATCATTGAAAAGAAGGACAAGTACAGTACGATGTGGGAAAAGGCCTTGGAGACCAACACCCCGTCTCCGAAAGCTCTCATTCATGGTTTGATCGAAGGAAACGACTACCAATTCCGTGTCATCGCTATTAACAAAGCAGGACTTTCAGAGCCTGGTGAAGCCAGCAAAACGTTCACCGCAAAGCCTCGTTTCCGTAAGCATTTTCACATATCTTTCTCACACTGTTACAAAGACGTTCATGAATGACATTTCGAAGAAGTGGAATAACCGATCATTCTTCCTCGTTCCTTCAGTTGCTCCAAAGATCGACCGGCGCAATTTGCGCGACGTGACTCTCTCCGCTGGTGCATCGCTCAAGTTTGATGCAAACGTGATCGGCGAACCGCCTCCACACATCGAATGGCGTTACGGTGCGATCCCGTTGTACTCGGACAAGAATGTCCATGTCGATAACTCCGACTATAACACGAAGCTGACGATCCGTCCAGTCCAGCGTGGAGACACTGGCGAATACACTGTGTCCGCTACTAATCATTCGGGAAAAGACAGTGTTCTGATCAACGTTACCGTCACTGACAAACCCACGCCACCTGAAGGCCCGCTTCAAGTTTCCGACGTCCACAAAGAAGGGTGCAAACTCAAGTGGAAGCGACCAAAAGACGACGGTGGTACCCCCATCGAATATTACCAAATCGATAAAATGGATCCTGAAACTGGATGCTGGGTTCCATGTGGACGCTCGACCGAACCTGGTTCGTATTTTCTTCTCAGAAGATCATTGCTCCATCATAATTCCTTGAGCTTTACTCATTCTGCTTTGTATTCCCACAGGATTCGACGTCACGGGCTTAACACCTGGAAAGGAGTACAAGTTCCGCGTCGCCGCTGTAAACGCTGAAGGAGAATCCGAACCGCTGGAAACCGACAGAGCAATCGTTGCCAAGAATCCATTCGGTAAGATGCGATATCACTTTTCAGGAGCATAATACATCTCAAGCTGTACTTTGCGCAAAGATTATTCTCTTGTCTTCCGATCGATGATGAATGACCGAATACATGAGTAAATGACATTATCTTGTTACAGACGAGCCTGATAAGCCCGGAAACCTCCAGGCTACAGACTGGGACAAGGATCACGTCGACCTGAAATGGACTCCGCCACTGAACGACGGAGGATCACCAATCACAGGCTACATAGTGGAGAAGAAGGACAAGTACGGCGAGTGGGAAAAGGCTCTTGAAGTTCCAGCTGATCAAACGAAAGCCACGGTACCCGATCTGATCGAGGGTCAACCGTACGAGTTCCGTGTCCGTGCAGTGAACAAAGCCGGTCCAGGAGAGCCGTCTGATGCGACACCGACGATAATAGCCAAGCCACGTAACCTGGCGCCGAAGATTGACCGTACGAATCTCATAGACATAAAGATCAAGGCTGGTCAGAACTTTTCGTTCGATGCTAAGGTCACTGGAGAACCAGAGCCGACCACTAAGTGGCTGCTGCATGGCAAAGACGTTCGATCTACCGATCGCGTTAAGGTCAAACACGTTGAGTATGGAACGGGACTTAATGTCCGCATGGCAACCCGAGCGGAATCTGGCAAATACACGATCACCGCAGAGAATATAAACGGCAAGGACATCGCATATGTCGAAGTCACAGTCCTCGACAAACCCAGCGCTCCCGAAGGACCGCTTAAAGTTTCCAACGTTCATGCCGAAGGCTGCAAACTCTCTTGGAAAGCACCCGAAGACGACGGTGGACAGCCTATCGACAAGTATGTCGTTGAAAAGATGGACGAGGCTACGGGAAGATGGGTCCCTGCTGGGGAAACTGACGGCGCCGAGACTGCGCTTGACATCGATGGGCTTACTCCTGGACATAAATACAAATTCAGGGTACGGGCAGTCAATAAACAAGGAAAATCCGAACCCCTCACCGCGACGCAGAGCATCGAGGCTAAGAATCCGTTTGGTGAGATATAATGTTTCAAACTCTGTATTGCAAAATGATTTTCTCTGTCCGTTAACACTTTTAACACGCCTTTAACATGTAATTTTGCAGATGAACCAGGCAAACCTGGAACACCAACGATTCGCGACTACGACACGGACTTCGTCGAACTGCAATGGGAGCGTCCAGAGGTGGATGGAGGTTCACCGATAACAGGATACGTCATTGAAAAACGTGACAAGTTCAGTCCTAATTGGGAGAAATGCGCCGAGGTGGATGGCGACGTTAATCGGGGCAAGGTAAATGATCTGATCGAAGGCACACCGTACGAGTTCCGCGTCAGAGCCATCAACAAAGCTGGACCAGGCGAGCCATCAGATGCTACCAAGCCACACATCGCTCGTCCCAAGAACCGTAAGTAGAAATCATATTACTTTGTGCCTTTGATGCCTAGTACGATACATAAATCTGCAGATCACTGGTTCGAGCGAGTTTTATTCAGCGTTCAGTGCTAGTAGGGTTTGCCAAATTGAATCGTAGTAGATTTGATGCCTGGCCATTCTTACCTGACCACTTCTTACACTGATTCTATAATCATGATTACAGTGGCACCAAAGATCGACAGGACCTTCCTCCTCGACTTGAAAGTACGAGCCGGAGGATTGTTCGATTTCGATGTCCCAGTAATCGGAGAGCCTCCTCCAACCAAGGAATGGACGCTGAAGGGAGACTCTTTGAGCCCCCACGTCCGCGTCAAGATTGTGAACGAGGACTACAACACAAAGTTCCGTCTAGTCGATGCAAAGCGGTCAGACTCGGGAGTCTACACTCTAACAGCTCGCAACATAAACGGCAAGGATGTCGCCACAGTGAATGTAACAGTCTTGGACATTCCTCTGCCACCAGAAGGACCCCTCAAGGTTGATAACGTCACCAAAAACGGCTGCAACCTCGCGTGGAGGCCACCGAAAGATGACGGCGGCTCTGAGATCCTTCACTACGCGGTTGAAAAAATGGACGCCGAATCTATGCGCTGGGTTCCAGTCGCGGAAACACCTTCCACGAAAGTCAGAGTCGACCATCTCATCGAAGGACACGACTACACTTTCCGTGTACGCGCTGTAAACAAGCAAGGAGAATCCGTACCACTCACTGGACAGGAAGCAGTGACCGCCAAGGACCCTTACGGCAAACCGGACAAACCTGGAACACCAGTTGCCACGGACTGGGACAAGGATCACGTCGACCTGGAATGGGCTCCGCCAAAGAAGGACGGAGGGTCTCCCATCACTGGTTACATCATAGAGAAACGACCGAGGTTCGGGCAGTGGGAGAAGGCGGTTGAGGTCCCGGGCAATCAGACGAAGGGGACTGTTCCTGACCTGACCGAAGGACAGGAGTACGAGTTCCGAGTTATACCTGTGAACAAGGCTGGCCACGGCGAGCCGTCAGAGGCGTCTCTTCCAGTGGTGGCTAAGCCACGTTTCCTGGCTCCATCATTCGACAAGTATTTGCTTACAGACCTTGTCGTAAAGGCGGGACAAAAGATCGCGTACAACATTCCGATAGAGGCTTCGCCAAAGCCAACAGCAAAGTGGACCGTGGATGGAAAGACCATCGAGGCTGATGCTCGCCATGACATTTTCACAACGAACACTACTACTTCTTTCGAAATACCATTCGCCGTGCGCTCGGACGGTGGACGGTACACTCTGACCCTTCAGAACGAGCTCGGAACTTGCAGTGCCAGTGCCACCGTTACTGTGCTCGATAGACCAGCTCCACCTGAGAAGCCACTCGTTGTCGATGGCGTGACTAAGGAAAGCTGTCACCTGGCGTGGCGACTTCCTCTTGACGATGGAGGCAGCCCAATTCTTCATTACATCGTTGAGAAGATGGATCTGACCCGTGGTACATGGTCTGATGCCGGTATGAGCACTCACCTCAACCACGAAGTGACAAGACTCGTGCATAAGAAGGAATATCTCTTCAGAGTCAAGGCCGTTAACAACATTGGTGAATCTGATGCGCTTGAAACAGCTAAGAGCATTATTGCCAAGAACGAATTCGACGAGCCTGATGCTCCTGGAAAGCCACAGGTAAGTTATACTCGTAATCGATTGAATTCCAGTTCATTTGCAGCGCCGTTATTTCGATCAGGTATCTCATCATGTGCTTTCAGGATACGATCCTGATGACAATCGGAGATTTTACCATAGAATACTAATAAATAATAATAGATTACTGATAAATTGCCTTTCACGCAGGTCACAGACTGGGATAAGGACCATGTTGACCTACAATGGGCTGCGCCGAAGAGCGACGGAGGGTCGCCAGTGACGGGCTACATTGTGCAGAAGAAGGAGAAAGGCAGTCCATACTGGATAAACGCGGTTCATGTACCACCGAACCAGACGGAAGCCACAGTGCCCGAACTCACTGAGGGCCAGGAGTACGAGTTCAGAGTGATCGCAGTGAACCCAGCTGGCCAATCGGAGCCCTCGGAACCAAGCGACGCCGTAATCGCAAAGGCGCGTTATTTGGCTCCAAAGATAAAGACGCCTCTTCAGGACATCCGCATCAAAGCCGGGCTCATCTTCCATGTGGACATCGATTTTATTGGGGAACCTGCGCCAGAGGTCACATGGACCGCTGCAGGCCAGCCCTTGAAAACTACCGAACGCACAACTGTGACATCGATCGGCTACCACACGATTGTTCACACGGTAGATGCCAAACGCACGGATTCTGGGCTGTACCATCTTTTGCTGAAGAACAGCAGTGGCATCGATGAAGGAAGCTTTCAGGTTATTGTTTTGGATAGACCAGGACCGCCTGAAGGACCTCTGGAGTACGAGGAGATCACCAACCAGTCCGTAACGCTTTCCTGGAAACCACCGAAGGACAATGGCGGCAGTGAGATCACCGGCTACGTCATAGAGAAACGCGATCTTACTCACGGCGGCGGTTGGGTGCCTGCAGTTACTTATGTTAACCCAAGGAACACCCATGCTACTGTTCCCCGCCTGTTAGAGGGAACAAAGTATGAGTTCAGAGTCAGCGCTGAGAATCTTCAAGGACGAAGTGATCCGCTAACCACTGACCGAGCGGTTGTCGCTAAGAACCAGTTCGTCGTTCCTGGACAACCTGGAAAACCAGAGTGCGTCGATGCTGATAAAGATCACATCAAGATCAAGTGGACATCGCCCATCAGCAACGGAGGATCACCGATCCTTGGGTATGTAACGATTTCACATTTTTCTTTTTTGTTTGTGTTCATTTAGATTTTTGGACATGATCGTTTCAACCCGGTATCTAATCTCAATGGCGTATTTAATTCTCAAATTCTACCACAGATACGACATCGAGCGTCGTGACCGTGCAACTGGAAGATGGATTAAGGTCAATAAAGAGCCGGTGAGAGGCAATGAGTACCTAGACGGTCACGTCTCTGAGGGACACCAGTACGAGTACAGAGTATCAGCAGTGAACGCGGCAGGAGCTGGAAAGCCCAGCGACACCTCGGCTGTCTTCACAGCCAGACCTATGAAGGAGAAGCCCAAGCTTCACCTCGACGCCCTGATCGGACGTAAGATCAAGGTCAGAGCTGGAGAACCGATAAACGTGAATATTCCGTTATCTGGAGTCCCAACGCCGACAATCGAATGGACCAAGAATGGTACCAAGCTCGTTGAGACTCTTCGCATATCCACAGAAACGAAGAGCGACAAGACGCTCCTCCTTATCGAGAAATCGGTCCGCGAGGACGCAGGAAAGTACACGATAACAGCGCAGAACGAACACGGCAAGGACTCAGCGGACATAGAAGTCATCGTCGTGGATAAGCCTGGAATACCGAAAGGACCTCTTCAGTACACCGCAACAACACACGACACGGTATCTCTGTCCTGGGCTCCACCTGACAACAACGGAGGGTCTGAGATCACAGGCTACATCGTGGAGGTCTCTGACTATGGGTCAGATAACTGGCGCCAAGTGCCTGGCTATTGTTCAGGTACACATTTCACTGCGAAGGGATTGAGCGAGGGAAAACGATACGTGTTCAGAGTACGGGCTGAGAATATGTACGGAGTATCAGAGCCCCTAGACGGAAAACCAGTCGTTGCAAAGAGCCCCTTCGATCCACCAGACGCTCCAAACCAACCGGAAGTAACTGGCTACACTCCAAACACTTGCAGCCTTGTCTGGGAGCCGCCGATCAACACAGGCGGTAAACCGATCACCGGATATTACGTTGAGAAACGTGAGCGTGGCGGAGAATGGCTCAAGGTGAACAACTACCCGACACCGAATGCCACATTCACGGTACAAGACCTCCGTGAGGGCACCCGTTACGAGTTCAGAGTGATAGCAGTGAACGAGGCGGGTCCTGGAAAGCCGAGCAAACCAACCGAGCCCATTACTGCTGGACACCAACGTAGACGTCCCGACGCTCCTGAGCCCCCGAAGCCGGATAGAATCACCAAGGACTCTGTCACTCTGTCTTGGAGACCTCCAAGAAGCGATGGTGGTGCTAAGATCAGAGGATACATTGTGCAAAAGAAGGCTAAGGGCGACGAAGATTGGTCGGATGTCAACGGAAGCCCGATTAACGCGACTGTTTACACCGTCCCGAAACTCACCGAGGGTGAGGAGTACCAGTTCAGAGTTGTTGCGGTGAACGACGTTGGCCACAGCGAGCCCAGTCGATCTAGCAACAGCATTCTGATGGAGGAACAACCGAACAAACCTGTTATGGACTTGGGCGGTGTTAGAGACATCACAGTACGCGCTGGAGAGGACTTCTCCATTCATGTGCCATACATTGGATTCCCCAAACCAACTGCAACATGGTTTGCTAATGACACTGTCAAGGATGAATCGGATCCTCGCGTTCATCAACAACTCGCCGATGACTACGCTAGCTTCGTTGTCAAGAACTCGAAGCGTTCCGATAGCGGACAGTACAGATTACAGCTCCGAAATCCGTCCGGATTCGATACCGCGACTATCAACGTCAAGGTCCTCGACAGACCGTCGCCGCCCCAGAATCTGCGCGCCGATGAATTCGCCGGAGACGCTCTCACCCTTTACTGGAATCCACCGAAAGATAATGGAGGTGCTGACGTCACGAATTACGTCATTGAAAGACGCGAACCGCGATCACCAACCTGGTCTAAAGTCAGCAGCTACGTTACGACGCCCTTCGTTCGCGTCAGGAACCTCACCGTCGGCCACGAGTACGAATTCCGTGTCATGGCCGAGAACCAATATGGTACCTCCGATCCCGCGGTCACCATCGATCCCATTCGCGCTAGACATCCATTCGATCCTCCTGCAGCACCTGGAACACCACGCGGCATTGAAACGACCGAAGACAGCATTACCATCTCTTGGACGAAGCCAAGACACGATGGAGGATCACCGATTACTGGCTATGTAATCGAGAAACGACTCATCGGTGAAGATAAATGGGTCAAAGCAACCCAGGCACATGTGCCAGATACTACATACAGAGTCGGAAACCTCATCGAAAATCACGACTACGAGTTCCGTGTTGCAGCAGTTAATGCCGCTGGTCAAGGACCTTGGAGTTCTGGCTCCGACGCCATCAGGGCCAGCGCCCCGGCATCTGCTCCCAAGATAACCAGCGACCTCAGCATCCGCGATATGACTGTGATCGCTGGTGAGCCGTTCACCATCACGGTACCCTTCATCGGCAACCCGAAACCTAAACCTAGCTGGTCGATCAATGGAGAGGAAGTACTCACAGGGGATAGAATCAAGTTCGATACTTCGAACGTTGCTTCTCAGTTCATCAACAAGAAGGCTAAGAGAAGTGATACCGGAAATTACACCATTCATCTTACCAATAGTGTTGGCACGGACTCTGCCTCTTGCAAAGTTCTCGTCGTTGACAAACCATCACCTCCGCTAGGCCCTCTCGATGTATCCGACATCACACCTGAGACGTGTACCCTGTCTTGGAGGCCGCCGACTGATGATGGTGGTTCGCCGATCACAAACTACATTGTTGAGAAGCTAGACCCGTGCGGTATTTGGACGAAAATCAGCAGCTTTGTGCGCAACACTCATTACGACGTGATTGGTCTGGAACCAAACAAGAAATACAACTTTAGAATTCGCGCCGAGAACCAGTACGGAGTTTCCGATGCTCTGGAAGCTGATGAACCCATCGTAGCCAAGTTCCCCTTCACTGTACCCGATCCTCCGGGCAAGCCCAGAGTAAGCGACTGGGACACGAGCAATGTTACTCTCAACTGGGACCGCCCAAGATCCGATGGTGGCTCTCGCATTCAAGGATACAAAGTGGAGTTCCGCGATCCCGCAGACGATGCGCAGTGGCGAACGGCCAACGACTATCTTGTCAAAGACACCACGTACATTTGCTACAATCTGTTGAGCGGTCACGAATACGAGTTCCGTGTACGAGCGAAGAATGCTGCTGGTTTCAGCAAGCCCAGTCTACCCTCATCCGCGTTCAAATTGAAGAGCAAATTCAACGTGCCTTCCCCGCCAGGAACACCTGTGGTCGTAAAGGTCGGCAAGAACTACGTCGATCTCAAGTGGGAGCCACCGGTATCAGACGGTGGAAGTCGAATCACGGGGTACATTGTCGAGAAACGCGAACTCGGCGGTGCCATGTGGATAAAATGCAACGACTACAATGTCATGGACACAGAATACACTGTGCTCCACTTAATCGAACGTGGGGACTATGAATTCCGAATTTTCGCTGTAAATGCAGCTGGTAAATCAGAGCCCAGCTCGTGCACGACCCCAGTAAAGATCTGCGAGGTCGAAGGTGGGGAGAAGCCCGAGTTTGTGAGATCCCTGGTCAACCAGGGAGTCCCTCTCGGCAAGACACACGTCTTAGAGTGTGAGGCTGCCGGAAAACCTCTGCCGGTTGCCAGGTGGCTAAAGAACGGTCGCGAAATCAGCCAGGGAGGAAGATTCAGAACCGAGTCTATCGACGGAATCTTCAGACTCGTAATATCGGAGGTCTGGGAAGCCGATGACGGCGACTATAGCTGCCAGGCCTCGAATCCTCTTGGAATTGCGACAACAACCGCAAGGCTGAGAATAGGAACTCCACCAAAGATCGAACGCATGCCAGGTGATCTGTACCTCCCCGAGGGCGACAACACAAAGATCAAGATTCACTACAGCGGCGACCAGCCCATGGATGTTACGCTCACGAAAGACGGTCACAAGATCGACGAATCGGTACACATCAAGTACACGGTGTTCGACGAGTACCTCATCATCTTCATCAAGGATATCAAGCAGGATGATGGAGGGGTATATAATCTTACTATCAAAAACGACAGTGGAAGTGTCAGTGCCGCGTTCACCGTTTACATCACCGGACTTCCAGGACCGCCAATCGGACCTCTCGATGTTTCTGACATCAGCAAACACACGTGTACGCTGACATGGCACCCACCGAAGTACGACGGTGGTCTCCGCATCACGCACTACGTCGTTGAACGACGTGACATCAGTCACACCCACTGGATAATAGTCTCTTCGTTCTGTAAGGACACCACTTTCACCGTTCAGGGACTAACGGAGGGCCAGGAATACCTCTTCCGCGTCATGGCTGTAAATGATAACGGCATGGGACCTCCTCTGGAAGGAATCAATCCCATCAAGGCAAAGGCGCCTTTCGATCCACCATCGGCGCCGGGAACACCAAAGGTCCTAGAGATCGGTGGTGATTTCGTGAATCTATCTTGGGACAAACCTGAGAGCGACGGTGGCTCTCGTATCCAGGGCTACTGGATAGATAAGCGCGAGGTTGGCGGGCAAGCCTGGCAGCGTGTTAATATAATAATCAGCCTCACAAACCAAGTGAATATCACCAACCTCATAGAAGGACGACAGTACGAGTTCAGAGTCTTTGCACAGAACGAGGCTGGCCTCAGTCCGGAGTCTAGCGCGTCGACGTCGGTGAAGATCAAGGATCCCCAGGCAGCCACACCGCCGGAGATCGTCAAGCCCCTCCGAAACGCCAACTGCGTACAGAATCACAACGCTCATTTCCAGTGCACGATCACTGGGTCTCCAAAACCAACTATTACATGGTTCAAGGGCGCGCGTGAGATAGTGAACGGTTGTCGCTATCGCATATACACGGAGGGCGACGTCCACAATCTGGTTATCAACGACGTATTCGGTGAGGATGCCGACGAGTATATTTGCCGTGCCGCGAACAAGGGCGGCATCAAATCCACTAAGGGTGAACTCTTCATCATGACTCCTCCCAAGCTCAATGTACCACCGAGATTCCGGGACACTGCCTTCTTCGACAAGGGCGAAAATGTCGTCATCAAAATCCCCTTCACCGGATATCCCAAGCCCAAGATCTCCTGGGTGAGAGAAGGAGAAACGATCGAAGCTGGTGGTCATTACTCAGTCGAGGTCAAAGAGAGACACGCCGTTCTCACCATCAGGGATGGCAGCAAGCTGGATTCTGGTCCTTACCGCATCACTGCGGAGAACGACCTGGGCCAAGACTCGGCCATAATCAAGATACAGATCAGCGACCGTCCGGATCCTCCGCGGTTCCCACAGGTCGAAAATATCGGCCACGACTCTCTGGCTCTTGTCTGGAAACCACCGGTATGGGACGGCGGCAGCAACATCACAAACTACCTCGTAGAAAAACGCGAACACCCAATGACGAGCTGGATCCGTGTTGGAAACACCAGATTCTGCACAATGGCTGTAACTGGTTTGAGTGCGGGTCATCAATACGAGTTCCGTGTATCAGCGGAGAATGTTTACGGCCGCAGCGACCCCAGCGATGTAACTGGTTTGATAACGACCAAGGATTCAGGAAAGAAAGTGTACAAGAAGAAGGAGTACGAGGTGGATGAGACCGGGAAGAAGATCCGCGGCCGTAGCGACGAGAAGGTCAAAGACTACGATCAGTACGTCTTCGATATCTACAGCAAATACGTTCCTCAGCCCGTGGAAATCAAGAACACTTCTGTCTACGACAAGTACGACATACTCGAGGAAATTGGAACCGGTGCTTTCGGAGTGGTGCATCGTTGTCGCGAGAGAGCAACCGGCAACATATTCGCCGCTAAGTTTA
This sequence comes from Tenthredo distinguenda, assembly GCA_947538915.1. Taxonomy (NCBI): domain Eukaryota; kingdom Metazoa; phylum Arthropoda; class Insecta; order Hymenoptera; family Tenthredinidae; genus Tenthredo; species Tenthredo distinguenda. Next base: position 30,189,921 of record OX384531.1, read on the forward strand.
TCCCAGTGTCTCACGTTATGGAGAAGGAATTGATCAGGAAGGAAATCGACATTATGAATCAGCTCCATCATCCCAAACTCATCAATCTCCACGACGCCTTCGAAGACGACGACGAGATGGTCCTGATATTTGAATTGTTAGTATTTTTATCACGAGATCAGCTCTTATAAGAAATTGCAAGAAGTCAATAAGATTAATCTCTCTTCATCCGAACAGCTTGTCTGGTGGTGAACTCTTCGAGAGAATCACTTCCGAAGGATACTCCATGTCTGAGGCTGAGGTCATCAACTACATGCGCCAAATATGCGAGGCTGTTAAGCACATGCACGAAAAGAATATCATCCATCTTGGTCAGTGATTTGTTTTGCATCTTTTCATCACTATCAACAATCAATCAACCGGCAAAGTCTGCTTATTCGTTTATTCATTCCCCTAGATATCAAGCCAGAGAACATAATGTGCCAGACACGTAACAGCACGAATGTTAAGCTGATCGATTTTGGATTGGCTACTAAATTGGACCCCAATGAAGTGGTCAAGATCAGTACTGGCACAGCGGAGTTCGCTGCTCCTGAGATAGTAGAACGAGAGCCTGTTGGCTTTTACACAGATATGTGGGCCTGCGGTGTTCTCGCCTACGTTCTGTGAGTATCTTCACATCTCATCGTACCACAACAATCAGCAATGTGTAATAATCGTTCTTTTTTTCTTCTTAGCTTGAGTGGCTTATCGCCGTTTGCTGGTGACAATGACATCGAGACGTTGAAGAACGTCAAGGCTTGCGACTGGGACTTTGATGAGGAGGCTTTCCGCGACGTTTCCGAGGAAGGCAGAGACTTCATCAAGAGATTGCTCGTCAAGAACAAGGAGTAAGTATCAGCCTAAACTTATTCTGTCGTTTAATTCGGCGACGAAGTGGAGAAAATCATTTGAGAAATATATACAGTTAGAGAAACCTATTCTGAACGATAGCATGATAATGTGAAATCACTGAATAACTTTCTCTTTGATAATTCGCAGGAAACGTATGAATGCCCACGAGTGTCTTCTGCATCCTTGGCTCACCGGAGACCACAGCAATCGTACCAATCCGATTGCAAGCAGTCGCTACCTCAGCTTTAGGGACAAACTCCGAGCCAAGTACGATAACTGGGAGAAATATGTTCTGCCGATCGGTCGCCTCGCAGAATACTCTGCTCTCAGAAAACTTCTTATCGAGAAGTACAAAATACATGACACATCGTTTGGTGAGTATCTTTTCAAATTAAGTAGCATTCTTGAATGTCAAGAGAGAAATGATAATTTTATACATGTTTTAACAGATCGCAGGCAAGCGGCTCCTAGATTTGTTATCAAACCACAAAGCGCGTTTGCATACGAAGGACAGAGCGTGAAATTCTACTGCCGTGTTATCGGTGTTGCAACTCCGACATTAACTTGGTCCCACAACAATCTAGAACTTCGGCAGTCAGTTAAATTCATGAAGCGTTACACAGGGGACGATTACACCTTTGTTATAAACAGGGTAAAACTAGAGGACAGAGGAGAGTACATTATCCGCGCAGAAAATCATTACGGATTCAGGGAAGAGGTTGTCTTCCTTAATGTCCAACGTAAGCGATAGAAAATTGCTCCTTTATATATGATTATATTTGTCCACAAGGTTCGGAACACTAATTTTGACGTTCTACTCAACTTTCTAGCATTGCCTAAAGAGGTTCCTAAATACAAACCTGAAGTGCAACCAGTTCGCACACGAGAACCTCTCCGTTGGAACTTCTGGCAAGAGGTCAGCGAAAGCGCGCCGAGCTTTACGTTCCTCCTCAGACCTCGTGTGATGCAAAGTAGACAGACGTGTAAGCTGCTCTGTTGTCTGAGCGGCAATCCATCGCCGACAGTGAAGTGGTACAAGGATAAACACGAACTATCAAAGTACGAATATACCATGACACACAGCGACGGAGTCGTCACAATGGAGATTGTCGACTGTAAGCCTGAAGACAGCGGCAAGTATCGATGCATCGCCACCAATTGTCACGGCACAGATGAAACCAGCTGCGTTGTGATCGTTGAAGGTAAGTTGGATACTTTGAGCCCTTAAACATCTCTTTAAAATGAGATGAAGTTGAGAAGAGTATTAGGCCCTGGGAAAATAATCCCACTATTATCTCACTCATGGATCTCTATGCTAACTGGATAGCGGATGCTTATTATTTTGGGGCCCTCAAAGGTGTGTCGATTAGAAAGCTCATCTAGCACCTCCTACAAAGTAACAAAGTACCTAGTCAGTTTCCATTGCGCTTGCGTTTAGTACCTTCGGCGCTTGCAGAGGGTCTGATGACACTTTCAAAACGCTTCTAATTGTTGAGTTGAAGAATTGGTGGATACAGCAATACGCTGTCCAGTTAATGTAAAGATCAGTGCCTCATTTATCAAACCGACTTGGGACTGGGCCCTGCGGCTATTCAACGAAAATAAAGGCCGCTAGTTCCTGCCGCGAACTGAGCTCTATTTGCAACTCAGACTTGAGGATAAGGCGAGAAAAGCCCGATGGTGGGGGCTAAGAAGCGACTTGCTAAACTAAACGATGAATATTATTCGTTAGTCATTTTATAAACAGCTCCGCTTACTGCGACAAAAATTTGCACAGACAAATAAAACAGCAGATCCGTGCTTTGTTATATTATTTATTGATAATAGTTATTTTACATAGTCGTCATCAGCTTGTTGCCTTTTATTATAGGAACCGGCGAGACTGACGAGCAAGCTAAACTAGCACATGACCTCCTATACTCCGGAGGTAGTTACAATTTTTGTGTCTCGTGAAGGTTGAAACTATTCGTATCGTTTTCCTTAGTTTGATTTAATTATTTATCAATCAGTATTACTAACAATAGTCTTTTTCTTTCTTGATTGAAAATATTCCATACTGGATTGCTTTACCCTCTGCTCTCCCTTTGTTGTAAATTCAAAACCTAGAATAGAAAGGCAATTGTTAAACTTATTAAAATGCATCTAACTTTGCTCGTGAATAATACAATTATTTGTTACTCATTCAATGGTTTATTCTTAGAAGCTTTTCTTTAATAATCTGTATATAAATCTTATGATTTGTGATTACTGACACAGTTTTGGTTCCTCTAATCGCTTATGCTACTGAAACTTGGCTAACACTATTAACATTTACATATCCTCGAAGATTCATACATGTTTCTCATGCGATACTTCACATTGCTAGATCGAAAGTTCATCGAGCAGCCGATAAAGCCAGCGCCAGCGCCAGTAGTAATAGTAAGAAAATCAAGTTACAGCAACACCTCGAACATCAGTCATTCGACGAATCGTTCTAGCTCAAACTACAACTCCACTTCACAATCCTCCAACTACAACAATGTATCAAGTTCGTCGAGCAATGTTAGGCAAAATTCGTCTTCGTACAAGGTAATTAAAAGACAAACTCAGTTATCAAACACAATACTAAGAAGCCATCGTCATTGTATATTAATAATTCTGCTAACTCTTCATCACTCTGATTCAGTCCAATCTTGAGACAAGCAGCTCGAACAGGAACGAAACTGCCTCCGCTGATAAAAGGACTATCAAAAAATATGGCAGCAGATTAGATACCACCGGTAGTCCGTCTCGGTCTCGAAGCGCAACCAAAGAACTTATACGTGAGTAAAGAACTCCTGATGTATTCGTAAGGCTTAGGAAATATCACCTAATTGCTCCACTATAATAGCAATATTGCCACCACAATTATCGTTCTCATTTATAATTATTCTGTTACAGTTCCACCCGATGATTCTATGTGCGCGCCAGAGTTCATCAAAAAGCTAAGCGATTTGACGATAAATGACGGCGAACAGCTTGAATTGTCTGTTAAAATCAAGGGAGATCCCGAGCCTCAAGTAACGTGGTCTAAAAATGGAAAGGTGAGAAAGAATTGTGTTCTCGTTAGTTTTTACCATCGCGTTTAACCAGATGTTGCAATGTCAATTAATAATCGATTGATATTTATTTATTGTAATTACAGGCATTGAGCTCTTCCGAGATCCTCGATTTGAAATACAGAGGCGGCGTAGCTACGCTAACAATAAACGAAGTCTTCCCTGAAGACGAGGGTGAATTCACGTGCAAAGCAACGAACAGCATTGGAACGGCGACAACATCCTGCAAACTCACCGTAAAACGTAAGTCGATATTATTGGAAAAGTATTTTGGAGGAAACTGAGGAAGGAAATTATTTTAATGTACAAATAATAACCGCTTGTGTCTTCTCCAAAGCAATGGCAAATGGTGAAAGTAAAAAGAAGAACGCAGGGGACAAGCCTCCCAAAATAGTCGACCATTTGGAAAGTAAATTCGTAAAGGATGGAGAACCCGTTCTTCTAAGCTGTCGTATAATCGGCGCTAAGAAGTTTGACGTTGTATGGCTACATAATAACAAGGAAATTAAACCAAGCAAAGATTTCCAGTACTCGAACGAAGCTAATATATACAAGCTTAATATTGCTGAAATCTTCCCTGAAGACTCCGGCACATACACTTGCGAGACATTCAATGACGCAGGAGAAAGCTTCTCTTCTTGTACTCTTAATGTCCTGGGTAAGAAACCTGCTCATCTGTAATCCCTAATTTTCGAAAATCAGTATCATTCAATTATTCAATCAAAAGCTTCAATTTAACTTAATTTTCGTTTCATAATAAATAAAACGACACAGTTCAATACAATGATCAGTGTTTCAAAGGCTCCTTGACTATGGAGGTATGAGCCGATCAAGATTCTCGTCATAAGCAAAGTCCCAATGAACTTCTCCTAAATGAGACTTTGATCTGTTTGAAATCGTGAATTTCCTAAATAATAGAAGACACTTTATCTATTCACAGTGCCTAACGAGGAACCAAAAAGCCCAGTGTTCACGACATTCCCGCAGTCAGCAACTGTGAGCGAAGGAGAGAGCGCCAGCTTTACTTGTCAGACTGAAACCGCACCCCTTAAAGGTACCGTTTCAGTTTTTCCTTATTAGATGTACCGAAACACCGAGTAATTTCCCGAACTTGACGATGATTAATGTTCCGACGAATATATTCTTTGCAGTAACGTGGGTGAAGGATGGTAAACCAATTGACGAAACGAGCAGCAAGTATCTCTTCAGCTCAGACGGCGATAAATCATTTACACTGCAAATAAAGTCGTGTACGCATGGAGACGTCGGCCAATATACTGCTAAAGCAATTGGCAAAAAGGGTGAAACGAGCTCAGCATTTGCCCTCAACGTAACCAACCCTGGTGATGTTTGAATAAAAAATATTAATCCCTTAGACGAAGATTATTACTAATGTAAGGTAGGTGAATATCTGTTCTTAGCATTTTTTTCTTCCTCGATTTGAGTCGGGGTACTATCGGATATCAATTACTGATAAATTATTATTCTATTCCCTATTATGAACCCTTATCTACCTATTACAACTGTTACAACTGTTACAGAGTTTGTGAGAGAAAACGAATAAGAGAGAAAAGGAAGAAAATACGAGAATAAAACGAAAATGAAAATGAAAAATGAAAATATTATCGATATTACTAATAAATATATGGATAAATATAAATCTATGTATTAATAATGTATAAAACTAGTAAAAGGAAAAAGAAGAAATAGTAAGAAGAATAAGAAGACGAAAGAGAGATATTCATCAGTATATCGCATTATCATTTCTGTATAAATTATTATTATTATTGTTATTATTATTATTGTTATGAATTATTGTGTTTTCCTGTGTGTTTGTCATAACTGCATAATATGATATCATGTCATTAAACACGTAATGTTAGATATATTATATATATATATAAAAAAAAATCATGAATAAGCAAGCGCACTTTAAACTTTAAGCTTTAATCACTGTATACTTACGACTATTATGTATTTAAAAACGCACTCTATATGTACTACAAATCAAGCCTTCGATATTAGGACGTGATACAAAAAGTTTATCGTGTCTCCAGCATCCTCAAAAAACCAACATCATCCAGACTCTGTACTACTTTTTGGATTACGTCCTGATCTTGGGCTCGATATTGTCATGTATTTTATGATTCCAAGTAATCGTAATATACATAATACTATTATTATTATAATAATACCTGTTTGAAGACTGCTTCCGTTATTAAACATTGAATAAAGTATAAATTATTTAAAAATTAAAACAAACCAAAATAAATAAAAAAATGAAATAATAATAATGATAATAATGTATAACAAACGTCAATTTATTCATTTATTCATTTAATTATTCATTTTTCGCCTTTTGTTTTGTAGTTTTGTATTATTTATTTCACGAATCTAAGCTGTTGTGATAGTTATACCGGGCATAATTAGGTAAATTCGTTATCATTTGGTGATCCATGAAAAAGATAATGATGTTTATACGATAACTTTTTCTTTGAACCTGATTTATAAAACAATAAAATATATAGGTAGGTAAATATGGTATAATAGAGGTAAGTATAATAAATATCAGTATAATATATATTTACATTTTATTTTTATTTGAAATTTCATAGTGCGATAACAAAACAATTATTTATAATATAGTATAATCATTTTTCAACTCAGAACAATGAGGATTGATAATTATCTATACCATCTTACGTTATACAGAAACTATAAATTTACAACTATAATATTTACTCTCGTAATCGCATATATTTCTTATGATTTATAATATACCTATTTATTAAAAATTCGACGTCGTTCAATATCTAATTGTCGCGACTAATAGTCAATAAACGAATACAATTATACGCTATAATTATATCCTCAACTAATCATTTTTAAGTAACGTACGGTACATACACTGAAATCAAACTATATAATAATACAGATATACATGTAATAAAAGGAAAAATATAATACACGTACATACGCGTTATGACAAATTTTATAGGGGGGTATTTATTGTTCGGAGACAAAAGATCCTGTAGCTATAATAGAAAAATGGCATAATCATCATAAGCCAAATAGTATACAGGTAGTTGCAATTTCATAGGATCTGTTCATTTTGAATTGCCTTTTGGTTTTTTTCTTTTTTCATTCAAAAACAACTCGAAATACTATACGTTAAAACAATCAAGTTTAATAAATATATTTTTTTTCATTACTCCAAAGATATATTTTTGGACGCACCAATCGATTATTCAAATTTATTAATACAGATACAGTGAGAAATGATAATGATATATAATCATTTTGTTTACGGCACTAGAATTTATAGTATTAGTAGGTGATCGACGAATTATTGTAAAATACGATTCTTGAAGATCATTTTTTATGGCACAAATATAGATGCAATATACGTGTCATCGATTGGGTATCTTCGAAAAACAATTATATAATATGAGTATAATTGATAAATATTATATTTCAATTATATCTGTGTGTCGATCCTGATTTTCACGCCGATCCATTTTTTTTTTTTTTTATTATGTCTCAAATCTCATATCCATTTAGTATCGTTGATCAAGGAGTACTATTGTGGTAGTTATATTGTTCGAAATTTGAATGCAACCATGGTCATGGTATATGGAATAAACTGTTACACCTGTATAAGTAAAATGAAAGGAAAATGTTGGGAATAAGATTTTGGGAAATCATAAGATAAGATACAGAATAATTAACTCGAGAAAGGGGAGGACGTAGTTATTATTATTCGGAATGTTTGGCTACTTTTATATCAATCAATAACTGCAGCCGCAATTTTTAATAACACAATCTGCAAACTAATACATATTGTTCTCGAATTTAATTTCTAATATACACTTTAAGAATAAAAGTGATGATCTTTAACTCGGTGTTATTAAAATACAAAATATAACAATAATTATTTAACATTCTGGTTATTACAATTTTTGAACAATGTCGAATTTCAGTTTGAAGTCCATCGACTCTTTTTTAGGATCAAATTTTTTACGGGCTGCAAGCTGGGCGCGCAACTCTTTCGCGCTCATTTTCAAATTTAAACTCTTCTGCTCAGCTCCGCTCATGTTCACGTTCACGTTTCCATTACCGTTCCCCGCCGTGCCATTATTCTCGGTGTTATCGTCTTCCATTCTTTTTCCATTCTCACGCGACTGTTCTATCCCGAAATTATTATTCACAATGGCCGGAGCTGTGCTGCCGCTGTCAGTCGAGCTGATTGATTTTGGGGCAACCTGAAACAATAAATAATTACATCAATTTCCGGACCATTGAAATCCTTACACGTTCTTCTCTATTGTCTCTGAATTCTTTCTGAAAAACTGGGGCGATTTTCTATCGCCCGAAATCCCGAAGGTCCACTAGTTTTCAAATGGCATCGAATTCAAATTCACCAATCCCGGATCAGCGTAACGATCGCACCATCGTTAGACGCTACCGCAAGTTGGCGCTGCCTTCACTCTGCACTGACGCGATTGGTCAACTTCGAATCGCTCCCATTCGAAAACTATAAGATCCTCGACTTTTTCGCTCATACAAAATCTTTTCAATTTCCCACAGATAAGACACCTATGATATGTGCTGCAAGATACCTTATCATTTTTCTCTGAAATTGTTGATTTTTCAATTATCGTATAATATGAATCGTACTTTATGCCTCTTAAGTATCAGTTCTTCTATCAGTTAGATCTAGGGAGTCGATTTATCCCTGACACCAGTTATGAATGAACATACTGTGAGAATCAGGTGAAACCGAATGGTCCATCCGCCCAGGCGCCGAATATTTGGTGTTTTCATGGGGATAGCCACTCGTTGCACTGAAAATCCCTAGGCTGATTTTGGCGCGCCGTCGATGAAACTCGGCAGATCGACCGCGCGCCAAGATCACCCTAGGGATTTTTCAGCGCAACGAGTGGTTATCCCCCTAAAAATACTAAATATTCGGCGCCTGGGCGAATGGACCATTCGGTTTCACCTGATTCTCGCGGTATATTCCAATTCGATCTGTAGAATTGCTTATCGAGAGCAGGAATTCAGAAGGCATGACGATATTTCTCTTCGAGCAAGTAATAGTTATCGAACTCGTGAAAATTCAGAGTGTCAACATTTACCGGAGTGATTAAACCTCCGGATAGCAGGAGAGAGGGTTTTCCCGATTACCTATATCCACTTTTTTTTTATATATTTGACGTAGTATAGCTTAGAAGTTGAGTCGAGCAAGGAATATGAGTTTGAGGAAAGAGTCGTTATGAAAATTCTTCTTAGTAATGGGTACTATAATTTTCTGTAGGTTGTACGTATAATTATCATCCAATTGCCAATAGGATCAACATCAGCAAGTATAGCTGCGTCGGGTCTCAGCTTTAGTCTCTCTAGATAGTACGTAAAAGTCCGCGCGTTACGTTATATAACTTAGATTATAAAAAAAAACGACCGGACAGAATCTTTCGAAATTCAGTTTTAAAAACTTTGCAGCTACAGCAATATTCGACGAAGAGCAGAAAATAATAAACGGTAAACCAATCGGGTTCCTTGCAAACACCTGTACAAATTAATAAACCAGGCATATACTCGCTATATAAGTTGCAAGTCTCTTTTCATTATTCTTATATACCAGTCGACAAGAACAGCTGTTTAAATTCTCTAGCTGGTTCTGTACACTCGTTTACGAAACTGTCGCTGATGAGCTGCTGCTGCAGTACCGAGAAAAGTTAATCACGTGACTGGTGAGCGAATTAGATATGCCTAGATTATCGAGTCCTCGAAAATACACTTCAATAAAAAAAAAACGATATTACAATTCGAAATTCGAGGAAAAAACGATCCATGTATTATGCATATATGCAAGATAATCATATAATACAGGGTGAAATAATTTGGTAAAAATAATAATAATTTTTATGATTAATATTTTATTTCATAAATACTTGAAATTTGGTACATGCAATCATCTTTAGAAGATTATTAATATGATCAGGCAGGTCCTAGCCTCACTGGCTCAAGGCTTTAGGCCAACGGATCGTGTGGAGAAGCGTATGTAGGTTCGAGTAGATGGTATAAAATAATACATAGATACATAATCGACGTACGTACGTAGTATGTTCGCTGCTGCCTTGAAAAATATTACGCAATTGTTTGAGTCTTTTTTATAGAGGTAAACGCCGTGCAGAAACTGTCGGTACTGCAAAGAATTCGAAAGAAATCATTCCGATGCATATTCATATTTCTTTCGCACGAACGAATCCAATCGCAGGTGAATTAAATTTCATATATTACGTAAAAATCATATATTACGTAATAATTACCGCCGATTTGAGATGAACATACAAGTTATTGAGTCATGCAGTCTGATTCTTGGGCCTAAATGAAATCAGTCGCAATCCATTTAATCATAATTAAATCACCGAGACAAGTCGGGCTAAGCGTGATTTACATCATCATACCAGAGTGTTAAACTACCCGATTCGACCTTGTGCGCCTGGCGTGTTTGATTCTGACCGGTATGAAGTTGGACCCACATTCATCCGCCTCCTTCTTTCCTTCATGTTGTATGGAGAAGAAAAAAGACAGAAGACTGTGAAGCCGACTTCGTACCGGTCAGAATCAAGCACGCTTAGTGTAGGGTTTACATAGATATGTGTAATTATACAAGAAAGCACTGAAAGAAATTTAAATATATCGAATAGCGAATAATCGTACCTGTATATACCTATATTACATGCTATGTAATCGCGGTATAAACTTGTTAATTGATAGTTGGGTTTCTCACTTGACATTTGCATCGACTTTCACACCCTTGCCAACATATATATTTATTATTTTGAATATCGGTCGTTCGAATATTAGTCAGGGTTTTATAGACCTTTACTCATAAAAGCAGCGGCGAAATATAGCCGATATACAATCCAAAAAAAGGAAGAGAAAAAAAGAGAAAATTACCTGTTTATCTAAATATATACCTACAAGTTTTTATACCGCATTAAACAGGTATATACAGATATTTCTTCATAATATTATTTGAAATTTACAGGGAAGTTTTACGACACCCCTGTCCTTCGATTGACCTATGATCATCTCGTTACCACACTTAGTTTAGAGACTAATTAACAGAGAACATTACAGGAATGTATTACACGAAAGTAAGATAATAAAAAATTGTTTTCTCGGCACATTTTTTCACCAACAAATTTATTCTAGGTCAATCCAAGAACAAGGGTGTTACAAAACTCCGCAGTAAATTTCAGCTCAACGGATTAAATGGTTATCAATTTATCATGGCGACCGCACAAAAATCAGCGACACTTTTTGCAGTCATGTTTTCAGTCCTGAATTGAGTCAGAAAAAAAATGTTTAGATAGAGATTTGGTATGTTTGAATAACGAATCGAGTACCAGAGCCTTTTATAAGCATCGAAAAATCCTGTCATCCCCTAGTACCTAAAATACAAAGTCTTTCTTGACCAATTTCCATGATTAAACAATCGGCGAAACTTTTGGGGTAATTTCCTACAGTTCGAATTCAACGTTCGAATTAAATTAATTCTAAGAACTCGAACAACGGAGAACTTATCAAATGCTGAGACAGCTGTAAAGTAACACCGGCACGGCCTATAATCTAATTGTCAGAAGAGTAAAACTGATCTAATTCAGTCCTTGGTTATTAAATTAATGACATAAGAGCCGCCGCGTGCGTGTCAATTGCAGTCTAGATATGTACGTGTAGATATAATATACAGCTTAAACGATTTCTACTTCAGGGATTAACTCGGTTAAAGTTTAACGCTTTTACGGGATGAAAGCTCGTCTTAAATCTCATAGAGCTGTGGTTCTTTAGATTTTTCATATGTCCTCCGTAAAATTACTGCGTCGAAAAAAGCGGTATAATATAATGAATCGAATAAATTGAATATAAAAAAAATCGTGGAAAAAAAATTGCTCAAGAAAAAAAAAAAAAACTACTAAAAATTGTAGTTTTTTTTTCTGTCGAACGAATAAAATTGATGCGGGAAACGAAAGAAAAAAAAAAACGAAATAAGAAACCTGCGGGTTCATCGTTCCACTTTTTGAAATATATGCAAGCTGTGATGGTCGTTCGGTATTCTTTTTTCTTCTACTTTCTTGACAGTTAACTTTAACAGTTAAATCGCCGTGATCTGCGTGTTGTATCTATTCTAAAGATTCGCATTGTCACGTGAGCTGCACTTTTAAATAGATGTCGATGGGTGACGGAGAAACATGTGGTATATAATTCTATATTCGCTCCTGTAGTATCGCCATGTCAACTCACCAGCCACATGAAATTTTAATTTTGTCACCGATTTCATTCTATGTTATTGAGTATTTTTTTGATTTCTCATAGATCTCCAGATATGAATTTTTTCACTCGTTCGTGACAGTAGTAGTAGACGAGTCTGAAGACAAAAACGATGATAAAAGTTCATACGTCGAGATCTGTGAGAGATAAGAATTTGAAAAAACTAGCGACTACTCATCATGACTCAATGAATGAAGAAAAAAATTGGCTTAAGAATTGGAATTTCAAGTGACTGACGCGAGTTCACAGGGAATATGGCTCATACTCACAAAGTATAAAAGGATGACGTACTACTCCAATCATTTTCCAACGTCACAAAACAGTTTTAATTACTTGATAGTGCAGAGAGACGAATATACACGAATTTGTCTACGTCTATAACATGAGCTGGCAGCTTACGTTAGTTATAGTCATGCAGACTATAGGTGGAATTGTGCAAATGGGACATACCGAGAACCGAATCATGCGTACAGGCATATTTACATATAAATATCTACGTCGAGGTGTACATACAGGTATATTAGATGTATCTGCATCAGGATGATGGATCTGCTCTTGCGGTGAGTCATCGACCATATACAAATATACTGAGGAAGAATTATCGTCTTATTTTTATTGCAGAGAGTTTACGTATCTATGTTCTTCCTAACAAGAGCTGAATAACGACTACCGCAGCCCCACAAGTATTGCATTATGAGTAACGATTGTATTTACTGCTGCGGAAATGCATAAGAGATGTTTTCGACATCTTTTGATTTACTAATTGAAGAAAAAAATAATAATAATTGGAGAAATAAGGTAATCAGTACACTTGGTGAAGCATTACAACATTACGAAACGTTATATTTTCCCCGAAGACGTGAGTGGGGATATAGGTATAATTATGCATATTCTACAGAAAAACGTGGGGATTAACAAGAGGCAATTAGTTGTATAACAAGTTATTGAAAAAATATTCTCTCATCGGATACTATAGATGGTATTGTGTAGGTACACTCGACGTATTGAATTCCGACGCATCTGAAGTTGCGCACAGTCTTCTGTCTTCATCTTCTTTGCTTTGTGGCTTCCACGGTGTGAAGAAGGAGACATACGAACGTGTGCGCAACCTCAAATGCGCCAGAATCCAACAGGTGAAGTGTACATATACTGCGGTGCAGCAAAGTTTCGAGCTCAAGGTGGTTTACTTTATCTTTATCTCTCTCCTGTATTTTTCATTTCATTTATTTATCATAAGTATAGGTGTAATGCACCTGGCAATACATGCAATGATCGCTACGGCAATTATTCGTAACATAACATGAATTTTGAGGAAAAAAATTTGACACTATTTTAATTGAAACAAGTTCCAAGCATTCAGCTTCGTGTAACATGGGATTCCCCGGTTCGTATCAGATCCAAGGGCAGACAACCACGACTTTATATGAACAACACAACTAATTTAAACAATTGACCATGTGATTTCTGGTCGAATTATTTAAGGTCAGAGAAATTTCAAATTCGAAGTACATACATCGTTTGAATCAGTCTTTATTGATTCATGTAGTTCTTCCTCTGTTTTTGATATGTTTGAATTTATTTTTAAACTCAGACTTTGCACAGCTAATTTCTGGTTAAACAAAGACGAGTAGATCCATGTACGAAAAATAAAGAAAATTAAAAAATACCAAATTCTTCGTCTTATCTTTTTCTAGATTGGTAATTCTTTGACTCGCTTCGAAAAGCAGTTTTACGACACCAACGAGGGAATTATCTTATACCCACATAATAATCCTTTATCCCTAATTTATTATTCTGGCAGTATAAGACTGCAGCCTGAAGTAAGATGCAGTCTCACACACCCGACTAAAAATCGTTCTTTAAAACAGCATGGGAATCCCCCTGATTAACAACTTCCGAGAACTTTCTCTTTTCTCGCTATCTTTATAACACATATGTGTATATATAATGTATACGTAGATGTTTTATATTAATATTTGGCGACAAAGTATTCGAGCGAAAGAATCTTTCCGCTCGAATATAGTTGGGTTCCATACCCATACGCGCTTAACCCTATGCATGCAGTACGTATACATACATCGACGTGCAGAATGATAGTCGAACGAATTCATCGATCAAGAATTTGGAGGAAAAATTTGCCTCGAAAAGGAGGTCGTGAACGACGATTTTCGAACGTCTCTGTAGAAATAATGTCATTAAAAATGTATTGAATACGTAGGTTGCGGTCTTCACGAATTTATATATATATATACCATATATATCTTGTAGAGTATAAGTATACGTATCATCCTCGCGGCAGAATTTTTGGAAAGCCAAGTGAAGCTAGCTCCGTAACTTTCTTCTATCGCCGAATGCCTCCTCCTTCGCCAGAGAGGTGCAAGCGCGGGAAAAGATAATGATATTTCGTTTACCATTATCATAAACTAACCGGACGTGAAATTGAAAAGCACGTGTGATCTAGCTGCGTGTAAGAATCGATTTTTGAAAACGATCGATAAATCCGATCGCAATAACTGAATAAAATTATTGTAGATCATAATTAGTCAAGTATAACGTAACCATAGTTGATACTATCTGTATTTTAATAACGGGGAAGAAAACAGATAACGGTTTTAGAGTCCAAAAATGAAAAAAAAAAACATTTTTATCAGTCCGTCCGATTATCTGTAAGATATAATGGGAACCAATAACATTTCAATCGATACAAAAGCATTCTTCGTGTCCCTGAGTAAAACTTAAGTGAAAAAAAATTGCGAAACATCGCGATTTTGTTTCATTTGTTGCTTTTCTTCTCTTTCGTCGTTTCTACGCGAAACTTTTGTCCATAATTCTTACCTCGTCGATGCTGCTATTGCTGCCCACAGACATCGCGTAGTTATTGGTACCATCTTCTTCTTCGTTAGGTTGAACGTGTGCAGGTGGAGGAGGAGCCGGAGCATCAAGCGCAGGGTTAACTTCTGGCGTTTTTAGAACCTTGACATTAGGTAGGGATCCTACAATCGTGATATTGTTAGCCTTGAAATAATCATCGGCCTCTTGATCGACGACTAACAGTTTAGTCTCGTTAGGGAACGCCTTGATACGTTCTACAACCTGTTTATGCGTTTCGTCAGCGATGTTGATCTCGTTAACTTCGACGATTCTGTCACCTTGCTTAAGACCAGCTGCCTCGCTCGGCGAGCCTTCGTCTACTTTACCAATGTATTGTCCGCTCTTACTCTTCCCGGCATGTAAATTAAATCCATATCCATCAAACCCGTCCCATTTAACAACGTGGCAAAGCCGGATTTCTGGCACCTTATCATTTCCTCCTAATAACGACATCGTAACTCTCGTACCACTAATTGCTACAAACTTACTGTTATTATTATTATTATCAATAAGAAATAATCACGATTTATTATTGCAACAATCGGAACACTCGTGAGACTGCAATTACCACATATTTGTCCACATGTAATGCGCTATATCGATAAGGAAATGCGTTCGTTTTTATCTAATCTTCTGTCACTTTGTCTTTTAACTTTTCGATTAGGGGTACGGATCGTAGTCACTTTTGTTTTTATTACACACATACATAAATGGATATGTATATATCTATATATTTATTACGTTTTATTACAGGATCAAACTATTGTCATTTGTGCACGTATAAATAAGAATAAAAATAATAACAATACTGTTAACAAGGATACAATGTGTAAAGAAATTTTATCAAATTTATTCCTCGAGTCACGATGTGTATATTTTATACGAATTATTTATTATCCTATAGTTTCGGAATCAAGTGAAGATGCAAACAGGTGCTCGAAACTGCTTCACGAATCTAGAAGCAATTTCCCGTTCCCCGTTCACGATGCCTGGCAAACAGCTAGCCACTCCCCACTCTTGAATCGTCATTGTCTGTCCGAACCGGTTGGTGGGAGTCGAAGAGTAGAGTCAAGTATGCTGCGTTTTGCTTGCGAGTATTGCCGTGTATGATGTATGTGTAGAGTTCGTTCTATACTCCATCTGGTGACAGGTGATAGAACTGAGCTAAGCGGAGTATACCTGTATCGAAATTTGGGTGGAAATTTTACACACCTCATCACACATTGATCACCCGCTATAATAAAGCAGGAATACGTTTACGAAAATAACGAGGAAGAACTATATTCGTTCCGGGTTTCAGTCATTCGTCATCATATGTTATACATGTGTTATACGAGGAAGAATTTATTATGTTTAATCGTTATATTTGTTATCGCCGAAATAATAAAATAAATGGTAATGAAGAAATCTACTAATTAAAGCTGTTATTCAACTGTTCAATTGTATTTATTTCTGGATTGTTGATACAAACGAGTATAACTATAACGTGTGTATGTACTGGTACATTACGTAATCGGAAATTTCGTCAATGCGGATATATTTATAAATATATACACGCGACTTTGGGAAAGATTGACACATGTATACCCTCTCGAGCTTAGTGTGTTTATCTGAGAAAAGTGTATATAATTGTAATACGATATGTGAGTCAGTCGCTTCGTATACACTCTAATTGTGTACATTTTTTACATTTCAAGAATTGGTTTGGCTGCCTACCTTACGTATACGCTATGCATAGATTCGTATGGGTGTAATACTTGTAGCGATAATCTACACGACTTTATTCTTATCGCGTCATACACCAGCAGGTTATACACCTGATATACACGCAGTCGAGTACAATAGCTGCGTTGAGTAAACTTTTCTCGTATCTGTATGTATACACGCACTTGGTACGTGAGATAAAAAGATCTTCCGTAACATAGTTCTGGAAAATCTATGGTGCAGTGTCTTTATACTGCGGAGGAGAAGAAAAAAATAATAATAAAATTCTACCTGTAGAACTGAAATGAAAATTTCACGGCAAAGGCATATTGGAGACTTTGTACCATCTATGATGGTTTTTACAATATACTGCTGCGGGATTGAGAGAAAAATCTGAGATTATAATTATCTCGATTAACATATATAAATGTACCACAAACTGGCAGATTATGATAAACCTCAAAAGAGTCGGAGGAAAGAATTAGCCCATTCGACGAGGAATACGAAATATAATCGTACATATATACATATATACGTGTATGTAGGAATATGTGTGGATCCATATGCTTGCGCGGAAACTGCTACCGCTACGAACAAGGCCGAGACTCGGATAGAGATAGATTATGAGTTTCTGTGTACAAGGAAACTGGCAAGGCTATCAGTAAAACCGACTCCATTCAACGTTGGCACATCCTGTGACGGCGTGACAAAATAAGTTAGAGATTACGCATTACAAGGAAATTGTAGTGCCTACTGCAGGGTATAAAATTTTAACACAATTCCTATGGAGTTTATAAGATGAATAATATATGCTTATCTCGTATATATGCGTCGTGAATACACATCTAGCTTATTGTGATTATAAAATGCTCTTGATATAACAAGCTTGATACAATAGAAGTTCGGAATTTCAGTATCTGAATTCCGGGCTTATCTCACGTTAGTATACCCACTATGTTGATGATAAGCTCCGCGGAGCAAATCACTACAGGTATATAGTAGAAGTGACTGGAAGATTGTTAAAATGAGTCAGGATGGAGAAAAAATTCTCAACTACAAGGCCTCCAGATTTTTTTTTATTTTCTCATATGCAACAGTTTTATTTCTCAAATTCATTGAGAAACTCGTACAGGTATAATGACAGGCATTATACAAGACCTCGCATATATGTGTGTTAAGTAATAATTATATATGTATATAATACTTACCTTATTAATTACATCTGACATTACAAGAAAAAGTCAAATAATTAAAAGTGTACATCACTTTTACAAGACAATACGCGTACGACATAGTATTCGATGGCGTATTCGCTTTCATTTTATTTATATGTGTTACAATTTTTTATTCAATAATAAAAAACACAGCCATGAGTCAGAAGGTCGCTTGAACGATGATTCAACTGCTGCCGATCCACCTGACAAGAATTTTTCGTATTGGTACCCATACTAGTATGAGGCAGGCAGGTAGGAATCTCGTAGTTTCATGAACTTCCAGTAAAAAAATTCAGAAACGCTAAAGCTATAAATAGTCGATGAATTCCTTACACCAGATCGAATTCGATTCGTGCAAATTAATTTCTTATGATAGGTATTAAGGTGCTTAAGATTCTAACGGATAACGGCATATATTATTTATCACCTATAATATATATTTATATATGGATATATGCATATATTTGTACCTGTGTATATGTTACGTGTGTGAGTGGGTATGAGATATAAGTGCCATGAATTGATAAAAAGCAAGCTTTGAATTGAAAAGTAGAATAGGAACCTTAAGAAAAAAAAACACCAGAGCAGGGAATTAATACTCACTCATGTAATAATTTTTCGTCTACACTCTGCAGTTGTTCAAACTGTTCAATTCACACATTACAACAATAAAGGAGGTACAGTGCATGTATGACGATGTATATGTATAAGTAACATGTTATGCCTTCGAAATACGGACGATTGAAAAAAATATATATTCTAATAAAATGGACCTTCGTCTGATTCGCCTCGCTAGAAATTAATTGACGGAACCATTCAAAACAATTTTTTAACAGATTAAAATACCAGCTACACTCGTAGCTTCGAAAGTAACTTTTGAATTCAAATGCGACGTTCGTTGTTGAATACATTGCTACCATCTGGCGATCAAGTCGTGCACTATAAAATTCTGTTCATCACATCACGGTGATGAATCATGTGTAACGTCATCGCAAATTCAACAAATTCTTAAGCTACCTAATTGCTTCATAAATATTATACATTCATACTTATGAGACGTCTCGCAAATTTGGCCGAAGCTAAGTTCAAATTACTCCGAAGCTCCGTTCTTTTATTCCATCTAACAAACATCAGCGCCCCGCTGCGGTAACATCGAAAATGAGACGAAAGACAACATATTTGAATACTCTATATTTTCATAGAATTCCTTCATCTTTCCTCTCCCTGTAATACAACTGAAATGATCTAAGAACGTATGTTTCATACAAGAAGACATATTTCTAATGGCATTGTTCTCACGTCTTCTTTACTCTGGTTCATGGCAATGTCCGGTGATGGTAGAGCTACTAGATGAGAAACTCTGCTGGACTTTTATGTCCCTAAGGTGAGTGCAGACAGATGTGTGTAGTGTCGACACATATCCATGATAGTATTTTAACGAGCGCTTGAGTAGTGTGTGCGACATCGCGTTGAGCAGAGCCAAGTGAAGTCTGATTCGTTAATGTCTTGAGGTATCGCGATGTTGTTTCATATTTCTCTAGCCGTATTATTCATTTGATCGAACAATCTGCAAGCCTATGAATAGGCCTGAAAAACGTAACAACCGACGACTCTTTATCAAGATACGGTCATACTAATATTATCGATATGTGGAGCCCGACGCATGTTCAAGTGACAGGTAGGTAGGTCAGGTCAAACACGGTTTATGTATATTTACCGTTCAACATTTTCGCTGCATTCTCCTTCTCTCTCTGTCTTTCCCCGCGTTATGTAAATTTAGAAGAATACTAGAACTTATGTGATGTTTTAGTATTTATAAAACCACCTGCGAATCGTTTATAATCCATTCGGGGTTCGAAAAACAAAATAGAATCATACGGATACTGAAATTTAAATCTCATCGACTCTCGTTTGTTTTTTTTTCTAGATTTTTCACTCCATTGGTCAATTCAATTGTTTTCTTTTCTCTTCGAAACTTTCCGTTTATTCTTCGAGTTCCGATACTCGTATATGTATGTATGCGTACGTATACTTCACCAATGTTATGTTATGTTATTATGCATTCCTTACGAATCCCGATGTCAATTATATCCGTGATACAACGTATGCGTAGCTATTTGTGGGTCAGCAGCGAAAATTCCTCACGATTTTCTCAGAATTCATTTTTATCTCATTTTATTCATTCATTTATTTATTTACTTATTTATTTACCTATTTTGCAGTTCAGAGAGCTAAGGGATTACTCACCAAAGGAAAAAACAGTAAGTCTTATCTTATTATCTGTACACTTGTTATACTGTATCTAGATATGCATACCTACTGTGGTCTGTGTACGTTATGTTGTAATTATGTCCGATATTCTGAGCGCGGATAATTCCGCGTTTTATCAACAACTAACTCAAAGCATATAAGAATACATAGATCATTCCATGGCAACTGGTCCAACATCTAATCTCAACCATCTCAGATATGATTCGAAGGTTTTGCATTTAGGGACAAAAATTCAAAGCAGTGCAAAAATAGAAATAAGGTATTTTGACAGTTACTATTGTACAATACTATTGATTGGACGCAAAAAATCGTAATTTGGCAAATCACTTTTTCCTATAGTTTAAATTCCTTGAAATTCATTAATAGAGAAACAAAGGCAAAAAAGAATTATATCC
Source organism: Tenthredo distinguenda (assembly GCA_947538915.1). NCBI lineage: Eukaryota > Metazoa > Arthropoda > Insecta > Hymenoptera > Tenthredinidae > Tenthredo > Tenthredo distinguenda. The sequence continues at coordinate 30,210,666 of OX384531.1, forward strand.
GCTATTGTAGGTGACTCAAAATAGGTGTAGGTTCAGAAGTTTAAAAAACGCATCAATAACAAACGCAATGTTTGGAACAATGATAAATGAGAAAAAAAATACAACATGAGTCAGATCCTAGATGATCAGAGATACTAGATCTTAGTCGAATTGTCACGGCATGGCTCATATGTTAGTTGTACAATTAGTTAGATAAAATCTTTAATACACCGGACGCAGATTCAAGGCTGACATTGAGCTTAGCAACTGATAAGACTAAATATAATTTACCGTATTACACTCAACTCAACACTGTAAACTATACAAAAAACGTATGCTGTTTCTTGAAATTAAATATCTCCGTATTTTGAACTCTGGATGTGTACAAAGAGCACCAACACCCGTTCATACACGTATACTTTACATGATTTGATTACCACTTGAGGTAGCTGAAGGAATTGAGAGTGGCAGAGCGGTCTGACCTTTCAATTAGCCCTGTTATCCCCTATAATAATGATGGTTGTTTTGTTGTTAAGAAACTAACGACTGCTTCGTGACGATTGCACTTGGTAAGGAGAAGTACCAGACCTCAGTTAAAGAAAAGGTACCTGACAATGTTGAATGGCACGAAGAATGCGAGCTCCAAATACCCCAGCAGGGAAACACCGCCGAAGTTATACTCACTGTTCTTCACAGGAATTTCTTAGGAGTTGACGAATTTTTAGGCATGGTCAACGTGCCGCTTTCTTCTTTCGACGTTTATGAGAGACCCAAAAATAGATGGTGCGATATATCTTTTGCTTAACACCTTTTTTTACCTTACCTATGCCATTATCACACATTCCAGATACGTAAACAACGTTTTCTATTTCTCAATGCGAACACATTATAAAGAATTAGAGCCCATTCAGTGTTTTCACTATGTTTTGGTCTTAAAATCCCCGTTTGACATAACTTTTAGTGACAAAATTCAGTCTGAAGGGTAGTCTCCTTTCCCAAAATAAATTTACAGCGTTTCACTATTGCATTTGAGTTTAAAAATCAAATACCCAAGGTGTAGATCGTTATTTCATCCATGAAAAAGCTCCAAACTGTTCCTCTAGGATTAAAATGGAATATTTTCCTCACATTTTGGGCTCCTAACTGGTGATTCTTTTTTCGAAATGTTAAGGTACACCTTGAACACAAAGCCAGGAAAAGAGAACACAAAAGAAAGGGGAGAGCTTGAGGTGAAAATTGGTTTTATAGTCAAAGCAGGAAGTTTAACAGATCTGAGCAAAAAAGAAAGGCACAAGAGTTCGCTTGGCCAGCTATCCTCCGCGGCTCATTCCATCGGCGGTAGTCTGCTGAGTATAGGAAGTTTGGAGAAGCGAAAGGGCCTGAAAAAATTTGCTAAATCAATCGGGAATAAGGTGAAAGGAAAGAGTAAGAACAAATTGGACAAAAATGGTCTGGATGAAAGAGAGGAACACGAGACACTTCCTTCTAAACAAGAACCTGGGGAAGCCGATCCTGGTGTCATTAGCGAAGACGAAGATGAATTTACAGTAAAAAATACATCATTTAAATCCTTTCTGTTAGTTGTTGTCAGGGAAAACCACAAGAATCTCTCATTGTTTTACACTCTAAGCATGAAAATTATGATTTGATATCAAATATTTACCAAAAATACAATTTCCTTAATTTTTGTGCATTTAGATGTAGTTTTTCATACTCTTTACTCTTTTATTCAGATATTTCAACTTTTTTATTGATACTCACGACCTTGAATATATAAATTCTGTTTCTGTATTAAATCCTGACAAAAAGAATGAAATTTACTTCACTTTTCATCATTCGGATCAAATCTTGAACATTTTATGGTTTTTTAGTTCGACGATTTGTCTCACAAAAGTTCTGGCTCTTCTTTGAACACACCGAGCACAGTCGGGTCAACTGAGGCACAAACAACCCCTCCAATCTCAGCGATAGCCGCGCCAAACAAACCGCCTCGTTTCACTCCCCCTGTTCAGCCTCCTCCGTTTCCAAAGAATACAACAAATGAGGATGAATGGGGTCAAAAGCTGTATGGAAAGCACGGCAGCAGTACATTGAAGAGGTAATAAAATCACAAGTTGTTTCTATTTATTCATCGAAAACTGCTTTTCATATTTATTTTCTATTTTTTAACAGATGGGAGGACAAAACTAAGCCAAAGATTCAAATCGACGAGCCAAAAGATGAGAGGGAGGATTTAACTTCCAGTGTTTTCAAGCCCAAGGAAATTTCAGAGCCTCCTTCTCCTGCGCCGAGGGAAATCTTAGTGATCGCTAAGAACGCTAAGGAGGAGAAGCAACAGCCGGCGAGCAAAGTTTTGAAAGACGAAAAAGTTCAGCCACATAAAAATGCGAAGGAAGATAAGATTCCTCTGCGCAGTCCGAAGGATGATAAGCCGTCCAAGAAAGATAAGAAAAAAGATAAAGATCAGAAAAACAGAGATTCAAACGAGAGTAATTTATCTTCTGAAAGAATAATCATAGGCGGTGAAGATTCGGCCAGAAATTTGACCGCCAAAAGCAGATTGTCTAACGAAATATTGACGCAATTTGATGGGAAATCTAGAGAGGTAAGAAAGACTTCGAAGTCTACCATAAAATACTAGAGAATATAATTGCAAACCTTTTTCTACATTTTTTGTGCTTTTTTTGTACAGGATTTAATCGAGTTGACGCTACAACTTCAGAGGGAAGTTGCAGACAAGAAAAAGAGGCTTGGAGATATGGAGGATTATATAGATTCACTTTTACTTAGAGTCATTGAAAGCTCTCCTAGGTTGTTGCAAAATCCTTACCAGTCTCAGAGGCGTCTTTCGTCGCCAGGTCACCAGTAGCTTCCACATTAATACATAATATATATTATCAAGGAGATATACGCATCTCGGGGTCTAGAAATATTGATTTTCGATATTTCTAAACCCCGAGGGGCGTGTAGCCCTTTATATCTTTCTAGCTATTTATTTTTCCTATTTTCGCTTCGAACTTTTAAAACTTTTACATAACTGATGTTTTGCCATTGCTGAGCAATCGATTCATCAATTGCCTTACAGTTAATAATCTTCTTTTCTTCTTAACTTACAAACTAATTAGCTGTGGAAGCGATTTGTAGCTATTGCTTCCATCTAACAGATTTATTACTCGACTGGTTTGTGATTTATATTAAATAACATTAACCCAGCGTTATAATACCGTGACGCAAAGAATCTTCCGTCTTGTTAGGATTATAATTTTTCTCCATTCGTATAATTTTTCGCAAAAAATTCTTAGGTACCGGTCAGAAATTTTTTATTTATTCATGCCGAACGCTGCGAAAACATTTTTTCTTTAACGTTTATTTCTGTTCTGTCGTTTCACGTCTTCCCAATAAAATGCTGCGATACCTAAACTCTGAATAGACGATAAACGCTGCAGAAAATTGTCATAGATAAACTTTTCAATAAGAAGTAGAGCATTATTTTTATATCTACACTTTTGCCTTCACTCAAGATATGTCGTGGCTATTTCCTAGTTTTCCTTCGTAAATCGATGTTGATATTAACAATTGGGCACTATAATGATCCCGTTTTGAAAGAGAGAGAAAAGATTGAATATAGTGATAGAGAAGGCTTAGGAAAATTGGAAAATTAGGAAAGACAGAATATCTTTGAGACGCGCCTTTTGGCCGGCTCATCTCCGTCCACATTATAAATTCTCTCGCCTCAACTCCTCCTCTCCCTCTCCCAAAGAAATAGTAATTAGAGCGAGAGAAAAAGTGTGCCTTAGGTGTTAAAAGATGAATAATAATAATAATAATATAGTAACAAATAATTATATTTTTTATCATTACAACGTATATACTTATTCTTGGTAGATAATGTTTAACTGCAGTTTTACTCATTTACTCAATACTAATGATTGTAATTAGTTATTAGACTGGATTAAACTGTACTTATGATTACAAAAATGTTTTACGATTATTTCTCATTCTCTATTAAAGTTGAAAATACTGTTTACAATTAGAATAATTACTATTTTCATTTCATAATAACAACAAAACTTATTCACGTACTTTACAGGTATCTAAATTACCTTAAAAAATCCCTGAACAAAAAGAACCATCGTAAGATCTTGTAATCCTAAGGTTCGACAATATTTTCGTATATTTCGTTCGTTTTCTTAGCTTGTTCATTAGCACCAGACCCTCTGGCGTCATTTGGGTTTGGCAAATTCTGTAAACTCTGGTCTGAGAACTGAAAATTGATTTTATTCGGCCCCTCGGTGTAGCGGTTTGTGGAATCGTTGGTGTTTCTTTTTCTTTGCGCCGATGAAATAGTCTCCAGAATTTTTGGGGTTCGCCTGAAGAATATATGCATCCTACAAACTACTAATACCACTACTACAATCATCAGGAATAATATCAATGCTGTTAGGGCTCCAACGATCCAAGCAAGTCTTGCGTCTGAAAAAAACATGAATTCAAGTTAAAATGGATCACAAGTTTTTCATTTTTTCTTTAGATTCGCTATAGTCTTCGATATACGTACCTGTGGAAGTGCTCATGAGAACCATTGAAGACATTCCCAATTCTGTATTACCATGGGCGTTTTCACTTGTAAATCTGCAAGTCCATTCTCCTAGATCATTATCATCGGGTTTAAATTGCAGCAAGCAAATACCGCTTGTGTAATTCATTTGAACGGTGTACCTGAATTTGTAAATATCAATGAGAATCAATATATTGATACGGAATTTTTTTTAAATATCGAAAAACGATGAATATGTCGGTGAATGACTTACCTAGTCTTTTCTGAAGAATTAGTCTGTCGTATGTGAATATTTGGGGCGTGTAGCCAGTGGCATTGAGCCTTTGGAGGTACCGGTCGTAAGCGGCAAGCTAGATTAATCTTTTGATGGGGTGTTGTCCAGAGAGCTATCATCACTGGTTCTAAAAATTGTTAATAGTAACAGTATTTAAACGTTAAACATTGGTACTTATCTTATTTAAGATTCCCAGTCACCAAAGCTTTGAATCATATCTCTTCTTGTCGGATGTGTACATAGGAACATTATTATAGTGTAACAGATTTCCCAAAATACCATTGTGCGATGGTTCAGCCTTTGTGAATATTATAGAAAAGCATGATCAACGATGTAGGAAAATGAATTTGTGCGTTTACGTAGCATTAATTTTCACAAGGTTTATTGTTTTTACCTATAATATTATTCTTTTACAATACATTTAGGGCATAGATAGTTATATGTATACATATATCACTCTTCGTACACTTGGTGGCTTTTTATATACCCTTTTTGTAACGATTCAGATTCAAATGAACATCATATATCTTATTGATTCTAAACCGCAATATGATATAATGGATGTTAAGCGAGAACCGATGAATGACGAATAATTATGACCGAAAACACTTTCTTGCCGCTCCAAAAGATTAACGTGCAATACCCTTCAAGTGCAGGTTGATTTTTATAATTGGGTCATAGTAGATGTGCAGAATTGGTGGATTGAGATGCGTGATGCGATTGATATAGATACAAGTGCGTCCGTATCCTCACCAGGCACAATCAAGTATTAGTATACTTAAAAAAAACTAAAACTTCTTCAACTATTTATTAGTAATAAAAATTTTCTATCTAGATAATTACTAACATAAATACGCGACAGCACATTCGTCCTCTATCGATATAACATGTATATTAATTCGCCCATGTCTATTATCTATACAACAATTAATAAGCCGCAATAATTATATCACAAAATAAAGAATTTTTTAGGCCAGATACATAAGTATATACCTATGTGTGTATATACATTATCTGATAAATGAAATGGAATGGAATGTAATGTAATGAGCGTATAGTTTATTTTTCGCTATCTTCCTATTCATAAGTGAAATAAATTCATGTTTCAAGCTCCAGAGCTGGGATAGTTGAACGGTTTTCTCAAAAAGTTTGATGTAATTCATTTTTTTAAAACTATACGTGTAATAATAATGATAACGGACATTAAATTATAAATACAGAAGAACTATAATTGAGCTGCGGATGACTGACGCGAATTATGAATTATGAATAGCTTTTATAATACATAATAGTATATGTACATATGTAATATATGTGTGTGTGAGAATAGATGCCTACATTGATACCATTCTACTAAATACACCTATTTTGATGCTCGATTTATTTCCTTGTTTTATTATTCCTGTTATATCGCATAATATTATATCGAAATCCTAGCTATACTATTTTTTTTTCTTTCCCTAACTCTAATGTTAAATATCAACGATAATGAAGCTGTAACGAATGATCAAATAATAATATTCATAATATTTTAATACTATAATATTATACTATTTCGAATTAAATCCCGTAATTAAGGTAAGTATAGTTATGTCTTTGATATTTAGAGTATATGTATATAATTATTAATGATTTGGTTTATAGGTCGCTATAAGAATTATCATTAATTCGACGATATTATATAGTTTAATATAAGTTTAGACTAGGAACCCCTTGTCGTTCAATAACACAACAATAATAATAATAATAATAATAATAATGAAAATAATATTATTAAATATTATACATTTTTTTGTCTTGAACGTCGCAAATCGCGTTATTTATACATCATATATATATATATATATATTATATTGCAGATATCCAAGCTATATTGCGTTGCTCGTTGACTTATATATTCGTATATAAACGTTATAGTATCGAAAATTGATAATCAATATACAATATATAATTATGATGACAATACAATACATATAAAGATATAGAGTATAGTCGTGTCTCGTGTAACATTCAACAACAACAACAATAATAATAATAATAATCATAATAATAATAATAACAACAACAACAATAATCATAGACGTATAAAAGAACATATTTTCCTCCCGCCTGCATATCAATTATAGTGATCAAATTATAAATATGTGAAGCATATTTTTGTTTTATTTTATTTTTTTCTAATACGGCAAGATAATTATTTATAATACACAATACGAACATATTTTGTAAAACGAGTTGAAAAATTGATTTTTCAAATTTTAATTTATAGTATTTTCGGATATTCGCAGATATAATTTTATCTGTAATAAAAATATAAATGGAAGTATCAATGTGCAACATTCACTAGGTAATAATTGATATATATAATTGTCGCTAAAACTTCGTAGGCAATAATGATAATAGTAATAATAGTAATAGTAATAATAATAATAATAATAATAACAATAATAATAGTGCCAAGCTTATTAACTCATGGCATAATAGCCTAGGAAGCTTACTTTTGGCGTTATATATAATAATATGCCACGTAGATCAACGACCCTAAAATCATCATAAAGAGTCCAAGAATATTGAACCTTGCGTACTGATAATTATGTATAGTATATCTAGCTCGTCGAGGCGACAGTCTATACATTTAAATTCAAAAAAAAAACCATGAAGACATAAAAACGATCAATCTACCTGTTTTTTTTTTTTCTTTCTACTTGATTACCGATGGTTGATTATTATATTTCAATCCAAGTACATACATACTACATACACATACCTCCGTTTTATCTATAACTATAAAACGCCCAATGTTTTTGTCAAATAATTCAAATTTCTAATATGTATTTCATGACGATACATAAATAAATGAATTTCGTTCGAAATTACTATTTTAAAAATTCGGATATCGATATCGATTACATCGATAATGCATTTTCGATATTTTGCGTGTATCAATTTCCTAGTACTTGCTCGATTCGTATCGAATCATCTCCAGCTATTTATAAATTTCCCGCTCATTTTCAAATGATGTATAGTAACGATAGAACGATGATAGTTTGGAAATTGTCCGTCGTCGATGATGTATAGTACTGTTCGAAGTATGACCTAAACTAAATGAGTGAATTCGAAGAACTTTGAAACACTAACATATAGTATTATTCTCTATGATTCAATGATACCTGGTTGAAGTAAGCTGAGCTTAGCGGGTGGTGCATCGGTGTAATCTTGACGACCTCCCATTTTCGCGCCACAAGTCCAAAGCCCCTCTTGTTCGCCCAAAGCATGACTAAGACGCACGCTGCAATCTCTGCTCTCAACACCAGCCGCAGGGAATTGTTTAACGACCACTGTTGTGTTGGAATTTTCCGGCGTTAGTGACCATCGGCATTGTTCAACAGCCGACGAAGTCACGCAACGTAACAGAACGCTACCTCCGGATGATATTTGTATATCTTGCGATAACTCGGAAAATTTCACTTCGTCTGAAAACCATCGTATATTTATTTATCGCAATTCGGCGCCAACGCCGGAGTTTTACGTCACCCAGATAATCTCATCTTAGACGATAAGCTCAGATAATTTTATCTAATCTATGGATCAAAAACTTGAGATATTTATCATAACCAAATAAGCGAGGTTTTAGATTGTCGAGATAATTTCATCTCATCTTTGTCTAGACTTTTATCTGTATTATCGTGTGAAGCGCGATGAAAATCTTATCTTATGTTATGTAGATAATTCCATCTAATATCATCTTTCCTCTTATCTAGATGACAAAATGTTTCATCTGATCTCATGCTTATATTTAGATAAGATATTTCTCGTATGATCTTTTTTTCATCTAGAAGATGTAAACCTTTAAGTTATTCACTCACCCAGTTCGAATACGGTGAGTCTTACGACCGGAGTCGGCTGCATTGAGTTTTGGGACGGTAGCCAGACTTGGCAGCCCCATAAACCTTGTTGTTCTCTAAAGACCTGGGGCAACGAGAGGCTACAATCCCGTCCTAAATCACCTTTGCTTGCAAATTCCTTAACTACTGTATCACCGCCGTTTCCATTAAATGGCTTCCAAGTCCAGGCACACTTCTCTACTCTAGCGTTTGTCACGCACCTCAATGTTGCCTCGGTACCAATCGGCACGGACGTGTCCTCAGGCGTTTCGACGAAACCGACTTTGGCTGGAATACAAAAGGGGTAACAAATAAAATAAGAATCAAAGTAATTAAAAATATATAAAACTGCAGAATATAAAAAAAAAATCTAATTCAATCTATACGCCTATTTCTGTACCCTGACCTGGAGGTAGAAGCGTTACCACGGCGGGTGGTGCCTCGTGTAAAATACCATCAGGTGTTAATCGGACGCCGCAAGTCCAGAGGCCTTCTTCTTCGTATAGAATATTTTTGAATCTCACCGAACAGTCGTGGTCCGTGTCTTTGTTGGGTGAAAATTTCTTCACGGTCGTTGGATTTTTACTAGAATTTGTCGGCCTCCATGACCATTCGCATTTCACGACAGGCTTGTTTATCGAACATCTCAACAGAACCGTTTCACCAGCGGCTATTTGTATGCCGCGAGAAAGTTGCACGAATTCAACTAGAATGTAATTTAATAAATATACGAATGAATGAATGAATGAATGAATAAATAATCTGTCGACAAAGTTCCGTCTTTTAAATGTAGCGCCGTACCTTCGGATATGACGAATCGAATTGGATCGGACTGAGCGAATGTTGAATTCAGATTATTGCGGGCCCCGCAAGTCCAGAAGCCCTCTTGTTCGGTCAAAACATTTTTGAATTTAATACTACAGTCCCGGCTGTCGTTACCAAACGCCGGAAATCTTTTGACCTCCAGATTCCAAGGCTGTGATTGATTCAATTGCCGCCATGACCACTGACATTCTTTAACAGGTATCTCAGTCCTGCACGTTATTTGAGTCGAAGAGCCTACCGCCGCTTCCACTATCGTTGAACGCTTCACGAAGTAAATCGGCAACTCTGAATATTTGAAAAAAAAAAAGAAAAAAAGTAGAACAAATCAGTTGTTATTCGAAATTAAACAACGGAAGTTATTCATTCATCATTATATGTATACAAACTCGTGAACGATCATTCTTATTACATCAGACTTATCGTATCCCTATTTATATCCGACAGATATTAATTGCAGTATATTAATTCAATACTCAAACTCACCATGATCGATACTGATTATAGTTAACTTCGCTGGTTTCGTGCTCGTAAATTCTGTTGAAGTTGACTGGCGAACAGCGCAAGTCCAATATCCGGCTTGCTCATGTTTTGCGCTTGAAAATCGCACCGAGCAATCGTTACTGTTATTGCCAAAGGCAGGGAATTTGCGGACAGGTAGAGATTGTACGACCGGTGGTGATGGCTTTGACGAATTTTGGTCATCCGGCGTTACTGCAACAATTATTTCAACAACTTTTGAGCTATTATTCGAATTGTTACGCAGGTGTATCAACATTTCCACATTGATATAATAACATGTTAAGGTCGACTCGATGCCACCGGTATTACATATTCTGTACATGGATATATATATCTATAAAACTCGTTAGTTCATTGTACTATCATCCATGGTTCAGTGTTTGGGTCGTTGACAATCCCACCAATCGTTTAAGGACTAAATCAAGGTCGCCCCAAGGTATCTTGGTTTATAAATAGACGAGAGTTGTTTTACTGGTTGCCGGTTGCACGGAGCTTCATATTATCTACGTGTAAGCATATAGCATATATATGTATTGTAGGTATATACACAGGGTTACTCGTTCAAATGTTTATTCTTTCCAACGTGTACTAACTCCAACAGCACGAGCACACCTCATAAAGTTACTCATTTTTAATCATTCATATCAATTTCTGTCAACTTTTCATCAGAAAACGAAACTGTTGAAAGTTTCGAGACGATATGTCGAACAGTTTTTCGCTGATCCTCGTTAACCTGCAGTAAACCCGAGCGAATTGATCTGCAGCTTGAGATTGTAGAGGTTTTGAATCAAAACGATCCAAAAAGGATTAATTTTGCAACGAAACTGACCACCCAATTCCGATCCAACCAAATGGTTTTCGAACCACCGAACGATGTTTTTTTTTGTTTTCTTTTTGTCGAATTTTTTAAGCCTGAAAGAATCGATCGACAAAATCACAAAAAGTAGTGCGATTTTCATCAAAATCGGTTTCCGGAGGTGTTCGAGGTCTAAATTGCGCTTCATTTTGAATTACGGTCCACGATCTTGTATCTGCTGTTTTAGATTTTGCAATTTAGAAATCAGATCCGTCATCTGCGACCTCGTAAACTTTCGGAAACCGATTTCTGCGAAGACCGCAATATTTTCGGAATTTTCTTCCGCCATTTTTAACTTTGTGATTACGAGGTCGGATTTTTACCGAAAAAGAGACCTGGACAAGGTCTGTTTGTAATGGTTACTCCATCGAAGAATTTCTCCCGTTCTAAGTCGAGACTTAACGAAGAACATTCGTCGCTACACGTATTTTCTCTTACTTGTGGATATCGTTGGTATATCGCTGATGTTAGGCAACGGTAAATGCCGAGGGGGTAGGGGCTGCCATGACCATTGGCATTCGGCAACAGGATTAACAGTTCTGCAAGGAAGAAGCACCGACGTTCCAATCTCGCATTCGGTGTGACGAGGAACGTCCAAGAAGTCTATCGGTCCTACTGTACTTGTCTCTGCAGTCGCCGGTCTGACATCCTCACTAATACTCGCTATAACAGCTGCAGACGGTTGCGTACTCTCAGTCTTTCCAATAATACCGGAAGGCGAAGCATCCCCCTGCGGCATTGGTTGTCCTGAAAATCGAAATCGTTATTACGACGACCATCATCGTTATTGGAATTTGATTACAGGAAACGAATAAAAATTTGATTCATCCTTGAAATCGTACGCCTGTGCCATACCAGAATATGAAGCGCATAATATGGATGATGTAATTCTGAATTTTCGGTATGGGGGCATTTTTTTAGCGTTCTCTGAATCACGACTTCAGACTATTTTACTTCAATGGGAATTATTTCGTGTCCGACGTGTAGCAGCGTCGCCTACAGCAATTATCACACTTCAGGTCAAGGGAAAGGCCTTGCAACTTCACGGCCTGCAATTATTCGCTACAGTGCAGTGGGCGTTTCAAAATCTACAATAATTCATTTGTTTCTGTTTCATTTTCAATTTCTATTTCAATTCAATTGTCTGCCGAACTCGTTTGATACTCCAACTCAAATTCGCTCACAACCTAATTTCTTCCTAATCATGATTATCCTTCAAATTTAATGTATCACGTCGTTATAATAAAAGTTAATTAAACACAGCAAGCAAAACAATGAAATAATAATCGCCGTTTTATTTCAGCCTACAAATCTATTTTGGCGGTAAAATTCAATCGTCATGACGTACGTCACAATAATCAGTCGGGTAGCATTGAGGTAGGCAATATGAGGTTGACGCAACGATTTATGACGCTATAACTGACGCTACGCGTCATAAGTGAAGTATGATTTGTATTGTGTTCAAAAGTAAGATGATAAAGTCGTTCTTTATCGTTGCCTTTCTTCGAATTATCATCAATATTTATTGTATTGTATTGTTGCAATGAATCCAGTCAAGCAGCAGCTACTGCAATTCATTTATTATTATTGTTGTTATTATTATTATTATTATGAGTCATAATGGACAGAACTTGAGTACAATTCAGTAAGTATAATACATTGTCCTTAAGTTATATATTATGTATGTGACTAGGTTGTTGCAGTCGGTGACATAGTAAGGTCGTTCAGCGTTCTCACTTCTCATTAAGAAATCAATTCTTGTTCCCGCGTCTTTACGACGTTACGCTGTGTATTATATATACACATACCGGTATATTACGCATATTGCTGTATACTTTTCGGTGAAATTTGTCAACTTCGCGGTTACTACGTGTGACCAACGTCAATTTTCCTTCTAAATATTATAATCTTTTAAAACGATTCCGTATAAAAATTTAGATATATGCATATTACAGTATGATTATATGTATATGCAGAAGATCTTCATACCGAGAAATTCTACCCTTCGAAGAAGATCCTTTGCGTCATGATGTAGTATGTATGGGTATATACCCTACCTACCTCGCTGTATATGTTATCTTTTCTCTGGACTTACACGACGCATGGTTAAAGAATCTTACCTGCAGTTACCAGTAGGTATATATAGGTATATACGCGGCGCGCGAATTTGAAAAGTTAAAAATACAACGGCAGACTTGTCCGGGAAGAATTACCACATGAGGTCCTCGCCCACGTATGCATACATACAGTAGAAACTCGATTATCAGAGTTTCTCTGGACCGGGAATAACCCGCTCCCGGTAGATCCACTCCCGAATAATCGAGGTTCTACTGTCGATATACTATGAACACGTCATTCTTCGACTTATATCTGTAATCCTTCGCTCTGTACCAATTACAATGAATAAAAGGCAATACCATTCGATTTCCTTTATCTCCGCTGACGTCAAATACGCATTATTAATGTTGACGTCAATAGAAACAAACGATACTAAATAACGTCGATGATAATAATAATAATGGCAATGATATAGTTCCTAGAACAGTTATGAACCTTCTATACAAACGACACGCGTTAGGAATAATTTTTGTTGTCTTCTAATTTGGTTATTTACACGCAATTTGTATACAGCTGTCCTTGACGGGGGTTATAAAAATCCTCCCGGAAACTGAGATTCATTGGCCAAATACGACGGCCATAGTCATAGCAAAATTCATTCGAAAAGATTTTCGAGGCTTCCGCGATACCTGTTTATGTTCCTCAATGCCGATACATGGGGAGAATTTTAAAAGTTTAACTATTACATATTTGCCCCCCGAGACCCCCCTTTTAGGTCACGTAAACTAAATTTGAAAACCTTATATATATACGGTTCCCAAAAAAATCTTAGTAATGCGATTCTCCGAAGGCAACGCCTTAACTACATAATACGTATTATTCTGTTTGTTCATTTGATTTTTTTCTATAACTATACTTCGAATAGACAAATTCGACTGCAGTTCTAGTTTGTATATAATAATTATATTTGTACGCGCTTTCACGTTGTTACATACAAAGTGGATCGTATTAAAACGCCGCGTTTAGTTTAATGCTCTGTGTATGTATATAGATACACATATATAGACACCTATATACCTGACGCGGCTGTCGCAAAATGAAAATTAGCATTCAGTTGCGGTTCTTTGAAGCGGACGGAAAGACCGCACTTCCGTTTTAGCGAACTCACCGCGTGCCTAAATACATACACAGGTATACATAGTAGATACATCCGTCCAGTAGACTTATGAATATATGTATAGTGGACGTCGTGTGATTCCTAGGTACGTGAAACGTTTTGTCTATCGCCATTAGACGGTGTTTAACATCCTTTCGTTTTATAGTTTGTAGTTACGGTTGTAATTATACCCATAAACGCTTCAAATCTTAATTAACCAACGTTCAATCGATCCCCACCGAACGTTTCATAAATATATGTCGTACGTATAGAGAACGAAAATTTCAAATCCTATGTAAAAACAGTTGACAGGATATTTTTCTCAGCTGACAGACGATCGGAGAACGTCGCTCCGTTCAATTTCTCAACTGTTTTCATCTCAAAACTGTAGTTTAGGCCAGCTATGACACGTTCGTTTGCCGTGCTGTAGTTCGGCTGTTCGCCGCTGGCCTCTTTCCTCAAAAACTATCTACATATATCTATAATGACTGAGACATTCTTATTGGTTTATGGTTCGCATAATTCTCAGTATTACAGTCGAATCTGTACAGTATATGTTCTGAGAATTATATGGCACAATTTTTTCATAAATATCAGAAATAGTAACCGACGATACGCTGGATATTTCAGTGGATATTACGTAGATGACGCGACCGCCGTGGTCGATGATAGTTACGAGGAAAATTGCGATTGTTTTTGTGACTCATCGACCGGGATTAGCGCGATTTTTTAAATTCCTGTAACTTGTAACGGCAGCATTTCAAAACCACTAAATTTCTGGAATGGAATTTCTATTTTCAGTAAAGTAAAACGAATCGGTATAAAATTGTATGATTATTATAAAGATATTGCGTTAAAATTGACACTCGTCTTACGAATTACTTTCAATTCCGTTCACTCTCTTCAGTTTTATCCAAAAGTTTGAATAAAATGAAATAAAACTCACGAATAAATTTCAAGTTTTTTTTTCAAACTTAGTGACGTATATATAACATCCGATGATTACAATACGTTTATACTATGAAGTATTAGATACGTAGTGACATATACGTATATAAAGTACTCGAGTGCTCCGTGCGACGCGAAGCGAAATTGGATTCTCTCGCGCTTGTTATTCTACCGGCATTTCGGATGAAAGTGAATTGGTAATTAGCATAAATTTAGTAGAGGCAATAAAACGCGTGCTCCTCTAGTCTGCTGAGAGGTCTGGCTGCTATGCTAGTTTGGGTCTGCAGGTCATCGTGTCGTAGTTACACGCGCGTAGTTTTCGCGAATAACTATTACACATGAGACGCTCTCTGCTAACTCGACTAACTACTTCTAACAATAAATTTCAACCCTGACCATCCCGGAAATGATTTATATATAGAGTTCTTTTTTAAACATTTTTCTAACTCCAAGACGCATTTATAGATTTTTTTTTTTGAATTGGGTTCTGAAACAGATATTTACTTGTGAAATTTTTGAGTCTTTGGATATTTTTATTTTTTTTAAATAATTTTCTTTCCATTTATTTGAAAGATTTTAATAAAACTTATTCAGTAGTCGTGACGGTAATGGCTTCCATAATTTTTATTAATGTCGATGAGTTATTGATAAATAGTGCTCGTCAAAGGAGTTGGTTTAATAAATTGGAAAACTAATTGAATTTGTAGTGGAGAATTTTATTTCGTCATACAATTAGCGACCGGGAATTTCGGATACCGCAAGCTCATGGGTACATGAACTAATTTTATGAATACCTTTTTCGACACGATTGGAAAGTTATCATTTCTTTGTCCTGACGTTTAGCCATCGAGCACATATGCCAATGGATACGAATTTACATCGGCTCGACACTGTTGATTCGGCGAAAAGATCGTAATTTTTCGTATCAGTTTTTCCCGAAAAATAATAGATCTTTCAGCATCCAAAAACTCTTAGAGAGTGAAAATAAAAGTTGTTTCAACGGTTTTATAATGTACATAAAATGGCAAATATCCCATACACATATGGGTGATTCTGCCGAACATGAGCCAGGTTTGGGGGTCTTAACATCTCAGATTCTCTTCCGACTTCAAACATCCCTTATTGGATTCCAGTCGCAAGAATTAGCCGAAAAATATTTTTTCAAATCCCTAATTGGGATCTGAATTGCGTACTCAAATGCATAATATTTGTGACTTCTTTGAAAATCGACAACTCTATTGATTTTTATAGTCTTGAAGGTGGAAAGAAGAATAGAAAAAAGGTGACTCAAATTTCCCGCCATTTCGAATAAAAATAATTTCATTTTATTCCGCGATCTCTTGTAAATATTTGAGAAATTCGCTTTTTAGATCGAAATGGTAATTTGATGCCTTTCCGCAACTTTTAGCTGAAATTTGATCCGCTTCGTCGGTAAACTTATATCTCATAACTATATTCTCGATGTGATAGATGTATTTCTAAGTATATAAAAATATGTAAATATATTCATCTGCCCCGGGTTCTCCTTACTCGATATCGTACCTATACTGGTCGTGAAAGTGCGTATTATGTACAGCAGTACAGGGCATTCCATCCTAAAGTAGATGTAGAAATTAGGGTAGATTCTGAATGTCAAATTGGCACATGGATGAACTTATGCGTCAAGATAAATAATAAACAAATAATTCGTCGTTAACTTTTTTCTATAACTAGAATTATACGAAAATCCAGTAAAGCAGCAGGTTAAAGTCTGCGTATATCCTTTATCCTGCAGGCTTACGTAAGATCCGTTAGCCCGAAGTTAAAATAGCAGATATACCTGGGTATATTTAAAACAATTAGTCATTCGAAGAAACGCTAATTACGCAAGAAATACTTTTGTCAAGAATAAGAACAGTTCTTATTCGATTCGAATAGAAAACTATTCGCTTTATTATTTCAGCCATTTCCTCTAGTCGTTAATTTTCTGAATTCATTTCAAATAACATAATGAGTTTACCGCCTCATCAATATACTCTGATTCCCGCAAACTAATGAATGAAAAATATCCCATTCATTTGTAACAGATTTACAATATTATACTACACTCGTTTATCAGTTTAAAATTTCGTCGTTTAACGCATCCATCTCGCTGCAGTACTTACACCTACCCGTAGGCTATATACCTACGTTCGTGATAATATAACTGTTATCTAAGTACGTCATATGCACGTTGCAGCATTGATTTAAAAAGTAACCGTAAAATTGCAGTTATATGTATAATGTAATCCGATCCGGTAATATTTTCAAATAGCGTGTATACTTTGTTTCTTTCATCATCGACATTTTGATGTTTGAATAAATTACTTATGATCGTATGTATTACATCTGTCGCACATTAGGTTATACTTACAGTCAACTATGATATCAGTAATAACGACAATAAGATTGATGTGTAACTTACCGTAAGAATTGTTCGTTAAAAAGACAGCAGCTAGTGTGACGATAAATAAATACATTTTGCAGGAAGAAGAAGCTGCAGCTGCAACTGCAGATGCAGGAACGTTCCTTTCGTGGTTAATTGATAATTGAAGGTTGAACATCGTGTTATTCTGTTCTTTCAATTTTATTGGATTTGATTTTATTTTCCCCCGGTTTTAGTCACGTCAATATTCGAGGCTCATTATTGCGTCGTAATTTATCAATCTAACGACGAGGAATAACGACTTTTTCTAACGTGTATAAATTATTATTTTCGAAATGCAGAATATAATCCGTTCGAATTATTTCGAAGTTTAATTCAAACCGAAACAACGATACGCGGAACTCCCGGGTGCTTATCAAACACTCTTAATGTACCAGTTTCAAGTTCACTTATATAGCCGCAGCTACTACTATGCCTGGGTGGGTAATTATTATCGTTACGTCGTTGAGATTATTACTGGCGCTGCATTGATCTGTGCAGTCAGCTTCTTTTCTTTTTCAAATCATGAATCACGTATTTATGCAAGAAATTGGTTATGAAATTCTTTTATCATTCACCGATTTGACGATTAATTGAATTTTTTTATTCTTCGTAATTCCGAATTACGTTTTCGAAAATTTATTCAAAATAAACTTTCAATCGATCCACTATATGTCAATAGTCTTTCGAAGATATATCACATACGGTACAATCGTTTGTGCGATTATTAATAACGTTATTTATCTATTTATCACAATTTTTCTTTTTTTTTTACTCTCGATCTCCAAGTTTCAATCGATCAATTAATTCGTCTGCTTAGTGTCAACTTTCGATTTAAACTTCTTATAACACCGTCGAGGACAATCGAGGTGTTCGAGATTTGAAATGAAACAAATAAAGAAACAAAATCAAAATTTCTGTGCAACAAGATTTGAATATTTTGTTGATTTCTAACTATAGGAATACAAACAACACTCGTTTATCGGATCGTTTATCGTTAGAATAACTTATGAGATATAAAAATGAAGAAGATTATTTTTTAAAAATTTCACGACTTTTTCGAACGATTTTAGGCGTCGTTACTGTCCCTAGGCAACCAGAGCCCGACTGACTCAACGAACTCGATAATACTGCGTCGAATAAAGAAGTTCTAACTAAGTGAACGTGGGGAGTAGCGAGGTAGAATCTTCTCTGTTCGGTATAGTGTTCACGGGCACGAGGTTGTTCCAGACTTCCACCGGTGTTTCATGTTTGTTGAATGTGCACCAGCACTCGGTAGTGGGGGATTCTCAGTTGAGTTCTTTCTACCTGCGCGCCGACAGCCACCTCACCAAATGGTAGGGGAATTCCCCCTTTATGCACGGGCCAATCGGTCCTACCGTACACAGGAATTATGCACGTTAGTTGCCACGGCTCTATATCTATAGCCCGAGGAATTTTTTACGGCATTATGTAGTTAAAAATGATATTAAAATAACCAATGAGAGTTGCTTCGGTTTTTTTTTCATTCCTTTTTCTTTTTTTCATTCAAACCTCAATCACGGCGTAATTGAACTGAAATAAGAACAAAACGATTCTCGAATCAATTACTTCCGAAGATGCGGTAATTTATCACCCGTTTCAAAGGTTTGCAAATATTCTTATGAATCAACTGAACTTCGACGGTTGAGCCCGCTTTTCGAAGCCGCGCCACTTTCGGTTCCAAAATGGAGGACGTCGGAATTCTGCAAAAATTCATAACTCTGGAATCACTTCCGTTTCAGCTATGACTAAAACATCTTTCACCCAACGATGTTCCCGGATTTTTTCATACTCTGACTCATTTTCAACGACTTTTAGTTAAACCTCGAACGCTTTTGCTTTCGAATCGCAAGATCATTTTCCTAGAATCTTCAAACTCTCATCGTGCTTACGTCTTACGCAAAAAAGCGTAGCTTTTTGGTCACACAACTTGTTTCGTTGTGAATTATCACATATTCAATGAAATATAGAAGTATTAACATTATGGCAAATTTTCCCACTGTTGCCGTATTGAACATCCTCTGACAATGATCGTTTTATCGATATCTACCTCTAGACTAGAAGTACAGAGGTCATGGACTGACTGGCAGTTCACTAGCTTATGGGATCGGGTTCAAGAGCCAATTTACCTCGAACATATAGACGAATGTCAAAATTTTTGCGAGATTGAATTCAAATTTATAAGAAAAAAAAAGAAAACTGCATATAGAGACTACTTTATACCAATATACGTTAGTTTATAGCTAGATGAAAGAGGAGATGGTAAAGTTTTGTGCAGAGGAATATAAAAATGATTTTTTTTCGTTTTTTTGCACAAATTTTTCGATCTTTCTTTGTTATAACGATGATGAAATGTAGCGAATGACCAAGAATCGCGAGTTAAAATCTAACTGATCACCTAAGGACCAAGGAGCCCCGCGTAGCTTGTCAGCTTATGTGGTATAGTAGTTAGTCTTGTTCTCAGCCCTTGAGGTAAGTAGGTAGTATGGTCAGCTAAGTACAGAAGAGCAACTTTTTCTGAACTGGAATCACGAGCGGTTGCAGGTATTCATTATAGAATACCGGGCATTCCTAACGCATTCTTTGGGCCGCCCTTTGCCCACGCAGTCTTATAACTCTCCCTCAACAACATTCCTGCAGCCGCAGTCTGAAATACCTCAACAAGATTTGATACTTTTTTATTATTTTTTAAGACCGAAGATATCCCGGACGATATCCTTTCGCGTTTTAATTTCCACCACAAATTCACTTTTCATTTACGCGTTGTAGGGTGTCGATGATAATTGGCTAGTTAAAAATTACCGATTAACATCATTCCCTTGTCTATTAATATCCTCACGTCAAGACACAAGTCTACGACAATTTTTCATCATTTATTTGTCACAACCGACGTTAATAATCGTAATTACGATTATGAATTCATGAAAGCGGAATGGTGAAACGTAGGTACTACCTACTTTGTGAAAACTACGGCCTTGACAGTGTGCGCTCAAGCTACGGTGCAGAGGATATCGAGATCATTAAACTTAGTAATGATTTGTAACGATCTACTTTTACCAATTGATATTATTACTTAAATTTCTACTAATTTTCACTTTTTTTTCAACACCCCTGAATCCACCATTATCATTTCCATTTATGATTAGAATTAACGAGTCTCGTTTTTGCCATTTCAATTTGTTCATCAGTGCAACTCAAGTCACCTGGTTATATCACGATTTGTGACGTCTGCTGTCGGTAAGAATCATTCACGTAATACAGCTCCTATAAACCGCATTAATCAATAAAATATAATTTTGTAGGCGGATGTATATTGGCGTGTTGCAAACGTACGACTATGACAATAGATTGTGCACTTGTGTGTATAGAACATATGTATGCATGTATGTATCTATTACCTACCGGTTATAATGCAGGAGTATAGAATCTATGAGCAATAGTTTGTGCCAGGTAGAGACGGCTCGATTGGTCCCGCGAATATAGTTACATGCATACGTATATGTCAGAATATGGTGTCTATATAACAATTGCAGTGACTCGACAACGTGTGTGAGTACAATTGTTGTAGGTCATCGTAAACATTTTAATATTCAAACAGAAACGTTCTAGCATCTATAGTAGTCTACGTCCGTATACAGCTGTATATGTCTACATACAATAGGCATGTACCAGCATGGTTTTAAAACGAATAAGTAAGCCAGTAGTGCTTAAATGTCATTGAACTTTTTTGAATAACACAGTCGATAACAATCGATGCTTACAGACGACTCAAGGATATATTGAGCAAGTTTTAACACTGAGCTAAACTCTCGTTATTGCTTATTGTAAATGTACGCCCACGCAAGGCCATGTCAAAGCCGGTCATCGGCGCCAGACACAATATTATAAGTACCCGCAGGAGAAAAAATAATCATATGTTACAGGGGAAGTCCTAGAAATATGCTATACAAGTGATATGTTAATATTGTCGTAACTATAAGTGTGCCACGGTGTATACCTAATAACCTCAGACATTAATCACCATGACTACAATAGTAATTATGTTGTATGTGTAATAAGTTCGGTGATTGAGGGAATTTGTACTGACCGCTTACAATTTCTGGCGGCAAAAGTAGTTCGCAAGAGTTCCGCTAGGGTAATCACATGCGCTACCAGCACTGGACTGAATGGCGGTGCCCTCTATCGGAATATTCCGAAATCATTGCATTGATAAAAGACTTTAATATGGTCTTCAGATTGCATAAAATAAGGAAAATATCATTTATAGCAATAAAATTTATCTGAACTTGAGGAAATAACACGTCATAGTTTTTCGCAGAAAAATATCGACTTTTATGAAGACGAAGAATACATATCTACATAGTTTCAGGACTGTAAAAGACAGAAAATGTTTTCGAAGAACGTTTCTCTGAGCTATATAAGAAATTGAAAATCAAATATGAATCTAATAACATGAAAATATGTATTTCATAATAGGTCAAGCGTTTCTTTAGTCAACGAAATCAAGTCAATTGATTTGTTAGTAAAATAATGAATAAAATATTATTTGAATAGTGCAAAACTTGATTTCGAACAAATGTATGTTTGAGGAAATCAGTGTTATAATAAGTAATTGTAGAACTGTCCGGAAACTTAAGAAACTCGTTTAGAAGTTATACAAATTTTTAAAAACTGAATGTATATCATCGTGTGAGAGGAACTTTTTTCACCGCGTACTAACAACGAGTTTTTAATGTTGTTCACTTTCGAACGAGCTTCGTAAGTATCATGAGATTTGAATAGAAACTTCTCGTAATCAAAATTAGTAAACATATATTTTAAATTTGTAAAATTTCGACATTATTCGTCATCCTGGGGGTCGCACGTCGTCTCACATATCTCAATTCTGAGTAGCACCCCAAAGCCTTCGAATTTTCCCATTTGAATAAAACACGATTTGTGACATTTCGCGGTTTATTTTCATTTTCTTCTTCCTATTGCAGTACAGCTCCGAAAAATCTCAAACTTGGTATACTCCTTACCTTCAGTAGTAGGTATTTCATGAAAATTCGACGGATTTTCAACGAACGACATCATTTTAGAAGCTACAGCGAACCAAAAAAATTGTCTTATCTCGAAATTGTGATAAATAAAATTTTGTCCTTAAAAATTTGTCAATTTTTCACGAATACCTACTACTATAGGTAAGAAGTGTGCGGAATTCCAGATTATTCGAAGCGATAAAGCGATAGGAAGTAAAAAATAACCCTGAAGTACTAAAAATCGTGGGTTATTTACATAGCTCATCTTCCGCCACATCGCGTCGATAATCCTTCTTCATCTGCACCAAGAAAATCAGCGACGAAAAAAGTAGAAAGCTGCCGATTAGCTTCATGTCGGATAAAGTAGTACGATCTCGTATAATAATTAACGCAAAATTATATGCTTCCGATTGCCTGCCTGCGATCTTATCCCTCTCCGCATATCCTTATAACAGCATTTTCTGCAATTTGACGAGCCTTCGCGCATGAATTGTGAATAACGCCTTAGATCTATGCATCCCAGCAAACACAATGGGGTCACAGATGGCGCCAAGTGTAGGAAATTGTTACAGATTCTCACAAACATACCTCATACGTGCCCCATCCTAAAATTTAATCTAGATACAACAGAGCGGAAAATACAGTTTTTCATCGTGCTTCTCGTCCTACAAACTCATGTCAAATTTTAGATTTTTCTATTCAGCCGTTCTCAAGATTATTCGGCGAATTTAAATTCATGAATTTCAAAACTGGATAAAAACTATATTCTATGCTACGGAAAACGTAATCTTTTATCTGTAAGAAAGAAAAAAGGTTTCATCAGTACAAAATTGAAAGTTGAATTTTTTTATGCTCGTCATTTGAATTCAAAATCCTGTAAATTTCAAATCTTTTAATCGATCCGTTTCCAAAATCATTCGTCGAGTTTGTCGGGCAGTTTCCGGTGCCGGAAACTTGTTTTTGGAATGCTAAAGGCGCGAAGACGTGAGCATTCGTGAAAATAAGCAGAAGTCATTTTCTACGGAAACGAATACTTTTCTTACATGACGAAAGGCGTTAACGCTGCAGAAACTAAAAATCAATTCTACGTCGACATATCATCATCCGTGTAGATGTCTTTGCCGGACTAGTGTCCCCGACGGTAACACGTGTGACCGCAATATTGACTAGAAGATAAGATAGTACGCTTTGCTGTTAACTATTATCGTTCAATCGCTATGCTACTTCCCCGATTCGGCCGCCTTGATGGCAGCACAAGTACGCGGGATGGACTTGCTCCTGGTCGGAAAAGAGACCAGCTGAGTCGAAATAAGAGTTTCTAATTCCTGTTGTTGTCGTTGTTTTTTTTCTTTTTCAATTCCCCCTAAGAACGTCAAAAAATGCGGAATACTCAATCTCCCGAATAATCGAGTCTGAAAATCGACTCCGTACCAAGAAATTTCTAAACATGAAGGAAGTACTAGCGACCCACAACACTCCAGAGTACAGCAACTATTTTGTAAACAATAACGGAAACACGAGCGGAAACAATGCCAATACTATTAACGGAGCTAGAAGATACGCGGTTCTCAGCACAGAGTGGATGGGAGCGATGGGCGAGGAGCTAGGAATGCATCCGCTACCTGATCCACTGTTACGTCGACTTGCAGAAGACGCTTCTTACCGTCTTAGAGAAGTCTTACACGTGGGTAGCGTTCTTTTTGTTGTTGACCGAACTTTCAGAGGCTTTGTTCCTTGAGCAGTGATCATTGAAGCGTTTAATCATCATTGGAGAGTTCAGGTCATGCCGTACTCGTGCTTTTCCATCGAATTTGAAAATTAAAATTAAAAAAATTATCTTCAATTTTGTTTTTTCTCGAATTTTTTGGTCATTAGCTCTTCGTTCATCCGAATCCAAAACAATTCCCCGAAGGAATGTGATTCTTCAGGAATATTCTTGCCGTGGTATGATTTTCAAATTCGATGGAAAAGCACGAGCATGGCATCGCCTTAAGAATACGCAAATAGAGAAGAGAAATGAATATTATTGAGCTGATTTGTCGTTTTCCAGAAATGTGTTACCAGGCTGAAACACAGTAGGCGCAAAAGACTTACCGCCGTTGACGTAAATGCTGTATTGGCAACGCTATGCGATGCCGATCCTGTGTTGGGAGCACCTGCGCAAATGCCTGAATATCATTCCGAGGCTAGGGTATTCGTGCCTCGTGAAAGATTCGTTAATCTTTTTGAACACGCTAATAATTCGGTAAAATTGTCTCAGAGCAATTTGCCATTCTTGAAAGGTATAGAGAGACCCCTAACTCTCCAGTTTACACAGGGTGTCTACGAGACTTGGCATTTCGAAAAACACATGGAAATCATGTTCACATAATTTGAGCATCAGATTACCTGATAATTGATCTAACTGGTTGATGATTTTGAGTATTGCAACAGTTTGATAGCCTCGCTTACACTCGAATGTAACAGTGAAGCAAAAAAAAAGGAAAAGAACGTTTTACAGACTGGAGAATAATGAAAAAACTTCATTCGTTACATTTCAATGTCTTTTGTAGAACATATTCAAAAATAGAGGATAGATTGAAGCGAAAATTATTTTTCTAGTAAAATTGAGGCTCTAAGGATAAGTTATACTAGCCAAATTTGTTTGAAAATCTAGTTATCGCTGTAAAACAAGTCCAGAGGCTTCAGGGGCTTGAATTACAGCAGTAACTCAATTTTAAAGAACACGTTGCGTAATTCGTCTTTTCAGCGAGTAAAGCTTTGTGAAAATAAGTTAAGACGACTGGGAATACCATAAATGTTTTTTTAAATATTGAAAAAGACCTAATTTTTATAATCTGAAGCCCGTAGACACCCTGGTGAAGTCCTAGATGCAATTTTTTTTCGTCAGACTAATGTGTCTGTGTTTGTCTTTGGAATATCCATAAAATGATAATATCTTTATTAATTCCTCATCAGAAACTGAAGTCAATGACTCTCGACTGGCAGAGGCTCGTTTGAACTATGCGAAACGTGCTTTGAAGACTCTATTCAATGGTTCTCAGAAGACGTTTCAGGTAAAGGATACCATGAGTACAATTGTTCAATGAGGAAATATGAGAAGAAAATTGAGAATGAGATTTTCTCTTTGAGTTAGTTTTACAAATGACCAAAAACGAGACTTTATTCCAGGTCCTCCTCAACGACTGTTCGACAAACGCACATTTGGGGGGTGCAGGGGTGATTGACAAACTAATATCCATCTCTCGGGCATCTATTATATCCAGTAATGCTCAATGCACACGAGCTTCGACTAGAACTTGTCAGCTGATAATCGCGATTGCTAACAACAGCGATACTGTTTATCCACATCAGTTACAAACTGTAAGAACCTTTTCCTCTGAAACTAACGTAAAACCGAATTGCAATTAGGACATGAAGAGAAGTCAATTCTCATTTCTCTAGGTGGATAGGCTGACTGAGCTTCTGCTGGATCTGCTATTTGGAAAGAGCGTATTGAACCCAAACCTGGAAGTATTATTCAAAGAATGTGTCCTTAAGCTCATGTTACGTTGGCCAACAACAGCGCATAGGTAGGACTAAGGAAGGGACTAAAATTCATGTTTATCATATTAACTTATTACCTTTAATTAGGTTTTTGCCTTTACTGGAAACAGTTTTACTCAGAGAAGAAACGGAGAAGTTCCCCACAGATGGAAAGAAGAAAATGGCCATGGAGATTATGGCGAGCATTCAACCCCTCCAGCTCTTTCAACCTGATAATAATTTCTCTCAATCTCTAAGTAACGTTCTAGAATACGCCTTGCCTGGTACTATTTTATGGCAACGTCTAGCTGTGAGTACATTTTCTAGCTAATAGGTGAACGGAGAAACTTTGAATGATGATATCAAAGTCAGTATCTGATTGATTTATTTCCACAGCTATCGATATGCGCACTTTTAAAATCAGGAAGACATTGGTTCGATCTGTCTATGGCCATTGAACACTTCGGCGACTCCATACTGCCTTACCTTATTTTTAGAGAAAGTAAATTGAAGAAAAGCTCGAAAATACCGACTAGATCAGTGCTCCCTATAATCGTGAGAAGCAAGATCAAATACGCCGGTATTAAACCGTTTTCTAGTACCAGAATACAAGGAGATAAACAAACGGTATTTTCTGACTCGACGCTCAGAGGGTCTCGACGAGAAATAAGGTGTTTAAAGAAAGAATCTTTTGTAGCGATACTTAAACACTGTAAAGCCTTGGTATCTCGTAATAGATAAGATAACAAATTCATGTTTATCGACTTTCAAAATTGTTGTTCAAGGTTTGCTTTTGCTGGAGGTCGTCCTGTTCCACCTAACAGTTTGAGGAGGGCAAGTTTGCGAGCAGATTATCAAATATTAAGGAACGATTCGCGTGCCACATTCGCACTAGTCGCATCTCGAAGATTGCTGGTTCTTGAAAGGAAGAAGAATTCTCCTCCACGGAGTTACGACTTGGCAAACACCATTATTTAAGCACTAATTTATGTATTTATTCAATAATATTTAACGTCTTATTCGCGCTTAGGATAATTCCTGGTGAACTGATATTAAACATTAAAATTACTTATGTTCATAGCCAAAAGTTCCGTTCTTACACCCCTGACTATATTCTTTGTCACAATAAACCAAAGTATTCACATTCGAGTGCATTAAAGACAGTCTTTGAGGCCATTAGGCAATTCACATCGTGGTAAACGATGAGAGTCCAATAAACAAGTCAATCTTGTATGAAATCTCAGAGGAACCTAAAAAAACATGTATAACAGTAATCATAATTTCTTTCTAGTTCAGTCGTTTAAAATGTCCGGTGAAACCTTCTATTCAATAAACCCTAATACTCACATCGGCGAGACGTCTTCTACTCAGTATTCTGTTTCGGTAAAAGAATACCCGATTGTTTAAGTCAATTATGAAATTCTTTAATGTGTTATAGTCCCTGCTGCCTCGCGACTTGCCTGAAGATCCTTTTTTCTTTGTATCGATGGTTAGTACCTTTGACCATAACGTTATTACAGCTCATTACATGGATTACTGAACTGTATCCCATATTCAGTACTAACATCATAGTGGGAGATATGTTAGTAGTACTACCTACTTTGAAATCTGAATCGATGTTCCGACTTGATGTTTCAGGGACTTTGGGCTGCTTTTTTAACTCTAAAAAACGTAGTCGCAGTTCTTATCACTTTTGGGAAAGACTTTCATCGCTTGATGAAATGCCACTTACTGTACTTGTGCCAAACGCCTTGTATTTTTGATGCGCACTGAGAACGGAATTCATCTCTCATTACCTCCAATTGATACAGCACAGTTTCTGACATGAAAATTAACTGGCTTCCAAAATGCACCAAGGATAGCAACTCATCTTCATTCAAGAGTCGTCCCAGTATCATTTTGCATGTACAGATCGGATCTGCAATTTCTGTTAAATAAATACCTGTTTCTACAGAATCCTCAGCAGAAACTAACACTTTTGCAAGTTTCTCAGCATCGCAAGGCTTCTAACTTTTGATAATTGACAAATATCATGCAGCATTGTCTCTACCGTCTTCAACAGTAGTCCCCTTAGAATATCGCTTGCTAAACTCGTCATATCTCAGTCGAATTGGAAGTGTACATCTGGCTAATGGTAAAGCCTCCAGTATACCGCTGCACGCTAACTGTTCTTTGAATTCCTTTATCATTCCTGGGTCGTTGACACTTGGGAGAGAAAGTCTGATATACAAAAAAGACAGAGACCAATTAAAGCTTCTGTGAAAACTAAGATCTGAGACTCACCAGTCGACGGGTTTCATGCAACGTATATAATGTAAATCATATTTGTCGAGCTCTTTGATTAGTGCATCCATTCTATGCTTCAGCTTGGCCAAGGCAGTATTTTTTTTCTTATCAATTCTGGGTCGGTCCTGTTGCTCCACTTCCTCTCTTTCCTCGTCATTATCCAGTAATGATAGGAGGAATTTATTCTGACAAAGGGTGATTGTTGATAGCAGCTCCGCAGGCACCTAGAATATCACGAAACCTTTTTCCATGCAGAGTTCTATTTTTCTTAACTTTAAAATACCTTGTCAGTATTTTTATGCAAGATATCTACAGTCTTGTACTCTACAACAGAGGAGTAATGGCAGACTGCAAACGTTTCACCTCTGTTTTGTATGAATCTTTCATTCCCTTCTCGTGCAGAAAGCACAAGCCGATTGAGACTTGTAAGTTTTTGAATTCTAGCTACTAAACAAGCCTGGAAAGAATCGTAAATCCTATCATGTTTGTTTATGTAAACTTAGAAAGAATAACAGCACAAGAGCTCAAAAATTTTTACGTCGTTCAACACAGGGAACAAACCGCTCTCAATAGCAGCTAGACGTTGTTTATAAATGCCGGATGTAGGCGGAGGTGGCAAAGTGCTCAGTCCTTCACTTTCAAGCTCCGACCTTACGGCTTCTAGATAATTCTGCATAAAGTGGTTCTGCATTCGCTCATTAGCATAATTAATGCTTAGTTGCTCTATGCTATTCTCACAGAAGAATTCAAAACCAAAAATGTCTAAGATACCTGGAGACAAAACGTTTCTATGAGCTCAAACTTTCCCATCCTAAATATGCGACTGCTGTGCTCTTCCCGACAGTTTTGATTACCTAGTAATTTTGGACTCCCTTCTCTGCACGTTAATGTTTCGTTTAACCGATTCACCAGCCATTGAAACAGCCGAATATACAAGTATCTAATAATGCTGTGCAATCTGGTGTTACACGCCTCGGTAGTCGTGATTGCAGAGTGATACGTTGAATGTCTTTGCGACCTACTCCGAGGTCTGATTAAATTTGTAGTCAATAGTTTGACCAGATCAGAACTCGGCAATACCATAAGACTGCAAGCTCCATCAAGAGCATCTGCGGAATCTAGAAAAATGTTTATCCAATCATGAAAGTATCTAGATATTTTGTATTTGCCCTGCTTTGAATAAAAGTCAACCTTTTCTGTGAACATCAACGTCACAGCCGGCACTGACTTGTTCCTTGAATTGTATGTTCCCTAAATGGATCATGAGCCCAACGACTTTGAAAATTTCCTTTCTTAACTCGTCTCCAAGCCCCAAAGAATTCATCGCTTCAATAGTACCCCCAAACCCTGTGATATAAGCTTCCTGTGTATAATTGTGACAGCTGTTCGCTATCTTGTAAAATGTGGTTCTGGATAATCTCAGAGTCTTTAATTCAGATTCAGACAGGCCAGCTAACATCTGTAATGAATTCCAGGAACCATAGCAGCGTATGAATAGATTAATACACTATTTCGCAGGAGATGAGAATAAAGATTCCTCTCAAACCTGACCAAATATATGAAAGTTGTCACGTCCGCTTGTGACTCTGCTCTGTTCAATGAGGAACGAGTTTACGACAGCTCCTTGCATGGATGAGTTTAGGTACTGTAATTGGACGAGTTGTCCGTGTCTAGAACTGCATTTATTCCGCTCAGTGCTCGCTGTGCTGAAAGCTGATATGACCAAGCAGGCTCTTTCGA
Source organism: Tenthredo distinguenda (assembly GCA_947538915.1). Classification (NCBI taxonomy): domain Eukaryota; kingdom Metazoa; phylum Arthropoda; class Insecta; order Hymenoptera; family Tenthredinidae; genus Tenthredo; species Tenthredo distinguenda. The sequence continues at coordinate 30,240,759 of OX384531.1, forward strand.
TCTTTGATAGACTGAATGAAGGATTTTTATCAAGGGAGGAGAGGGATCCATTAGTCGCTGCTAAGAAGCGCAAAATCTTAGAGGCGGAGAAAGTTTTTCCCGATCCACTGTCCCCACTGATTACAATGACTTGGTGTACTTTGCCCAGACCATGCACAAGTCTGTAACGAGCTGCCGCTGCCACGGCAAATACGTGAGGCTCAATTATCTCCTGTCTTTGCAAGGCATTGGGAAGTTTTGTGAAGATATCCTGGTGGGGTTGATCATAGAGATTTGAGATGTAGTGACAAGGATTTATGGCTAATAGCACTCGTCCCACCCAGGTGTAGACTTTCCCTTGTTCGTAGCGATGCACGAGATATTTACTGACTAGAATATTGGAGAGCCTTTATATCATTGTATTCGACTCATATTGGGAAAAAATACATACTAAGATCTTCGTTGTCTGGTACATCAACCAAATTATTCAAGTTTTGTTTGATCAAGAATTCCAGGTCCTGAAAATTGGCTCTGATTTGTATGATGGCTGGCTGATTAGTAGATATGTTGCTAATAGGTGATAGCTGTAGTTACCTTTACCGTTTCACTCATATCTACGCTTCTACTAATGTACTGAATACTTGACTTGATACTTAACTTAATTAATTGAAATAAACTGGTTTTATTTTTATATCCAATGTGTAGATGATGTCGTGTTAAGTCAGCCACGAAATACGATTACTTATTATCAATTGTTCAATTCGCCGATGAGTTACAATCGAAACATGGAATTATATTCAAATATTTTCTCTCGTTTGCTTAGGTATCAGAATGAAAATAAGCGGTGATAATATTCGTTACTTTTATTGTATCAACATGAAAAACACTTATTTTAAGTACAAAATGTCTTATTACATTCTGCGCTGTGTATTTTCAAAACAACTAAATTGAGTAGAAAGTGAAAAAAAAAATAAAACTACGGGCAAAAACTTTTGAAGAGTTTTCTTTGCGCAGCTAAAAGTTAATGATATGCTCAATTATATTTATTTTCATTTATTTTTGTATTATTGTAGAAATAAAATTCTTGGCAACATTTGGCGATACTTTTAGGTGAACAATCTTTAAGAAGAACAAACAAAGTGATATAAAAAGTAAAAAAATCATTATGTTGATGATTTTTTATTTGCGATCGATAGTTTCGATTGCATGGAACGTTTTACCGGCTTATTCAACGCTGAGCAATCTCTTGCAGAAATTTTTTACTGTCAAGAATAGTTTTTTCAAGACGCTCCTTAGTAGCTGACGAAATCTTTTGCTTCAGTTTATCTTGCGAAGAAGATATTGCAGTCTTGTAACCAGTCACGTTGTGGAATATCTTAATATGCTTGTCGCCGGACACCAGAACATGCTCTCCCAGTGCGTCAAATAGAAGGCCAGTTATCGGTCCTGGAATCAAATCAAGCACCAATCGTTTTAATTATACTCTAGCTGTAGATCTATACTTGAAAAGACGAGTGATCAAAATTCGTTCATAAAACAAAGAACAACAATTCAATTTCCATGTAGTCGTTAGATTATGGAACCATAACTCACCGTTGAAAACATCTGGAATTGTTAGATCCAACTCCCCAGTCAGTGCGGAAAAGAAAGACAACGACGAGCCATGAGCAATAACGATAACTTCGGCGTTAGGTGACAAGGCGAGTCGAGCACTGGAACCACCGGTCCATGATCCAGTGAAAAGAAGACGTGGAGTTTCTCCTTTCTTGTATTCAACTATAAATTGCATTGTAACATGTAAGAGAGAATTGAGCATGGACCTCAAACTTGGGAAGAATTGATTTACTGGTCAGTTTGGTGGAAATCATTACTGTGAGCAAATGTAACATGTCTTACTGTTGGTATCGTAAAGATTGATGCTCCCATCCTTAGAAACGCTAGCTATGTGACTAGTGTCTGCGCTGAATCCAAAATCATAAACACCAGAGTTGTGGCCACTAAGTTCAAAGGCTCTTGAAACCTGCTTGAAATCTCCTGCTTTTGTGAATTCCACTTCCCATACCTTCAAGTCCGGAGCAAACCCTGCGAGTATTTATCACCGATTGAATAAGCGGGTCAATTCACAGGCCAGCAACTACAATTTACCAATCATGTTGCTCCAATATGACCAAATTATTACCTGATGCAACAATGAAACGACCACACGGAGATATACGGGCACGATGTGTCGACATTAGATAAGTATCAAGAGTCGCAAGCAGCTGGCCTTTCAAGTCCCAGACCAGAAGCTGGGTTGTATTACTACAAGTCATTATGTAGCGTCCATTACATGCTATGTCCATGCCCACAACGTCATCTTCGTGTTGCTGTAGGAAGTAATACTCAAAGACATGTTAGTTGTTGGGGGAATGACTCTTTAGAAGGTATAAATTCTACGGGTGTACGAATAATTCTAATTGCTAAATAATTAGGTGTGAATTTTCGAATAATTTGGTTCGATTTTTGAATTGAGTGTGCAAACCGTTGATCAGATAAATGGAAAAGTTCTGTGTAATCAAAGTTCTTCACCTTAGGAAATTCTAGAGCCTTGGTAACTGAGGCTGGAAATCCGTCAGGTTTCTTCGTTACTTTGTAAACCTCTACGGTGTTAGCTATCGCCTTGTGTATTATGAACGCCTTGCTGTCTGGTGACCAACGTATGAAACATGCGTGGTCATATTCGATGTTAACACGCAGTGATTTTCTGTCTTTTGACGAGAGATCCTTTGTGCACCATATCATCACCGTTCTGTCTGTAAAAATAAAAGGAATATTTTCATTGCTTATAAATTTTTGCAGAGAAACTTTTTTTGTAGAAACGGATGGAAATGAGTGGCATTGAGGCCGTTTAAAAACATGTCTAGATTTTCTTACTTTTTAAATACTATGAGAATCATCAATCTTAAAAGAGGGATAGTATGAAGATCGAGCTGATTCTGCATCATTGAATCCATATCTATTGAGTATGTTCATTTCTATGGACGCTGAAATGAAGATAAGACTAAGAGAGGATAGGACGACGAAAAGTGGGTAATAAAGTTGCAGCAAAATTATCAACGTATGTATTGTATTGTATTTGGTCAACAAAACATTTGCCTAATTTCCTTGGGATTGAAAAAAAAAAAACGCAAAAAATAATGAATCCCTTTGGTACATGGTTATTCTATTATATTTAATAATATATAGGTATGTATAATACATACGTCGTTTGAACAAAACTTACATAGTCTTTCGTTAGCCAGCGTCATTCAATGTTCAAAATATAATAAAATAAAATATTACAATACGATCGGCAAAATTTCAATAAAACAAGACGTAATTGATGAAGGATATACAAATTTCGTTAAAGAATAGAATATAATTATCTAATTCAGATCGACCAACATGTTACGCGAACGGATTAGAGCAAAACAAACACTATAAAATAACATGTTGTTCTATTCTATGCACTTTAGGCCCTTTAAGGCAACACAGAATATTCTTATTCCATAGTTTTAAGGTAACAGTCGACGAGTCGTGCAAGAGGCACAAGGCTTCAGTTTCGTGCAACATTATCGCGATTAGTACATTCATTTGATTTTATATAATACAATGGAAGCTGCCATACATCTGGCGCCTGGTTTCCGAAAAACTAGATTCATGATCATCACCTTCTGCCTCAATAGTTGCACAAGCTACTATATATGCATAAAATTAACAGGAAAGAAAAAGTCGACTCATATTTAACTACCAATTAACGCGTTTGGTATATTTCTGCTCTTTTAATTTTTACGAGATTTTTCAACTCGTTCGAGGAACCGAAAAAACGTTTCATTATTTACCTGATTCTTTCGTTATCGATTATCTAAACTCGCCATTGTTCACAGTTACATAAATTCAAGTTAATTTCCATACCATGATAAAAATCATGGATTTCGGGATCTCGTCGTAAAATATTCGTTCAACTTATTCAATTAATAAATTTAGCCCAGTTATCGTGTTCGTGAATAAAGCGGGACTAGAGTTAAATTTAAGTCAGCCCTGTTTCTGATATGTTCTTAAAACGTAACCGTAGCCCATTTATTTAAGATCTATTAAACAACTAACGTAAGCCGAACGCAAGTCAGGTGATCGGGCACACTAGCAGGCGCCAGATTCCCAATAATTCTAAACTCTGATTTATTCTTTATTACTTTCATTCATTTATCCATTAATAACAGATTGAAACCATCGATTATTGGTCTGGTTAAACAAAACAGGGGAATTTCGAACTCTTTTTTTTGCAGTTGTTCAGAAATTAACACCAAAGAAGTCCCAAGCCCGCGACCAGCTAGTGTACTTAAAATAACGAATTCAAACAACGTCTAATTATTTTGTCATCTGTGTCTCTTGTTGGGTGGAGGCATAAGGTCAGCGTCATCCTGTGGAAACCTGTGCCTATTAATGTAGTCCAATAAACGTTCGGTTGTCACAGGATCCCGGATGCTTTGAAATACAGCTTGAGCAGTCTTGTACGAGTTTGGGAAAGACTTGTCGGTTCTTTCTCTCATGAAGAGCCACTGTCCATTTTCATAATTGCATTCTATTATCTTATTGTTCAGCTCCTTAGTGGCTTTGGTGATTTTCATTTGATCAAAAGGCACCTCGAGTCCCCCGACGAACAGCTGGCCAACTTTTCGTGGCAGTATTCCCTCCCCGGATTCAGTTATTATTTTTAACTTGAAGTCGACCGAATTCATCGACAGAGGTTTCCACTTCAAAACTTCTGGGCTTTGTCCAGGAACATAGGGCTCCTTTGCAGGCTGAAATATCAGACCGTCAGGTTCGTGGCCTAGCTGTTTAGCGAATTTTTCACTCAAGAGACTATTGGCCTGCGTTAGATCCCAGAACTGCTTTAATCTCACGGAAAAAGGCTCGCGTTCTCTCCGCAGCCTTCCTTCTTTCAGCGCTCTATGTCTTCCACCCATTATTTCCTTCTCAATAATGTTGTAGCGGTCAGGATAGAAGGATAATTTGCTAACGTCTCTCCCGTCGTACGCAACTACGTCGTAAGCCAGGTACCTTGGATATTCTCTACCCTCTGCTCTGTCGATTACCATTTCCTGAAATTATAATCATTTAGAAGATGCAGACGATCGGCTGGATTTGCGCAGTAACTTGCTGGTTTAGCTCTGGAAACCAGTCTAAAAAATTGGATACAGTGGAAATAGTGAAATTTTACAAAAGTTCATCAAATTTCCAAAAGTCTGTAACTTTTACAGCATCTCATGAGATTTCATTAGAGGAGGATCCTCGCTTTGAAACTTAGGATACTGTGCATTTCTCTTGAAGAGATATAGTAGATATCCTCACTGAGAAAAAAAAAACCAACAAAAGCAATCAGAAGGCCCTGTATTTTTCGGATAACTCACCCCATCCAGAAGAGTGTCTCGAAGAAGTCTTTTAATGTCTCTAGGATGAGGGAAGGTGAGTCCACCGACTTGAAAAACTGAATTATCTCTGTCTAAGAAGAAGACCTCCCCATCTCCTTGTATCAGCATCATGTACCTGAACAAATATACGACTGTAAGAGAATGGGGATCGCGGTTGAGATAGAGGCGACCATCTCACCTATTGCCATCAGCCTTCCACGAGACCCTGTAAGGTTTTTCATGGAGCAGTCTAATGTTAGTAGTGTCCATAGAGACAGGTTGGGACCCAGGAAATCCAGAAGTTTCCCAGCAGCACATTTCCTGTACCCGACGTTGGATTCCAGACAACTTTGGCTGTTCAACAAGCGACACGACTCCAGGAACTCCAGCCATGAACATGGGGTTCTTATGCTTATGTTCTCGTTTCCGTTTTTTTCCAGATCCTTTGCTGTTTGTGTTAGATTCTGCGCTAGGGCCTTCGTCCCTGTCTTCTACGTCGCCGTCGTCGTACTCCAAGCACCACGCCGGTTTTACGGGAGGCGGAGGAGCGTCGTCGACGTCATCAAACTTCCTGAAAAGCTCCCTGATGTAATCCTCCTTATATATTCCGGGAGGACGTGCGGTCGCAAACTCTGCCAGAGCCGCGTCGACGCTGGTACCATCGTTCTCAACGAGATAACTTATTATGAGAAATCCTGTTCTATTAAATCCGTGCGTGCAATGAACGCCAATTATTTCTAGTGGGTTTTGGGCTATGAAGTTTTTGCAGAGTTGAACAAACGTCCTTGTTTGTTCCTCTGCTGGTGTTTCCCCGTGACCTTTGCATTGAAGCTTAAGGTACCGACATCCGTTTGCCTCCACACCACGTTTGTCATAGAACCTTGAGGTATTGGTCAAGTCTATCCATAATCCTAGTTTTATTTTCTGGCTTTTTAGAGAGGCGAATAACATGTCTATAGAGAAACGGCATTCTTCTGGCACCTGGTCGTCGTAACGAGAAGACAGCGGCGTTTTGAACGCCAGAAATTTGTTCTGTACTAATTTCACAGCCTTTCTTGGACAGTGGAGCCACCGGGGAGGGACTGGCCCAGGCTCTCCTCTGCCATCGTTCCAATTTGACATCTGGTGGATATGGAAAACAATGTTTTTTTTCACATATGGATACAAAATATCGAAATTTTAAGCCCCTGATTAAAATTTCACTAACTTAACAGCGCCTTGCAATGATTGAACAGGGAATTTGTCTATTTCTGCACTCAATACCTTCTGATTGTGATTTTGCTAGTATTTTAATGATGAAAACAATAACGCTGTTACAGTGTTTATAATCAAGATGGTTAAAAAAGAGGATAAATCTTAGATATTCAATTATTGATCAATTATCTTCGAACTTTTTGGTACACAAAATTGTCTCGATAAGGGAATTCTTAGACTTTACAACGTCGAGATATCTGATTCCTCTCTTCACTTATAAATGCGGCTTGAATATGAAAAATCTTACAGATGTAGCGATAAACTTTCACGCGACCCATTTTCCCGTACCTGAACTTATCAGGACTTAAAAATCACCTTGTTAAGACAATTTGCATGAGCTTAGAGTCACTTTTTGCCGAATGAGTAACGAAATATATAAAATTTGTCTTTTAATGACCCGGCTTGATCCATATCTTGATCTGTAGAAGATAATACGATGAAGATACGTTAAGTATAGCCAGTGAAAGCGCTACATAAGTTGGACAATTCGAAATAGAAGCTATTTCAGGTACAAGTTTAACAAAAATATCGAAATTTGATTGAAAAATTGAATACAACGAATTACAAAAGCTCGTGGCGATGTGATAAAGGTCATTGAATGATATGTGTGGCAAGTGTAAGGTGTTTATAAGATAAAAACAAAGCGTGCAGCTGGAAATGTGATGATACCAGTTTTAACGGTTATTCGAAGAAGTTAAATATCGTGTGATTTTCAGGGGCTGAAAATAACGGTATTTATAATCTAGCGTTAATAATAAACATGACGAACTTACCTTCCGAGGAACGGTTACGATAAGGTTGAAAATATATCTAAACGTACGAACATAAGCTCAGCTGAACATAACATAACATAACATAACCTAGTTTCGGTGAGTATACCTCCTCTTTAAGTTGAGGTAAAGGTAAAGGAAAAAAAAAAAAAGAAAAGAAACCGCGCGCAATTCTCGAGGGTTAGAGATGTGATCGCACTCTTATAACAAGCTCACAATTGAAGCTGCACTATACTTTGTGTATCGCACGCATATTTGCCGACATTTATCATTCTTTTATAATAGAAAAAAAAAATATTTTAGCAAGATGTGACAAGGTCCAAACTGACAGCCAGCGAAGGGAGACGGCGGCCATTGCCTCTTTCATAAACCATTGATACATAAGTTAGTTATAGAGTCGTAGTCGGGCAATGTGTTCCGCAATACGATCAGTGTCTACCTATGTAGCGAGACGATCGATTATTGTCTAACTATACAGTTAGACTATGCATAAAAGCGTCTGACTATGTAGTTAGTTTCGTCCAGTACTTTCGCAGCCACCCCTTCGGGCTATTTGAATCATACCGAACGAATTAAAAAATGTAGTAGGTATGTAGTTTTGAGATTTTCAGGATTCACATTTTATTGTCTTGTTAGTGAAGTGTCTTGAAGTGAAACAAACTAGTCACTCAGGTATTTCAGAGATTTCGGGTTAAACGAATTTAAGAATTGGATTAATTGCCGTAAAAATCAATGCCTCTCATTTTATTTCCATCCGATATTTTGAAAAACAATAAATACGAAATTGACCAATTCATCTCAGTTCATCGGTCATCCTTTACTTCCTTATATACCACTTATTCAGATCTGAAAATAGATGAAAAATAAAAAGCGTTACAACAAAAAATGCGGAGCACCCGAGCAGCGGTTTCGACGACGCGTCTACGACTTTCAGGCTGGCTATCCCGAGAACCACTTTTTGTCGATACAGACACAATCAATCAGAAAATCGGATAGGAGTGTTTATTCAGAGTTTTGGATATTCACATCATTGATGATATCATTTGACGGGAGTATTTCCGGACACAACGACACAACTCTGATATTCCAGTTCTCACACTGGTAAAAACCTTATAGGATTCAACAGACGAATCGAATCGTGCTCTCATATCTTTACATATTATGGTTAGATAGAACAAAACCCTGTCTCGTTATACAGGTGCGCAGAGTAAGCTACTATTTATTGAGCAATGAGAAAACATAAAAACAAAACAACTGAAAACAGATATGTTAAAAAGTAAATAGAAACAAGATTCTTACGCAATACGAAGACACGCGCGGTCATTTGCTAAGCGATGCGATATCGACTTGAAGTAGGTGTTTGTTCGGCGATATGTAAACACTCATCATTATACAATGCGTGTAAACAGTGTTGCTGAATGGACCACTGCAACAAATTGTACGCGCAAGCTTGAATATTATTCCACTGTAATGGACTAATTGCAACTTTCGATACATGTTCGTTTTTTTTTTACATAATAAGAATGTCGAAAATTAATATTATGGCATTCAGAAGTGCATTTTATGATATTGATACACCGAAGTAAACACAGACGCTGAAAACATCGGCGGATACTTGGGAATCTGTATATCCTTAGCAGACGTACTATTAAAACAGTTTAGGCGTATGAAGTATGTTCATCAAGCTATGTCCTTAATGGGTATCATTTTTGTTGAGATCGAACCACGATCGTCAATAACAGCTTGACTCATGCGGAGGCGAGAGTCAACGAGTAAGATGAAACACGGAGTAGTTCAATCCGGTCCCTGAGGCGAATGATTTTAGGGTTTGAACTGGCAACTGAGACAGTGACTAACGAAGGAGTAATGAGAGAAAGAGAGCCCAAAGGACTGATGTAATCAGAATCTTTAATGCGCGTGTGTGTGTGAAATTCTTGTTCTAACTATTCTCTTCAAACGATGCAGTAAACGTGTCCCAAGAAGGTTTGGGTACGGCTTTTTACTGGACTGAAAATTGTGTAATAAAATATGCTGCTCGTAATGAAACGCAATTCCACAGCGAATTTGGCTGAGATCTGTCTTGTGCAGTAATCCAGCCATTGCCGCGACCAAATTCCACGCTGATATTCCTCCCATATTCGATTTCCAAACAGGTGTCAATACTTGTTCAGGAACAACCGATTTTCACTCAAATTCGATATTGTGTCCGGAGATTGTTCAGAATAACTCACGAATGCCCTAGTTTATTGGGGCAGTAAAACCCAGGACAAAGCAGACATTGTCTGAGAATATGCAGCTGCAGGGTGCGTTTCCTCAGCGTTCTTCGACATGAATATAGTCACATCGAATATTTTAAACTCCGAGAGAAGAAAAGAAGTGCAGATACGAAGAGAGTGGGTGGAGGTAAACTGTGAGTCGCATGACTTAACAACGGTGCACAAAACGCTGTCCTCTTTTATGTGCCCGCAAGAGTTATTAATAAGTTATCGTCAGCGACGTGAGCGAGGGTACAACGAAACATAAAGTTTGTTGGCATAACGTAGTACCCATAGTTACGCCTTAGCTAATGGTTATTGCGCTATGTACCTAGAAACGCGATTCGTTATCGGTACACGTATAATACCACGATTGGAAGAACTGCGAGCGGTGTAGACTACGCAAAATGTGAAACATGTTATGATATCACTCTAATTCGGGGATATTTTCACATGCATTTCGCACTTTTATTTTGTCACTTCTGTCTTTTTCCCTCTCATATATCGTGGGTTTGAACAACGTGACATCTGCGTTCACGTACATATACGTATATCTTGTAATACTAGCGATTTCAATCCTCCACGATGATAATATTATTGCAGACATGTTTACCTGCGCGGCTAATAAATGAGAGTTTTAGCGTTATGAGGTACACGTCTGTTGTACCTGCCTATACATAGGCAATATTTAACGTTTTACGAAGGTCACTTTTAACAACTGTCTATTCGTTCCTCACCAGCAAACAGGTTTGTTTGAGTTTCATCCTTCTCCGTTTAGTTTACGAACTCTTCGAGTTTGTCAACCGCTAATAGATGACGAAAATTTGGCATACGTGTTCCGCGCTAAGTAATGTAGGGTCAGGTTAAAGCAACAACATCGCCGTTTTATCAGGTGCAGTCAATTCGAACGGAATCCATTCTCATCGTAAGAAAATTGGTCGATTCCTGCGGTCATATCGAAGAGAGGGTAGGGGCCGGCGGGGGGATTGTTTGTTTTGTCTCTTCTTGTTTTTTTTTTATTTCCTTTATTCCAAAGAAACACAAACCACGCTTACGATATTGCACCACCCCACATACAGTGAACACGGTGAAAATACTTTTGCGCATCTTGAAGTAAATCACATATTTATTTTACCGTTCGACTCCCAGAAAAATAGCACAACTTTTCAACATTTTTGAAGTGCCGTGCATATATTCCCGAGTGGCTGGTTTCAATTGACCGATCAGATTCTCTCCGGACTGTTGCCGATGCTGCTGCTGCAGCTGCTAATGCGCAGGTGCAAACTGATACCAAAATAAGTTTTTCTTGTTCTTGTAAAAGCGAGTTCATCACGTTTGTACCTTGTCAATGGCATATATAACGGTTTCAGGATATGCAACTCGTCTTTAGAGAGATTTGTGAATCGGACATTTCGAGGATTACCTACTCTACCGTTTTCTCTTCTGCAATGATCGCCTGACGAGACTCGATCCTTATTACGAAAACGTGAGAGAGCTAATAATGAATTCTGAATAAGCGTCATTGATTAAAACGGATATATGATATACATATACCTAGAACTGATTCTGCTCGGGTCACGGTGACGCGACTGCATACCACGCGATACTGTACAAATGCTGACGATGGATCTAAGCTGATCGCCGAGAAGCTATATTTATTTCTCAAGAAGTCGCAAGAGGATGTTTGGGCTACGAGGAAAGAGATAATAATTCTCATACGCAGCTCATGCGCACCGACCGATCGCGCATACTCATCACTGACCAATTCTTATCGGCGGTAAATACAGCTTCGCGGAATTTTACGGCTCAGAATTCCCCGTATACTAAACTAGTATCCTTATACCCATGCAACGTCATATCTGGAGAAATTCCCGGTACGTGGTGTTAGGCCGGAAAAATAAGAGGCGGGAAATGGTTACATCGTAATTTTAGACAGTGACCGTCGAATCTTTTTGAGTGACTTTTGCTGTGAGTCACGAAATATCCATCCAGGGAGAATTTTGAGAGTCATACACGAAAATATCCTTTAATATCCATATAATGATAGGTAGAGACAAAAAAACTCTGTGACTCCTTAACGTTTATTTTCATTTCAAAGCAGGTATACTGTAATGATAATGACAGTATAATCACGAAAGAAGGCGGCTGAGGAGGAAGTGAAAATGAAACACTAATTCTCAGAATAACTATACGTATGTACTTTGAAGAGAGCTGGACCTTTTTTTAATAACGGCACGCAAGACTCGTCGTCTGACTCACGTGAGGTGGAGGCGAAGAGAAAGCCCTAGCAAACGGCCGCCCCCACGGATCTGCGAGAAAACGTGGGCTAACAATTCACATATACGTATACGTATACGTATACAAACACATACGCGTTAGATTAACGTGAGGATGTGTGAGATAAGAAAGTAGTCAACTCGGGTAACTCGAGCTGAAATTTTCTCCGGGAATCTTTATCCCCTGGTGCTGCAGGCTCTCTCGGTCTCGTTCCAGCGCTCCTTTATTGTGCCAAATCAAAACATGTTCGTATTATAACGGGTGTCCTGCCTATTTTTGCTTTCACATATGTAAACGGATGTATTAAAATGATCTCAAGTTTCGGTTTCGTTTATTTTTCACCCGAACCCGACGATATGCTCGTTCCTCTTTTCGCACTAAACTGAGGACTGGTATCTATGAGTATAACGAATACAGCGAATTTTTGAACAGGCCACCCTGTTCGTTCGTGTGGGTCTACTCGCAAATAATGATAAACGGGTATACGTTGGCCGTGATCTGCAGAAAGTGGTCGAGCTGCAGCAACGCCATTCGAATCCGGTCGATATTTTTTATTCTCACTTTTAACTGGTAGAAAGTTGTTGATGTTTATCGCGATCTTCTATCTATCGCTAAACTTTTACTGGTCACTTGAAATCGTCACGGTTATTTTTCCTTTCTGTTTTCGATCATTTATTCATCAGTTATTAATAATATGGTATACCTATATATATATTTGGTAGTGATTTTGCTTCTTTCACGATCAGGCCGTGCAACTGCATTGTTCTCCTTCGTAGATTTATACACGGGGATTTATTTAGGTGGCTTACGCTTCGGTAATATTAATTATCGTCACTTTTTAAGTTCTAATGTTGGTACGTGACGTGCGTACCGGTCTTTGCGCAAGGCACAGGAAACGGTCTACCGAACCAGGAGGATTTTTATTGTCTGTACGTGGTGACGACTTTTTCATCATAACATTCGCAATACTGTGCCTCTTTTGAGAACACCAAATTAAGAAGTGTTACGCGGTTTTAAATATTTTCCGATATTCTCTACAGCCAATTATCTCCGACGTATTTTTCTGAAGGAGAGCATTCCAATCGGTATAATTTTTTGAACTTTTTGTCTTCACGTATCGTAGGACGTGGGAGTGCAGGAGTTTCGGGGATGATGCATGCTGATACAATAACGAAGAAGTCATCGAGAGGTATATTGCGTAAAAAATGTATTTATAGCATCGACACGCTATTCCACGTGAGTAGAAACTTCAAGTACTCCACGGCACTCGCCGCACAAATATCAACGGTAACAAGGCATAAATCCATAAAATAGCCTAGGCACTAGATATAGTCGAGACTACGTTAATAACTAACAAACTATTTACGAGAGTATGTTGTTTTTACATTTTACATTTTACAGTTCACACCACTGCAATTATAGGTAGTAAATAGGTCAAGTAGGTAATCGCTACATGCGTTTCAAACTTTGATGTGTATCGTTCTCTTGTATTCTTCTATACCTAGAAACTTTTATTTAGGTAGGCACAAGGTATTGCTTTTCTTTTAACGAGAAGTATATACATCCGGATGGTCATACTTCCTGTACATATGTGATACACTTTTGTCCGACAAGTATAAATCAGGATTAATCGTACTTATGTATATACGTATGTAGATATATATATAATCTACATAATACACTACATATATCTAATTGCCGAACGAGGTGCAGGTGGGTATAATTTCGATTCAAAAAAATTGTTCAATTCTTGAGAAAGCTCAATGACGGGGAAACGACAATTATTTCACCCAAATACAATATAAAATACGTATTTAGCATACGTATACATATAGGTATACAAAAAGGGACATCTCTACGTAACTCTGTCCACTAATCCGCCAAGTTTTACAAAATACTTCAGTGATATATCGATATCTGCATTATGTGCAAGGTATTTTGTATTATATTGCTTAATTTATTGCCATGTCGAATTATTTATTTATTATTTTCAATTTTTAACCTTTTTTTTATTTATTTTTTTATTTTTTTTGTCAAAGGTCATGAGGAGAATTAAAGTATATTGCGGTTGCCGTGTTTATTATAAAAAAATAATAATTTCAACAGCTAACCAAATACTATGAAGAACGGTTTTTTTTTTTTTTTTTTTTAAAAACGAGGTCGTGCAAACTGTCGTGCCAATAATGAAACCAGTCCAACGAAGACCTTGCGCAGCTTTTACCAAACTTAAGTTAGTACAGTGTCGGCTGGTTGTGTTTGCTCTTTTCTTATCATAAGCGATCTAACGCGGTCGTCACTGTCTCCGTCTCTTTTTCATTTGACCCGCGTCATTTACTTTCGCGGGCAAAACAAAACACAGGCGAGATAAGCCGCGTTCTATATAAAATAATTTGCGGGTCAGTTATGTGTGTCTATTTCAAAGTCGGTAGAGTAGTTCCCAGCTGTAAAGGTTCTTCTCTGATATCATATATAGTATATCTCTCTGACGTCAATTGAGAATAACAAAAACAAAAAGAAATTAAGAAAAATAAAACGAAATAAAATGAAATGAAATGAAATAAAATAAAATGAATTTAAAAATTTATTCTGCAGATTCACGTTACGTATTATCATTGACGAATATAATAATACAACATCTCAAGATGCATAAGTAATACCTACACCAACGCTCTTCGGGTATCAAAATGTATATTGACACAATTCATTAATATACATGATCAGATATATTAATATATCGATGATGACAAACGCTTACTTGTGTAAAGTAGAAAATAATGATAATAATAGTAATATTAATCGTAATATTAATAATAATTAATAATAATGATAATGAAATCAATGATTGCATTTAAATTAAAAACAACAAAATAACGAAGTTAAAAATAAAATAAACATGATCCACGTTTAATGTGGGGCTGCAGGTACTCGGTCAAGGGGATAACTTAAGTACCTTATTTCTTTCTTTCCTTTATCCTTTCTTTTTTCTCTTTTCTTTTTCCCTTTTTTCTTTTTCATTTTCTTATTCTTTCTTATCTTTATCTTTATCTTTCATAATCGGTAGTACCTACGTTCCGTATGGGACAGTAAGGGTCTAAACTTTCCGCTATAAGCCGTTAATAACAGGCAGGCAGGCAGGCAGGCAGGCAGATGGGTAAATAGGCAGGTAGGTACTACATACCAAACGTACA
Source organism: Tenthredo distinguenda (assembly GCA_947538915.1). Lineage (NCBI taxonomy): Eukaryota > Metazoa > Arthropoda > Insecta > Hymenoptera > Tenthredinidae > Tenthredo > Tenthredo distinguenda. The sequence continues at coordinate 30,255,911 of OX384531.1, forward strand.
ACTTAGGTAGTGATAATAATCATAATAATAGTAATCTTTTGATAAAGATCGATCGTACAGTATTTTGTATTACGTATAATTAATATTAAATGTATATAGGAATCACACGCTTATAGATTAATCACAAATTATATTATTGCGAGTAAGAAAGGGGCACTCAGTGGGGTAGGGGGATAGGAGGGATTGAGATTCGTTTTTCGAATTGATTTGAAATTTACAATTCATTAATAGGTACGCCTAGCTTAGTGCCGATGTGCAGTATCTTGGCGTGTATCACTCGTATGTGAGGGCAGTGTGGCGATAACCGTTAACAAAACTAAAATTCATTCTATATACCTAAATTATCTAGAGTTTTTGCGAAAAAGGGCACTTCAATAAATACAATGATGCGAAAGATGAGAGAGGTACAGCAGTGTGAAGCTGCGCGAATGGGGTGTCAAACGGACACGTCAACCCTCTGTAAATCTCCGTTTTTTAAAACTCACGAACCTCTTTCAACAGGGTTCATCCTTGTCTATATTATCCTGCGAGAGAGTCGAAGGTTGGCATACCTGTAGTCACTGGCGACACGGGCATAATGCAATTATTATACCTGCGCGCGCAGGACGTCACTGAAATTACAAAGCGCGGTACAGTCATACGTCCTGACTTCTGACCCATTTCACTGTCGACCTACGTACTCGCGTACTATAAATATACGGTCCGGAAATTCGACGCGGCTGACGGCGCGTAATATAGAGACAAAAACGAGGAGTCGAAATCTTGCGAATGGGTGAAGATTTTCAGCGAGATGTTCCTAACGGTAACGTAAAACAGTGATTGATTGAGTCGACGTCGGATTCCTGTTGAGAAAACCGTTACAATCCTTCTTACTTCCGTATCTACATGATATATCCGTGAAAGGTGACGATACTCGATCGAGGTTCCTCGTTCTCGTCCTGCTTCGTAGATACTGGCTGTTCACACTACCAGGAATGAAATACAGGGGAAAGGATAAACTAGACGCGACGACGGATCGGTCGACGCCGTACACTATCGTGTGCATGTTATATACAGGCATATGCGTAATTAGGAGGGGGTATAAGACTCGCGTGTTCGAGGGTGAGAATGGCTGGTGGGTGTATGTATCACAGTAATTGCAGTGCGTTTCGGTCCCATACCCGATTCCAGGATAGTTGGGATCCGTTAGGACAGATCACGTCGGATCCGCCACAGCATGAGCTCGGCGGCGGTCCTGGCGTCCTCGAGGGAGTCGTGGTGTCCGGTCTGAATTTCGCGACGGAGTAGGGAACGAGCCAGTGTCTTGAGACTGCGTCGATACGGGAGGCCAAGGTAGTGGGGAAAGGCGACGACGGTATCCACGCAGGTGGTATGTAAGATCCTGAGTGCTCTGAGGTCGTTCTCAAGGCCGTGACCGATCAGGATAGTATCGGCGTTGACGAACCCCATGATGTCGCTTTGCACGTCGCGAAGAGATTTCGGTGAACGGGCAAGATCCTTGGCGGTAATACCGCTGAAACGTGTGTTGTAGTCGATTACTTCTGCCTCGGGACGTACGTGGGTATCGTATACCAGTCTTCCGTCGATTCCGACAACCGTGACCTTGGCCAACTCGAGACCGTTACGTGTGAAACACATCTCGCAGTCCAGGGCGTAGATGCCGTAGCATCCATCGGGGGGTGGTGTTTTACGGGGTTTTGTGCGCACGTAGCCTTCCAAAGGGCCGTTCAGGCCCGGCGCCAAACCCGTCCATACGTGGTATTGCCCGGTCGAGCAACCCTCCGACGCCTGTCTGGCTCCACAGCAGTCCCATTGACGACCGTAAAATTTACCCCAGTGGTAGACGCATCGCTCCGTCGTCAGGTACTCACCCGTCTCAAAACTGACGTTGAAACCCCGGTAACACCTGGCGCATGTTCGCTCCAGGCCACCGCAAACCTCGGACGAAGATAAGGACGACGTTGACGTCGACGAGCCGGATGATAATCCGCCGTCAGCTATGTCTGAGGCTTTGTCGCTGTAGTCTGAACTCTCGGGCTCGACATCCGAGCTTTCGAGAGAGCTGCCACTGCAGTGTCCGCTGTCGCCACTTCGTTCCGAACACTCGCCTCTCTCCGCGGTCCATGAGGCAGCGATTTCACTGTAGGTCTTGCCCCGGCCTGGGACAAACTCACGGGCATTGGCGTCCAGGTTCGGAGGAGCACGGAAGGTGAATCCGTGTTTGAATATGAGGGCGCGTCCTGGACAGTAGACACCTTCGACGGGGTACCCGAGTGCGGCGAGCTGATCGACGCAGAGGACGTAGCGGTGCATCAGAGCGGATATGGCAGCATCGCTCAGGTCGAGCTTCGCGTGAAGTTTGCTGACCGCGTTACGATCCTGGGCTCCTGTGGTTCGGGACTTACGATTCTTTGAGGATACTGCGTTTCCGGTTCCGGCCGGACGATTCCTACGGATTCCTGGAGGAGTGCTGCTAGGACTGGCGCTCGACGTCTCACCGCTGCTGGAACTGCTGCTTGAACCGGCGACCGCTGCTTCCCGCGGCGTTCTTGTCCGGTTTTTTCGTTGACGACGACTCAGGATCGCCCGCTCACGCTTTGCTGGTGTTGGTACAGCCTCTTCGCCCGAGGGATTATTTCTCGATGATGGTGATGAGGCACGCTCGCTCGGACCGTCGCTGCTGCTCACATGATCGTCCGCCGCATCACCGCCCGGGTCCAGTTCTTCCGGCGCCAAGTCGCAATCTTTATGTCACACACAAAATATACATGCGTCAGTATCGCTCGCTTCTATTTACCCGACTCTACGTACGGTAGAAGATTATTTTTTAACCTTATCATATCTATTCGCGACGGGGATCTGAGAGTGCGGAGTGAACATATGGCTATCAAAAAATACACAACCTCGGGATTAATCTAATTAATCACATTTACACTAACACCACACACCATAACGCTCATGCAAATTTACATTACTGACCATCCTTACAGATAGAGTGAAGTCGCCGCAGGGTTTATACGCCAAACATATGTGTATATATACACGGTATATATGAAACGATGCCGTGGTGAGATATTCTATTCCTAAGATGAAGAAATGGAAACTGAAAGTATTTTTAGTCTCTTTTTCCCTCTCCTCGTTAGACCGATGCCCAAACGCTAACAATAAGTGGCCTCTGCCTACGCCCCTGTACCAAAACGCTCTCTCATTCAGTCAACGAACTCTACCGCTCGTCCATGAACCTCATCTCTGCGTCTCGTGGTCTCCTACCACAGCTAAGTCCTGTCGAACCGATCGATCCTGAATCTGCGTTGAGGAGACCGAAAAAAGGAAATAAACTACCGACTGAAAGATGTGTGCATCGGTGCGCACCGCGTTATACGCAGTAAGATTTATCACTCGCGTTCCGAACCCGAGTCTGACGCGTTTCGCGGCTTTGTGATATTTCGATACCAACGACGATGCATCCGAAAGAATTCGCGAAGAATCGCCATACTGTGCTGAACTATCGCAATAGAACGTTCGAACAATCGATGACTTCTATCTCAATAAATCATAGTCGATCTCCTTGATCCCTCGAGGATGTTCTCCGCAGGTTCTCCGTGGGTACCTGCTTCGAGAAGCGGATCTTCTGACCTCGTAGAAGCTATGAGGTACTCGGCCTCGTCTGAGTTACGAATAGATTGGAATCCACACCGGGCCTGACGAGGCAGATGCTAGTGGCATTTGCATCTGTCATCTTGAGCAGTTCAATAACCTGCGCGTCGTGGTAAACAAGCAATCGAGTAACCGAAGTCGAAATGTTCCAGCTTGAAACGTTATCTCACAGTCGGGTTAACATTCGAAGAAATTTCTCCGAATACATTCGAAGAGGAAAAACGAATCTTTCCGTCATTCATCTGTCGGAAACTATATACGATCATTCCTAACGAAATGTAGGAACAGAAAGACTCTTACGATAGCGGAACCCCGGTTCAACCTTTCGAAATTTCCGAATTAACATCTGCTGCAGTCGAGCGAAGAGGCGGCCACGAGACTCGACTGGTTTGTTATTCAATGAACCTTCGAAGTCCAATGGATGGGGCCCTTTATCATCGAGACCAGCCGGTCGGTCATCCGTTATTGACGTTGCGTTCGGCTCGACGGGTTTACAACGTAACTTCAAAAGGAGGTCACGTCGGGTAAGGACGAAAAGGTTCAAGGTTGCCTTTGATTTCGACTTCACGCGAGCGTGACTAATCCCTGGCAATTTTCATTTCCATGCACTGATTACGGTCAAGTTTTCAGGCGGTAAAAAACTTTTGAATAATCTCTACAAACGATGGAATTTTCTTCTCCTTCTTCTTCTCCCTTTTTCTTACTTCATCTTCTTTCGTGAGATGAAGAAACACCACGACTGGCGGCGGTAAGACCTTGACGATATCGGTACCGTCCCAGAAGCAGGCTTATCGTAACGGTTGTTCCATCTCATAGCGAAGCCGGAGTCGGCTAATACCGTTACGTAATTATGAAATCATTGTTGCCATCCGAGGAAAATACTGACTCTACTGGCGTGACTAAACGCAGTTGTGAATAGACAGACGCGAGGCTGACTCGAACCATCGATCGTCGGTGGGAACGGAAAGCAAATTCGCCGACAATTGGATGAGACATGAAAGTCTGGAGCCTAACCGATCGCCATGGAGGAGAAAAACGTCGCTATCGTTATCTGAGAACGCTACTCCTAGAATATACTACTTCGTAGATAAAAGTCAGTTGCGAAAACGTCGTTAGTCTCTGTATCGCTATTTTCACTCCTCAATTCTCAAGGATCACACACCGACTTTGACGGTCTCCGATATAGTAATCGTGGCCTCGAAAATTAGTTACGAAATCGGTCCGTATGCGACCCCCACGATTCGCGAGCGAGCCGGGTTCTTATGTAAATTGATTCAGCTGGCTGGCTCATGCGAGACACGTAGGAGTTTAGGCGATCCTTGAAACTTGAGAATGAAAATTTGTTATTGGCAGGTTCGCAGAGCCTATCGATCGCCCATTATCTCCTGTTAAATTTTCGCTACTTTTGCATTTACTACCGACCCTAGATCCCCGTCGTACATTGCGAATGAAAATAAAGAAGCGAGCGAATCCCCGCCGTTTATACGTCTTCTTCTTCTTTTTCTTCTTATTCTTCTTCTTCTTATTATCATTATTATTCTCTGGCGATTCCACCTCTCGCGTTCGAAGGCATGTCGAACATGGTAATGATGAGCGCGGAATGCGTATCGGCGTAAATTCCGATGACTAGGAATGCGAGAATGGTTCAGTCGCGGTTCTTTTCTCCCGCGGGCACCAAGTTCAAGTTCACGAGTTCAGTGGAAAGAGATATACGGGGGTAACCAGTCAGGTCGGTGTTCACGCGCGGCCAGTTCCGCACCGTTCGTTCGTGCAAGGTCCAAGAGATCCAAGAACCCGCGTGTTTCGTCGCCTCACCAGGCGGCCTTCGGAGTGCTTGGAACGAACACGTGCTGCCTGCCCCACGCCTCGTGACCAAAGCCAAGCATGAGCGTGAGCGCGGGCACGGGCATGATTTTATAATAGTAACCGACTCCCGCACTGAATATGGCCCACGCGGTGTTAGCCACAAACACTGCCGAGGTACTCCATGCGAGATATCGATACGTTGGAACCTTTTGAGGAGAAAAGTACCTTCGCGAGGGTAGGACTTGTTCACATGTCCAGAAAGTTTTGGCTTTCCACTCTTACGATCCGTTGCTTTTACTTCGTGCGTATAGTTTCCATTCTGATGGGTCATCGGATTACTGAACGGTTATGGAACAGTCAGTCACCCGCCTGACCTTGCCGCGTGATTAAAAACTGCAGTTTATGTGAGAACACGCCCAGTGGCCAGACGACAGAACCAACTGGTCTTGGGTTGACTCAACTCGACTGGACTCGATTCGACTCTCTCTTCTCTGTGCCCGATTTCATTTGATCCAATAACGGTTTTCTTCCCGCAACTCGGCCGAGTTACTCAGACCCGCAGAGCTTACCTAACGACCTCCTCCCCGCCCCTTCCTTCCTCCGAGCGATTTCCTGTTCCCGTTATTAGCACTTCTACAGCAGTCGCCGTTCCAAGGCATATCGTTAAACTTTCGCGGAGCGAATTTGCACCGCGACAAATCGAGGAATGAATCCGCGGTAAACGCATCGGCGTGATGGGCGTCCGACTATTTCCAGATATTTTCGACTCGTTCGTGTTCTGTGTCTACCGCTGCTGCTTTATCATTCGAAAGAAGTACTCGACTCGAGATCCGACATTGACGCAATATTCGCCAAAGATCAGGCAGAGATTCGAGCTGATTCGCTTAAGAAACGTTCGTTACACGCGCATTCAAACGCCCACTGTGAGTTGCGACGCGAATAATTGAAACTGTGCTCACGGCCATCGCGCGAGAAACTCCCCTCGCGATCGAGTACGACACGTCTCGAGTTCATTGCCAACGACGGACAGACACCGTCTAAGTCCTTAAGATTCTAAAGTACCAAAACGGAGATGCGAGGCCACGGGATAGAGAAGAACCGTCCGTATCTCGGGTCAGAAGAAAGACGAGAATCTTGAGTAACAGTAGCACTCCACTATCGCTGAGTATACTGACAATAATGCCTTTCAGATCGTCGATGTGAGTTCGAAAGTACGTTGAGGGTCGTGGCGAGTTATTTTCCACAAATCCTCTTACGACGAGCACTCCTTTCCTCTCTTAACTTAAATTAATGCCGTTTTAGTTACTCACAGTTAAGTACCGTGCTGGTCTTTTTCATCGGCAGAAGCCAGATCCACGACAAAAGGCTTCTCATCAACGGATTGCCGTGGTCTTCGGTATTTTAGTGACATGCTAATTCGTGGTTAACGAGGGCGACCCCGTTCAGCGGTAAGATTCGAGTCGCAGCTTCGCTTCAATGTTTGTGTTTACATATTCCGATACAGAGCGAACGATATAGAACGCGCAGTTATCGACGATATGCTCTTTTCAAAAGAAGAGCATAAACATTCGATATCAACCAGTAAAATGATGTAATTGCGATGTACGTACATACATACGTACATATGCGTTATATTGAAAATAAATAAGAAGTTTCGCAACTTGTTTTCGCGTGAAATTGAAGCTGTCGTTACGGAAACCTATCGAATCTTTTTCAAAACGTATCAAACGTCTTGTATGGTCGCCGTTCCCTCTGATATTGGCATTGATTGTAATAGGCTTCGAGCTTGATCCCTTCCTCGATTTTATCATCGACGATATACACGTATATCTCGAGGTTGCGTAACTACACATCTGAGCATCCGAGTACTCCGTCCCGCTCAGCGGACGATCACCAATCTACATTATTCTACGTTTAGGTCGACACAGGTATAGCCTTATCTCAATCGTATCGCTGGCAATGAACTAATAGAAATCTCGAAGATAAGAGATGATAGAATCTCGTCACTGAGCTGATTACGTAATATGAAAAATGACTTCGTGAAGATTGTCCGAGGAATAGGTGAGCCGTAGTAGTGATACCATCGAGCAAAAGTCTGTTAGCAAAGCCTTCACACACATGTGGTAAATGGTAGATACGTGCAAAGTACATGACGGGAAAATGACCAAGCGAAAATTGGTCGAAGATGTGAGTCCGGATACGTGGGATGAAAAGGGAGGGTCACGTGTACAGCTTTATCTGCTTTTTATTTTCATTACATGCTAGTCAAATCTTCGGCGGCACGCTCCGGCTGTCTATCTAGTAAAATTTATCGCCCGAACGGTCGGACCGAAATTTAATTATCACGTAATATGCGGGAATGAGTAATTGAATGAGATACGAAAAAGAGACGGCCCCTATCGCGTGAGACGGCGATATTTTTCGCCAAGTACCAAGTACCACTCAAGGCTAGAGATATTTGAGGAAAACGTCGCGTATAGCTGCATCGCTATTTTTATTCCGCATCCGCAGCATCTCGGCATCTGGTCGCTGAACGAAATCTGCGGTTTAGGACCGACGCCTGAAAAACCCATGAGTTTTAATGATTCCGCGATTTTGTGGCGTCGAAAAACCGGGCGAATCAATCGATTCGAGGCCATAATCGATCGACCGCGTTACAGTGCCACAGCCTCGAAATTCAGCTGTTTTCTAGTCACGTCGCGAAAGAAACGCTGCGGAATGAACTAAATACTGTAGCAAAATTACGCGCACGATACCCCCGGCGCCTTTGTCGTTACACCGAAACATCAACCGTTTTACAACTGTTACACGAGCAGATATCGGTGTATTCGTGAAGGGCTAACGATCAGGAAAAACTGGGTCAAGTGCAAAAGAGGGAAAAATCAAGGCGACATGGCATGCTCTGAATAACGCGGTCTTTGCTCGGTTTCCGTAGCCCCCTGTTTAGTATCAACGGGTTCTCCAAGCCCCGACATCCTCGTTACCGATAATGTGGCAAAATTGGGTAGCTAGTGGCCAAAATTCTGGCACAACTGTGGCGCCACGTGCTTCGACTTAATCAAACATCAGAATCGAAGATGCGTCATGATTGAGCTAGAATGTTTGCCTCTGGACACCTGGGTCTCGAAAAGTGGATGAGTGTGGTTTCCGAGAAAACCGCGGTTTTCTTATCCCGATAAAAGTTAATGCTACTCGTTCATCTCCGGCCTCAGGTTCGTCGCTAAATGATAAACCGTGGATACAGCAAAGTGGACATACCTTCGGCACAACTTGCGAGGAACTTCCCGTTGCCGGCGTAGTCCATGTCTAGTACCGGGGCGGCGTGGCCCTTCAGAGCACCAACCATCCAGGAGTGGGTGAATTCCTGCTGAGCTTCGCGGCGTTTTTTATTCTTGCCACGTTTCGATGTACCGACTGCGGTGTCGGCACTGGTTTCCTTGTAGTTCGCGGTGCTCGTAACGCCTAGAAGAACAAAATGAAAGGGCAAAGCGTTAGACTTACGTTTCCCGCTCTCCGTGACCTGGCGAGTTCTCTTCCTCGTTAGTATCGTAAAACACGGTCGTAAACCTGCGTCATGATCGATCGAACTGAGGAATTCTTCGAGGAAAAGGGTGCCAGCTGGTCGCCGCATTGATCGAGAGTGCTCGAAGGATTTTTGGGACTTCCTTCGAACGTGAACATCACGAACGTTTACTTTCGGCGTGTAGGCAGGGTTTCAAACACATCGCTATAACTGATTACCCCGAGGTGTGGCGTCGCGTGTATTGCAATGTGTCATTTCACCGATTCGGTTCTATGACGTAATACACGTGACGTGTCTACGAGCGAATGGCTTCACGGATCGCACACGTCATCGACTATCGAGGAGGCATTCGTACCTGTCTGAATCGGTCGGACTGGGTGAGCGAGAACGAGGAGGGATTCGAACAAAGCAAATTCACGAATCACGCGAAGTTAAGTTGCAAATTCGCACTGTGCAAAGCAAATATAAAACATCGACGATCTTCTCTTACGTATGGTAATTTCTTTACGTACACAAATGGACGCGGAATCACTTGGTCAGGTGCTAATGTTCACAGTCCGTGTTCGTATTCCTATTTCTGATCAGGAAAACGAAGGTAACAGTCAAAGGTTTCGTAGACATCGCGTCTCACAGTGGAAGCGATGAGTTCTTCTTTCGGTTTTCTTCCGCCTCTTCCTTTCCCCTGCTCGAACTTCTCCTTTGCCAGCTGGGTCAAGAGTGATGCAAGCAATGGCACAAGCCTCTCACGATCGCGGCCTTAAGCGACAGCGAACGCTCCTTGAAGGGACAAGTTTGAGTTTCGACTGCCGAGACTTGAGCACAGGGGGTTATTAGTGCCTGTTTCAAGTGGGGGTGCCGATGCGTTCCGCGTCCTAGTGGCGGGGTGATTCTGCTCGAGGACACAGTACTTAGCCCTTGCTTACGCATATTTACGATAGGAGCTTAAGCCAAGCGTGACTAAGGTCTTCCACCGCTCATTTAATCCGCATAGTCCCGTTCGGCTCAGGTATAACAGTCCCGCGTTTAACGGGACTATCAATAAGGGTGAGGTGACCCTGTTGTCCGCCGAATCCCTTCCAGGAAGTAGAGAAACGCGGCGAGTACCCCATCGCCCGCAAAAGTGAGCGAGGATGTGCGTCATGCCTTGAAGTATTCGATGCATGGTCAGAAGTCTTGATAATTATCAGGTTCAACCGTTTCGACTACACTTTGGGCCTCATATTGCGGAAAGCAATTTTTGTGTTTACTATTAGCCACTCGCTTAGACTTGTGGCAACAGGTAATCTTCGTGGAAGAAACAAAAACGCTTCAACCGTGTTTTTAGTGGAGCACCGTGTTACCGAATCGGGTCCAATGGGTCGTCGAATGGTGATTCGTGGTCCGCGAGGGAACGAAAGAAATAAAGAAGACATAAAAAGCAGCAGCAGCAGTTTGCAGTGGTAGAAGGAGGCCCAGATATAATGAAAGATAAAAATAAATGAGTGAATAAAACTGTGCCACTGTCCTCCATACACCACTGATCGTGTCCCGAATGCAAAAACGAACAGGCTGAACGGTGACTAAGTTTCTGCACCCGCCCCATGCTGCTTCTCGAATCGATCAGGGCACTATCTGCATTCTTGTATAGTATCAGCTTTTGCCGATGCCTAACGCGTTTCAAGTCCGATTTTAGTTTTTGTCGAAAGGTGATGCGGTCTGGACCTTCGTTTCTTTTGAAATTCATGCTGAAAGAGTTACAAGGTCCCCGCGACGGTTGTACTCCGAAAAAAATAATAATTAGTTATACAACTCGCCGACGCGGAAGTCGTTACCGCTTCATTATAACTAAGCAGCATGAATTAACTGATCAAAACGCCGTTCAATCATCGCACGGGTATAATCACATACGTATGCGGCTCGTTCATTTCGTATGCGTACTTCGACGACAAAAGGTAATGCGAAGACAGACTCGATGATGCGAATTATTAGAGAAGCAATTAACCGACCCTGAAACGGGGGTCATCAAGATAACCATGGTCGGAAGGCGAGGTTGTGATTTAGTGATGATGATATAATAAAGTATCTAATGACCGAGTTCAAGGTGGAACATGATATATTGAGATGTGTTAGATCATTAGATGACGAAGGCAAGGGGAGTGGGTGAACCGAGCACACAGCTCGCAGAAAGAGAACAGCATCATCGTCACAGTCCTGTAACTTCCGCAGTGCTATTTTCGTACGTCTAAAGAGAACTACTCATCGTTGGCAGGTAGACCGTGCTGTTATCTTCGGAACGGGAAAGTGGCGGTCTACCTCAGCGGTGGTTCGGGATTCCTATTCAGTATCTGGTATCGCGAATAGGAAGAGATAAAACAATTAAACGAAGCGGAAGAAGGGAGGAAAAGGATAAAAATATTACGTTCCGTGTAGCTGCATCCAATCCGCCATCTCTTGAACAAAACTGTTAGCACCTGGAACGGCCATGGTGGTGTTTGCACCGTGGCGTTAAACGCAGCTAAACGACTAACTCGTAGTTACTTAGATCAAATAATCGTTTGCATAATGGATGTTGGTATGGAACGAGAGAGAAACACATCGCGGAACTCGATTAGAAGTCGGGATTGATTCTCATTGTTTATTTTTTGTCGCATATATCGCCGATGTCGTTTTCAAATCCCATTAATTCGCGATACATTCAGTGCTTGATCGAAGGGAATGCGAAACTTTGTAATTCGGAAGAACGTCGTGGATTAACTTGACGCAGAAAATAATCGCAACCGCAGCGATTCAGGGATCAAGAATTGATAATGATTAACGTCAGTCATAAATAGGCGGCACGTGCATCTCGCGTGCTTAAGCATCTCCAGATTGAATTCTCGTATATAATGAGTGATCGCATGCATTACTTGTTCCGACGATCAATACAAATTGAAAAGTGGTACCTCAATTATAGCATAACTATGTGCAAACAAGGCACACGATAATAATAATCGGTCTCTCAATTTCCTCGTTACGGGTTATCGTGAGAGCTGAGCAAATTTATATTCCTCTTTATAAAAATAAAGGACGAGAAGTAAAATAAAAAGAATAAGAAACGACAAATATTTATATTAAAAGAGAATTTAACCCCGATCTGGGTATAATAACGGTGTTTACATCAATGACACACGATGTTTGAACGCTTTTAGAACATTGGAGGCAGTTTCTTTTTTAAATTATTATTACACGAAAAATTAAGCGCATTTTACACTCGATTAAACACGACATCAACTGTTCAATCATTTGCAAATATTTTGTATTCGGATCGTCATGGTCATGATAGAGTTGTGAACTCATCCTTTGTTGACGTTGTTTTATGTTGATCGTCATATTTGAAACAATAAATAACTATGTCTACAAAAAAGTCTGCTTTATTTCTCGATATTCATTCGTCATAAAAGTTCCTTTTCTTTCGTGTTTTTCGTTCGAACTTCTCTCAACGAATAACAATCTTTACCGACAATCGAGGGAAACAATTCATCACAACAAGTGAACGTTTCACACGTCCGGAATCGAAGGGCAATACAATATCTAACAAAGTTGAACGTCCAGCCGTAGATTCGAATCTAATTTTTACAACAGATACCTAGGTGGCGGGTATTATGTAAGAACTTATTGACAAATTCAATCCCTTAGAAGTTTTTACTCCTTCCATTACATCGCTCAGTGAAATAATATCACCCGGCCTTGGCACGGATCCGAAGTTCGGTGTGAGGCAGGTATTTAACAAAAGATGAATAATTTTTCGACGTAAAGTCTTCTTTCACCTCGTTTTTGCGTCTACAATGACTGTTCGAAACCATCTATACAGATGATCAACGTGATCGTATGGATACACAAGGCTAAATCTGTGGACTGACGAATGCGAGGCACACGTGGCTTCGCAAATATTATTATTCCAACACCTTATAAGTATTGTGTGCATAGTTTAACTTTTTGCGAATAGGTTCTTATCTGTTGATAAGTGTAAGCCTCACCTTCGAGGATATAAAATTTGTTCTGAACCTAATAAACGATCGTAAACAATAACGAACTCTGATAAAACGTGTTTCAAATTTCCCGCGCTCTTATAACCGAGGGTTAAGTTCGAGGTTACGCTCCTGAGCAGGGGAAGTGGGCCGGAAGTTACACCGCGGGCATATCCTAGCCCACCGCGCGGCTATCCGGTGTACTCAACGCTGCAGCAGCGTGGTTTTAGAAGAGGGCAGACTAGTCCATCTGCTCGTTCGCATGGGGTGCGATACTCTATGCTATAGTTTATGCTATGCTATGCGCTACGAGGGGGGTGCGATTCCGAGCTATGTAATGAATCGAGAAACCATAGACGCATAAAACTATAACAGAATGTAGTATAGTTAGACGGTATACTTACTCTCGGTAACTTTTGAGCCCTTCTCATCTTCGGTCTCGGTATCTCGATTGATGTAGTAGTACGCAATCGCGAGACCGATGGCTCCTAATATTATCGATATACCGCAGACGATTAGAGGCGCCTGTACGGTAACGAAAGTGGTTATCTCAGCGTCCGCCATCTCCAATGTTTAATCTTCTTTTAGTAAAGTTTATGAATTGGTCTTCGATCTTCTTTCGTAAATTTAGAAAAAGGAGACGAAGAAAATAAATGAAAAGAAAAAAAACAACTAAAGTTATAATAATTCACCAAATTACACAACACTATACGTTTCAGGCTCCAAGTACAAACCCAAATCACGTCACACCGTCGTAGCGGAATATAGACGGCTGGCTAACACGCTACACACAACGCGACCCGCTTGCGCACTCGGCTAAACTGAACTGAACTGAACCGAACTGCGGCTGAAGCTAAAAGCTGGGCGCTACTGGTGCTCCCAGAAAGATCCGTTTGCGCTTTGGGAGACGAGTAGTCAGTTTATCTCCTCGCGTTTTACTTAGTCTTTTTTTTGTCGAAATAATCCTCGTTGCAATAGCTGGCTTTTCGTAATAGCGGTAGTAACAATGGTAGTGGAAATAAGTCGTAGGTAAAACTTGAGCACTTTTAACACGACGCTGTGCTCCTCTACGCATTCTTCGATATCTCCCGTTTTTCCGTGTCAAAAAACAAATCTAATTACTACTCTAGTCGGTAAGATAAAAATGTATCGCTACCCGAACAGGTAGATAGGTACTATGTCCGTATCTACCTTTGATTATTATGTAAGCGCAAGTTGTTAATTGCCCTGCGTTTTACGCTCTTCTAATAACCCGAATAAACTACTGCAGATATAGGATAGGTTTGTATCGACGGAGCGCCACAATCGTCGTCAGCGGCGCGCGCAAACACCAAACAAGCAATAACCGTCGATGTGCCGTCCGTCGAGTTATAGCCTGGCCAGCCTTTTCGCGCTCGCATACCGGTGCCTCACCGGCGTCTCTCTAGCCCCTCCACTCTAACATCAGTTTCAGGATCGTACCCAGAGGTGGTAATCTTCGTCTTTACACAAATCCATACTACATACCTGCTGCATTCTCGCAGCTGCATCAACGACGATAGAAATAATAAAAGTAACAATAATATCAAGCCTTTCAAGGCTTTTTAGTTTTTTCCTGTTTTTTTTTTCGCTCGAATGTATGTCATTCTTGGGCGTCGATCGATTTTCCGTGCCTATTGTTGTTAACTAATTATATGGACGGGCGTGTTTACTATGTATACATATATCGATCGTACGACTAACCCTATTGACGTGCGATAGTGATAACGCGGTCACAGCCTGACCTGTGATTGTAAAATGAATTACGCAACCTTTTGAGACAACCAAAAAAAAACAGGCCACGGCACTGATATGAACGGTGTCGGCGTTCCAATCCACCCCACATCTCGCTCTATCTCTCTCTTGATTTGGTTGGTTATCGGATTACCCCACATCTCGAAAATCTGTCATAGAGTTACAACAGGAATGAATACAGACAAAAATTGTACCATGGCAAAGTTCAGTGGTCATGCATGTGCTTGAAATTCGTTGAAGGTACTATATGCACACTGAAGGGGTATTGCCTATTGGAGATAGATAACATCGCTCTAATGACTCTATTTGTGGGAAGTTATCAGGAGGAATAGAATGAAAATAGTGAGGAAACTTTCTGACTTTTATTGCTAGAAGTGATACGGCTATGTATGCCAATCTGTGACGAAAACAAAACGAGTTTTCCTGAGCCCCCGGGCTACTCAAAACGCTTCTGACGGCATTGGCTGCAGGCGTGCACTCTCGCGCATGCGAATTGACGACGGTCGAGCCCCTGCCGAGAGCCGGGCGAGTCACGAGCACATGGACGAAGCCACGCGAGATTCGGTCCTCTCTTTTTCCCCCCTCTAAACCCTCCGCCGTGAGCTACCATCGCGTCGCATCGCGCCGGCGCAGCGTGGCGTGGTGGTCTCTCCACGAATTTCTATGCCATATCTTCTTGTATGTATGGATGGAATTTCTTCGAAATTTGAACGGGTCGAGGGGCGGGGAGCGACAGCCGCTCGTTCTTAGAAACGGATGGAATATGAGTCTGCTTCCTGGAATCATGTCTGTGGAATCACGGATGAACCGGGATTATAGAAATGACCAGTGGCATTACTTGGTATTATTTGTTTCGATCGATGTAACTCAGAATCGGACACTGTGACATGTTTCATGAAAATTCAGATTCTCATAGAAGAGACGTTTCTGCGAGAGGATATCGTGTCTACAGGAATCGTTTCTACAGAGCAACAGTTCTACAGATTCGTTTCTACAGAGTTCGTCTCTACAGAATGATTATGAGATCGACTCTGCGGATTTTTCGCGTGTCTTGTTTTCCGCTTCTAATCTCACCGGGAATTTCCTGGAACTTGTGTTTCTGAGGTTGAAACTCTTTAGAGGGAAAATTTCGTCAGCTAATTATTATAGCATCGGTTCGAGGTCCATCGTGATGTACGTCCTCACCAAAACTCGTGGATAATTATCGCTGATTAAAAGACTGTTGGAGATTATACTTTTCAATACTCTGACGTATCTATTACGCATAGTCAACTATCCAACCAAGTAGAAAACATGCTTCTGACCACTTCAGGCACATGTATGCGTATGTACAGGTTTATAAACTCAGGTCTTAACCTGGGCGCGTCGTGTCTAGCGGTTTTCACCAGAAATTAGGTCAACGTTCAGGAATTAAAGTCCTCTGGAAGCGTAATATAATCGTAGAGGAAGTATTGATTCAGATCTTAAATTAATATCAACGAAAATTCCGATGTGGGTTAGATATCGTTATGAAACTTCACGATCGTCATGTTTAGTATCGTGAGTAACTATTTCGCTTGGCAATATCATCGATTTTATAGATTTTCACTGGTGATAATGACGATACGGTACGACCTTGTTGGAATTTTGACTCGTCATTATTCCATACCATATATTCAGAATGGCGTTCATACGCGTACGTAATCAATTCTACGATTAATTATGACGTAGATCTTCCACTGTACCAAACATTTATGTAAATTTTAATCGTACGTATATGGATTGTGCGGTATTCTACCGCAGCTATATACATGACGTCCTTTTTATAATCAACGTTTTTTCCAAAGAAACCGAGAATCGTGAGATGTCGGTGATACTATCAAACCACGACCACGTCATCATTTGCGATTTACGTAGTGGACGATAAATATTCATGATACGATCTCTTATATCATTGTTCGATCAAGGGATATATGTAGGGGGTGCCTATCGAGCGACCTTGATGAAAATATACGTCTAAGATAGATGAACATATGCATGTAGTACATGTAACTTCATAATCAACAGCTGAAGGCTGGATGTAGGAAACAGGTTCCGACTATCCGCGACACCTGCAATTTCAACATTAGTACATACATATGCTATACCTAGCAGGGTCAATCGATGAGCGGTGGACCCCATGACTTCTCATACCCAAGCCCAAGCTTACATCATGGGAACCGGTTCCAGATAATTTATTCATTAGATGACACGCTCGATGGTTGATCATTTCACAAGTTTTCGCTGCAGTGCCATAATTGTGGATATTGTGGCATTGTGGCCCTTGCCCCCGTGGGTGGTAATAAAAAACAAATTAATCAAAGCTTCTTGAAGGAACACATCATTCACACCTATCAGGTTATTAACGAGTTGAATTTCGCTAAAAGGTAAAGTCAAGGCAGTTAAATCAGTTGCGAAAGTTAGACTGTGCCGTTCATTCAAACAAAATTAGTGAAAAATCCTGAAATTGTAGACATTACCTCCGTTTGGTAATACCTTATTATTTCAGAGGTAGGAAAGATTACAGAAGAAAAGTGTTCGGAACTATTGGCAATGCATTTGTGCTGAACACTTCATCTTATAACAAATCGCACCGAACAATTCGTTCCGATTCCGATGATCGTTATATTATGCATGTATTATGCAGTCTTCAACACTTCCCGTTGAAAATGTGCCAGCAAACTGTATATTTCCAGATACTGTTATATTCACTCGATTAGAAGGTTGGTACGTAATTCCAAGTTTAGTCAATGAAACTCAACCGCTAATATAACCCAGTGAATAATAATACACAGAAACTTTATCATTCCGAGAGTCTCGACATTCCAAGAGAGGACAACTCTTTCCCTTCTTCTACGTCTTCACACAAGTATTTTACCGCAAACTCGACTAGCAAGTCAAACCTGATATCCCGAGATATTCGTCACTACGCAATATTCCTAGAAGCCTACGTAGAAAGAAGACGATTCGTGGAACGTTCAGAGCGGAAATGTGTCAAAGGAGGGTAATGATGAACAACGACCTTGACAACTGTGATACAATCCATATCCAGTTTACATCAGATTTTAGTTGCGGATTTGCCGTGGCATGATCTGATTTCAGTATACCTATGTTTTACAAGCTGTATACCTACTGTGCAGTGTCTGCAGTATGCAAAGAACTAACGCGTCTAACCTTTACGTACGACAACCTAATGACAAACTACAGCTATTCTAAATATAATCAGTCAGCACAAATGGATGTAGAGTAGGATACGTACTCAGTGGCGTAGTGCTCAATTAGTACACAGATTAGATTATACAGATTAGACTGACGTGAACTTTCGGACGAATTTCTCCAAACTTTCAGTTCCTACCGAATTCCTCGTTCTATTCAAACCCCGTGATCGAATCTGCGAATCTATCTTCGAAAATATCAAGTGCTGTCGGGGTCAGAACCCGACGGTTCTAGTTCTTTTTCACTAGTTAACTCATTTGATAAATTCCACTGGCAGGGACTACTTATGCGCCAATAACCGCGTTGCTGATCGTAATTTTCGAGCAATTATCACATTACACCGGAGATTATTGTTGGGGTATGTTTTGGTCGAAGAATCCCACACAAAATCGGACCCAATTTTGATTCTGCACCACCGAAGTGCATCACGAGTCTTATTATATCTACCCAAGCTGCACCTCATGCGTTATACACTATCGGTGCAGTCTCTCTCCTCCACTGGGTCATTGCGCGGCCTTGGGATAACGAGCCACAGTATGCTGGAGGGTCGCTGACATTCGTACTCGAAGCGAGAGCTTTGTGTACGTAGAGGCTAATCGGGGTCAACTATTTTAGAGTGAATAAAAATAACTCGTAACGATTAACGAACTTTGATTAAGAGCGGTAACAATAAGGTTCGAACTTTTCTATACCTTTGTGTATATTTTTTCTCTGACGCTGAGGGTTATCTTGAATAGTGCGATTTGTTTACTTCGCTGTTGTTCTGTTCATATCGATACATACCTCAATCCAGACGAAGAGCTACGACGCGACGAATGCAACGAAGGTGACAAAATAACCTCCAGCCTTATCGCGTGAGAACAGTTTAATGACCATAATTCAGACGCCCGTTATAATGTTGCATTTATAATTAAATATTTCTGTTCGTGGCGAGCGCATGCCCAGACGCGACGCCGGGGTTCGTTCACATCTGTGCAGCTAACTCAATGACCCCCTTCCCTCCCGTCATTGTTTAATATGGCACCAAATAAACGTCCCGTCGAGACTTGAGCCCGCCAAGGCTTTTGGAGCATTGGTCGAGGCTACCCGTAATCCCCAGGCTCTGTTCTTTGTCGGGGAAACTAAGTGCCTTGGAATTCGAGACTGGTGAATCAGACTTATTAGGAACCACGTGTGGTGGCTCTTTGTCAGGTGGGTATATTAGTTCTCGTTTATATCTAAAAAAGCCTTTTATTATACATGTAGTATCTGCGCAGTTAAGTATAAGTCTGACGAGTTTCGCCTCTATCATTTGACGTCATTGACTTTGTCTTGATCGTTGTAAACAATAAATATTGATACATAACAGAACTCCATATCGATGTTTAGGTAGTCGATGATAAAAAAAGCGTTTTCCAATTACCTGCTGCAGCTACAAAAATATGAAACCGTAACAAGGTGTCATTAGAATTGACGGAATCGTTGTTCTCACCACCTCGCCTTGGTGCGGTCGTATTCATTCTTTTACGCGATAAATAACCCGCGAATCGCTATTTTTGTCCTCGCGCTCGACGAGGTTCAAAATAGCCGAGTCACGACGCATGTGGGTAGATATATTTATGCGTATATGTAAACATCTCAAAGACGTTCTACGCCTCCGCGTCTCGTTTTATCTACCTGCTGCAGCACCGCCAAAAACCAAAAGCCAAAAACTAGATGTTAGGATTTTCCAGGAATCTTACGATATACCATACGCACATCGCGTGGTGTAAAGTTATACGTCTGCAACTCAACCGCTGAATCGAAACACATCTGCATCCGTTTACCGCTCGCGGAATCGCGTTCAATGATAATGATCGTATATTGCATCAGCTAGATCAATTTTCACACTCACGTGATCGTGAAGATCATGCTCTAATTATTACACTTATTTTACTGGTTCTTACCATCCTGAAGATAGCATAAATCGCGTGGTTACTATCAACGACAGAAAGGGGTTCATAAATATATGCAAATTGAAATTAACGATCGAGGCTCAAGCATACAGTGCACCTCGCACGGATGTCAATAACCTTAAAGTCAATCAACCTATACCGATATAGTCGTGAGCGTTTCAGTGCGTTCAAGAAGAAATATCAAAGAACATGTTGGTTTGTATTTAAGATAAACGTGTGATGTGCTTACCTAATTAATCGGCGATGGTATTCGAGTGAAAGCTTGAACGGTCATCGAGGCGTTGTAGCTTCCAGCGTCAACTATCACTCAGCACCACAAATAACCACGTTGACAACTCGTCGGACAAAACAGAGGCACGCGGCGCGATGTTTGCGCGCGAAACTGTTGCTGAGTCGAGTCTTATGTTTGAATTTGAATAAAAACCGTTAGGATTTTACGATCACGGATTCTGGAGAATAATCGCTGCGACTACTCTTTTGATATAAGGAATGAAATTGCAATATAATTCAGACAGCACATTGGCGACTAGCCGCTACGACTCTTTGCCGTGAAATAATAAGATTCTATACTGTCACTTGGCTTCGGAGCTACTATACGGTCTGTACTAAGAACCAATGCGTACGCTTATATCGCGGCGCTCCAAGCTCTGCATCGCTCTGAGTCACGTCTTTGCGACTGTCTATCTCTGTGTATGTATCAAAGAACATGTAAACACACTTACGACGAAATCCGCACGTATGTACGTACGCGGTATACCAATACCAGCTGTACATACAAGCGCAGAGTTAATGAGATTTTTATGAGCGATAAGAACCCCCTGATAACTGGTGAATAATAACGTCGAAACCCGACAAACGACTCGCTATGTCATTGCGAGAGGTTTTTTTCTTTCTCTAAGTAGATGCGCACTAGGTTGACCCACTTACTGCTTCTGGCAGGTAAAGATCTCTGCGGAGTGGTCAACGAGAGTTTACGACCACAAATTCCTGTCATATTTTCATAATTTCTTCATCATAAGTCTCGCTTTCGGTTTCACACTAAACTACGTCGTTTTCTGTTCACAGGTACGAAGTAGGGTTCGATAAAGGTTCAATCGTGGCACTTTTTGCCTCTGCGAAAATGCTTTTGTTCCGGCAAAATTGTCTCATTGTAAAATATCGTCGACTGGAACCGTGGCCTCGTGCGTTGCGCATCTAACACGAAAACATGTTTTCTTTTAAGACAAATACGTAGGTAGAAACTTACTCTGATAATATTTGGCGGTCGTCTGTCGATTCTTTCAGTTATAAGTGGCGACGACAATTTTACCATTATCGATTTCCGAGCGATTAGCAAATTGAATATCTTTGCCAGATCATTTTCGAACGAATATATTCAATAGCCGCTCAAGGATGGCTCGAAGATCTATTCAAACAACTTCTCAGTGTTCATGGCACAAGTTATATATGTTTGATTCCATGGTGAGGAAATCCTTCGCGAGTTAATACCTTCGATGGCGAATAATTGTCTGGCATTATGTGGGTTGAATTTTTAATTCGAACTTAAGATGCGCTGCTTGGAACGTCTACCCTGTATGTCCTTCGCGGGCAGAGCACTGACTGCGGAGATCATCGTGCTTTCCTGCAATGCAAATTGCCCGATTATAACTCTCATCCGATCGGTGAGGTGGCTGATGCACACTGTGACGCTTCTCTAGCTGTCTGATCAAGGAATAACATCTACCGTCCAATCGAATCTGTTACCACGGTGAAATTGGTGGATCAACATGACAACCGTGCGTAGATTTGCACTATACTGCACCGTAATGCTTGGATCGTGCGTGAACAATAGGCCACAGTCTTCTTATCTACCGACGCTCACTTCTTCATGATTAACACACCTCCTTATCAACACGAGTATCGTGTACAGCTTATTGCGGAGATGCCAGAGTGCAATATACACAATGGGATGCACTCTTACAGTAGTCGCAATTATTGTAACTTTGACCCTTGGTTATCGGCACGGTGCCCCGCCAAGCGCGTGCAGGAGTGCCGAGAACGACTGTTATCGAAATTTTCAATTTTGTGCAATCGTCATCATTCCCGCTCAAATCTTCCAGCATGCTAAACGAACTAACTCATTATTCATCGTTCGGTGTATGAAATCGCAGTTCAACCCTACGGTCAGACAGTTCCATGAAGTAACTCAATAAGGGGTGAGCTAGTTCCGTTAGCGGAAATCACGGGTCCGGCTACCCACGCTTGTCGATCAGCGAGGACTCGAAGTCTGTTAATCTTCTTCATAAGACAATTGCCCTGTCGTATAATGAGAGGCTTAAATTATTCAAAAGTGCAGTTGGAGCGGTTTAGATAATCACTTCGAAGGCCAAATGTATGTGTTCATAATGCTTCAGTAATTCGATTCAAAGCGAAGTAAATTGAATATAATATCTGAATCAATTGATAGTCTATATTGTTTGTTAGCCTATAGACACGCTGGTATGGTGTTTTGTGTTCGAAATAAAACGATCAATGTCTGGAAGATATTTCGACAGCTGATATGAATCAACTGATTTAGACAACGCGCTGATTCATGAGTTATATTTAGTGCATATCGTTACGACTAGGTATAGGAGACGTAAATTTGTTTACATTCTTTCAAACGAAGATTGCATCCGTTATCATGATCACAGACAGAGGAAAACCACTGCGTATACTGCTGACAATACATGTTGTGTATTCTATATAATTTTTAATCAATATTTGATTAATTGATTCAGCGAAGGAGATGAGTATATCTATATAAGGGATTGGTCTAACTGAGCACGATGAATCATGCGACGACTTAGAATCCGCTCTGTGCGAACCACTTAGTCACACACGAGTTTCTCCGATGCCTTGAGATAAGCAAATTATACGCAGCGAAACCACATTGTCGTAGTGCATCTCTTCGGACTGGAGCTGTGATATTAAATGCCAATATCACCGCTACGTACAGATGACAATCACTCGTTCTCAGTATCACCCGTCGTCACTTCCACCGCACTATAATCAATGCCACATGTAAGGAATCTCCAAACACGTTAGTTGGAAGAGAATTATTTAATCGCAGCGACTTTATCATCTTATCATCTATAGTCTGCAGCAATTTGTGAAAAACAAAAATGGAGTCAAAAATATTGCCGTTCGTATAACGACAGATATTACTTGAGCGTATTTTTGATAGTTGAATGATTATCGATTTTGTGAGTATATCGCAATTTCCTTCGAATTTGTAACCTTAGAGAAAAAAAAAATACATAATAGATATTTCGTTGAGATAAACAACGTTTTTAATATCCCCCGAGTGGGATTCAAGTTCGCCGATGTACGTCGTACCAGAATCCGTAAATACGACCTCGAGACTTGCCAGGAATTAATCACATTAATGTAAACATTCACATTTCCAATTCCCAATTCCGATCTACATGTCGATCGTAAAGACCGCATCATAATCGTTCGTGAAAAATACAAATCTGACACAATGATGTGTTTTTATTAATGTTGTGCGCAGGAAGAGTGATGGTTCAATGGAAATATAATGACATTCGACTGAATTCCATAATTCACAATTCGTTTTTGAGGCGTGAAGTTTCACGTCCGATCACTTATGATTGGTAGGTACAGTTCACTGCTATTAATAATCTGCACATGCGTTCCAGTTGCTTGTAGTTAGTCGCGCGATTGCTGCAGTCCATTCTTCGTTTCATTTCATTTATAATTGGAGGTCATGGCGTGACGTCATGGTTCAAATGCCAATCGTTTCTGTCAAGCATGATAGCGATTTCCCCCGTCCACGTAGTTGCAGCAATCATCATAACTCAAGAAAAAATAAACTGATCGATGCTGTGATCCGGTATGAATTGGTTTGAAAACATTTATGAAATTGGCATGTTTCTTTGCACAATAGTATCAGCCTACAATATATCAATGATATTAAAATAAATAGACGTCAGCTTGTTTTTGTTTTATCATAAACAATACTGTTGCAACCTCTTTCATGTTTCATCATAAAATAATAGTTTTCATCAAATATTTTTTGAACTACATATATCAGTTAACAAAATCAGAAAAAATCTGCAACACTCGCAAAACGTACTACATACCTCACGAAATTTATAATACCATGACATGGTCATGGCAACGAAACAAACATTGCAAACATCCCGGCGTCACTTTTGAAAACTAGTAAATTGCCTTCCGAATTCAGGTATCGTCATGGTCTAAATTTGAAATAGCAATAACCTTCAGAGGTTAACTATACAACGCTCCAGTGAATATACCTGAAATGTCTGGCCGGAAGGGATCTGGAAAGAGCAAACCGAGCCAGTCAAAGCCCAGAACATCTTCCCCGAATCCTCAACGACCGTGAGCAGTTTTTCTTGTCAGCAACGCCTGTATTTTATAAATATACGACAATTCGATTTTCCAACTGTTATTTACAGAGTCATTTAACAACTGCACCTGTTCCAGTGAATTTTTTATCGTTTCGTTTCTTTCGTCAACAAACTTTCAGGGACAATAAAATATTCTATAATCTTATATTCCAGCGAAATAAAAGCCTCGCACAGCCTTTGGCAACTTGCGCGAGCTTTTAAACCCGCCGCGCATTGCGTAATCCAATCTGGTCCGACTTTAGGCTTACGCATGCGTCGAATCTTCGGGTGCATTAATAGATGATCGTCTTAAGGTCCAGTTTATAAGGCGGGTAGTTTGGCGCCCAGCAAAAGCGTCCAAAGCTGTGATTGGTGGACAAAAACAATTCGTTCATCTCCACCAATCATGGCTTTGAGTTTTAACCCTCATCGGTCGGATTTACAAGTGAAGATCACGCGCTTCACGTGTTTCGAAACGATGGCAAACATCATTGCGCTATTGGTTAATTCTACCGAATTCAGCCAATCGAACGACGACGTTTAGTCGCAGCCTCCGATGCGATTTTCCGTTCGTCTATCTGTCTCGACCAATGGAATTGATGTAGCTGGTCGCCAGCGGACCGGAACTTTCCATGAAAATCTATTTGCTGAAGATCACATGGTTACTTTTTTTAACATCACCCTTTGCTCGCGTCGACATTGACGTGCGCATGCTCTGATACGCAACCTTAAATATTTCTATATACATACAATATACACATCTATAATTCCGGAATCTTCTACGTTGTGTAACTAGAATCAGGCAGTATCAATCGAGCAGGCATACACCTCAGTTGAAATAAGTAACTGTTTCGTTAACGTGTTTTCCAAGTGAACTAAGAAATACAATAATCATGCCACGACGAGGCCGTTCTGCAAGTCCACCACCTCGACGGTAATATACTTTAAAAAAGAACAACATTATTATAAAAATTATTTTACCAATTAGTTACATCATGATCGTCAATAATCAGACGCACACATGCATACATATACGTCTTAACATTTTGCAACCAATATTTCATCACCCTTTCACACCGCCTCTAGTTTCATTGATTTTACCAAACAATCACACCTACTTCGACATTCCCCATTATTTTATCTCCCATATGAATCCTCCATATTTTACAGAGCGGCTGCGGTCCCTGCGAGGGCCTCGCCACCGCCGGCTCAGCCTCCTATGCATGCTGCCCCATCTACTCCAATGGCTGCCCCATCCCAGGGTCCATCTCTGATGGGACAGATGGCAGCAACCGCTGGTGGAGTCGCGATCGGATCGGCAGTAGGACACACAATCGGACATGCTATGACCGGAATGTTCAGCGGTGGTTCAGACGCGCCGGCACCAGCTGCCCCGGTTCAGGCTCCATCTCAGGCTGGACCACTAGGCAACGCATCTTCCGAACCGAGCGGACCTTGCGCATGGGAGATTAAACAGTTCCTACAATGCGCACAGGGACAGTCCGACCTTACACTGTGCGAGGGCTTCAACGAGGCTTTACGCCAGTGCAAAACTGCTAACCGTTAGTATTAGTCGCTGTTCGTGGATGCTGGATTATCAGAAGTTCACCGTTTCTTGTCCAATTGAATGTAGTAGAGATGCTGCCTTTCATCTTCGTCTATCTTATCTAATCTACAGCGATTTTTATCATGGATTTTCTTGGTATAGGGAGGACGGAGATAGAGCAATGAATAGTGTTTACATTGACGATAATTATTATCTTTTGAAAAGAAATCATTGGACGCAATTTTACTGGGCTTATACATCTAGATAATGTATGTTTATTGTTTGTTTCAGATATGTAATTGTGCAGAGTAAAAAGTGTTTGGATTTAGAATTCCTTGTACTAAAATACAACATTTATGTACATGCGACTCAACCGGGTGTTGATAACCACGTGACCTACAATATTTATAGTTCAAAGAACGCAAACATGATAGTGTTGGTAATGTCCTGACATGTACAACCTGTAGAGTTAATTAAATAAATGAAATTTGTTGCGGATACCATCTTGGGTTGTTTCATTATTTCAATTTCGATTATCCTCTAAAATAACTGCATTAATAACGCCTTTTTTCTGCGTCTTTATAACTCATAATCAATAGTAAGACTTCCGACGTATTACAGGCCGGATATAGTGATCATCCAGCCACGTCGACAGCCAGGAATTTTTGGCCAGGTAGCAGGAACTGCGGCCGGAGTTGCCGCGGTAATTATAAATAAATACTATTTGTATTATTCCACGAATTAAGGTCGGTCATATGATCACGATTCATTACTGGGTAATATATATGTATATAAAGAACAATATGCAACCGAAAATCAATCGTGGAATGTCTTTTTATCTAATTAGAAAAAAACAAATTGACGTGTTTCAGGGTACGGTAATTGGCGATAAGATATCTGGCCGAAGCGATCAACCTCAGCCCCCGCAACAAGACGGGACTCAGCCGCGGGTGGGTCCGTGCGAATATGAACAGCAAGAATTGTTAACTTGCGCTCTAAATCATAGTAATTTGAAAATGTGCGAACCGCTAAGCGAGGCAGTAAAAGATTGCAAGAAAAAATACAGTGCGTTATACAACGTATATGTCTAAATGTCTGGATGATCGTATTGATATGTATTATTTAGATTATATTTCGATTTTTAGATTTGCGATGATGTCCAGCTGCATCGGTATTTGAAATGAACATGGCGCGTTGCATAACGAGAAATTGTGCTTCGAAAAACTCGGATTCTGTGTAAAATCGGAAGTATATGACAATATGAATATAAATAACTTATAAAACTATGACGAAATTGTTTGGGAAGCTATCGATTCTTTTCGATCTTACGGTCACTTCGAGCGCTACCGTTTTGGAAAATTTCAATCAATCATAAGCTGTGAACACAGAGCAGTATAGAACTTTCTACGATTTCTATTTCGAACGGATTCATCAACCTGACGAAATGTTTGCTAAACTTTTATGCAACTCATTGCGAGGAGTTTCGCAATTTCCAACTGTCTGACATGAATGCCCGAAAGATATTAATAACAATTACAACAATAATAACAAGGAGCGCAAGGAGCTACCGCGAACGTGCGCTTAAACACAATTTGTTTAAAAAAAACTTCAGACCTATGGTGTTTTCCCGAAAATCAATATAACTTCTCTGTTAAAGTTTAGATAAATTCGCGAATTAGGACTGTTAAAAATAATTTCGAAAAATCGACAGAAATTTTTCCCTTATACCGTGTACTCCGTTTTTTCCAAGTCTTCCGAATAAATCTTCGGAGGGAATTTCCACCAAGGAAACTAGTAGACGCCATATTCATTTCCGAAAATTAGTCGAGATAAGAAACGACAGTATCAACCCGAAGTGGGCTAGACCTCAGAGTATATATACAGATTTGAAATCTGCCGTGGCGAAAGGCTGAGATTTCAAGAATCATACGTATCGGTGAACACAATGTAAGTGATCAATCTCTTTCTTGATCATGATCTACGAAGTGCACGGATATAGGATTGTTGGAAACCGGGTTTAACCGTCGTCCGATGTAACCGATGTGGGCGATTGTTGCGCCAACGGTATTTCGTGCCGACTTTCCTAGGGTGGCAAGTTTAACGTAAAATCACCCCTGAATTGGTATTCAGCTCGAGATATCCGCTCCTCGTCTCTCGTTCCGCGTAGTAAATACATACCTAGGTACGTCATAATCGCAGGTTGTTTAATTGAGTTGATTGTTGAAATAATATTCTGGAAATAATATTATGTAGGTGCATGCTATCGTACCGCGATCGCATTTCCTGAGCTCGCTGGTTCGTTGAACCAAACGACTGGTCGTTTATTATCGCCTCCCGCCGTTCCACCGTTCCGCCAAAACAAATGAACATTAACTCGCGCGGATTGTTATTTCGCTGAAAATATATACGACGGATCGGTGACTTTGTTGTTAGTATATTATCGCATGGATAATTACAGTGGCGATACTTTGGGCGCTATTTCTATTCCTACAAAGTACACATCGGGCTGACTCCAAAATCGTCTGCTGACTAATAGTGAACGTTGATTCGCTGACAAAAGCAAATATTTTTCAAGCCACGCAACGCGCGGCGACAAGATCCGATAGCTACGGACGCACACACACACCGCGCGCGCACACACGCGCGCACCTAATCGTACATACATACAAATTTTGTCCCGACCTGCGAGGCCTGATCACAGCTAGACAAAGTCGCGCGCGGCGTGTTGCGTTGTTGTATACACGCCAGGCCCGGCGTCAGAACGAATAACTAAGGTGTATTCGCCGTTCGAAACCTGAGCGATTGGTAAAATCAGAAAAAGTAATTAATGGGAGCGGGATAAACTTCATTTAATACATCCCCGATCCGGCACGCGTATCGCTGTGTAACTATTCGCTAGCTATGAAACGGGCCGTTGTTACTACCGACTAAAGGCCACCATCACCATCACATAGTTCAATGTCGTCAAACAGGATCGAGTCGAGGAAGGCGCAAATATCCGCGGCCATAAAGACCTTACAGGAGTCCTCGAACCTTCAGGAAAAATGCAAAGCCTTGTCATGTATCCAGAGGTAAGTAGAGACGCGTCACACACCGTCCCTAAATCATGTTTGGACGCGTGTGTATGTGTGTGGTCATCAATTTCGACGATTTCTGAATATGTCCTAATTTCGGCAATCGGGTGGTATACATTTATTATTTTTTCAGTGCTACGATGAAGGCTGGGGCTCAAGACATTCCTACGGAGTCTCAGTCGAGGGAAATATGCAAATTAGTTATAAACGCTTTTACAAGCGGCAACAAGGTTCTTTACCCAGAAGCGAGCTGCACTCTAGTCGCCATACTCAGATCATACAAAGATAGAAAACTCAATCTCTTCAATGAACTGATGCAGATTAACTTTGAAAATAGGTTGGCGCTCGTTCATTATCCTCAGGGTCGCTGTTAGGAAACCTGAGATTGATTTTACAGAGTTTATTTTTCCTCGATTCATTTCTCCCGAACCTTCCTTCTGGTAACGATATTATAATAAAACACAGAAACTAAGAGCTAAGAGAATGAAAAAAGATTTTCGAACTTGTTTTTGGCTTGTCATATGAGACCTTCAAGACGTTTGAATATGCTTTAATCTCAAATTTTCTAATCAATGTTCAGAGTTTGCGATTGGAAAGTAACGAAATGTCGTTCGATGCTAAAAATTATGCTCCGAGTTGACGCATTTCTGAAAAATCAATGGATAAAACTTGATAATTGAGTTTCTGGCTAAATCATTCATCAAAATGTGGATTCTTTCTGTTTGCCAAAGATTACTAAGGCATCAGTAGTTCCGAAAGATCCAAGAACTAGATATGTGGATGATTAATGCAGGCCCGCAGCCTAATTAGGCGAAAAAGATCTTCGAAATAACCATCTGTGACTGCAATTTTGGAGATTAGTCAATTCATTTAATTATTGACACGGATCTGGGACTTTCAGATGATTCATTTCCTAGTAAGCTGACAAAAATGACAAAGAACGCTCATTTGCACGAATGCTTTAATGAACTTCTGCAAATAACCGATATTTGAATTGTAGAAATTGATTTTGGAGGGAAAAAGCCTTTATCATTACGCCTGGTCTCTTGATTGCATCACAATCTCTAATGCTCAAAGTATCTTCTGACTGTTGGACAGAAATGATTGCTTAACAATTTGAATGATTCATTAATTCGGTCTGTAAACAGAACCAGTTGTTCCCCTATCCTTGAAAAATGGAAATCTAGTATTCGAATGTCCAGAGCGGACATAGAATCTCGTGTTTCCCGCGACCCTGATAGTGCAATACAATCATAGGTTTGAGTGCAACTGATTGTTGACGATATGTTGAATTTTCCTACTTCTAGACTGAAGATATTCCAGCTTTTCGAAGGATTGCAAGATGAGACGATAAAGGCAGTATCGCGCGACACATGTATTGTTGATTTTCTTAAAGATTGCTTGAGCTCTGTTACCCCTCAAAAAATGGATTGGCTTTCGCCTAATGCCTGCACGGAAAACGTTAAGGCGCTTCAAATAGTAGAGTACAAAACTCTGTCCCCAGATGAACAAGTCGAGGAAAGAATCACCATCTGCATACTAGACTTGCTTCACAGACTCTATAAATTGTCAACTTCTCCTTCCTATGCAGAATGTATCAAGGTACATGTCTACAGCAATGAACCGAATACCTATTCTCCGAGTCTTCTGTTCGCTGAAGACCAAACGACTGAAAGCATGCTTTAATTATTTCAGTTCAGCCCTTTGTTCATGGATAAAATTGCCACCCTGGCTTACATGGGTCACAAACGTCAGCGAGCACCGGCTATAAGAGTACTCCAGTTACCTAACATGGGGAATCACATACGTACTATTTCTCCAGCCATATGGCAGGACTACAAAACCACGTTACAGAACACTTACTGCCATCGTATGAACGTTTTAGTCAGTGCTTGCGAACCGGACTGGTCCCTGCTATGGACTACTAGCATTCAGCTGCTCGGAACTGACCTGCATCGCGGTGCCGGTCTGATAAATAATCTCCTCAGCGTCGAGGAGAAGGCGTTCAAATCAGTCGACACTGTTGTCCGCAGGTACGGTACTTTATTTATGCCGCAGAGGTAAATTGGATGAAAATTTTCATGGTTGATAAGTTTGAGAATCATCGGAAATGTAAGAGATTGATGATTTTTAATTTGTCTTTTACACAGGCAGGCCTTTTTGTCCTGGAAACTCATAATCGATAACTTTGCCCTGGATGAGCAGGAGCTTGCGACAGCAAGGCGAGTTAAGCTTCTCTGTATTCCGTTGAATGCAAAGAACAGTAAGACGGAGTCAATGACTTTAACAAAATTGGAAGTCTGGTGGCATCTGATCTACAAGCTGTACGGGCATATTGGGAAGTTCTCAAACCCAGTCCTCACGCAGTTTTTGAACTTCTGTTTCGGTCCCCTGGGTGACACGCCTTTACTCTCCTCAAAATTTAATGTCATAGCTTCTCCAGGGAAGAGATTTTCGAAAACTAAACTAGTCGCGGTAGACGCGCTGCTCCAACTCCTCACCGACAATGTGGAAGATTTGAAATTGGTCAAATCATCTCTGGAAGAAAAAATTCCATCACCAATAAGCGCTGAAATATTTCAAGACTGTTATAAACCCTTCATACACTCCGTCGGCGAGGCTTGTCTCGCTCTGGCTCTCCTCGGCCACAGGGAATTAGACACCAGAGTTCAAATCATTGCCACTCTATGGAGAGTTCTTCTCATTCGAGTCAGGGATTCTGTAGAGTTTTCTCAGGTGGGTCGAGTTAGAAATTTCAATGGATCATCGGCCGGTAGTTAAATTTTCCTCTGTGTTCACTCTCTGTTTTTTTTTTCAATATCTTACGTTTTCAGATCAACATGTACAAAGAAATCATGTTACTTGTTGTCGAATTGAGTGAACACTCTGACAAACCGGTAATCAGAGATTCCTTGTTAGATACGATACTACCAAGCCTTGACGAATTTCCAAACAATTATGTTTTCCACTTTGAAACCATCGTCGGCTTGATGTCCGTCGTTACAAAGCCTGCAATCCTGAACAAGATCATAAAGTAAGTATATTTGGTAAAGTGGAGAATGATTGTTGCATGTCCGAGTCCAGTACACTGGAATAGATGCAAATAAATCCGAATACCAAAGTATCACGTCTGTTTTAAGAAAGCACCAAGACTTGATCAAACGGCTGTTATGGCGAGGAGTTAAACCGCCTCAGGTGTTGGCCTCCTATGTTCCAAACGCCTTGGAAGTCTTCAGAAAACTCGTGCTGCGACTCCAGTCAATAAAACCGGAAGGCGACACCTTGTGAGTAGAGGATGAATTTGGAACCGCGATTTCCAGGATCTTGATTTGACGAGCTGCTAATCATAATTTTATGCAATGGATATATAAAAACGTTCGAAGGAGATTTTTGAGGGACTGGAACGTAACTAAATTGTTCTTTAATCAACCAGTCTGATTATAAAAGTTTGCTAGTCTTTCTTAGTATAATCAGGTCAATGTTCAGAGTTATGTGTCATTTGGTCTCAGAGTTAGATGCAATTAAAGTAAAAGCACTTATTGCGAGATTGAGATCAACCAGTGCTTTAACTTCAGATATTTGGATCTCTAATTATTCAGAAAACAAAGCTCTGTCTGATGAACAGATGATTTTTGATACTGCAAACATGACTAGAGTAATTAATTTTTTACTTTCTAATTTTCAAGTTCAGGAACTTGTTTCTTCACTTCTGTTTCAATTTTTTTATAGTCAAAATTAACGCGACAGAAAGATGGGGGTTCCTTTCCTGAGCAATTGGAGACCCGATGGCTCACAACTTTCAACTTCGATTTAATTATACTCGAAATGATTTGTGGACTTCCATAATAAAACTCATCGTTTAAAATAAAATCCGGGTACATCCCGGTCCTTTAAAAATACTCCCGTAAAATCTAAGGAAGAATATACAGGGTGATTCACTGCTACCGGGCCATTTTAGATAGGCAGATTCCTCAGGAAATTCTAAGACTAAAAGTTCTTTACCAAAAATTCGATAGACCTCCAGTTCCCGAGCTATGGAGGATCTAGGATAACCAATTACAGAGCTTATACGTGACTCGGACAGGGCCGTCTAGATATCTTAAGTTATTAAAATGTAATTTTTATTTCGTCATAAGTAATTTTAGCATCACTTGTAACTGAAACTGGGATTGCTGCTGGCGTTGGTTTCGACGTCCAGGTCGTCCAGGTCGTCCAGGGTATCCTCCTCGTGATCCAGGTCGTCCGCTTCGTGGTTCGCGTCTTCTACGTCGTGTGCTACATAGTTTAGTTGCACATGTCATCCGCTTCGTAGTTTTCGCAGTCCAGGTCGTTCGCGACGTGGCTTCCAGCGTCCAGGTTGTGCGCATCGTAGTTTTCGTAGCTAGGTCGTACGCCTCACAGTTTGCGTCGTCCAGGTCATACGCTTCGTAATTTTCGTCTTGCAGGTTGTACAGCTCGTACTTTACGACCTGGACAACGAAAACCACGAAGCACAGGACCTGGACAAAGAAGACTACGAAGCGCACGACTTGGACAACGAAAGCTACGAAGCGCAGGACCTGGATAACGAAGACTATGAAGCGAACGACCTTGGCGACACAAAGTACGAGCTGTACGACCTGCAAGACGAAAATTACGAGGCGTATGACCTGGACTACGAAAACTACAATGCGCACAACCTGGACGCTGGAAACCACGTTGCGAACGACCTGGACCACAAAAACTACGAAGCGGACGACCTGGATCACGAGGAGGATAACCTGGACGACCTGGACGTCGAAACCAACGCCAGCAGCAGTCCCAGTTTCAGTTACAAGTGATGCTGAAATTACTTATGACGAAATAAAAATTACATTTTATTAATTTAAGATATCTAGACGCCCCTGTCCGAGTCATGTATAAGCTCTGTAATTGGTTATCCTAGATCCTCCGTAGCTCGGGAACTGGAGGTCTATCGAATTTTTGGTAAAGGACTTTTAGTCTTAGAATTTTCTGAGTAATCCGCCTATCTAAAATGGCCCGGTAGCAGTGAATCACCCTGTATATCCATAAACGTGAATAACGAAAATAAATGGAGAGATTTTAACTTCCGACAATGAATTTTCAGAAAGGGTATATCTGTTTTATGGAACATCCTCTGCGAAATGGTGACAAAATACATGACCGATGGTAAAGACATGAACGAAGGAGATGCCTCAGCGCATGATTTCACAACCATTAAGACTTTGATCGAGTTTCCGTTCAGCAAACATTTTTCACCCGAATGCTGGCAGGTCAGTTTGCAAACCACTCTCAATTGCAGTCAGATTGATAATTCTGATTGATGAAAATTGCATGTTTATCGATTACAGCACAAGAAGGTCGGCGTTATATGGAAGGCACTTTACAAGCAATTCGATCTCCAAGCTAGTCTAATTCCGACTGTAAAGCCAAACGAACTTTTGTCTTTTGCCATCGGTTTGGTACAGAAGGGGATCGAGGCGGACAGACGATGTGCTGGTTTTGCAGTGTCTTGTTTAGATGGAATATTGACAACTATGAACTACAAGCACGTTCTTGGTAGTGCGAAAGACCAACACTATTAAAAACTGCCGCGTATCGTTTAAAATCCGTTGAAATATTTCATCTCTTCCTTCTGTTTTCAGAGGAAAATGGATTCCTGGCTATAGTAAAGCTGATGAATGATCTTTGCATTCTTAATCTCAAAGATGGTAAAAATAAAGACTCAGAAGCTGCGCTCAGGGAGCTTTCATCTGTCCTGATCACGCTCTATGGACACGCGCCTAACAAGGTTGCGTCATGCTTAGAACTGGTCCGACCTGCTATTGAACAAATGCTCAAACCCTGCGATGAAGAGAGTCTGGTAAAAGAGGTAATTCGGCTTTTGAGACGCTCCGGAAAACCAGAGAGCTCCGTTGTTTAGTATTTTCAGCTGGATCTTCGCGCTTCGATTGATTCTTGTGTCTAAAATCTGTGTCTCTTCCTTTATCTTAGATCGCGAGTACCTGGGAGACTGTAATGAGCATTTTCAAAGGTCTAGGAGGCCTTTTGTCACCTGACTTGATACTATCCTTCCAAAACGCGATCAGACTTGCCTTGAAGCATGAGGAGCCTGAGATAGTGTCTCAGACGTTATCCTGCCTAGAGACTGAGGAATACATGAAGGGGCCGACTAAGGATTTGGTTGAGTCTTTCCTGAAAGAAGTTGACGTGGATAAACTCAAGAGAAGCTCAACGGGTGGAACAGAAGCACCAGAAAATGGCCAGAAGCAAATGAAACCGGCAAAACTTACCGGCAGTTTTCTTAACAGGAAGACTGCCAGCCCTAAGCCTGTTACTTCGACTCAAAAGCCGAGAGACGAGAGGAAGTCGCCGTTTTTTACAGAACCAGAATCCCAGGTTCGGAGATATTTTCATAGAATATATGTAAATTGTGTTTTTCATCTGATAATCCCTTCGAGGTTGAAAAGTAACGCATTTTTCTGTTTTTCAGGAGTATGTCGTGATCAAAACGGACTTCAAATTCGATGCTAACCGGCTAACCGACCATCAAAAAGAGTCACTTTCAAGAAGACGAGAGGATATCCCAGCGCTTTACAACGATTTATCACAATCATGTTCTCAAGATACACAAAAGATCCAGGAATGGTTTGACAAAAAGAAGAACGAAGTGGACAAGGGGGTGATCAAGAACTCTGCAAGCAATTTAAACGTCAGTCCAGCACCCGCTGCTCCTGCTCTAAACATCGACGTTGGAGACGCAAATAAAGAAAACAAACTCGGCGAGACTTCCAGCATAGCCAAAGACAAACCAAAGTCAAAAGAAGGCGAGGAGCCAAAGGCAGGAGCAGGGAATGATAAAAAGTCCGAAACAAAGCTAGGGAGCGAGGATCAGAACCCTGGAAAGTCATCTGTGGACGAAATCCTATCTCCCAGTAATGAATACGAGGATAATATCGACCCGACTAAAATCATTGCCAAAAAATTGAACTTTGAATCGCGAACGGAGTTTCCGGACGACAGATCCTCCTCGCTTAAATTCACGGAGGTACCTTCGACTTCCAGGAGTACGGAGATGGTCGAAGAACGGCCGAAAAAACTGAACAGAATTAAAG
The DNA here is from genome assembly GCA_947538915.1 of Tenthredo distinguenda. Classification (NCBI taxonomy): domain Eukaryota; kingdom Metazoa; phylum Arthropoda; class Insecta; order Hymenoptera; family Tenthredinidae; genus Tenthredo; species Tenthredo distinguenda. Next base: position 30,291,953 of record OX384531.1, read on the forward strand.
AACCTGAAACCGTTAGGGATTTACTCGCGCAGGAAGAGGCGATGCGAAAAGAGGCAAAGCGCGGAATGAAAAGGAAGGCTGCGGCTGCTGTGTCGGACAGTGATAGCGAAGGCCATGTGGCTCCTGGCAGAAGGAGAAGGAAGATTGTCACTCCGACGATGAGTACTACTTCCACAGAAGGACAGAGCGATTCTGACAGCATTAAATCGACTGAGAGCGAAGAGACGATTAAACAGCTTAGCAGAAGAACAAAGACTGAGATGTCCAGACTTAAAATCAACATGGTTTTTGACAGCAAGCAGTTCTCCACTCTCCCAAGCCGCAGGCGGTCCAAAGTAAACTACGACGACGACTGTGATACTGCTAGCAATGACCAGGACTCCCCAGAGACCAGTAAACCAGCCAGACAAAAAGTCTCTAAACCAACGCCACAGGAAACTGCCAAAGTTCGCCCTAAGGCGGTAGAAAAGGACCCAAAGACTGTCACGGGGCCAAAGCCTGTCAGAAGACGAGGCAGGCCAATCAAAAATGCTGCCCAAGATCAAGAGCCACCTGAAAATCTGCCGGCAGAGGCTTCTCCCAGTCGTGTCATCAGCTCAGGCTCAGAAGATGCGATCAATGCTGCTCCGAGCGATCAAAAAGCAAGCAAAACAAAACCGCAGGAGATTGCTGAGTCTAGGGATGGTAGAGAAGCACCGGAAGCAGTCAAAGAGGTCATCGTGGAGAATGTAAACAGCGCACAGAACAGTTTTGAACAATCAACCTCTCAGGGTATCAATGATTCAGAGGAAATCGTAGAGAGCTCACAGGCCTCTAGCGTCAGTTCAGCCCTCAGTTTGGAAAAGAAGTACAGCAACAAGCAGTGCTTTATCAGAATAAACAAGATGAAAAGCATGCAGCCTGGTCAGAGCATAGAACTCGATGTTGGAAATGAGAAAACAAAGATCATTAAAGGACTGAAGCCTGACAGTCCGTTCAAGGTTTGCACAGCTGAGACACTGCCCCCTGCTACTCCAGTGAAAGAAGTGTCTGTCGACGAGGATCATCCCATGATAGGAAAGCCAGAAGATAAAGACAATCCCCACAATGAAACTGCAGAGAAAAAAGACACTCTTATATCTGCTACAGTGGAAACAGAAGGAGAGCAGGTGTCTGTTATCACCGAGGCAAACTCCACGTCTCCCGAATTGAGGCCACTGCCACCAGACACCTCGTTTTCGCCGATCAGACTTCCTGCTTCGTTGCTAAGCTCATCCTCGCCTAAGAACAGCCTGAAGAAATACTCTAAACTAAAATCTGTGACTCCGCAGGGGCGGGCGGCCCACATGTTGGGCCTTGTCACTAAGCAGGCAATAGCAGAGACTAGACCTGATATTTTTATAGAGGAGGATAATTCCCCGGGCAAAAAGAGGGCCAAAGAGATTGAAGAGGATATTACGGCCGGAAAAAAGGAGAGACTACTTACACTCAAGGAACCTGAACGGCTTGGAAGTCCGAGCGGAAGCAGACAGGAGAAGATATTCAACAAGATGAGAATACCGACGGACAACGAGGCTCCTATGACGGTCTCAAGCCTCTTTGGCAATCTTAGAAATGACGGGGAAAAACTGTCGCCTGGAAATAACTCGGAGAAGGAACGAAATTCCAGTGGTACCGCTGTCGCTACTGCACAGAGTGATAAGAACAGGGAAAAAACGGACGAAGATAACACCTCGCCAACACAAGAAAAGGAAATGCTGCCGATGCTGGAATGGTCTAGTGCAAATCCACCGTCACTAACAGCTTCGCCAAGCGCCAGTATTCTGAAACGGCAACGTCAAATACAGATTGAAAATGATCCTGAGAGCCCGACTGCCTGCAAAAGGAAACGAGTTAGTTTTGCTGACCCTCCAGTCTCTAAGGAAATGGGGTACGAGATTCCGGCCTCTGCTGCACCTGCACACAGAATGAGCAAGGTCTCGGGATCTAGGATAATAATTCCACGCAAAGATTCGCCGGTTCGATTGAAGCAGACAAAGATGAAATTAGTTCAACCTTCAGCGGGGAAGTCGGACAAAGAAAGTGAAATGGAAATAGAGAAATCTGAATCTCAGATGACAAGGACACTGAGCGACGAAATAACTGCGACAAAAATTGTCGATGATTCCGACAGCCCTGTTATAATATTTCCAGAAATTCAGAGTGATACCCCAAATATTTTGATAGATGAAAAAGTGGACCCGCTATCTCTGCCCAAAGTTATGATAGACAATTTTGCTATGGAAATAGAAATAGCCTCCGGTTTTCGAGAGCCGACCCACAATGACAAGGACAAAGAGAAAGACAAAGATATTATAGTCATAAAAGAAGTGAATACATCTGGCAAGTCAAAAAGTGACGAGACTGAAACACAACAAGATATCTTCGACAACACTGAGCCAGACGATGGCTACAAATCGCCTAAGAACACTGCCAAAAGGAGCCCAAAGGCCAAGACTTCACCGGACGAAAACAGCCTCAGATGCGTAGACATTAACATACTGACTAACCCATCAGTTATCGAAAACAATTTAGCTAGGAGCCAAAGTAGCATCGAAACCCTGGAGGATACAGTCGATATACAAAATGTGACAGGGATTAATTCTTCAAACAATTGTGAAGAGATTTTCTGTAGCAGGCCCGTCAGGACAAGCACTCAGACCACAGAAGGAGATACTCTGCCTGTTACTGACTCAGTCTTTGCTAGTTTACCCTTTAGCCAGAATAGCCAGGCCACAAACGACACTATGGAACTAGACCAGCCGGAGCTGCTGGATTCAACAAGATCGATTTACCCCTCCCTGACAGAGTCTTCCGCACCGATAGACTCTGTGATTGGGTATCTCGTCGATTCTTTATGGAAACCGCATCTGTCCAGCTATCTTCATTCCAAGGGAATCGAGACTGTGGGAAATCTTGCGCAGCTCACCGAGCGTGAAGTTAATTGGATTCCAGTAAAGAGGAGCCCAAGGGTACCGTTTGTTAGAAACGTTCTCCAGCACTATGAAAAGTCAGTGATGAGCTCGACCTCTACTGCTTCTACAGTCGATGCTTCGCAAGAATCTGTTACAACCACACCTAACGCATCCATAAGCTCTCTGCCACCTAGCAGCACACCTCTTGCTCAGTCATCTTCACTTCGTGCACCGCTAGAGCCAATTGCTGCTGGTCGTTCGCTCGATGAATCTTTAAAGCGGATTGAGAAGGTGACGAAGTCAACAGAGACTCAGGTTACTATTGAGGAACTACTCGAAGAACTCAATCCTACTGTCGTGCTCAAAAGTGCGATAAAAAGATGTTCAGCTGAAAGTATCCTGGCTAATTACAAGGTGAGGATTTGTTACTTTTCAGAACATTTTGAGAATCTGTTGCATAAACGGGTGGGGAGATGTCAATGAAGTCCTTCAGGGAGTCTAAGCATTGCGATGGGTCTCAATGCAGTCTTAGAGAGTCTCTCCTAAAACAACATCAAAACTTTTTTTTATTATGCATTTTTTGAACTTGTAGATCTTTCCGGGATCACCCAATTGCCCGGCTCAGTCAGTAGATAATTGAGAAACTTGTTTTCTTCGGGGCTGAACAAAGTTATTGAAATTGTTATCTTTTGTTTTTAGCTAAAAATGAAGAACATGGCTGACGAAGACCTGGAACGCGAGACGATAAAGATGCTTGGAATCGAGCTGAAAAATCACACCGACGCACATTTGAAATCCGCATGCCGTGCCTCAGGTGTGAGCAAAGTGCTAGGTCGATTGCCTGATATTTTCAATAACGACAAACAGTTCTTTTCAAAAGTCCTGACGACTTATCGGCGTAAGCTGCAAGTCGCGGACTGTATGCTCGGTCTGGACTTTGAGGAGATAAAAACGGCGATTTGCCAGCGATGCACGTCCTCAGATCTCGCCGAAATGTTATCAAAAAAACTGAAAGAGGAAGAGGAAGCGGGAGTCACAACACCTATGACAGAACTCTCCAGCCTACAAGCTATGCTGAAGCGTATGCCTAAGGACCTGATCATAAGCCACACTGTTGCAAACGAAGAGCTGATCTCGCCGCTTATAGTACTGGATATCGCCCTGCAAAACAACAGCCCGGCGGACATTTCGTCGGCACTAGAAGGGCAGCCTAGCAGTGTGAGAAATCGGGTTTTCGGAGACCTATGCACCATCGAAGCCTTATCAACGCAAATTGAGAAGAATTTGCCGGACGAAACTTTGACCGAGATGTTTAAGGCGATCAGCAAAAAGCTCGACGCCCCGAAGCTACTGGATGCCTTTACCGCTATTATGAAAGAAAAATTCCTTCAGCAAAAACCGTCGTCGTCCTCGCCGCCTCCAAGCACATAGAGGTTTCTCTCATTCTGGTCATTCGACCCTCAAATTCCGGCATCATTTTCAGTTGTATTTCTTGTTTTTGTTTATTTTATGCGGCGTGATTGAGCGGAGGGAACGACTCTTCTTCCAGTAGATAACTCACTCGTTGTTCTTTTTTTCTTTCTTTTTCTTTTATTTCGTCATTTCGAAGTTTAAACGAATCGAATCGGCCGAGCGGTAGAAGATCTAGCGCGCTTCTGTTGATAGTTTTAACTCTAAATTCAGCGTTGTAAATATAATGATACATAGTGTAATAACTAATGATTAGTTTAGTCTTGACGTCTGATTTATTTAATATGTAATAACACAGTTCATACAGTTGGTACTTTATTTATGGATATAACTGTCGATCTTATCTAGAGGCTTAAATATTAATTGACTTTCATATTATTACGCATATATTTTGTGAGTGACCTTCTTGACTATCAGACATACTCATTGTAACGTTTGTTATAATAATTAGGTTCGCTTGTTTGATTGACAACGAGTTTATTACCCATATATTGTCAATTTAGGTATCATTATCATTTTTATTTATACATATTACGAGGAATGTTATTAACCCCATGTATTGTACTGGATGATTAGATTATGATATTCCGTGCATACTCTTGTTCCCAGGTATAGACGATATGTGAATGATAAAGTGAAGGGAATTAAATGACTTGTTTGAATGGATAATCTTCGATCCGAATACACCTAATAGAATTTTAACTTTATGAAAAGAGGACAAGTCCTGTTCTTGAAAAAGTGTTTTGCAAGACTGTCTTAATGTTATTGAAATTATGCGTTTTCAAAATTATATCTGCTAGGCAGATATGTAGGTACTTGCATTCCGTGAGTACTTGACGTACTTTACAGTAATAAACTTATACCTGAGATATGAATACGGTGATTGTCTTATTATTGAATTAGCTACATTTCCTACACTTCAGGACTAGCAAGCGACAAATTAATTGTAAAACTACAGCGTGCTGCGTGGGATAGTAGAGGGAAATACAGGTATACGAACGAGCGGCGAGAAAGAGATAGTGTAGTGTGGTAGTCCGCACTCGTCGCACGCATGTCTACTCTCTGAGCAACAAACATCGGTCACGCGCCATTTCGTTGTCCGTATTTCGATCTTACGAACTATTCTTACCATGAAAAAGCAGACGACAATTTGACAACCCTAACCTAGAAAAATCTTAAGTTTACTAATTTAACCTCTAACTGGACGTTATCAAAACCATAATATAATGACCAGTCACGTAGACTGCGATGAAGAAGATGAAGATGTTGTAATTGCGGTAAGATATAGCGTACATCTTATACACGACCCGTATTCTTATAAAGATTTTGTATTTCTCTTCTCATAATTTTAGGGCAGCGAGCTTCACGAAGCTCTGTCAAAAATGGGCTATTCCGATTATGAAGTCGTTCCTGTTTCTCATCAGCAATCGTCAGAAATCGCCGCTAGTAACAAACCTGCCCCAAAGGTTCGCATTCGTTGTTCTTCGAATAAATAACACCCTGAGCAGACACATTTTAAATCAAAGTGATACTACTGGTCCTTTCTGCGAGATCCGACCAATCATATCGCGCCATGTTCAATTGCGCTGATGTATTCGTTTGCTGCAAGCTACTTACCCAAAGTTTCTCGTTCCGCACAATATCATAAAGACGAAATATTGGAAGAGGGGAAAAATCCAAAACCAACACAATTCAAATCAACAATTCTTAATCCGTTTTTTGATTTGTTTTCAGGAGAAGTCTGATGGTTGGGTTTCTAAAGTTTTACGTAAAAATATGTTCAGCATTTATCGATGTATAATAAGGGATAGAAAAGCCTTGAGAAACCAATTGACCATAATATCTGGAGCACAGCATCTCCTCGACGATCATGCGGAATTAATTAAGAGTCTCTTAGGAGAGGATGGTGAAACGGAAATGAAGTAAGGACTTGGGGTGCTTCAGAATCCTGCCGCGATTTTCGAGGGTTGATAAAACGATTGAGAATTCATTTTTGTTCTCCTGTTTCAGCGGGAGGAACCACTTTCTATCATACTTAAAATACGCGGCAGTGGCGACGGTTGGATACCACTTTATCAACCGTTTAAAACCGTCTACCTGGCTGGTGACTCTTCCTGTGCTAACCGCCGCGCGGTGCAAATATACTAAGTGGCGAATTAATCGAGATTTGAAAAGGCTGATATCGGAGCAAACAGAGCTTCATTACACTTATAAAAAGGCACTGAGAATTCTGAATCACTCTTTCAGAATGAATACAGGCGGGAAACAGTCAGGTCCGAAATTCACGTGAGTGGATAAAAGGCTAACAACCTATAACGATCATCAACAATGAGATGAAACACTGATTTCCTATGTTTTTACTTTCATTTTTCCACACAATAGCGATATTGGTGCAGAAAAGCTGAAATTCTTGCAACCAATTACGGAAAAAACGGTGAAATCACTCGGAACTATGTCGATCGCGTATTACGACACGACTTTGAGAATGGCAGAACTTTTGCCGGATTCAAAGCGGCAGGATTTCGAGTCTCAGATCACGTATTTCGATAAAGAGAGTTTTACGAATTGCGGGGAAGTCACCCACAATAGTTTGAAGGTGTATAACGTATTAAGAATCTATTAATCGTTGAAATTCAGGACAGAATTAATTCGTCGTTATATTTCCAGCAACTATTCTACAGATTTATACTCGTTCAATCGGAAATGTTGCTCTCATTGGCCGTTCTTCGCCACAGCGATCCCGCGGATCTATGCGACGAAATAAAACGGGGGATGAAAGTAGATCGCAGGGTTCAACAACTTCTTAAATTAACAACAGAGCACAGAATGTCGATGATGAAAACCGTCGATAATTTCCAGAAGCATAAATTAGCCGCGGTAGAAAATAAGTACAGGTGAAAAACGGTTACTATTCATTTGCTACTCGGATTTTATAGCCGTTTTGAACATTATTTTTTTGCCCCACCTTGCAGAGGCTTTCCTGGCTCGAAGTGGCAAGATCTTTACGTTCGTCTGCACCTAACATCTCACAAGGTGCAAAAAGCTTATGATAACATAACGTCTGTACTAGAAGAGATAGAAAATCACTTAGACAGAGGTACCGACGAAACTGAGCTGATGGAAACGTTGAAAACGAAATTGGACGACGTATGTAATGATGCGGATAAAGCAAGGGACTTGGCGTTGCTGAGCGCATTGTTAATTTCGAAAATGGGACAAGCTCGGGATAACAGGGCGAAACAGGACGGGGATGACGATAATGGTGCGGCTGAAATATCGCGACGAGCTATTCCTGTAGTTAAGGACACGGATCCGGAAATAATTGATGAAGTTTTTGAAGAGTATATTCGAGAACGATACTCTGAAGCTCTGCGCGACGAGGACGGAACCGATTATTTCGAAAGAACTTATAAGCTTGACAAATTGCTGTCCAAAAATCTGATGAGCGAGTTGAAAGAAGCTCTGATTGACAAGCAAAGAGATACCAAGGAAAGAGAGTCCAGGGCTTTGAAACGGATGAATAAAAGCTCGAAAGACGAAACTGTTGCAGAAGATGTCTCAGATGGCAATCTTTTGTCGGATCTTGATGCTGAAATTGAATCTGGTGGTTCGAAGCAGCAACTGAAGATTGAATCAACTAACCGCCCATTAGGAGATGAACCAGAAGCTGTAAAACCAAAGTTAAACTGCATCCCACGGCCACCGCCTCCACCAATGCCAAGAGAATTTAATCAGCTAAGAACGGAATTAAGAGAAGTTGAAAAAGTCGAAGACCGACGACCTACATGCTCCGTTCCTTTGCCCAGTCCTCTTTCTACTCCAATGCCTTTGTTCTTATCTAATAATGAAGAAACTTTTATCGGCAGTGGAGAAAATTCCGACGAAGAAGAAGTAGGTACAGGATATGAAGAAGAAGTAGAAGAAGAGGGGCACAAGAACGGAATGGTGACCCCTAATTCTTGAGCTATTTTTATATCGTTAGGTAATTTGTTAACGTATTAATAAATGAATAAATAAATACTGTAAATAATGAAATAATCAAATTATTTAGTTCTAAGTTGATGATAAAATAATACGTTGTTTGTGACTTATTTCATGAATGCTTGCAATTTTTTTAATGGTTATATATTCATCTGTTGATAAAAAAATCAGGCAATCTTAGAATAAATTGTTTTTTATCCTTACGAAACTTTCGTATGAGGAATGGGAACGAACATGTTATCTAATAAACTCATTTCCGCAAAATAGCGCATAACACTACTTGTATTTCAAGTGCATCCTAACCTAAAAGTGAAGCCGTCCACGTACTGTTGTTCTCTGTTAAATTTATCAAATGTAAGTAATCTAGTCGACTTTCAATCAAATTGATTTAACCAGTTTGAAAATTAATGAGCGATTTTACAAAAATCGTCAATGTTTCATCCCCAAATCATTAGAATCGTAGCAAATAATGTAGAAAGTGAAAATATTTTGAGGTGTTGCTGTCGCAAGATTCAAGATAAAAACATTGTAGTTTATCTGCTGGTTTTCCGTACAATGTAGATGAAAAATGAAAAAAAAAAAACGTTCAAGCATTCATCAGTGTTGACAAATTCTAGATTTTGTTACTATGATATTTTGATTGAAAATTGGAAAAATTCTTCTTACACTATATTTATTCTTGATCTGTTTCAGTGTAAAAATAAATACTGCCTTCTGCAACCAAAGAGCTGCGGCTGGATTCAAATCTACTATATCGATAAAATCGAGTATTGTATGCAAAACAGAAGTTGCGTCTCAAATTTTTCTCGTTCAGTTAGTTTCAAATTACTTTGAAAAAAAATATGAAAATTAATTATTATACATGAAAAATGGGAAAACCTCCGAGGATTAAGGAAGTAGAAAATTTGGATTGGGGAAATTGAAATAAACAGTATACAGTGGTGGAAATGTTAATTCTCCCTTCCTCTGCCTGTGTTTTCACGGTTTTTGAGAATTTATTTCTATTTGTTTCTTTTATCTCGTTCTATTAATTTCGATCAATTTACCGGAGAAAATATTTTTACTACACTTTTGAGCTCTTTATATGTGTGGATCTTGTTATTTATAATATTCATTTACTCTAGCTTTGCATAAGTCCAATAAATAGAATATGTTTTCTGTACTTCGCGGGGCTCGTCCCGCCTATACCAATTTTCGAATCAAACAACAAACGCTGGTGTTTTGTTGCGGTTTTTCTACTCGGTCGATAAAAAATATCTCAAAGTTTCCGGTTGAGAAGTTCAGAGTGCTACGCTATGATATTCCCGCTAAAATCAGAATCCAAAACCGTGAATTTCATACAACTAAACGGCGAGACATCCCACCGATCTTCGCAATTTTACTACGGCCAGTATTGCGTATCGGTGCTTTCCTTTTCGGTAGAACTATAAGAAAATGGTGGTTGAAAAAAGATGCCAGCGAACGCCAGCGGTACACGGCTTGGTTTCGAAAAAGGAGATCATATTTTTTCGGTGAGATTTTGTTAAAGCTTGATGCGTTCATTGCAGCTTTCTAATTTTATGTTTATATTAATCCAGGAATATTTGGTGCGATTTCCTCGATGGTTTTAATATTCTATTTAACGCACATCGAGAACACTCCCATAACAAATCGTCCGCGTTTCATAATGTTTACGAATAAACAGCAGGCGAAATTTGCCAAACTCATGTTCGAAATGGTACGTACACGACAGATATCGCGCATACATATGTGTATACTAAGGTATCGGATGTGAGACTGAGCTTTGAGCCAATCATCTGAATTAATTACAGCAACTGGAGCAGTACAAGGATCACATTGTTCCAAAAACTGATCCGATGTATCGCCCATTAATTGAGTTAACGAACTACCTCTTAAATCAGAACAAAGACTTAGACTTCGTCAAGGAAAAACAATGGACTGTGACCGTCGTCAACCTTCCATCTATAAGAAACGCGTTCGTTTTACCTGTTAGTATAATTTGAAAATATTCATCAAGCAGTGCAGAATTGATTGTAAAAAAAAAACAATAACGCTCGAAAAGATGGAATCCATTTTAACTAATGATTCGATCTTTCGAAAGCATTCAAATTCCCGCGAGAATTTCGGAATTGATTATGTTCGCGTTATTTTCTATATTTCAGGGAGGTAACATCTTCATTTTCACCGGAATTCTTGACGTGGTTGAAAATTTAGATCAACTATCGTTCGTACTAGCCCATGAAATTGCACACGCATTATTGAAGCATTCGGTGAGGGTTTTTTCTCCTCCTTAATCCGCTCACTTGAATACTGACCTAGAGTAAAATTGATATACTCATATTTTTATCCAGATCGAGCAGGTTTCAAATGGATTTTTAGTCGACCTCCTACTAGCATTACCGCTGATAAGTATCTGGGTGTTGTTTCCCGACCTAGTTGCTGCGGTCTTTCAGTTCGCGGGGCAACTGTTTTTCAACATTTTCCACGATCTACCCTACAGCAGGGCGCTAGAACAAGAAGCTGACGAAGTGGGACTGACTTTGGCAGCCAAAGTAAGCTCACAATCAGCTTATTCGGGCTGGGCACATGAATTTTCGAAAATTAAGATCCAGTCATTTTTCACCACTAACAATAAAATGATCCTTTTTTTTTCAAATGGTTTTCGCGAATAATTTCATCTGGTATGTGATGGAAAAACAAATCCTCGATATCCAACGAGTGTTCCTACATTCTCTTTCGATTTTTAGATTAAAACCCTTCCTAAAAATCTTTCTAATCGTTTAGGCATGCGTCGACGTTCGAGAAGCAGTTGTTTTTTGGGGGCTGATGCGATCCCTTGAAGAATTGGAGTCTCAGCCCGAGAATATTGATATGCCGTGGCTATCGACACACCCGAATCACAAAGATCGCGAGAAGATGTTGGATGAACAAATGTCGAGGGCTATTGCCCTGCGTAGCGACAAGGTATAATGTTTATCAAATTTTTAATTAGCGCTAAAAGTGCCCTAACAATAACTTAGATTGTCTCCATTATTCAAACGATGTCTTATTTCAAACAGTGCCCAGTGCTGAGCCCGATTGATCCGAGAAAAAGGTTCTACGAGCGATCGGCGAAAGATATCGAAGCGCAATTCAAAAAACGTGGTCTTATATGATTACCATTACTATATGGATAGTTCAATTTCGTTTTTGTTACACCGTCGCATAAATGCAGAGAGTGGAGTCGATTGCAACACATAACTTTCTGTAATTAGAAAATATACACGATTTTTAATAATGCAAAAGGTAAATTAATGCGTTGTTGTTGGTCTAATGGACGCCATAGTTCAATCCACGGTGCACCTCGCGACTTCAGGCTACGATTTCTCTTAACAACCAGTTAGATGGTAGAAGATTCAGAGTTTTCTCGGATCTCCAGTGGCTGCATGATTGAAAAAAGTCGATATTTTCAATTTGTAAACCCTAACACAAGCGTGACATTAAATTGTAATTTTCTTACTTCTGACGTCACGATGCCATGTTTATGTTTCTGTTTGAATCGACCCCACTGCAGCCTTGATGCGTGTATATGTATGTACAGTTGATTCAGGTGACAAGCAATAATAGATGTATTTAAACAGAAGATATATATCCAAGGTCTATAAAGACTACAGAACCCCTTCGAACGTTTTCTTTCCTTTTCCACATAACCAATAATTAAAAAAAAAAAAAAAATAGGACATTGCTCGGGAATAAAAATGACGTAAAGTAGATAAATATTCTCATAAAATCAACATCGTATGTATTTATTAATACTTAATAATTTTATAAAAATACAGCTGACATTGTTATTGGAGTTTCGCGCTGCTAAAAAAAAAAAAAAAAATTAAAAAAAAAACAACAAAGTACTGCAGTATTATTTTTTAACCGCAGGCGCGATTGGAACATAACAATAGGTTTCAATGTTAATCCTTGACTACACTTTCGCTCACAAATATACATTTTTCCGTTTAGTTATAATAATATACAAGTGAAACACTTGCCGACGAATATATTATCACCTACTACATATACAGTTTCTGTCCAAAATACCTGAAAGAAAAAAATGGATAATTCTACGAATAGTAGAAATGTGTCTTACGCCCATTACGAAAATATTACGGCTTACGTTACTCTCCTGTTCTCTCGCGAATAGAAAGCCACAATATGGTAACCTTTACTGTTCCTGTAGCAAAAGCAATAAAATTATTATCTACAAAACAAGCAAACTCGAGTACCTTTGCTGTTTATTCGAGAAACTAATTACTCGTATCTAAAATTGTCTGCAAAACAAACAAAGAAAACAAAAAAAAAAAACAGAATTGCAATAAATAAACTGAAGCTTATAGCATTGCGGTGTAAAAATTACATTGATATTTTAAAATTTTCACATTATTTGGCGTCACGTAATCCTGAGATTTGAGTTTCAACGAATCTATAAGGCACTATCGCATATACAATGACAGATGGTGCCTGAGAAATGAATAGACTATACGGTGTGTTAGGTGGTGGAAAATTTTTGTTACAGGGATAGGATGCTTAGGCCTTGTTGAATAAAGAGAGAAGAAAAAAAGTTGATATCAAACACGATGTGGTGCAGCTTGATGAAAGCGAAAATATATGTATATGTTCCTAGTAAAACTATCGAAGCGTTTGAAAGTTGGAAAATAATTTCAAAATAAATTTTAAACATTTATTCTATTCAATTGAAATAAAAGAAACTGTAGCTTCTTAAAATGAAAACAACAACAATTTATTATTACCCTTTACTCGCCGCTAGCAAATCGAAAAGAAAATTTAAATCATAATTAGGTAATGTCTTTTTTTTTTTCTAGAAACGAGCGAGTACTAAACTACAATAAGTAGCTGGCGTGGTATAGTGTCATTAAAAATTTATCTAAAACTACGATATTCGACGACTCCCCTCGTATCGTTATGGCAGATTCCCAATCCTTAAGCACAACGAATAACGTCATAATAAGTATCGCAGGTAATACTGAATCAATAAAAGTTATGCTCGGTGTTGTCGACCGCGAGTTTTGTTTACCACATACATGTATAATTGAACGTTCATTCAAACGTTGTAACGATCAGTTGATAATAATACTTATAAAACTGTACTTCCTAAGGCAAAATAGGAATAAGTTAAATTACGCTTCCTTGCCAAAGAGGGCAGAGGTTCCCAGAGGCAATTTATCTACGCACAATTATTACCCCTAACGACTCGACTAAATTATTAGCTTATCTTCTTTCATCCTTTGCTGCCACTCCTCATTAAAAGTCAACAATGCCTTTTACTCGCTCCCTCGTCATTCTCAACGTATCTAATAACTGAAATAACAAAATAGATTATCACCTCAGATTCGGACAACGTGAAGAATCTGCCGATAACTTACCGATAGTAGTTGGGCTTGAAAGGACCAGCCTTGTTAAGGCCCATGTATTTCGCCTGCTCGTCACTAAGTTCCGTTAAGTGAGCATCAAACGTTGGCAAGTGCAACGAAGCAACGTACTCATCTATAGTCAATAGAATAATTAAAACTCTGCCTTTGTTTAAGGATGTTGTTGAAAAAAAAAGTCTTGACTTTACTCAGAATTTGATTTCGCTGATGAAAGACTCACCCATCTTTTTAGGCAACAAGTAAACATCGCTTTTGTATCTTCCCTGTGGCGCGTTAAAAAGTTCGATTAAAGCGAGAGCTTGGGTGGCAGCTGTTATGGATACAACAAACGATGGGATACTGGAGCAAGATAGATTCACTAATCTTCCTTCGGCCAGCAAAACAATGCGTTTGCCGTCCGGCCAGATGACGTGGTCAACTTGAGACCTAACTTTTTCCCATGTTAGGTCAGGCGTCCGTAAACTGTTCTGTTACAGGAATAAACTGATTAGATAAGCGTCAGTCATTCCGGGCTCGTCATATGTCCGAAAAATTGTGTACAAAGTATTCGTAATTAGTGCTGTGCGGGCTCCCGGCATTTCGGAAACACAAGTTTTGGTTCGGGACGGGCTTCTTTCCTGAAATCTTCGAGAAAACCCGAAATTTTCGGGAACACTACCCCGGCTACTAGATTTCACCCAAAATGACCCGACCCGAAGAATTCCAGTGCTCGCACAGCGCTATTCAAAACCTACAATGTCTATTTCGGTGTTACTGTGCCCCATGTTACAGACAACAGATCCATTCTTCATCTTGTCCATGTGGTCGCGGGTAACGACGTTCTTGTTTCCAGTCGCAGTTATGACAATGTCAACGTTTCTGATGACTTCGTTAAGCTTGACAACCCTGAAGCCGTCCATGCTGAACAGATAATTTTCCAATGAGAATTGTCTCGGGGGAAACTTTAGCGAACTGGAAAAGGTTCAGTTTCTGATATCACACCTGGCTTGCAGAGCGCAAATCGGATCTATCTCAGTGATGTAGACGATGCAGCCCAGTCCTTTGAGGGCCTGACAACATCCCTTTCCAACTTCTCCGTACCCACAGATCACGACTTGTTTACCCCCGAACATAACGTCCGTGGATCTCTTCAAACTGTATATAAAATTGATGGTTTCGTTAATATTCGGCTTTAATTACGCATTTGGCAATACGTTGTATGCAAACTACGGAATCCAATGACGTGTGTCCTTAATAAATGTACATTATAATCTTAGCACGTATTCGAAGAATGAATTTTACATATCATTTAGTCGGCAGGTGCTCATTCCGTAATACGTGTCGAACGTATTTAACAATTTGGTGCTCTGCAGACTCTATAATTGTCCAAAGATACACGTTTCGTAACAATCGCGTGTGCAATAATGACGTAATATCTTTTTCTAACTATTTGCATAGTTACCAGTCTTATTGCGACATTCTTTTCAGTAATAAAAACCTTGACTTATATCTAATACCATAAAAGAAAGGGTCATTAACGTATCCAGACTTTCCTATTCATTAGTTACACAATATTTCACAGATGTTGTTTTGCTCTCACGTGTCGCAAAACGATCTCAAACAATTCCATCAAGAAGCAACAGCTGGACGAAAAGTCCTATGTCTCGCAGGATTTCAAACGGTGTTCGTTTTTTGCAATGACTTTCGTCCGTTAAAAATTAGACACATTTTATTCGCCCCTCTTTCCCTTACCTATCGATAATGCTCTCGCGACAACTGTACAGGTTGTCAAATTTCGTTTTAGTCACACTGTCGTTGACGTTCATAGCTGGAACGGACAGTTTCCCAGCTTTAGAGAGCTGGTAAAGTCTGTGCACCCCCGTAACACTTTCCTCAACGATTCCTGTGCCGATAAAAAAAATATAAAATGCAATAAGAATATTTCTTCGAGGTATGATATTCCCAATCGAACATTTAGTCGCTGCAACTATTACCCTGGATCATTTTGAACATTGCTGGGTACTTTTTGAGCATTAAATGAGTCGCGTCTCCTCCATCATCCAGGATCATATTTGGCTGCCAGTTCTCAGCGGCTACACACTTATCAATGCACCACCAAAAGTCCTCCTCTGTCTCTCCTCGCCATGCAAATATTGAGAAATTCGCGTGAGCAAGTGCCGCTGCAACCTCGTTCTGGGTTGAGTATATGTTACAGGCTGCCCAGCGTACTTGGGCACCTAACTGAACAAGAGTTTCAACAAGCACAGCAGTCTGGGCATTGATATGAGTGCAGCCCACTATCTTGGCATTCTTTAGCGGCTATAGACGCGAAAAAATTAATTAAAAAAAGGAACAGATTGATAAATGCGCGCTTTTTTTTTTAGTTACCTTGTCATCGGCAGCGCGTTTTCGCAGTGCCATTATCCCGGGCATTTCTTGTTCAGCTATTTCAATTTCTCTGCGTCCAAATGCATACTGGTTGATGTTACGTACGCAGAAATCGGCGAATCCTTTTTCCGTCTTCTGTATTTTTTCACGCGGTGATACGTCATCCTCGTCGGACGAACTTCCTAAATTTAAGATACTCAAGTACAGTCGTTTGCGGTGTGAATATAAATGGCGTGCAGAAATTCATCAGGAACCAAATTTTAACTTGCGGCCGATTATTCACGGCTAAAGAAAGCCCAGATTGAAGAAAAAAATTTTAAAAAATAAAAAAATAAATAATGTAGTCATGTATGATCGATGAAGAGACAGTCAAGAAAGGAAATGAAATTTCAAAGCCTTTTTGAAGATTGTGAGAAATGAAACGGAAATTGAGATAAAAAAATGAAAAGAAATGAAAGAGCAACGTACTCATACCGGAGCTGTAGCTATCGGTGCTGCTTGCAGACAATGATCGGCTTCTGTAGCGATTCGCTTTCTTCAAGGCTCCGGATTTGGCCTCCTAAAATTTTTGGTATCGTTTCAGTTCCATTTATCGTCTATAATCAGGGCTTGCTCATTTGACACAGTAGTAGGGAACGTGGTAGAGACAAAAAATGAAAAAATAAACAACACAAATGATGCTATTTATCATTTGATAAGGCAAAGGTGTGGTGGCCAGGCCAAAATATAGGCACATGCTACTGATAGACATGATCATACTGTTTTCCTCCTACATATTACAGGTGTGCAGAATAAATGGGGACTGTTACTCCCCGTTCTGTAATAAGGGTACAGGAATATTAAATTCCAAATGGTTTTAGGGGGAAAAAGTAAAGAAATCAGAGCCAGGATTGAAAAATATGAAGATGAGGACTCGGTTTCTTAATATCGAAACCACATCTTGATCTTTGACAAGGATGAGCGGATAATTTCTTTGAATTTTTCTTCCATATGTATCAGTCTAGATGTCGATCATTAGCAATTGTTGGGATAGTTGAAGAACACGTATAAACGTTGCCAGAAAGTAATTTACAAAATTAGAGATATTTTATCACCATTGACAACGAAGAAAAAAAAAAAAAAAGAAAAAGAAAATTCAAATGAAAGTATAAAACTAAAAACTTCATCACAGCGCAAGGGATAAGTAAATTGAAAGCCTAAAAATGGCGAAAAGCATCCGCTGCGATTGAATAGGGAAGAAAGAATGTCTTTTGCCTGTTAATCACACTGGACCGTGCAGACAGCAGCTTCCATAGTTTAAGCTCATTAAATATGACTAAATACATATAAAAATGTTTCTACACTAAAACTTCTTACGATACTATCTGGTAAATAAAACGTCGCCATGGTCAGTTCGGTTCAATCAACAATTCAATGAAAGTGACCGTCGTCAGCGGTCATAAAAGTTCATGCTTTTAATTGCTCGTTGGTCCGTCTTGTAGTTAGCTTTTGTCACCCGGCTATTGCGTCAATTAAAAGCTCAGATCTTGGCACGTTTCGAGCCATAAGTATGTCAAATGTCGTGGAAGAGAATTGTAGGGATTAGCGTGTGAACTTTTCTGTTATTTCAAGTAATGGAAGGTAGATGCTATGAGGAAAAGCTTGGTGACGGTGATTCCTAACTATAAAACAACCTAAGATTCAAATTCAAAAGTCTAACGTTGTTGCATTGACACACGGTACACACTGTTTACTTAATATCTAAATGCGTGATATATTTTAGTCTAATTTTGTATTTCCTATTTATCATTTCATGCTTCGATCACTGCAGGATACCCGTCATGCTTTTGGTGAAGGATTTCTTTAGTTTGGGGTAACGGAAGAACAGAAATAGCCGTATACACGATCCAGTTTAGTGTAGGATTTCAAGGCAGATAAACACTACAGCGTTAGATTGTTGAGATTCGTAGACAAACAGTCTTACTTACTAATTTTGCTCTCGGGCCGTGAAAGGCATTATTTGAAGCCTCTAGGCTCTGAAATCACAACAACGAGCACTTCAAAATTCACCTCCTTTAACTCGTTTTCTAATACATTATCTCAGATTAATTCAATTCTCTTTTTTCTCTTCTCCAGCCAGATATTTCAAAGAATAATCAAATGGAAAAAGAAACAAATAAACAGTTAAATAAAGTCAATTAAGTAAAACGCACACAACATATCATATGCAATGGAGTGTTGAAGAAAATTCTTTTTCTACCGTTATTTATATATATATGAATACACAATTTTTTTTCAACATGTCTTTTTACTTTTTATTCAAAAACCCATTCGTCGTGCAGTTTCTATTATGTGACCACACAGTCATCGTTTCATCTAAACTAAAACCATATTCTATTTTATTAAAAGAGCTGCGATTTACCTGGAAGAAAAATCCGTTAACTCGTATACAAGGGACACGAAAATTTCTAAAACCGTGAATTCCTAATCTTTGAACAACAACGTTTCTAATATTTAAATTACTTTCAAACGGCTCACCAACTCTCTCATTACTTCCTACACCTAGTATAGATGGCATGCTTCATTGGTTACAGCCAAAGAAAAAGACGCTACAAGCATTCTCTTATGTTACATGATAGCAGGGTCGACGAAACAAATTCAAGATAAAAATATCAGAAAAACTTTTGGGACAATTTTAAACGTCCCTATTAGTATAGTATACTTATAGTTTTTTCTTGGCATCTGTCGAGGATTCGAATTTAACGAAAATATTTTACTCAAACGTATATTTTCTTTGGTGAACGGTTCCGCGATTTGAATTAACAAAATCCTGTGGATAATTCCCAATCTTCCTCAAGATGTCGTTCTCGATTAATGCAATATTTTTAGGTAAGATCTACGGTCATGCAGTTGAGTATACGCTTGTAGGGACAGGAATTGTATATAGTATATGTATGATAAAATGCACTTTCTGAATGTGCAGGTAAAATAAAAAATCTTGTGTCATGTGCTTGTACCTCAAACTCTGATTCTCATAACCACGTTTGAGGAGGAGTGGTAAAAAGCTGAAATTGGATTCGGGGTGATAAAGACGTAATCTTCTAATTGGCTTTTATCTTTTGTGACTGACTGTGAACAAGTAGATTTGTAGCTCATTACCATTTCGCCCTATTCTCAACCAATGAATTAGTTGAGTAGGAATTTTTCGTTCATCAATTATCAGCGAGTAAGAAAGGTATTCTTCCTGAATCCTGCGCCATTACCGAATATCTGGGTTACATAATCCTCCCCCCTGTCTCAATCACGAGTAAAAGAGGCTTGGCCAACATTGGACACTTATTACGATTAACGGTATCACAATATCCTCGTGGTACTACATAATCCGCCTAAATCTACAACAATGATTGTCCACTCTATGAGTGATATCGGTGAAGAAAGTGAGTATAAAAAACTGATCTGATCCCCGATACTGTCTGACTGATTAAAGGTGACTGATTTATAACAGAAGCCCCAGTTTCTCAATACCTTTTTGAACATCAATAAGGATTACAACCTGTCAACTTGTGAACGATAGTCCACGAAATTTTGTATGAGAAATAAAAGTGGAAGATAACATTTCCAGTTATTTTTCTGAGTTATGTTGAGAAAACAAAAGAACAGACCATATCACAATACAAAGGAAATTACAATTGTTTTTCGATGCCCGTTTGTTTTTGTTTTTCAAAGTTTATCGAATTTTAGCGATACAAAGGACAAAATAAAAAGAGAACCGAAAACGTGTAGAAATAAGAGGTAATGAAGCAACAAATAAACATATAACGAATAAGTAATAATGAGGAACAGCTGAACTTCAACATACATAATGCAACGAACATTTCTCACGTTTTGAGTTTCGAAGTCGAGAAATGTAACAATAGATTGTTCGTGTAAGATCTGGGACATCGGAAGTAACGTGACGTTTGTCCCTAATATTATAAATACGAATAGAAATGCTATGTGAAACGATGTAGATGACAAAAGGCGGCAGTTTCGAGTGAATTGTGAAACAGTAAATATCGTTTTTCATTTCTAAATATTCATTACCTTCGTTACGGTGCCCGGGTCTGTAACTGGACCATCAGAAACCCGATTTCTAACATCTTTTCCAGATGTAGTGCTGTCGGGACCGTCCCCGCTGTCCGCCATCTTGAATAGATCTACTTTATGGGAATGGGACTCGAGTTGGTCAATCTAGACACGCTCACTCCAAACCCAGACGTCGTTCGTTTGTTTTAATACGATTAAACGAGACGGTGATAACGCCTTTGCCGCGTTTTGATCAAATTTCAAATTGCGGATGATCGCAGAGCCCTCACACACCTTCGTATCGAGTCAAGGCACTCGGTGGACTGATTAATACACGTCCGATTTCAACAGCCCATATACAACGCTGATAACAAACCGCTATGATGGATGTGCGTTTTGCCGGACGTTGTCAAGTCACGAGTTATTCTCGCCGCTTCAAATGAACTACTTGTATGTATGACATATCGAGGCTATCGGCGATCACGAATCCACTCCCAACAGCTGACTCTCTCTCTGCTCTACTCGCTGGTTTTTTTTTTTAAGGTGCATATGCGTAGTACACACACACACACGCAAACACAACACAATTGTATTCATGGTCGCTTTCCGTTCAAACGACACAATTCAACACGTGACAATACAGCGCGCTCTTATTGGTCGGATATAATGGAAGTGACCAATGACATCGCTCGCATCCTGTCGTGGCATCTTCGCTATGGAATTACTGTCCAATTTTCCAATCACCATTAGTTATTTCTGTTATATTTCGGCAATAACATAAGTCTCATCGCTTTGCGTGTTTAACGGAAAGCAGCCTTCAGTTTTTATCGATCGTCGGCCACTCAGAGCCACCTATTAATCGCTGGACAAATCGGCGCCATGTTTTTATTGGACTACGACATGTATTGGTTCTTTCCGTTGGATCTGCCGCTTTACTTCGGCTAATGGAAACTGGTATTGTTATTAAAGTCTGAAAATCGAACGTTGACGAATCAGATCGGGTTATTAATGTCTGGACAAACTGTCGTCGTTTTTTAATTGGCTTATAAGACACGCCCTCTGGAAATCTAGGCGCGAGTACCTTAAGGTTGTATGCCATTGGTTTCACCCGGCGTTAGCTGGGGCGAAACAAGAATCGGTATTACCAATTCAGGAAACATTAGTCCTTCCAAACTTCGAGCCCACCTACAAAGATGGCTCCTTTAAGGGGCTGTACTAGATATTTGACGTGAAGTAAATTGAATGCTGTTATTTTGACGGTTTCGCCAAATATTTAGCCAGGTTTATTACACGGGCTAGTGAACATCGTTAGTTTATTGCTATCGGATTAAACCGAGATAGTGATTTCGGGTTTAGTGATAAAAAAGAAAAAAAAAAGGAAAAAAAAGTCAAGTGTGATCGGTGAAAGAGCGTGTGTGCCTGCAGACAGGTCGGTGAGATAAAATACATATCTAAATATCCGATGTTAAATGTTCTTCACAAACTCTGATATTTGATTTAAAGTTTGCCATCGTTATATAGATTCTATTATATTGGATCTATTTCATAATATCTTGCCGTATATTATTTCGTCTAGTTAGATTTTATTTAGTTGAAAGTACATTTTTGCGAACCTGCCTGCCTGCCTGCCTTTACCGATAGCCGCTAGTTAAATTGGCCGCTGTTGTATACAATACATATTGATCTTATTCGTACCTGTCATTCTAATATATCACCGCTTTTCTTTTTTTTTCTCTCCCTCTCCCTTCCTCTCTCTCGCTCTCTCGTCGCTCTTTTTCTGTCTCTCTCTCTCGCTCTCTCTCTAATAGACAAAATACGATCGTTACGCGTATCACGAGTCGATTGTTTCGTCGTTCGATATTCTTTTTTTTTCTTTTTTATTTTCACGATAGTAGGGTATCCCCTGAAAAAAAAACAAAAAAGATATAATAATTTGAAAAAAAATAAAAAATATGAAGATGGATATTTACGACTTCCTTTTGTAAAGACTAACTCGATAATCGAATG
Organism: Tenthredo distinguenda; assembly: GCA_947538915.1. Lineage (NCBI taxonomy): Eukaryota > Metazoa > Arthropoda > Insecta > Hymenoptera > Tenthredinidae > Tenthredo > Tenthredo distinguenda. The sequence goes on from OX384531.1 coordinate 30,314,175, forward strand.
ATGATTCTGTTTTTTTCTTCGTATTACTAACAAATGTTATAACTACATTAAATTTATAATAAAGAGAAACAAAAACCCTGTTTTCGTATTTTATTTCATAATATCCATACATAGCTGTATCATATGCATATCGTGTATCAGTATAGCATACTTATGATCACTCCTTGAAAATTTGTTTCATTTTTTCAGATACACATTGTACACCTAAAACTATATCGTGCCATTCCAAATACGCAACAATAAATTGCTCATCGCGGATATAAGAAGCGAAAATACGAAAAAAAATAAAAAAAAAACTAAAAAGTCGAAAAAGTAACGTTAAACAATAAATGTAAAAAGATTTGTATAAATCAATAACAATCATAATAATAGTAATAATTGTTGCATCGAGTAGCGCGTGAGTTTGAAAATAGGGTAATTTTTTCCCTTGTGAGGCTAGTAAAAAATAAGTTGATAAAAAAAAAAATTAAAGAAACATAATTAAAAAACAAAAGTAAATTAGATACAAAACAGAAATAGATAACAAAAACAAGAATAAAAACTTCAAACAATAGTTAGGATACAGAGAGGTAGATTCCAATAAATATAGTAAGTGGAATTTTTCATCTAAGGAGATTAGATCGACTTGACTGAATGTCTTTTATACGCGATAATATAAAATATAATATAAAGAAGAAACGATTCAATAAGTCAAAAGGAAGCTGAATTGTGATGTCATTTTTATAATTATTTAATTAATTTAATTTAATCAGATTGTATTATTATTATCAATAATATTAATAATATTATTATTATTATTCTGTTGTCGTAAGAGTAACATATGGTGAGCTTAGAATAACGATAGAAATTTCTTTTATTTATCCTCTCAATTTACAAAAGGATCGAAATAACAAAGAAATAACAAAGAACAAAGCAAGAAACGAACAAACTATGGGGTGGAGAGAAAGAAGATGAAATAGGAAAGAAAGAAGAGAAGAGAAACGAAAATAAAGAAGAAATAGGAGAATCTAATGAATTTTAATAAAATGACCTAAACAAAGCTTTTTAACGAATATCGGGAATAAAAACGAAAGAAAGACGGAGATAATAAAAATTTTTTAAAACGCTGTCTTATTTTTTAACTACGTAAACTTAAATTTCAACATGGCACGAAAAACTGACAATGTTCGAGGGGTCAACGTCGCCGTGGTCGGACTCTCTGGAACGGAAAAAGACAAGGGACAACTCGGGGTCGGGAAATCTTGTCTTTGTAATAGATTCATGAGATCGCTCAGCGACGACTATAGTGTCGACCATATATCCGTATTATCTCAGGTAAAGAAATAACTATTGGAAACATATTTTACACTGATATTAATAATAGTTCAAGAACTTCTAACATGTTCCTCATATTTTATGAACACTATTCACTAATAAACCATTGGGGTAATCCCTTGTTTACATTTCCACAGTTTTCCCATATTCCTGGATCATTGTGATGTATTTCCAAGGGTTGTCGATGATGATATTCCAATGATTCACAGCTTGCTTCACCCCTCAGTTAATCCTCTATCGGTATATCATGCAAGAGTTTCTCTTCCTCAGTTAAATTGCCAGAGAAACCTAATAGCCCATACAGGAAAAACAGCTTATTATTTTAAGACTGAAGGAAGTGAGATTAGAATCTCTCTTGTGAAGTTGATTCCAATTTTTATGTTCTGCTTGAGATTGTTCAGAGTTTTAGTTACTGTATTTCCTCAATAACCTTTATTTTCCCATATCTCAATCAGATCTCAGCTGTTGAGAACCTTTTCACTTTTTCTTTCACCTCTTATGAACATTATGCACTAACAAATCACTAGGGGAATTCCCTGTCCACATCCAAATCGGTTTTCCTAATTGCTAGATCACTGTGATCTAGATTTTAGGGCTTTCGATTATCAGATTTCAATGATTCATAGAATCATTATATCATATAGAATTTCCTTTTTCGTATTCAAATTGTCAGAGAAATCTAATCTGCTTCATAGAAAAAAGAATTTTTACTATTTTAAGGATGCAGAGAATGGGATTGCAGTCTTTCCAATGAATACAGTTCCAATTTTTACGTCCTGTTTGAGATTGTGCGAAGTTTATGATTCCTCATTTCCTTAATAGGGTTTTTTTTTCCCAATTTCAGTCAGATTTCAGCGGTCGGGTCGTCAACAACGATCACTTCCTTTACTGGGGTGAAGTAGTTAAGTCATTCGAAGATGGTACAGACTTTCAATTCCAAGTGATTGAACACACTGAGTTTATCGACGACGCATCCTTCCAGCCGTTCAAAGGTGGAAAGATGGAACCATACGCAAAGCGTTGTGCAGCTACGAAGATAACTAGCGCAGAGAAGCTGATGTATATCTGTAAGAACCAACTTGGAATAGAGAAAGAATATGAGCAAAAAGTACTGCCAGATGGAAAGCTGAACATAGACGGATTCATCTGTGTGTTTGACGTTAGCGTCGTCCCTCACAGATCAATTGAGAAGCAAGTTGAGCACGTGGCAAACATTTTGAACAATTTAGTCAAGACTAAGAAGCCTGTGGTGTTAGTAACGACTAAAAATGACGACGCGAATGAACAGTATGTAAAAGAAGCCGAAAAATTGGTAACAAGGAAAGAATACAAAGGCGGAATTCTTATAGTTGAAACTTCGGCGCATGAGAATATAAACATTGAGTTATCGTTCATGATCTTAGCCCAGCTTATAGACAAGACTAAAATGCGTAGCAAGGTTGTTCCTTTCGCTGAGGCAGCAAGAGCACGAAAAGAGCTGCTGGACGCTTCGACAGAGTCATTACAGCGACTAATTCGGATACATGTTACGGATTATAGAGCGCTTTGGTCACAGGCTTCGAAGAAACTGTCTCAACACAAGGAATTCGTCGCCTTCGTACAACTCTTTGGAATCGATGCTACACAGAGGCTTTTCAGACGGCATATCAAAAAATTGAAAGATGAGCAAATGGCGAAGAAAATTCAAGGCTATTTGGACATGCTGCCTGAAGTTCTGCACGAAATTTGTCCAGACATCTCCAACTTGATTAACGAGTAAGATTTTAGAGGAACTGATGCAGAAAAATTCAATTAGCAACTGAGTTTGAACTTCTTTAACATGTTTTTGGATTTTTAGGGAATGGTCGACCGTCCAACAACTCATAAAGGAACATCCTGAGTTCCATCAGTATTTCTATGAATGCCCCGAGGACATACCTTGGATAGATTATGACTTTGGTGAAAATAACGGCTCCAAGATACCCTACGACGTTCTAGAAACACCTGAGGCCGAGACAGTGTTCAAGAATCACGTGAACGCTTTGCAACAGGAGCAGAGACGCTTGGAGTAAGTTTTCCGGCATAAATTTGCCGGTTTTAAGCCTGATTTGCTGAACTCTTCAAATTTGGAATAAGATCTTGTCTCCATTTAACGTATTTCATGTGTCTAACGCTTTGCTCTATTTTGGGTGGCGTCTCTTTTATGCAGACTTCCAAAAAGGTAATCGACATCAGCATTCTCTAATGCGTTACTAAAGCATGATATGTTCAACTGGTTTATCCGACCTTCCCTCTTCCTCCTTGTGTTATAAAATCTGGGATTAATCGGTCTGCAAATCTCCATCTAACAATCCATCATTGATCATTTTTAGGTGGAAAAAACAGTTCAAACAACTGCTCGAAGAAACTGGGTACGTCACTCCAGGCAAACACTTGTCTGAAGTCAGAGTATTGTTCATGGGCAGAGAATGCTTCGAGGCTTTATCCCACATTGATTGTCAAGAGATTTACGATCAGCATCAAAAAGAAATAATCGAAAAAGCGAAACACAATTTTCAGGTAAAGAGAAGAACAAAGAAACTAACTCATATAATGATGCATAAGAAATGTCCAATTCTTTGAAATATTCGTCTTTTCCAACAAAATCATTTACTTTTAATTACAGGAGTTACTTCTCGAGCACGCAGACTTGTTTTATCATTTTAAAAGCATAGCTCCCTCTGGAACCATTACTCAAGATGACATAAAGGAAATTACAGACGCTCTAGTCGACGATTTCAGGTAATAAATTGCGCGGTCGAAGACACAAACTGCGTAATCACAAATTAAGGGTATCCGCGGGGGTCTCATGGTGGCATATACACATATACACACCTACGAATGAATTTCGACCCTTGAATCCCGAGAATGAAAACATATTTCGAGAAATTGTTCCGTATGAATCGTTCCTTGGATAAAAATCTTATGCGTGAAACAGTGGAGGTTGGCCACAAATGAGCCTGAAGTTGTAATAAAATGTTAACAAAATCTCGTTGTAACAGCTTGAACACTGATATACGCACTGATAAAATAAACATGGCCGCCGTGTCCGCCGACTCGAATTACATTTCGGCGATATAATGATTTATTGCAATCGCCGGGTAACGTGGGCCATTTCATGCACAATAATATTACGGCAGGAATAGTTTGATCACAATCTCAAGTTGGAAAGCAGCCCGAATTCTGAGAATTCACGGCTTAGAACCCATTGCTGGCAAAAAAATGTCCGAAGGCCCCGATCATTTCACTCACACTGTCTCACGCATTTATATCGAATACAAAACATATGTGGATATTGAGGGATAGTCGATTTCAGTATTCTGCAATATGTCCCGAGGAATTTTTAATCTATGAGCAAAAATTCAGATTCAATAATTGAAAGCACCACATATTTTTATGAACTCGACCCGACAGGTGTAGTTCGTAAAATCAACACGCAGCGGCGCTACTTTACCCCCTTGGACACCCTTAAGGAGCACAACAGAAAAATTTTAATTTCTTTTTTCCACACAGGTATAAGGCTTTGGACAGGCTTGATCAGGACAGAAAATTGATGTTATTTCAACATTTGGGTTTCGTCCATTGTCCTATTAGAGAACATTGTCCAGCATTTCCAAACTGTATGGATGCTCTCATAGAGCGTATATTAGGGACAAAAGCACACAGGCAAGTTGTCTTTAGCTAAAATTTTGTCAAACTAAAAGATAAAAGAGGAGACCGATCCTCTGATGATTAATTGATGATTTCAAAATTGTTCGTTAGGCCTTCGTCTTGGAACCACAGTAGTCAATGGCAGTTAACGTCTGACAATAATCAATTGAACTTGGTCATTCTTGGGAGCAATGGTCTAGGTGAAGAATTCGCGTGTGAGATAAAGGCACAGACAGAGGACGACGAGGTGGAAATTGACCTGCAGATATATACTCTAGGGTACAGAGTTATCGAAGGAGATGTCGGGCTGCCACACAATTCTTTTACTACTTCAGACTTCATGCCTCACGGTACATAAAGAATCCTGGTTTTCACGTTTAGAAGACTTTCATACCAAAGGGTCAATCACTCATAAGTTCTGGTGATTTCAAGATTTTAAGACTTCAGGATTTTAAAAGTCTTGAAATCAGATCAAACGTTTCAAATGATTTCAAATTACTTCGAATGATTTCGAGGATTCCGGTAGGTTTCTAAAATTTCAAATGATTTAAGAGATTCCCAATGATTTCAAACAATTTCCAACGATTTCAAATGAATTCTAGTGATCTTAAAGATTTCCAAAGATTTTAAAGGATTTCACGAAACTTCAAAGATTCCGAAGATTGCGAATGATTTCGAATGATTGCAAATCATCTCAGAAGGTTTTAAAGGTTTTACATGACTTCGCATGATTTTTAAAGATGTCACCAGTGGTTGCCCCTTAGTTCTGGGTTTAAACTTTGTTTTATAAATCCGAATTTTCCTCTAGGGTCTTTTTGTATATACTCGAACGAGGAGTCCTTTGAGTACATTCGTTCATCTCTTGAAAAAACCCTCTTATCAAACTTGGAGCAAGAAGACAGACTGCCTTTCCAAGGCCTTCCTATAGTAATAATGTTCGTTGCTGATACTTGTATCGACGAAATGGAAGCATTGAGGCTCCGCGAGGAGGGACAGAACTTGGCGGACAGGTGAATTATTGTTCGTAGATTAGAAGTGAGCTGGAAATCTGATAACGGCCTTGAACAAAGCCAAAATATCATGCGCTTATCTTATTTCCCCAAATAAAATCACCTATCAAATCCTTTTACCATTATCCTTCCAGTTTACAATGCCCCTTCATCGACGTATGTGTCGAGGAGCTAGAACAGAACAAAAGGTTTCCCACCGCGCTAGTTAAAGACGCTCTTCAGCAGCTGATACAATCCATAAATCACCGTGCCGGATTCCTGAACATTTACCAGAGCGTAATTGAATGTTTGGAGCCGGACATCAGGTATAAAATAGAAAAACTCTTGCATTACAAACATTCTCTGATCTTGCTGGCTAAACCCTTGTCTTTTCTATCCACAGGATAATAATGTGCATGTTCTGCGGCGACCCTTATTCAGTGGAAAACGTTCTCGGTCCATTGCTGAGCCACCAATGCTGTTTCTTGAGCGGCGACCGTTCAATCGTACTCGAAACATTCTTAGGAGAATCAAAGAGACGAGTCGCAGTTATAATCTCAAGTTTTCACGGAGCTAACGCGTTCAGAGATGAACTTGTGCACGGATTTATCCTAGTCTATTCAACAAAGAGGAAAGCTTCTCTAGCCACGCTGAAGTAAGTTAAAAAACAGCGATTATCGATCTTCAACCGTTCTCACTCTCCGCTATTTTTCGCAGTGCTTTTTCAATGAACATACCAAATCTACCAATCCAAATAATGGCTGTAACTGACACCGGCGGAGCAAATGCATTCTTCAACTCTGACCTAAGCCATTTACTGATTACGGAGGGAAACGCAACCGCTGATAGACTGCAAGCGCATTTTATGACCTCTGCCTCGAGTTGCCAGCAGAAAAGTAAGCAGTGTTAATCGGTTCATTAATAATCTGGCTTTCCCTTATTCATATAGTTTCCATTTAATATCCTCTGTGTTATTTTCTAAAACCAGCCGCCTTCTATACCCCGTTCTTCAAAGAAGTATGGGAAAAGAAGCCTGAAATAGAACAGGCCTTCAACATGGAGGAGCCGGGTAATTTGAACGATAGTGGCGAAGGAACGCTAGAGTATTCAGCCCTGCATCCCATGCCACCTCCGAGGCACGAGAGCTATCATCTTCAAACGCCGGACGATGGGTAAGCAGTCCTTTATTAAAGTTTGTTTTTAATCTGTTTGAATATAATGTCTAACTTGCAGCAGTATGTCTGTTACTTTTAGAAGCGGTTCTGAATCGTACGAACAACTTACGCCCGATGGAGAGCTAGGGGAATCTGTACTCAACGAACAGTATCATGATAACAGAGCTACTCCTAGCGACGACAGTGACATTTATAGTCATGTTGATTTCCACCGGGAAGAAAGAGAGCGGGAATTACTTAAGGGGGGAGATCTGACTAGCAAATTACCTGGTAAAACTTGTTTTAAAAGACTCCGGATTTTAGACTCTGACAAAATCAGAGTTAGAAGCTAATGTAGTCATAAACTGATTTTAGGATGGGTGAAAGACACTTTTATGCATCAAGACGGAGGGATAAACAGGTACTCTCATAGAGCGTTTACGACAGGAAGACGACATATATCGCAGACAAAGCCGAGACCGAAGGGGAACAGTCAGACGTTAAAACAGCCAGGAAAAATAAATCTTAAAGATTTTTCAAACGTTACAGACGTCATAGCGAGGATGAAGATAGGTGAAAAAGACGAACACGGGTCAAAGATTAATTTGGGCCACGCGCCGTTAGCTACGCCTGAATTAGTTGATCTTGGTTCAGAATACGCACAAGTTAAAGACGTCGTTACTAATTTGTACCCAAATTACGACGGCGATTACATGTACACACTTGTTCACGATTCACTTGGGAATAATAAATCGAAATTACGACATCGGCGAGAAAAAGGACAGCCATGTGAGAGTTTTTTTGTTGTTTTTCTTGGTAAAAAACATCAGTCTCAATCGTAGCCAAATCAATTCTTTACCATTCGTCCCTCCCTCAATTCGGCCTCAGTTTAATATCGTCTTTTCTGATCTTTTACAGCCTACAGCGAGTCCGATTCTGACTGGAGTTCTCCGGAGAGGCAAAGGACTATCGACCTCTTGGGTAAAGGGAACAAAAAATCATCGACGCACAAACGGATACGCAAAAAACGCACAGCTATACCGGTTGCTACTCCAAAAGTTCCGCTTCTGTCAAGTTTAGGGAGCGGCGAAGGCATCACTGGGCTCAATTACACCATAAAAGAGGACAAGAACTGGCGGCACGATACCATGGAGAGGGGTGCGCCAATTTTTGCCGTGTTTTTGAACTAAATTAATAGGGTTTTTTATCCACAGCCAATATTGTTCACAAAGGTTTATTAGTTTCCAGCGAAACTCCGGACAGCTCAGAGTCCAGCGACCCGGAACACACCTCAAGATCGAGACCCAAACAGCACAAATCAGGAGTAGCTAGTTTCAAGAAAAGATCTGGAAATACTACAACACAGAATCAGTATTTGGCGGCGACGTTACAACACCAATTTAATATCAAACATATGACGCAGGAGATACTGAGCTCTTCTTGTAAGCTTTTTTTTTCGTTTATCTATTCCCCATTCGATGATTTCTTCGACATAGTGAAAGAAATGAATATTTCGTCTCATCTTTTTTCAGATAAACCGAGAATGGATACTTACGGTAATATTCCTGACGACGAATCAAGTCTCGAGGTCTCTTCTCCGAGGGAAATCAATTCTCCTAGCGTAAGTGTAGATGGTGCGAGAGATTATTTGTCTTTTGATCTTCGAAACTTGGAATAATATTTTCTAATTAAATTGCAGTTTGGTATTCTGACAAAAGGAAAAGATGGCGATAAATTGGCGAGAAAAAAGGATAAGCAAAAAGCAAAGGAGGACGAGAAATTAGAGAAGAGAAGACAGAAGGAAGAGAAGCTCAAGAGAAACGCCGAAAAAGAGAAGGAGAGAGAGAAAAAAAAGCAGCAAAAACAGAAGAACACAAAGGGAGGAAGCGTCGGTACAATATCTGGTCAATCTCAGCAACAGCTCTTGATAGAAGACTTTGCCCAGAGTGAATCGAATCGTATACCTCTTTTCCTAGAAAAATGCGTTCAGTTTATTGAAGACGAGGGCCTAGACTCTGAGGGGATTTACAGAGTACCCGGCAATAGGGCTCACGTTGAACTTCTTTTTCAAAAATTCGAAGAAGGTGAAACTTGGGGATTTTTAGCTGTGAAATAATCTCAGAGTAACGCGTTGTGACGTTTCATTTATCAATCTTTTCTGGGTCTTTACAGATGGCAACATAGATATCCATTCTTTGGATATTCCAGTCAATGCCGTAGCGACTGCGCTGAAAGATTTCTTCTCAAAAAGACTACCGCCTCTCATTGACAAGGAACGAATGAGCGAACTCGAGGATATTTCTGGTAAGAACTCGAAAAGCAAATGCCAAAAAAAAAAAAAAAAATTGCCGAACAAAGAACGTCAAGGTGCATGCAAGCCCTTGGCAGTACACTCGAGTCCTGCCCTCTTTTTGCTTCTAAAACAATCCCAAAATATGGAAAAATTGTCTAAACTTTGAATCAAATACGTCATGAATTGTATTTCAGGTGCTCGTGGTATCAGTAAGCCAATGTCAGCAACTTGCATGAACATGGAAGGCAAGTTTCTCCCCTAAACTTGAAAATGAAGCTACAATATTAAATCTGGTTTTTTTTGTTAACATCAATCACGAACTTTTATGTTTTCAAATTATAGATCGGAGTGGAAGATTGTTGGCTTTAAGACACATGCTCAAAAAGTTGAACCCGACAAACTTTGATGTTCTGAAGTACATTTTTCAGCATTTTGTAAAGTGAGTTGATCTACACGATACTTTTATGGTTTTACCTTCTGTTGTAAGATTGTTTGTATCCAAAGCAAATCAATTTGGATGACAAAAAAGGCCATAAAGTATTCTACAGAAATAATAAACATACCCATACTTACAATATACTATAACTTTTACAGAGTAGCTGAGAACTGTAAATTGAACAGTATGGATAGTAAAAATCTGGCCATTTGTTGGTGGCCAACGTTGTTGCCGATTGAATTCAACGATATGGGAAGGTTTGAGGCGATGAGGCCGTACTTGGAGGACGTAGTTCAAACGATGATCGACCAATACCCGTTTCTCTTTTGCGGCAAAGAAGCCATTGTAAAGGTTTAGTGAAAATGAACGAAAAACGAAAACGGAAAAAGGAAAAAGGAAAAAGAGAAATGAAAAAAGAAATAAGAAATCTCAATCTGAGAAGTGCGGCTGCGTAATAGCCCTCTAGTTTTGTGTAAAAAGTAAACTATAAACTATAAATGAAGCTTTGAAATTCTTTGCGAGAGATTAAAATAATATAATTGATGGATTAAGTAGGTAGGTCGAGGCCCTCGGTTTCGGTTTCGGTTAACATATCTTTCAACGAATCATAGCGAAGAAAGCCCCCCAATTTTTTTTGTATTATTATTATAGGTATATAGGTATAATTTTGATAATAGTTGTTATAATAATAAATCGAAGAAGTGATCTACGCGGCTTTTAGTGTTTAAATATTATATAGAAATTGTGCAGATATTTTATTCTGCTGGCTTTTCGTGTTCAATGTTGTTATACTAATTGCTTGATACATAAAAAGAGAGGAAAAAGAAAAAAAAAGAAAGAAGAAAATATTTAGATCTACATACTCGGTCACTTGGAGCTTTGACTTATGTCTATTTATTTATTTATAAAACTCTATTTTCTTTTTCCATTTAAATAAATTGTAAATCGTTGGTGATCATTTTTCGAGAGACAATAACTTGGAGAGAGAGAGAATGAAAGAAAGATAGAGAGAAAGAGAAAGAGAAAGACAGAGAGAGAGAGAAAGAGACAGAGAGGAGAGAGAGCGAGAGAGAGGGGCGAGTTGGCTCTTGGTTTTTTTATATCCTAACGTATTCAGTATTTGGTTTTTGACCACGCATAAAGAAATAGATGGATAATAACAATTCTTAAATAAATGCGTTTAACTAAATAGTCGGCAAAAAAAAATCTTTTTCCAACATAATTTGATAATAAATATATACATACATACATACATTCATACATACATACATATGTCATTATAATACCTATTTGAGTGTCTATACGCAATGATCGTTTAGGCCGAATAAAAATAATAAAAATAATAATAACAATAATAATAATAATTATAATAAATAAGATTTTTTATACATTCGTACGTTCGTAAAGAAAAAAATTGAAAAAGAAATAAAATAAATTGAAAACAAAACAAACAAACAAATGGTAATGTGAATAGTTGTAATTCTAATAATAATAAGAATTATAATTAACAACAATATTAATAATAATAATACATAGTAATCATAAATATTAATAATAATGATAATGAATATTACGGCTTCACTTGGAGTAAAATATACCAGAAAACAATTTTAAAATAGTAGGAAAAAAAATAGGAATAACTAATAAGAACAATGTAATAGCTAAGATAAAAAAAAGAAGGATAAACGGAAAAAAAAGAAGAAAAACATGAAGAAAAGTGAACATTCTTGCACTCTCGTGAATCTCCAAAAATGGCATAGAATAAATTCTTCGTTAAAGCTTTTGTACAAAATGCGACGGTATAGACTACAGAGTCTCGTATTCCCCCCTTCTCTGAATGTTTATCGAAGCATGAAAAAAGACTATCCACATTCCAATTTCTATAGTATACAACTTCCAAGTTCGGTGCATTTACTTTTCTTTTTTTTTTTTCTTTACATTGTTTCTTCTTCCATTCATTATTTCTTTTTTATGAATTATCCATTGAACCAACGTGATTTATTGTCAATATTTTTCTTTTTTTTCTTTTTGTCTTCACCCGTTTCTTCTCTTCTTTCTTTCTCTTTTTGTTGAGGCAATGATTTCACGTGTCTCGGCCTGAATAAAGCCGACGAAAGGTGAATGTAGTATAGAACAAAGATAATCTCAATAATTGAGTGAATTAATAATTGAAACCGGTGAAATCCACTGAATTATAGATAATCGAAAGATCGTGAGGGTATAAAAAATTCAAGAGATTCAATTTCAACGGTTTTGTCTATGTAACACCTATTATTCGAAAAAAAAGGGAATTTCAGGAGTCGCTTGGTTGTCATTTGAAATTGAAAACAACCTTCGTCAAACAACGATTCTAAATTGTATTCATACATCAATTGCGAATAATGTATAAGAACGAGATCAACAAGCACGTATTTTCAAAGTATTATCAAAATTCGTTAGCTAAACATAGTAGAATATCCGTTTGGATCGGAAGAATAAGAGGGGGGGGGGGGGGGGGGTAATAAATATTGAAATAAAGTAATTCGTTGAAAGATTTGTCGGCCGTTAGCCGTCCGCGTCTTGAACGTGTTATAGTTCATATTGCTTGCCATGATTTGATGTGCGCGCAGTAATGATATGGATAAAGGACGAGAAAGCGGATTCCAGTTTAAAAAAAAAAAAAGAAAAAAGAGAGAGAAAGAAAAGGAAAGTGAAACAGAGAAGAAGATCGGAAGAAGGTGTGATCGAAGAGAACGGAGAAAAAAACAAGACAAAACAAAAACGAATCAAATAGGTATAATAGTTGTATAAGAGGTCGTGAAAGATGCGGAAGAAGGAAAAAAATGGTAGAAAAATGAGGAAAAAAAAAAGCTATGAAGAAAAAAAGAAGAAAAAAGACAACGGTAGATCGAATTAATCGTCAATTTGAATATCGAGATCTTATTGTATTTGTATTTGTATTGTATATGTATATGCAAGAAAAGGAACGGAAGGAAAACGACATAGAAATGCGATTATAATAATAACATTAATAATTAAAATTGGAACAAAAAAAAAAAAGAAAAAAAAACGAAAAAAACGAAAAAAAAAACAAAAAAAAACAAACATCGTCTAATTGTAACCACCACCTGCGTTATAAAACTGCTAAACGTATAGGTATAAATAATAAATAAATAAATAAATAAATAAGATAAGATAAGAATAAGAGTGTGTCCCCTCCCCCGTCTTCCTCCTCCCAGATCCATGAAACAAGAACATGAGAAAAAAAAAAAAAAAATTAAAAAAAAAAAAGAAAACGAGAAGAAATTAATAATAATTGTAACTATATGCTTTTTAATGTGTATATATTGTTGCTAACGCCGCTGATGCTGCTCATGTTCAGCCGTATATAATGTATATCTGGCTGCGGATACGTATTATTATTAATATCAATAGTAATATTATTATTATTATTATTATTATTATTGTTTGTATAATTATTGTTTTCATTCAATTTCATTTTGTTTTTTATCACGTGTTAAGAAGTGAGGAGAAAAAGTTGTTCGGATAACGCGAATTATCCTTTTATCTATAGTTTCTATCTCGATCAATCTTTTGATCTCTATCTCTATCTCTCTATCTCTCTATCTCTCTCTCTCTCTCTCTCCATCTCCGTGTCTCTCTATCTCCTGTCTCTATCTTTCTATCTCTACGCTATCTCTTCACCTAATAGTATATCTCTATCTTTCTCAACGCTTGAATCTGTATTTATTAAGACTAAGGTTCTAGGTATACATATTAATGAAATAGATAAATGAAGAAACAAATAAAGAACGAAACGAAGGAACAGAATAAAGAAGCAAATGATTGCAAGCGAAATACACGCGCGCGCTTTGTAGTATAAGAGTTTAAATTTCGAATGCGAGCGAACCGCGGGGGGGCAGCTGCGAGCAAGGAACTCGCGTCGAGGTCGTGCGGACGTCCTTTTTATTTTCATATAATTAACGTTATTTCTATCATCATTATGATATTCGTAGTTATTATGTGTCGGACAAAATGAAGCTAATCATCAAAACGATCGGGCGAACGAACAAAAAAAAAAAAAGAATAAAATAGGGCACGTTAGTTTTCCTGAGGATATTAATGAACGCAGTTATATTATTAATATTATTATTAGTATACGCATAAAGCTACGAATTTTCAAGACCGAGATCTGCAAGGTTCGAAATCGAAGAGACATACATGTATGTATGTACCTAGTAGATAACACGACGCGAGCTTAGCGGTTAAGTATATCGTACATATACGTATGTTACCGAGTCATTTTTTTTTTCTTTCTTTTTGTCGCTCAAGCTTGTTTTCTTCCCAATCATCATTTAATCACATACAATTATTATTGCTGAAATCATTTTACAATGTATATTATATATGTGTATATATATATATGGGTATACATGATGTATCTATTTATTATGTATACTATCTACTACCTATGTATATTTGTGCTGTATACGCGGGGGGGGGATTCTGTTGCGTCGACGCGAGCTCGTTGAGCGTAATAATTTCGACAAGTAATAGGAAGTGACGAAGAAATAAAAACGATATTTGGTATTTTTAACGAAACGATAATTAAACGAATCGCACATTGAAAAAATAGGGGGGGTCGCGAGAAGTGAGAACGCGGTTCTTTGATAATTCAATGCGTACGACTGCGGAGGACCTCCCTCCCCAACCCGACCCAACCCTCGTTTATTAAACGGGTATCGCTAATTTTGAGTTACTGGAATTGCGAGCATTTTGAAACGAGATTACTTCCCAGGTTATATTGAAAATTAAAAAACCACAAAAAATTAATGAAACAACAAAAAAAAAAACTATTTTGGCCGATGAAAACAAAATATTGCTCGCATTGGCGGTTAAAGTCTCGTTTGGTTTTTATTTGTATTTTTTTTTTTTTTTTCTGTCTGTGGGGCGAAATTTGTTTGAATATAAAATAAAAATATTGACGGAGAGTTCGAATATTCGAAATTGATTGGAATTTTTTTTTTTCGTTGGCGAAGTCCATCGAGTTTTATAAACATGCGTATCACAAAAGTATACGGTTTCAAATATAAATCGATGATTCTTTTTCAATTATATCGAAAGACGACAATGATATGATAAGAAATCGAAAATAAAAACGACATGAATCAATTTTACGATGTTGGATATCCTTTTGAACAAATAAATTATCATTGCGCGTTCTTTTAGTATTATTATGATTATATTCACATTATTATCATTATTATCATTATTATTATTATCAATATCATCATCATCGTCAAGGGTCGTGTTGAGGTGGCCGAGAGTCGGAATTGGCAATTGTTTTAGTGGTTATCGGGTCCTTGATTGGCTGTCTAATAGCAAACAATTGCCGACTTCGACTCTCGGCCATCTGAACACGACTCTTGGTGAACGGACGTTGGGAATTCACCCTGTATAGATATACTATTATATTATATCTGAAGGAGCGAATGTAAGAGAATTCGTAATCACAATGTATGTAGTTCAAAAATGGCGTCGTACGCATCACGCTTACTTCCTGCAGTGTAATAATAGAAGGATAAATATGTATGTAATAATATAATTCTGTCGGGGCTCTCTGCGGCAGATCAGAAAGAAAGAAAGAAAGGAAAAAAGAAAGAAACAAACAGCCGTAATAAACACGAATGCATAGCGCCTAAGGGGAGGAGTATAAAGGATAAAGAAACGAGTGGTGAAAAAATGAAGTAGAAGAAGAAGAATAAGGAGGAGAAAACAAAGAAACAAAAATGAAGAAAAAAATTAAAAATTAAACACTAAATATTGGTGTCCAAGAAGTATTTAAAATAAACATCGTCTTTATATGTACAATTTGAATACAATGTCTTGACATTTATTTACTCGTCTCAACACTTCATTTCTATGACAAATGAAGTTATTGAGTACCGATCTACTCCTCTTATCTGTTCCTTTTCCACCTCTTTTCCACTCCTGTTCGTTTATCTTATTCTTCGTTAATGAAAATAGTTTTTCATCGTCTGTAAAAATGAAACAACATAAAAGGATGAAAAAGGAAGGAGAAAAAGGGGGAAAAAATAGATGAAAAAATTTGGTGATAAAAGGAGAGTGATTGAAGCCAGCAGGTGCAATACGATGTGGTCCATTTGACGTAGATTCGCAATCAGATTCAGATGCAAATGGGCCGCGTTACCGATTTTCGACCACCGAACGGGTATTTTTAGCACGCGGTATAAATGGAGGGAATTCTCGTTTTTTCTTCCCTTTTTTTTCTTCGGTTTTCTTTTTTTGTTTTTGTTGCGAATGTAAATTCAACTCTTTTCGTCGTATAGACAGTGCGAAAAATAAGCGCTCGCGGGGTTGAGGCAAATTCAATGACATCCAATTACGCGATCGCGCGGTTTCACCGTTACGACTGTAAGATACGCCCGGGTTTTTTTGCCACACAAACGTTCGCAGTCAGAAAACTTAATTAAAAACCTGGAATCTCGGATGTGTTATGAACATATTTTGTTTTAAATCAACCAACCCCCTGCGGTGTGGTTATTTTCTAAAAGTTATTAAAGGCCGATGCAATGATGAGAATGAGGAATCGTTCTTTTTTTGTCGCGAGTTCTTTCATAATGGCGAGAAAGTGAAAAAAAAAACGAGGATTTCTTGCGATATGAAATGGTGAGGACAAGAAGAGAAAAAAAAAACTCAAGAAAGAAAATTGGTTTGAAAAATCTTGGGGAAAGATCGTCAGACCGAGCCACTCGAGCCGTAGATCTTTTGTTCGTAGCATACTGTATCGACGTGACCATTATTTCCGGAGTAAATGGCCTGGATCTATTGAAACGTACCACCCTGGGTATAAATACATATACCTACGTGTATACATTGGCACTATGTGTATACATACGCAGATTCATGTGTACCCTATATACATATACCTATATGCATGCATACACCCAGTACGTTGGCCGATTTGAAAAGCTGGTTGCGGATCGATCTTGCCGCCGCTCTGCTCGGCCACGAAATGTTGCGTTAACACCATATCAACACGCGCGATGCAGCGTCAATTGCACTGTTTTTTTCCATCCCCTCTAACTTTTTTTGTCTTTTAGTCTCATGTCCTCTCGGCGGTGCCTCGGTCATTAGTGGCCACGCGAGGTTTTCTCGTCCGAGTGGTAGTGAGACGTGGTAGGAGGCCAGGTTTAGTCTTTCCACTTCTCTTCGCTTCTCTTCGCTGCTCTTCGCTTCTCTTCGCTTCGCTTCTTCTCTTCTCGTCTCTTCTCGTCGCTCCTCTCCTACTCACCTGACGGAGCCGCCGTTGGTGTGACGTCACGTCTCGTCGTTGCCCTGAGCAACGGTGCGAGCTACGATTTCGTACGCTCGACGTCGCCACTTGCGCCGTTGGGTAAAAATCAATTTGAACCCCGCCGACGCAGAGGTGGTGGTGGTTGGTGCTCGTCGAGGTGGTGGTCCGCGTCGCCTGGCTCGCGCGCGCTTCAGGAGCTCTCGCGAGAGCCAAGCTGAGCCGAGCCGAACCGAGCCGAGCTGAGCTGAGCTGAGCTCGTCGCGTAGTCGCGAGTCGCCAACTCGTCGTACGGTCGTGTCAACCCACACCGGGGATTCCGGATCGTCGCTGAAGACGTCGCGTCCCACACATAGTCAAAGAGAAATAGAGTATATACCGAGGAAAGGGGTTAACGAGAAAGAACGAAGGAGATAAGGATCTAGGTGGAAGCCGGCAGGGACGGCGAAATAAGAAAAAGTTACAACGGGGATGATGCATGCAAGACTTGGAGTAGCTGGTGAAGTATCGCCGAGGATCGTCTTCGTGGGAATCAGGATCTCCGTAGAGGAACGCGAGTCAGAAGTCTTGTGCCTGTCGCAAGGGACCGTCTGAGCTGCCATCCCCGGGGAAGAAGCTAAAGGCCAAAGATAGCGAGGAAGAAAGGAAGAAAGGAAGAAAGGAAGGAAGGAAGGAAGGAAGGAAGGAAAGGAAGGAGCGAGCGCACGCACGCAACCCCTTTATCATGTAGATAGAGAGTGATTAGGCCCAGTATGTGGTGTGTTTCTCTGTGATTTGTGGTATATGTGTCTTTAGCCTCTGGCCAAGTGCGATCCGTATGATAATACATACATAGCAATAAGGAGTCAGGGATCGCCAAACAATAACCACGCTCGCCGTGGGTGCTGTATCGATTGAATTCCGCGCCCCAAAGAGGATGTAAACTGACGATATGATCGTCAAGAATCACAAAGGTGGCGAATGATCGTTGAGCAAAGATTATCGTTACACCACGCCATGTGCGTCCTATGCAAAAGAAGTGGGACATGCTTCCCGAAGTGAATCTGTGAGAAAGTAGTACTATGGTCGCACCAGTCCCAACCACTGATACACATCTTGGACATCGCTCCCGGGATCAAGCTGTTTTCATCCCCTCAATTTGCCTCGGTTGAATTTATCACGATCTGTGAAGAAGCAAACCGAAGCATCTAGACACCGACTCGTAATTTGCCAAATAAGAAATCCGAGCAATGTAGCGCTCCGTGAGCCACGCGGAAATGCGCGGTAATGAGGATTTCCCGTGTTCGCAGGCGTCGCTCCTCGTTGGAGTTGGTTTAACCTCGCAGTACTGTGATCTTGTGATCATTTATCCTCGAAAGACGAGCTAGTGTCGTCCCTGGAACGAGGCTCCGAGAAAGTGGCAACCAGGAACGCTGTATAAGCTCATCGGAGCGATCGTCGTGCAGAGTGCAGTTGGTTGTGCGGTGTGCCCATCATCACTTCCGGACGGTGTTGTGACCGCGTGTGTTTCCAGGACCCCTCAATATGTCTACGGCCACGTCCACGTCGTCCACGTCGCTGGCGTCGTCGTCCGGGAAGTCGGAGCGCCTAATCCAGGGGTCCTCCAGCAAGGACTGGTAATCGTGACTGGCTAAGGAAAGGGTCCGAGTTGAAGGATCGCAATGGCATCGGTCGCCGCCTGGTTGCCGTTTGCTCGAGCAGCGGCCATAGGATGGGTGCCGATTGCTACGCACCCGTTACCACCTCCGCCTATACCGAAAGACCGACGAAAAGCCGACGACGAAAAACTCCTGATCAACGTGAGCGGCCGCCGCTTCGAGACCTGGCGAAACACTCTGGAGAAATACCCGGACACGTTGCTCGGTTCGAACGAGCGCGAGTTTTTTTACGACGAGGACACCAAGGAGTACTTCTTCGACCGTGATCCAGACATATTCCGGCATATTCTGAACTACTACAGGACCGGCAAGCTCCACTACCCGAAACACGAGTGCTTAACGAGCTACGACGAGGAGTTGGCCTTCTTCGGGATCCTGCCGGACGTGATCGGCGACTGCTGCTACGAGGATTACAGGGACAGAAAACGAGAGAACGCCGAACGGCTGATGGACGACAAGCTCAGCGAAAACGGTGACCAAAATCTCCAGCAGCTTACAAATTTGAGGCAAAAAATGTGGCGCGCGTTCGAAAACCCTCATACATCAACGGCTGCACTTGTATTCTACTATGTGACGGGGTTCTTCATCGCCGTTAGCGTAATGGCAAACGTCGTCGAGACCGTCCCTTGCGGCCACAGGCCTGGCCGCGCCGGTACTCTGCCGTGCGGAGAACGATACAAGATCGTCTTCTTCTGCCTCGACACTGCCTGCGTGATGATATTCACCGCCGAGTACCTTTTGAGGCTGTTCGCAGCACCGGATCGGTGCAAGTTCGTTAGATCCGTTATGTCCATTATCGACGTAGTCGCCATATTGCCGTACTACATTGGACTCGGTATAACCGACAACGATGACGTGTCCGGGGCATTCGTTACCCTACGTGTCTTCCGGGTGTTCCGAATCTTCAAGTTCTCACGACACTCCCAGGGTCTACGCATCCTGGGTTATACTCTGAAATCCTGTGCTTCTGAACTCGGGTTTTTGGTGTTCTCGTTGGCTATGGCCATCATTATATTCGCTACCGTGATGTTCTACGCCGAGAAGAACGTTGACGGTACCAACTTCACTTCGATTCCTGCCGCCTTCTGGTACACTATCGTCACCATGACGACCCTAGGGTGAGTTTCAACTTTCGGAGCGTTTCTCCTTACCCTTCTGCACCCCTAGGGCGGGTGGGTTTCGTGTTTGGTATAGAGACAGTGCCGCATGGCACATGTTCGCAGCGGTTATACTCGGCACCTCTCTGCAGTAGGTACACACGTAGGGTTGGCTATAAATAAACCGAACTCGCGTGGGCCACGAATTCTCTCCGTAGTATAAAAGTCACCACGCAAACGGGCAGGTATACCCTGCGTGCGCGCAGACATTCAACGTAAATGTGTCTATACGCATGTTGGTATTCCGGTCACTGGGTAAAGCCTTGCTCCCGCTTTTCTCGCTTTTCTCGCTCCTCTCTCTTCCTCCTTCGCACTTTTCAGGCTCCGTGCTCGTTCTCGCATTGCTAACGGCCACTCAATAAACCCCCATACCGTCCACGAATTCTCAGCTAACGTAGGTATACACGTAAGACTAACGATTCTTTATTTTCCCGGGAAATTATACGCAGCCATGAGTATCCGCGAACGAGCTAATTCAAGTGCGAAACAACTGTACGTGGCGCGACATTATTTCTCATCAATGGGTACTCGTTTCATTAGAGAATGTCAATGGAGTAAGCGGAAAAGCTCGCGGCGAGTCAGGTAATATCGTTAGCTGTCCGCCACCCCAATTTGGAATCCAACCGCAACTCGGTATCTCCGGAGTAATATATTATCCCTTATCGATGCCACGCAGTAAAGGGCGATTCCCCTCTCGCAGATTAGGCTTGAATGGGAATATAATTTTAATAGTGGTCCGTGGTGATCATGGTTCTTAATTACCCTTTCGGGATGATGAATCACCTGCCCTACTATCTGGGCAAAGTTCGCAGTCTTGAAGAACTGCAGTGTGACGACGAGTAGCCTCTGGTCGGTCTTTGGCTCGTTGATAAAACTTGTGCAATGAAGTCTAATGGACACGTGAAGCAGGGGATAATGGTTCTTTATCGAGAGCTCCAAAGCTACGTGAGAATGCGATCGTGGCGTGATACCGGAGTTTCGGAAAGTCTTGATCCTGGTTCTCGCTAGCGAAGCGTCTTTCGAGCCGTTGGTTATTCGCGGAGTAGGGAAGCACAAAGGGATGTGGTAACAATACGTTTGCGCCATTGTGCGTTTTCCTTTTCTATAAAAGAGGAGTATTTAAAATGATCGCTATACATATAGGGTAGAGGGACATTTGTTCCATTTTGGAATTGAGATCATCCCGCGGGAAGGTGAGGGATTTCGGTTTTCACGAAACGCGCGGGAAAGCTATTTTTAAGAATAAAAGAAAAGAGAGAAGCGAGCTCGCGGCAGTTTAAACACGGCGTCGCTTGGGAAAACGAAATGATTTTTCTTTCTAAGCAGGAAGCAAAAATATGCCTCGTCATCTCTTCTTTCTTCGCATTTCCTTTTCACGAGTTAAAAAAATAATAACATACCGACTCGAAGACTCGGTTCCTGAAGAAAAACACGCGCGAGGGTCCGAGACTTTTTTTTTTTTTAAACAGGTCTCCATTCTATTTAACAAAACGTCAAACTTTTTTTCGCCTAGCTTACCACTTCTCTTTGAAATATTTTCTTTCACTCAACGCAGAGTAGTGACGAAAGTATACGCGGGGTTATTTCATAGCAAATTTACAAGCCGTTGGCCCTCGCCATTTTCGACCTCTTATAAATTGATAAATTCTTTGAGAAAATACTCAACTTTTGAGACCGTCCCGAAACTCGTACAATATTCTTCGAGGTATCGTCCAAAGTTCCAGTTCATAACCCGAACACGAGTACTCATCGTTCTCTCAACGTGCTCTAAGCCGACCTCCTTACGATTGTATTACAGAGTCAATATTTAGTGCAACGTTTTGTCAATATGACACAGCCTTCCGGTGATATTACTCCCCGAACAAATATCAGTACCCCATAAGCTCCTCGATCACTTTCCTCGCGGTGTATCCATACGCCCGATTCGCGCTCTTCTCGCAGCTCTCAAGTATCTTGCTTCGCGTCGAGTAGCACCTTCGAATTTCGATTGATAATCTTTGTCGTATCTCTGCTACATACTTGGCAACAGCATCCTCGCCAATTCTGTCCGTAGACTGTCCCAATATGCACGGATGGATGTTGTAGCTGAAACTCCCTCTTCGGGAAGCGAGTAACAATTTCCTGACAAAATGAGCACGATAAAAACGATATTTCATTCGAACGTAACGTATTTTTTAAATTTATGCCAACAATAAGGTACGAAATATGGTACGCCGTTAAAATATGTGAACATACGTTACGCCGTTCGTGTTTTTTAATTCGATATTAATTCACTTTAAAAATCCCCTGGAAAATTCACAACGGTTTTACGAAACAAGAATAATTATGGAAAAGAACGAAGGGCTCGTTTCAGCGGTTGAACATTTCTCGAAGCCAGCGTGGTAATTTTCAACGGTCACATCATTACACACCCTTTTGGCCGCGTAACCACTAAGCTTTCAAATCGGATTTCCTCACGTCAGTGTTGCCGTCACCTTAACGAAGCTCAATGAATATTTCTCGACACTTTTAATCTAATAGTCGCACCTTTTAATGCGTTCCTCAAATAAGCTTAATCGAAACCGCAGGTCGAGGTTGATTCTGATACCTGCGATTTGGACAACTCCCGAAACAGCCAATTGGCACGCAGGAATCCCTATTGCCCAGAGTACTGATTGGCTGTTTCGGGAGTTGTCCAAATCGCAGGTATCAGAATTACACTAGCCATGCCAGGTGGTAGAACGGAATGGCGCAAGAAAGGAGCGACGGTCTCTCGAGGAAAGTTCAGCTCGGCGAATCCCTAGGGCAATTTTTTTTCTGGTCGTTAGTTCGGACCTCTTCTAATAACTAATCCGTCGATACATCGGTCCATTCCGTGCTCAGAGGCTGGCGTCAAGTGGCTGTCAAAAGTAACTGTAGCCTTTGTTTTGCGACATTTGGTACTACCTAGTACCTACTATTGTTCCGTTTAGTTCTCACCTCTGGCTCGCAGCTTTGTCGGGTATAGTAAATAATACCTAGATACACAGATAGGCGGCTACTCCAGAGCCCAAAGCCGTAATATATAGTCAAACTTTGGCCACGGTCCAAGCCAAACATTTCAAAGGTATCGTGGTCAGTTTTTAGATCGTCGCCAAGTAAACATTCCCTCTCCTCCCACCGTATTTAGGCTAGAAATACGCGCTTTCGAACATCCCGAGAACGCCGTCCCTTTATTAATCGAGACTCGAAGAGTGGGTGAAGAAGTTTCGGCGTCGTCGTGAGCGGCTTTTGTTCTTTCACGAACTGCATAGTGTCTTGGAATTGGGACACCAGATCGCACCGCCATTAGACGCACGTTTCAAGATTTAACGACGGTATTTAAAAGAAATTCGCATTTCGAACTTGAGGAGAAAATGCTTCGAGTGATTCGCGAAAAATGTTTACACGAAGACACTCCAGCACCATTTTTAGTACCGATACCAATCCCACTAACGGCTGACTCCAAAATATAAAAATAATCAGAGCCTTGAGCGTGTTTTTACCCTCCGAAGATCGAACTCCGATCTATACGCAATACTCATACATCTAGGTTCAGACATGTCGCGATGGAGTCGGGAGGGTGTGAGGCAGAAGTGTTTCTGGTGCCGTCAAAACAGCCTTAGGGTTCGTGACTTCTGTGCTCTGCTCTTTATTCTCCATCGTCTATTCTCCGCGGCTTTTCACTATTTCATAGCCAGCAGGGAAAAGTATTCCGGACTCATCGATGCTCATCGATGGGAACGAATGAAACCATGGATTTTTGAGTGGTGGGCTGCGGAAATTTGAACAGAGCATTGCGGAGATACGAGTCCCGTCTTCCGGCATCATGATAATATTTTCTCGTCAAGACCGTCAAAGAGAACTTCCTCGTTCCCGTTCCTCTTTCACCTCTCCATCTTTTGATATTTCCACCCTGGCCCTTGACGATATCTCCGCTTCGCGTCAATCGCCGGACTGCGAAGTATCGCCCTAAATGTCTTTCGCTGAGAAGCCTTTTCATTCTCTTCCTCTTCTCGGTACTTCACACTCCCGAGTTTACGAGTTTCCGAATATAATGGTCCGCCTCCGCCGATGCAGGCTGGTTGCCATTAACCCAGAATATAGATGGATGAATTCGTTTAATCGTGGGGCCAACGAACGTCCAGCGTGAACGGAATCGAGTCTATTAACTGCTGTTCTTTACAGCGCTGGCTTGTGCGCCTCAAATCCGTTACATTTTAATGACGATGATTAACATGATTGGCTATTAGAGGCTGACCCACTGTAAAAACGGACGATTTTAGCTACAGGAATCGGACTTTTTCTCGCCGCTTTTAAGGACGAAGTTACAAAGTGCCTTTTGAGCTCTGCGAATATGGACCATAATCTAGAATCTCTCTTTTGTGCGCCGAGGAGCGGAGTGTTCGTGAAAAGACTTCCCGCCGCGCCGTATAGCATAGTATATACAGAACCGAAAACTTGCTGGCTCGCCTTTCCGCCCTCTTTGCGTAATCTACGAATTTGATTACCACCTTTCGCCGTAAACCGTCACTTAGGTTACCCCCTTCCCATTTCTCGCTCCTTTTCTTGATTGATCGATCTTATCGTCAGCGTCTCTCTGTTCTAACGAAGAAACAAAGGGCAGAACCAGCGCAAGGCGCAAAGTCATCAGCCGGGCAAACTGTGGCGAAAATCGTAAAAGCCCGAGGATATCTTCCTCGTTTGACTCCTTTACTGCAAGATCTCGCCATTCGTTATAGAAGGTCGCCGTTGTCCTTTCTGATGTTTTGGCGCAGCTTTTCTCATCCACATTCGATGACGTGTCACTTTTACCCATCCCCATATTGTTTGGCCTCTGGTCAGATAGTTGGCAGGAAAACAGACGATCTCGTCGATCATACTCAGGTCTCAGAATTTCTATACGATGATACAGGGAAATTGAGTAGGTCGGTGGCAGCAGGGAACGAGAAAGGCTTGAAGAAGTCATTATAAGAAGCCATGGAAATTGAAGATGAAATAAAGTCAGAATTATCCACGAAGCAGTGAAAAAGTGGCGAATCGCCTGCGTCGAATAGAGCTTTGACGATCAAATTACGACTTATGAATCGTACGGATAGGTATAACAAGCAAACGTCGAGGCGCGGCTATTCAACTGTGAGTTTATTCAAGAATCTCTTACCAGTTTCTACCTGTATTGAAATGCGATCGATCCGATCATACATTTCGATGCCTCGGTATTATTGACGTTCAGCACGAGAGTGGCGGGGTGTTTAGCTCGCGTGCTCGTGGTTCGTGGTATCTAGAATCCACATCGCAATAAGGTACGAGACCGTTTATCGACATGGAACAACGCTGACGAGACGAGGCTTATTGCGGCCATAGTCAAAGAGAACGAACTACTTATTCCGCGTACGATTCTTACAACCTCGGAGATTTATTGGCTAAGGGTTGCCCCGACGAGGTAAGAGTGTGCCAAGGAGGACGATAAACGCCAAACGGCAAACCGAACCCTGCAGCTAGTCACTAGCGGTAGCCAGATCCGTACTGTGACCATATTACGTGGATGTACCTAGAAACCCAGATACTTGGCAGGAAAGATGATACAAATGATTGACGACGCGAGAAATTTCATTCATGTTCGTTTCTATTCATTCCATACATCAGAAGCACATTGTATCCTTGCATAATGTCATTACATCAGCGGGAACAAGAGTCTGTCACCAGTCGTGACACGTCTGATCGTCGGTGGTACCTGGCATCCGAGCAAACGGAAAGTCATTGGTCCGATGACCCGATTTCGGCCACGTAGAATACCCCAAAATGGATGACTTGATAATTTGGCAACGTTAGAATGTGATGTGAAGAACTGGGATGTGGGTGGGGTCCGTGGTGTTGATGTGCTGCTGCAGTGGCGGTAATGATCCCGGGGATGGGTATAATCCTATCGCGTTCCCTCGGCAAAGATCTCGAGCTCGGTCTTGGCTCTGGGCACCATGACGCAGAGAAAGGATCATTTCCGAGGGTTGCGTCAGAGGCCGGAGTTATGAGAGTTGATCGAGCCGTTCACCCCGTCTAAGAGGTAAACATGGCATTCTCCGTTCTGCCAAGGTTTACCGTAGCCCGACGTACCCGGAGTCCTTTGAACTCTGACGAGTTATTTATCGGGGATTGATTGGATGTTAAAAACAGGCCATGCCGCTATTAATATCGCTTCTTCTTTTAGTTTTAATGGAGGCGATATATAGACCCAGACGTAGAGTTATTCCTCTTTTCAATCAAAACCAGCAGCAGGTGCTAGGCGGCGGTGATCGATCGAGCCTCTGCCATTTCGACGTATCTTTATTTATATCTTCTAATTAGTCCAGGTGCCGCGGGATCCGGATTATATTTAGCCATGGAATTTTAAAAGCGGCGAGCACGCTTCAAGTGCCTCAGAGAGAGATCCGTGCAATCAATACCTCCGCAAATATTTCCCTTCTAAACTAATCTGTCTTCGCCTCGGGCACTTTTGGTACTACTCTTTTTGGCCACGTGAACAGGATATCCAATTAAGAAAGAGGTCACGGCATCGGACGGACTCGACAGCTATCCTCGCGTTAGTCATCCTTAAGTGGATGAAAAGCTGAACACGATGTTCATTCGTTTGGCGAAAATTGCCGTCCGCAATCCCTGTGTCCTTCAGCTCGCACAATAGGGAATCAACAATAAACCAGATTACAAGAAACCACTGAACGAACATCACGTGCGGTAGCAATAATTATCATACCCAAATGTTTCTTCACCGTTCCCTTCACCCTATCAGTCTTCCATTCGGAATGTCTTTGCGCTCGGTAAGAGTCAATGTCAAGTCTATCGGGGAGATGAATAAAGAACACGGCGACTTCCACGCAACACTTATTTATTGCGATATGTCCCGGTGAATTATTACACCGAGTTATTCAGCGAGGAGGTTAATATTGGGCGTAGAGTTGTCGGTGGGTCGATAAGCGGCGGTAGGCAGCGATTGCTTGGTAGGTTTCCGTGCTAAATTTGCTACCGTTGGACAACAGGTGCGCGCACGAGTCGGTGGGCAGTGGTGGTTATAAGAGGAGGCAGTGGTTAACGTCGAAGCCAATTCCAGCCGGGTTACGAGGACCGGGTTAAGCGGATGATATTTTTACGGGATTTCCGATACCGGCGTGAGTTACTGATTCGACGAAAGAACAATCGGCCCCGGCACGTACGCGCGTGGCTCGTCGATGAATGAAATACTATTCATATTTAATCCGCGCTCGTCGCGTCGCTTCCGTTCTGCGCATATACGCGCACCTCGCGTGTGCAACGCACGTATGACAACGCCGGAATGAGATACGAGAACAGATGGGAAATAGAGCCGGCAGAGATATGGGGAGAAATGTAGCTGAAAATAAATTCAATGCAGTTTAGCCTCTGGAACTGGTGCATTGCGAATATCGCCGCATGCACCCCGTTGGTACGGGACGTGTGAAATGAATATTGAACATCCAAAGGACTCGGCATGTCGGTGTACGTGCGCACCGCCGAGTATGCAACGGGCAAAGTATTAGGCTGTTGCTCCTTGGGTTTGTTTTATAGAAAATAGGTCAAGGTGTCGAGCGGCTGATGCAAAAGGAAGTCTTATTCGGAGTAGGGTACGATATTAGCGAGATATGACGGAAGATCGTCGGTGGCAGTATTTTAGAAATGACCCTGCGGCTTCGAGTGTCGAATTCGGCCACGGAGCTAGGAGTCGTTCCAAAAATGTCCCGTGAATCAACCCGCAGAGAGACTTTCAGCCTCGCGACGGTCGATAATCTGTCTCGGAGTCAAGCGTGTAGGAATCGACTTCGGTCTGGCCTAAATATACGAACTACTAGACGGGTGTCAGAGGTATTTTCCTACCAGTGGAATAACAGATCAGAAAAGCTGGTAGAAATTTAGAAAACAAAGGGAAAACGATTGATCGTAAAACTGAATGGCCGCGCGTCCGTAGTTATTATCCTCCGGAAATTTCAGTTACTTAACTGTCAGGATTTATTACTTAATTGTGTTTTACGGCCACGGGTGCCCCTAAATAAATACACGGGCCGTATCATCTCGACGGGCTACTCTCTTATGCCGGTTCTCGGGCGAAGGTATTCGCGATATTTACCCGGCCAACTTTTCCTCTTTTTCCGGCTTTAACCCGAGCCAAACGCGAGCCTGGGGCAAGAATCTGCACGGAAGAGCGTCGCTCTGAATTACACCACATCCACGCGATGGGCGAAACGGTTCCAATTATATGCCGAAGTTCATTATCAATTAGAATCAACCAGAATTAGAATTTTTACTATGGAATTCCGTCGCTCGATATAACGTCACTTTGACTTTGACCTGGCAGGGATTGGACAGTGATGAGCGATTGCTTTTCACGCCGAAAAATCATTTCACCCCGCATCTGAGAGTGAAAACCCGAGGAGAGAGCGGAGCCAACTTTATCTCCGGATCGTCCCAGTTTGAATGTATTCTGGTTTCGGTTGCGCAAAGTGGGTTCTCGTCGTTTATGAATATATTTTTCGAGGAAGACCCAACGTCCGAACGCCGATTCTAGTCAATATCGGGACGACATATTGCACTCCGAAAACCGCGACTCCGAAGCTCGGCACACTGCACAGCTGTCTCTGCAGTCAGTTGCACACAAACAATCGTCGAATCATTTTCATCCGGCGACGGCTGCGTCTCGGTTCTGCGGGTAACGATTTTGCCCCGGATTTTGCATAACCGAAACCAGAACACCCAGCTGCATGTGGTTTCACTGACGAAGTGACCGTGCGGCGTGTGATACATGCATGCATTGGATCCTGCGGACTTTTTTCGATGCACCAGCCGAGAAGTCTCGTCCGCGACAAGTTCAAGGTGTCACGTCGCACGGGTGCACACTGTGTCGTTGCGGCCGTCTGAGACGGAGGCGACCCGCTCCTAAGTTGCGCGGGTATTTCTGGCACAAAGTTAATTATAGATTCCCTGATCGGAGGCATTCGACGCGTTGCAGTTTCACGCCCTCTGTTCAGCTCCTCGCTCTCTCCGTTCCTCGGCTTCTAGCACGGACCCGTTTCACCGACGTCGAATCTCCGCGGTGTTTTTCTTTTCAACAAATCGAATCAAAGGAGGCGAGGTTTCCTCGAGTCCGACGTCTGAGCACAACAACTGCTGTTCTCAGTTCGATAAGAAACCGTTGGAAGCGCTGCGATCGTGCGATTCTACCGCAGTGCACATCAGATCTTGCTTTGTGTCTTTCTGCGGAAGTCGTGCGATCGTGTGCGCAGAGGAGAACTGGCAGAATTTTATGGCCTATATTCGCTTGATCTAAGAACACTGTCTCGACATTTCCTGATAGACGAAGGTCTAATGGATGAGACCCTCATGGTTGGCTTGCGGGCGAAACCCCAACTACTGGCTGACATTAAATTCAGATGTCGGACGGTGTACACCGTAACATAGGGTGTACAGAATGCGATAAATTTCGTAAACTTACGCTAGCATGTAGGGATCGGTTACCGCACACCCCTTTCCACGCGGTGGTAGTGTTCGAGCGTAGAACTCGGAAGTGATCATCGCCCACCTCGCCCGGGGCACTTTAGGCTTTGGGGACGTGACTTTTCGGGGTGGTCTTCGGTTTCAGCATTTCTTTTGAGAGTGCGAGGCTTTATCTTGCCCGGGGATGTTCCCGGGCGTCCTTAAACACCTCTTTGTCAGTTAGGCGCGGGCGGGAATCGAATCAACCGGAAGGATAGACCGCAGTCTCTGACCCCGCGCCGCTAAACGCGCGCTTGGGGTGTTTCGGCGGATCCAGAGCTGGTCTTTTTCGACTCACCGAAGCCACCGTGCAACGTGACGGGTCAGAAGGTTACGGGAGAGACGCGTGTCCCGCTCCGCGTACGTGACGCTTTGATGAATTTTTCAATCCTTTTTCCACGACGAGGAAAGGGTGACATCTGGTTCGGCCTTTCGTTGCCGGTATATACGCGGATGAATAATTTACTAATTCCGTCACCCCGACGAGGAAACACCCTTTTTTTAATGCGTTCGGAATTTTCCCTCTTCTTAGGTGCCCGCGGTTTCACGACCCGCACAGCCCTCCTCCTCACCCCTGGCTACGAGCAAATTGTACCTGTTCAATTATTCAGACGTCGCCGCAGCTGGAGAAGTCGCTTTGTTTGCCTTTACCGAGAAAGCCAGGTGGTTGTCGGCGATGCTCTCGTGGATATTTTACTTGCGGTCGCCAGCGCTCTCCATCTCTTTCGTTTTTATCTATGTAAAAACCGAGAGATAGAGACGCCGGGGCCTGGCGCGTTCGCTTGTATAAAACTTCCAGTTATTTATTCCACCAGAACTGTATGTGTACATCCCTCTCTCTTTTGCTCCATCTTGTCACTAGTATTCCGCCTTTTTCCGGGTACACAGCCGCGACTCTCACGTAGCGAGCGGAAATATCCACCTCCCCAATTACGCTGTTTTTCACCGCGCTTATTAATTCGGTCTGCCTAATACTGAAATGATAATTAGTGTCTGGTGGATACAGCCCGTGCCCGCGTCCGCAATTTTGTTTTATACTTTTATAACGACGGCTCATCGCCGCGCGAGCGTCGAGGGTCGAGTGATTGAAGACGCGCTGCGGATTCTCTCGAAAGAGATCCTCCTCGCCGGGGGAAATTGGACCCCGATGTCATCGACCCGAAATAAGATCAGGAGTTAAAACTCTAGAGCGGAAAATGAGGTGGATCAGAGTCTGGGAGACCGGGGATCTCCTGGGCAGAAGACAACGCGTCGAATTGATCCGCGATTCGGCCGCACCACGCTATCGCTCCTGATATCCCCGACGAGTACGTGACACTACAGAAATAGGGAAAGAGGATAAAGGACACGGAGTAATTCCCATAATTCACCCATTGCTACGCCTCGTCTTTCACCTCGCTGACAATGTTATGAGATTCGCAAACTCCGCTCGGAGTACTACCACAGACCTCGACCCGGAGCACCGCTCCCCGGCGCGCATGGTCGTCGGACTAGAGCTCTAAATCGATGCGGAGGGCAAATCCGGGCGAATATCGTTGTGAGATTTCCTCACTCTCTTTTTCTCTCCTCTCCATATTTCCCTCCCTGTAAGTATTTCTTACCGAAGTCAACTCGATATGAAACTCCAAAGGGCACTCAGCACGTGTGGCGGAATCATCTTCCCTGTTAGATACTACGAGCACACGAGTACATCGCTCCTTGTTATATCAAGCTAACTTTGCTGAAGATGACGAGAGTAGAAGAACGTGCAGCCTCCAGACTTGGATATTCAATTTTCTCGAGAGTGTGCGGCGCTCCTCTCACCGTCAGTGTTCGATCTCTTCAAGAGTTCTTCGCCGACTCGCCACGGTGTCGATTCGTCACCGATCGTTACAAACGGTGCGATGCACTCGGAAACTTACCGTCACGATCGCTTGAAAGTATCTGAGCCTTGAATAGATTGTATATCAAATTTGCGAGGAGATTCGACGATGGACTGATCGTCAGGGTAGAGGGATACGTGCTTCCGAAGAAGTGTTGTCATCTCTTCGACCATTTCGAGCGAGATTTCCATGAAATTTTCGTCGGGCGTTACTCCTCACGGTGCCGGAATATTCCCATTCAAAACACACACCACTGCTTGAAAGAGAAATGTAACAGGAATGGCAATGTGAAATTTCAGCGAGACCGTCCAGAGTACGAGTCTACCTCACAGTATATGGTCTAGCGACGTCAAAGTCGGCGCATAGAAATGTGCCGAGCGTTTTCGTCTTCCAAATTTCACCAGAGTACTAAAATACGGCCACTTATTCGAGGAACTAGTTTTAACCGAATGTGAACAACGGGTTTCCGGCTCTTAGCTCATAACTCGTAACCGTTACTTCGTCATTTTACTTTTGAATTTTATTCCCACCTGTAGGCTATCCTCCCCAACGTTTATCAGGGCTTTCCATTCTGCTCAGGTTATTATTGATGCAGCCTTATTCAGTTGCGAATATTCTAGTTTCGGAATCTCCTCTTGCCTCCATTTCGTGTCGACCGATTTCACCTTCTGCCTAACGCATCTTGTCCGTTTATCTTTTTCAGGTACGGTGACATGGTGCCGGAGACAATAGCTGGAAAAATCGTCGGCGGTGTTTGTTCGCTGAGCGGAGTGTTGGTGATAGCTTTACCCGTGCCGGTTATAGTGAGCAACTTCAGTCGCATCTATCACCAGAACCAGCGCGCAGACAAGAGGAAAGCCCAGAGGGTAAGCCGTTCGAATAGAAGTGTTAAACTCGCGTAAAAAGTCTGGCTAAAAACTGAACTGAAAAATTGTCCCGCAACTTTGTATCGTTATCACGATCAACGGCTGAATATTTCCTCGTGGGACAAAAAGTCCCTCTGCACATCGCCGTAGAGGGATGATTAAAAAATTAATCCACCCGCAAAAAGCGTAATTAAAAAGTGAGCCGTTCAAAGTTTGGGTCGTTTTCCCAGCCGTTCCTGGAATATGATCATCCCATTTGCCAAACGGCATTGTTTGTTCGTTTCCTCGATGTTTTTGGCTTCATCCTCGTTCTACTCGAGCCTGGACCACTCTATTTGTTTGTACGATCCGGAGGGGCAGCCGTTTCCTCGATTCGACCTTCAACTTTGGAAAACAGCCACCAAAAACTTCGCTTTTATATCGTATTATGATGAAAAACTGGACCGATTTCATTTCGCAATTTCCCTTAAGTCTTTTTCAAATAATTGTCCATCGCGTATGCGCATTTATCCGCGTATTGTAAACACATGTGTAGTATTCCCTGCGTATATACTCTCTTCTATCTATATACGTGGTAAATTAATAGCCTATGTAGTATACAGCGGTATCCGATTTATATGTGATAGTTAGCGTGGTTTAATTCTCCATTTAACTGCCGTCCGGCGCCGCTTGTTGATTCCATCTTGCGCAGTTTGTTATTGTATTCTTCTTCCACCATGTTCGTGTCTAGCAATAGTTATACGTATATGTATACAGTTTACTAGAACGCGCCATATTGGAAAGAGGCTTTTTCCTCCTCGCTATGAATTCTTTGCCGACAGGCTCGCTAATTTCCTCTCCATCGTCGTCAGGATGCAGGCATGCAAACCTAACCTAACAATTCAGGCGTTTCTCTAGCCTGCGGAGTCCTGCGCCTCTTTTTCTGTTCATCAGATCCCAGCCGATCGCTAGAGGGCGTTGTAACGGCCAACAAATCGCTCTCGTACTTTTCGCAGTCTCCACTTTCAGATCTTGAGAAAAGAATGTTGATTTTCTTTTCCCGCTTTTTGAAGGCTATGACGCACGAAAAAAAACGAAAAAAATTATGCGATCGGTTGATCGAACCGCGACGCGATCATTGAGGAAAAGATTCTAAGATGTTCCGTGACTTCGTAGGAAGGTCAAAACGAGTCTTTCGCTTATCGGGACGATCGCTTACGGATCGGCGACTTCCGGGCTGTCATCGACGTCGAGAAAATGTAGGTTTCGCAGTATCGGATTCGAACTTTCGTTCAAGTTACCGGATCGAGGGGGACAAATAGCCGTAAATCTTAATAGGTAAAACAAATTTGACGTAGTGCTAGGAAAGCGCGGTTGCGCCTGCGCGGGAAAATTAATATCGTAAACATCCGTCGGGGCGCCTTATTTATAGAGGTTCTTAGGTAATTTTCGCGTGCCAATAGAGAGAGATAGACCTAGAGAGAGCCGTCCGGTGATTCATAAATTAATGAAGGTTTAACGATAGAAAACCGATTTTCGGAAGAGGTCACTCATCTCTGATCCTATAAAATATTTTTATAAAATGATCGGTGCAGTAGCGGAAGCTGACGTTGAGTGACCGACGACCGTTGACCGTTGGCAAAGAATCAATGACGAGATTTGTAGAAAAAAAAACCAAAATGATTTTTTTCAACGAAAACACAGCCCGCCGACGTTTCGCAATTAATTTTCATTCTCCCTTGTACGTCAAGATTTCCCGCGCTGAGGTACTCTACGGTCTGAAAATTATTCTTAAAATAAACCCTCCCCAAGCTGTGCGATTCTCCCTCTTTCTCTCTCTCTCTCTCCCTTTCTCTCCCCATCCTCTCGCCTCTCTTCACCTCAGTTTCTCCGTCCCGTCCCCTCACCGGAGGAAAAAAAACCCTCGAGGTACATCGGCGTCGTGCTCTTTGTCGGGGCGCGTAAAGGACGGTATATGTATAGGTTAGAGTATAGAGCCGCTTCCCGAGGCGCTGCGCGAAATAACGAGGCAACAGTTACGGCCTAACACACTGCACGCTAGTTTTAAAGCGGTTCAAATCGTTTGAAAAGTTGAAAATATTATTCGCCAGACTGAACCAGACCAAACTTTACCAGGTGGGTAGATTAGTCGGTGTTTATAACCTCTGAACTACATCAAAGATCGCCTCCATTGGTAGGTGAACTGAAATTCGAAAGAGATGGTAATCAAAGAACGGGACTAAAAATTCCCAACCGCTTTGAGAAGTTCGAGACCCAGGCTCGTGAAAAGGTTGTAAATCTCGGATAGAAAAAAAAAGAGTTTCCAAAGATGGGCGAGCTTGAAAATATGGAAAATTTCACGAGAGCTTTTTACCCGTCGAGCTCGAAAGAGCACGACGAGATTACAAAAACGCTGTGAACTCTGAAAACTCGAAAAAATGTGGACCCCGTTTCGAACGATTCGAGAAACTCGAGGAGGTTAGAAAAATAACAATAGAATTTAGATATCTTTATCAATAATATTTTTCGCCCAACGAGGTTGATTCTGATACCTGCGATTTGGACAACTCCCGAAACAACCAATTGGCACGCAGGAATCGCTGTTGTCCAGAGTACTGATTGGCTGTTTCGGGAGTTGTCCAAATCGCAGGTATCAGAATCAGCCTCGTTGGGTGTACCTAGTAACAAATAAAGAAACAAAAGAAAAAAAACGCGACATCTTATCTTACAAGTTCGAAGTTTTTGCGAAGATCTTTTAGGTTAAGTACCGTCTGCTTTGGGAGTTCAAATAAAATTTTGTGAACCGTAAAGACGGCGAATCAATTTAAGCCTGTGAAAGCACCGTTGTGATGAAATTTCGAAGGTATAATGATACGAGGAACTAAATATCCAGGGCTGTCTGATATAGGCGTTGGTATCCGGCTTGTTTGCGAAACCTCAGGTATATCCTTAGGTGTTTCGGTCTAGTAGGTTCTTGACCGAGCTGGAGACTTGAAGAAAGTCCTCGTCTCTTTGCTACGGATAAGAGGGTGTCTCTTACCCTCGCCCTCTCAGCCAGGGCTGGATATATTATGAGAATAAAATGGACCATTTAATAACGAAGCTAGACGAATTGGAATAGGATTTAGCCAACCGTATTGCGATATAGAAAAAAAAAAATTTTTGAAGTCTAAAATCGCGGGGACGGGTTCCAAACACTCGAGAATATACCTCGTCTCAAAAGAGGCTCGAGTAAAGCCTCTCGCTCAGTTCTCTCTGCACACTTCCGATTGTATATAACACTTATACTTATACTGGTGAGAACGAAGATGTATCGTTGTCCGGTACTCAAAGGGGTTAATAACGACGTCTGAAGTCTGTTTACCGACGTTAAGCAGACGCGAGAGGAGTCGCCCGTGTAAGCCGTAAACCATAAGCCGTCCGCTCATCGTCAGGCTTGAGTATTGCGTTAAAAAACCACTCGGGAAACACGCCTTGAACAGCCCCGGTAGCGGTTTGCTTATACTAACTTATTTTCTTTTATTCTTTTCTTCGAGGAATATGTATTTCGTCTACCTTCCACCGATCATCATCTCGTCTTCCTTTGCCGTTTCAGAAAGCGAGGCTGGCCAGAATTCGTATCGCGAAAGCGTCAAGCGGCGCCGCATTCGTCAGCAAGAAAAAAGCCGCCGAAGCTCGCCTCGCTGCACAAGAAAGCGGGCTCGACCTCGAAGAGAACTACAGAGAGGAGGACATCTTCGAGCTACAACATCATCACCTTTTACGATGCCTGGAAAAAACTACGGTAAAAAATTTCTCTTCAATTATTTTTTTTTTAATTTCCTTGTACATTTATTTTCATTTGTTCCCCCCCCCCTGATTATCGTCGTAGAAGAACCTCCCCCCCCCCCCCCCCCCCGCCAGACAATAATAATAAACTTTTCTTCAATGAAACCGAAAAAAAGAAAAGAAAAAAAAAAAAACAACTAAGAAGATGAAAGAGAACAGACTCTTCGAGGAATTTTGTGTTGCGAAGAAAAGAATTCTGTATACCTAAACTCACATAGAGCTAGATATGTAGTGCTAGAGGAGGTTTACGAAAAATGGATATTAGAAGTAGATGGAAATTTGTAACGTCGCCAGAGACGATCCTGCCCTTCGAACTCCATGTTTTTGTTATCATTGTTAAGTAGGTATCCGTGTCATGATCACCGTGAAGAGTTTTTCGCGAATTATGATATGTAAATGATTATACATTTTCTTCAATTTTCAACGATTCGTTAATCCCATTTCGATTTTCAATACTCATCCATATGGAATATATTGTCGATTCAATTTTATAACGATTCATTTTGAGACGGTACTTAATTATTATCAATAAGCGGGTGAAAAAGGTGCAGAATCAATGATCGAAGATCGGAAGAAGAATGTCGATCTCGCGATAATACCGAAGACGAAGTATCGATACTCCATGTCGTTGCTGATGAGACAAGTGCTCGTTTCTGCTTTCGAATAACCTAAAAAAGAATCGGGAATGTTGCAACTTCGACGTGGCGTTGCCTTATGCGATATCGTTATCGAAAGTAGAATATCACTCGTCGCAACAATAGCATCGACATCGATGTACCGAAACTCGATAGAAGAGTATCGACATTTCCGATACATCGATATACTATTTTGTTCAACCCTAGAAAGGGATGCGTTCCAATTTGTCGAGGTTCGATATCGAAGGAATCGGACGTAACTTTCGACTCCGAGTCGTAGAATGATTCTTTCGCTATCGAAAGGCGGCAAATAAGATGCACGAATATTTCTGATTCGGGAATTTCAGGATCGTGAGTTCGTGGAGATGGAAGTGCCGTTCAACGGAGCCCCGAAGAGGCCCGGTTCTCCATCCCCGTTGACGTCGCCAGCTCATAGCACGGCGTCGCGCGGAGGTCTGCTACGTTCTTGCTGCGGGAGGTGTTATCCACAGCGATATCAGGTACGCGGTCAGCAGCACATTCTCGCGTCCACCACCTCGATCAGCGATCTCCAATCCGCTCCCGCCCCGTCATCGTCATCACCGTCGCATGATTCACCAAATTTCATCCATCTCTCGAATCCTAATCAAAATTCGAACCCGAATCCTACGCTCCTTCACGACTCCGTAAGTTCCGTTAGTTCCGACGCCGCCGCCGTCGCGACGACTCTACCAAACGTCGCTTTCCAAGTTCCTCGCCGTCTTCAGTCCGGCGGCGTCCCGTGCAGTCCTTACAACGAGACTCGGGTCTGACTTCTAACTGTTACCACTTTTTCGTTTATCATAAATATACGAATCAAAGATTTATCAATGATCATAAGGTTTTTTGAGAAAATGCTCGTTTGTACCGAGCGTCGCCTGGGAACTGTCTATGATCGCCTAGATACTCAGATAGTTAGATAACTAGTTGGTTAGTTAGATAGATAGATAGATAGATAGATTGGCTCGTACTTTGCACGTCTGTATGAGACTGAATAATAGATTATAGATAGCATTACACTCAACATCTATCAAGATTCGTAATCGTTGATCGGTGCATATATCGTTGCGAAGTTAACGGATCCGCGATGTACCTAACCTGAAAATTCAGCCACACGAACGTCGCAGATTTTATTTTCTCCAAAATAAAACCTGAGCACAGGCATAGAAATACACAATACAGTCAATAATTTGAGATTTCAATACTAATCGACGACCTAATCGGTATATTCCTATGTCTGTGGATGCAGACGAGACTTCGAGGGGGTCTGTACAGATGATTCTGACAAAAATGATTTTCTAACGTTCGAAGGCATTTCCTTGAATCCTTTCAACCTCTTCAGGCCGTTATACGGGTACCGGTTTTCTCGCGACCTAAACCTCTCCAAATGGCGTTTATAAATGATCGGGGAAACGTTTGGATCTGATTTTTATCTCGGCTTTTTGCTCAATGTCGATGAACCGGAAAGCTTTGATTCAAATAACCTCTAATTCAGTCGAACGTTAATTTTGTTCGATGGTTACTTGTTCAAAAATCGATCAAATTGAATCAGAATTTAACAAAACATTGCGGTTTCGTGTACAGGCCTCATCTCCACTCAACCTGTACGTCAATAACTTACGGTATCTATTTACATGTATACTATATAAAAATGCCATAATTGGTAATTGGTAATCGCCAGGTAAAGCGATACGTATACCTATATATAATATATGGCGACGAATTTTCATCGCGACTAATTTCATCAGATCCACGCGTATATGCTATAGTATATATTATAATATTACAGCTAATTAACAAATTTATTATGAATCGTATATGGATATATCTATATACATATATTGTATATAATCTTTGGTACCGCGATAAATATTTTCGATCCTACGGTCATATACTAATACATATAATAACTATCAAACTTCTAGAGCCAAAATAAAAAAAAAAAAAAACAAAGACTTTCAACGTTATATTCTAAAGCACGGGCCTTTCGCGAATGGCTTCATATACATACATACTATATACAATATATATACTATACTTAAAGCATGAATATTATAATTCTTTTAATAATAAAGAAAACGTGATTATCACAATCACGCGTCGTCGGGGAAAATGGTACTGAAACAAAAGGACAAAAAAAAATAAATAAATGAATAGATAAATAAATAAAGAAAAAAAGAAAATAGAAATGCAAGAAAAACGGAAAACCGACAGAAAAAAATTTTCAAAAATATTCTATCAAAACAAACAAATAAATCAAGGATAGTATGAATAATAATAATAATAATAATGATAATGATAATGATAATAATAATATTAATAATATTAATACACGCACACGCACACATATGATCATTTACGTACACCAAAGTTCACGGAACTTTTAAACATACATACAATTATATAGGTATATATATATTACGTATAAATCAGCTTATCGCGCAAAAATATCGTTGAAAGAAAAAAATAAAGAAAAATATGCGATGGCTATATAATACAATATAGTCTAATTATTCATTTATATATATAGATATATACATATATATACATATATAATATAGCGGTCTGCCCGCGTGCGTATATATGTATTTATGTATATTCAAATGAATAATTAATAATTAATTGCAGTGAAGCAGTGTGATATTTAAATGAGAAGAAACTAAAAGAAAATGAACGGAGAAAAAAAAAGGAAAAAAAAAAGAATGTATGAAATCGAAGATAAGAGATTTTTGGACCAAATTAACGCGACGAGATTCGATCAATATCTTGGTAATGGAACGAAAGCAAAAGATACGCACGTGTAGTACGTATTATACATACTATAATACATGATAATTAAATATCAAGACAAAAAAGCAAAGAAAAAAAAAAACCATCGCGCGTTGAGACGTCTTCCATTGCATTTCAGGCTTTCCACTGTCTTGCCCCTTGACCCCTTGACCCCTTGCCCCCACCCTACCCCCCCGCGATAAATTCTCTCAAAAAATCCCTCGTCTTCCATGTGGGGTGGTGGCTAGTAATATTTTTATTTATTTTTCAATTACTGTTGCTTTCTTGTTTAGTATTAATTCTTTGGTTCTTAGTTCCTTATCAAGACCTGAACGTCACCTCGCCTAACACAAATCCCTTCATCCCATTTCTGGTCCCGAAATTCTTTTTTATTCCATTTCCTTTTTCCTTCTTGCCTTTGCCATTTGCCTCTTTCCTGTTTCCTTTTCGCCCTCTGTACCCCGTCGTCGGTAATCCTCTCCTTAGCTATTCCATCTGTTGTGCAGGTTCGTACATACCTACCCACCCACCTACCCTAAACATATCTGACCGTTAGTTAAGTCATGATTAACGAACCCCGAAAAGGTTTGCCCCGCAAATATGTATATATAGTGATTATTAACATCGTGTACGGTTGGGAGAAGAGAAGAGAAGAGAAAAGATATGGAAATGAGGAAATTTTCATTATACGTATATATTATAAGTTGATCAATTAAATCGCTATAATTAAGACGATATAAAGACGTGTCAGCTTGCGCTTCGGAGGCTGACAATGAATCTACACCAAAAAATATACTATACAGACTCTTTCGTATTTATTAATATTTCTCTTTATTATCTAGATATATATATAATATATATATATAATTTTCGTGAATCCTATGATAGTGTGGATGCAATTATAAAAGGGTTCGTGATATCGTAGAAAAATATTAACGTTTATTGAGTCAAAAATACATTTTGGAATTCCCGACGCACGATTTTCGGGAAAACTTTGTGCCTGGTGTTCTAAAATTCAAAATTTAAAATGGCGGATCCACTATGGCCAACCGAAGTCTCAAAAGTCCTAACCTTCTTTTCTTCAGCCCTCTAATGACAGCATCCACAAGGTTACAGTCACATGGTGGATCAAGAAACATATGCACATATGGTATATATATACTATATATATATATATTTATATACATATATAGGCGATTAATCGCGTGGGTATACACTAGACTTTTGTTAATCTCGTACTATATCGATGTATCACATATCTTATACCAATATATGGTTACTTGATCATATTTACTTATGTTCTGCGTAATCGAAACTTTGGGACAAACATACACATGAATACTATACATACATAATATGGTAATAATAAAATCGAGATAATCACCGCGCTAGTTTTATATATATACATACAATTATGATATTAGAGGATGTAGTATACTATATAGGGTAGAGAGGGCGCGTCGACGACTCATTATTAATTCTATTAATATACTCGTATAAGCTTATTGCTCGGGTCGGTGGTTGATATATACGTATATGCGGACGACTGCGGGCCAACGATACCTGCAGCAGCTAGGGTTCTCTCAATTAATTAGTATTATAGGCGCATAAAACCGAGACTCTATCGATACATCATTATTTATTATTATTATCATCATATACATGATATATATATAAATATATATATAGAGAGAGAAGATAAGGGATGAAGAATCGATCGATCATATCTTTGTTGACTTAATAGATTTTATTCGTGAAAATAACGATCGTATATATACATATATAATATTATTAAAGTCAGTCGATAATCGCGTATGAATTCAAGGTACAATTAATTAATTATTCAATCAATTATTTATTCTTATTATTATTAATAACAATTGTATATATTAAATACACACACACACACACACACACACACACACACACATATGTATATATACATATATGTATAGCTGTGTAGGTAGACGAAGGTTAGTATAGCTGTCTTTACGTCAAGAAAATAACGTTCCTCTGACAATCGTTTATAGGTTATTTGTTCGATGTTGTGTGATAGATAAGAAAAGTATAGTTATAAACGTATAGGGTTTTAAATTATATATATAAACACAATTATTATACGAGATAATTTACACCGCCTGCAGTCTATTACAATATATCAAACGTATAGAATTATATTATGAGAATATCTCTATATGAATTTCAAAACCATCGCAAGACTATTATCACCCCTTCGAAAAAGCTAAGTAAAAAAAAAAAACAAACAAACAAAAAACTCCCCACGATATCGTAAAGGACCAATTTAAATAATCTTATAACAAACGCAGATCATCTCGCTTCCTCGCGGAGACAGTAAAACGCAAAAGAATTAGAAGAGAGTATACTATAGTATACCTTTTTTCAACTATAATTTTCATAGTTAGACGGGCTGTTAAATCTAAGTCTTGGATTGATATATATATATATGTGGACAAAGAACGTGAAGTGAGTAGAAAACTAACGAAACATTCCATAAACGCGGGTGATCGTATAGAGGTATAATATCAGCTCCTTGTGATCTTCAGTCTTCGATAACGCATTTCATAGAAAAGGTATAACATATCGTCCTACACGTACCGTTGCGAAAGAGAGGAAGGAAAAGATAAAGTAGAAGTAAAAAGAGAGAGCGTGAGAGAGAGAGAGAGCGAGCGAAATTTAATTTGTAAGCGTGGCACAATGAACAGGAATTGGTTAACCCTCCTTCACTTTAGATATAGTATAAGAAAAATATGTTCGGGGTTGTGAGTTTTTACCGAGTTTTCAGATCGTTAATTCGAGCATGGGGGCTCCCGGGGTCCAGGATTGTTTCAGAAATGTATAGCCTCGAAGGGTGCGAGTAACGGAGGGTTAACTGCAATAAAGAGAGAGTTTTGTTCGAAGAGACGAAGAACTGTGTGTCCAAAAAAGGAGCGAATGGTATTTCAACTTACGATGTAGGATAGGCATAGTACGTCGTGCGATAAGAATCGTACTTCGTAGAATCTAATAGGCTAATTTAAGATCAGGTCTTACTGTTTAATCTTCACCTGCACGTAACGCGCTTTCGAGAGTTACATAGTCTAGTTCTTAAGTATTCAGAGGACCACCAAAGTTAACTCGTAAATTTTGACCTTTCGACCATTTTTTCACCCTTGTATATCATATATCGATAAAAAAACATATGTATATTATACACAGACACACACACACACACACACACATATATCTAGGTATGGTAAAGTTTTTAATAATCACGGAGAAATATTGGCACGGTGACATCTGCGCGGTACAACAGCTGTTGCACTCTGCACTCTAAAAGGGATGGATTTGTTCACTGTATTCTCGGGTTAAAGTCGAACTCATTTAAAACTAAATTATTTATATGTATATATGTACAGGGTGTCCAAAACCACCCGTCCAGGGGTCTTAACTTCTCAAGCGAGCATTTGCAGCGAATATGTTTTAGATGAAGGACCTCTGAGTGACCTCTGGAGGTCATTTTCACCTGGAACATGGGTACATATCTGAACGTAAAATTTCGCGTTCTTTCGTAATCCGTAATCAAAAATAGGGGTTCCCGTTTGAAAAACGCGTATTGATCTTCAAATAACCTTAAAAATACATCGCAAGGTCAAATGCATTTTGCTGAAAATGCTCGCCTGAGAAGTTAAGACCCCTGGACGGGTGGTTCTGGACACCCTGTATATATATTCGTGGAGACTTTAGGGAATTGAGATAGTACGGCCAATTATCAGATAACTACATATCAGTGTCCAGAGTCACCTCGAAGCCAATTACAATAAGCTGGGATCGAGAATTTGGTGGGGGAGTTTGATTTTTAGACATTTCAAAAACAGCTCGATCGTTATCGGGTGT
This sequence comes from Tenthredo distinguenda, assembly GCA_947538915.1. Taxonomy (NCBI): domain Eukaryota; kingdom Metazoa; phylum Arthropoda; class Insecta; order Hymenoptera; family Tenthredinidae; genus Tenthredo; species Tenthredo distinguenda. The sequence continues at coordinate 30,357,521 of OX384531.1, forward strand.
TAGAATGCCGCGGAATCTTTTTCGCAGGATTGTAGTACATCGACCTATGGTCTCGTTTGCGAACGTCCATCGACGAAGCAACGAACAACGACGGTTTTTACGGAACATAAGGCGTAACCGGCAAAATTTTAGTTCCTTTGCAACGCGCCGTTTAGAATTTCCTCGGTTATCTCGTATCTGCATACGTGGAATTTCAGGCCCGTGAATAAGTCGCAGAGCTGTTTTAGTCCGCGTCGGATATTGGGGTGGAACTGATCCTGGGAAATTGAGGCGCCGAATCACTTCCGCCAATAATTACGATAAGGGTAGATTGCGGAACTATTTTCGTCCGCCTTTGGCCTCTCGGCAAGCATTCTTACCAACGCTAACTGCAACGGTCGATTTCTCGCAAATTTCGTTTTTACTTTACATTTATCACACTTTTATTTTTAATATCAATCACTTATATTTAACAAGGAGGTTGATTCACAGAGTGCGGTGTATCGATCAGCTTGTCTTTTTTCCTCATTTTTATGGTTTTTGGAATCGATCAACTCATTCTTGTTCATAATTGACGATTAATTTTGTTTTCTGTTTCTATTATTCTCCTTCTTCTTCTTCTTCTTCAACGTCTTTTTCGTACCTGCATGGATTTGTCCGCGGTTAGGATCGACGTGTATCACCGTGCGAGGATGGATCAGAGACGGAACGTCGCGTGAGTAATATCACTGATCATGATGTGCGTACAATGTAATATACTGGGTAAATCCACTAAAGTTTATCTGGAAAGGCACTTCCTCGTAAGCCAAGACACGCCAAGTATTGACTAAGGCAGAACAAATCAAGGTAGTGCTGTAGTGTATCCAAGCATCAACCCTCGTTTTCTCGGTGTGAAACAAAACCAGCCACGATCTATCCATGAGTGTTCTTATTGTGTATCTTATTACATTAGCGTTTCACTATTGGCTTCTACCATCCCCCATCTCTTTATTAGAATTGACTGAATCCCTCCTCCACTTGAGATACCCCAACATCTAATTTCAGATAATCGTTGTCCCCGTCGTTTACTTTGATTGATGAGCTTGCCAGTGCAATTATTGATGAATGTATTAGCCCTTGATCGAATTAACTCTTCCGAAACCATCACGGAGTTCGATAATTCTCGAATCATGAAGTTCTCCGTGCTGAACAACCCTCTGAAAATCTGTCCTACTTATTTTACTGTCACTCAAGTGAGTTTGTGCAAACTAGGTCAGTGAGAGCATAACAGGACGTGGTGAAACCCTTATAATGCTTGCAGGTAAGTATAAGTATGTTTAGTTTTCTGTTTATACACTAAAGAAGAGGCATTTTCGCCGTCACATCTTGCTAACGAACATTGCTGTCTTTTTACTACTAAGACATTCTCTCTATTCGTCCTCTTTCCCGTTTATCATCAAAGCCTGGTGTTTCATAAGGTCTGCTGCAGGGTTACAATGGCTGTAACATACGCCAGAAGGTAAATACAAGGATAGAATGCGTGGTCCATGAGGTAAAGCACGTATTGCAGTGTACAATAGCCATTGTAATCCATGTTATATCGTGGACGATATTCTGCTCCCATGTTTAACTTCCATGTCCATAAATAATTGTCACCTAAGTCGCGGACGCGGTTCACAACGAACTTTTATATGCTTCCGTTCACCGAATAAACCATTTCAAAAGCCACGATTGAAGAGATCACACTGAAGAGCTACGTCGCGTTTCTTGAAATGCTCCAACAGACGAATGTCAAAGAACTGAATTTTTTTGTGATTTCATTTGCTTCCTTTTCGCTTCTATGCTGGAGCAACGGGTGCTGCAGACGAGAGCCGATCAACTATGATATCGACGAAACGTATATACCTTCGTTACACACCAACTGAAACGAGGCGCCAATTAGTATGCACGGTCGAGGATGAAGCGGCGTTAGTAAATGCCAGATTTTATACGTGGGACGTAATTGGGCACCGTTGAATCACCGTTCGACAAAGAGTGAGGAAGAGAGACGGAGGAGAGTCTCTTTCCTGAAGGACGCGGATCAAATCGATATATCATGAGGAGGACACGAACGTCGCCCATTCTTTCGTCCCCTTATACTCCCTGGACCCCAGAATCTTTGCGATTCCTCACTGTCTCGAGAAATAATTGCGACAAAACAGAACCAAGCGTGCTGATTGTCCACGTGCAAGTATCATTCAAAAGCCACCTGCGAGGAGGAAGAACATTGTCTCGGAGAAGAACGGGAAGAATGCGTTACATCTTCCACCTCCTTAGTATCGTAAATGAATTCTGTACCTAAGTTATCAATCTGTACTCCAATGACCAATAAAGGAGAATCTTCACTCACGAATGCTCAACAGTCTTGCGACTCATTTGAGGCCTTTTCACTACTGCTACACTGGAGGATTTCAGGTTTTTACTGCTGCTACAGTTTTGTACAGTTTCTACGCTAGAGTGGAGAGTGGAGAGAAGTGTAACAGCAGTAAAAAGGTCTATTGGTTTTAGTGGAGCGAAATGTCTGTGTAGCCAGAACTTCACTGTTCGTAACTGAAAAATCAATTCGACGGTAGACTTTCGCCACATTAATGCATGCATACATACCAGTGAACAGAGTGTGAAGTACACTGCAATGAGAGTTGGCTCGGTGATTATCACATTTTCAATACTATAACGGTAGAAGTCTAGACGAGTGTAGGAGTAGTCAAAGGACTTTGCAGCTGGTACTTTCAACTCCGTCAACGAAGATGAAGCATCTTCAAAATTCAATGGCCTTTTTCTGACTAGGTATCGGTTTACGGTTTTGAGTGATAAACTCGATCGAATGCTGCACGCGTTAGGAGCGCATCGTAAAACTGTATACCGTGATCAGAAGTAGACCACCGCCGAAGTTCCTAACTCGTAAAGTTATAACATAACGAAATAGCGGAAGAAATGTAACCTTTTCAAACGAATGTACTCCTGGCTTTGACATGTCGTACATACCACTGTCTCAGCTCCCCTCGACGAAGTAGCATAGCCGTAGGTAACGTAGGCGTAGGATTAGGCGCAGGTTTAGGCGCAGTGGGTTGGGAGGGCCGGGTAGTGCATCCAACCGTCGGCCTATTGTAGAAGGAAAGAGCGAAAGAGAGTGAAAGAAAGGGGATGAGAGAAAGAAAGAGAGAAAGAGAGGGGGAGTGAGAGGCAGAGAGTGATTGAACGATTGAACGATTGAATGAAGAAATTTTTGAGTGAGAAGAAGAGGAGAGGAGATTTGATGCAGCTCTAGCGGCCGACAATGTAGCGTGTGCTTTGGGTGTGGATTTCAGCAGGCGTACAGTCAGTACATCCCGGCGACTAGGGCCCAGGTTTCGGGCGGCCCAGGCGGCGGGCAGACGGGGGTCGCCATGGACGGCACGTATCTGGTCGAGGCCTCGTTTTGAACGAGGGGAGCGCTTCTCGTAGACACGTCTTCCTCGTAAATCCCACCGCCTAAGAGAAAAGAAAGAGAACAAAAAAAAAAAAAAAAAAAACGAAAAGAAAAGAATGACGAAATACGAAACAGTCGAGAGACACACACATACATACACACATACACACACGCATATACTTACTCACATTCGATATTATACGATTGACGAAACAAATGCCAAACGTCAAAAAGCGAGATACCGGAAAAAAAAAAAAAAAAATACATTTACAGACACGCAGACGGTATGAGTCGAAAGGAACAGGAAAAAAAATAAATAAAATAAAAAATATAATAAACGAAACAAAAAGAGTTTGAGAAAAATAGAAGAAAAGAAACAAAACAAAACAACATTGAAACGACCGATAAATTCTGAATGCCTAATACATAAACAAACAAAAAAAAAAAAATACAAATGGCAAACCACCGCACCTCACCTCACTCAATCAATTCTTCTATTTCCCTATTTCTCTGCCACCCGCGTTCGACGACACCGTTGGACTCGACGACGCCCGCTCTCGAACGACGACGCTCTTCTACAACAACAACAACAACAACTACGACGACGACGACGACGACGACCACGCTGGAACGCGCACTGTGAACGCGTGCGCATTCACGCTCTTCGCACGACTCTGAAAACACAACATGCGTCCTCATGGCCCCCGATGGCAACGACGATGGACGCACGCGCGTTTCCGGTCTGATAAATGAATACTATATACGCGTCCTATCGCGTTTGGCACGACGCCTCTACCGCCACCGCGGACTAACTAACGAACTGACTAACCATACTAACGAACACGAATACCTATACGAATACGAATTACGAATACGAATACAAATACGATTACGATTACGAACGAAACACAATAATAAATAAATAAAAATATTTCGTCACCGAACTAACCGTCGTTGTCTCGGAACAACGAACAATCGTCGTTGAAACCCATGAAGAGCTTGTCGTACCGGATCGCGTCCAACACGAGCAAGGACAGAGTGGTCCTCGTTTACGGGGACCGTATCCAAGTACGGAAAAAGGTAAAACATATATAAAAAACGAAGAGCTATTCTTCAGCATCACTTATCGGGAGCGAGCCTCTCTCTACCTATATATGCCTCTGCTTATGCATCCGCATTTAATGTCAGCGACGTCGTCTTTATTCTCCAACGACGACGACGATGACTACGAATAACTTTGACGTTCCCGCTACTGCTACCACTGCTACTTTCGCTATCATGAACTATCGTTTACTATCAACGCATTGGCTTTTACTCCACGCGTTGCTTTCGCCTTGTTTCAACTGTATCTCGCTTGGTTTTGTCAGCACCATTTATTCATATACATGTGCCTTACACGTACTACCCTACCTTTCAATACTGTAGCATCGCTTGTTTGTATCTCATATCTGTATGAAGATTACTTCGCTGTAGCCTCGTTTGGTATATCTAAGCAGTAGACCACTATATGTATGTGTGTAGTTAGTTACGTAGCTTCATATTCTTCTTCTCGTTGTAATACACCTTAGTTAGTTATCTTCGCAGTTATATTATACATAATATGAAAGCAGCTGCCAACTACTCCACTTCCCATCCGGCCCCACTCCAGAAAACAAGCTCCTCATTCCATCATCAAACGAAATTTTACTACCCTCCGTAGCTCGCGCAGGATACTTCAGGATTCCGACGCCTTTCATGCACATAGATTCGTCCGTGAGCTGAAATTATTCCATAAAAGGAATCGTTACATTTGTTATGCGTCTGAATCCTGGCAGATAGAAGAGACACGGCCGTGCCTCTCTTTCGCGACGGAAAGAGGGAGACGAGGACAAGGGAGTGTTTCGCGATGCCAATATTCTTATCGAACTGTTTCAGGATCTTAAGAAGCGTGGTTCCCACACCTGCGACATGCAGGCCCTTCAGCCACTTCCGGTTCCCACAACCACAACCAACACAACATTCACTGGCCCCGGAACTGCTGCAGGCACCGTACCGGCTCTGACTTCCGGGCGTCAGCTATCGCTCTCTGAACCCGCCTGAGCTGTACCCGAACGAGCAACCTGAAGTTGACGCGGTGACATTACAGTCGACGATCAAAGACCAGAGACCGGAGACCAAATACAACGTCCTTAATTCTTCATCGCGATTCCCCATTCCCAAGCCTCTCACGATCCTCCCTAGAGGTGAGGGAGTAAGAGTAAGAATTGGTCACGGAAACAACGGACCGCCACCTTGTTGTCAAGATAACCACTGCGCGGAATGAATTTTCTTTTGTATATCCGTAGTCGAGCGAGTTTTCGGATGTACGGTACAGGTACAACTTCGCTGCACATGTTCTTCCAGCTGGGAAGTATTTGTGTTGATGACAACGAGGCGGAGCCGGAGCCAGAATCAGTACCTCGGGTACTTCATTCGGTAAATTGACTATGGGAGGGCTGGAAGCTTCCGTTTCCTCGTTTCCCAACCTTGTCCTTGTCCCCCCCGGCCGTAGTAGCCCAAGAAGCGAGTGTTACGGGACTCTAGATTCCAGGCGAGCGAATTGCGTCAGGAACAATGCGAGATATCGATCAGAGGAGGAAAGGTGAGAGGGATGGGTGAGACGCTGGGGAAGATTACATCGCGTTGTTTCTAAATTGCTGATAGCAGTTCACGCAGTAATATCGCAGTTCCCTGTCGCCCCCGAAAACATTAGAACATCGATTATCAGTCTACAAGTCCTGGCGGCTGGGAAGTTCCACGAACATCGTGTAACTTCTTCTTTTTTTTTTCATCTTAATTGTCCGGTATCAAAAAATTTTTAAGTTTCTTCGTGACTTCGAGTTAATTCACGAACACGTTAATTAGTTTTCGAATCGCTAACGATTCTTTGCAGCGGAATGACATTCAAATTTTGCACATCGAAATCCTGGCGACGCTTAATGAGCAGTTCATAATTGACTAATAAATTCATCCGCACATTGTCTTCTCGTATTTAACCCTCCGCCAGGTCTTTAGAGGCTCTTGGGACATGCCGAACTTGAAGGTGGCTGCGAGTAACTGAGGGTTAGTATATACTTACTCGTAAATTTGATGCGACGTAGACAGTGTTACGATAGACTTGTCGTGTTACGTTTTTTGAACGTGGTTTACCCGAGAGAAAATCATCTCTGAACGGTTAGCTGTATTTTAGGTTTCGTTGGGGGATGACGTAAGTAGGTACGCGTTGTGACAATTTGAACCTCGTTATTATACCCGCAGGCTGGGCCCGAGGGAATGAGACACGCCCCCCGAGCCTCGGTTATACAAACAATAGAACGTTGCAGTAGCAGGGCGATATCTACCTTGAGGATAAAACTTTTCCACACGGTCGATATTAGCCGTGTGTACACGACTTATATCTACCCACTTATACACTGGAACTCTCGTAACTCTCGTTATTATTGAATCGTGGATAGGTGTAAGGAGTGATAAATGTTTGACACGGGTTTTAACGACGTTATAAAATTGCCTAACCTGTCCGCTGTCCAGTCATTCCGTATCTAGGTGGTAATATCGTATAATATATAGGACACGACTGACATTGATAAAAGATGAAATATTGTTATTGATGAAAATAAATCGTGGCCAAAATCAGCTAGAGAAATCGTCCCCAATTTTGGAGAAGAAATTATATTATTATATCTTATCCGGCGAACGGATACGGACCGTTTTCGGTCCGGTGATTTTGTCAATCATAGGCAACCGCATAATCAGTCGATCACGTGACAGTTGAAAACGTAAATATACGCGTAATAATGGCACCGAAAACGTCTCGTATCTCGACTGTTTAAAATGGGACTCGGGGTGATTTTCGTTCACTCGGATCCCTGCAGTATAGCGATAAACTCATTACGTACTTAATAACGCCAAAGGCGTGTAAGCATTACTTGAAATTCGTAGTTGAGGATACCCTTGTTCTTTCAAAATTTCGTATCAATTTTACTCGGTACAGAATAATAATAATAGCAGCGTGCGTCGTGTGTACGTTGTCTTAACTCGACTCGCGTCGAATCGTCTATACCTAATACTTAGCTGTACATATAATAGGTAAATGAATAAATAAATAAATAAATAAATAAATAAATAAATGAATAATTAATTATCTAATTAATTAATGAATAAATAAAAAAAGTAAATATACGATTAAATTATTAAATGAATGATGATTTAATTAACGCTTAAGAGGATCCATTATAATACCGTATTTAATTGAAGTTGGATATTGGGTTGTTTTAAAACCGATTGTATAAATAAATATTATAAAAAAAAAAAAAATTCTAAATCATTCAAGTATAGACTAGATCGTAGTGTGACGTAATGATCGTAATTCGTACGTAGGAAAAAAAAAAGGAAGTCTAAAAAAATCTAATCAATACCTATCTGTCGTACTCTATCATTCGGAAGAGTCAGATAAACAAGAGTGTTCACTCGTACATATATATATATACATATATATATGTATAGATTATCGGGTCACTCATAACATTGATGATAGCATGTCGTTAAATAATATAAACAAAAGAAAAAAAAACAATAACAACAACAACAACAATAAACGCAGATTGGCCAATATAATAGAAATGCAGTTCCATTCGACCATGATCATCAAGTCCAAGACTAGCATAATATCATTGTCGTTGCGGTATCCTAAGTTGAAAGAAGACAGAAGTTTTAAATCGCTGTTTTGTTTCAAAAAGAAGATTGATCATTTTGTTTATATATAAATATATATATATATATTTTTTTTTGTCCGGGATTCGTTCCATCTCTTAGTTGCAGAAATAAATTGTTAGAATCTTGAGATTTCGAGGAATGTTGTATAAGGAAGGTTTTGCGAAAAGGGAAGGAAGGAAACTGGTTTGGGAGGGTGAGAGGCACTCGACGCGTTCTTTATATGAACGACTGCTCTACTGCCAATTAAAAAGAACCAAAAATGAAAAATGAATATCAAGACAAAGAGAAATAGAGAGGGAGAAAGCGAGGGAACGAAAGAAAGGAGGGAAGGAAGTAGAGAGAGAGAGAGAGAGAGAGAGAGAGAGAAAGCGAGAGAGAAAGAAATGGAGGGAGAGCGAGAGAGTGTCTTGTTTTAAAAGCAAACACATATTTTCCCCCCCACAATCACCACCGTCCACGCATTCGCGTAAATTAACGCTAATCTCATTATAGTAATAAAATATATTACTGAGGAAATTATTCTAAATCTGTAACTAGAATGAATGGAATGAATTGAAAGTTACGTTATTATGTATAATCGTCTTTTTCCTATATCATTCTCGAAAAAAAAAAAAAAGAAGCAAATCGTTCTTCGTTCTATTTTCACATCTAATCACATACCTATTACGCGGTGTTTGTTACATACTATTCTGTGATTGTATATTTTCATCAAGGACAAAAACTCCAACACCAAATAGAACGTAATTGCCAAAACATCTCGCTGTACTATGTATCTACATTGCGTCTATTATCAGACATATTCTATGATCCATCCACAATCAATTGTAATTCGAGTTCATTTCGATCTTACTCTCAGTCGGTCACACCCTTCGCGTGGTTTGATCATATAATCACGGTTATGTTCCTTTTTTTATTATCGCCTGAAATCTTGACCAGAATAATCCATACGCCGTATAAATAATTACCCGTTACAGCGACCGCCCAGTATCTATTCAAAACCGTGCATACATAGTTCATCGGTACTGATGATAATCGAATAGTTGTTTTTGGTGCACCTCGGGTAAAATGGCGGATCTGAGACTAGTCGTACACGAGACGTCGCAGGATCTATATTTCATAAATATCGGAAGTCGGATCCAGGCATCGAATTACACATTATACAGTCGGATAACGAACCGAAAAATAAATGCAGATGTCACGGTATAGGTTCAAAGATGGGCGAGCTGGGAGACAGATTTCACTGACATAACCATAGTACAGTACACCGGGATCCACCAGATGGCAGAATGATAACTTTCTGTTGGCAATTACAGTATTGAAACTGCCTGCAGCTATATATATATATTATGAAGAAAAAAAGTGTTTGGTCTGTCATATCAACGTTCGTAGTGCAGTGCAGTAGTTAATTTCGGATAAGATGATTGTAATGAGGCTCGTAGAGGTTTATAATAAGCCGTTTGCCGTTTCGAGGTGACTCGTTTGGACTGTATATCAACTTGTTATTAATGCTGCAATACAATAATTCGATGTTGTTGTTGAGGTAATATGGTTGAAATTGAGGTTAAGGATATGGTTGAGGATGTCAGCGATGATGGGTATTACAGTCATTAACTTTTCTCGAAATCTAGTCGTCACTTCGTCCAACGACCACGAGCTCTTCGAACGAGTGGTCGAAGCTGAATACGAAGGAATACTGTCATTCTGGAAATGTCACCTCGCAATAATTAACGAACAATGTTCAAGTGACAATCGCCAAAAGTTAATGGTTAATTCCTATCTCCCAAAGGAATGCAATCAGGTGCAGAGTCTCGGTGATTTGGAGTCTAGCCAACGGCCAATTATTCAAACCAAACAGCGATCCAGATTTAAAAATATGTCCTCAAATTCGAGTAATCTGTTATTTCTTCTTCCCCAATCATTGCTCTTCAAATTCTCGATTTGTTTATTCTAATTTGTAAATTCTGAAATCTTCAAACAAAAAGAAGAAAAAAAAAGAGCGCCCGAAGGTCCGGTAAATCGATTGGCAAGGCTCTCAGTTTTCACAGGGACTCTATACTGTATATGGCACTGGAAATTCAAACTCGAGCTGGAACTCGAGATAACGAAAGCCTGAGCGAACGAGGCACTGAAATAACCTCGTTCGATAGATTAATTATATAAGGTTATAACGAAGGTAGCAGGAACTACGGCCACGTAGAAATATATATATACATAGGTAAAGGACCAGCCGTCTTTGATTAAATCTCGACGGGGCGCTGCAGGTGCCACAGGTGTCACAGGTCTTGCAGGGATGGTGCGCACTAATGGAACCATATTTATCAATTATATTAACAAAGGTATATTTGTTATAACTATTATTGTTATTATTATTGTTATTCTTACCATTATTATTATTATTATTATCATTATTATTATTATTATTATTACCATTATCATCACTACTATATAATACTATTATTGTTATTCTTATTATTCTTATCATTATTATTACGATTATTTATATAAATATATTATACATCCATATTTATACATACATTATAAATGTGTATATATATTATACATATATAAATCGGCAAGAAGAATATACATGGAAATAAAGTATTGTCTATATATCCACGCCTCATGCATTCCCTGTATCCTTGAGTCGAAGAAGAAAGAAAAAATAAATAAATAAATTAAATTAAAAACAAAAAAAGAAAAAAAACGTGCCACCCTAGACTCTATAGAGAACACATTGGTTAGTCTGTGGCAGGACTCTGGAAGAGAGGATCTTGAACTGCAGCGATTAATAAAATTTAATGTAAATGTATATTATCTTAACGCTTTAGTTGTTCTTCGTTTCCCAATGGAAACTCAATAAGCTGGATGAATATTATGAACTTTCATGAGTAGTGGCGGAGACGTCTTTGATCTTACCACTGTTGCGCTTTCGCGGTTTAGATCGGTCGAAGATCTTGGTCAGCCTCAGCTAGAGGAAGGTACTCCAGTATACCACGTTCAGGATGAAAAATGAAAAGGGAAAGAAGAACCTGGACACCTTGTCGATGTAGATGGCGGTCGCTCGACCCTGGCAGCAAGTCTCGTACTGCACCGTTGGTGGGCGACCTGGACTCCTGCTTCTTTCAGAATCCGGCCGCATCGGCGTCTGTTTTTTTTTGTTCGGTAGTTGAAAAAAATTAGGAACGTTTCAACGACGAGTTTACGCGAAAAAGCATATCTCTGTATTGTCGAGAATCTCTCACCTTGAATTCGTCGATCGCTTGTCGAAGGTCCTCGTCGGAGTATCCTTTCATGGCTTTGGTAGCAACGGGGCCCATGTAGTTGTTGACGACTGCGAATTCCATCAATGACAAAAACACGAACACACTGCACGATGACATCCAAATGTCTATGGCTTTTACGTACGAGACCGGAGGCAGCGACTGTTGGGACTGAGTGTTCTGCGTTGCTGTGATCAACGGGAAAAGCAGCGTTTTAGATTTCCTGACAAGTTATTCGTATCGAATATCCTCACCGAGAGTCAGAAGCGAGGTCACGCCGAGAGTTACTCGCGCAGGAATGGCTTCCGGTTTAATCCAAAAGGCGATCCATGACATGACAACGATCAGGGCTGACGGTATGTAGGTGTGAAAGAGATGGTACCCCAGTCTTCTTCGTAAATTAAATACGATTTGTATGCAGGTAAAGTTGCCCGTTGAGTACTCGATCGTACAGTCAGTAGTGTAGTTGTTCGATATATCCAGCTGCGGTAGTTCTATTTCAGGATTCACCACCAAAGGGTCAGTCATGTTCCACACAAATACCAGGTCCTGCGTCGTGTGGGATACTGGAACAAAATTCGCGGGTTAGGCATTCCGACGACTTCCACCGCTGGGAGTTCGTTACTCACAACTTTCTATCATCATCGAACAGTACTGCGTGTCGTGCGGGTAAGACTCGAACTTCATGGCGCAGGAGAGGACCAGCGTGAGTCTGAAATGTCGTGAAACGATGTCGAGGAACGTATTTGTGAAAACTAACAGACACCGGACTTACTTGGACATGTACAGCAACGTTTTGTCGTGGTAAAGCCATAGGTAGTGATTGGGTATGGACATTTCGTGGAAGGTGACCTTCTTAGCGTTTTTAAAGAAGCAGTCCGGTCGCCAGATATTGTGTAGCCAGTCAACATCCAGGATTCTGTATTCCTCTGACATATTTTCAGGTAGTCTGAGCCTCGAATCTCTCCAACTTTGGGCCAGGAATATGTCTGCAACATACGTCTATGTGACGGGTTAAACCTGGCTCAAAATTCAGGGATTGTTGAGCTACAAAGTTTTCTACCAGCACGCGGGTAAGAATCACACTACTCACCATCGATTCCTCGTTTATTGAGTCCAGACTCAAGACCGTCACGTGGAAGTAGACTATAGTCGGTTGTCCCAGATACTTTGGTGCTCTGTGCTTGTCGTACTGCTTCGGGTTCAGGGGCAGGATATCCCTCAGCGACAAAGAGGCCTCTTTTCTTCCGTACTCCTCGAGCTCCAAGTCTCTGTCAATAAGGTAAATGAATTCTGAAAGTTTTCCAGAAGCCTAAAGGCCTCCGTTAGCGGGAATCATTAATATTGAACACTTCCGTGGACACATAGTCAACGATTCGGAGTGCAATTTTTCCCCGTTAATGATGCAATGGAAAGCCCAGCAAAGGTGTTAATCGTCATAGTTGTTAAATGGCTGCACGTGACCTGATTGTAACTCCTGATCCCCGACCTGCTATCCGTCTGATGTGCTACTTACGGAAAGTGCAACGCTGCTATGTCGAAAAGGGTGTATAGGTAGCAGCACAAAACCACCACCGACTGTCTCTTCATCCCTGCGAAGGCTCGGCCCAGCCGTGTTTCCGGTGGCCCGTACCCGGGGCGTCGTTCCTGGTTTCTCCAAGTTGGAAATGATTGTAACGAGCTTAGCCTCGGCCTATCTCCGGTTTCCAAATCCAGTGCTGACCGTAGTTCACGGGTGGTCTGCGGACCTAGCCTTGCAGGGTTGCGCGACGAACATGACGACGACGAAGTCTTAGGTGTTACGACCGATGAGCTTCGAGTCCGTCACTTGTCGACACCACGCGTGCGGATTTAATCAATCTTAACCGAACCACGGATTCGGGAAACGGTCCTTGGCACTATACTGGCCTGTTCGTTCGTCTCTCTACCAACCGACGATTACGAGGGCAACGACTAGCGGGTGGCGGTGCAGCGCCGGCGAGGGACCGCCCGTTCTAAACCACACGTCGTCGACGGACTCTTAAGCCAATTTGCCTATCGACTAACTGATTAAGCCCTACTCTGCGGCCCATCCGGACAAATCTGTACCCCGGCGGGGTTCCGCGTGGATAGTTATGGGCCCCGGAATTCCTGGTCATGGCGTACCCTTGCAGGATTATTCGGGGAGCATGAGCCAATATGTTGACATCAATTTATCGGACTCGATGGTACGGGAAGGGGGGTTATTAAGGAAGAGTTTCGCTCTGAAAATGAAAGGGTTTCCTGATTGAAAAACCGAGCGGTTCCCTCGCCCTTTCGCTCGTGCAAGGCACAGTTTCAACTCCTCCATCGGTGTCAGGGATCTGGAAGTGGGAGCAAGTGGGGTTAAGCTAGGGGCAGTTGCGGGGGTCGCCTCTGACACGCTTGTGAGTGAAAACCAAGAGCTCGACGTCTCTCTCTATCTCTCTGTCCTAGCTTTAACCCTCCATGTTAGTTTTACGCTTCTTCGCGCACGATGAATATGGCCTCTGCTGCACTCGCACTTGCGCATATTTATGAATACTGGCATACTGGTCGTACTGAAGAGCGCCGGGGTTACACGACCGGTACGCAACAGATATAAGAGCCAATTACTCGTGAAGGGTAACTAGGGCTTGAGCGGCATCGTTTCCATTGCTGCATGAACTTGATTATCACCCGAGTCCTGCCCTGCTCCAACGAATGTTGACTCACACATTCGCTCGAAATTTTCTGTCCGCTTTCCGCAGTCAAGGAATTTTAGCTAACATCAACGAGCTGAAGACCCTCGTCAGTTTTAACGTTATTAATAAAATGGTGATTCGCTATTGATCGCGTTGTGCCAGATACACACATGTTTACACCCTCGGCCACGGGTTGCGGCTGCAGTCTCTCTCGCTCGTGTGTTACACGCTTCGGCGATGAACAGAGTAATGAGTAGATATAGAACATCGGAGAGCCGTGGAAGATCGTATCTTTCTTTTCATTTGTAAACCATCTTCCAAGATATCGTTGGTAATAGAAACCTGCCTGGATGCCGATTCGGTATTAAAATTTGATCAGTTCAGGCGAGTTTGGATAAATCGTGAGGATCTGGATAGCTGTAAGGAATTTCCGGTTTTACTTTCAAACACATAGATTATTCATAGACATTATTTATTTATTAAACAACGCGCAGCTACAACCTTCGCATTGTATAATGCACAATGTACATGACAGCTTACTCCTAACATGTTTTAGTTTTTTTCCTTTTTTTTTTTTTTATTCTTTTCTCGAATAGTCTTCGTCGGCTCGCAGTACATCTCTATCCGTCAATTTTTCATCATGTACTGCATATTGATATTCACATTAAATTTCGTTAGACCCAATATTCAGGGCTCGTTTCATTCTACTATACAAGAGTCCGTCTATACACCTATATACATATATTTATACATGTAATAGTGTTACACCGTCTCCACGTTGCGTTTTCTCCCCGATGTCACGTTTGCACGTGCGCTATTTTCCTGTTTAGTACAGCCCAAGAGAGTTCAGATTAATTTTTGAACGTACTACTACGCAATGTAGGAAGGATATTTCACCGTATAACTTTTACCCCCACCCAACGACCCAACGCCTGATGTCTTCTAGCCTCACGACTCTCCCACGGGAGCGACGTGCGCACGTGCGCGGTGACATACGAAAATAGAGAGGTAATACGCCCGGTCGATATAGATCCAATAATATCGGTGGGGGGAATTTTTCTTCCCCCTTCCACTCTCTTTCTTATTTATTTTATGCAGGTTTCTTTCGTTCCGCTAGAGCTGACATATTAAGGAATTGGCTTGAGTCATGAAAGTTAATCAATGAGGCTTCAACGCTCTATCTCTCCATTTCCACTAATTCTCTTACTTTGACTTTGTTGACCGAGTGAAACTAGATTCCGATCTTATCAAAGGTCGGTAAAACAGATTTCGTTCATTATAGACTGACACAAGAGCGTTTCCTTACCGTCGGTCAATAAGGCAAAGAGCTGGGTCGATAATTTATCGAAGGAGGTGTATAGCCCGTCATCGATAGGGCAGATTTCGTATAATTTCAGTGACCAGGAGAGAAAGCGTAGGCCTCGATCGGTAATATTGGTTTATACTGGTTTCGATCAAGTAACATCCATATACCTATGTTCATACCTGTATGTAGGTATATACATGTAAGTGTACATAATACATGTATACATATGTATTGTAATATGTACAAGAGGCACCGTGGAGTACCGAGAACGATCGATTTTTGACCCTTGCCGTTGCCGCGTCGCAATACGTCGCTCGTCTACGGTTCGTTTCTCCTTTCTCCACCTGACTTGCCCGCTGACTTTTCACAGAGACCGTAACCCTCAATTTTTCTTCAACGAATAGGATATGAATACGAATGTTGGCTGACCCGGACCATGCCGAGTCTCATGATATGTTTAAATAGCGCGGGGAATCTGAATGCTCGTTTCTAGTATTTCGCGCGCGGATACGAGACTCTAGATTAATACAGTCTCGCTTAATCATCATTTATTATTTATACAGCTAACCGTCGATGACCTCCTCTTCTTTCACGAAGTGATAATAAATCCGTATATCAAAACCTAAAATTAAATCTTTGAACATTTCTTTTGTTTTCTTTTCTTTTTTTTCTTTTTCTTTTTCTTTTCGAATATTTTTGGCTATGAGGGATAGCTGAACCTCGACTCTCGGTTAAAGAAGAAACGAATAAACTTAGATATTCAAAAAGTTAGTAGGTACCTTGCCTCGCTCAAAAGAGCCAACAATTATTTAATTCAATTTTAAATATGGTAGATCTGATATGCATGGAGCCCGAGGATATGTAGAAGTCTGGTGAATTACGGGTCTTTTGATTAAATTGCGATACTTCAGTTAACAGTATCAGCTACGCTTGTGTTTTATCGTCGATTACATTCAACTGTTTTCACGACTCGCGTACCTCCGTATACAATATACCAATTATTAAATTAACCTTTTCCTATTATTCGTTACGTAATTTGATATATTATTATAAACTTAACCTAACTTTACACTTCCTATTTTTTTCTCTCTTTTTTTTCATTTAATTTAAGTTCTCTTTTCACACGCCCGATCCTCTCAGCTCTCTTTCTCTCTTTCACTCTTTTCTTTATACATTATTGCTTTGTTGCGCGGAGTCCTGGCCGCGCTTCGCACGCACTCTTCATACCGTTTCTTTATTATATGATAAAATAAGGTTTCGTTGGATCTTCGATACTCGAATTAATTATTATTTTCTTAACGGTTCGAGTGTCGATAATCGTTTGCCTCTAAGGGCGTGCGAGGTGTTCCAGTGTCTCATTGTCAGTTCGTTCGTACGTTTTATGTAGTATTATAGGTTAACAATTTTATCCTATTACAATATTTTCTTCTTCTTTTTTTTTTCTGTTGATTAAATGAAATTCCTTTTACCAAATACAAACAATATATAGCCTATTATATAGTACGCTTGGGTCGTACCGCAGCTGCTCTTTCACATTATTATTATACCGTGTAATTCGAGCCATTTAAAGTCGAATATAGATGCATACATCGCGTAACTATATTCTTACATTTAATGGTTCATTCTTTTACGTATAACGTAAGTATTTAGGTACTTATTTACGTAAACGCACGCATCTACGCACGTAATATATATATACATATAGATATCTATCCCTATTGTACATATCAACTATATTATTATTCATCTTTTTTTTTTTATTATATATAGAACTCTATTTTAGTTATTGTTTTGGTCTACATTGTCTAACGCTTTCTTGAGTGGGGGAATTCAGAGGTTTAGGCGATAGAAGCAGGTCGGAATAACATTACGCGAGTAAATCAGGGGTCGGACTCACATTAAACTGCAAATACTAATCTACAATAAACCCTTATCGCATTTCATGCGTAGTTTAAAGTTTTTTTTTTTTTTTTTTTTCTATTCTCCTCTCCTTTTCTTATAATATCTCAACTTCGAAAAGTTACATCTCTCGACGACACCGTCAAGTTTAGAAACCGCCATGATTGCAAATCCAAACAAAATTTGGTTTTGACATGGATATCAAGTGAAAAATAAAATTTTAACCCTCGTTATTGACCGGCGCCAGCGCCAGGATCACGAGAAACTTTCTAAGAATATTTGAAAGTAGAAATTCGCGATAAAAATGTTAATAAAAAATTTCAGGTGACGATGATCGGCTTAATCTAACCTAAAACTCTAACCGATATACCCGCAGTCGGTACTTGCCCACCTCACCATATAGTTTCACACTCAGCCTATCTATCGACGATCCAATCAATCGCGAAATCTGTTTCTAATACTTCCTCGCCGGATAGGTATATTACTTGAGTCAGTCCGACCCCAGGGTGAAAGACTGGGGATCTTGAACCGGGTCAGATGAATCTCCGAGAATCGTTCACCCGTCTCTTGAGCTAATTGTATAAGAGCTTGATGGGGTCAAGAAGAGAGTATCGAAAGGAGCGGCAGTTTAATCGCCGTTCTTATTTTTTCTTATCTTTGTTTTTATGTCATATACCGCGGTTTATATAGCCCGTACGGCAAGCTCGCGGTTTGTGCATTCGATGTACTTAGTATCCGGTATAGCAAACGTAAAAAAATAAACGAATCCTGATTAAGTTTGTGCTCCAAACGCGAAATAAACTCGAGAGACGCAAGACGCATGCGCCCCGCGGCAGTATAACCACGGACTTAGTATAACTAGGGAGGAAACTCTTCCTCTGCCCTGCACCTCGTTCAAATCGTCTCTCTTCATATCCACTGCAGAACTATAATATTCATGGTTATATAAGTATTATAATCTTAGGTATGAGCGAGGACTTATTTCATTAGTCATTACACGTAGTATAGTATATTTCTACCTACTTATATACTCATGTATATATATAAATATATAATATATGTATATATCGTAACGCTTCTGTTTTACGTCGTTCTCCAGGTTAGTCAGGCGAGACTTTTCCCATACAGACGACTTATTTGCACCACTAGTGATTAGCGTCGAATTTTATTCGACAAACTACACATAAAAAGATTCGTCTCGCTGAAATCTCTCTGCAGTCGTTAGGTTCAACTTGAGCTCGCAGAGTGATCTGACACGTGTCATAACTAGTCGCAGATAAATTGGACAAAATAAAAAAGACTAACAGGAATACGGATATCGTTATCTGCTGCACCATAGTGTCTTCGTCAGTGTCGAAGACTCACGTTGATTTGATCATTTTTCTAGAACGCCTCATAACCTCGTTTTTAATTCCGAGGATGGTGGCGCCACGTTACCATATCACCTCATGGACCTCTGCGAGGCTCATGGATCATTCTCTGCAGTTTGGCTCGAGTCGAGGAATAATATTAAGAACGATGAAAACGGAGCGTACACAACCGAATAATGAAGCGAATTTTTCTACTGGCTTAAACGGTACACCCTCACTTACTACGTGAGTCTCTTTCTCGGCAAGACGATTTCGCTAGCATCGTGGCTTCCGCTCTGTCACGAACCGCGTCGCGCCGTTTTGACGGTTATTGCAGAGGGCGTCACCGACGACACACTGATACTCGCTCTTCTTGTCAGGAGAAGACTCGTGGCGAGAAGTACCAACGTCAAAAACACCCGCTGAAATGGATCCCTCGTCATCCGTGACGAGGTGCCTCCGCTCGCCTGTGGAAGCTTCACCTCGACTTCGGCCATCTTGAAGATTGACAGAAGTGGGTGAGTGTAGACCTCGTGGTGCTTGTTGTTGATCTTGTCACTCAATTCGCGAAGCATTTCCGCGCATTCGTCCTGAGGAAGAAAACATAGAACAGAATGTTTTGTACGGAACACGATATACCTACCGATCAAAGTGTCCTTTATCCACATTGCGTCGAGGCAGATTTTGCCCTGGGCTCACCTTGATTCGCATGAGTTGTTCCAAAGTTTGCGCCTGGCTTTTAGACTGCCGACTGCTCGTGTTGCTGGCAAGGTTGATGTCGGACTTCAGCCGAGCAACGGCAATCACGTTCTCCTTGGTCACGTTGTAAAGGAGCAGTGTGCAGACCGTCTACAGGAAAGGAAAATCGGCTGTAGCTAATTATGGCTCAGTGGTGTGGTTCGAGATAGCAACAATGAGATAAGAGTGATCAAAGGATAACGTTATCATGAAGCAGTTTCTCGACCACCAAAATTGGTGGTGTTTCAGGCAGATGTACAAATGCCGTCAGTCCATGGCAATTGACTGAAAGTCTCTTCAATCCGTCTCTTCCTACTGTGTAAGAGCCAACGCACCTGGTTGTCGACTTCTTGTCGCATGAAGCTATCCAGCGATGAGATGGCGTCTAAAACGGTGAGGTTGCTATGCGGCCTGAGAAGATTTTCGTCGGTCTCACTGTATCCCAGAAACATGAAGATGCCGTGTGGAATGGTGTACGCGTCTGCTTGTGACATGTCATTCGGAAAAAGACAGTCGTTTAAAAAGCCGTTATCAAAGATTGCGAGCCATCGCGATTGACTGACAACTTTGGCCGAGACTGACCTGGGAATGGCCTCATGCAGATGAAACGCCCGCTGTAGCAGAGGCAGCGACCGCGATACGCTTGATAGGCTGGTGCAGCGTGGTTGTAAAATGCGAAGTCGGTTTTGCAGGGCGAAGACTCGATGCATATGGTGTTGCAGACTAGCACCTCGCCCTCGCCGCATTGGCAAAGTTCTGAGCACTCAGGTTCGTCCTCTCGATAAAGCTGTGGACCAGAACTAGAACTCTAACTTTGTCTTTGGGCTGGTTTTTCGGGAATTGCTAACCGCCCGATGCTCCTAGACGGCGATTCACGGTCTACTATTTACTCACCCTCTTCCCTCGGCCTTCTCTGATGTACTGGTGCGTCTGCCTAGGCCTTTGCACGACGCAGAATCCTGAAACACAAAAACGAATCAGCAGAGCTTGATCGCCACTTCTGACTCTGAAGGGTTCGGACTTACGCGGTGGCGTTGTACTACTGGTGGTAGTAGTACTGGTAGTGGTCGGCGTTGTGGTAATGACGGTGGTCGTTTCCCATGATTCTGTTATCTCGACGGGGGTCTTCTGGGTCGGTTCTGGGACCGACTCGACTTCATCCGGTTCGATCAGATCGATCAAACTCCCCTCTACTCCGTCAGTCGGCGACAAAACAGTCGTCGTACGCTGACGATGGTGTTTTCTGCGCGCGTGAAAGTCCTTTTGCGATTCCACTGGGCAATGTGAAACGGTAACGAATCAATGTGAGATCTCCCCCTTCGCGGAAAAGTTTTCTCTCGTCTCTGACACGAGTCTAGACGCGAAGAGAAAAAAGGCGGGATTCTCTGACCCTCGGATTCCGATGAAAGTATGGCCGGAAACCAGCATACAGTTTCGAATGTACCAATGTTTTCATGATCTTCGTGAATAGTGAATATACCGACCAGGTCGGCAGTCTGTGGCTAGCCGCAGTGTAGTCTAGTGTGAATGCCGTCTTCCCTATCCGTGATAATCTATTGGTCGATTGAATTAATTAACTGGAGCCTCAATTAGAATGGCGATAATGATTTAAGCCCCGTCCCTGTTGTCCGCATTGTGATATAGGATAATCACCGGTCTGATAAAAGATTCCCGCGCGGTAACATGCATATTAACGAGTTATTGTGTGACGTTTGATTTTATTGGACACACGTTACGTTTCGAGGAGTATTAATTTCCCCCCGAAGCGTCCGGGGCCGCCTCCGTTCCTTTAACGTGATTGGATCTAGTGGATAGGCGAAACAACCTTTTGAAGTATACCTTCGGCCGTGTATCGACCAGAGAGTATAAATAGCGGCTGTAGTTTGTCCGGAATCGTACCTGGGGTACCCACTTTGACTTGAGAAGCAGGCGCCGCTCCGAGGAGATACCTTTAATTAAACGGGTCCTCCAAGTCAATGAGAAGTTGCCCGGAGTTGCAAGTCGCTAGTCGCAACTCTTCGACGGACAATTGAGATTCCCCGCAGGGTTACCGAGCGCATTTGTAGCAACGAATGATTCGACTGGACGCAGCTGACAATGAGCATTAATAATCGCTCTGGTTGCAGCAATCATGCTTTGGTTAAACATTCATCTGCACAGAGGCGGCAATTGAATCAACGAAATTTCTACGAGCGTTTGTGTGAGTCCGTATTTGTAGGGCTGTGGTTAACGCCGAGAGAGAGACGGACGTACAGATAGTGGCGGTGTTTCTAGCTACCGCTGAACTCGGGACAGCTCTTTTGACATCAAACTCCACCAATCAATACGTTTGGGCAAATCCTCAATACATACAAGTGTAGTGGCGGTCTGTCGATTTGGCCGCAAGCTCTAGAGCTGGTGGTAGGAGCCTCCGCTCGTTCTCCCGACTATTGAAAACGTACAACCGTGGCTAGCGATAATCTAGACTTCGGCTTTACGGAAGGAAAGCCTAACGGAATAATAATACCCCAAAATATCCTCTACTAGAAGCAAATGATACTCTTCACGCCGGCCAAAAGAACGACTGTTCAATTTGGAACGAGTGCATCACGAACTTCCGAGTACATTTTCGGGGTCAATCAGACCTCGCGCCTGATCTTCGAGCTCACAAATCTGTGAATTGATATACAATGAGTCATGGATTCAGCAATCAGCTCGATGTCATTCGCTGTTCGTGTTTACTCCTGAACTACCGGCACAGTTATACAGGGGCTAAATCAGCAGGGGTTAACTCACCTACGCACGGATTAACCCAAAGCAGCCTTTGCCAACCGAGGCAATCGTAGAGCTGGGCTAGGTCGGTGCCTTTACAAGCACAATTGGAACGCAGTTCCGTGCCCAGGATTCCGATCATTGCTCGACGACACTCGCTCGGTGCACCGGCACACTTTTTGGTTACACTATCCACCGCGCAGCTCTGCTCGTAGTATTCAAGCCTTGCCCTTGAAATAGACTCAGATGATTAATTGAGTGATATAATGATGAACGTGATGCTTTGTTCATAAGAGATGTTGTCCTACCTGCAGGCTCTGTCTTCCCTGCAAACCTCAGCGAGACTGTGGCAAGTAGGCATTTCGGCACCTTCGACTCTCTGGGCGCAAATGGGGTGCATTTTTTCTTGAGCAACGATGCAGTCGTCCCGTTTGTTATCGGTTTTCCTTGAACGTTATCGGGGGTGGGTGGTTAGAGTTTAGTGGCAAATTGTTTGGGTCGTGGTTGTTCGAGCGGCGAAGTCGGTTTTCCCGTTAAAATAAAGTTTTGGCATTGTTTCGCGCTGGGCGAAGCCACTTAAAAGTTTTAAACAGCTTTATCGTTTAAAAGAAGACGTCTCCTCTTATTCCGGGCAGGGGAGTAGTACCGCGCCCGAGTTCACGAGCCGTCTTCAAAGTTCTTTCTTCGACTCAGTTTAGACACGTGGTTGACGCCGCGTCGCGGATTCTACCGGTCGTGAACGATCGACGAGAACAGCGGTGGAAACCGAATTCCACTTACAAAAACTCGAAACAGGCCCACGGACACGACGATCAAGGAGTGCGCTAAACTTGTAACCGATCCTGAAAATTTCGGACATCCACAGCACTCACCTGCACAAGCAAAAGGCGATTTCCATGGTGTGCGCCTCATCCGCTGTCCTGTAAAATTGCTGCAGGGCGTCCATGCAGGCATTCCTAGCGCAGCTTCCGAGGTCACAATGGTTCAGGACCGGCTGCAACGCCGTCTTGCAGTCCGGGTCGTTACTGCGGACGGCGAAAAATCGTTTTTTTCTTACCGGACGCGAAAGAGATCAGAAATTTAACGATCAGACCCGACCAAACTCACCCGCAGGATGAGTAGGCCTGGTGGCAGGTGCTGGTTAATGTGACCGTCACTGCAGGTCGAGGTGGGGCCCGATGACCATCAGCCTCCGATACCGGGGACGGTACGATGGCTGTCCTACCTAAACGGCACCCAGAAGAAGATGGTCGCGTGAGACTCATGCTCTCCATGGTTTTTCGGTTCGGCTCAGAAGCTGGGGATGAGGGTCTGCTCGTTTCCGAGGAGGGCCGCTCGTTTGTCTTAATAAAACGCGCCCCGGCTTCGCGAGGGACTCGCGGGCACCCATCAGTTAGGGGAAGCCCTTCCCGTCCATATCGAGTCAAATCCATTTTTTTTACCCTCATCCCTCCCCCCCCCCCCTTTCTTTTCGCGAACCTAGTCGCCCCTTGCGAGCCTCGAGGCTTGAAATTTAGCGGTTAAACTGCGAGCTGCTGGGGTAGTTTGTTCGCGTCACTCTTTGTCTTGGACGATGGCGGGCTCCGAACGCTCGGCGAATTCTGCAGGCGAAAACCCCGCCGCGAAGAATGAGCCGCACGGCTGCCTTCTCTCTTTCTCTTTTGCGGAATTTATCGAGGTCTACAGGCGCGAGATTAAAAATTTAAAAAGACCAGCAGCGGAAGCGTTCAACGCCAACGTGCCGGTAAATCGTCCGAGATCCAGTGAGCTTCCTCCGAAGTACCAAAGTGACGATTAAGGGTAACTCGACCGTAGGGCATCGGGGGATCGATTACTCCCCGAAGAACCGCCCGCGGTATACATCGCTGTCAAACTATCAATAAAACCCGGCTTTTACTTCTCTTTACCATTTTGTCGCCCGTCCGAAGCGGCGAGTTTAATATTCCGGAAAAATCCGAGTCCGTTCTAAGTGTCGGCAAATAAGCTATAAGTTTCACGTTTGTAATTAAACACAGCGATTCGCGGGTCCCTTTCAGCGAAGCCGAAGATATTCAGAGCACAGCAGTTTAGTGTCGCGATTCTTCTCGCAATGTTCCTTCTCGAACAAATCGATACTCCGCAGTTAAATTGAGTCGCTAGAATGCTTCTTTGAATATTTATCTATGAAAATGATGAAAATCCGTTGGAAACCACGGTCTCACATGAAATTTCAATTATTCATACGATGGCGCATATGCGCAGAATCATTCGGCGCAGCCCAAAATGGGACACCAAACTCGAACGTTCTGAGTCACGTTGGTTTCACCTTCATTTACATTGTTATTGTTAGACTAAAAGCATTCGCATTGTCGAGCGCTGTATGTTAGCCTATCATCATTAGCACCGCTAAAATGGCAGCAATTATCCAGTCACGGTGGGCTCCACTTACCTCCAGAGTGTTCTTCGATAATGGAATGATTTTTCCCGTGATGAATCTTCCGCCGATGGACCCCCGGTATTGGTATTTGTTTGATGGCATCAAGGTCGTGGTGATCAGCGTCTATCAGCGGATTTTCCAGCTGGGATTCGATGAGCTCGAAGCTCGTCGAGTTGTCGGGATGTGAAATGACCTTCACTGCAAATTCCGATTTAGTACTTGATTGGGAAGGATGCAGGGGTTGGACGGAAGGAACCGTAGGAAGGGCGAGGACATTTTGAGTGTCGCGATTTTGTGGCGGGTAATTTATTTTACTTGCGGATCTCACCGGGTCTCTCCTCTCTCCGTTGGGCATTAGTCAACGGAAAGAGGAGAGCCCCCCGTGCGACGGTCTCAAATATCGGGTAGGTGGATGATTGGGTAGTTCTTTGG
Source organism: Tenthredo distinguenda (assembly GCA_947538915.1). Lineage (NCBI taxonomy): Eukaryota > Metazoa > Arthropoda > Insecta > Hymenoptera > Tenthredinidae > Tenthredo > Tenthredo distinguenda. Next base: position 30,382,490 of record OX384531.1, read on the forward strand.
CTCATGGTAGAACGCGCCATTGTTTAGGCGAGCGAGCGAGACGAGAATCGAAGAGCGCGGAGGCTATTTAGCTGTCTTACGACAGGGTGTGTCTGTGACAGCAGTGATGGGTGCAGTGGTGCTGGTGCGGGACGCGTCAAGTCGCGAGTGTCACTACCTTCTACCTACGAACCTTTGTCGACGAACCCTTCGAAGGCCTCGCTGAGGCTGAAGAGTCGGTCGATGGGCTGTCTCCCGCCGAGCCGTAGCTCGTTGTCGTCTAGGTCGATCATCTCGTCGACGACGCCTCGATGTTCGTAAGTAGGTCTGGGTGCAAATTTCTTTCCGTGGTTATGCCGGTCATGATCGTGATGGTGATGGTGCTGGTGGTGTTGGTGGTCCGGTGCTGGTGCTGGTGCCGGTGATGGTGCGTGGCTATTGCGGTGGTTGTGGTGCTGGTGCTGGTTAAGGTCATGATGACGGTGTTGTGTCTGCGGGTACGAGTGGTTCGAGGACGAGGATGAGGCCGAGGATGAGTCACCTGCCGTGGAAGGGGAGTTTGGTGATGATGGCCCAAGGCCGTGCCGATTGTTTTTGTGCTGATAGACTCTGTGACCGCGATTTTGTTCATGCTGGTCTTTGGAAAGGTGCTTTTGTTGGTGCTCGGTGATGGTTATGGTGCTCGAAGCGTAGTCATGCTCAGAGAGTGGCGTTCGTCCCCCAGCGGCGGTTAAATCGACGGAATTGTTCTCGTCGTAGGTGGGAGGTCGTCGTGGATGATTGGAGTCCGGGTCTGGGTCAGGGTCGGGGTCAGGATCGAGATCGAGACCGTGGTAGTTATGGTTGTGGTTGTGATGGTCGTGGTCAAGGATCGTACCGGGTGCATGATGGCCCAGAGTCCCGTGACGCTGCTTAGGGACTTCGGGAGCCTCGGGCGGCGGCACCTCGTGGTAGTGGTACCGGGCCTCGATCTCATTGAACGTTCGCGTGGTCGCAGTTGCGGGGAAGAGAAAATATGGGTACATACTGGTCGGGGGGAACCAGAACTCTTGAAAGTTCTCCTGGTGGGGGTCGAACGGATAGAGCGCGGAGTCGGTCCCCGATAAGTCAACGGTCGCGGAGGGCAGAAACTCTGAAACACAGAAGAAGAGTCGCGGAGGGAGGGGGCTTCTTCAGTCAAACTGGGTTGGTGTGGCAGCGGGAATCGAGCGGGCGGTAAAGGGGTGTCCTCGAGACACGCACACCCATATAATATGCATATATATACATGTTTATATGCATACGAAACCCGGAAACCCGGCGCACGTGCGATGCCCCACGAAATGGCTCACAATTTATCGTTTTTCTTTATTTCGTCCCTCTCCTTCGCCCATCGTCTCTCTCTCTCTCCGTCCACGAGCCGCTCCTCTATTCTCTCGCGGAATGCGAAAGAAGGAGAGAGAGAGAGAGAGAAAGAGAGAGAAGGAGAGAGAAAGAGGGAGAGAGATAGAGAGAGAGAGAGATCGACGAAGAGGGCGACGGAGAGTTAGTGACGCAGTCAGAGAAAAATATAAGAAAGATAGAGAAACGAAAGATGAGAGAAAGACGGCGAGACGGTATTAAGAAAGAGCGGGAGGGAGCAGCCCGAATCCCCGTAGCCATTTCAGTTGCAACGCGATATCGTACGTCGGTTACGTTGGGTACACGTACAAGGAGGAACACTTTCCCATTGGGCAGATAGAAAAATAGATGCAGAGACACGGATATACAGAGATAGACAGACAGAGAGAGATAGAGAGAGATAGAGAGAGAGAAAAAGAGAAAGAAAGTCCGATAGACGGGCACAGGTAAAGTACGTACATGATACACAAACGTGCAGCAGATTCCCAAGCTGAGAAATAAACGGCCCCAAAAGTTTTAAGAGAGAAAAACAGTGACAGAGCCATACACAGAGAGATTCCGAGTAAACTCGACACGCCTGCGGTAGGCGATTCGGTTTTTTTCCGAAACATATCTACGGACGACGCAGCGGCAGCTGTCATATCGTCCGTAGACACGTTCGTACGAGAACGTTTGTTAGGTTAGGAAGAAAGCGAATTGGGTACCGCAGGCGTGTCTAGTTCAGTGAGAGTCTCTCCGCAGAGAGATGAAAGTTAAACCATGCGAGGGTGCAGAAACTGATATCATGCGGTGCTTGCTTGCTGTGTTGCTGCGTGCAGCGCGTGGCCTTCGTCCTCCAAACGAGATGATTCTCTCATCCTCTGCGGGCCTCGATGTTCGTTCGTTCGTTCGTCCTTAGGTCTGTTCGCTTCAACGCGTGCCCTCACCGGCCGCAGCCTTGTACTACCTGGTCCGAACACGGCGAGGACGCGCGTCAAGACTCGAACCGAGTACCGCAGCGCTCACTTCAGCGGCGCTGCAGCGAGGCATACCATCATCATTACTAGCCAAGCCGCGGTCACTCAAGCGCAACGCTCGTCTCCCGCCTCATTCCGCGTGCTACCGCCTGCCACTCCCAGTGAGGATACCGAAGTAAAACTCTCTGCCGGGAGGGGCACGTTACCCGGTAATTAACGGATATTACCGGAGCACCGGACCCAGCGCGGGACACGGCCTACATCATAGTATATATACGTGTATATGCATACGTGTACGTATATATATACATGTATGGATACATACACGCGTATGGCAGACACACGCGCGCGTTCGGGAGCCAGCTTACAACCTAGCCGTCGGATCCGGGTAGGACTGGTGGGGCGAGGGCTAGCTTCAAAGGGTATCGATTCCCGGCTCGTTCCTATTCGGACGCTCCGTGATCTGCACTCAAGGGTTCATGGATTCATTGAAAGACGAGAATGGGGTATCGCCCCAGCTCCGACCCGTGAACCGACTGCACATAGGCGCGTACCTACGTACTTGTTCAAAAATTGCACAGAAAGACACACACAAAACTCGGGTACGTGTGCGTGTGTGTATGCGTGTGTGTGTGGTATAAATGCACGTTTTGTGTCATGGTGTATCGGTCGTGTATGGGTGTCGGTGTCACTGCGTGGGGTCGTTTAGTAAATACAAAGAGTTCCACAACACCGACAGTCGCTCGAAAATGCTACTCAATTAGCACCAGCCTCGACCTACCCAACTAGAACGTGAAGAGACGGTGGTAGAAAATATTTGAAAAATAAATCTCACAAATACACTGAGAGTACGATAACGATTGTATATATATATATAATATAATATATATATATGGTAATTAAGTAATAACAGTAAGTAATCAATAACTGTATGTAACAAATCTGCGACAACAATTGGCCAGTCTCGAGTGGGAGATGAGCTACCATCTCTGCAGCAGACTCACCGACGCACGGATTGTGGTTCACCATTGAGAAGATCCTGTCGCACCGTCGCTTCATGTGATTGTTCGGGCAGATGCAGCCAAACATCGGCGACAGTCGCAGCTGCGTCCAGGCCTCGTGACAGGCGTCTCTGAAAACAGTACGAAACTGAACATCTGTGGGAAAACATCGCAGACGAGTGGGAATTCGGATTTTTAATAATTGTGGAAAGAAAAGAATGAGGAGAAGGAAACAATTGTGAAGAAGTTTACACACATTTATTAAGACCGAGTGCAAAATACACCGTCTTTAGATTACAAAGCAGGACTCGGGTGTCTAGGGTATAATAGACAAATTGTTATAACCATTCCGGAAGCTGTGCGGGTCAGCGGCTCGCGTACCAGCTGCCGGAGATCCGTTATATATGTTCTCCAGCATAAATCAAACCTTCCGCAACTTTGCCCCGGCCTCAGTTCCCCGCAGAGGTCCTCGACGGTAACCCGTTCCACAGCAGTGTCAGTGCGGCACGTACCCACACGCGTACAAATACGGGGGTGTGGAGTTAGAAGGGACGTTGCGCCGACACCTTATGAATTTTAACTGGCCTCCTGAGCTAGGGCGAAGGTTCCTTACGACGTGCCGTCAAATAACCTCGCGTGTCACGCTACCAGGTAGGTTTCTTATTCCCCCTTCGTCCACTGATCACCCTGGGACTTGGAGGTGAGTCCGCCACCTCAGGTGAGAGGTGAAATTCTCGAATAGAGCGAGAGAGCCGGCAGAGAGCTCTCGCACGAACCCATGAATAACGACTGCAGAGTCGAGGACTGGAGTTGATGATCGAGCAGAAAATTGGCAAATTGGCTCAATACTAATTTCGCGTCACGTAATGAGTGGTTCACGTGAGAAAAGGGGTCTCCAGAGTCAGCCGCGGGAAAAGAACACCGCACGACGTCCGGAGAACAAAAACACCTCTGAACTATCAGCCATTATTAATGGTGGCTAGAGGTTGATGCGACGTTTGATCGCGGGGGGCGATACGTAACCGTCATTAGCTGCAAACCCCTCGACCCACTTCGCGATGGGGAACAGATTAACGTGGCGGATGTGGCGCACCCCCGACTCCTAAACAACACAAACTTGCGCTAAAAGTAACCACGTCAACGCAGACACCTGCACTGCATCGTCCCGGACTCAAAACCGACTCTGCAGGTTATCCGATCGATTCCTTACAATAATTCCCATCCCACAGAGACAATTTTTCATCGAACTGAACTAACCCTGGTCTTTGAGAAGTCTCTCGTTCGTGAAATCGTACTTTTGGACATTTGGCTCCTGCAGATTCTTGTCGAGATTCCTGAAATCACAGTACGATTTCTGCAGTTTCTCGAATTTATTTTTTAAAAAGATTTGGCAAATAGGCAATTGTGGCAGCCTCCTTGAAGTTTTGGGAGGAAGGAATTGTTGGGGCCCTAGATAACGTGCGATCTCCGTCATCCGGAAGACTCGCAATTTCTCTAACCAATAAGATAAGCACTCGGCTGCAGAAGTTAGATTGCGCAACGGCCGTCCTGGACGTAAAAACGATAGTGCGAACCGGGTGAACAAGTCCTCGGAAGGCGTTTCCAAGAAATTCTCGTGGAAGATGGAGATAAAGCAGGAAACAAAGCCGGAAGGACTTTAACGAACGTCTGTAATTAAATTCCGAGTTAACGAGGAGCCAAATCCCTCGGGACGGTCGATAATCCTGAAGGAATCGCAAAAATTATCAACGTCTGGTGTCTGCCGATCAACAGACCTTTCAGCAAACAGAATGAAGCAGCTTCGACAGTCTTGATTCAAAATTCAACTTCCACATCACGTCCCGCGGCTCCTGCGGAATCGATTACTGATAGACACGATATGGTCAACCGGTCAAAGAAACACCAGAGACATTCGTCGTTCAGGAATATCCTCAACGTCTCGGCATAATCGATCTCATAAGATCGAGAAACGTTGTTCGTCTTGGTCGTTCACTTCAAGTCCATGAAATTCCTCGAAGTAAACAGAATCTTTGACTATGTACTCCTCTACAGACGTCGTCAACACGCCCTGCATCTGATATTCAGTCAATTTGCCGTTGTTTGAGCAAAAGTTCCGAGCGTAAACTGTTTGGATACGGCTATAGCTGATCGCGGGTAATCGATTGTTAATTGTAAACTGAACGGAAGATCGGGTTCAACCGATCTGGTGGAGTCCTGGGGGTAGTTCACATTGTTTTTGGAGGCGGGAGTCGGTCTCCTTGACTTCCAAATTTCGTGCCCCCGGCGTCTTTGCAGAAGTTGCGCTAACTGAATTAACGCGCACCTAGTCCGGGCGGTTCCGAGCAATTCTCCATCCCTCGTCCTAGTCCCGACTCCTGATCCTTTCTCAACGAGCATCCAAGCTTCCTCTTTCGCTCCCGTGATGCGGAAAAAGCTAGATCCCTGACCCGGCCCATTCCCACTCTGGTGCACTCATCCTTGGAAAAGGACTCTCTGAAATATCGCAGGAACGATCCCGAGGATACATTTTCAACAATGTCATTTCGTTGCTTGACCAATGTGGGCTTTTTTTCATACCCGTGCAGCTGACCAGATTTCTGCCTCACGACTCTTAGGGGCTACCGGGATTTTTAAGCTCCAAATCATAGAAATAGCCTTGGAGTTTTGAGGGAACCTCAAAGGACGATGAATCCCACAGGCACGGCGAAACGTTGGGTCAGATTACTCCAAGCCGTTGTCCAAAAACTTTCGATGGATCAACCGAGCTGTCAAGTCCAAATTAATTCAATGAGGTCTCAAATAATTGTCGGTCGCATTCCGGATTCAGCTGCGACCGCGATTATTTATAGAAGTGGGATTGGAACTTTGGATCGAATTTGACAGCCGGACGCTGTGCACTGACGGTTAGTCGGAACAGTTTAGTTTCGGACCAAATCATCCCGAAGACTTTATACTCGTTGATTCCGTCTCTGAAGTTCGGATGTTGACGAGGTCAATTTCAAGCTCTCCGTCGTTCGTAAGAAAAACCCAGAGTTTTTATTCAAGAAAATTATTTCCCTCGTTTTTCTTACAGATGGACGAAGTTATGTCCAATATATGTACAAAATTGCCGAATGGGAGCGTCGCGAATTCAAGCGGGTTCAATATCCTAAAGTGGTCACACAGGCTCCTATGGCACGAGTACTAAACAAGGCGTGGGGCGAAAATTCAGAGCGGACTCTGAACACCAGACCGAAAGGATCGGAAACGAAATAACGTACTTTACGGTGTATATACTATATTCCTATTCGTGATCCTTCGGTCAATATCAAGAAGAGGTATAGAACTGAATCATGCTCAGGAGCGAGGCAGCTGCTTATCTCGAGGGTCCGGTAGAGAGTTGTGAGGAAACGAGGAACCCGAACAGCCAGGATGACCAGGACAAGGCCAAGAATGAGGCAATCTCTGCCGGTCATTTTTTTCGTCCGATATTTTTTGTCTGGGTTCTATACCTTTTCCCTCCTCGCTCTGAAGACAAGCTCGCTGAGCCCCCAGTCCATAATTTCGAAAAAGAGGGCGAAGGAATGGATCTAACGGATATCCATATCACCCAACTGCACTTTGACGTTTCACGATGATCACCGAGGTACGAACGATCAATAAATAACTGTGAGTGAATCAAAACTGATATCTGAGACTCCGAAGTACGATGAAACATGGAAGCCAATTGTCTGAGAAAGTTTACCCGCAAGAGGACGTATGGATGTGTCTTGTACCCGAGTTAAATGAATCGCACGGTAAAACGTGAACCGAGATGGCACACGGTTTGTCCTTCTCCCTCTCCGTCTCTCTTTCTCTCCTCCGCGGTTCTGTTTCCTTACAGAAGGGCTGGGGTTAACCGGGCTGCTCGTGTCAACCACAAACAACGGTCAAGACATCCCGCGGAAGACGCCGATTAATTCCCGTGTCCGTAGCGAGAGAAATTTTGCACCAACTCCGCGCTGCTGGCCGGGATCGTACGTCATCACCGGGTTCCTGTGCCTCCTGAAGGGTCTGTCGTGCGATCGATGCTCGGCATAATGCAAACTAAATTACACCGCCAGCCGCGGGCCCTCGGTCGTTCGGAACGAAGCGTTATACGTCGCCCTGTGCCCGCGGTCGGAATCTCGGCCCTGATTTCGTTCTGCCCCCCTCCCCCCCTTGAAAACTATTTTCCTGTAACGAAATTCCCTTCTTCGAGCTACGAGAGACCGAGCCATTCTACGAGCACCAAGATATGACAGTAATCCTGGCTCTTTTATACAGAGGAGCGAAATGGGGAGGAATCGATGATGATGTGGATGTAGATCGTTTCAAAGTTCAAAGGTCACTGCAGCAGCGAGGCTTAATCATTTTTCATCCCAGGGACACTTCGGCAATCAAAGTAATAGAGAGCTAGTTCTATTCGTGGAGTTTCATGAACGCGGAAATGTCAAGGCGAATCGATAACTGCACGCCAGGTTGCACCGGGAACCGAAAAACTACCGCGGTGTTCGGGAAACCGTCCAAATACCTCGTTCGAAATTCAAATCACAGTGGGCTAGTAAACCGTCATCATGCCGTCGACTCCCGTCGGGAATCGGACCGCGCAAGACCGGCCTGTGACCGCAATCCAGCCGACCATATAGAGAAACGCCAACGGGTTGTGAGGTGAGCGAATACCCAAAGACAACAAAACGTGCACGCGAACCGTGCGTTATCTCGGCACTGCTCTTTTTTCTCTCCCTTCTCGAACCTAGGTATAGGTTCGATTAAAAGTACAACGAAGCCATCCTCTACCCCCGAGAAAACCTATTTCCGCTTAAGCCCAGGCACTGGAATCGCTCCACGAACCGATACAAAGCACACACTACGTATTCCGGCTGAAATCTACCGTGAACTGTTCATAACTTGCAGACTCCCTGTTTTGTCTGCGTTCGGTTTCAGTTCGAAATTACCTCTATCACTAGCTGATATGAATAATGAACATTGACAACTGTCAGCACTTCCGTCCCTCGTGAATTTTTGGTCGCAACACTGGCTGCACTACTCGGATTCCGAAAATAGTTCACACCGGCCGTTCGATAATCCCATCCTTGATGATGCCGGGAGTCGGTGGCCCGCAGCAATGCGTGTATCAGCGCCAATGTGGGAAGTGCGGTGCGCGTTAATTATCCTACGTCCGTAAGCCGAATTCCGCGGCAACATTCGTCGGCGGACGTGTGCTCGCAGCGTTCGAATTCGATGGACCGGAAGTAAATTCATCCCTCAACGACGTCTTCGAGAGCGGGTCGCGCTTCTTTCGAAGTGTCTTCGGGGTGACGTGGAGTTGCAAAATCCGGGTATCGTTCTTGCAGGAATACCGCAAATTATGTCATCAGGCAAACCCACGCGACCGCAATTAGGACGACGCAGTGAACTTGGAGCCACGGTAAGTAATTGGTAATTAGTAGCCGACTTTCCCTCGGCACCCCTCGGCTACTCACACTTCTACGTGTCACGATATACATCCGCACCCCATCGACTCACTTAGCAATGATCACAGGCGAAAGAAGCCTTGGCATGGACATAGCGTTTAATGGAAAGAGAATAGTACTCGATTATTATCGATTCGACCGACCAGAACGGAAGTATTTTCTGGATCTGGAAATCGCCATGGCGTTTCAAAGTCACTGGTTGGAAGGTTGATGAATGTGGGCAAATAACAGGCACCTGGGCTGTGGGATCATCATCCTATCATGCTATCATCAGGGAATTCTTTCTCAACCCTTCAGGGAAACCCCTCTCATCCGATCCCTTCCTGACCGTTGATTGCCCTAATTCCCCAAGCTCAGGCGAGCTCATCGATATTTTTGGCACGGTTGTGGAGAATCATTCGCGGACCCATCCGGTCTTTCTTATTAACCTCTGCTCATCCTCCACCGCGAATGAGCGACGCGTCTGAACTCGAGTCCCAGGTGAATTATGGTGGCAATAAAAACGGAGCCGGGACTAAAGCGGCTAGGCGCAAGGTACGGCGCAGTGAGAGTCGCGGTGTTCAGAACTCGAGGAGCAGCGATTAAACGATCCCACATGATTAATACTGCAGCTAAAATTGTTGCCTTTACAAACGATGCACTAAATTTGTGGGAAACACTCGAGTGTCGAATTTAGAACAATTCCTTTGACGCACGGTTACTGTGCAGCAAATTCTTTCCCTCGACGCGGAAGAACGTCTCATTGTCAAACGGGGCGGAGGAGTGAGTCGACGCCACTTTGTCAACGCAATATTGGTTTCTTTCTTTACCGTTGCTTCGGGGCTAAGCAAGTACGTTACAAATTAAATTGATGCTCCGCTGCGCGCGTAAACTCCTCACTTTGATCGAGACCCCGGGAAAACTTGACCAAGTTTGGTACTCGTCGTTAGAGGGCAATGCAAACACGTCCGTTTCGAGTTCCATAGACGTAAGACCAGGTACGTGCGGCGATGAATTTACGGGAAAATGCGCACGGGTAAAAGTATCCATTTAGTATGGGGTGTCGACGTCGGGTGGGGATACACGATGTTATAACCTAGGTTCACGTGTCGGTGCAGGAAACAGTTTACGACGTCCGAAGGCCCAGAACGAACGTCTTAAAATTACAGTCCGCCATTCTCATCCCTCCCATAAACGTGTATCTTCTAGGTCTCCACCCATGTCCGAAACATGTTCATCGATCGCTGAGCCTTGAATGTTTCGACACGTCTCGGTCTCGCCTCGCACAGGGGTCACTCTTTAATGAAGACGCGAGCAGCGCTGGTTCCTCGTTAACCAACGCGCTAGCTACCGTAAATATTCATCAGTATCGCCGAAGGACCTCTGGTATGCTAATTATTATACTTTTCTCTTATTTATCGAACCATCAGCGTTGTCGCGCCCCAGGCGATACCCCGAAGACGGGCATAGTTCCGAAGAAGAATACACCGGAGATCGAATAAAAGAGAGACGAGACAGGACGAAATAAAAGATCGCCGGGATTCTCGGAAACTTTATAATATCAAAGCGATTTGTAGCAAGCGGAGTTTTCAAAAAAGTCACTGGCCCGATAACTAATTGGTTATCAAAGGACTGTCACACGAAGCGGCACTGCGATCGAGTCCACCTCCAAACTAGGTTATTTAATAACCCTTAATCCCGTTCTATTCTCCGATCACCCCCGCGTTCTTATTGTTATTCGATGGTCGATAAGCCACTAGAGAGTTCGCCGGCGACACGGAGGTGAGTTCCGCCATCCCACCGCTGTCACAATGTTCCGATCGAAATGCGCTGCATCTCACCAGCCGGGCTTACGTCAGCAACTAGATACATGGAGCAATCGATATGCACACTGGTAAACAGCGACCGACGCCGGCCCGACAAAGGGTTAATTATGACTGTCCGTTGATATGTAGCGATGCTGCGCCCCATTGTCGGCCACGACTGCCGCCGATTTCTGTTATCAAAAGCATTGTTACAAGATTCAATTCCCGTGCAGGCTTCGTACAGCTACTGAAACGACGACGAACTGAGGCCAGGAACAAACGCATCGAAGATAACGAACCGGGTTTAAAAACCCGTTATCGATTCTCTACCGTCTCATCATCAATGCTTTCGCGCACGGTGCAGTGATATCGAATGAAATACGAAAGTGATCCGACACGTCAGAGAGTGGGGAAAGTTAGATAGGGTGCATCAATCTTGTATGAGCTACGAGTAAATTGAAGCGAAGTTCAGAAACCAAGAATTAGAATTACACGGTCATTCCCTACTCTCGAAAGTACAAACAGGTTTTGGAATGATTCCCGAGAGGTTAAAAGTTCTAGGGACTTTTAACTATTTGCTTAAACTTTGGCCGAACTTTAGCAGTCATGAAAACTCAACAAACTCTAACGACGTGGGCTTGCCCGTTCGTTATTTTTCGCAAAACGATGATTACCCACCCTTATGGAGTGTAACACAGGTTATAGACATTCTTCCGGATCTACTCGGGCCACTTGTCTGCAGTTCGTTTACGATAATCGATAAAAGTTTCCCCATTAACCCCGGTCTACCGTACCATCAACACTTACTCCGCGTGCAAATTTTAGGGGCAAAAGACAACGTGACATGTATACTCGTTCGCGTTATTTGTATCACGCACACAACTCGACCGATTCACAAACGTAGCATCAACCCGTCGTGCATGGTAATATGCACAAATACTGTTACCAGAGTCGCCTTTATTATGTCGTTTATTATGTTATGACACATTCGCAAGCTCACGCAAGGTGGGGCTGAAATCAAAGGTTATACCTTCGCCTAAAAACCGTTCCGTAAATAGCACGTGAACCGAGCAGAACCTAACGTTATTTTGTACCGTCTATCGTCGGTATCGAGGCCGTTTTGCTCCGCCTCAACCCCGCATATACAACGCGACAAGAAAACGACGCGATAAGGACTTTTGCCCCAAACTATCGCGCGTACTTTATAGGTCGGGGGAGGTCGCGCCCCTATCAGAGGTATGTATGCGAGTACGTATGTTGAGGTTACAGTAGGTAACGATAAGCGGCCAGGTCGTGATAATTATTGGGAAATTCAAACAAAGGGTTGCGCAGGGGGAGAGTTGGCAAATTGTCGGACCGCTGACAAAAAAATCCCCCCCACATCCTCGAAAATTTGCGGTCGTTCACGGTGGCGAGAAGATATTCGTAGGGCACGATGAGTAATTAAAAAATGAGTAGAACGAAGTCTTTTAACGGCAGAGAAAAAAAATGTGGTTGAAAAATTTGTTATTGTACCGAACCTTTTTTTTTTGTTTTTTTTTTTTTTGTCTCGACCGGATTGTTTTTTCGTTTGTTATGATATGTTTGCCGCTCTTCATGTTTACGTTTTACCGCATCTCTATCCCTCCCCGTCTCTCCCCCTTCGCTGGCCGTCGAACTGAAGAAAAATACTCCGGTTAAAAAAACGTGGAATTAATCGAGAAGGTGGATGTTGAAATATCCTCATACTTCGTCGGCGGAATTGTCTGCCAAGCCCCGAGGCTTTGGAGAACGTCGAACGTCGTGAGAAAACAGCAAAGCCGAACGAATCGAGGAGCTCTAGATTTATCTGAATCGCGTCTTATCGCGAGGTGGCAGCGCGCGAGGCGGGTTACAAGTAAGTCGAGGTTCGTCGCATTGCAGCGAACCACCTCTGGTTCCGGTATTACTAACGGTTCATCGAGGCGAGTATATGCATATGCTGACTTTCGACGTCGCGGTATTCGAGGTTATCAACGTTTCCTAAAAATATCTCAACTCCCAAACAGATTTAATCGCTCCTATCTCTCGGCACATAATTTTCCCGAGTAATGCGATGCGACACCACCTTTGACTTCATCGTTAATTTTTCCCGTTCCGGACGAACCACCCGCGAAACCCCACGAGCAACAAACAAAGGAACTCTTTCATCTATTCCCTTTATATATATATATATATATTATACATATATGGGGGGGGGGGGGGGGGGGGGGGGCGACGTTATTTCTCCCTAGGTAGTAAACATTTCGGCTAATGAAAAATTTTTCCCGGGTCACTCGATACGTAAAACAGAAGAAAAAAAAACAAAAAACAGTCAGTCGGATAAATAAACGTATAAATATAAACCAGAAAAAAAAAACAAAACAAAAATTGTGGGACCTAGCCGATCGGTATTACTATAGCAGTGATCAATGTCCCTCGTATTTCTGGCGAGAGTTTGAGTTTTAGTTTCGAAACGGGGCGAGTAACGGTCGCGCTGGTTCCAGACGCCGTCGCTAGTTGGCGCGGCGTTCCGGAACAGAAGTGGCGCGTGATTGGTTAATTCGAAATCGCTGCCATTCGAAAACTACGAGGTCCTCGACTTTCTCGATGATGGAATTTATTCCTAGTTTTTTTTACGAAGAATGTATACTGTGCGCACAAAAGTGAATGAGGGTCTGTACGGTTGTTGGTTTACGCTAACGCGGACTATGGGGAGATAAGGATGGAGATAAAAATCGGGCGGTGGGAATGTATGTATAGGAATACAGAAAATCCGAGCTGGGGATCCCGAACGAGGACCCCATGGCACAAAGGTTAACCATCTTCAGATTTCGAGGCCGTATTGTTATTGACAAAAGAAAGGTCATTTGAGTAATTTAGGTTTTTTTTCCCCAAGATATTAGGGACCGCCGCCTCCTTCGCTCGCTCCCTCCGTCTCTCCACTCCGTCAGGTTTACGCGAACAGACGCAGAGAGGGACACGCACGCGGCGCTGTAACCCCTCGACGCGTCCCCATTATACGAGATAAGCCTCCAGGACGAGGAGGACGAGACGAGGATGAGGACGAGGACCAGGGCAAGGACGAGGACGAGAAGGGCGGCCTTTGACGCGACAAATCGACGCCGAGGCGATGCCTGGTTAGAAAGATGCTGCAACAACGTGAGCCCACCGGAAATCTGGACGCGTTCGCCGATGGAAACGCCGAGATACTTACCACCGGCACCCGCCGGGGCTCTACGACTGCGAAGAAGACGCGCGTGGTTTAAAGAAGATGGATATAAATGGTACAAGCCATGTCTCTGGGGAGCCCCTCTCACCAAATCGTTATTCGCCAGACGTATGTGTACATAAATACATATGTACACGAACATATGTACACGTTTTATACCTATACGCCTAGGCCACAGAGGGGCTGGCAACGCGTTCGATCCCCAAACGAGTACGGCGAGAGAAAATCAATGGGGAATCACCGGCGATGGAGGTCTGCCCGCGGTCGATCCTGGGATTCCCAGCGGTACTCGTATAAGACCGCGCTTCGTTGGAAGGATCCTAAGGAAGTTGACTCGTGGTTCTAGAGTGGTATAGTCAGTAGCAAAGGGAGAATTTAATCTGGTAACACCCCGGCAAACTAGCCGCTCCCCTCAACGTTGACCCTGATCCCCTTCCCACCCCAAACTCACCCCTCTTTCGGTAAGCCTTGGCAATTAGCCCCGGCGCGTCGACGCCGCGATGGGTGAGAGGCGAACGAACAGGGAGAGATGAAAGTGAGTAGGAGATGGAGGTGGAGGTGGAGGTGGAGGTGGAGGTGGAGGCGGAAAGGATAAGGGTGGCTCGAGATAACGACAAATTCCGCAATCATTGCGCGATTAATAGATAGTAAACAGTACCGTTGTGCGGGTTGCGTTGACCGTCGTAACTCCTCTCCTCTCCTCGCCTCTCCTATCCTCATCCCTTTCCATAACCGCGTACGCCTCAAAATCGTGGGATGAGAGGGTAAAACCAATCGGTATTTGGCGTGTATGTAGATACGTTTTATCGAGTAGTTCGCGGGTACTATGTAGTCAGTATTAAGTGTACCTATAGGCGCGAAAAGGTTACCTTAACGAGGAGGCGCTTCGCGATAATCACGCATCGACGTTCTATCGATTCCCTTCTCTCCACCCCCGCTTCGGATATAATATACATATATATATTTTTTTTTTTTTCATTTTTCCCCCTCTCCGAGGCTTCCTCAGCGACGTCCTCCGGCGCGATGGAAAACGTGAGAATATTTATTTCGCGATTGTGTACATGGCCCAGTCCATATGGATTCACCGACGATTTTTGGCCACCACTTTCGATTCATTTGTAACTTTGGCATATCAATTTTCATGCGATTTCACGAGGCACGTGCTTTTGCGTTTCGGCGAAAAACTATTTTTTACCTCTGTGGCGCCGTTTTGAAATTTTCATGAAAATTGGGCTTTTCCAAGAATAAAAAATCCACGTTTTTTTCAAATTGCCCCCATTTCGTTACCAACCATCCAATCGCAACCAATTTTTTTTTAAATTTTGTACAATTTCATAAGCTTTAAGCTCGTCTTTGACCAATTGTGATTCAGTGGAAGGTTTCTGAGATAGAGGAGGAAAACTGGAAGAAGTCAATTTTAGGAAAAATTGATTTTCTCCAAAACACCATCTTCGATTTTCGCGAAAATTTTATATGTTTTTCAGTACCCAAAAAGGCTTCTTTTTGCCAAGTGGCAACATGTCATTTCTACATATATATATATATTAGAATTCGTATCTTCCATGTATACATTATAATTTATGATTTCGGGAACTTTAAGATTAGAATGATCGTTGACAACTACATTCAAGTTTGAACGTTACCCATATAACGCTAGAACGTGAATAAATCGCATTTTTCATCGCGAGGCTGTAACTCACGTAATGAAAAAATGGCATGTTGCCACTTGGCAAAAAGATGGCTTTCTGGGTACTGAAAAACATATGAAATTTTCGCGAAAATCGAAGATGGTGTTTTTGAGAAAATCAATTTTTCCTAAAATTGACTTTTTTCAGTTTTCCTCCTCTATCTCGAAAACCGTGCACTGAATCACATTCGGCCAAAGACGAGCTTAAAGCTTATGAAATTGCGCACATTTCGAAAAAAGAATCGTCGCGATTGGATGATTGGTAACGAAATGGCGGCGATTTGAAAAAAACGTGGATTTTTTATTCTTGGAAAAGCCCAATTTTCATGAAAATTTCAAAACGGCGCCACAGAGGTGAAAAATCGTTTTTCGCCAAAACGCAAAAACACGTGTCTCGTGAAATCGCATTAAAATTGATACGCCATTATTTCTTTTTTACAAATTTTTGAAATTTAAATTCAACGAGCGTTCTCGAAAATGTTTATTTCGAACATCGCCGAAGATTAACGCGTTGCAAAAAATACCGTGAAGCGATTATTCGGCGAAAAAAATTTCACGTATTTTTTTCGCGCGTGTGTCAGGATTCGAGTTATTTTCCCTTACAACATTGCAGCATGAAAAAAAGGTAGGAAAGAGAATAATACAGGGTACAAAAAGAAGGGAAAACAGACGAGCTCGCGTCGTTAGAGTCTGTCTCTTGACCCGACTCTTGGCTCACGGCCCCTAGCTCCCGCGAGATCGGAATCCGATTCGTGCGGAAAAATAAAATGAGAGATGTACGAATCGTACGTTTCCCGCACGTGCGACCACCACGCAGGATATCTTCTCTCTTTCGATCTGACGAGGATCGTCAGCCGCGACGCACACCGGGATCCTTATATTTCCAACGATCAAGTCCTTAGCTCCGTGGCTCTCCCTACTTCTACAATTCACTCCAAACTCTCTCCCTCTCCCTCGCTTTCTCCAAACTTTGAAAAAGGACTCGTACACGTCATCAGACGTCGACCTGTAGATCTACATCCGCGGATCTCATCAGATTTGTTTATATTCTGTTTCATTCTATCCAATTCTCTCCTTTCCCTCTATTTACCCTTCGAATCTGAGCTCTTCCGGTCGGCCGGTACACCCTCTCCGAAAAACACGCCGTTGCAATTTGCAAATTGCGCGTTCTGCAGGTCTGAGCGAGAGGAACGTACAGAAAGAAACGCGAATTTGCGCCGGCTCCGTCTGAATACACACCGACTTGAACTACTGGCAGGCTGGCGGGTATAGGTAGCGTCCGTTTGAACAGAATCGGGCGATTTACCCCACTCCGGAAATAACAGCGAACGATGCCGAAAATATGGTTCAACCGAAAGTTGCACGGGCTTGTAAAAAGTGAATTCTTCATGGTCCTTTCACGTCACTGGACTCGGTTTTCGGTTTTTTTGTGTTTTTTTTTTTTCATATTTATATATATACATATAAGATCCGTGGAAATATCTCCTGACTATGACAGTTCGTTTGTTCCGAAAGAGGGAAGAAGAAAAAGGGGAAAAAAAGGAAAATAAAGGGATACTCCGCCGAGATAATAATGCCTTGATAATATCATGTTTCTGACTCGAGGTCGGGGGTATAATACGTACATCCCTCGAAAAGTTGATTATCCGGGAATGAGAGCGGTCCACGTCTGTCTTTCGAAAAGTTTTGCAAAGTTTAAGAGACGCCGAGTCTTTGAGGGGCGAAACACCGTGGTGTATAACATCGTTAGTTGATTACGGAATAACGAAATAGCCGGCAGTCGTTCGGTCGGAAAGGAAACTGGTATGGAAAGATATACAGTGTCTGTATATATATGCTGGTATTGCGGCGGCCATGATCGTGTTTACCAAAGTCTGAAAGTGGCGAGATTCAGTTACAGTTGGAATAAATTTAGCTAATTACATCTTACAAGCCCATCTCCCTGATCTCCCCGTCTACCCATCTGCTCACAGTCGTCGTTACCACGTAACTGGCAACGCGGACCGTCTAATTGCGTTTGTTAATTAAGATCGGGATCGCTACCGCGCGAGTCTGGCCCTTGAATATCTCGCTACTTCCTCCCTCCCTGTCCCTCTGTCTCTCTCCAGTTCTCTCCAGATGTTACCCCTTGTTGTACGGAACAACTTGCCAAAGACAAATCGGTCAGATCACCAGGATGTCTGAGGTCCGTCGTGATCGTGTATGATTCCGATGCGACGTTCGTTGAAAACACCGAATCACGATCCCGATCCTGGCGTAGCTGGAAAAACGCGGAAAACGTACTGAATCGGGGATGAAATCCTTGGCCATTCGGAACTGGGAGGGATATAGTTGAAGAATGGCATTCGCGGATACGTCTTTTACGACAATCGTCTCCTTTCTTCCTTCACTATTTCCGTCCGATCGTTATGCCAATCGGGAAACTAATGGGAGAGGTCTTGTTTGTTGAAGCATATAATGAGATTACCGAGGTAAGAATAACGCGGAACTAACAAGCGGTACAAATATTGTTTCATCTTCGTGATGTGATTGAATTTCCCGATGACGAAGAGCTCGACAAATATAATATTCCGAACTTGTCGGGAAATAAATCATATCCGAAGGTAGGTGGGTAGGTGTGTGTATATAAAATACGTGTATGTGTATGTGTATATGTACACAGAGTCCTCCTCGACGAGGCCGGTAAAAATAGGTCAATTGTTTCAATAAATATTCACATTGCAAATACAATGGTATCATTCATACTACACTTCCAATTTAAATCTCAGTCGCGAAACAGCCTGCACTGAAACGTTACATCCATACCGGATCGTGCGGAGCATGAAGAAAAAAAAAGGAAGAAGAAGATGAAGAAGGGAAACAAAAAAGGAAAAGGAGAACCCGTGCCCTAGACCTGCGGGTATATTTTCTCCGCGAGAATGTAATAGGTTCAAGGTATCACTTTACAAGTTTGAGATTTAATGTAATATTCTGGTGGAACAAGCACGCCCTACCTCTCCTCCTCAAGTATCTATTTACCCTTCATTACCAGCGCTTAGCTCACCACCTCACCGTGCCCTGCAGCGATATGAAAAGGAGGCCAACTGAAAGAGAGCTCGGGACCGAGTGTGAAATAAATTTGCATTTGTATCCCGAAAGATTTTATTTCGCCCCCTCCCCTTCGCCTTTCCCCTTTCCCATCCTGGTTTGAACAGCAGGGATAATCGCGCTCTGTCCGAACGGAAACAGACGTCCTGCAGAGGTATGAGAGTCCGCATTGCAGTGGCTCGCGCTGCTTCCCGATGCACGGAGTGGGCTATACCGTCGTACGTATAACGAGCCAAAGCGTTAATTTCCTTCATCTTTTGGTTTCCCGCTCTTTTTTACCCCTCCGCAAACTCATGCCAGGGAAAAATCGAGCCCGAGGATGGGGCGGTCGAGTGGTAACCCGATTTAAGGCAGAGGTACTCCTGCGCCGGGAGCCGGAACCCAGAAGCTTGGTGCAGAAGTAGTGGTGCGCAAGCAGCGCGGAAGAGAAAGAGTAAAAAGAGACGGTTGGTCGGGCCGAGCTCGGTCGAGACTTGAATTATCGAACCGGCGCACATAGCGCGTTGACGTCAGCCACCCCACTACCCCAGGTCGACGCCGGTAAAACGCTGCAGTCGAATCTCACGCGCAGCCAACTTTTGATCATTACGACCAGCACCGAGCTCCGAGCTCGTCCGTCGGCGCGGATGAACCTCGAGCGTGTTACACGCTCGCGAGAGACTGGATGATTCGGGAATTCTCCGGACCGGAATGAAAAGTATAACCGATCTGCCGATCTTTCTGTCAATACGGACTCTACGCCGAGCAATGGACACCTCCTAACCTCTTCACCTCTTCTCTTAAACAGGTTATGATAATGTAGCAGACGAGGGGAGAACCTCACCCCGGTGATTCCGAAGAGCTCGAATCTGCCTCGAAGAAATGATCGGCATTTTTTATCGCGATGCTGATTGCGATTGACGGTTGTTTCTCCAAGCCCTAGTCTCCGGATCATAACGCATCCGCAACTGGTTCGTGAGTGGGGTACCCCTCGCAGATAGAGAGGTGAAGATGAGTGACGACTAAAACCGTGATTCGGAAACTTGCTGCATGAGTAACTGAAGCAGGACCGTGTGCTCTGGTCCCACACTTGCCCCGCACGATCCCTCTTGGTTATGATAGTGTGGCAAACAAGGGGAAAAGCCCGCTTCGGTAATTGCAAAAAGTTCGGAAGACATGATCAGCATTCTCTATGATGATAATTATGATCGCCAGTCGTCCCTCAGAGCTGTACAGTCGGCGCATCATGATCGTTCCTGACGGTGGATCATCGGTGGGAGCTGCGTCCATCTCTTTGACAAAGCGATGAAGATGGGTGATGAATGACGGTACTGATTACGAGCTCGGTGAGAATGAGAGAAGTTTTATTCGGTGACCCGCTAATGGATGATCACAGTGACGGTGGACGGGGTGAATTGAAAGCGATACGGAATCGGTGTACGAGGCGTGAAATTTGGGGAAATTTTCGGTTCTGGTTGCAGCGTTGGGTACAGGAGAGTGAGCCGTGGATAGTGGCGGGGAAAACAAAAGAGCGAGTCCTCGCGTCGGATCAAAGTAATTTCTAAAAAGGCACGTAGCCTCGTGACAGGGAAAACTCACTCTCTCCCGTGTGCCGGTCTCTCTCTACTTTCTACGCTATCCTCTCCGCTCCCCGACCTCGAGGGGATGAAAGAGCACCAATTGACATTCGGCGCGACACGTGAATAAAGTACGAAGAGCTCCTGCGTGTACGCGCGTGCGTGTTCCGGCCATGGTGTTCCCGAGATTCACCACCAAAGGTGAGGGAGAGCGAAAGAATGAGGGAAAGAGAGTAGGAGAAAAGGAGAGAAAGGGACTAGGGTGAAACGGGACACTTGATCCTAAAACTGAAGCACCTACTTCGTCGCTGCTACATGATTCGTAAATAAAACTCATACCGTGCCAATTTATGTGCTAGATTACACTTCTGAATGCGACACTTGATGTCCACGATCAAAGCGTTGCCACACGAAACGGAGAAGCTGTTCAACAATTTCCTACCATAAACAATCATTCTTGTTGGCTTCGTAGCGTAGCCTCGTTGCGGGAGGGGGCATAAGCTGATCATCAGCCAAAGATGACGAGCTATGGATTGATCCTGATAAATCCAGAGTGTGCAAATACATGGGAATGGTATTTCGAAGAGTACGGAGGACAGCGTAAGGCTTGCGCGAACAAATTAATATTGACTCTTTTATAAATATAAATTGGTGGGACTACTCCGGGGGTTCCGCGAGGAGTTGCCGCGTCGCTAACCGAAAGATCTATCTATCCATCCCCCGTTCACCCCACCATCCCTCTTTCTCTGGGGAGGAGGAAATTGTCCTCCGAACTCTGATCGAGAGAACTGATGGCAAGAAAGAAATGAAGAAACGCGCGACCCCGATCTCCGCAGCGGTCCCTCGACTATATCTGGGCTCCTTGGTCAGACGCTCTTTAATTTCTATCCCCTGTTTCCGTGAATTGATCGGAACGATTGCAGGGCAACGGAGTCGACGAGCGTTCACGTTTAATTAAGGGAACGTGGCGGTGAGCCCATCTGTGTATACCTCTATCTGTGTATGTATTACACATATATTCCCTGCACAATACAGATACACCGTGATAGCTGATAGGAACGCACACGCGCGGAGCAGGCCCCTTTGGAAATCCCCTTCGATGTCTACACGTATACAATACAATGGGGCGGGTGCAGGGCAGCATTTAATTTCGCCGAAGAACGACGCGAATACAAACCCGTAAAGCAACTTTGATTGAATCGGTGCCTATACTACACAGATATACACCTGGAAGTTTGATATTACCTCCCAAGAGTACACCCCAACTTTTCGAAGGCCTTTCGTGCCTCCGAACAGTGGGCTTCGAAACTACCTATTTTATTACCTTCCTATAACCAATGGCTTATACAAATCCAGTTTACTTTATATCCAACGATATGTCGGCTTATCCATACAGATTACGGGAGGTATCCCATGTCGAAATCTCTCTCCCAAGGCCGGTGATAATCTAATACACCGTATAACGTCGATGTGCACACGTGTCAGCGGACGGACATGTCTGTGATGTTAGAGTCGATTCCGCACCGATGTCGCGATGTCGGTCGGATTCAAATTTCCTACCAAAGCCATTTTGAATGTCGTTGTAGTTTCTTTTCGTCGCTGAAGAGACTGGCCGATTTTTTTTTCCTCGTGTTTTCAGAACCGAGAGAAGAAGAGACCGTCAGTCAAATTTCAACCCTCCGTCTTAAACGGTTTAAAAAGTTAGGGGCTCGCTAAGTTTTCACCGAGCGAAGCCCAAGAATCACCGCAAGAACTGGGAAAGTTTACCTCGTCGTCAACAAGGGCTCGTTGCCACGGGGATGAAAACTGCGTGGGGCAAAACACCGGCGCAATCACATTTACACACTCACCTGCTTTCCATTCTGCATTTACCGTCCCTGGCCTTGCAATTCGTCTTGAAATCTTCGAAGAGCTTAACGCAGGCCTTTCCTCGCTGACAAACACTCAAGGCGTGATTACAAGTCGGCAGAGGTTCCACTGGCAATGGATCTGAAACAAACGGAGTGACGAGACGTCCGTTAATGCGCCGCTTTCGAAATTCAATTTCTGTTATCGATACTCGCGGCTCCGTCAATTTTTTGCGACGAATGATCCCGGTACTCATTTCGCCGTTCGTTCTCGATGCGATTGACGAAGCGACGAGATCGTGGACTCGGCTGGCTCGGCTGAACGATAACTTGGATATTGTGTGTAGGATGATTTCTCAGTGGCTGAATCCGTACCGATATTCCATTGTTCCCTAAAGGACCGTATGGCTCGGCGAGGCGGAAGTCGGAGTGGAAAAAGCGCATCGCGAATTATCCGCAATTGGGAATCGTTCGAACGTTCAAAAGCACTCGGAGACTCGGCGGGTCCCTGCAGCTGAGGAAAAGAAACGATAGCAACGATTCAAAGCCTATCGCGTCGCGCTCCTTTTGTTTCCCACTCGATTCTAGGACGATCCTTTTTCCCCTTCCAATTCCCATCGTCTTCTTATTCTCTCCGGTTTGCTGAGCCAATAGCGCGCGAGTGCATCGATCGACGATCCTCGATCGCTTATCAAATTTAAAGCGGCACTCGAAGAGTCCGTCCGTGCAAAGAGACAAAGGTGAGCCAAAAATACCGAAGCGAAACCGCGGGTATATGTCCCGAGACAAAGTGCAGCTCGCACGCGTTTCACGAGAAAAAACGGGAAAAAATTGACCTTCCCGATATCGTTTGAGGGGAAAATCTCCAGCGCACAGTTTGTAAACAAGAAAATCTCTTTAATGGTTTGTTTAAGCCTCAAGGGGATTAATTTCACCCCAGCTGCTTTCCTTTGCGGGAAAGAAACCCGAGAAAGGAGACCGCCGAGTCCCAGCTGTCTCGTTTTACAGTCTGGACCCTCGCAATCTGGTGGTATAACAATTACGAAGCCTGCATGCAAGTCCGGTAACGGTGTGACCAGGAATAATCGAATCGACGAATGCTCGAGTTTTATGAAAAACAGGGGTGTTCCAATCCTGTTTTATTCACCCCTCTCTCCCTCTCTTTCTCCCTTCATCCAATTCTCTCATTCTCTCTTTTCCTCCCTATCGGCCGGCTCTCCTCTATTGAAAACGGATCGAGCAGCTTAACGAGGACCGATAGGAAAACAAAATGTACACGAGTGACAGGCCGCCGGATTTTTTCAGGGTTCGAGTATCACTGCAGAGGCGAAATGACGGGGTTGGGAAACCCGACCGTAACCGAGCCCGAAACCTTTGAAATTAAAAAACCGCAGGCGACGCGAACTGGCAGTGTTTTCACTCTCACAGCAAAGTTCGAACCCTTCAAAATTACCTCTATTCGATCGTGTGTGCTCGCTCACCTTTTTTCAACACGTAAACACAGGGATGATCGAACAGGAAGTCTCGGAAACTGTTGCATTCCGGGTCGACGTGCGGTTCCCTGCAGAGACACGTTGGCTTGAAGAATGGAAATGCTTGCAGAGTTATCAGAGCTGCTTGACATTTCGGCACCGTTACCGTCGAGCAGGCAACTGTAACAGAGAATATCATTTATATGACCATCTTTTTACAATAGATTTGAAGAATTGACAAAACAAAATGGCTCCCGTTTGCTGTTGGCGGGTTTTATGACGGTTGGGGTTCACGACGTGCCGTCAGGGATATCAGCGGACTTGTTCGATTGAAAGATTAACCTTTATTCCCGGCTCAATTGTTTACCCAAATTTTCGTCATCGTTCGTGGTTTCGTCCCGGTTCTTCCTGTGATCTAACGGCGGTAGAGCGTTTGAGCGGACGATGAATTTATCAGAAATATTATTTCCTTGCACACCTCCCTGGGTCCCTGACGTGCTCCGCTGCAGAGCTACGAGGGCTTTTGATCAGAGAAAGAGATCCACACGTCACGCCTAAGTTTCTTCATCCGAGAAATTATCGATCAATATTTGATTGCGGTTCGCATTCGCCTCGTCCGCTTTCGGCCGT
Source organism: Tenthredo distinguenda (assembly GCA_947538915.1). NCBI lineage: Eukaryota > Metazoa > Arthropoda > Insecta > Hymenoptera > Tenthredinidae > Tenthredo > Tenthredo distinguenda. The sequence continues at coordinate 30,406,572 of OX384531.1, forward strand.
TTATTCAAGCTTTGATTTTCTAGTTCTCTCGTTTCTGCTATCGGCCTTTCAGTCTCCCAGGCTTCGAGGCTTCTTCAATCCTCTATACGATGCGTACGGGTATACGTTCGCATGTCAAATATCAAAGAGCATCCCATACATCGCGTTTATACCAGACATATTATTCGATGAAAATCATCGGAGCATGTGAAAGCTGGTATAGATTCATCGTTTACGTCAGACAAAAGGAAATGTCGGTATATACCAGGCCTTTTCTAGTTGCTACGAGGTTAGGAGGCGCGCTCGGAGTTACTGCGCATGCGCACGCGCATGAGAGATCGGCACGCGTTTCTGTTCCAACCAATCGCAGTTCGAGTTCGGAGCCTAGAGTCCAATATATTTTAGTTATTGTAGTTTACGAAGCGACAGAACTTCGTGGAATGAAAAAATTGAATACCTCGTTACTTTTTGACGTAGGAAAAAGACCGGAGACGATAAGGAACAACAAAAAACGGTCTTGAATGTCTAAATTTAAGGGCGACTCAGTTCTTCCCTTGTTTTCTCCCATACCCATACATAGCGTTTATACCAGACATATTATTCGATGAAAATCATCGGAGCATGTAAAAGCTGGTATAGATTCATCGTTTACGTCGGACAAAAGGAAATGTCGGTATATACCAGGCCTTTTTCTAGTTGCTACGAGGTTAGGTGGTGCGCTCGGAGTGCGCATGCGCACGCGCAGGAGAGATCGGCCCGCGTTTCTGTTCCAACCAATCGCAGTTCGAGTTCAGAGCCTAGAGTCCAATATATTTCAGTTATTGTAGTTTACGAAGCGACAGAACTTCGTGGACTAAGAAAATTGAATACCTCGTTACTTTTTGACGTAGAAAAAAGTCCGGAGACGATAAGGAGTAACAAAAAACGGCTTTGAATGTCTAAATTTAAGGGCAACTCGGTTCTTCCCTTGTTTTCTCAGAATCTTTGGTTACAAAGTAAACGAAAAACGGATCCATTAAATTCAGATATTCAAATAACTCCGTCGTTGGTAGAGTAGAAAAAGAATTATTTTAAATACTGGCTGCTACTCCGCGTCTGCAATAAATACGCGTATATATCTGTGTTCCTCGTACGCGTACGCAGGCTCATGCATAAAGGATTTCTGAGCTTTTTTTCAGTCCGAAGGTCGGCTGCTGGGGGTCTTCCGGTGGGGGCTTTGGGGCTGAGGTTATGCGCAGCTATATACGTTGCCAACATCTGGTCATACTTGATTAGCATCCCAAACGCCGAATTCGTAATCACTCGCTTTGCATATACGCAACCACGTCCCTTGACTTTCTTCTCGTTAAATTTTTACCCCCGAAAGAGTCCCTTGCCCTCTCTTCCCCCTACTGTCTCCCTCCTCCCCCTCTTTCGAACCCACCCGGTTGATAGCGCGAGGTAAACTTTAGCGATAAATCTCACCGCACGTTCGCGAGAAAGATGGTGGAGAAGGAATCATCCCCTAGTGCCAAATTAGAGATGATACAACCGGGCGATTCGGTCCTATGGGGCCCCCTGCAAATATTTTCCCCGGAAGGGATTGTCGAGTAAAGTTGTGTCCGCGCTATCATCGCCGGATCTAAGAATTAATTGCGTCCCCTTCGATTGTCCGTGTAGTGATACTCGGTCAAGTTTCAATCGAAACGGAAGGAAGAATCTCACAGTCTCGCGATTTTTAGCCTCCTGGAATTCCGATTGTACGACAGAATGAAGTAAACGATCGGGCGGCGGGATCCCGGAGTTTTCAGGATACACGCACGACCCCCTTGCACGTGTATAGATGGAACAAGGCAGAGAAAGAGAATAAGGGGAAAATAGGGAAAAAGAAAAAGAGAAAGAGAAGAGCGCGCGCGCGCCTGGTCGCGTCTATACGCTCCGGAGCAAATTGGATTGGATTCCGGCAAGCCAATTGCAGCGGTGGAAAGATACAAGTGGTACGTTATTGTTTATCGATTGGCATTTGGCCCGTTGACGGAGATTCGGGGTCCCTGCAACTCTGAACTAGCGAAGAAAATTCCACGACAGAAGTTATCTATACGTAAACACCGGCGAGCAGCCCCAACTCTCAGCCCCGTAACCGTAGATCCGGAGCTCCGTAGGCCGAGGACTGCGGACTCGGTACAATTCTGTGCTAATTAGCAGCGGTCACGCTAAAACCAGAAGGCTTTTCTCCCCGTACCATCCGCCTGTCTCTCATTCTCTTTTTCGCCAACAGATTTCATGCGGAAGCACCAGCTACTGTTGCCGGATAGCGTAGGGGACTCTAGCTCATTAGCAAGCCAAACTTAGAATCAGGTAGTCGAAACTGTTCGCACAAAGTTACGTTCGTTTAGTCAAATTCGTAATCTTCCACCGTTTCTTTGAACTTAGGTGCAATGAGAATTCCTCGGGACTGTTAAATTCGTTTGCGGACTATAAAGGTGAAAAGGGTGGAGTTAGTTCGAAGAAGTAAACTCGAGCGGCTACACCCTGCGCCCCGATGCTGCGGAGGGAGAAGAAGTTTATTAAAAAGTTTATACTCTTTCATACTTACCCAATTCCGGACCGCAGACTCTCGGTATGATCTCCAAAATAGCGCTGCAAGATGGGTCCTCAAAGCACAGCTGCCTCGCAAACAGGCAGTTCAAAATTGCCACTGCTGTCTTGATGTTGGGTCCTGGAACATCAATGATACACCACTATCAGCTCCGAGCTCGTGTCATTTCACGTATTGCAATGTCGCACGCCGATCACATGGGACCGAGAAGACAGTCCGTGCTGAATAGACTGATTCGAATTCGAAGTGCGAATTCTGGTCAATGGAAGTGAGTGGACTTTTACAATGTCTTTCCTCAGGATATGACACCAATCGAATGCAAATCCCGAGTTGGCCGAGACATACGTACACCTGAATTTCCAGGCTTTAGAATGTCGCAGTGGTCTGGCTTGTGACTGCTGGCTGGCTTCCGCTATCGGAAAGTCGATTCCGACCCTCTTCTTCCGGGCGAAGAGGTCTGGGAGTAAAGGCGACCGGACCGAAGAGCGTCTCTTAATAATTTCCCGTTTCTCCGAATCCCTTTAGCCGCAAGGACCCGCCACCGTCCGATTCTCATTCCATTCGGTTCGATCCGTTTTATCTATACAGTATAAACCAGCCAGCTACCCATCTCCCGCACATACGTACATACATGTGTGTGCGCGTCGCGTCTCGTGAGATAAAGTTATGTTTTTTCATGCGGTTTGCAGAAACTTTTTTCCTACGCCCGGGAAATCCCCGCTCACCTACACCTACCTACCTACGTGGCTACAGACCAACCAAGTTTCTACCAATATCCAGCTATAACCTTGGCGAAGATATATAATTAAATATATCCATCTATCTTTACGCGATGGAAAAGAACTAACTAGATTTCACCAACCAATACAAAAAATCGGGACCGGGAATGTATAGATGGAACAAAGTTTCACCCGCCTTTTTATTGCCTCAACGTTTCAGCTCTCTTAGCTCCCGACCGCCAGCTGTAGATCTGGTAATCTGTTAATCCGTTAATCTCTCTTTTGGACACAGCTAACGCCAGTCTAGCACATCCGAGCATCGTAGAGGTCTGCATCACGGCTGCGGTATGGTGATGGCGACGCTAGCGCCGCGGTGTACGAAAGAGGAAATATAGCGATCGTCGACGGTCCCCGTCCGACATAATTCTTGACAACGACGACTAACCAGCCTCTGCACTGATCGATATGCGGAGAAACGTGTTATTTACCGAGAAGTAATAAGAAGTGAAAACTGGATGCAGCCCGTGCAGCGATTCGTGCTCTGATTGTCCTTCCGGCATAAATTTTAACCAAATCGATCCTACGGAACTGCGACATTTGTCTGGCTACCGAACTGCGGAACTGTGCCCAGCCCATGCACATTGCACGATCAATCTGTCCCGTGTGTCAGTGACAAAGTATTATGAAGTTCTTTGTTATTAGTTTAAGTTTAGAGAGGGGGAGAGGCTGGAGTTAGAAGGTGAGCGGTAATGTCTGGCAGAAGTATAAGTGATCATGAAAGTTCATTCTTGCTTCATGGATGATGAGAAGCTTTTATACGTCCGTTTCCTCTAAAGTATGGATGAATTTTTAAAAGCACAGCAAGGATGTTTCCTCGCTCGGTGTTCCTCCCATTCGCGGAGGAATTTTTCGTTCCAGGGACAATGAGCACGATTATGTGAGAACGAGAGGTTAGGTCTCGCGCAAGATAGTGTGGTCAAAAATTCATCGGCTACTTCACGATCAATTGGCTCGGCTCTCATCCTTTCCAACCTTAATAACTTGGCTCGTAAAAGGTGCCAATAAACGGAGAACTCAGACAGGTGAGAGATAAATAGACAGACAGTACTTTATCATGTTCAAAGAGTCTAACTACCCCTGTCGAACAAGGATAGTCGATAAAAAATACCATTAATCATGCGGTGACGGGTGGACTCGATTCAAACAATAATAATTGCAGTTTGAGTTCGATGAAATATTATTTGAAAATGTTGAATATAAGTTTTGATTGAGTTGAGGTAAAAAGTAGGTATGAAGAGAAAGAAGAGAAAAATGGAAGAGAGCCGGGGGGCAGAGGCAATCTCGTATAGAACGGGGCGGAATAAAGTTTCGCCCGGGCTTGTTCACGCGCGTTCGAAATTCAAAAAACAGGCAGTTTAATCAATTCGGCATTTTATACGTGCGCCGGATATAGGGGCGGCCCTCGCCCCGTGCTCGGGGTGGATGAGGAGGGACGAGACCAAAGGAAGGGAGGAATAGAAAGGGTTGAAAGATGCATGGAAATTTACCCTCGGGAACCGTGCAGAGGAAAACTTCAAGCCGGCCATAGCACGAGACCAAAAAGAGGAACAAAGCCCCAAGAAGAAAAAGAAGAAGGATAAGGAGGAGACGGCAAAAACAGAAGAAATTACTCACTTGATCAAGTTAATTACAACTAATTATGAAATTTCTTACTTTACAGCTTCGAAGGAGCGAACCCCGTGTCAGCTATGGTAATTGCCGTTGTTTACCCGTGACGAAGATAAACAGTCCCGAACATCATAGTCGCATTTCTAGATTCAAGTTCTTTTTTATTCTCTCCGATTGTTTAGTGTCTAGTATCTCGATAAGGGATGAAGGCAGGTTGGAGTTTGAACCGTGCGATGACACGACCCGAAACAAGTTGGAATAAAATATTCAAAGTATTCTGAATGTGTGTATAGCGATAGGGGTGCACATAGGCCGGGAGGTATCTCGCTTTCGAGCTTTCTTCACGGGCTGTAAAGACGGGAAAGAAAATCGAAAGTGACGTCTCATCCCCGGACCCGGTCCAAAAAGCATTTCCAAACGACACTCGAGCTAGTCCCCACGGTGCCACGTTCGCGGGAACAGACAACGTTGACCCGGCGCGAACTGAAGCGCGAATAAAACCATCCCGAACAGAGAGAGAGAGAGAGAGAGCGAAACGGAGAGGGAAACGCAAAAAAAAAATAGAAAAATAAGAGAAAGAGAAACATAAAGATACAAAGACAAAGAGAGAGAGAGAAGAGGTTGTCGAGTGTCACGGACAAGACCGATTAGGAATTCTCCAGCCACGCGACACTCTAATCGCCTTAATCGATAGCATCCGTAACAAGCCGGTTTCTAGTCCCAACGATAGCTTACTCGCAATCAGTCTGTATAGTATGTAGCAGCTATATCTCCACAGGTATATCCATGCCCGAACAAGTACTGGCTATACCTATAAATATATATGCAGGTAAATGCGAGTATAGGCCTCCAACCGTGGATGGGGATCGAAGACAGGCTATTCCCCCGTGGAATCATATCTCTCGAGGGAGTTTCGCGAGACAGTATATCCCTTCACCTTTGATGTAGCAAATAATCTGCGAGGAATCTAACGCAGAATTTCCGACGGCTCGGAGTTTGCCCGGGTACACACCACCCGCACAGCTCTGCTCGAGATATCGATAAGCGATATTATTTTTTGAAAAAGTGTCATCGATCACGGGGAAGGGTAATCAACCTATACTTTCTACACCCATGCTATATCCACGCTTATAAATCATTCAACGATTCGTTACATAACCTCATACGTCGCGGTTAATATCTTATACGGTGATTCTTGGAAGTGACGTATGTCTCCGTTGGCGGTTATTTTCGAAAATGAATAACGGTAGGTATAGCACTAAGTGCGATTATCGCGTGCGAGATAAACTCTGGTTAATTTTCACCGAATTCCAATGACTCAATTAGCACGTATCTACGACTTTGCGTAACTTCGTTCACTCCGGGGCTGGCGAGCGACTCCTTCGCAACTTTCGTTATTGATTTCATATGCCTGCCGCCTAACCTATAACCGTGAGTGACTTTCAGCGGAAAATTAGTTCCTAACTATTTTCGATAGTGAGTGCACCGCTCGCGGAGAGGTTAGGGCAGATTCTTATCCAGTTTAAATTACTTCATGTCACTCGATGACTTTGATGCCGTCGAATGACTTTCGATTGGTTTAAACTGTAGCCTCGGTTTACTACCGTATACAGAATTTTCTATGACCTCTGCGAGATTTTCTACCGAGTAAGTTTTAATGACTTTAACGAGTCGGTGGCTGGAACTTCGTTAACCTTCCGTGTAATCACGTGTGTCAGTGCGGAGTCTAGTCGTATCCGTCGAGATCCCGAGGAAATTCCTTTCGGTATGAGAAAGATTAATCAGAGTCTCAGAAATTGGGGTAAAATAAGTTTTGAAAGAGAGTTGCGGCTGGTTTGGAGTTTGAATCAAACAGCTCCGTCGAGGTTGAAGGTTTATACGTAAACAAATGATATCTCGCATTGTCTCGCGCGGAATAGCCGTTCCCCAAAGAATATAAGGAGGAGCTGCCGGGATAAAAGAAGGGAAATAAAGAACGAGGGGGAGAGTTTCGGGCGGAGCGTGGAGGAAAGTAAAAAGTAAGTATAAGATAAAAATTCGGAAATTTGTCAGAGCGACGAGAAAGGAAAAATTCTGAAATATGTCACCAACTTTTCGGTCCTCGTCCCGACCCTCGATTTATACAGTAACGAATTCCTCCCACGAGATATCTGAACCATACGCAAAGCTCAACTTTCCCACAACTTTTTTTCGCCGGCTCCTATGCCACCACCCTAACCAGTTACTACTTCGCTTTCTTCACCCATGAAATCAAGTTATTGCGAGGAAATTTATGGCCAAATTTGAGCACATTCTATTGTCAAAGTTTCAAGTTTTACGGAAATGGAAACGATCCCTTTCGTATCGTTATTTTATACTACGATTAAAATTAGGTCAATTGAATGATTTTCCCGACGCGCGTTTTGGTAAGTCATAGAAAATTCAGGAGACGATTGAGGCCATCAGGAAATAGAATATAGCGGGGATGTACACATAATTAATCAACCGAAAGGTAGTTCTTCAAACGTCGTTTTATCCGCCGCTCGAAAAATATTCAAACGCCTCTGCCGGCGCTCGTTCCCGTCCGTCATTCCCGCGTTGCGAAAAAAGGAAAAAAAAAAAAGAAACAAACAAAAAAACGAAAAAGAAAAAAAATAAAGGCGGGAAAACTGGAGCGCGAAAGAGTGGCGACCGGTAAAATTCCAAGCGGCTGACTAGAAGATTTTCACGTCAACGTCAACCACCCGCGCGCGGTTACTCTTATCGCCTCGTACGCGAGCCTCCCACCTGCTTAACTCGATCAAATTTCTTCTGCATCGTGTCGATTAAGGGTCGCAAAAAAGACGGAGCAGCGTGTATTTTTTTTTGTCCTTTTCGTTTATTTTTCATTTTTCTTTTTCAATTTTACCGTTCAGATCGAACGTATATTCACGTATTGAAAAATACCGACTGAAAATTCTGCGGGGCTAAACATCAGGTCGTTTCATTTGCTCCTGTTTTTGACTAAAGCCCCAGTCGAACTCCCTGGATACAGATTATGAAATTTTCTACTCCAGCGACGATCAGCCGCGAATACTTCTGCTATCGGTCATCGGATTAGTTACAAAGTTTAATTGATAAAGCGTGTACCGTTTGTCGTTGACACGCGCGCTAATTTGACAGATTTCCCAGAGTCCCGGGAGTCCCCTTTTCCGTTCCTCCCATCCCACGTCAACCATACCGTCCCATTCCCATTTCCATTCCCATTCCTCGTTCCTCGTTCCCCGTTCCCCGTTCCCTTTCTCTATCTCTTCGACCCGTAGGTAGTCCGCTTCCGCCGCACCGGAGCGTATTGCGTCTGCAGACTAGCAGATTTAAACATGCTTAGGGCGTTTAGAAAGCATTAAAAAAAAAAAAATTCCCGGGAATCATTTACACGCGCCAATTTCATCTTCCGAAATTTTTTTTCTCTCTTTTCTTTTTTTTGTTTTTGTTTCAACCCACGTTACGTTTCAGAAATTTGAATTTCTCGAAAACCGTTCCAAAACAACTGACGTATGTAGATCCCCTCCGGGTGCAGGTTTAAAGTCGTTTCAATCCCGAAGGAACGGACTAACGGCTGGCTTTACCCTGCCAAACGTCCGCCTCTCTCTCGTTAAACTTTTATTTTCTACACTCAGTTGTCGTTTTTTTTTTTTTGTTTTTCGTTTTATTTTTTGTTTCCATATTGCTTATTTATTTTTTTTTCTCTCTCCCCTCTCTCTCTTCCTCTCTTTCCCTCTATGTATGCAATTTTCATCACACCGCTCTACAATACAACTACGTCATCTCTTTAGTGACAAATTACAGAGTTATAAATTTACATTCCAGCGAAGGCTACCGGCTTGTACTTAAATTTTCAGTACCGGTTTTCGATGAACCTTTTTTTTCCGATCAATATTTTCCCGGTACAAAGTTTCGCTATGTCGCGTCGAAAAAGCGCGTTTTTCCACCTTGTTCACGGTTCAGCTGAACCCGGTGATCTGAAACGAACCATGTTTCACCTGGATATTCGAAACAGATGGACGTGTGGAACGAAATAACGATATTGCATAAAACCGGCATATGCGACACTGGTTTTCAGCGCAGTTGCAAATTATTTTTCAAACTCATTAAATTTTGTAAATTTGTTTGTTAGTTCAGCCCGTTCGACCATCCATCCGGATTATCCACGTAAAACATGATTTGTTTTTTTTTTTTGTCGACTGCGTAGAATTTGCGAAAAGTTGAAAACAAAAACCAAAAAAAAAAAAAAACAAACTCCGGCTTATTCCACACAAATTTTGCAACATCTCGCATATCTGGAATCGTTTTCAAAATAGACCATGTAACTTTAACTCTCCGCTTCGCGGCGGATTCCGTTACTTCTATTTTCTCGTTCTGAACTAGGTGATGCTAATTTTAATCCATCGATCTCTGATCGAACTCTCCGAAGTTGGGAGCGAGGGAATGGGGGCGAATTGGTCCTGCAGGCTCGGTTGTAAACCGTTTAAAACGGCAATAAAACGGGTAGTTTTTGCCGGAGAAGAGCTTCGACTCGTAAGCTCGACGGTTGGTACAGCCTTTCCGAGTCCAAACACGTCTTGAATATACGATAAAATTTTCCCCTAGATTTGGGCTCATCCCGTACGGGACCCAAGTCTGCCCTTTCCTGCCCGCTGCCGCCCAGCCGGTTTCTATACAATCGTCGTATAGTCGAACCCGCGTGCGCCATACGGAGAAGTATCCCTGCGCCGCCCTCCCCCACTTAGCTTTGTCTCCGTCTCTCTCTCTCTCTCTGTTTCTCTCCCCGCTCAGCTCTTTCGTAATATTTATACGGCTGACTTCTCTCCCTCCACCTCGCCCTCTCGGTTTATGGATTTATATGGATCGTAGAACGAGAGATAGCGCCAGAGCGAGAGAGAGAGAGAGAATCGTCTCATCCCACTCCACTCCTCGTCGTTGATCCTCGCTTCTGTCTCGGTCAAATAACAAAACGTCCACGATTGACTTTTGTCGTCGACGCGTAGCCAACCTCCAGTTTTCGAGGGGCAAGAGGCGAGGAGCCAGGGGCTGGGGTCGGCCCTCAAGCTTTTTCAGAAAGGGGAATCGAAATATTAACGTTGCGGAACAATCGCTACAGTCCCTTGGCGTTCGCCCACCGCCCCCTCTTCCGGTGATGGCAGAGAGGCGTGGGGGGGGAGACTTTGGTCGTTGGACCTTTTTGAAGGCCTCGTGCGAGCCGGGAGAAGCTTGGTTAATTGGACGACAAGGTCGTTTTGTTACACCCAAGTACTAAGCACCGTTCACGGTTTGAGAAGGGCCTGTATATACGGAATAAAAATCTTCCACGATTCCTGATTAAATTTTATCATTTCTTTAACACGGTTACGGTATTCATAACCTTCAAACAGAACGGTTGACTAAATACGATATTATTTTTCATCGGAAATCCTCGGGGCAATTCGTTTCCTATGCATATTTGCAGAGCCAACAACGTTCGAGTTCGAAATACACATCGATTCGAAGTAATATTACAGTTTTCGGTACGGGCTATTCTGCGTTCTGATTTTCGCATTTCGTTCAAAGAGATTTACCGACTGATTACATTTCGCTGAAGAGAAGCGATCGAGAACCCAGTCCCTGCAGATTAAAAAGGCTGAAATTTTTCGGCGAAGTATCTGTGAATGTGCGAAATACAGGTTCAGGTCAATCCGACGAACCGCGCCGGCCTAAAAAACTTTTTGAATAATTAAACGGGTACAAATATGTTCAGGATGTGAAAATTAGACACATTTGCGGGAATTGTGCCCACTAAGGTAAATACCACACGGATATCCTCTTCCAGGCCTTTATTCTACGAAATGTTACCTACAACTCTTGACGTTGGATACCCTGGCGGCTTGCGTCACGTGGCCACCAGCATGAATTGCTGTGAGTTCCGCAGAAATTACATAGGTTAATAGTTACCTCAATTTCAAAGACGATTCTAGTCCAAACTAGATCCCGATTGGTGAGCTTATTTTATACTAATGTCATTCGGACGTGGACTAAGATCGTCGAAAAATATTCAGTTTTTCATACGTTTTCAGATTCTCAAAGTCCGAATACTGAAAAATACAAAATACTCGGATTTTCTCGATTTTTTTTCAACCGAAGTAACAAATATTTTTCGAAATATCTAGTTCACGCCAGAACTGCAAGTAAGTACTGCATGTGGAAAAAATTAAAGATCGAACGGACTAATGGTTAGCTAGTTATTAAGGCGACAATCCCCGAAGACGTGTCTAATTTTTAGATCCTCGGCATATTTGTGCCATTTCAAGAACGTATTTTCGCGAAAACCGATCACCTACAGGCCGAGAACGTTGAAGGGAGTAAAGGAACGCCTCAAAGCCTCCGGAAATCATGGGATGGGAAAATCTCTCGGGGACAAACTGTGCGACTGTTTGTATTGTAACGTAAATATAGTTTTGGCTAAATCATCCGCATACACCTCGAAGAATAACGACCCTCGCGATGACATTCGTAGCAATGATTTGTTGGGACAAATGGAAACGTAATACCAAACGTATCCGATTATTATATTTATCTTAAACCAACGCCTACGTCGTTATGCAAATCGTCTGGAAATGATATACACGTGAGTATATCCGAGTACATTCCTCCACCGGCCGATGAGCCAGCCTTTCGAAATTTCACAGATCGGAAGGCAGAGAGGGCTGCTTTTTTATTCGCAGATCTCATGCCCATTCAATGGGGTAAGATGCGGAGTGCACGATCTCGGAATTTCGAAATAGCCGTGCATCTCTAAAGCCGAAGTTGGGAGGCCGGAGTCTTTGCTCTCGCTGAAAAGTGAACCATGAAAGACGGCAAATTTCTGAGCCATTAGGGGTAAGCGGGTATCAATGCGCGTGCGCCTTTTTATCCTGTGTAAACCCGTTTAATAAAATACGAGGAAGAGTCTGATTCCTGAAATTTTATTCCCTCTCTATTCTACTTGAAAAGATTCGGTAGAACGAATGCAGGCGAAAGAGACCCGCGCGTATAGCTCGCGTGCTCGTTCAATTTCAATTTTCTCAACTCGCCCGCGAGCCCGGGACCCCCGCGGTACGGGAATATATTATACCTACAAGTATAACCAATATTTCCAATAATTATTCAAAAGTTTGCCCGCCCCGGTATTGGACGGGGGAGCTGGCACGAGGAGCAAGAAAGGCAGGGGGATGAGGTCGAGGAAGATGAAGGAGACACCTTATCGGGCATTTTTCACGCTAGAGCGGCCCAATTTTCCAAACCCCGACTATGAAACTAAAATTTCTCATCCTGTCGCCGTCGTCGTAGTCCTCCTCCTCCCTTTCCTCATCTCGTTGGCACATCTCTCGTTGGTCTTCGTTCGCGGCGAGAAGAACCTCGCGAGAAGGTTTCGCGCGTAGCCGTAAAATCTCCCTGTCCGCTAGTAGACTGACGCCAGCCGTCTCTCCACCCTTGCGAAGATTTATCGTTGGGGCACGGTTTTCTCGCATTCGAAACCGGCTAGTTTTTACTTTTCGCGAACCGACGTGTAGCCTCGCCATTCGCGAGAACCGAAGCAGCCAGATACACCGACTGCTCGCGTCAAAGGGGCTCGGGCTAAAACAAACAGGGAATAGTATCGCACATACGTATAAACGCGCCGTACTCCCGAGTCTTCAAAAGCTTGAGGAAAGTCAATAATTACTCAACCGCGGTCACGGGGTCGAGGTCGTGGAAGAATCGACCTTCCGGGCAGAGCGAATCTCGGTGAGTTTTCCAGCAAAGGAGCTAGGCGCTGGCTTCTACGCGCGTACAACACTTCTACAACCGAAGTTCATGCATGTTAGTACCACTAGCTGGTGCTACGCGAATCTGGGGTTCAAAGTGTCACGCGAATCTCGCATCAGCCGAGAATGGAGGAGGTTTTAATGCTGTACAATATGCATACTTCGGTTCTTGATGTAGGCACACACACGTGCGTCCCACAAGGCGAAAACATCGGGTATCTGGATTCCCGAAAGGACCCGTGATTACCTGGTTTGTATCGAGCCGAAAATTGCTGATGACAACCCGCACAAATCCATTCGGAGATAATTCGACTCGAGAATAACGTACGGCTCGGTTTTCGATGATCAAACACTTCAGCAGCACGGGGATAAACATTTCCGAAATAATCCGGGAGATCAAAATAGATCTCCGCATCGTCAGTTCGGATATAATTAGACCTAGGAGTCATTAACGTTCGAGTAACTCGAAGTTACGTACTCAAAATGACTGTGAATTATTCAGAGGCACTGAAAGATTCAGAGACTCTTTCAAACCGAGATGAAGTCCGTCAACCAGATGGATAGCAGGTCATTCCAAGTCATTTCAAGTAATTGGAAAGCAGTTCGAGCCATCGAAGTCATCGTAGTGGCTGAAAATCTGCGCGAAATCTCGCATAATCATCGCGAAATCTGTGAGATGGGCTTTGGCGAAGACGCGGATAAGTTCGACCTGGAAATGGCAGGAGTTTAAGTGTCTTGGAGATTTTGGGTGCTTCGAAATACAAATAGGTAGTACCTAGTCGGTTAAAAGCAGGAGTTTCTTTCCAAGCTTCATTTTAGAACGCAACTGGGACGGGGACGGAGCTTACGACCTGGTTTTACATCTCTTTAGCCGCGCGGTGCGTATCGGGCGGCGAATCCACGATCAGACTTTTAAATACGTCTGGGATAGCCTGCGTGCGGGAAGGAAGACCTGCGGATGGCGAAACTCGATCGGAAAACTCTATCTCTACATTTATGGCCAAAGATGTTTGAATTCCGGATTATTCGCGGGGAGAAAATTGACCTACGGCACCCGGGTCTCAATACCTATACCTATACCATCCCTTCGTCGGGATGCTGCACGCAACGTCCCAAACCTCTCCATACATACAAATACACCGGCCCGATCCCGAGCCATAGAATCCAACCCGGAATACGACCCTCTGCTTCCTCTAGCCTTATGTCTTTTCATCGTATATCTGAGGATAAACTTTCCACCGGTTCAAAATCGAGGGAAACTTGATAGGGAAACCAAGTCGACGGGTACGAATAGCACAATATGATATGCAATACACAACGCCTTGCGATGCTCGGTCTTGGTTCAAGGGTTACGTGTCTGCGCCCTCAACAGAGGGACTAATGGGTCGCGAAAGAATATTCATCGATAACTGAGTGGAATTGATCAAAAATCAGAACTCTGATCGTTCAGAGAACAAAATGAGAACAAAAAGTTCGTCAATTCGAAGATTTGGCGGAAACGATTGAACAGGCGGAGCATGTCCTGAAGTTTTCCGTTCGTCTGACAGAGATTTGTTCTCTCATGAATTTTAGAGACCAAAAAATGCAATATCCACGCGCCAGTTGATGCGAGTCTTTAAGGGGTTAGCTCGCCCTTACCGTCTGAGAAATGGGCTCATTTAGAAAATTCATAAGCTGGAGAATATCGAACGACGACTTTTGCTTTGGGCCACACGATAGTTCGCAGTTTTATCTTTGCTCGGTGCAAAAATCGGTGAAAAATATTCGAAAATTTTGCACGAAAAAAAATAATGATCGTCGGGTTCCGCGAGGGAATTGTAGGGGTCGTTCAAAGTTTCTTTCGGGGCATACCAGCCCTCAAAAATTTTCGCGTTATATCGCCGTACTCCTCCAGGTATGTCGGCGCAGCGCCAGGAAAATTCCAGTGCAGTAACGCGCCGTCGTATAACGGTGATGAGTTATTAGCCTCTCTCGTACCTCGACTCGCTTAATAGGAGATTAACGAGGATTAGGGATAAAAAGGGTGTCTGGGTCGCGTGGAAATTAGAAAATTAGCCAAGATCTGCCGGTGCCGTTGCTGCACGATCGATCGATCCCCATTGCCATCGAGTCTGGCAGTGCCGGTGCTGATGGTGGTGCTGGTGCTGGCGCTGGTGGTGGTATAGCTACTGCAGTGAAAAGGGAGAGTGTTGGTGCGGCAAAGTTGAACGGCGCCCAGGACTACTCGGTGCCTTACGCTCGGACGGTTACTCGATCGTTCGAGACTCGACTTGACTCGACTCTGGGAGTTTTTGAGGGTTGTGGAGGAGCAGGATGAGGAGGAGGGTCTGGCGGAACTCGAGGAGCCAGAGTCCTCGCTTGAGATTCACGCGGGAAGAAACGACCCTTGATTACAGAGAAGGAGACGACGATGGCTGTAGGGAAATTATCGTCCCTCCAGCTCGAGTTTTATTCGTTCGGTACTCCCGCCCCGAACCGACCCCTCCACTGCACCCCCAGCTACATCACCATCCCCTTGATCTCTCGGGAAGATCCGAGAGTCGAACGGCGGACGACTCGCCGGAATTCGATCGAGTAGATAAACAATGCTAATCCGCGTCGAGCCAAATGCCAAAATGTTTAGAATTTGCATTTCAAAGCCACTGCCTTTCGGGGGTTGTGTAATACCTCCGCCACCCCATACCCCGCCCGGTACATACACGCGCAGTGTATATTTTCCACACATATAGATATGGGAATAAACACTCGCGCACCACCGGCTATATTCGACTAGCTTGGGTCGAGCCGCCCTGGTATGAACCCCCGCCGTAAGTTACTCAAGAGTATTATCAGCCAGCCTTTTCGTAGAACCTTTTTGCCGGTACTCACGCGACCCACCTATCAATCAACTCGGCGAGTCCCCGCCGATAACCAGGTAGAGCATTATCGCACTCGCCCGAGAACTTTTCCTCGATACAGCGATATCTGTGGGCGGAAATCGCGTCCCTCTTTCCTCTCGCTTTATACCTCCTCCGCTCCGTTCGACGCTCTCGTTCTATTTCGAAGCCTGTGATTTCTGTCCAGGCCAGAGAAGGAATAGGTCTCCACGTCGGGCGGATAGGAGCTCTTAAAAACTCGGCTATTATTCATGCCGATCCAAGTATATCTCCGACAAACGATCTCCTTCGATTCCGACCACTTCGGGAATCAGTGATTCGAATACCAGCCGGGAACAAAATTTTACGAAAAACTTTCGACGCAGGACTCTGGCGAAAAAAGTTGCCAAACTCCGACGTCGAACCTTCGCAGTCGATGTGCCGATGATGGGGCGATGCACGACTGAGAAAATGAACACGGAGTCCATCCGGACTTACTCGGTGACTTCGGTTACCGCAGATCTGGTTCAACGCTGATGGGAACGTGGTGAGACGAATTGGTGGATTGAAATAGACGAGAGATTTGAATGAGAGATTCTCGCGATTAGATGGAAGAAAGAGAGGGTGAGATAACGCGAATACGCGAAGCGACAAGATCTTGTAAAATCTATGTAGCGCGACTTTGGCGTCGAAGGAATGGGACTTGGTCAGTACTTGCGAGTTGATTGCCCGAGTTTGGCGAGCCCTTAATTTTCGGTGGAAGCCATTGTCGAGGAACACGGGTGCTCCGGTACGGCACGGTTGGGTTCACCGGGGTTCCGCTCGGGGAATCTGTGCAGGGAGACGACGACCCTTGCCGTTTCGTGCGCCGCGACGCCGCGACTTCCGTTCAACTTGAACCGAGTCATCGAGGAGGTCGGAAATCTCGAGCCTAAGAGATCAACGAACAAGACGTCGTCGTCACGATTTTAGACAGTTTGCCAAATCCCGACGTCGTTTGTCTTTCAACCTTATCCTCGTCTTACACTCCAGTTCGACCCGAACTTTCCAAGCCCACTTATCCCGCGCTTTTTTTCTCCTCTTAACCGCCGGCTAGGCTCCATCTTATTTCCACGTCTCTCGAACTTCGCCATCAATAAAACGCAAATCTGAACTAATTGGGCGAAAAAACTAAACCCTGGGAGTCAGGATGTCGCTTATACCTCTGCTCCTGAATTTTCCTGACTTACTTCTACCAAAACAACATAAAAAGAAACGGAAAGAGAAGGTAATCAATTTATACTTTCAAGACATACATAGTACATCGACGAAGGTCCCTCTGCACGGGACTTTGAGTATAGGGTAAGTTCTGCTATGAATATCTCGGAGAAATTCAACAGTTCAAATTGGAACGTATAAAGCTGACAACAGTCGTACCGTCGTACGCTGCTCGCTCGCTTTTTACTTTTACCTACTCTGTTCCGAACTCAAAGCCTCCGGCACGCTCAGTAATATCACGAATACCCGGACCGAGTACCCGCTACTCTTGCCTGCCGAGAATATTTTTACAACCTTCGCGGAGACCGAAACGTGCGTTTCACACGCCAACCCAGACCCGGCAGACGAGGGGGTCGAAAATTCTGGTTACTTCTATAATTGCAACTACTGGAATGCGCAGGATCATCGTGAGGTTGTCAAAGCCTGAAGCAAAGCTGGTCGAAGACTCGGTGAAAATTCGCCCACCACGCATAGCCCAGTCCGTTCCTTTCACTTCGAGATCGGATAACCTGAAGGCGGGATAACATCGCCGAGGTCCGACCCAAAAAGCACCTTGAAGGAAAAACCATTTCTGTGTTACCGCGCGCAGTGGCTTAGGGAGACCGGCCAGACTTCGGAGCTGAGGAAAAGGAGGAAAATAATAGGAATACGGATAGGGGATGGCCTCACCCCTCGTGGGAATGAGTGACGGCCACTCAAATGCCGGGTGTATTCATCGGTGCACGAAGACAACGCGAACCCAGGAAAGACTGAGGGACTTTCGAGTCGGTTCTGGAAATGGGATGCAGGTGTGTCGCACCTCCGCAATACCCCATCCGTCGAGAAAAGTAACGCAAACATTATTCATCCGGCGTTCCACGTAACAAACAGGATCCATACGGGTGTATCAAACTCAGTGGAGGAAATGGTGACGGAAAGTCGAGATGGCGGGAAATTCCCACACGTGGAAAGTATCGATCACTAATCTCTGATCAGCTTCAGGATTAGAGTGTAATTCGAAGTCCTGCGGGTATCAGTGGTTCAGATGGACTGGCGTCTCAGGGGTCGGTAGAGCGTTAAGAAATCGTGGCGAGGATGACCTCAGACGGCCAGCCTTGACCAGGATTTGGCACTTGTTGCTCGGCGGGGCTTTGACGCCTCGCAAGAGGAGGTTTCATATTGTTGACACGAAATTACCCGTGCTCGCCTTATTAGCTTCGTTTTGCTCTGAGACGGCTCCTTTCCTCCGGCATCCTCCTCTTTCTCGTTTCCTCTCATTCGCCAAATCAGCTTTCGCGGGGAGTTGTTCCTCCAAGAAATGTTAAAATCAATTTTACACCGCCTCGCTCAAGCGCTGAAAGACTCGTCTCAAATTGTCGCGCTCCACTCCACCGTAAATCGGATTTCATGATACCGGGTTCCACCCGATTCCTCCTCTTCAGATAGCTAATGTTTAGCATATGGTAAACCGGATCTGAATCCGCTGAGGCCCATTAACTTCCATGAGCTATTCGTTGTTGGTATACAAAAGCTCGGAACGGTTACGAGGAAACCGTGCTCGACTTACGTTCAGCATCAGCAATTGGGTATCCGACTTTCTCCAGGCTGTGCAGAGGTTCAAACTTTGTTCAAAATCCTACGATTGACGAGTCAGTGATCACGGCGCACAGGATGTTCGTATCTTAAGTTTTCAAATTAGGGAATTCCCCTTAAAATATCGTGCAAGAGAACCGCAGCTCGATGCAGGATTCAGTTGTCGAGTCGGGTCTGAATACAAATTTTTCGTTAGAGAACCGAAGCTCCTCCCGGTAAGTGGGGAACGGTTTTAGAGAAAACTACCCGCTCAGAGGATCGGAAACTCTTGAGGAAGTTTTTAAAAATTTAGGAAGCACTTCCGAAATAACTCCAATAATTCATGGGCTCGTTTACGCCGCTCTTTATCGGTGCTTACTCTTACGCAACGCCTAATTCCTAACCCAATTTATTTTCAATTAGTAGTTTTCAAAGGTGTTCGTGGGTTGCCACGTCGGTGTGCCTACAGCCTCAGCCGGCGGTCATCCGCACTTGTTGAGAGCAATTAAAATTCGTTAACTTATTGTTGTAGACACCGTTACAGGAAGTTCACAATCCGGGCCCGAAGAGCGTGTATAAATATTCATAAATAAACATCGTTCGAATTTATTCCCAGCCTGTTTCGCCAAATTAAGTCAACCGAATCGTGGTAATTAATTGAATGGAAAACTTTATCCTTGAGTCAACGGACAACCCTCGATACACTCAACTGCCTCACGGACTCTGCGGATGGTGGCTCTTCTTCGCGAGAGGAAAAACTGATGTGTATCACGATGCACGTATTAATAATCCATACATCTATTCCTTCCCTCTCTCTCTCTCTCTCTCTCTCTCCTCTAGGGACAAACTATGAGAGGACAGCCTCCTCTGCAGCGTAGGTACTCTTTGGTAGACTCAGACGAGCACACTCAACGGTGGGCAGGTCATTGTTGCGGTTAGAGTGCAGCGATATCGATTCTCGTCGGGCATCCCGCTGCGTCTTGAAGAGGTTTTTTCGCTCCCCAGCCTCCCAGCCTTCCGGGCACTCCAGGTCCCTCGTACTCTGTGCGATACTCTTACGTAGTTCCATGGAGTATAGACATCCGCCTTCTGTAGATCTCCGCCTTTTCACGGACGCGAGACAAGTGTCCACCGCGAAAGTGCAGCTGGAGGCCACTCACCCGCGCCTTACAGATGCGTTTTCAGTCGCAGATACCTCACCGGACAGAATCGACGATTGATGATGTCGCGCGACGTGCACAGGGCACAGGGCTCTCGGCTTTTCTCTCTCTCCGGTTCAGTCCCGGGATAACTGCAGCCTAGCACTTTACACTCGCACCCCGAGTATCGTTCGGCGGGAAATTCCGTTCGGATTAACTCATTTAAATACCAAATCAACTCGGCAAGGCAGCCGCTCCTCTCGCGCGGGCCTGCGCTGTTGAGATGAGAGCGAACCGCTTCCTGTAGCCGTCCCATGGTTCGATCAGCCTTCGGAATTCATTACGTCTTCGAGGAGCTCGGTACGCCTCGTTTGATTTCAAGATTGGTATATAGATGCCAGGTCCTACGTAGCCCAGGTGTCCAGTCGTGACACGGAACCCCGTCGTCCAGCCGCTCCCCGAGTATGACTCTTAATCAACTAACTCCCGCCGAGATCTGCGAGTGTTTGCTACTTTGTGAATCAGCTTGCACAGTTGCGTGAATGCCTTTCATCTCCGGCCCGCTAATATTGCCGCGGTCATGAGGCGTCCCACCGGGATCAAATAGCCGGGGGCGCCGAGATGCAGGAATTTTTTCCTGGACGTATAAATTTTAGGGTTACCGCAAAAATTCAACCGTCGGGACCAACGAGACCGGTAAAGATTCAGAGTTACACCGTCTCCTGGGTCAAGAGAACTTTTTATATTATTCAGAGATATCGACTCGCTCGCTCGCAGCCCCGGACGGTGGATGAACGCTACCTGCACCACTGATGCAAATACCAGCAGCAGCACTGCACATGTTACATTCTGGCACACTATAAGTACTTCCACGAGCTCTGAGCGTGAGTTGTCATCAGAATACAGGTGGAAATTTAAAAAGGTACTGCATAATTACGTATCAAATTCCGCCATTTCGTGTATTATGAACAAGCCCGCGACTCTCTTCCTTCCGGCTCCCAGTCCACAATGTGTATACCACCGGTAGACTTCACCGTATAATCGCAGCCAATATAGTGACGTTGACAAGTGTCACTCCGGCATGAACCATTTTTCTCATGTCTTATTTAATCCCCGACAATCGTCCGGGTGTATCGTGTGTCTCACCGTTCTCCACGTTAGACTGGCAGGAAATCGAAAGCCAATTCTTACCTGCAGACCATTCATCGTCTACGCTAGGCCGTTCATTCTTCCAACAATATTATCGCTTCTAAGCTACTGTTCGAGGTGGTAGACCTTCCTCTGCAAGATGCTAGAGTTTTCTCGCCCCCAAAGTGGAATACGTGCATGTGGTTCATTAGTGGGTCTGTGTCTATACATCTCCGCTCGCACACGTGCGCCGAGACCCCGTCTCCACGGCTGTGGATTCCCTGGAAAGTTTGAAGTCGAAACGGGTCGAGGCACACTGCATTAGTACTACTCCCAGCACGTTAATTCCGTGTCCCTTATCCCAGCCAGTCTCTTCGAGGTGGTGGCGAGGCCCGCGACCGCCCTCCCTTCCAAGCCAGTTGACTTAACCCCAAAAGCACCTATGAAATATGCATCGTGTCTGCGCCCTTACCACTATACGTCACTCTCGCACTCTCGCACTCTCTGGCGAACGCACATACCGCCTACATACCATCCACTTGTCCTACTCGTATTAGTGCGGCCAAACTCGAAACAAAAGCACAAGCAGCAGCAGCAGCAACCGTCTCGGATCTTGTTGTTTTACCTCCGCTAATGACCTCTATAGTGCTCGAGAACGGGGGCCCTTCTTCTCCTGGGACAGCTTTCACGAGATTTAGGCTTCGGGATCAGATCCAGTCATCCGGCTGTACCATCGCTATGGCTTAGGCCCGCAGTCTAGCCGAACGAAAATTGTTACGGTGGTAGTATACCGCTTGTATCAACGCTGCGAATGTACTGATAAGTGTCGCCAGGTCTGGTTGAATCGGGAAGGATCGCCGAAGGTCTTTGCGCGAGTCCTTTATCATGGTGAACACCGAACGACAAGAATTGAAGAATTTCCTCAGCAGCTATTCGCCTCCGTTCTTTGGCATGTATGATTTCGGCACGGCCAGCTGTACAATGATGGTAGGAGCTGTGATTGATGGTACAGGAATGATCCTCTTACGCAGAAAAGATTCCCTCTGTCCATATTGTTCCCTCATTCTTTTCGTCAGGTTTCATTTTATTTTTATTTTTATTATCATTATTTTCTTTGCGGAAAGTCAATGAGCCCTGAAATAAAGTAGGGAGCACTCTCACCGTAGGCACAATAATTGAAGGTACAGACGGGGAAGGGCGTGGGGTCAAATTACAACCCTGCGTTCCGGAGATTCGTTCAAAAGAGTCCTTTGATATACCTGCAGTTCGATCTACTGTATAAATAATACGAGGACGATGGGAGGAAGATTAGAGGAGTGAATCCATCTCTACCTTCCATTATCCGTCACTTTCACCCCATTTCCCTCGCACCTTGAACGACCTCGGAGATTTGATGATCAACTTTGATCCGTTTGAGCGGAGCACCTTACGCCCCTGGCATATCTTATCATGGCATGCATAGTTCGACGAGGTGTGAGTGCCACCAGGATCTGCAAGGCTTTATGTAATCAATTCCAGGTTTACGTCCACTTTTATATTTTTCTTCTCACCCCCATCCTCGTCTGCATTAAATTTCTCTCGTTTACCAAACGATAAAGCTGATCCTCGTACGTCGGGACTGATTCGTCGACGCGTTGCTGCATTTTCCTTCACTTTGTTTCGTCGCACTTCTTACTCGGGCTCGTTTCCTATTTCTTTTTATTCGCTTTGAGAACCTTGAAGCGTCGGCTCGACGAGGGACCCCGGTTAATGGAGGGTAATGGACTTGTTTCGGAACACTTGATGGATATCATTTCTGATTTCTAATCTCTGATATTATTGCTACTAGTTCGAGCCGAGTTTTTAAATCAGCATTTGACTCGCAGCCCTTTTCCCATCCAATTTACATGCTGGATAGGTGGCACCGCACAACCGATGTAGTCCGACGCTAATTACAAGCACGAGCCCGAGCTTCGGGCCCGTAATGTTTCCAGGCTGGTGACGTACCCAAACCCGCGGTACCAACATCTAGATTTCCCTGAATGAAAACTCCCCATAAATTTGGTCGCGTGTCACGGACTGGGTACTTTGCCGCCATGTGGCACGCGCGCGAGTATCGAGTGGAGAAAACTCGACCCAGAGAATCAACCGCTACTGCCATACGCCCCGGTGGTTAGTGCCGTGGTAAAACTCTACCGTGAGATTATATCGCAAGTCCGAGGTAGTACCGGTGTGCGATAAGCGGCTACCTTTCGTGTCAACTTCAACAACCGGCTCCTGGTCGCCCGCCTGCCGACCAGCAATCGACGCGGCGCGACACTTTGCAGCAACAACCAAATCTAAGAAACTTGCGTGGCACTTAACTCCTCACTCTTCATTCCTGCCGCCGCGCAACCGTCATTATCGCTGTCGGCTCAGCCTCCACTATGTCCTTTGCCTGAATTTCTCGATGGTATGGCTATTGGCTGAGCACGCGATCCATCGGGTCGATCCCTAATCGCGCATGAGGAAGTGGTGCGGATGCCGGGCCGTGCAGGAACAGCCGGAAGATTTATTAATTGAAAAACAAGAACAAACAAGCAAACAAAGCAAAAAAACAAAAAAGGAAAGGAAAAAACGGGAACATTAACAACCAAAAATGAATTGCGAATCAGTGCTGTAAATAACTCGGCAATCGCTGTTTCATTCTCTCGTTTCATTGTTAGGGTTGGTATACTATGTATCATTGCGAACCCCGCCGATCCTCCGGTTGCAGTATCACTGCAAATTTGCGTATTTACCTTCCCGCGCGGGTGTATATTATCGCATGCTATCGGTTTCAGTCTCATTCGTATCCCGCGGTGTATTTTTGATCCCGAAATTCTCGATTCTCGTCGAGCCCAGGTGGTAGTGGCGAAAGGGACGGGAATGGAAGGCAACGGGATTTCCCGAAGAGAGTTTCAACGTCTATTAAATTCGTACGGATCTGGTTGGATGTCCCATCGCGTTTCGGGATAAGCCAGAGATGCAGGAATCGATCGTTATATGGCGAAGCGATACCGTAGCTGATCCGTTCACTTTTCTTTACTAGCACAGCGTTTCGCGCTGGAAATGTTCACGGCTGGGCCGTCCACAGACGTATCGCGTGCGGCAGATCGTCCGGCTACGCGACAATCATTTGCGATCGCGAAAAACAAGGCGACGCCGCCGTCGGCACCGACGTCGCATTCGCGAAGGGGCGTCCGGAATCGATAATTGCCTTGAGACGCAGAAAAAGGCGGAGGTTAAAAAAGGGAAAACCTAGAGAAGGAGGAAAGGCAGCTATGCCATGCCGCCGCCAAAACGGTAGAATCACCTCCTCGGCGTAACGGCCGAGGCCGAATGCCCCTCTTATATTAAAATTATACCATTACTCCGTAATATCTAATCCCTCAGAAAAGAGAAAAAAAATGGAATTCTCTTTCAGGTCGGGATGAATTTCTCAGTAATCGCGATATGCGGGGTTCGCTTCGGCGACCCCTACTATCGACTAGTACTCTCGTCGTTCGTCGTCCCCGCGAGCAAGTGAACGAAACGGGACCCGATGCAAAACGGTATCGAATTAACATCGTGCCTTTTTGCCATGAGACCCCTGTCGACGAACCTATACTTTTCTGAAACAATGCCGAACGAGTTCTCTGCCACCACATAGGAATGGATTCCGCAGAGAATTCTGCCGCGTAAGTGACCGGATATCTCTTCGCGATTCTTTCCGTCGCCGAAGAACCGCATGGCAGACGATACAGCCTTTGCCCGTCGTTTCAGATGAACGAAACTTTTGGTATCGCGAGATAAGCCCTCGTCAAGATGCGACGAAAATGACAAGTTGACTCTTTTCTCGACTTCTTTTTAGTATCAAGATTTTCCTGAAGAGTCGGGACGAAATCGGTCGCAGTTCTTCACAGTCTGCTCATGGAGGTAAATGAGAATGAAGAAACAAATCGACGTTGATGAAGAGATGTTTATTCGTGGTAACGGGAGAATAAAGCTATACAAACTGAAATACGTGCAAAAGAACAACGAAACAATATCACAATAGGGTTGAGCTAAATGGTCACAATGAACCGAAAGGTGCACTGCTCAAGCATCGCGCAGCTTCTTGTTGAAAGTAAGCAAGATTTCCGAGTGCGGTACCTAATGATGTGAGAAAGAGTGTTCCAGGAATAGCGTGCCGAAAGACTTATCTGATAAACAGTGAGGCGTACCTCTAGGCACAAAAGCACCACGCTTCTTTTGTGCAAGGTATAACCTAGGTACACACAGAAGACTTAATTGGAATCTCACCGCTTCTTCCAGTCGGTGTTGGCGCCGATGGAGCTCTACTAGTTGGCTCTGGTATCGGGTAGACCGGATCGCAGCATTCTCGCTCAGGAAATTCGCTGGCGATTGCATAGACCCAGAGGAATGTGGCGGCGAGTAACGCGGTTCGCGCTACCCTAACTTCGGCACGTGACATAGTGTTTCTGGTGCGGATCTCGCCTCCGGCCTTCCTCTCTCCTATAAATCTTCTCCTCTATATCCCTCAGCTCGCTTATTGCTGTTTAAGGATTCATAGTCGTAATCGTCGGCGAATACGCCGCCGATATATGGGCGAACTTTTATTATCTCCGATTAACCACCGGGTCCGTTGCTCTCGGATAATCTAACGTCATTTTACTCGTTCTGTCACTGTTTTTTCGCTACCCTCGGTATCTCTGCTTGCCACATACAATCAAAACCCGCACAGAGTATAATTTTAAACGATTTCGTTATCGCGACGATCGATTCGAGACGCGTTGATGATCGCGAACGCGACTGAACCCGGACACGCGAATAGTTTCGGTTACTACGGCCGATTATCAGCTATCGCGACACTTTTCACGTACAGTTTTCACCCCGCGATTATAAGGCCGAAATACCGTATATCGAGCGCCAGACTACACCGCGCTCGCTCTCTTCTACCAGACAACGCGTCGTGTGTGCGTGCACCACCCGACGTGGTGCAACGGGTGCCACCTTCGGGCACGGTCGTCAGTTTCGCGGCGCGCCAAATTATGCACGGAGTTTCGCGTGCTCTCGGCGTCTCGACGCCCAATGACGGCTGGCGCGAGGGTGCGCCGGCCGACGCCACCCCCGACGTACACCCCGACCCCGCCGTCGAGGTTGCCACCTTTCCGAAGACCAGCAACTAGCGTTGCGACTACGTCGAAATAGGTTATCATTCGGGCTCTCGCATTCCAGTGCCAACTTGATCGGAAAACATTATCATTGGTCGGATTCAAACGAAACGGTCGTACGACGTCGTTTCTGTTGAATTTCGGCTTCTAAAGTGCGAAAATTCTCGTCAAAACGCGTAGAAGAGGATTTTCGCACTCGTAGAAGGATGGATTCAGTTGCCAGGGACGACTAGTCTGTGGAAGGCAAGTGACATCGGTCGTTTCTGCAATTACCGACTGATATTCAGTCTCTGGCTGGCCGTTGACGGTCGGTAAGTTTAAAAATTGGAGTCGGTAATTGCAGAAATCGCGTGTATCAGCTAATCGAAAGAGAACACTGTGCGTGGCTCAGTAAACGGAGATCCGATGAGAAACTGGGATGATTATTATTTCAAACTGCTTGTTGTGTTGTCTCACGTACAAAATAGATCAACCGAAATCAATACGCCGAGTCCCAGTGACTCCGGTTTACAGTACCGACTACCATTGCAATTGGTCGTTTGGTTGGTACGAGTTACAACCCTTTTTTGTTTCAGAAATTGAAGAATAACAAGTTCCTACTCATCCTCGCTGCAGCGTCTCACTTCGAACCTCATCTGTGCATCTAAAATCGAAGGATAATACGAAGACGTTGCGGGAGACGGGCGATGAAAGAAATCAAACGAGGGTAGAACATCGTCGGCATATTTAAATTATTTTATTTTCCAATGGCAGCGTAGCATAAGCACCAAACGTGCGGTTATCTCCCTTTGGACGTACGTTCGTGGCGAGAGTATTCATACGCATTTATAAATACACAGTCATACAATCTATTCTAGTATTTATCTTAGGACTAAGGGTAAACAATGTCGTAAAAAAGTTAGTCCACGGTACATGTTTATCGAGCATCAAAAATTTCTCTCCAAACTTACAGAGGGAACACTTCGATTCGACGATATTTATATTCAGGCACTATTATACACGACAGGATCCAGCAGCATTCTTGCATCGTCGTTAGATCATGGTCCCACCAAAGGCACAG
Source organism: Tenthredo distinguenda (assembly GCA_947538915.1). Lineage (NCBI taxonomy): Eukaryota > Metazoa > Arthropoda > Insecta > Hymenoptera > Tenthredinidae > Tenthredo > Tenthredo distinguenda. Next base: position 30,433,437 of record OX384531.1, read on the forward strand.
TGATACTGATAATGTATTAATGTGTCGTGGCGATGAGGAGAGTCAAGACAACCATGTGTCTATGATGAATATCCTTTTGATTAAAGTTAAGCAGTTATCTTCCACTTATTCCCTTCCCTTTCCCGAGTCAAAAAGTCATGATAAGTAGAAAATTCGATCTCGTGCTCTCGCGCGGAGAGCGTCCGACCGATGACCAGCGCCCGGCACAGTAAAGTAATCTCCAGCATGCAATAATCTCTCTAGCTTGGAATATAGTCGGTGTCAAGGATAGCGAGGATCTGGCTGATACCTGGCAGGCGGATAGTGAAGGTTGTGATGGGAATGCGACCTGCTGCGTCTGTATTCCCTCTGCACTGGGTAGTGTGATGTAGAATTTTGATGTCCTAAAGAACCGTCCGCCAATACTGATCGCAGAGGTCGGTCCAACGTCGCTCCAGGGTAATCAGGTGGCGGTGCCGGTGCCGCTGGAGTAAGTTGAAGTTGTGTGGGTGCCTGAAGGATCCCAACGGACCTTCGCCACCCATAATATCGCCGCTGTACCTCGACGTCAGGTTCCTTTGTCTGCTGTTCTTGTCGTCTGCGGCTTTGGGACGATCCGCTTTCCGTCGAATTACTGTCTTCGCTGGTTCCGAGACCAGGATCTCGGTCGTCAAATGCAGTCAGAGTGGTCACCGGACTACTGCCCTGGATCGCCTTCTTTGGCCCTGGTGGGTATAGGAGTGAAGGATGAGGGATCACGTAAGCGCACTGTGGTTTCGCGTCGGGGTCGTGTTCCTCTTGGGTGACCTCCGGTTCGTGGGAAGAGCAAGAACCGGGTCCGAAGATGGACAGGAGAACTGGGAGGAGGAAAAGGCCGTGCATGGCACCAATGAAGATGACGAGGAATACCATCTTGAAGAAAACGAGAAAGATGTAGGTATTGGCTAGTAGAAGGGCGCCAAGACCCAAGATGGTTGATGCTGCACCCTGAACTATCGGCAAGCCGAGAGAGTAGAGACACTCCTTCACCCGATCTTCCGGATTCTTCTTCTTCGAACTCATGTAGGCGTAGCATATGTGGGCTGTGAAATCCACACTGAATCCAATGCACATTATCAGGTTTATCATCGATATACTGTCCAGATTAACGTCCCACAGTGCCATGTAACCAGCGACACCTAGCTCGATCGAAACGATGCAAAAAGCGACCCACAAACAGCAGAGAACGTTCGGTATGAAGATGAATGAGATCAGCATCATGACCAGGGCTCCGAATACCATGCACTGAATACTCGTTGGGCGAACGAGTTCGAATTGATCGAAGAATACGAAGTAAGGATGAAACACACTCGCGTTCAGAGGGGATTCGTGGCAGATCCGTCGCAGTTCTTTGACCATCGCCTTCTCCTCGTTGGTACCGCTGATGTTGACCGCTTGGATCAGGAATCTGCTGGCCAAAATCTTCTCGCCGCTTTCATCGAACTTTACATCAAGAGAGAAGGGGTTCGACGGGAAGAGCCAAATCTCTTTTAACGTCTTTATGAAATCGGCCTCAGTTTCTATGGTCACATTCAAGTAGTCCTGATTCCTGGTCACGTAGCTCAGGAAACTGCGGATCCAACTCTCCGTGTATATCGGAGTGCTGATGAACGAGGAGGCCTCCAGAGTTCTGGTCAAGTTTTCAATCTGCTGCTGGATCTCCGGGTCGCTGTAGTTCTCCTGACCGCTCAGAACCACCTGAAAAAAAAAGAGAAGACGGTTTAACGTCAACTGATGAACGTTTACTGGGCCTTTTAACGTTCCTCGGAGTATCTGATCAGCCGAGTTTGACTCATGGGCTGTTACCACGTAAAGTTTGAGCTTCTTTCGACACTGATCTTCGCGGCCGATGCAGTTCTCGATTATTTGTTAGTGGCAGCAGACCGGAAATGGAAAGCAGGAATATCAGCGAAATGAATCCGTGACGCAACAGCGTGGAGTGGACTGTGCATTGTCCACGGTGCGTGCCTTGGAAGGTTCCCTTCGAATTGACGTAACTTGTTTACGATTCTTTTTTCCACCTCCGATCAACGGAGAAAGTTAGTTTGTACGTGACTTCGCGGTATTATTATTCATTGCCAGGTTGTTATTTCAATTCTAGTTACCCCGTGGATCTATGCACGGAGCAAGGACTCCTCCTATATCCGTTACAGAGAACGCAATAATGTTCGTCGCAAATCGGCAATAGGATTTAAACGTGACCTGGATTTTCATCGGAAACGTGAAACTCCATTACGAGGTGTTCATAGCAAAGGCAATGGAAGAAGAAACACACAAATAAAATCGCGGAAAATTCCTTGTCTTCTTTTCTCTGAGCGCGTGTGAAGTGTGAACGGAATGTTTACGTCGATTGAAACCAAAATCCCCGGAGAATACTTTGCTGCAAACTGACCTGAATCCTGTAAGGAAATTCTCTGAAGTAGAAGTCCTCTTTATCGTAGAAATCGACGGAGTACGAGTCCTTTGTAGACAGTTTCCGTCTGTCCAGGCCCTCCTCGAGGACGGTGAGACCGTACAGTGCACCGGCCAAGTAAAGAGAGAATATTATGATCACGAGACCCTTCACGACCCGGAGGTTCAAGGCTACCGCCAGATAGTCTCGGAACCATACCATGCATCCGTGTTCCGGATTGTCCAAGGGATTCTCAGAGTCCGCAGGATCTACTCCGCCGGTACACAAGACACGGTACAACCAGGAACGGTGGCCTGAAAATAATTGGTAACGGTACTGGTCAAGGATTTGGCGAGACGTTGAACAAATTTCGACCGAAGAATTATTTCGTTGCCAATTTAAAAAATAAAAATAAAAAAAAATAAACGTAAGGAACGAAGGAGACAGGAAGGTAGTGTCGATTGTCACACCTTCCTCAGACAGTGAATGTCTAGATCATCGGCGTTAGTAGATCGGAATTGAGTAATGGAACATAAAAATGTCAATTGAGTAGGAATTTCGTCAGCTCTGGTATTACGTAAACGGATTATCGGCGATCGGTCGTTGGTGCTGTTCGAAGGATAATGAGTAACGTGACGTGCGTGACCAGGTGTGAAGAGATCGGTAGATACCGCGGAGTGTACGTATGTGAATATTCCCTGATACGAATAGTTTCCGGTTGTAATGCGACTAATTATACGGCGATTGAGGCACACCATCGTAATCACGATCCGATGGAATCGAGCGAACCCCGAGTCGACATCGACGATGGTGATTAATCATCACAAGCATGAAATTTAACAATCAAAACGCGTCTTATGTCCCGGCACGTTCTCCCGCGGTTAAATAATCGCTATTTTCTATTCATTTGTTTGTCTTCCGTCCGTTTGTCTCCTCGTTCATTCGCTTACTCGCGGTTTTCCTGTACGCGAATGACGCGCATGGTGCAGCGTTGGTTTCCACGATTTCCAAGTATTCTTCGGCAACTACTGTGGCGGCGAATCGTCGTGGCGTCGTCGATTGTTTCGGCTGACGCATTACGACTGACATTGACCTCCCCTTAGTGAGCCGACGGTACGTGAACGTAATTTAGTGATTAATGGCGAGTGTCATATCGCGTCGCGTTATTATGGACTCGAATAACTGCCTGAATTATGTTTCTGTTTCACCCGCACGTATCGACGCTTAATATCATCGCGATAAATCACATCGATATATTATACGACTCGCCGCGCCACCTAGAGGAGGTATCGAGGTGTTTTTCCGCTCGCTAATTCGAAGGTAAAGAAACCTCGGGGTCCTCGGTGGAGCGAACTTCGCCCTCGATGTTTATAACCTATAAAAATCGAAAGTTCTTTCGACGAGCGATGATAAAAATGCAGGGACACATGTCCGAGTGTTAATTTATTTAGATCAGAATTCGGATATCGGTGAGTGCGGCAACGATACTTGGCATCGGCGACGAGCGTACCTACAACTGACGCAAGAGATAGAGAAAGTTATAATCTAATTGCGTAATGATATAATTTGACGATTTTACGACATTCGAACAGGACTACAATCGAACGTGTAAGTGTAGGCTGCGTATAACGGGCGTAATTACGTTAGACGGGCTCGATAGACAAGTGGAATACAAAAACCGGAACGTAGACGGAAGCTGTGATTACGACTCGAAAAAAACCACGTGAAAATTTCGCGTCAAGGAGTAGTCAAAATCCGAGAAGAGAAAGAAACAGGTAACGACACATTATCGTGTTCCGCATCGAGGTAGATAATCGTCCATACCTATCCAGCGCAGGGAAATTGATCCCACTTGAAATATGAGTACCGCGCGTGAGTGTGACCCACCTTCGGAACTCGGGGAGAGAATAATTGCCACATTAGTCCGATGCACTTGGGTGAAAACCGTATTTCGGTGTACCTTTTGAGAGGGAATAAGAAAAGTGGCGAACTAGATATATGGGAATGAGAGGTGTCAGGCCTTCCTTAAGAGTGAGACTGGTCGACAACGAGTCTTTCATCTATACGCAGGAAATCGTAATTTACTGATAGTTATCAATTATGGATGGCAATAACAATTCTCGTTGATACCCGTGTCGCGTTTCGCACTGAATTACGTATTCGTACCACGTTAGACCGGCCCTGCTCCGTTTGTGCTTGAACGAAAATATGCTAGCTGCCTTTTTCATTTCATTTCTACTCCACCTTGATCTAGTGAACCACTCTAATGTTGCAACTATACACTACGACAAAAGTGTGTAAGCCAGATCGGCGTGGAAGTAAAAGGGGAAAGAAAGCGAGGCGGCGAATCGACTACTTCGTATTCGCTTACCTGATTTTGAGACGGGTTGCACCTTGCAGCAAGTCACACTGTGGAGATTCTTCTGCTCGCAGTAGCCACTGATGGCCACACATCCGCTGAAGAATGTCAGATGAAATATGAAAGTAAATATCACTGCGAAACCTGCGAAAAGTCATTGAAAATTATACAACTTTGATAAAAGTCTGCGGGGTGATGTCTGGTCGTCGCGTATCACTCACCGGAATAAATGCAGAATATTTGCACCGAGGGAAAAGGCGACATTATGCCAATGAAGAAGGAGATCATGTCGGTGAGGGACGTGATCGTAATTGAGACCGCCGCCTCGCTCAGGGTGGCCGCCATCCGCTCAGGAACTGGATCCAGGATATTCGACCTCCTCCAGGCAGCGAGTACCACAAAGGTGTCATCGATCCCGATCCCTGCACGAGGATTAAATGATTAAAGTCTCAATGAGTCCAGAGAAGCACAACTGCTTCATTCATCCTCGTGATACGTAGAGCCAAATCCTGGATGGGAAATGATCCTGGAATGTTGCGCAAACGGAGTGAACTCTGATGCGGCAGAAGGAGAAAAGTTCTCCTTGTATACGACGGTATGATTCTCATCACGAACCAGATGAAGAAAAATAATTTGGATGAGGATAGCAGAGGCCATAGATTGCAGTCCGCTTTCACACGAATGGTTCCATATATGTACGTAGGTACGTGTCTGCGCGCTCTTGCGGCTATAAACCGCGTGCTAATTACGATTCATATTCCCTGATGCGGACAATTATAAATACAAAATACCGTGCTGAGGTTTGACGGAGCAGGAACTTTCTAGCTTGCACTCTGCAGAGAGTTGTATCAGCTGGACGAAGCAAGTGGTCATTGAGACATCTCACGATAGACGCAGACTCTCGAAATGATCGATAAACACGTTCGTATCGTAGACTGATGAAAGGAACAGGTACTTTTATCCGAGCGATATGTCGTCGTGGATCAATTGGTATATGAACTATGAGAGATCGCGGCCATTGGCTGTGTTTTCTAGGCTGTTACTCAACCATGGAGCAGGTTTCACTATTCCTTCAGAATCGCGTGCATGTGCAAACCAGGGTTTCGCGGACGTTGCTTTATGGGTGTAGGTATGCCCGTGCGTTTACACTCATTAATCCACAGCCGACGATCATATTGCAACGAAATACCGGGGCTGCCACACTGTCGAGTACGTGTCGCTTCGGGTTATGTACAAGTTAGAGAGACCGTATATAACTACCCATTGCATTATACTCATAGAGACTCGATTACTGCACAGCCTTGATCGCGTAGTTTGGTGTAACTGATCAATATTCACCGCTGCACAACCTCTTGTCCGAATGACGTCACGAATACGCTTAACCCGCATCAGGCTTATCGCAATGCAATGGACACGGGGTATGAAAGACATAATCTTGCCTTCCACTTGCTACTGTGTTAACCTCGAGACAGTGGCTAGACTACGAACTGAGATAAACGAGAAGGAAATTAATGGGCCATGGTGCTTACCGATCATGAGGAACGGTGCTGCCAGATTGATCCCGATGAACTCGATGCCGAGGTACATGCAGAGGCCAAAAGCCGAGACGGTAGCCATAGCCGCTGATACGTTGCCCAACAATCCGAGCCAAGGCTTACTCCGCACCCAATCAGCCATCATGCATGTCACCACGGAGAAGATACCCATGATGGCAAAGGTGCTGGAGAAGTAGGGAACTACGGTGCGGGTATTCGCCTCCAGCTCAAGCTCCAGGGTTCGCGATGCGAAACGCGCGGTACTGATGTGCTTGAACACACCATCTTCTTCAGCCTTGCCGATGACATTGAGAAACGCTTCTTCCCAAGCGGCACCACTGATGAAAAAATTTTTTTATGGTTTATGATTCAGTGGCGATGATTTACGGTTTTTCTACCAAATTTCACTCACACGGCATCCTGGCGTTTACTGTCTGCAGCTACAAAGTAGGCTAGCTGAATTGAAGGTACTGACTCTATGGTAGAATCGTCGTTGATGACACTGCCGCCGAAGTAGACGGGAAACGCGTGGGCGTCCCACGTCACCGGGTTGAACATGACCGGAAACGTCAGGTTCAACTCTCGGCTCTCTACCTCGCTGAAAATTGGATAATGATGCTTTTTAGGAAGTAAGTCCAGCCACTCGAAGCTGGAGTCTTGTTTATAGAATATATTTTCGTGACGCAACATCCCGTCGAGTGTACAGATAAAAGTGAAAGACAAACAAGCATCTGAGTTATCCTCGAAAGATTATTTTCCACGGACTTTATCTCGAAAATTTGTCGCCGGATGTTAGCGCGGTTACATAATACTTCGTTTACTCAAAACTTTGAGAGATTACCACGGGACACTTACTCCATAACATGGTGCAGGTTCAGGATATCGTTACTGAAACACTGGTCTAACCACCGCGCGCAAATCTTCTCGTACGTTAACGTCTCCCCGTCGTACTCCAGGGTGGCGTTTCTGATAATCCCATCGAGCAAGAGCAGCTCCTCCCAGATCACGGATCGTAGCATGTTATCATCCCCGTCTTTAGGAACGACTATCACGTGCCCAAAACGACCTGAAGCAGCAACCATCGAAATATGATCACCACAATCATCAGGGCCATGAGCACTCAGCTAGTCTCACCAAACTTTACTTCCACTTACCGGGACGAGTGATGCGACCGACGTTAAAGCGGCTGGAATAGTTGACTTTGAAGTAATCCTCGACGATGATCCGCTCAGATTTCCCTGGTCCGTTTATAGGCGAGAACAGATACTCGGGGTCGATTTGGTATCGGATCTGCTGATACCCTGTTATGCATATGCAGGCGAGGAGCACAGGTATTATTACGAAGTAGCCAGGGTGTCGACCGACCACGAGACCCACGCGGTGGAACGCCCGGTTCAGGAAGTCGTCCACACAAGTCAGACCACAAGACATCTGAAATAAAATTCAATTGGATCGTATTACCCTCACTGACCGGAGCTAATAAGTCATAAACCGATACGTTATATCGCCGTCCACAAGAAAAATAATGGCAGATGTTGATCATCCGTTTCATAAACCGTTATCCCACTACCTGCTTCAGGAAGGTTGGTCTAGACACGCGAGACAAGAACTCCTGCGATTCTAATAGAAGTTGATCGATTTTCGCTCAGTATATTCGCAGCCTTGAGACCAAAAGCTGAAGACCAGATGCGATCTTTTAATCATCGACGACCGTAGTTTGACGAAATGTGATATATCTGATCAAAGATCTGATTTCCTATGAGCAATAAAACCACTGGGTGCCAGTGGCTGCTCTCTAGAATCTCTAGAATGATCTTGGATTCGGATTGGGAAACTGATTACTGATCGAGGAGAACCGTTTCGCGGTGCAGTTCGTAAGAGGCTGTCGTTTCATTCATAACGTGACCACGGCGAGAGACGATCTCAGAGGAGCGAGGGCGAGGCGTAACCTTGGCCTTCTTTACTCCGGCAAACTTAATCGTTCATGTATCATATGTATGGGTATATGTACGGTAACGTATGATCTGTGGTACTACCTATGGTTAAATCCTGGTCTAGTATCTCGGACGTAACTGCAGCCTCGCACACTCCTATCCACTGTGCAGGCGTAGAGATAGATGCGTGAAATTGGTTCAAAAAAAAAGAAAATGTTTTTTTTATCATTCTATTTTTCCTACGAAGGAATTTCCCTGCATCATCCCTGGCCAATGCTTGCGGAGTTCAGCCACGATTCTATTTTTCACGCCTGTACACCGCGCGCGTCAGTCGGTACGTGTATAGATGCAAATATATTCGATAATCATTCGCGGTATAACGCGTTGGTAATAGCAAATGAATCAGCTCGATGAACATCGGGAGAGTAGCACAAGTCATCGATCGTGGTACCAGCGGTATTAACGGTCAGTGAAATCGCTCAATCTCCCTTCAATCAAGGATTGTTTTCTGGCGTTCCTTTTTTCGTCTTTCGGATCACCGGAGTCTCTCGGATTCAGAGCACAATTCGTCATGTTATTGATGTCGTTATTGTATTGCAATGATTACCGAATCTAGCGTAACCTCGGTGCGACAACGTTGTATAATCACGCAAGCGACGTGGTATCCTTACCAGTATACTCGTGCACGTGCAGACTCGTCGTTTACTGTCACGTAGGTTGTTAGGTGCTCAAATTATTCCGCTTCCAGATCCAGAGAGTGTAACACTTCCACGAATCGCCTACCCATGTATCATCTTGTTTTTTTTTTTTCTTTTTCGAATGTAGATGAGCGTTTGTGACGATGTCGTCTCGCCTCGCTCTAACTGTTTCAACATTTTTAAAAGAACCAGCGTTTTTGCAGTGTTTCGAAAAAGCTGAATCCGTAAAACATTTTCAATTGGCGATTCGCTTGGCTATCCGAAGCAAAGAAGATCGACGCACGAAACTTGCGTAGGGGTATTATGATACATGAAAGACTTGAAAAATAATAGCGTGACTAATGGGACGGCAGAAAATTACGCGAAGCAAACAACTGCGGTGTCCGACTGACAATGGCTCGATGTGACCTTGCGATTTCACTCGGTCACGAATTACTCAAAATCGTGTGAAATATTAGCGAATAACTGTGATTAGAAATCGGATCGAAACAACGCGTTCGGTCACTCGAGCTACGGGGACTAACGCGATTTCGTAATCGATATTCGAGACATGCTTTGCGGAGAAAATTCCAAAAGGGTTTATCCGAAGAGGGTACTTATCTCCAGACCACCAGACGCCCCTTGTTCCATTCGGTAATCAAATATATTTCATTGAAAATTCGACACCCACTTAGAGAGACCAGCTTGGGAGGTCCTTCAGCCATGCTAACACCTCTCGACGCTGCACACTACCCGCGTTTGCATTTCCTCTCGAAATGACACCCTGCTTTTGAGGATTACGTTACTGGAACGAGAAACACCTCCACCTTTCGGTCAGGACTTTCTGCTCCTCGTGTAAAACAGGCGGGAAAAAGACTCGCTTTGGCAAATCGGCTACTGCACTTTTCGAGTCATATTTTCTTGGAGAATTGACGAAGTGAGACTGTTCCCGGTGGCCAAAGTGGATGATAGAACCACATGCTGCATCCGGGGCAAACTGTTACGTTACTTTCGATTCAACGTATGAATCTGCCCACTAACTCGTTCGAATCTCTCCCGGAGTGGACTTTCTTCGATGAAATAATTTCAACTTTAGTCGAGTACCTGCGGTAGAAGTGCTTCTTCGAGAAACTCGAAGTGGCAAGTGCAGAGGAGCTGTCGCTCGGGTCGCACAGGTCAATGGTTCGAAATAGCTGCAACAGCAGATTTGGAGGAAATGTTTTACACATTTTGCTAGACGACGTACACCCATCTTTCCACGAGCTCACGGCCGGGCTTCGCGGCTCTGGAAAGTTGACCGAATACTGTCAAAACTTTCACACTTCTCTGCAGCCCCACGACAGTGTGCGAAGAAACGGGCCTGGCTGAGACCCAGAGTAACAGGTGACTTCCAAGTGTCAACTCACGTATTAGAATTACATGTCGAGCATTCAGACCTGGCCTCACCTCGCCACGACGCATCTTAATACCAGAAAGAGAGTAAAGGTTCCTTGGGTCAATCGTAAAAAGGAAAAATGCGGCGATGGGGCTGTGTACCTCAATCTAGCCGAAGATCTAGCCGAAGAATGCTCGAAGGCTATACCTGGTCCATCGAGCAGGTCACCCTAGAGTCTGGAATCCCCATTATACCTGGGATGCAACTGGCCCAGCAACTTTCGGACGGACATTGTGAGGGTCTAGCCTCCATGTACTTAGTGCTATCTAAAAATTCGGATGGCGATGAGACCGAGCTCGGAATACCTGGCCAGGGAACGGGCACGAAGTTTTGTAAATGGACACAAATCTCTACGCGTCGTGTTCGAACTTCGAGAGTCTGCGTTCCGTCTCTATCACCGTGAGACGCTGTTTGACTGACAAGGAAATCTATAACCCGACGAAAGGAATGTGGAAAATCTTCAATTTTAAATCTCTTTTTTCCTTTTTTTTTTCGTGTAGCGGTCCTAACGTTTCTCCGCACCTAAAACAGGTTTCGAGACGAGCCCTGAGCCCGGTCCAGGTTCGGATAAAAATTCTCTGAGAAATTCAAACGCTCAAAGAAAATCCAGGGTTCCTCACCCCGGAGGAGCAGAAATCAGCCGAAATTAATAAGTTTTCATGAAAAATGGAGGATCCTTTTTTTTTCTTTCCACGAAAATTTGCGAGGGAGTCTAAATTATTGATGCTGATACGACGACAGGCTATTACCCCATTTTAGAACGTTTCGTATCGAACGCCAGACTGTGCGATTCATTGCAATTCCGAAAAGTTGAGATTCACTGATGGAAGAGGCAGATTTTTTGAAAATAAAATGGCGATAAAACTTGGTTTATAAGTATCAACATCGAGGGGATATAAAATTGATAAAATATACTGTTCATCGAACGGGTAATTTATCGAGTTGAAATTTAACATCCAGGACTTTGAGAACTCGATTTACGTCCAAATTATGCATAATTATATTTCAGCTACACACGTATTGTAATCAAGAATTCGTTACTTTCCTAGGAGGCGGGCAACGCGTCGGACTCTCCCGCAATATCAGCTTTCTAAACGGGAACTTCACTCGCGCGAATCACATCGAGGAGAGTTGATCAAATCTCGAAACAGGGTCGCGCAAATCTCTTGTAAATATCTGTATAAGATTATCGACGAAATTTTTGATCTCTCGTCGGTCTCAGTTCGCAAAATTCTTCTTATTTTTTATTTTTTCGCCACGGAAAATTATCATCGATGAATATATGCGCGCATATATTACAAACACATATGTATGCGTAACGACTTGTCTTTTTTTTCACATAATTTTGCCAGCGTCCCATCGCAACGCGTTTCTCTAATTTAAATATCCCGTAGAACTCTCCCTACCTCTCTCCGCAGCCTCTACACGACGATATCGAGAACTTGTCGAGCGATATCTTCCGCCCGACAAGTCTCGTGTTCCATTTCCGATTTCGAAGACTATCGCGACTCGCGACTCGACTCGAACCTGCTGCTTTCTAGACTACCGCGGCACATGATCGCAAAATATCAATCGAGTCAATCTCCGTATACTCGCAAAATTTTCAACATCGATTTACGTACGGAGTCCAAAAAAAAAAATAAAAAAGTAAAAAACAACACTCAAGTATGAGTTCCAGCCTTCTCTCTCCGATTTTTATTTCGTTTACGATTTCGATCTCGATTCTTTTTTTTCTTTTTGCTTTTTTATTCTCCCTTCTTGTTTTTTTTTTTTTTTTTTTTTATCAACAAAACTCACCTTGTCAGGCTGTACGAGCGGTCAGAGATATACGGGTGTCGATTTCGCGTTGATTTCTCTGTTGCCGGAGAGCGGCTTTCTACGATCAGCTTTATTGCCGTGCCGCTTCCTCCTCGGTGTAGCACAAAAATCCCGATGAAACCGACCGACAATAACTTGGATTAAAAATATCAAACTTATGCTGGGTTAACGTCACCTGTCCGTCTCTAGATTGCACATGTTCATGCTGTCGATAGTATCATACCATATCGCCAAAAAAAAAAGAAACAAAAAGAAAAAAAAAATGAATGAATGAACGAACGAGACTTATTCCAAAAACGTCGATACACTCGATTTAGGCAGACATTCCGTCCACTTCGTGCACAATAACTATTCACTGAGATGAGAGGGCGAGGTGTAAACGAGTTCCTTTAATATTTCACAACGCGGCGCGGGGAATCGGTTCAAAATTTCAAACTTTCCCGCGTTTAACATCGGCCGAATCGTACGGCAGCGTTTTTCGGTTTCTTTTTTTGTTTTTCTTTTATTTCTGCCGTTTTCTTTATCCGGAGTCTCACAGGCCGGTACGGGTTTTCATTGATACGAGAATTTCTGAGCAAGGAGGAGCTCTGAGCTCGGTGAAGTGTTGTCGCGCACTGAGTTTGCTCGGGACTATGCCTTCGAATGACCAACGAACCTCCGTCAAAACTCTCTTACCGATCTACGACAAAGGGGCGGGTGGAGAGGGGCCGAGATACCCATCGGTAGGGAGGAAAGCGGGAAAGGGGAGTAGCACACTCTGCAACGTATCTCTGGAAACGAAAATTGGATTCCCTGTTACATAGCCTTTGGAGGTTAACTGGAAAGAAGACGGCAACGGATCGCAGGATGTCGTGGCTTCGACATTCCGTGCCGATTTCCTACTTCTTCATTACCGCATGGCGCGGAGCGCCAAAATCTTTCGGTTCTTCCTCGATGTGTTATTCCGGCTCTGTTCTTCTCCTCCGTGCCCCGCTCGTTCACATATATCTGGGGAAAACAGCTTATGTAGCCGATAACGATCGTGGCCGAAGTCCAAACTGGCGTCTTATCTGATAGGACCTTGCGCGATGCGTAGTTTTCCCTTTTTTTAATACCCGATCATGCGAGAGTCGGGAGGGAATACTTTCACTCTATTAACGGCATCTATGATGTTGATGAAACTGGCCAGTTGCACTAATAGTCATTAATCTTATTTTTTGTTTCTCGGATACCGTACATACTTCATTAGGAATAATTCATCAAACTTATGTAAATTACGTAAAACGGAAAGCTTTCCCTGAATTTCGTGTACAGTTTTCAACGGCCATCTTTTCTCCGGTTCTATTTTTTCTTCCTCCAAAATCCCAGCGATTTTCGGAACGTTTTTAATCGCCGTTCAGGTAAGAGTTCCGCACGCCTATTAGCTACATCATTAAATTATACGGATTCGAGTGAGGAGAGCCGGGCTAAGGAGGTTCCGTTAGGAGTACCGGCTATCACCTGAATCCGTGAGCCCGTGCGCCCGTCCGAGGCGTCGGAACTGACCTACTTACGTGCAGCGAGTGACCGTAAGCGCCCTTGCGACGCACCTCGCCGCAGAGTGGCGCGCACCTCTCATAGTCGGCTCCCGCTAAGCAGGTTTCGGTCTTCTCTCCTGTCGCCTCGCATCTCGTTATTATTTAAATGGCGCAGATTGGCCGGCCGGTACACGGGGGATTCTGTGCCGAGTCAACCAACCTACTAGGAATTTTGTTTATATTTTCATTTCGATAGATAATTATGATTATCATTCGGTGTCGAGGCACACTTCTCGGATTACACTATACCCATATTCACGAACACGTTTGCGTATTCGCCGACCTAAAATATCCTCCGCACACACTGTGCATCGACGGGGGAACAGGTTTTGGGAAAATAAAAAGAAACTATAAATTTCATCGAGAGTTTTTATTTCTTACTTTTTTCTACGGGCTTAGTGCCATCTAATAACGCACGGTTGGGTTCGAAATTACGGAGTTTAACATCTGAGTATTCGTACCCGCGGACAGGTAGCTGAGCCTCTGAGACACCCTCGGAAAACGTCAGGCTGACAATAAGAGGCTTAAGTTCTGTGGGACCGAGGCATGAAAGGAGGCTGTATAATTCTGGCGCAGGGTGCATCAGGCCGGGTGTTTACCTGATCTCTTATTCATTCTCAGCTGCAGGGTTTACTCGGAAAAGGAAGGAAAAAACCGGGGACATTTCCCGGGTGAGGAGAAATTACCGAAACGGAACGTTGGCCGTCTGCCACTATTTGGCTCGGTGATATTTGTTGATCGTTGAACGAATCGTGCTTAATTTATTGTGACATTAAAGATCCATTATATAGTTACTGTGCACCGGACGTTGGTTGTACACATAGCTGGGAGCCGTGGGCTGAATAAAACGTTCGGAAAATTTTTCCCTCACAGAAACGAGTACCGATATCGAAAAGAACGCGAAACGCCGATCAATAACATATTTTTTGTTCCAAACGATGCTTTTATAACCGTTTTGAAATATTCCATTAGTCCGTCGGCGATCGATTTTGTAGATAATGTAAAACAACTTCGTTGGTATGCGAGATAACTGACAACAGAATTACTCAAAAATATACCACAGATCAAAAATCTAAAGTACAGACTGAATTAAACTGCGATTCCATAATTTCAGGTCTACTCCGTGCGCCAAGACAAAATGAAGACGACAAAGTTAGGACAAAGGAACAAATAAAAGAAATTACCCATATTATTCATATATCCATGTATGACTGAAGGGGACACCGAACGCGAGCGTAATTCCCATAATTATCCGGTCAGTTGTCACTTCGTCAGTCACTTGTATCCGCCGTCTTGCGAGGATGGAACAGCCTTGGGAATCCAGAAAGACCGTTCTTTTCCCTGTGCCATATAATGATCTAAGTCGAATTTTCGACCTCGGCAATTTTCACGAAATCAAATTCGCTGATGCAGGCATACTCTTTCGATTTCGAAGTGCAGTTGCAAACTGTTATCGTGTTTTTCTCGGCTTTTGTACTTTGTTCGATAAACATTCTCTACGTATTTCGTTTCATATACGGTATTTTCACACAAATACGGGTAGCTTTCACTCGACCGAACTTTGTACAGCAGGACAAACTGTTTTTATGATCGAGGAAAAATTCTCATACGTTCATTACGCGATCAGTTAATAATTCCATAAGCGTATCTCTGAACATTGCACTTCGATGAATCGGACTCTTTTTCTAATAAACGAATGAGATACTGTAATGGGTACAAAAACTCTGATATGAAGTTCAAACCACGGAATACACCTGTTTCTGAAAAACTGACGGACGATTCGACAAATTTTTCACCCAGATCTGAAAACGACTTGATACGCGTATATGTTACACGGAGGATTTATCACGGGCTAAAATCAGAGGCTCGGATCTTGTTCGAGATAAACGATTTCGCAAATTATCCTCGAATCCGTTTAGCGTAATGAATTGTAACAATGAACGACGCCGGCGGTGATCTCGACCTAACAATAAGAATTATCAAAACTCAAGGCTCGTCGTTAAGACAGCCTTAAGTTGGCCCGCCTTCCCGCGTCGCGCTACCTTGGTCTGGAATTCGCGAGAAAATTATAACCCATCAAAATTCCCCCATTCTGAGTCATTCCGCATTCGTCAACGAGTCCCGTAACTCATTCCGGGGTTGATTTCCCCGGCCTAGATACGCGTATTTGTCATTCGAATGAATTACCACAACGAAACTGTTGGGAATAATCAGAACCCGACTCTTCGATATTTTTTGTTATCTGGTCGAACCGAAGCTCGTCTGAAAACTCCTGACAAGTCGTGCGACCGGTTGCAAAAAGTTTGTTCGAGAACTTCGTTCGTTGATGACAGTTGCAATCGATCGCTTATCGCGAATCGCAATGTGCCAGATGTTAGCTTAGCTCACAGGCATTCAAATATCCTGGTTTCGAAACTATTTACGTGAATCGGTTCAGAAGTTATGAGGCGTCGAACAACATTTGAGAAAATTCCGATCGCCAACTGCTTCAGACATCGACCTGGAGACAAAATGGTGAAATACGTAGATACCCGCCCTTAATACAGTAACGCGAAGTTCAGGTGAAATTGATAACGCGTAAATACACATCGTGGTAATATTTTTTCCTGCGATAGATCGAGCTCTCTGCAGGAAAGCGGAACGCCGTGATTACGGTACGTTTCCGCGCGCCCATGAAGACTCGGTGGTTCCAATAACCACAGGCCTCGTAGTCGGTTGATGAAGAGATTCGAACCCGACCTACATACCGGGTAAAGTGGGTTCGAGGGAGGGTGTTTTCTTTTGCCATTATAGAGTTTAGCATTGTCAGCTCGTATACAAAGATATGCGTATATACATACACATAACCTATAGACCGTCTGCGACTGGTACAAAAGTGATGATTCTAATCGACGGAAGTTAATAAAGTCAGTTTAAAAATAATCTCCCCGATCTAGATTCAAACTAGATAATAACAGGCTAGGAATCCGAGGTGTAGATGCAAACAGCAAACATGAATAGCAGCGAGGTTAGACCATGGATTTTCGCCACTTCGAAACTCTGGAATCCGTTAAATGAGATCAGATTTGAATTCCACGGGTGTGAAAAAGGATACGAATTGTTTTTCTACGACCATTCCAAAACATCGCATGCATGTATTTTTAGCTGCACGCTGATTGGGCGCGTGATATCGCGACGCGTAGGGCTCGTTCGTAAATAACCTTTAATTAAAGTTGATACGGTATGCATATTAGTGGCTGTAAGGATGATCCGTGCTTGCGGTCGTTGTCCGTTGTTAGTCGACAGTTTATCCGCCCGCCCGTGCTCCGCGACGGTTCTTTTTAACTCGGGTTAGTTGAACGCCCCCCTCCTTCACCTCGCCGCAGAATAACGTCGAAGCAAATTGATCTCATCCCCGCGCGCGTCACGGATGCCTCGACGATGATTGCCGACGACTTACTTACTCGTCGCATGAACAACCCCGAGCCTAGGATCTTGAAGCACGATGCGCGGTGAGTAGATTGGCGGGATTCGTCGCTCGCGCATGCGCCGGGCCGGGAACTGAATTATCGCGTTAGACGGAACGACACGAACATCGTGAGATGTTTCTGTACGGCTGTTTCCGTAGTGTAGTGGTTATCACGTGTGCTTCACACGCACAAGGCCCCCGGTTCGATCCCGGGCGGAAACAGGTTAGAATTTTTTTTTTTTTTTTCTTCTCACTTCGCGTTTCGCCTTTTTATACTTGCAGATCTTAATAACGTACAATAACTGCCGATTTTACTGTTAGACGAATGCCGATAGACCTGATCCTACTTTCCTCAGGCGTAAACCCGCGTGATACTTTCAGCTCAAGATTCCTATTTGCGATCTTACAGATATTCTACCATGTAGTACTCCCAGCAGAGAAAAATATTCCCTCTTTTCACCGTAGACTAGTTTTATTCCAAATCGAAGAGTGCCCCGCCAGGTAGCTTCCGATTCGAATTCTATTTCCGCTACAGATTTCCACCTGGGGCAGAAATCCTGGGGATTTTTGTTTTCTCGGATATTTGAGTAAATTAGGATTTTGTTGTTGGTCCAATCCACTTATTGATTTAAAAAGTAGGATAAAAAAACAAAGATTCTATTTTGGGTTTCCTACCTTGTTTTGGAGGCGGGGTCTTATCTAGGGATTTTTTTTGTTGAAGAGAAATAATTCGCAGAACTGATAGAGTAAAATATCGTAGCAATACCTGTCCGGTTCAGATCGGAATATCGCAGTTGTCTATCGGCAAGATTTTAGAAGATTTACGATTCGCAAATTTTCTAAACCGATGAATCGACACAGATCGGCGTTCTACTTCGGGTTTCGAATACACGCACATACGCGTTTGTAATTAAATACGAATGTTGAAAGACTCTCGGCAAAGTCGGTCGCATTGATGATCAAGCCCGCACGCTATAGTCCGTAGGAGTGCGCAGGTAACTCGTTTTTGTTATTGAAATAAAAAAGAAGAGCCTGTAATCGCGGACTCGCATGCGATCTACGATATCACGTTTAACATAGGCTTTACACTAGACTCAAACGTCTTTATTTCGACCCTCCGTTCCTCAAGCTTTCGAGGTTAGGTCTGGGTTCAAGTGTCTCAAGACTTGGCCAACTTCAGGGATCAAAGAGTGCGGAGTACCGCGAGGAAACGGGTCATCAATTTGGTTTTCCGTTTCACGATGGAACGCATTTTGCCAACATTTCGGATAGAAAAAAACTAAAGAAATCGAGGAATCGCGAAGCCGAATCTCTCTCAAATCTGATCCAATCCATGAAAAATCGGGAAATTGATTCGACCAATTGATTGGTGCGGCCACGTGCTCATCCGTTAAGCCCCTACCGATCGCTGGTGATATAACAGGGCACCAAGTTCCTCACACTTAGAAGCCCAAGTGCTATACCATCGCTCAAACCGCAGGCCGCAACTTTCTTTTGGCCGAGTGGATGTCAGGATGTTGTCTCGTAATACCTATCTCCGTTTCCCGTTACCGCGTCTTTTTCCGTAGAAATTTATTCGGAACGTTATAGGTACGACTAATGGTGCTTTTTATCATTCGGTAAAGTTTGGTCGATGCGTTAAAGTACACGGGAGAAGAAGAAAAAGGAATGAAAAAAACCTGGACGGTATATTATTACACTAGTTCCTTTTGAAGCGTTTGTTTTAACCGGCTGGGTGTAACGTAATTGCATTATAATAGCGGGAGCGTTTTTACTGGGTTCTTTTTTACAGACAGTGAATGTCTGGAGTCTATGCTACATACTCGATTCGTTTTAAGGTATACGAAACCTATTCACTTTCAGTTCGTGACGCAATTATACCAGCTCGAGAAATGATACTTGGAGTCAAGAATTAATAGACGGTTTCTGAATGCTGCATCTCATCAACGTACCCTCTCCACTCCTGTTTCAGTTCCAGTGCTTGTATCCAAAGAATCGTTTCACTTTATTTATCGCTGGATATAGGCTGATCAGAATTTCGTTCAACAACATGACCAGCTGAACCAAATCCTGAAATACGATGTTGTTCTGCTCGTCTGTCGGGCTGAATATCATTGAAAAACGGATGCTAGAATTCTGGGGTGTAAACCATCGCTTTCAAGCCGATTCATAGCATTCGTGGCGCGATTGTGTTCAACCAGACTTTGACGGATGTGAATATGTTCCGTTCAGTTATTCAGACGCGAAATGCATAGTGCAGTGTCATCATTACCGGCATGCATTGCGGTTCAAATTGAGTTTTCTTCGAGGGGTATAATTGAGAGGGAGAATCGTAAGTAGAAAGCGGGCAAGTGCGTCAGAGCAGGATGGCGTGCGGCGCTGCGTTTTCCTGGTTTCGCCTGTTTCGGTGAACAGAGTTACACATCTACACCTGCAGAATCGCTCAGGTCCGGCATCGAGAGCCCCTGTCTTAATCCAGTCGCGTGGATTCCGGGGATTCGGGCTTTCACCATCCGGCCACGTGAAAGTGAAAGATGTCCATCTTGCTGCAGTCTTTTGTTGCCTCGCAACTCAGCCGATGAAACTCGAGATCCAGTTTATGGTCGAAACGTCGTTGTTCCTGCGGAGTTACGTGCAAACAACGACAGCCACGGACCTAGTCGGTCGTGCACAGACGTAAACCGTAAACGGGTGCAAACTCCGAGCATGCAACTGTTCAGACATGGTTATGCATTCGCATCGACACGTTAATCAATCGGTTACGTGTGCGGCCGTTGACCAAGACGCGGATACATGGGTTCGGGGATTCCACGAATGGGTTTCTGCACGCTGGTGGTTGGAGAAAGTCTTCGAGTTGGTTGATTTTTCTCAAAACAGTGTTATACCTTACGGGTCGTTACGCAATCGGATCCTGCTAATCAAGAGCTCGTATTATGCAGCAGGAAAGTCCGCTTCGAATAGAGAAAACGGAAAATGGTATGGTCTGTAACGATCAGCGCCAATAAACGCCATTTCACATCTCTCAGAGCGAAGACCTCCAGGAATGAATGAGTGAAACTTATCCGGATGACGTCGTTTGACTTCGTTTAATGTCATCAGACTCTGCGGGAGTCCGCCCTCTCTCTATAAACATACCGGCTGGTTTTTTTCTCCTTGTTTATTTTTCTTTTTTTCTTTCCGACCACTCGCTCATTACGAACTCTGACTGCACTTTGTTATCGGATATACAATCCCCAGTTCAGACTTAAGGACGAACGGAATGACAGCGAATTAGACCTTTTGATGCTGCTCCAGTCAGTCAGTCCCACTATCGTTTCAGAGAGAATAATCACATCAACAAAATTAATCTTTCCATATACCTATATGAACATATACGTATCACACTATACCCAGATGTTGTCGCGATCGAGACCGGCTTTCTATAATATAACTTCTTTATTTTCTCTTATAACATACTGTGTTTGTTTCCTAAGATCTGGCTAGTGGAGTATACAGTATGATGAAGCGTTTACGCACGGGCTGGATGTGTTACATGATAGTATTCATACATCGAACGATCTCGTACTACGTTTGTGTGTACATACGATTTCAATACAAATGGGTACCTCTACCTACCTGTGCACCAACGCGGCCTTTGCGTTACGCAAGTCTGCGGGATACTGGTTTCACGGACTCGTTACATTCGTGCTCTCTGGAAGCCAACGTACGTACGTACGTACGTCTCACTCGGCAAATAACGAGCATATAAACGACTTTCATCTTTTTCTTTTTTTTTTCCGATTCTTTCTTGTTTTTTTTCCCTTCTTTCTAACCTATTCACGCACGGCCCCGCACACTTTGTACCCCAATAAATACCTGTTGGCAGATAATAGTCTCGAGGACGTATTAATATATCATCGTAATCTAGAGACACACATAAGCAGACACCGTGACAACTTTTGCCTGGAATCATTACCCCGTATCTCGCATCCCAGACTCTGTCACTACGCGTACCTACGTTCTTTTTTCATCGATTAGACAAAAGTCAAAAAGAAGGGTTTTTCTCTCTAGGGTTCATTCTTACGAAGTTATTCGACGGTTCCACCCGGATTCGACCTGGTTTTAGCGCCAAATAAACATCGACGTTTGAAATGATTTGAAATTCATTCAACAGCCTAAATATTATATTTCAAATGATTCGTTCGTCGTCATGCAAATCGATCGTGACCTTCGCGTACGAGTCGACGAATATAACCAGCTCACAGACGTTCATATATCAGCGAATGTCGACACCTCTTTCGCTTTGTCTGACATTAGTCGTTAGTCACTTGACTCGCGAGCCGAATTTGGATAGTTTTATTTAACACTCACGAGGTACTGTATCTCCCTCGATCTTTCCAACTGATTCAGCTACCTGTTTATATCCATCCGTACATGTTTTCCTATTTTCCTCCGCTTTTCTACTAATAGACCCTGCGCTACGACTTCTAATTATATAAACGAATAATAGACGCCTGAAAAAAATCACGTTATACAATAAGTATGGCGAAAAAAGCGATTAGAAATCTTTTCTTTTCTTTTGTTCTTCTTATTTATTTTTCTTCCTGCTCTTGACCTCTTGTGTACATGTGTGACCTTGCTCACCTGGTCAGACAAGCCGCAATTATATGGACACAAAGGCCAGTGCTTCACGACCAGCCCCGTACATGAATACACAGATGTGTGCGTATGCAAGCCGAATTTCTATTCGGATGATCGTTTAAGCCTCGGTGCAGTTCCCTGTCGAAGAATTTCACCGTGTCGTTTTATCTAATTATGTTAAATTACTTGTTATAATGTGCTCCAACGCCAGCAGCTAGTTAATTCTGTTGTTGCAAGTATAATTTTAACGTGTAGCGGAATCATTATGGCCAGTAGTAACGGTGAACGAGCACGTTGTTTCCTCACTAAATCGTACTTTCCATTAACTATAATATATTCTAGTGATAGCATCAGATAAGCTACATCTTGATATACATATACATATACATACACACACACGTACATACGTTTACGGTCAAGGAACAATTTTCAAATTAAGTTTATTACGTTCGCTAAATTAAAGTACCGCTTATATCTTATCTGTCACAGCAATTTCAAACCAAGCGATAAAAATCATCGCCTTATCATTCGGTCGATGCGTCTCATTATTATTCAAACATTTCGCTTATTTTCAATAGACTCACCATTTCGAACGGATTAAAAATAATTCGTCGTCTCGTCGTGGCGAATTCAAATGCCCACGCGAATTCCTAAACAATTATCATTCTAGAAGCCAAGTTTTTCGGAGATTTCGATCTCTGTTTTACCGAGGAATCGGTTACCTCGAGAATCAGAGACTCAGTCGGTACATCGGATGCGATAAGGTTGAAACTGACGACAGCTAGTCGATAAGATACCGGATGGGTATTGAATTATGGACGGACGGTAAGACGCCGAGGAACTGACTGCGTCGGTAAGACAGTTTCCCGATGTACGTAGATCGGCATTGTGAATTCCTGGCGCGATCGTTGCGGCGATGTTTCTGCAGGCCGACGTAGCGTGGCCGATGCAACTGGCTTTGCCGGTGGCTATAGCTGTGGCCTTGGCACGAATGGGATGAAAGCAATCTCCGATTCCGTGAGCCGAGAGCAATTCTCACAACGGATAAGCTCTGAAAAGATTCATTCGTCCAGCGTTGCGTTGCATTTCGTTGCGTTGGTCTACGTTGCAGCGGAATTTCACAAGTTTCTCAGATCCGACGATTGCCGATTAGGGCCGAAGCCGGATACTTCTATACGGGAAACCAAACGGCGACGAACTGAACGGGTGAAAATTCTTTCTTTCGATGGGACACGAGTAGGTATGCGTGTGCAATCTGCACTCCGTCATTAACTAAACTTCGAATAAAACGAAGCAAATTCGAGCGGGTTATATTAAAGGGACACTCGCGGCTAATGGCTTACTTACAATCAGCTCTGATCTGCACCCGTACATATGTATAGCCACGTGCATACATAGAATATGAGGATACGTGGCAGAGAGGCTTATGTAACTCGGGCATTAGTGGAAATGACGCGACGTCGGCGAGTCCGTGCGTGCAACCGTTCCGTTCCGTCGCGTCGCCCTGTCCCGCCTCGTCTCGCCTTGCCTCGACTCGCCTCGTGGCCAGTTCAGTACACGGCGACGGTCGATAGTGCAGTCAACTACATACTGCATTGTGATGCACGATCGCGCGCTAATGTGTGTGGAGTGTGGGACTCAGGCCTTGAACCGCGGCCTGGTGTTGGCATTTGCCACTTGCGCAAGCTGCCCACTTGCCCATGCATGAATTTTCCTCTACGCGCCGTAGCTCGAACCGCTATTACTTTTCATCCATACCCTGCATATGCACACCATTGCATCGGCGCAGTATAATGTAATACGTTAACCGCGAAGAGACACGCGTCCTACGAGTTCCGTTTTCCGTTTTCCGTTTTCGATAAGAGAAGGAGAGAGAAAAGAAAAGGACAGCATAGTCTCGCCCTCGCGTCTTTCAACGCTATACCATAATAAACCAGATTAAAAATCGTTGACCGTCGATCGTCGCTCGATATATTTCCCGCTTGATTTTCCTTCATACCGTATGCGGTAATACTTGGCCTCGAAAAGCTCGTCATATTATTACATTACTTACGCAATGATATATGTGCAGGAGATTTCCCGCTCAGTTCTATATAAGCTTCTGCGCTATACTGACCAGAAAGTACGTCGACTCCCATGAAAGGAAACCGAACAGTAAAACTCAGCATCATCTCCAGCTACGGTTGCTTGCAAGTAGACTTCGTACCGCTTACGCGTGTTATACCTACCATACGCATTATACACCGTCACCTGGGACTTGAAGGAAACGATCTATTGTTCCGAAAGCATTGTTTCCCGGGCTTCAAGGTTCAGGCACACCTGATACCCGGTAGAGGACGCAACAAGGGGTACGGCAGTTGGGCCAAATCGAACAATTCCCATTCATTTATTAATAATTCGAAAATAATTAGAACGACTATTTTTAAACGTCAGACTGAGCTTAGATCACAGTTCCGCTCCTATGAGCGATATTTCAGTACGATATATGGTAAAAATAGTCATCCTGACCGTGAGGTACAGATAAGATCATACATACCTACGTGTATAGTAAACTTGACCATATTCATCACTCTCCAATATACCAGCTACCACGCTTCGATGTCACGCGCAGCTACTTAGCACTCGGTCATTTGCAGACCTGCTATAAATACCGCGTACACTTATGTACACAGCTATGTGTATGCGTTTGCAATAGAGTTTGAAAACCGAATCAAGATCATGCGTACTTTATTTTAGAAAGAAAGAAGGAGAGAGAAAGCAAATTCCGACGGACGTATACGTGTAAAGCTGGAAAGAGCTGGGATTCGGTTCAAACATATTCGTCTGTGTTTACGATATGCCTTGGGTCATTCATGCCTAGAAATTCTACGATTAGTAGAGTAATGGTTTCGGCGAATTCGTGTAATCATTCCGCGGATACATACATATGCATACGTGTATATCTGTGCCTGTATATTGTGCCGGGTTTTTAAACGATTTGAAAATGACGAACGGTCGTAAAGATAAACCAAAAGCCAAATAAATATGGCTGACTGACAAGTCAGTGAAGATTAACCTAACTACTGTACTTAAACATTACAGATGTTCGAAGATAGGTTGTAGTACGTAAGGCATCGACATTCGTCTGTATACATACACAAACATCTCCATTTTATTTAAACATCCATTCGCGCATGTCCCGCATTGCAGCGGACGGTAATAGCTCATTTCATTGACATTCCTATACCACTTTGGCACTTTGCAACCTCACGTCTATTTCTATACTCTACATCTATACAGGTCTATCCTGGTGGGCAACTCGGACGATCCACTCGCGGACAGCTATATGTGGAACAGTGTTTGTGTGTAGAGTATATCTAACCCAAAGAGCATCACTAGAGAACCTAATTGCAGTTTAGAGCTGAAATGATGATATCATGCGGTGATTAAATTTGTTTAAGAGTTTTAATCGGTCCCCGTCTCTCTCTGCTGCTGTTATGTTATCATTTCTAACATCTACCGAAATAATTATAACTATACAAGAGGCTGATACCGCGCGAAACTTTTTCATCCTCTAACATGTTTATTTATGATTAATTTAGCGCTTCTTTCGTTCACCGTTGGTCACGGCTGTTGAAAAGCGCGGGTTAAATCGTCGTTGCGTAGTGGATTGAT
The DNA here is from genome assembly GCA_947538915.1 of Tenthredo distinguenda. NCBI lineage: Eukaryota > Metazoa > Arthropoda > Insecta > Hymenoptera > Tenthredinidae > Tenthredo > Tenthredo distinguenda. The sequence continues at coordinate 30,458,883 of OX384531.1, forward strand.
CGCCCATACCGTGGCGGCGGCGTTGGTATAGTAAATGAGCACGAGCGATAGGGGACGAGGAACGGGGTCACTGCATACGTAATCTGTTGTGTCTGTGGCCGCCGGTAACCCCGGCGTATAAATAGCGTTGTGATCGACGACTACTTGAAAGAAATAAGAAGAAAATAGATTTTCATTATGCCGTTATACATTTCGATAATTGGTCTTCGGGCTTCGAGTAATAGTAATTATCGACGGTCAGACTTCGGCCTCGTCGAAACTCGCCGAGGTATTGTAGGTGCTGCCAATACTCCTGCAGCTGTGCAATTATTTTATATACGTCATACGCGATTTTTATTACTCATCTAGATATAAAACATGCATTTATCATTTCAATATTCGATTCGAGTTGGGTGAGGTTAGGTTAAAGTCTGTCATAGCAAGTCTTTCATTATTATTGTAATGTGTAAATAAAGATTATTATTCATATTTTAGTTTATTTATTTGATTTTTTTATCCTCGAGCAACGTGCGTCACGATTATTATGTGACCCTGAAGCGACTTGACCTGGTCAACTTTTTGAGTCAACGGCTCGCCGCGCCAGCCCGCGGCTGTTTTGTGGTTTCAGTCGAGCCAGACTCGTTGGGATCAAGGATTCTCCCCGGTGCATAACACCGGCTGCGGCTCACCCGATGTAGACTGATACGGTGGCACACGACTCTACTCTAGTACATAACTAGATTACTAGGTATGCCTACCTCTGATCAATAAACCCGTCTGTTGCGAGGAGGTCGTTGCGGTCGTTTAGTCAAAACTGTCAGTTGCACCGAATTTTTATTTTTCCCATCAGTTTCATAATTATGTGGTTCGATTCTAATCGCTTGTGAAAAGACGAGACTAAATTGTTTCAGCGAAAAATTCGTGGCTCTAATAGCTTTCAAATGAGAGCGAGTTCAATTTTCGTACCAATCACGCGGCTCGGAGTGAACTGTAACGGTCGCCTCGACGCCACGCGTTCTTTACACTAACCCGTGATTGGTCGCAGCTTCGACTCTCTCTCATTTGAAAACTGTCATAGTCTCCGATGTTTCGCTGGTACAAAATCGTCTCCGTTTTTAACGAAGAATACACCCATCAAAGGGATATTTAAGAATCTTGACAATTATCCGTCTGAGAGAGTTATTTCCATTTTTGAGTTTCAAGGTGAAAAGATTGGGATGCGGTTCGACATAGTAAACAATTATTGAATAATAAATCCTACTTATAACCAACATCACGAGCGCGGATATTTTGTCTGAATGTTCTACGGTGATTCTGGCTCCTTTGGCCTCGCGATTGCGAACTCTGTGTACAGCCCTGAGCCAGCACATTAGTCTGTTGACTGCCTGAGCGTGGCCTAGCATACGCATGATTCGCGCGCATAGGTCAGGCATTTTATCTGATAAGGTGGTTTGGCGCTCGTCCGGTCCCCGAGGTTTTGAGGATCGTTTACAAACAGGCACTCGTAGCCGTCGTCCTCTGCTTTGCACACCATACAATACAGCACACACCCGCGACAGTTATTATTATTTTCTAAACCAAACGCCAGCTGCCGCGACGGCTAATCTGCACGGTGTTCGTTCAAGGTCAGCGTCGCATGGCTTGAGTCAGATTAGACCAAAGTCAGGACAAACAAACCCGAAGCCCCGAGGTTGAAGACATTTCCGACAAAATATAATCCGTTTCCACGGAGTATCTTTTATCAGGTGAATACATGCGGGTTTTATAATAGTCGGCGTTCGCCTATTATACGCGAGTACAGATAAACGCAATGGCATTATTGACAGAGGAATTATCCGCCGCGTGCACACGCGGCTTCGTATACGATCAGCTCCTGTCCTCGACTCACAGATAATTTTCGCATGCTATTTATAACCGATATCCAGAGTCCCAGAGGTCATCCAATTCTTAGCTGGTTCTCTCACATTTCCTCATTCGTTTGCCGCCCATTTTTTTCCCCCCACAAAGAACAGATGTAATTTAAGATTCGGATTCCAGCTACCTAAAAGCAGTAGATTCTGATAGTACGGTTTCAATTTCTCCTCACGTACATAGATCCGCTTCGTGGCGAGATATCGAGCCTGCAGTGTCATCAGAAAGTGAACTTATATCATTCGGTCAAAAGGCATGAGTTTACTCTGCATGAAGACAGAAACGTGGATTCCATGGCAACAATATGTACAGCGATACTTTATCACGTATGCTGAGATTTCGAAAGACAGGAATCCTGATTGCCTTATCAATTCCCTTATTCGAACTACTGCAGTATTTTTTAATATAAATCTATTAGGAAATAATTAGTCCTTAAGAGTCTCGTCTTGCGCAGCGTCCGTCTGGCGCGTCCTTAGTTACATCGTCGTTCGTCTTTTGTATTCGGTCGTCGTTCCAATACTTCTCGTCTTACGCCTTTTGTCTTTAACCTTCGTTCTCGAACTGTCCTTCTTACGAATATGCAACCCCCAACTGCAGACCTTGCATCCTCCTTCAGTCATACATCATTCACATTTCTCTCTCACATTTTTTTTCATCCACCTTTACCTATATCTATTCCATCCATCTTCAATTCTTTTTCTCAAAAATAAACTTACGTCTAGCCTAAGCTATTCCCAATACTACACTACTGATAACGGCAACAGCCCAACACCTCAGAGGTATAGAAAGTATGAAACGCATTTACAGAGTCAATATGCATAGAAGAAAGTGAAAAATACTCCGTTTCATATTGCAGTGAGCCAGTTATATCGAGAACTGCGCAGTTGAAAGTTATTCTCAACAAACATGTCGCACACGCGTACACGGTGCACATCTGTGAATTCACCATTAAGGGCAGTGAGCAGACTGTGGATCACCGGCTCATAGTTGCCGATATTGACGAGCTTCGCGAAGACTTTGGCAATGTAGAAATCATAATATGGGTCAACTGATGGGCTATGAACTTAGTCGCCAGTTATACCAATATTGTAGAATGAATGCTGTCCAAGCGTCAGCTCGTGGTGACGATTAAGATCGGGAAAGGTCTGTTCAATGCTCGGCTGCCACTGTCTGGATCTTTAATCCAGAGTAGGATGAAGAAAGGGCAGAAGATTACAGGAGAGTATTGCTCCGTCTGGTACTTTGTTGAAAAACCGCAAGGGAATACCTCGAAACTTAAGTACTCGAAGACAAAGGAGAGAAAACCATCACCATTCCCCGTGTAGTACAAATTACGGCTGTCTTCGACGAGCATCGTATTGTTCCATGACCGCGTGCGCGGGTTGGTGGTATAATCCAGATGGCAGATACCGCTGATCGCCGCCTCTCGGGTAAATATTTTGCACAAGTTCGGTTCATCGCGAAACAAGGTGCAATCGAACGGGTAAAATTGTTTTTCCATAATGTATGTCCAGATGTGTATAGGTAGTACGTCACACAGTGCACGATTATCAACAACATGCATGTGTATTATTATATGCGTATAGGTATTTATGGTATAATACACAATTCAGGAGATCAGCGCGGCATTAACCGCCCATGATAAGTATATCGTACGTACTTGTGTACCTACATCCACTCATACCACGGTAGGCAAGTGGTGCAACAGACGGGGAGGGGGGATTAAGATAGCTGAGCGAGTCGCAGAATGAGTCACGCTTGATTATAAATAAAAGACCGCACTATATGGTACGCCGAGCGACGGTTGTAATCTGTTTTTGACCCGGCATATGCGGCAATCCTCAAAACTGCAATATCGAACTCGTCCGAGTGTGTCAGGGCACAGTTCGACGCTCCATACAGCGCCGTTGACACTTTGATCGATAACGACTCAAACCGGCGTCAATATACACCGGCATGCAGTTTGATTGCAAATCTCGTTCATCGTACCTTGGCTTTGGACTCTGAACGTGTAAGACACAGCCTTACGGCACGCAGACTCCTAAACATCACGGATGACTCAGATGTAACAAGTATGTCAAGGTGTACTGTCAAAACAGGTCGTCGAGATCTCAGTCATGCTTCACACGAACGTTCCTGTGCTATAGACGCGAAAATGATGATCTAATGTGCCCATATTGATCAAGTAACAAAGCTGAGCATTGCGTTTCGAAAAGCACCTCAAACTACTATTTCTACGAGGGGCGGTTACCGGTTCGATACGGTCACCGTCCATGAGTTTAAAATAGCACCCCTACGTGGATAGCTGCTATTTCGGAGGTATACATCACCACGTTTGCAACAACGGAGTGAAAGTCGGGGCGGGGGTTTGCCAAGTGGCATCGATAGCCCGCCGACTCTCGTGATGTTCTTCGGAGGCGCGGTACTTTCCCATATCGATAACGACAACGACATCGTCGAAACGGGTAGGTCTGACCGCGACGCAAGCGTGACATTGACCCTGGCATTGATCTCCGCACACTGTAGTATCTCAGATTGCACACCATGTCAGAGGTGCTGCTACTGGTAGTGTTACTGGTGCTGCACGGTCGACGAGACGTCGTACCATACCGTAGTGTTGCATGGCATGGCATAGCGCGGTATGTCGGTGATGCGTACTCGTCCGCGCCCGGGGGAGCCAGTGGCGAGGGGCGACCTTGGCGCGACCCCAGCCAAGGTCGCAGACACAGACGCCCCGTCCCCTTTACTCCCCTCACAGAGTCCCGACGTCGTAGCAAAGGCGCGGTACGGGACGGCGCGCAATCCAGGGCTACTGACTCACTCCTATGTGTCGTAGTATGGCAGACTCTGAAGTTGCAGTGGTGTCTCGCTCCACATCATCAACTGCATCTACGCCGTCCTTCCTTCACCGTCATCGTCTTCCCGCGCGCTTTACTCGGTGAAAAAAAGTAACTGATGGTCCGCCGTTTCACCTCCTCCTCTTCTCATCCGCCGCAGCTTCGTCGTATCTATTTTGATGTATGGATATAGGTATATCCTCGTTGTATATACGTGTTGTTTTGTTTTTAGCTATCTTTTTCGGATGACCTTCTCCATGCACTCGTTGAAATACTCGATGATGATGCATTTTATGTAAACAAGGTTGGGAACCGCGGAGGGAACCGCGGCTCTGTCGGCAATGGCGAGGAGACCAGGGGGCAGGGGGGAGGGGGCTGTTGCGTAGGCGAATGCGTCGAGACGCCTCGTCCTTTCGCCGCCCGCACCGCGGCTAACAACCCCAACACCGCCACCAACGGGAGAAGAGAATTCGAACATCCTCTCGCTAGCGAATTACCTTTGTTCTTCGAACCGCTTCTAACGTCTTATGGAACTTTCATACACTACAAAATATGGGGGCAGACGTCCTATAAACCTCACCGATATAATGTCTACAGAGTTTCACCGGTAAGAAATGATCTTCTGCGACCATTTCGTATGGATATTCCGGAAAATCCGGTTTATCAGGGCTATCATTGCCCTCAGATATTGTTACGCAATTTGCGGATAAGACTAATTGCTACGACACGAATCTCGGGCATCGTCTTTGACGATGATGTATACGATCAACAAAATGGTTGACTTATGCTCGTATCATTTCCGCATAGAGCATTGCATAGTTTTGGAGAAGTCCTTGAGTCTCGTTGTTTTGAATATGTTGTGAGCCTTGGCCTCGAGTTCTTATGCACAATACTGACATTTTCAGATCCTGCAGATGTAGTTCATGGCGATCTATGAAATGAACCTGTAGGTACGCCAAAAACCAGCCAAAATTAACGATCAGTTCAGAAAACTAATCATCGAAGAACTGGTTTTTCGCAATTCAGCTTCGGAGTACCAAATTCAATACTCATTAACATCCAAGCAGATGTAATTACTTAAATATAGTATATTATCTAAAGAGGCTTTTGACTTGTACGATTTATCCTTTTCCTTTTATGTTACACTCAAAAGCAATCGTTGATACAGCATCAAATGTCTTGAATTGCTTTCAAAATACTCAGTAATTGTTCGTGACCACTGTATGGAGATAAGTATGCTAGACATTGTTCTCTCTGTCTTCCTCGCGCTTCGTCTGCTGCGGCAGTGCCACTAACCTAAATATCCATCTCGCATTGTATTATTCGTAAAACTTTATGGAGTATAAAGGATTTGGCGGTATTGTAAAACTTTTTTTCCTATAATTTATGCAAAACAGTTTATTATCTATCGCCGTCAACCGCCAGTCTTCTTTTTACGGCGTTGTCATCCGTTTTTGAGGTTATCGTGACGCACACAGCGTTGCACATTGTCTCGCGCGAACAAACATCCTAACCTAATCGTAATAGTAGGTTTTAAGTGCAGACATAACCCAGTGGCGTAATGCTGTAATACGTATGAAATTTCCGAACCAATTCTGAAAATTGGCAAATTTCAGTGAACCAAAATACCGGTGTGTCAATTCCTTTGAAGAACTCTGCAGAACCGATAACATAGCATGATTTCGGATGAAGTCGATATTCCTGTGACATAAAATTGTTTTTTTTTTCTTCAATTTTTTTCCGTAAACAGTATACCACCGTGCAACTCTTAAAGAGTCTGTAAATTGGTACTCTCCAGAGTATAAAAGAGAAAAGATCAGAGAAACATTCGAACCGTTTGCAAAGTACCCAATTAGCAACTGCGATAATGTCTATTTTTTTTTTTTTTTTCGTTCTTTTTGTCGAAGACCCTATTGTCCAATAGGAATTTATTTTTCTCTTCGGTTACACTTATATGGCGGAGAAATATTTTGGAAATACTGTACGAGGAGATATCTATTCTGGACTACACTGCACTGCACTGAACTGAACCGAACACGATGACGCAAGCGTTCCTTTGAAAGCGACGTAAACGACCTGAATCAACGTGCTTCGCCAATGCATCCACACGCGCATAAAGATGCATATATACGCATATACATACACGTATTATAGGTATACGCGAGCATAACACTACCGCAGCAGTGACTCACGCTAGTTTCATACGAGCTTAGAACTACGCGAAAGTTTCACGTATTATAGATATATATTATGTAGGTGCATAACCTGTCCGCAGTACAAATGCGTGCGAGAAGAAGACATGCGAAAGTCGTACTGTACATACGCGCGGTGCAGCGTGTACGCGTAGATGTGCCTAATTTTAACCACTCATTGTGTACACTTACCCATACCTATGCCTTGAACCGATACATGTATAGGTGTATGTAGAAATTTACAATATACCCACTTATTATGACGATAGAGTCTCACCTGTTTTTCTACACAGGCAGTGTCAAATATTTATATTTATACAATTGCCGCTGCGGCGAAGAAAAATCTTGCGAGACGGGCTAGCTCCGCGCGATGCAATCTGGGAAACCCGATAGACCCGCGAAGCCTTGAACCAAACAACATATGCGGTGACGCACCGCGCGCTGCCCGGTCAGATTTTTTTCTCGGAAATTAATGCATGCTGAAGTACGGCTGCTGCACTCAGTCGCCAACTGTTTTCTTTTTTTTTTTCTCAAATAATTCTACTCCGCTGCAATTATAACGACCATGGTAACGACTAAACCGTTAATTGAAGGAGCTCGCTATTCGAGCATTTTTAAAAATATTATTCGCCCCTGAAGATAAAAATTGTGATTATCGTCACCAAGATCATATACGTAAAGAACGTACTGATCGAGTTATACCTCACTCGTACTTCACTTTACATAATTAATTGCGTGTCCATGTCTTACCACGCTATAGCTGTGGGCGTCTGATGCGTACGTTTATCACCTGTTTGTTTGCACAAAAGAGGCGGAGACACCTACGATGTACGGTCGCTGTTGCACCGTGCTAAACTACTACTATAGTAAATTCGCACACATGATACTTGTGCTGTATACACTGATATGCATATCTACGTGTATACGTTTGTGTCTATACATATGTTGGATCTTGCGAAATGTTATCGGCTCTGCCCTCTGGCTCTCCCTTCCTACGACTCGTTTGCCCACTTCCACTCCCACTTTTCTCCTCTCTTCCCCTATCTCTGTGTTTCTCTTTCTACAATTTTTTGGTCTTATTTCTTCCTTCGTCCTATCTTATGCAGGATGCAGTCCCGCCGCACTCGCTGAGACAGGTCTGGAGCGTGTGTGCATTCGTGGCGCACACGGAAAACAAACCGAATATGTAGTTACGTCATATGCTCAGAAATGTCAAGTCCTGATCAAGAGGAGATTTCGTCGCTTTGAGACTCAGTATCCAAAACACTCGGGAGTCGATACGCCAGGAAGTGGGCAAAGCGGGCGAAACTTCGGATTGAAACCCCGAACCTATCAACTACTCAATTTACTTCCCCTGCGAGAGAGGGCTTTAAATATCTCCACCTGGCGGCCGCGAGATAAAACTACTCCAGAATGAACGCTGGAAATATTGTTTACCTCTGGCTGCCAAGTTCAGGCAATTCCAACGTTATAAAATACGTTGGTGGTTATCGAAAACCTGCACTGTGATCGTCAATTTATGTCAATATAACACACGTTATCTGCGGTAATCTTGCCGTACTGTTTAATCGTAACTGATATCAAAGCGAAGAACTGATATAACGTTTTCGCACATGTAATTCATTATTTTCAGTAGATCCGTCCTTTCCTGGATTATGAAAATGACGAGCTGTATGTAACGCTCGACGTTTATCGTCCCCATGTTGGGGTCAGTGCAGATTACCCCATGGCCTCTGCCCACTCACTCGTCTTCCTCTGCTATTCACATAGCTATACGAACTATACATATAGTATACATACCCACGCGTGTATATCTATACTTGAACGGAAATATTCGAGTCTCGTTGCGTTTCTCTCCATTAAATATCAACACCGAGCTCTCTTTGACCGTCATATGGGTAATTCCATGCCAATTCTATCTCAATGTGTTTCTAGTTGGTATGAAACGGCCTATAGACACGTCCAGCATAATTCACTATATAGGTGGGGGTCTGCAGCGATCGAGGACGTCGGCATTCATTCCGCACCTTAAATTCCGTCTCCGTTTTACTTTCTTGAGCGAATCTGGGGTCTGGGTTGGCCTTGATCGATCCTGCAGGGGACGGCTTCGACCGCCTAGTCTGCCATACTCCGCAACCTCTCGTGACCTCCATACTCGATCCCTCGGGGTTTCCAGTACCGGCGGGAAAGTTCACTTCAATTCTCGACCTCCGTAGCGTTGCAGCGCAGGTTCGTAGCCGTATAGGAACCGCCGCGCGATAACGCATGACGTATATGCGATTCGCGCCAGCTGAAGGGCGGAGTAGGCGGCCGAGGGGGGCGAGATGTTTATGCCGGTGCAACGGCTTGGCAAGGTCATAAGTGCGAGACCGACCACACAAACGCACATGTATGAACACATGCATGGATTTTGTATATACCATACGATGCGCAGTCCGCATTTAGCCTTTCAGCGCACAGCCCGCGCTCTCGCCTACCGACGACCCAACTACATTGTATAGATACACCTCTAAATCAATCGCCAAAGCGATCCTATTTAGCATTCATAAACGCGCTTTCGTTAGGTCAGGGTTCGCGAAAACATAACCCCAAAATTTGGCCGACGTTTCATCGAACCTAGGCATGTTTTCCATTTTTTACTAGTTTAGTGCGACAGTCACTGATCAGTCAGTTTACAGCAAAGATTGAGTAGAATTTTGAGTCAAGTAGCAGAGATCCGGAGTTGAAGAACATCGCTGTGATCGGTAGACATGAAGAAGGAACAGGACTCTGTTTTACTTCGTTTGAGGTCCTGCGGCGACGTCGCCGTCCCATCCGCGTCCGCGTCTCTAATTGTCGGAATACGAAAACGTTACAAGAGATCCGCAATCCCCGTTGCTTGCGGCACGGAAGATGAGCGGGCTGATGACTTTCTCTGCAGTAACAGAGAGAGAGCTGAGGATATGAACCACCGCGCCGAACCGAGCCCAATGCGCGTGTCCCCCTATATCCAGTGGTAGAAAGTATGACCCTCTATACGATCAAAGAACTACATAATTGGATCTCCCGTTATTAAAAACGAGTAAATTGAACGCTCGTCGTTACAATTTGGTTCACTGACTCGGAGATCATTTACTAATTTCAATAGCACTAGCGTTTCTTTCTGAGTAAATATTTAATTCGACCAGAAACAGACGCCGTTGGCATATTTGATCAAAAACTCTCTACTCGTGTACAGAGTTTCATTGGCAGAGGTTATGTTTACGTTTTGGGCGCGGCGCGGCGGCCGTATCTATACGATCCTGAAGGGAAAGAAATTTATTGGAAATTAAACGGAAAGATACACATCATACTAACCGTGGTATATTATGGGTTATAAAAGTTGTGCGCCGACGGTTGAACCGTCCCGTGGGTATAGGCTGCCGCAGATGGCTACAAAATGAATATAAACATGAATATGCGGGCCGCTTAATATATGCCGATGCAGTTATATATCTACACGTATGCGTGCAGTACGTCTATATCAGATGCATGCAACCGCGATCTCATGTCTCACGTTTGATCCGAGACGAACCAACACAGTCGAGGCTGAGTTAACGCGCGACGAGACGACAGACTATGTTATAGTCGTCTGACCTTGGCCGGCTTACCTACGCGACCTCCTCCCTGGGACGGCCATCATCGTCCTTATAAGAACTCGACAGCGGCTGCAGCGGCAGCAACAGCAACAGCGACCGCAATACGCCTCGCTATCGCGCTGTACTGCAGGATACACACTTTTTTCACTCGCATACCGAGCCTCAGTCGTAACATATACTTGAGTATAAACATGAAACAAGTATGAATAGAAAACAGAATAACAAAACAAAAAAAATTCTCGTTCGATTATCATATTTCATATTTGTTCTTAAAGTTCTCGTCAGTGGGTCCGGAGATATTCTCGAAAAATTCCTCCTTTTTGACAGCAATTACAATTCCGTAATTTCCTAACGGAAGAGGAGAGAGAGAGGAAGAGAGAGAGAGCCGCGATTCAAACTCGAAATATTCTAGGATCGGCTTACGCGAGCGTCTGGGGAATTTTGGGGTTTTACCCAGAGTATTGATTGTGCGTACGCGTAGCCCCTGCCTGCCTGCCTGCCTGCCTCCGTTCCGTTCCGTCCTCCGGCTCTCCTCTCCCTTGGGTAGACGCGAGCCACCCTCGTCGCAGGTACGCATATACATACATACACACACATATAACACTGTGCTCACTCACTACTTGCTCACTAACTCGCTCGCAGCACGTTGAGGGCTATATTTATCACTGTGAGGAGATTCTACGTAGTGTATGTATGTACATGGAGGTACCCAAATACAAGTATGAGCTAGTGTACAGCTTCATTATACCTATGGCGTGTCCTTTGGTGCAGCGAGAGGTGAGAGCGAATTCAAGCGTTATACTCTGTAACAATAACGTTCTGCACTTATGAATATTGAATATAGTGAAGAGCATTGGACATTGAAACGAGCCCATACACATACCTATATGAAGATGAAAATAGGAGAATTGTTTTATTTCGTTTTAATTATTATGTTGGTTTTTTTCTTTATGCATAATAATTGCTGGGGAAAAAATCTATACGGCGAAGCTGACTTCCGAAAGAGGAGGGAGTGTTTTAGGGGCAGTAGAGAGGGGCTCACAGAAATTCGAGCTAGAAACAAAGCCGAGTTACTACACGCGCTCCTGCAACCGAACATAGGAATTTTTCGCAGCCTCCCAGAGCGGAGCGCCCGGCAACAGCTCTAAAACTCGTCGTGCGACCGCGAATTAGAACTGCGGGTTAGACGGAGCAGATGTTCCCAAGGATCGTATATACGCTCCCACAGGACGGTGGAAGCTGGGAAATTTTTTCAACTATTTTGAAATATGTTTTTTTTAGAGGGTGGACAATTTTTTAATCAAAAAACTGTTATTCTGTTACGTGGATCTTTGGTAGGGACGATTCTGAGCGGTGAACATTGTATTGTATGTGCGAAATGATTTGAAAATAAAAACAAGGTACGTTTTACAGTTGCGATAGTTTTTTCAATCGCATGTACTAGAACCATTTCAAAACAGTGAAAACTGTAGTGGTGAGATTACCCGAAAGCCGAGAGTTCGACTTTTCCTAAGGAAAATAACTTGTTTCTATTTTTATTAGGAAAACTGTTCTACCGGTGGTACGGATTATAGTTTCTGTGATTAGCTATCATAATATTGACGTTCACACCCAGTTCCAAGTACAACGGATTAACGGTTCCAGAGAAAACAGGTAAACCGCATTGGAAAATGTAGTTCCGATAAAATACTGGTTCAAATTTTTCATGCCTTCTCAGTACAGAATGAGGTTTCTTCAATGAACCTGGCTTCATCCATTCTATATCGGTATAAAAAAATATTTTTATCAATAAATACGTCTTCGGTCTTTAACAATCACAGCTCATTCATTCTACTTGTATTCTAGCGTACTTTCATGTCCAGAAAATTTGACCAGTGAACCGTCGTGCACGGTTTCATTCAAAAACTCCATAACTTCGTTAATTTTCCGTTATTATTGGTATTAATTTTTTTTTTTGATCTTTGAATTTTTCATTCATTCCAATATTGGTACTCCATACACGTGTGATGGAACTGTGGTTTACGCATTTGGTTTTAATGAAGAATTTTAGGGAGAAATTAAATACCGTGTTTGACCAATTTCGAATCAAAACATACATGGGAGACCGTGGAAAAATAGACACCCTGGGCCAAAACTTTTCCATTGCACAGCTCTTCGAACTCGATTTTGTTTAGAACGTAAAGTTAAGTCATCCATTGAACAAAATTCCCAACACGTCGTTTCTAAAAGCAAAAGAAAATGTTCGAAAAACGAAAGACTATTCGATCTTGGGGTTCCGTAAAACAGAAGAAATCGCTCTAAGTGTCGTACAGACAGAGTGACATTCGATACGGAAGACATTAAGAGGCGGAAAAATATCGGGCACAAATATAACCTCGGCAGGAGCTTTTTTTCGTTGTTTTTCTTAACCTTTCCTTCCTAATAAAGCCATACTTCAGTTTCTAAGTTCACATCCGGTCGCAATCGAGGCGTAACTTTGATCAAACTCTTGACCGAAGCTGTCACGCCCTTCGCGATCTTTGCTTTGAAATGAATAATGCTTCAGCCGCGTGGGAAAGTGAAGGTGACTGCAACAAGCTGCAACTTCTCGTTAAAATTCGTCACCATTCACCTACAAGAATTCTCCGTCCGATTCCTCCGCCTCCTGTACCAGAGCTTGCAGCGATTAGTGCACGGTGCGTGCCATAGATGGCCGAGATTATGTATAGCGGCGAGACCCCCGCGCCCGACATTGTTTCAGGGTCACGTCTGACTACTCCGCAGATCATACAACTGCAACTCCATGCATGGACATGCTCTGTGCACGGGGTTCTCTCGCCGCACCGATCTGCCGAAGAATCGCTTCCTGAATTATAAATCGATATTTTATAGACCGACGCACATGTCTGTTGCAGTTACCGATTATTCTTATATCTTGCAATACTCAGCTGCACCTGTTTTTCATTATAGATGTTATACAAACATGCAAACATACCTACATTCGCAAATACAATATATACGAGTTCGGATAATGTTTTATTTATTTATCGCGCATTAAAACATACTGCGCATACATGCATATATGTATAGTATGAAGATTATTGTATATATAAAAGTCGTTAAGTATTTGCGGTTGGTAAATAATTATACAAGCATAATGAATTTCGTCGAATCATTTAACCGCACGAAGGTATTGTCCTGAAGGCCCCAGCTCCCGCGGTTTAGCAATATTATACGAAGACACACACATACACGTGTACACCGTTGCAGAAGCCCGCGACTGCACCGAGTGCAGTGGAGCAGGTTAGTTCTAGCCAGTCCACAAGAGCCCCAGTGTGTGTCCTCACCGAGAAGGCAGCAGCGCGGCCTTGAGACACAGCGACGCTCAATGCAGCCGTAGCCGTTGCAGCCGTTCTGCATCGCGAATCCGCCTGCCTCCTCCTTCTCTGCCGCTGCATGAGAAAAGTTTGCGGGATACTAGCCGATAAGAATTCGCCACTAGAGATAAAACCCGGCTGAAATTCAATCTCGACTTGTTTCATCACTGTACGAATTAGAATTCTTTTTCTTCTCAACGTATGAACGAATGTTTCATATACATATATTGATTAGTATATTTTTGGGGTATTAGTTGTTTCGGAATTGGCTAGCGCGCTTAGTTAGCTTCTGGCGAATTCCAAACACAAATTCGTCGGTGCATCGTTCTCTCGCTGGCAGCGAATCTATTTCCGTCTTGCTTGTGGATAAATTTAACCGGTTGATGAAGAGAAGAGAAGAGAAGAGAAGAGAAGAGAAGAGAAGGAGGATAAGAGAGGAGAGGAAGAGAAACGCGAAAGTATAAACTTCGAGGTTCTGTATGTAGATACATCATAACGAGGAGTCTTTGTCTGATAAATTACCTCTACCGGATTGAAATACGTGTCAGGATGGCCGAGCGGTCTAAGGCGCTGCGTTCAGGTCGCAGTCCACTCTTGTGGGCGTGGGTTCGAATCCCACTTCTGACAGATGCATTTTTTTAGTGTCTATTTACCAACTATAAGGATTCATATCCACTACCGATAGCTGTTTACATCAGATATTATTCATCGAACACTGCGCGTGTCTATAAACACATTAATCAATAATTCTTCCTCAAAATCTGCGATAACGAGATTTCGGGTTGCAGTTAGCGGTCAAACTGCATCATTACCTCGGGACCTATCACTTGACAACAGACTGCAGACGGGTGTCGTCATCATCGGGTCATCTCTCAGTTATAGTCGAGCGCTGTATAAATGCGCCGTGCGAATTAGTGGCCTAACGACATGTAGGATGAAATTGGCGGGATACTTCTCTAACCGAAAAGAATTTCTTTCACCATTCGTTTATTCTTTTTTTAATCTTTCAGAATCTCCTCAAACTGTTTCACAAAAATTCCGCAAATACGCAGATTTAATTTTTCTCGATAAATTTTTCACAAAAAATCTGTCATATTCTCGTTTCGTGTGTTATTTTATTTGTTTTCATTTTTTTCTGCTTCACGTCTCTGAAATTTCGCTCAAAAGTATTGCAACGGACGGAGATAAAATCTGAGTTTTATTCGGGAAAAAATGTTTGCAAAAAATTTCAAATCTCATAGCTACAGCGAAATCTGCGGCTAATAGGTCTTTCGATACCAATCGAAAGAACGTTGAGCTTGACTCGGACAGCTGAAACATGGTGTATCAATATCAATTATTTCTCTAACGAATCGTTTTTTGTTCTCATTGCGACGTGTTACGTACGTACTACATATCGCATATTGAAGTGTGCATTTTAGTCTCGCGCATTCCTTTCCGCGGTTCTTTGGCGGACTGTACACTCTCTCGCTTACACGGTACACATAGGAATAAGGCAGCGGGGGAGGAGAAGCTGAGGAGTAGGAGGAGGAGGTAACCTTGAGAGTCGCTGATGCGACGGCCATCTTGCCGCGATGCACTTTTGTTTTTTTTTTCTTCTCTCTCTGCCTGAGACAAGACCGCCGTTGCTGTTGCTGCTGCTGCTGCTGCTGCCGCTGCCGTCGTCGTCGCTGCTGCTGCTGCTGCTGCCGTTCTCTCGGTCTAGGTCCCTCCGTCTCTCCGTCTCCCTCTTCTGATGCAGTTCGCCATTCGCTCGTCCTACATGCCTCCTACCACAGATTCTCGACAGAATGCAACCGCAGCCTCGCTGCAACCCATCGTTGTACGACGATTCGCAGGTGTTGACTCAGTTGCGTTTAGAAAATCAATTGAGAAAAAAGAACAAAAAAATACGACAACAAGATATTACAAAAATCATTTTTAAACCGTTTTAATACTAGTTTTATTTATGACTGCGAAATGATTTTGGTAAGAACTATCATTTTCCTATAATAGTATAGCATGACAATTGTGTCAAAAGGACAATTGCAACGTCTGATTCAATACAAAACGCGGTTCAAAAGTACACTATGATTCCTTCTAAACGCCTGAATGACCTTCGATTACGTCGTATCGCAGTAGCGAATGAGAATAGGCGACTGGCAGCGGTTCTCAACTCAGGGCAACGTCCCGCATTCCATTTTCTAAATAATGCATTCAGATAGGGTAACGTCGATCGCCATTTATCGGTCGTGTCAACTGGCTGGACATTTCCATCAAACGGAATGAAAATTGTATCTATTCTGGAGAAAGATAGTGAAAATAACTGGAACAATGATTTCTATACAAAATTTCGACAACGATATCTCCGGGATCACTTATCTAATCTATCTCAAAGTTTTGGGGTCGTTTAATGTTGCAATTATCTTCAAAGTAGATCACAGACGCGAGGATTAAGACAAGGTTTTTTTGTTTCAGATTCAACACAACGATTGCAGTTAACTTTGTAGGCATTTCAATTTTTTGTTCATCAGAGTTCGAGGTTTCAGACCTCCGTATAAAACGATGATCAAAGTTCAGAATGTTTCAGAGCAATTTCAAGTTCCTTCTCTGATGTAGTTCAATGGTCTCTATCTCTTCCTCGGCACGATCAGGGAAATAAAGTTCTGTTGCTGTTTTTTTCCGATTTAGAATAAGCAGATTAGTGGTATGTCCTGTTCTCGTACGTCTTAGACGCCCGTTAAGATCGTGAGTATCGAGGGAATCTTAAATGATAAATGTAAAATGTAGGTCAACGTATGCTTAATAACAATAGTAGATAAGATTTAGATAAGATTCGACGCTAATCAACATCGAGGCACTCTCTCTGCGTGGTTGCCGAGCAGTACTCGGAAAGAGAGTAACCCCAAAACACACACCTACGGATAGAATATAGACTAGCATTAGTGTGAAACGAAACGCAGTCGCATCACTAGGCTCTCAACCTGCGAACCAGCGCACCGCGCGTCGAACTCGTTGCTTCCCATTCCTCGCCCTCGCCCGCCTCGACGCGTCTCTCCGCATCACGTACACATAGTTTTCCCTCCTCGTCTGAGGTTTTTGAGAACTGCGGCGGCGGGGAGGCTGAAAGGCAGAACCGGCGCGATCGCCGAGCTGCAGAAGCGTCAGCAAAATCGAGAGGGGGTAAAAGCCAGGCCGTTGATTCGTAGACTCGTCGGTCACTCTCCCCGCTTGTATAGGCTCCGAGGAGTTAGCGACTACGGCGGCGCCTCACAGCGGCTAACTTGTGAGGCTCGTCTCAGCGGCGCAGAGGGATCGCCGCAGTCGCGCGCTTGCACTCTCACCGGAGACATACCGTCGTCAGTAATAAATAAAATTCGTTTATTTGCCGTATGTATACCTGTCCCCCCCGACACCCCCCCCCAACACCCCCTTCCGCAGCCGCGTTAGTCCGGTAAAGATTTTACGGTTAACGGTTAGCAGGATATCGTACAATATATAAATAAGAAATAAATAAAATAAATCTGGGTGTATTTATTATACTGTTGAAATAGTGCCGTGCACGTGTGTTTAGTGTACAGTGTTTTTAATACCACGAACATCGAACGCCCCACTACCACCCCCTCGTACGGACTATAAAACGCCGACTGGGATATCGAGGAACGGTTGTTATGTGAGTATGTTACGTCGTTTAAACCGTCTTTTAATTAATAAGGGTTCACTTTTTTCAACTGACAGTTCTGGTTACTCTGCTGTTTTTGTTATTGTTATTGTTTGTCAGTCAGTCAGGTCGCAGTGCCTTCTCGATCTAAGAATCTCTCGGTATACCGCACCGACGATCGTGTTTTGTCCGCATTAATTTTTATACGTACAACATAGCGATAGTGATGCAGCTAACATAAGAGGAGCGAACCGAACCGGCCGCGTCCGTCCCGTCTCGTACGCGGGCGTAAAGAAACGAGGACAGCTCTAAATGGTACACGGGTTGGGTACTAACCGTTTGTAGAACTTGTCTCTTCAGCCCGCGTGTTAAAAACAACACGGTTGTGCTTCTTGGCCGCCGTGTGCGTCGTCAAAAAGCAAAAGGCCCGGCCTGCCTGATGCCAAAGAGTGAATACATGCATAGATACATACATACATACCTATACTGTAGTTGGGGTCTAAAGAAACGACCTTTCCGCGTCGCACGATCGCCTCACGAACGTTTTACATTACTATGTTGTTTCGAATACCGAATAGAAGGTAAGGTGTATGTATCTATCTAATAGTTGATAGTGTTGAGACTGATCAGTTGTCAGATGTGGTGGCGCGACCAGTTGACGAAACCCGTTCCCATTGCTACATACCTTACCTACCTACCCAGCTACCTACCTACGGAGAGCGACGCGACGTCGTCTTGCGCAAGCGATTTTTCATTGTTTACGTAACCTAGCGGCGTGTCTCCGGTTTTCAACAATCCATTAAACTTCTGACATTCGCGTACTTGACGGGAGGAAATCAAAGCGATAAAACAAAAACAAAACAAAAGGAAATGGAGACAGTTGTTTATCGTCTGATCGGAGTAACGACTAGGTTTGTAATATAACGAAATGGTATTCTTATTCTGTATTAATACGAATAAAGGTGAATAAATCGCGTCTTAATAATCGCATCACAGGGTTTTCTCGTCGCGTCGAAATCTTGACCTCGAGAAAGGAAGGATGCTGCCTGCAGTATAAGCGGCAGCAGCACCAACACCACCAGTGGCGGCGGTGAGAGTGTAGCGCGCGTGCCTGCGTGCGTGTGCGTGCAGCCTGCACTCGTGTGCACTTCCGAATGCCACATAACCCAGATATCGCGCGAACAGCTCTCCGCCTGCCGCCACTCGCTGCGCTTACACTGTACACTGTAGTCTGGCTACGGAGATAAAGAGAGTAAGAGAGAGGTGAGCGATGTTTTTGGACGGGCTAGTAGCCCGTCGACTACGACGACCGACTACCAAAACTCATTCGTTTATCAGCCCCTTCGGAGGACGCCGAGCGCCAAGAGAGCGTCTTGCGAGTCGAGGCCTCTATCCGATGATTATTGTGCGATGCATACAGCAATGCCAGCGTACAGATCGGAACGAGTATGAAACCCAAAGGCGAAGTATCATTACGTCCATTATAGTGTGTGAATATCGAGCTTACGTACATGAATGTGTGCAGATGTTATGAACAGGGTTTGCATACTGTGTATGCGAAATTTCAACTGGTTTCAGAGCGTCGCCTCACCCCCTCCGTTTCTCCCTCTCTCTTTATCCATCTATCTTTCTCTCGGTGCTCGTAAACCACGTTGGCCTCGATCACGGCTGTGTGGTATATTTTGCGCAGGTCACGGCGGGCGGCCGCGGTGGACGCTCTCCACGCGGTGCGAGGGACTACTGCCGTCGCCTCGAGTAGGTGCAATAACGCGATCTAGCTGTATAAGATTAATTGCCGACTACCAGAGCCTCGTTATTGTTTAGGTACGCGTTTTCGACGACGACTCCGAAACTCGGGGTCGTCGGACGGTGCGAGCCTTTTAATTATATAGGGCATTCTATGTATCGAGGAGACAAAAAATGTAGGTTGATTTATAGGGTGCTTTAAAATCTGGCGGGAGTCGCCGATATCATTAATAAATAGGATTTGTATGTGTAGGGCGTTCCACGCTGAGTAGAAAGAAATCAGGGTCTATTTATAGCGTTTATTTGTACTCTGAAATGAAGCAATTTGTTATTGTAATTATTGTTATTATCATTTCCCCGGAGCTTATAGAAATCACAACTGATGAGATAACAGATTGTGTAATAAGGACTTGGACAAGTTAGTTCACTGATCGCCTTCTTCACAATATACATATTCATAAACCTTATAGTGGTCTGCCTTACAGAGTTATTGATTTTCGCCCTTATATCCAGCGATATTTCGTGCATACCCTAACCTAACCGTAGGGATTATCAATTCACCTGTAAATATATATATAACATGCTATCGTCATGGGCAGGGATAAAATTCTTCGGATCGCGTCATCAAGAGAAAATGCACCTCGGTGCTGCAGTCGCGATTCTTCTCCCTGAATTTGCTGGTATATGTATGTATCTGTGTATTAGTAGTAGCAAGCCTCAGTTCGCAAGTCGCGTGACGTCACTGCATATCGTTTTTAGCGCCGACATACATACATGCATACGGAACTACTCTAGTCGCGTTACTTTAGCTGGGGCTAGGCGGTCGGTGGTAGTGGTTGATGGTTGATGGCTGGGTGGATTGGCTGACTGTCGAGGAGGCAACGTTTTTAAATACATTCGTACACGGCGGAGAGTTGGCTCGTTGCATCGCGCTTTCCCTGGCCGGTGCTAGCCTGCTTACACAACTATTACCAGATTCAAAAACGTTGATCAAACTCTACCGCTTCTCCCTCGCCTTCTCCCGCGCCTTCTACCGCCGGCTCGGCTATCCTCGGCTCAATTCGGTCCACCTCGTACCACACGGCAAGGCGAAACGACACGACACGAGGCGAGACGACGCGCCGGCATTGTCGACGACTATCCACGATCTCCCGCCCCGGTTAGCGGGAAGGAAAGGAGCAGAGTGGATACTCGAATACACAGAGAGAACGGACAGCCAGCGAGAGAGAAAGAGAGAGACAGACGTCCGAATCCGAGTAGCGCTTTCGTATACATGTATTTCTACTTGTGGGAAAGGCATGAATGTGTGTTCGTGCCTGTCTCTCCGGTATGTATTAACGTGTATACGTGCGCGTAGCCAGAATGTGCCTGCCTTGCATGCTGAGGTGGAGTAGTAGAAGGAGAAGACTCTGTAAGTTGAGGTGGAGAAAGAGGAGGAGGACAATAGCCGAGGATGCATTTTTATTCTAGGCTGAGCTGCCTCCCGCCTGCCTCTCTCTCACTGCTGAATTTCTAATGCCGTGGGAGTGGCTTATCCAACCTAACCCTAACCCTCCTAACCATAACCCTAACCAACTCGCCCTGCACGAGGCTGACCGTCCAAGTCGATGATGCCGCCGCACCTGCATCCCTGCGGAAACTATGTATTATATTTAGAGCTTGCTATTCGTAACCGTTTCAGAGTATTTTCTCTCGATAAATAAACGAATGTATCGTTTATTTGATTCAGTACTCAATACTATGTTATGAAACTAACTGGTCGAACAAATATATTAGAAAAAAAAAAAAAACTAAAGGATAGGTAGAGACATACATATCAAGGAAGCAATGTCATCTGTATAGTAATACATTATACCAATGTATGTATGTGCCTGCCTACCCACCGCACGATCTCAGACTGCGATATACAAATCTCCTTGCATCTCGTCGCCTCGGAACAGCGGCTCGCAACTAAACCCGCTAAAGGGGGGCGAGCGGATGCCCCGCGGTCAAGGTCGGACCGTAGTCTTCGGTGTTCCAAGATCATTTCGCGACATGTGCGTGCGTGCACGGTACTCATTCCACTCAGGGAGTAGGGATAGATGATAAAGACTACTCAAACGTTCTATATATACGTTCAGACTATCATATATGCATATCTACATACATATATATGTATATTTATGTATATATATATATAAAGCGTCGTGAGGCGTGCCTCCATGGGCTCACCTATTGCCACTTATTGGCTATTTAACCCGATTAAATCTCGTCCTAACTCAACCTAAGCTATACGAGATGGTACTTGCAGGTATACGCGTGGGTCTGGTGACGAGTAGGATAAGAGTACCAAAGCATGATACACGCATACCTATAGATATTTGTACATACGTAATACGTATAATATATGCCTATAGATATAGACGTGTATATGCATGTATGTATTGTACGAAGTAGGCCTGCGTGAGTCAAGGCCATCTGTAAGTAGCTCAAGTTCAGCTAATAGTATCGTATTACAATGCGCTCTCTGCCGGTCGTTTGTTGTCTCGGGCTAGTGACTCTATTATTCGTACATATACCGCGAGATAACGAATAGCTGATTATCAATTAGCTTCTTATAGCAGATAAGCCAACTCCCGGTAATTATGGTCGTCAAGGCACGGGGCTGACACAAATATTGCATACGTACACCGATATATCTACCATGCCTTTCGAAAGATAAAGAAAGGAAGGGGGCGGGAAGGGGCGGGGGAGAAGATAGGTATATTACTACTTATATTATGTCAGTCACTGATGTATTATGCGCATATATAATATGACACGCGAGAAAGTATTTTATATATTCGTTATATACGTATGTATAGACACGTTATAGGGGCTCTGCTGCACAAATGGGCATATATGTATGCATCTATTTAGGTATAGATATATATATTTATGTATAAGACCGTGCGGTGTTTACGTGTAAGAGATCGTACCGTGTGCGGCATAGGAACTCTAAGAAGAGACGACTGCGAGGGATACCATCTGTCCGGAAGTGACTCCGACGACAGAAATATACCGGGTGTTACCCTAGCAGTACGTAGTAGTGCCCCTATTGTGTTGAATTCGAGGAAAACTGAGAAGGGTTGATGGCTTTCAAGTCTGCACAGAAGATATACGCGGTAGAGTCGACGAAGATGGAAAACTTGACGCCATAAGTCGATGAAGGAATATGAAATTCTGGGATCTTGGATCAAAAAAAGTTACAGAATTTAGTGAATTCGAAAAATTTGAAATGCGTTCAGATTTTCGACGGTAAAAAGCGTCATATCTGAGTAACGATGGGTGAAAACGAGAGAGAAAATAAATAATAAAAAAGGCGCCATCTTCATTCAGAAATTAACTACTCCTTCGGTATATTCAGTATTACGTGAGTACAAGAGATACGAGACTATATGCATCCCTGCGAGAGGACTGAGCCCTGAATAATAAGCCCTGAGGGGTAAGATGAGTAGTGGGTGCAGTAGACCTTGCGCAACATACTCGAGCCGCAGCCCCCTCGGTTTCAGGTTCGCCCTTGAACGAGGACAAAAGGGGCCTGCAGTGCAGTGCTGGCGAAGCGAGAAACGCGGGTGACGGGGGCACAGGCACAACCACGGGTACGAGAGCGGCGGCGAGGAGGAGGCTACATTGACGTAGGTCCGGTCGACCAACCGACCGACAGACCGACAGACCGTGCAAAGCTGCACCCGTGCAGTGTCACTGCAGTGCAATACGCACTCAGCTCATATACCTAAGGGAGGTAGCACGTGGCTCACGAAATTTCACTGGCGAATATAGTCTATGTATATGTATACATATATGTATTTATACATATATATATATATAGATTCACTTGACGGTGAAGAACCAGCGACCGGAACCCCTCCCCTCACCCTCCGTCTTATTGTTAGCTACGACTTACTACAAAGCCGAAATTAAACTCCGTATAAGAGAGAATTTAAATTGCTGATGTGTTCCGCAAGGTGGTGTATGTACGAACGTAACTATATATGCGTGTTCTAGGCATGAAAAACGCTCGAGTTGGTCGTGAAATAGAGAAAAGTTTTTGGGGGAACGAAACTCCTCGGCCATTTTGGAGCTAGCTGCCGTTAACCGTGTGAACTATTCTGAGGATAGATTCCTCGTTCAAATCCAAGACTAAAGTTCCTTTACGGAAACTTCGAGGGTGTTATAGTTGTCGAGTTATTGAGAGATTCGTGTCGACCAATAAGACGCCTACTACGTGTACAGTGAATGCTACCGCCCCGATCCCTCTGATTGGACAACTTCGGCCTTCTTTAACGCGAAAACTATCACTCCTATGAAGTTTTTGCAAAGGAACTTTCGTCTCGGATTTTAGTAACGAGTCCGTTCTCCAAAGGCCAGTAAAAACTCTATCGTTCGACAAAAAATAATCGCTTTACATCGTACGATCTCATTTGTATCCGCATAATTTCCTCGGTTTCGATGTCTTTGGCAAATGACTCCTTACTGTAATGCGTATTTCATGGCCAAGGGAGCGTCCTGCCCTTTTACCCTAACCCTTCGGGATTATTTCCTACCGCATTACCTTTCATTCGCGTAAGTTACACCTGTCTTAATGCACCTGCGCAAACTGGAGTAAATTTATACACATGTATTATGTGTATCTAGAGCCTTAGTTGAGCTGGGGGGATCATGGGTGTGGTAATTAATAGCTAACTATATTACATATACGTTTATTGTGTATCTGGTTTTTTTTCTTTTTTTTTCTAATAATTTCGACGATATTATTTCATAATAATGCCCCCGTTATATTGATTTCATTGTAATTTTGGATCGCTGATTGCACAACAACATACTACCGCGGTATACATAAATAATAAGAACATTGCAATGTATGCTTCGATGTGTAAACAGAATAAGCATGTTATGTAAACTTTTTGAATGGAATCGAATCATTTTACCTCTCGATACACGCGTAATACATCTACCTAATCCTGAGTGGAAATTACTGCTACGCGAACTCCTCTACTCCTCCTCTTCCTCTTCTTTCTTTTCGTCTGATGTCAGCGATAGTATGTAGTAACATCTGCACGCATGATGTTTGTACATACACACTGAGTATACCCACCGAGAACCATCAATATTTAACAGCAAACATACTGTACGACAACTAGGAGCCGCTTATTCAACAGATGGGAACTCACTCAGTCGGTCCTAGAGTCCCGGAGACCCGACAAGTAGCTAGGTTACAATCGCTTCTAGTTTGGAATACAAGAACCCGGGACCCTCTTCGAAGACGCGAACCGGAGAAAGACGAAGAGATAGGAAATACTTCTGTAACGCGTATATATTAAAAAAATAAAAAATAAAAAATGGAAATAAAATCCGTAAGACAATATTTGGGTCTCTTTTTTATCTTTTTTTTTTTTTTATTTATGTCCTGAGAGAAGGTCAACGAGGAATAAGTTCGTGGCATACTATAGTATAAAGTATAGAGGAATCGAGGAGAGCTGTGACTCTATAGCTGCTGCTTAGGCGAGCGCTGCAGTAGCTCGCTGAAATTGTTTCATCCGGAAGCGGGCGGCGCGCGGCTGCCGGCTAGTGCTTCGCGACGACGGAATGCGCTCGATTGGACGTGGGATAACGCGGTACGCGCTACACTGCACTGTAGGTACTAAGGTCCGTGCAGCAGCGAAGCGCTGACAATAATAATTAAACGCAATATATATATAGATATATTTATACGACGGACGGACGGAATTGAACCGCGGCCACTGAGGAATTTGAGAACCGAGAGATACAGAGAATTACGAGGCGGATATCCCGATCTCTGCGCATCACATTTGTTGCTGCAGCTCGTCGAAAATTTTACTGATCAATTTATACGGGGTTATGCGTGAGGGGCTGGGAACGAGAACGAAACTTGATCAAAGGAATAGGAAAATCGTATCTGAAAGTCAAAGAAATTCGAAAGGAATCGATAATCGGACTGGAAAATGAATAGTTTCCGTTATGAAATAGTATAACTCCCTCTCCTCAGTGGAAATACAGAGAATACCGTACTCTCAATTCTGAATCATCGAAAAATCGGAAGAAAATTCATTTTGCACCGCGCCAAACACTCGGCGACAGCGACGAAGACTGGTTGCAGGCATACGAGTACGTAAGAATCGTGTACGGCGGATATAGAGTTAGCTGGTCAGAGCGTTAGCTATGGTTAAAGATTTGCGGACGTAAACCAACCCGTCTATATCTCGTACCGGCAGCTGCGGTTTCTCTGAACTTGAACTTGAAACTACGACACTCTCTACACTATGCGTCCGAGCTGTACGAGTCGCGGCTAGCTTCCGCGTTATTCACTGCAATCTCTTCAGGCTGTTTGCCCAGATTAGCTTAGATATTATTTTTACACTGACCTATAAGTTCTTAGCGTGTATGTTTCTTCTTTCGTAATTTTTTTTCCTTCTATCTCGTCGTTTATCCTGCTTTTGGTAAAAAAAAAAAAAAATAAGGAGAACTTTGTTTGAAATGAGAAAAAAAAAAAAAAAATTGTTCCTGTTGCAGATGGTGCAGGTGGAAGCTGATCTATTTTTGGAGGAGGGTGACTCTCCCTCTAGCGGCGATGTGGCTAAGTGGCGAGACGCGCGGAGGTGATAACAGCTTCTGACCTTCCATCGTTGTCCGTCTGTCTGCCCTGCCCTGCCCTGCCCGTAACCTGCAATCCAATTCCAATTCACTTACGATCTTAGCCAGCTCCGACGGCTCTGTTTGAAAGAATCGTTGCCTCTGCCTCTCTACCTTTTATTCCCAATACATCGCTACTCGCGTATCCCGTAAACTTCTATACTTCCCAATTCTTTTCCTCGTCATCTTCGTCTATCTTTCATTAGATTTTCTATATATTTCCTCATTACCTCTCGCCGCATAGTCGGACTTTTACAAAATTCATTCGAGTCATTCGATAATAAATACCCGATTCAGTTATCTTTTTTTCTCATCTCTTAATATATATTTATATATATATATACATCTATATATTTTTCACTCTTTCTCTCTCGCTCACCCCCTTTCTCTCTTTCTCTTTCTCTCTCTCTCTCTCTCTCTCTCGACCACTTTGTCCGATATTTTGTCTATATATTATACATATATATATATACACATGCAGTTTTTGTGTTCGTCGGGGTGAAAAACCGTGACCGTGTGTGTCGTAACCGTATTTACCTTGAAAAAGCAAAACGAGAACGCGAACAAAAACAAACGAAAAAAAACGAAAGAAATGAAATCTAATGAAATAAAATAAAATAAAACAAAACAAAGAAAGAAAGAAAGAAAAAAGGAAGAAGAAGAAAGAAGAAAGAAAAAAAAAAGATTACCTCATCACACCTACAAGTACCTTCGTCGTTCGAACCTTCAGCGCAATAGTGCCTAGCCCTGTTACAACTAACGTTGTATAAAATAAAGAAGAAGAAAAAAAAAAGAATAATAGTACATGATAAACGCGGTAAAATTCTCTCTATCCATCTCACACTGTATAATCACCTTATATTTGTCGAGTGATAGGATAAGTTGAATAATAATAAGAAGAAGAAGAATAATAATAATAATATAATAACAATAATAACAATAATAATAATAATAATAATAAAAGGGATCTTTTCAAAAACGAAAAGAAAGGAGAGGAAAAAGGAAAAGGATATAATGATATACTGTGAGTATATAAAGAGGAAAACCTCGTATACGTGTGAAGAATATTAAAAGAGAGAACGAGAAAAAGAAGAAGAAGATAAAGAAAAGGAAAAATAAAGAAGAAAACGAAGTGTGGAAAATCGTAATAAGAATATAATAAAGGTAAAACAAGTGAATAAATGATTGAATAAAGCATAGGAAAAAAAAAAAACAAAAAAACAAGGGATAAAAATAATATAAGAAACGATAATAATTATATTTATCGTTGTATACCGCGAGACCGTAACCCAGGACAGTTCGAGTACCTGCAGCAGAATATATTTATAATACAGCTGATATTATTCTCTATAAATAAGAACACAAAAAGCATAAAAACAAAATAAAACAAAGAAGAAAAGAAAAATAAATAAATAAATAAATAAATAAATAAATAAGCAGACAAAAAGCATAAAACACAGTTTTAACACAGTTTAAGGAAAGAAACAGTGTGTCACAGTATAATACCCCGCGGTAACATTTAATACATATAATATATAACGAGCTATTTTAATAACAGTGATGAAATAAATAAATAAATAAACAAATAAATAATAATACATATAACAATACATATATAATTATAATAAATATTTTAACAGCTTGAAATATATATTAACGACAAGAACAACAATATTGTTATCATTGTACAATAACTATAATAGTGATAATTGATACATAACACCTTTTTATCGTACACCTATACCGATCGAGACGTCATCACTGCTGCAATACGTCCCCAAAGAGGCGGAACCTCCGCCAAGTTACAATCAAGGTAAGTCGTGTATTCCCCTTCACCGAAAAAAAAAAAAAAAAATTGAAATAACTAAACAAAAAAATAAAAATAAAAGGTGAATTTCTTCAACTTCAAACATTCCAATCAATATTTCATGTATATGTGTATATGTTTACTTCGATTTTTCGTGATATACACATACATATGCGTTTACCTAATAAACGCGAATTCATCTTCTTCTTCTTCTTTTTCTTCTTCTTCCTCCTCCGTGCGCCGGCTTCCGGCGAGATCTGTTTTTCATAGACGATAACTCTGCATCGGAGACACCAGAGTGAATAGTAATGATAGTATTTTCTAATCGTATCTATACCCGTCTATCTACCTATAAGTTGGTCTACCAGCTATAGTAGAATAAGAAAGTGGTGTTGCGTCGCGTCGACCCATATTTTCTTGCACCTGATACCTCCGGCAATATCACGTTATATGATGCGTAGATAGATACACCTACCTAGTAGGGAAGTATATATAGACCGAGGGAAAGAGAAAGAGAGAAAGAAAGACGGAAGGAAGGAAAGAGAGAGAGAGAGAGAGGGAGATCGATGGAATTGATCGACCGACTCAACGCCTCCTCCTAGGCTTCCTTGACTCTAACTATATAACACACCTGCAGAAAACGGTGTGTGAAATTTAAATCATTTCACAGGCACGGCGCTGTAGCCTATATCGGCATTTGAATCTGTGTAACAATCGCGAAGACAAGATGACGATTTTGTCCAATCGAACGAAGGCGACGGATTAGGTTGAATGTCCTCAGATATCACTTTCTCGTATTATATTTAGTTATCGCTGCTGCACCCTCGTGTCATTTTACTTCGCTTTTCGATCAATTCTTACGGAGAAATATATCTATGATCTTGTTGTATAACGGGAAATTACAACCTCGACGATTAGATTTTGGGTAAGATTGATTCCGTTTTTCATGGTGTACATCCTATGCCGATAATGGCAGAACCAAAAAATTAGAAAAAAGTATCGAAATAATGAGCACGGATGTGCCTTTCGACTGAACTATTCAATCACCGATCCGAATCACTGATCAAAAGATAGAAATAAAATAACATTGATCGCTTTAATTTTGACTATTTTGCATATTATTAAGATTTTCAAGATTCACACAATCGCATAGGCTTTTCCCTAGTTCACGCGAGAGGCACGTCCGTACCCCTTGTTCTAATATTTGTATTTCATTTTTCCGCGGTACAGTTTTCAGTCTACAATGTACGCCGCTGCTTAACTCGATAAAGTTATGCTTCTAAATCAATTTTTGTATCCTTTCTACTTTTGTCGTATTCCCAAAAGTATGCGGAGTTCGTTCCAGAAGCGGCTCTAATCCGTCTTATAAAAATCTTGCTTCATTCGTCACCGTGAATAAAAAAAGAGCGAGAGAGAGAGCAAGAGAGAGAGAGAAAACGAAATTGGTCACCGAGTGTGTATCTACGTACGCAGGTAGTTAGGCCGGCACGTATGTATGCGTGTGCATACTTACTTACCTACCTGCGACGGTTAGATGGATAGGTAGGTAGGTATAACGAGGTCGTAGTCCTCCTCGTCCGAGTCGAGTAAAGTCGACTGAAGGCGATACGTCATTTGGTCTCGGTGATTCGTATGCGCGCGCCGTCAATTCGAACACAAATACGAACGCAAACGCGCTCCGTGAACGCGCACGCAAACGCGGTTGCGACATTTGTTTTCTGACCTGGATCGCCTTCAACGTTTCGGTTGAATTCGGTGTCGAAGGCGAGAGGCACTCGATTCAGCAGCGGGCTACCCACCGCGCCACGTGCCCGTAGCACATCCACGTGTGCCCCCGCATGGACGTTGAGCGCTCGCTTAGTTCTGTCGCTAGCTGGCCTCGATCGGTTAGATCTAACAGATATCATCCACGTACATACCTACCTACCTACCTACCAACCTACCTACCTACGAATACGTACCACCTATCCATCTCTCGCGCGGCTCGATATTCTTATAGAAATCTATGGCGACGCAAATCTTCTATACGTATACATACGTACAAACTTCGCCCAAATATGTGTGTATGTGTAGGATCGGAACTTTCAGAGAAACGTCGTTGGATTATAGGTGGAGTAAAATTCGGAAATAAGAGGAATTCTTTTCAACAGCGATCGGTGGGCGAATAATAAGAATTTCATAAAGCTTGTTCAAACTTTCAGTTGCTTGAAAATGAAAGACTGAAAACGAAAGAAGACCAGCGAAACGCATACCTGCGAATACGCGTGCTTATGCAAGCGCAGTAAGAAGCCAGACGACGTGATAGTGATCCCGCGATGAGCTAAGATCGCGTCATCTTGCAGCTGTTGGTCATTACTCGGTCAATTGAGGCGGCCAGTTGTTGATGGATCGAGATATTGCAGCGGATTGGTAACTGCGATGGCTGGCGAAGGAAATGATGATTGCCTACTGTTGCATCGCGACGATATTCTTGATCTTCTTTTCCATTGCGAGGCATACTTGGCTCAAATACCGTAAACTTTGGACCTTGTCATGTCAGTTTGTAATACCTGAAAGAGTTTCCTGACTCGCGTGGGCGAATTCTGAAAAAATATACGGTCGCCACGATAACTCGGAAACTATGTCTTCTATTGAATTGAAATTTGCCTCAGAGTTTCGCGACCCCCTTATCTTCGGACTGACCTACGCTCGTCGCGTTATTGCACTCGGTATACTAACTACTCGACAGATAACATGGAAGATGTGTAAAACGAATGTGAAACAAGAAAAGCTTGTTTTCTCTGCCTATATTCTCAACACTGAGTAGAGTGTAGGTCAATCCGAAGATAAGGGTGTTACAAAACTCTGCTATGAACATCAAGTCTATGGATTGGCTAGTTCTCGAGTTATCGTGTTCACCACAGAGAGCTGTAAACTTTTCTCAGATATAGCTCGAACTCTAGATCGAGTTGTTTCACATGATCGTTGATCCCTGAGTGAAAAGATTGAACGATCGTTTCGCGCCGAATCAACATTTGGATCGGGGACAGAAAACAGTTTATCCAGCACCTGACAAACATCAGAAGTTATCAGACCAACAGACGGTGAACCCGGCTACGGGCCGAGCGCATCTTGAATAATACAGATTGCAGTCTATTTATGCCGTGAAAATCAATACCCACCGCAGTCAGCAATAGTTGGCTACAGGGTGGAAAATCGTGGGGGAATATCCTGCTGCCACCGGCGCTCATCTTTTGTGATTTTAATGGATTGTGGGTGTGCTTTTTTTCTTTCTTTTCTTTTCTGTTTTTTTTTTCTTGCACTTTTTGTTTGGGACGTATCATATTCGTACGAATGCCACCTTTTCCTTCTCCTCCTCCTCCTCCTTCGCCTCTTTCCTAGTCGACGCAACTCTCACGGTCCAAAGTCCTTGGAGCATATTATACAGCCACGCGTTCACCTCGATTCAAACTCACTCCGTGACGATTACGACTACGATTACGACTACGACTACGCTCACTTTAATGCTTCTGTGTTGTTTGAACCACGTCTTCGTAACTAGTGACCTTTAAGTTGTGGATACGCGTTGGTTAGCAAAGAAATCAGGCAAGTTCCAGGTGGGATTTTATCGTCCTATACCATACGGCAGAGGGGTTAATCACCACTGATTAACTTTTGCCGTGCGTCGATCCCAAGGCTTCAAAGATCTCGGAGTATTTCTCACGAGACACTCAACGGAATCCTAAGTGATCTCATTTGCGGTTTCGACAGATTTTTATGAAATCGTCTGAAAACTCTTCATACTATCAAATAGGTTCGAAGGATTTCACAACGCTCGTAACGTCTTGAGAAATTCGGTTCATATATCAGCTGGACGCCCGCTCGCTCCTTATTTTACCATTTCACGGAATTTAAAAATATTCCGAGATATTTCAAGGTACCCTTCTGTCGCTGGCCAATATTTCGTACGAACAACACATACGTGTACATACATACACCATATACGTCCCGCATAATCGTGCATTACGAATCGCGTATGCGTGACGTAATGGTGTTGGTCTCGATGACGTATCCAGGAAGGCTGATGCATTTCGATAATCATAAGATCAGACCGAGCGACCCCTGTACCCTGCGCCCTGCATCCTGCATCCTGTAGACTGCGTCAGCGTCACGGATGATGCACGATGTTATGCTTCTGGAAAAGCGATGCGTATAGGGAAAATGCGGGCTAAAAGCTGCACTTATTGATCGCCGTTGGGCGAGGCGAGGCGAGGCAAGGCGAGGAGTCCCTGTCCGTCGCGGTCGCACGCGTGCGTGGACGCGTGCAAGGGTTACCCCCACGCACCCATCCCTATCCGTTTTCAAACTAAAATTAAAACCCTCTTCTTCCCCCTCGTCGCCTTCTGATTTTTTGACCAAAAAGAAAAAGGGGCGCTGGTCCTTCGGATCCTCCGAAATATCAATCCCATGAAAAGCAGAAAAATCGGCGTCCTTTTTTATGGGTGTACATGTTGAGACTTCGAATCGAACTCCGCACTGTAGTAGCTACCTGTGGAACAAGTTCTCTTCACACCATATTGGCATCGCTTCCTTGGTCTCAGCTCCTCGTACACAGAATCAGCTCGACGGTAGATTAATCGATCACAATCGGGGCTAAAATCGATCTTCTTGATTGGCAGTCCATCCCGCCCAGTGAAACGATCTCAGGGTATAAACTCTGATAGATTCATTCGAAAATCCGTCGGAGAGAGTGAGAGCGGTGGGTCTGGCTGTGCACAAACACACTATAACATAGGTACCGACGAATGCCGAGCTAGCTATGTAGGACAGCTGGTCTAGCTGCAGGATCAATAGCGGCACCCTGCGAGCTTGCAACCCTCAGCTAGCCTCTACACTGTGCAATTGCGGCGGTATAATAATGCGTCGCGACGACCGACGGGCGCCAGCACTCGCGAAGGTCATCCTGGTGGGTTTTATACGTGGGCATAGACCCCCGCTGCGAACGGACGAGCAACCTTTCACGAGGTTCCCCTAACGCCGATACGCAAATTTTAGCCAGAATTAACCCTGCCATAGTGTAAAGTCGCACACCAAATGACTCTGGCTGTTATTATCGACTAGGACGAAGTGCCCTGGCTCTGAGTAATGATCAGAAGTTCCAAAATGTCTGAGAAAGACTAACAGCCAGTCGGAAAATGATCGTCGGTTGACCGAGGCACGTGGATAATCGAATGGACGTGTGGGTCCGGCGAGATACCCATCGTTCCGATTGAATATGTATCCATGGTCCTGATCGGTGCTCGATGCGCAGTTCTGCACCACCTTTGAGGAATAAATCTGGTTGAATCTGACCGCCATGATACACTTCGAACGACGCCACAAGGCCAGTCTAGCCCTGGTATACGGAATACCTGAATTTGCGATTCTCATCTCGTGGAAAGATCAGTGGAAACGATGATTCTGGCTCAGCCACTTGTCCCGAGCTTCCATAACTGTGATCTTTCTTCTCATTTCTATAACGGAAGTGGCTGGACGTTGTTCAGATGTGACGGAAACAGTCCGTCATTCTTCTAAGGTGATTAATTTCGCGAATGAGGCTGATGAGGGCAACTGGGTCAGTACGAGATCTCGCATAGAACTATGGGGTGTCGAACCAAACCTGGCCCCAGATTCGTTGACCCACTTCCGGTGACCTCTGCCCCTGGAACCATGTTTTCGTAGCATATTCACGTACTCCGCACCACTGGCACGGAATTGATCTTGCAAAATCTCTGTCTCGCTCGTTCCAGGATGCACGAGCAGCTTCCTTATAGAAACCTGCTACTAGCTGGTGACACTGATCGAAAGATTCGCGTTGCCGGTAGGTGAAAAGTAGGTTGAGGCCCCGCGGCGGCTCCCTGGGACGGCCTCGTGCCAAATAATCGTCCGGGCGTGTTGCGCTCTACGTGTTATGACCGAGGAACCAAGGGTGACGGGGTATTTCAAAACTTACGTCGCACATGTATAGCTGGCCCAGGACACTCTTTAGCCTCGATTATTTCAAGGGCAGAGGAATACTAGTTTTGGGTCAGCCACTGATTTCGTCAACGGTCGATTCTTGGACTGTTCTCATCAGCGTGGGGTTAGAATCGATTCCCAATTCGAGAAGCCTCGGTCAGTAGGACTTGTTGTTGTGACACGTGATTCCGATGTAAGTAGGGTACCCATACCGACATTGTAACAAGCCAGTCTCAGGTAACACAGCGAGTCAATTGAACGGATCGGTATCACGCGTCCGCATGCGCTCGTCTTTCATCGTTCGGAGTTTGTTTGCAAGTCGGTTAAACGTTTCACCGAGCGCCGCCGAGGTGGTGCAGTATTGGGTTCCTGTCCACAATGAAGACCTGAAATCCTAGAGCTCCGATTTTCGGTTACGTAAACATCAGGAAAAGCTTCACACCTCGACATTTTTCTGTCAGATTCCTCTTCACGTTGTCCATATACTTTCTAGACTGTAAAAAAGGGTCTTGTGCTTACAGCTAGTCACAGAGGTAACGTCCACCTGTCTCCTATAAAGTTCCATCTTCTCAAACCGCACTGTGGCACCTAACCGCAGAAGTATTATTGTGTGCGAGATAGTGCCCACGGTATTAGAAACTCCAGGGTCTGAGGTATCCCCGTCTTTATATAATCAATGGATGTTCTACTGAGTTCTATCCGTCAGGCAGCTCGAACTGTTCTGAGACCGGGTTTTGCCAGCATTTGGAAAGCCGTTCTAGGTTGGTCCGATCAGTCGAATGCAGTATCAGTCGGCCTGGAGTCAGGGCAGACAAATAAGTTTGTAGTCGATACACGGCGCCATCTTATCGTATCTAAGTTTCCGCGCCATGTACGGCTAGTTAGACCAAATTTAGGCCGAATGATGGTAAATCGACAAATTGTGACGAGTGTAATCATGTGTCATGAGGACTCAGAAGACAAGACGACATCATTACGTATTCCTCCGGCTCTCTTATCGTTAGCTGAGAGGAATCTTGTTACTCCAGTTGTATTGATCAAGGAATATTTCTCGTCATCTTAAGGGTGGAGTTTCTTTTTTCTTTATCACCGGCTGTTGTCTTCCGACGATTTATTCCCGGCACGGCGGCTTCTACCGACCGATAATATCGCCAGTGCTTACTCGGCCAGCTCGGTAGCCAGCGACGAACAGTCGTGGCGAGCTAGCGAAGGCTAAGATCAAAGATCAAAGATCAAACATTCGGTACGTTTCCCTCCTCCTCCGTCTTCCGTTGCACATACATACACACATCGTCGATACCAACACCACGCTATCTTTCCTCCCGCTCAACGCCGCGACATGTTTCGGCCTCTGTAGGTTGGGTTAGGTCAGGTCAGGCTAGGCTTCTCGTCTTGTCATTGATAAGTCATCGCGCTTCGTGTTCGTACTCTGAATATACATAGCAGTTCGTATACTACGCGAGCTTTATCAACAACTGCTCACATACATGTGCACATCTATCACCACGCACGTACGATATGCGTTGGTCGTATAATTCTGGATGTATATTATATATTTATAGCTGGGTTTTTGCCCCGATGTGTACATATATGCTATACTTTCACTCATAGCTTAACAGTGTCATCGACTACATAATTATCTTTACACATCGCTCTGTGTACACATTTGCATTTGACCTACGATTAACATCGCGTGAAATAAGGAATTTGGCCAGTCGTTGGGAATGTAGGAAAACGATTAAAGGACATGGCTACAGATTAGAAATCGAATTTAGAGTGAGAAACAAATGCATCATCGGAGAAGCGATCGAAGTGGCAATTGACAGACATCGGATACTCTATTTATTAGGAATTACCACCTCATCGTTATCAGCGAAATGATATTCCGCAAATAATGGATCGCTCACGTATTCGTTACATTACGCGGCAGTTCGTGACAAAGGCTACCTTTGGCTTGGAGACAAACGCAAGTAACATTCAAGACGATGTTACAGAAAGGAAACGAATCGACTCGGACCAAGATGATGTCGATTTAGAAACAAGAACCAAAGATTGCATATTCTTTCTAAATCGGAACTTACTACCAGAAGCGTATTACCTTAATCGGTTCGGCGTCTGGAGTTCCCGCCAGTCGTGGTGAGGCCATCTGGGTCAATGTCTGAGGCCGGTGCAGCCTCCAGCGCTCCAGGGAGCCAGATTCCCGGAGGTTACCTTCTAGCACCACCTAGCTGGGAATGCACCGACGGTGGCGAGGGCCGCGACCGCGATATTGCTAGTACTTATACTTGTGCAGGGTTGCGCCATAATCGATTCTCCTGGTTCGGAGACAAGTGCATGCGCGGTGCAACTGGGACGCGCCGACCTACTTGGTTCATAGTGCAAGGCTATACCTCCCCTGGGACCCCGTAGGGTAGAAACCTGATGGACCATAAAGGACGCTGATCATTGACGTCATGTTCATGTGTTCCCAATGGAATCTCACGACTCCGAAGCCAGGCGTGAGACTGAAAGGAATCACAAGGAAAAATCACTCCGTGATCATCACCGGGGCCTTTCCTCAGTCCGAGAACGGATTTTGGGTCTCCAGGGTCTGGAGGAAGATCAGCCCACGTTCGCGGTGTTTGTTCACTTCATAGATGTGTGTATAGACGCTGATCGAGACGCGAGTGTAAAAATAACTAGGTCCGAAATAACGCGTGGCCTGCAATGTCGCCAAGGTCGAGTGCCTCTTGTAAATAACTCCGTAAGATGGGTGTCGGCAATCCCAGGATTATTTTTATTGAATGCCTGCAGCACACTCGCCTAAACGTTTATCGACTAGCCGAGGTGCTGGTCGGGCAACATCTGCAAAGGCTTGCGGACTCGGTCACCTACTTCTGAACTAGATTCAGGTTCAAGGCTGTCCGTCTTCTCTACTCCCGATCACCGAGCAGCGACTCCCTCTCTGAAATTTACTTCCGCATCGTTTCCTGGCTAAATAGTAACAGGGAGCACCAAAGTTAAACGGACTTTTCGCAGATTCGACGTGAGCTGATGATGCCGACCCCAGCGAATTATGAGACCTTCGTTTTCGCCGGTAAATTAGTTCCCACGGATGAATATACCCTCGACTAGCTCAACAACTACTGGCTAATCTCAACTCTGACGTTCGAATGATGTGCGTCCGATGATGTTCGAGTTCAGACGCTGAATGGCGCGGTCGGCGATCCTTGGGTGCGTAGGGTGGGTCAGGGCTTACCGCGGTCGTCCATCCGGCGGTCGATATCCCAGCCTGCAAGGACGTACGCGGCGACGGCCAGTCCGGACGGAGGCAAGCGGTCTGCTCGCGACGGGTCATTAATTAGAATGGGTGTATGTATGACGTGAACACATGGAAGTAGAGGAGCCTGGTTCCAAGACCCGACGAGCCACAGCTGCACGGCCTACGCTATGCGAGAGAGTCATTTCTTGGCACGCGTACGTCGTATCCGCGTCACTCAAAAGCCTGGACTGGCACTGGTCCAGGGAGAAAACAGCGGACCGTTAAAGGAACTGAGGATGTATGGAAAACATGCAATTAGTATGACCAAAAAACGGCAGCTGCGGTTGGTCGCGACATTTTTCAGCTGTGGTTGCTGTCTTCCACGACTTTTCACCTCGTATACGTGATCGTGAGAAATCCTCGATGTAGAATGAAATAGAATAATGATTCACGGACACAGTACACCGAGTCTGTGAAACCAGTTCGCGCCAGTAAAGCTGAAGACTCCGGAAGAGTACCAGAACTTACATGGCCCAGTTCGAGATTTCGAAGCAGAACAAACTCTTGGCTTCTCTAATGGATTCTGGTAGCGTGTTCCAAAAGTTTTGACAGACGTACGATGTGATTTGTGGTGAAAGAGAATCGAGTATACGGACACAACGTGCACGAAACACGAATACTATCACGTAACAGACTTCGCACAAGATCACCGGCCGATGATTGCTACGAGTCTTGTACATCGTCAGGCCTGTCCATACGAATAAAAGAGGCACCATCATCCGACTCGCGCGCGAAAACCCGTTCTTCACCCACACGAGTTCGATTTCTGGTAGCCCTGGCGGATGCATAGTGCTTTCCGGTATCCGCATCAGTGATTCATTGATAAATAACCACGTCAGAGTTCAGATCGTCGTATTTCCAACCCATATCTCGGTCGTAACCTTCCTTGTGCAACTTTCTTTCTTCCCGTGCCAAAAAGCCATCCCGGACGTCGTATTGCTCAACAAAAGTGACCGCGATTGAGAAAACTTGAGAAGATTTCGCCGTAGGCGACGTGGATCGCATCCTGTGGATCTCTTCGACGTCGGGAACATTTCTGCGTTACCTGAGCAAGGACTTCGTCCTACTTCGTCCTACTTCGTCCTACTTCGTCCTACTTTGGAACTCTGTTCAATCAGATGACGGACCATGCCGTGATTTGAAAACGAATCATTGATGTTTGTGTGCACAATATGTTACGCCAATCGTAATGCGAGGTCGATGTTCGCAAAGTGTATTTGCACGACCGTTGATGGCCGATTGTAGTCAAGCGTCGTAGCGTAAGCGGGGCGAGATCCTCGCCGATGGTTAATTGGTTTTATTGGTTTTATTGGTCTTATTGGGGCCGTTGTTATGCGTCGAGCGGTCGCACCCCGTCGCATTTTCGGCGAGCAAGGGCATTGACTCGCAATTTATGACGTGGTCTGATACTCCATGTTCTTAACGACGAAATTCGTCACGTTTTTACGGTGCAGAAAACCGCCCGGGCAACTTGAACGTCGAGTTGTCGTTCCGACCGTGATATCAAAACCTCCGCGAAGTGGAACTGCAGCGTTCAATGATCGTGAGAAGTACACGTTTCAAATTCGAGCCAAGGGCTGGTAACGGTAAATGCAAAAACGCCCCGGCCAATTCTCAAAGTGGAACCGAATGTGCCAGTAAAACACGGCAAGATAACCGCCGACGAAGTCGTTGGGTTCACTTAGTCTGCAGTACGTTCGGTGAAAGGGCACGGAAAGGGCGCCGACATGGGTCGGCAAAAGGGCATCGAAAGGGTACTGGAAAGACCTTTCCCTCGCCCGGGGAGCACACCTTGGGGGATTTGCTACCCGTGGAAATCAGACAGGTGTAGAGTGTCGCCATATATAATTCAGCGGGTATAACATATCCCCCGGAATCCTAATTGCAATGATGAATTGATGATAACGTCGCGACGTACCCTCCGCGTTTCTCGCTTCTCCGCATCAACGCGAGTCTCATTTTGATCGTTTCGTTCTTCGGGGACCGACGAGAAGAATCCGTTTTCGTTCCTCGCCTTTCTCCGACTTGCTCAGAACTCCGCGGCACATAACAGACGCATACATTCTCTACGGTGGTCACTGTATCTTAAAAAGTATCACACCACGGTGCGGGGAAACTACTGGGGCAGTGGCCCACGTCCCGAGATACCTTCTCGAACAGCTCGAATTCCGAGTTTCCGAACCGAACCGAACCGAACCGCACCGTACCGTACCGCAACACGTTAGCGCTGGTGGTGGGGGTGCGGGCCTCGTAGTTTTGGGGCCAGTCTCTGGGAGGCCCGTAGCTGCGTAGAAAGTTTCTCCGGTTATAGGAGGGGGCGCATGGTCCCACAGTTTTGGTAACTGCGTCACGGTGT
Source organism: Tenthredo distinguenda (assembly GCA_947538915.1). NCBI lineage: Eukaryota > Metazoa > Arthropoda > Insecta > Hymenoptera > Tenthredinidae > Tenthredo > Tenthredo distinguenda. Next base: position 30,498,273 of record OX384531.1, read on the forward strand.
TAGCTTCGCGGTGAACCTCTCTACCGTTAACGACGAACGAAATTTCCGTCCTCTCAGGTTCGGTTCGGTTCGGTTCGGTTTGGTTGGAAGCGACATTACGTCAGGTTCTTTTTCGGGACCGACCAACTACACTTCGCCACACGTGCTGCTCCGTAGTCGTCTATATATTCGCTCCGGTCAAGGTGGGCCTTAACGCACGCGCCGCAAATTCAGTCCGATAAATTCTTTCCGCAGTGTAGCGCGTAGTACCCACATGTATTCCTCCGCACACGTACCCGTGCCGTGTAAACGTATATAGTGAAACGATACAAAGAAAGAAGGAAAGGAAGAGAGAAAAAGAGCGAACGAACTACCGCGGTGATCGGACGGTGCGTGCTCCCGGCCACAAAGGTTTCAATTTGAAATATCGCCTCCCGTTTCTTCGACGCTGACATTTCGTCTTAGATAAGCCGTGGAGAGCATAAGAACTCGCGAGTTGACCTTAAAAATCTGTGCCTCGAATACCTGCGGGCGTTTTATAAGGTACCGCAGCTGCGTGTTCGCTACGACATCGATACACCACCACCACCACCATCCCCCTCTTCGCCGCTTATATTGGCTAATGAAAATAGTCGTTTATCTATTCGTTTTACGATTCATCGACGTTTCACCTCGTCGTTTTAACGCCCCCATTAATCTTCGGCACACACGCCTAATTCAGGCCCAAAGTTCGGGTCTTGATATCGAATTGACGTAGGGAACGAATGTGGTAACTTTCAGTGATATATAATTTCAGTTTGGTAACATACCGGAGGTGTCAGAATCACAGCTATACTTCTCGAGAGGCATTCCGCTTGAACGAAGCTTATACCGAGCGGCTTACCGCTATTGAAATAAGGTGTACACCGGCATGTGATGTTTTAGGGTAAATCGCGAAATTCGAACAAAGAATTTGTCTCGATTTTCCCCCTTTGAAAGTTTAAGAATCTCGGTAGAATTCTGGTCAGCTTAGCACGAAACTCCTCGATGTCGAATGAAATCCATTACGAAATCTCTGAATCACTCGACGGAGACTCGTAAAATTCCGGTGAAATCTGCAATTAAATTCTTAAAATCTCTCACGAAATCTTCCAGCTAATGAAACAGCTCGGTGATCAGAGATACTCGCAGGTATATCACCAAATTCTCGCGAGGCCGGATCAAGGCGCATAGGATTTCCGAAAAACGCTGGAACGAACCTGTCCCGTTTTCCACTCTTTCCACAGAACCATGAGTCGATGTTATCCTAACGACGTTATCCTTTATGTTTTCAGATACCCCCGGCATGTGTAAAGAAAGATCGATATCGCACGTGAAGATGCGGTAGAAGTTGGAAGTTGGAAGTTGGAACTCGGAAGTTGGATTTAAACTGCAGGCTGGTAACGGAGGACGATAAGGGACCTTCGTCCTTAGGGTCCTAAAGCCTCGTCCTGGTCTGAACGTCGTGATGTAACTGCGAGAGGACTCGCCCGAAAATTTGCATAACAGAAGAACGCGCGACCGTCGGCGACAAAAACGCGATCGGTTTGCGGCCAATTAGTTATCCGACACTAAAATTCCGGGGTATTTAACCGCATCGAACGCAGTGCACGATCGCTGTGCATTTCGTGGACCGTGGTGCGTCCGGTGGGCGCCGATCGGCCGGTTAAACCGGAGTCACGGTGGCCAGCTTAGTGAGCGGCGGCGGCGTCGCGGTGCGGTACGATGAGGCGTCCGTGGTGGCGGGAGCTGGGGCCGTCGTTCTGGCCCCCGCTACCCGGCTAGCACCCTCGAGCATGGACACCTCCGAGGGGCCCGCGGGTCCCCGCGTCAAGGCGGAGACCCCCGACCACCTGGCGAGTACTTCTGTAGGCGGAAATCCCGGCCTCGGTACCGGAAGCGGTGGACTATTCGCTGGAATCGCAAGTAGCAATAAACGGCCTCGACCCGACGACTGGCTCGCACCGCACAGTCCAACGTCGCCTGAAGGCCCTCTACCCACGCAGCACCCTCTCTACGCTACGCCGCAACAGCAGCAGCATCACCTTCCACATCAAGTTCCTCAACAGCAACAGCAGCAACAGCAGCAGCAACAGCAACAACAGCAGCAGCAGCAACCGCCGCTGGCGCACTCCACTCCGCTGACGCAATCTCAGCCCCAAACTCCGACGCAACAACAACCCCAAATACCCCAGGCGTCCAACAACAATGGATATGCCAGTCCGTTGAGCTCCGGCAGCTACGACCCCTACAGTCCTAACGGCAAAATTGGTAAGTTTGCTCTTTCTTGATGATCATTTTTAAAAGGGAAGCCTATACGTTTCTGGAGTTGATTCTGTTAGGCGTTGACGGTGGAGGATTTTGGAATTATTTTTCTCGGTAGTATTTCTTCGAAGAAACGACGAGCCCCGAAAAAGTAACGAGTTTTCGGAACGTTTTTGAATCATTCTCGAATTTTATTTTCATTTCGAAAGAAATAGTATCACGAAAAGAATTCGGCGTAATCCTTCGCCGTCAATATTTCATAGGGTAAACTCTAGAGGTGGAGGTCTAACCCATGGGTCTAAGGGGCGATAATGAGGAACGGAATCATGTTTTTAGTCTTGACTCGACTTTCCTTGTGGTTTTGGTGTACAGTAATCATCCGGAGTATCTAGGTGTACTGATAAAATTCAATACGAAACCACACTCCGGTTGATGAAAGCTTTGCGGTTGATAATTTTTGTGAAGGAATAAAAATAAAAAAAATTTAAAAATTTAAAAATTTAAAAAAAATAATAAAATAACAAAAGCTGAGAAGAGTCGATTGAATTTAGGTTTATAAAATGACATTGTGATCGAACAAACTTATCATAGAAGGTATCCACCACTGTTTTTTTTTTTTTTCTTTTTTTGAACGTAAGGTGTTTAGCTTTCGTGTCGTTGGTACCATCCGGGTCTATTGAACTTATTCAAGGAAATATAAGGCCGGGAGATGGTGGCCCAGTTCCGTTGCCGCAGCGTATACATAATCAGGAAGCGAAATCATTACGTTTCGATGATATACCGCGTCGTGGGAGTAGATCGAACGTTATCGGGGAATACTTTATCAAAAACTGTGGATTTTCGAGGGAGAGATCGCTCCGTGGAATCTAAATTGCGCCCCGAGTCCCGGGGAGATGATTTTCTGATAAATTTTCAATCAACTTGACTCGCGAAACCATATTTGGAGATGAGAAATTACGGTTTGCGGGTCACCGTACCGCAAAACTGTGTCTCTCGCTCCACCGGTATTACCTAATATCGAATCGGGCGCGCGTGCTTTGAATCAATCAAACGAAATTCTACGGTTTCGTAATTGTCGCGGTCTACAGCGTGTTCCGATCTGAAGAAAAAGACCGCAAAACGAAAATAGAACGCGGCTGAAATCGTTGCACTATCGCGACGAAACGATTTCGACAAAAATTGCGTACTCGCGACGGTTACCAACGGAGCAATACTGCGCCTTCATCGTGACTGGCAGCGAGACGACGGAAAAATGACTAAACATTCTGCGGAGTTATACGTGCAGTAGGGGAGACCGGGGCAAAAGCTTAACTTTCAGTTTTCTGACGTTACTTGCACGAAGAAGGCGCGGAAAATCAGTCAAATTGTTAAAATGGAAAAAGTCGTTTCTAAGAAAGTTGAAACGGTTCCCGTTTCGCCTCGCTCTTCCCTATATATCAACGCGGAGAGACGTCCATGTGCATGAAGAGATTCGAATGAAATCGAATGCCGCCGTCGCGGTTGGCTAATTCCGCGTTACGGTACGACAATAAGTCGTGACAGTCTGTCGCGTTCGCACGCGGTACGAAAATCGGTAAAGTCGTAATTCCCATCGTCGGTCTGACGGCCCATGCGGGTGCCTGGTATTATACCGCCCACAGGAATCGTAAATACTTACGTACCAGCTACTACAATCAACTCCGGGTTATCTATGCAAATGGAAAACGCCCGTATACCTACATGCGAGTACGTAACGACGACGATCGGCCAGAGAGGACTCGGCCCCTCGGCCCTGAACGTGGTCGCAGTATTTTCACATGCGGAACCGACTAGCGGCGTGCATCGAGGATGAACAACTAATTACTCATCGATCGAAACGATTGCGGCGAAACAATAATCCTGGCCTGTTAATTTGCCGGCGTACGAGTTTCCGGTGCATCCGGTGACCTCGCGATGCCCTTGATAAGGAAAAACATCGCATAACCACATGCAGTACACACAGTACTAGGCGCTCGTCACGCTCGACGAATGGCTACCAACCGCACATCTATCCGTGTAGGCAGAGCGTACCAGATTGCTGCACTGTCTGGTACACCTAACCCAGTTTGTACTGGGATTGTATATTGCATAGTGCATAGCTGGGCGAGGGACGCTTGTGAGGTTTCGCGCAGTGCCAGAGGCTGCGCAGCGACACAAAAGTCGCGTTGTTTTACCGTCACGTAATGACGACGCAGAGTTTGCTCGACCGTGAAGAGACGATACGCCGTAGTTCCGCGATCTACGCACTTCGGGAGGTCAGCTGGTTGCCCATCGAACACCGTCGAATACTGGTTGCCATAGGCGCACACACGTCCGTGTAACGGAAACCGGGATCATCACGTAACGTCGAAGAACCTTATGATCGAGGGTGGTATACCGGGGAAGGAATTACGTGCGGCTTCCCGTGCCCGTGTATAATTTCCGTCTCTACACACATCCTGCTGACCACGTTGGTGTAGGTCGGTTCAGGCGGTTCTATTCGCAGTCCGAAGTCGCCCACCTATAGCTACCCACGCCTACGTGAGCAAATAAAACCCATACGCAGAGTCGTTATTCGATTGGATCCATCCCATCCATCCCCGTGGTGCCTCGAATCGCGGCCCACTTTCACGAGTGTCAAAATCAAGCGGCAGAGTTCGCGGGTCAACACCGTCGAGAGATAAGTTATTAGTTCGTGCCTTTAGCAGCACCGGTGTGGTCGTAAGGAGAGCACGGATCGATACGACTCCTCATAGTAGTCGGTTCGCTGATAGGTTCGTTACTCGCCTGGGACCGCGCCGCAGTTTCGTTTCCTCGTATCTGGGTCATCGTCGAGGTGCCGGGTCCTTACCCAGGCCAGGCGCGAAGATACTCTCGCTACTCGTCTACCGTCTCTCACGCTGCATTATACGACGGAGAAGAGCGCGGGCAGACCAGTCCTCGGAAAACAGGCCAGGGGGTGTTCGAGTTCCTCTTCAATTCTCGAGAGAAACTCTGCCCTGCCACCTGTGGGCGGGTGCGAAAGCTCTCGGTCGTTTGTTTACGACCGGACAAACAGGTGGCGCCACTGCAACGACTAAAGAACTTTAACTTACTCGCGGTTCACTTCTATTCACGAATGATTGTAGCCAGGTACTGGGACCGGTTCGCGGACACGGGGCCGAAGACGATCGGCGAGAACTGCGAGACGGTTGATACCCAGCCCGCGTCTACCCGCGTCATCGGCGTTCCATCATGTAGTAACTAGTCTTCGCGCAACGGAAGCTAGACAGAAAATTCCGTTCTTATAATCGAACGCAAAACCATATCGAATAACATGAATCTACCGGTTTTAGACCGTTTTTTTTATTCCGTTCGTTAAGCCGTCTAAGAAACGAGCCGATGCGTGGCGTTGCACAGCAGTCGGATTTTGATGTCTGAATACGTTTCGTCAAATAGGTACCACGTTGCGCAACGCGAACCGTTCCTCGAAACGGGTGCTTGGATCATGGTGAAAAAATACCGAACGAACGAGTTTCGCAACTGCAGAGTCGAGAGCTTGTTATTCTTGGTTGACGGAATCAAATTACGAGAACGGTAGAAGGGGGGAAAGAAGAATAAGAATGAGGCTACGGTAGCGAAAGAGCCTGAAACCGAAGGAAGAAAGATTCGGAGATAAGCGTGCCGAGGCACCAAAACTTGCCCGGCTATCATAGCCGGCCGGTTTGCAAGCTCGTCGGTTCAGTTCGGTAACTGTAACGGTGCAAGGGGCACGTGGCAGCTCGAGTTATGGTCCCTTTCTGAACAACAATAATCCGGTGCAGGAGAAAGCTGTGAGCATTCTTGGCGAGGCAGGTATGGCACGAAAAGACATATTTGACCGCATCTCCGATAGCGATGCTTCACACGAATCTGGGCCACTGTCTGTCAATTCGTATTCACGTACTGCTCAATCCGTAAGTTTATTGTTCGACGTTTATTGTCACCTCCTCAGTTGTTCTCGGGAATGCTGGTTATTGTCTGTTCAGAAAGTACGACAGAAACGATTCTCGAATAATAGACTCAAGACATTCTTTGTCGACAAAGGGGGACTGGGTACCATTACAGAAAGATAATTTTTAATCGAACAATAAAAATGACGGTTCAAACTCGAACGGCGAAGGCAACAATAGTAAGGAACGTGCTAATTATCATCTTTGTGCAAGAGTTTCGGCTATCTTCGTTCCAGTTCTGGAGTAGAGCTTTCCATCGGTCAGTGAGACTGGCGTGTCCCTGTCAAAAATTGAGTCATATCGTCGAAAGCATTGTCAAGAAGTAAAATATTGATAAAAATAAAATGTGCTGGGTAAGGGGCTATAAAACGATGCGAGAAAGTTTTAACCGGTCGTTGGTATACTCTCGCTTGTCGTTGTCGTTCGCCCAATGAATATTCTGCCTAATAAGGTCACAGGCCAGTCGGCGAGGCTCGGTGTTAGTCGGCAGTCGCCGGTTTCGCTCGTAGTCTTTCGGTGTGAACGCAGCCCCGGGGCTCCTCTCTCAGGTTCGAATCGCCGCGAGGAGCGCGCGCAGCGCGAGAAACAGTTGCCTCTCGTCCTCAGCTCCAGTCCACTGTTCAGTGTGTGGGAAAGTGAGCGAGCGAACGGGCAGCAGGTTGGCCTCGAACTCAGACCTCAACCTTCTCTTCCCTTCCCTGGTTTACTAGACGGGTTTATTGTAGGTACCCACATGTATGTACGCTGCTCGTACCAGCTCCTACGATCTCAACAACCAGATAGGCAAGAGTCGTAGAATCCTGTTCGACGATTAGCCCCGCTTCTAGCGCTAGAATTCCTCGGCTGGGACGGAGATCAAGAAAAATAAGAACCACATTTCTGCCGATTGATGCTTTCACAGGGTCGACGCTCATTCAGAGTCAAAAATACTATTTCGGTAGGTTCAGCCATGCCCACTTAACGCCACCCTCACTCTGATGGTACTGTTCCTAATTGCGGAGTCGTTGCGCACGAAGTTATATAACTTCTTGACGTCTGACCGGAAACAAGTGTTACTCTAACCGACGAATGACCTATATTAGTAAAATCAGACTTAGCTGATATGAGAGAGAGAGAGAGAAAGAGTTTTGGATAAGAGCTGATACTTTATGGATAGAAAAACCGTGCAGTAATCATTGCAACGGTTTTCTAGATCGCTTTTATGACCTTGGCTGTAGCCTACCACGGGTGCTTCTTTCCTACAATCTTCCTTCAAGTCTGGTGCTATTGTGTGTCCGATAATGGGTCGGTCTGGTGGCTACACAGCTATTGGATCCTAGAGTCATTAGATAAGAGCCCTCCTTTTCATCCCTCTCTCTTTTCCGCCACCGTTTTGAGCTGCAGAAATGAGCTCTCTGCCCGACGAGGAGCGAGGAGGCCGGTCAATTTCAGTGGTTTGGGTGGCGGTTGCCGCGTCGATATCTAGCCGCGTTGACCTAGTTCGCCTCGGTCTCCCGGGAGGTAGAGAGAGAGCGAGAAAAAGAGAGAGAAATGAAGAAAGAGAGACGGAGGGAAAAGCTAATAGTGGCCGGGTCTCTGCAGCGGTCGTCGACGCTAAGCCACAGGCAAAGGATGAAAGTTTCATCGGGATGCGGCTTGATTCCAATGACTTTTGCACGTCGCCGCCCATTGCCAGGTCCGGAAATCTCTAGCCGAACACTACCCTAGAGTCAGGGTCTCAGCTGCTAAGGAGGCTCCCAGCCACAATGGGCGGATGACGTGTACCTCGACCTGGTTTGAACTTCCCCCGTGACCCCGGCGACCTCTTCCAACTGGCACACGGCCCTGACCCGGCGCGATCGACCGTTGCGCAGGTCAGCACCGCGCTCCCTTTTCTCGGGTCTTCTTCCTCCGACCCCGGACGACCTGACCGCTCTCTCTGAGAGCTACCGATGAGCCGAGAGCCGGAGAGAGAGAAACGAACAAAGAAAAAAAGAGAAGAACTCGGTCTGGAAGGACCCGGAACTACCTACTTGAGATTCAGGCAGTCTCACACTCGTATCCATTCGCCATCCTATGATTTGCTCGGCCTGTATAGAACTTCCGGTCGACTTCCTTACACCATCCCAAGGGGAACTAAATGGCTTTGAGATTTCAGAAAGAAATTCTCTCCTTCTCTCTCCCACCTGTTACACTTACGACACTTACTCCGATTGTGAAACTCGTGTAACCGCATCGCTGAATCTTTTGGGATTGGCATACAGAGCACTCGAGATACGCTTTCAAGAGTGAGCTTCGACAAAGTAATCGATCGCACACGGTTACAAGAGATGCTTTAAGTCCTTTGGAGATTCCTTACCGCTTCTAACTCGCCGTTCCACCTCCTGCTAGTGGAATCTAATTGTTTATCTAGGTCGCGCAACTCGATCATCCGCGTTGGAAGGAAGCAGCTCACACTTAGAGCCATCTCAATAACTTTTTGAGATAGACACGGGCACCCGGATCTATCGGGAACTTCTCACCGCGAACGTCTAACTCCGCCTTTTCAAAAGTTACACACGCACGCGCGAAAGTAACGAACTTTTTTTCTCGAAGCGATTCGGCCGAACCATCAGCCGAACGATTCCACGATTCGATCTACGGTAAAGTTTCGCGCTGTAGTAAAAATGAAACAAAATCTCTGAACAAAAAAAGACAAGAAAGAATCTTTCTTCGAATCCATATAACTGAAAGTCGATCCTAGAACCGTGGACCATACTGACCCTACAGATTGGGGCAGCCCACATTCCAAGATCCCGTAAACCGCGGGGCTTGTCTTTGTGGTTCGAAGTCTCCGGGATTGTCGGGGACCGACCGTTACTTTGCCGGTTCATTGGCACAGGTATAATTCTCAACCCTCGAAAGAATGTGTGGGCCGATGACACGATGACGGGAATCCCCGCGCCGTAAATATATCCTGGATAGATCCATTTGGGAAATTTTCCACGAGGTTAAGTCACAGTTTTCTCTTATAACTCTGCCTTTTTTCGAGGGGATGTCTTCAGCCCTTTTTCGTCTCTCTGTGGTTAGCTGACCGGTTCCTTACTGCCGCGGAACCTTTATACCTGAACTCCCTGCCGTCCCGGGGGTCTTCGCTGAATGCAGCGGTAGGTATAAGTGCCGTGGAATTCTTGGGAAGATTAGGTACTGCTGCCTTATTGTCAGTCACAACTTGTCCCTCTGATGTACCGATTTTACTACGGAGGATCAGGAACTCTCGATACGTTTCCATCTCTTCGTGGGAACGATAATTACGAGCTTTTTTACAGCTCAGAGTCCCTCAGACCTGGTAAAGACATAGAACATGTCATTTGGGCTGACCCAAAGTGACCTCTTTGAAAATCACTTTCGAGTGGATCGAAAAAATGTGTAATATGGTCTCGGTTTTCAAGTCTCAGGTCTTGTCTTCCTCTCGACGATCCGAGGACAACGTTAACGAGGTGAGAATGAATCTGAGTTCCATTACCCCGTTACTGGGGGAGCTGGGAAAAGGCAGTCCCATTGTTATTACGAGCAGAACTTGGGCCTTGATGCGTGCAGGAAAGGCCTCGCGGTGTTCACTGGAGCCTTACGAGGCCCCGTAATCCCAGTAATCCCGACATCCGGTCTGCTCCGGTCAGGATGATTCGGCCTTTGCCTTTTTGAGAGCGTTCGAACGATTCCTAGACCCTCGTCGCGCAGGTGTTGTGAAAACAACATTTTCGACTCGCGTCTCATCCGTGACCTCATTGGTATTGGGCTCACCGATGTGCGGATGAATAGTAAGGCGAACAGGCGCAAACAACAATGTGGGCAGACTCTCATGACACGTTTGAGTCGCGATTCTAAAGAAAAAACTTGCCATTTCCTGCAGCGAACGTCTGCGGCCTTCGTGACTTTTGTCAGCCGTGGTAATGAGAAACAACCGGGATATCGCGTTCGGCAGCGACTGATGAGACGATACAAAGCTTTAATTATCGGTTCAAAGTCGGCGATTACTTTGTATTCATAGAATCTGTGTGTCAAGGTGTTCCGAAAACACGTGCTTTCCATCTCTCGCAGTGCTACTTGCCTCGCTAACATAAGTGCCAAAAAGTGTCTAAAAAGTTTAAGTAAAACTCCAACCAGATCAAAGAAACTTACGAGGGTCGCTCAGGCTCGCTTAAATCTCAACGTTTGATCTCAGTTTTCGTTTCAATCGATTGACGTTGCTCCCAAGTTTGTGGAGTATTTTTTTTTCTCTAATGTGGAATCAAACTTCAGGATATCCGTTTCTCCTCGCGCGAAATCTTCCTCCTCGTATTCCGAACCACGAAGAGAACCAGGGGGGAAGAAACCCGATCCTTTTTACCCGTGAAAAGAAATCGAGGACGCGGAGGCGAATGATGCAACGAAGGCGTGTAATAAGTGCAGAGAGCTAAGTGGCGACGATTTCCGCGCGACCTTGAGCCTTGTTGGGGTCAGGCACCTGACTAGCCTCCAGATCAAGCTGCGTTCCCAGGTGCTTCCGTACCTGCACTCTCCCGTGGCACGAAACGGGAGAAGAGGCAGTAGCCGCCTGGCCCCTGCGGCGACACACACATACCTACGCCAGTATACGTATGTTCATACCTCGCTGCGAGTTACACCTAGACCTGTAGCTAGGATGTCGTCTGGTGTGTAGAGGAGTGTGCGAACTAATTCGCTTGGCCCCGTTTCGGTCGGCATCGGCCGTGACCCGGCGGGGTGTAACAGGTGGGTGACGTCATGACCGCGAGGGCGCTTCCCCACCACTCGCCATGACCTGCATCCTCGACAGCGCACCGGCGCACCCATTCAGCGGTATCGGTCTCCTCTCCCGGGGTAGACGGATTCCCGGGTTAAATCCTTCCGCAGTAGGTCGACGAGGACCCCACGAGAAGCACCCGTTCGATTGGGCCGAAGCCGAGGGAAAGAACGAGGACTTTTGACTGAACCAGGGAAGAACGATAGAACCTCACCAATTCTGCGAAAAAGAAGAAGGAGGAATAAAACGAGATGACGATGATGATGATGATGATAATGATGATGATGATGAGGAAGCACACGGACCGGGAGCCAGGGTGCGCGCGCCCGCAGTGAAAGTATCGTTGGTGCCGGGAGGCTGGTTGGTTCTCGGGTTCCTCACGGGGTCCTCGTGCCGAGCGTCGCAGCGCGAACCTTCAGTCAATGACAGGCAGTCGGCGTGCTCGCATCGTCGACCGCACTCTTTCGCGCTGACCCATGATAGTGCCACAGAATCCGCGGTTGCTTTGAATGAGTTTACCTCGTGTACGCGACCGGCTACGATGACTTTTCCGCAGGATTCCTTCGAGACGGATGCGGGCTGACCGTGGGTTCATAATTTGACGGAATTACCGCCGGAATACGGTGTCAGTGGTGTTTTGTTTTTGGTGTCAGTGATCGTGGAACGTATCGAGTGATAATTTTCGTCTTACACGTGGCCAGGACCACATGCTCGTCACCTGGCCCTCGGGAGGGTCGAGTCTAGTGCTCGTCGCCAAGGACTCAACGTTCCAGAGCCTGGACTCCGCGTCAGAGAAGATAGGAGAGACAGCTGAGATGCTGGCCGTTCCTCGGGTCCCAGTCGCCGGGGTAAAACGGAGATGGGGAGGAGGTGGCTTCCAGGAATCTAGTCCCGAGGTTTCGAGCAGCGGGGTCTTATCGCCACCCCCTAATTTCCATCCATCTACACCCGAGTGCGCCGTAAACGCGGACGACCTACAGTTTTGGGATCTGGATCTGCAGCGTGGCTCGTCCCAGCAATCCCATAGAATAACCGCCGCTGAAACCACGCTGAATTCAACGGATCAGACTCTTTCCTCCGATCCGATAACGGAAGGTACGAAGATTCCGATCCGGACTTGTTCCCGTATTCCTGTTTTCTATTTTTCATTCAATTATTCGAACGAATTGAAAACAAATATTTCGGCAAACGGTTCACGGTTAGCACTGGTATACGGTCGCGCACACTCGCGGTTCTTGGAACGCAATAAAAAGTAGGTTACGCGATTGCGCAAACCGCTCGAACCGCGGGGAGGCGTCAGAGCTGTTTCGCGCGGGCGACTACAACGCGCAGACTACTTCTAGTAGATCCGGCGGTACGAGAATCGTAGCAAACCTTTTTTCTCTCTTTCCTTCTTCCTTTTTTCTATTCCACTTATGTTTCTCTCTTCCGACGATTTCTCGAAATACCGATAACCGCCACTCCGCACTATTACCTGTTATTGCCGAAGCGATCAATTTCGCCCGAGGATTACGGCAGCTGCATTCGTCAGCTAGTTTTTCATTTATTGTTATTATATTTATTTTTATTTTTGCAACGAGTATCGCATTCCTTCGGTCGTTCGGTAATCATTTTATGGATTTCGTGTCAATGGAGGCTATGCGTCATCCGGAGACTTCGAGAAATCAGTGCAGCCCGTAATTATTTGCATATTTGTGAACGCGGCTCTGCTTCTCTCTCTCTCTCTCTCTCTCTAATTATTTCAAACGTATCAATAACACAATTTGCGTCCGAGTTATAACTCGCGGGGATCTCGAGACGGCATAGTTTTCTCCCGTTCATTCAGTGGATGAACGAGGAATAATTAGCGTTTGAATAACCCCCATCGTACCAAGAACTGCTCTCTCTCTCTCTCTCTCTCTCTCTCTGCGCGAGTGGAAATTTTATAATTCATTTCTCTCACTCGCGACTGCGAACTAGTGTTACCCGAAACCGCGGCCGTTCTTCTTACTTCGAAAGTCCCGTTGTTCGGTAAGCCGTTCAACGAAACCGCGTTGAAAAGGGTCATGCACGCGCGAGGCGGCTTTGTTTCCCGTCCATTTCTTGGGTTTAGGTTCATTTCATAATACACTGCAGCAGTCCTCAGTCGCCCGCGTCGATGCCCACGCGATTCCGTGCATATCTCTCGAGTTGCACGATGATCGCTTGAATATAAATTGATGCATGGCTCTCTATGGGTTCGTGCAATGATTAGCTCTCTTCGAGCATCAATCGACGTCCAGGGTGCTCTTTGATCAGCGTTTCCCAAATTTCAGTTCGTTAGTTCGCGCGGCTAAAGAACCGAAATCCGATGAGATTGTCCAACTCTGGTCCCACCCGAATCCGTATCTTCGGAATCAGGACCGGGACACAGAAGAACCGAAATCACCGAACTCTCCACCCGTCTCACTGCGTCGTTCTCGCATCCGTGTGTCGTCGGTGTATCTGTCAGGTCAGTAGGTCACTCTTGCTGCCCGGTCCGTTGCCGCTGGGGCGCGAGGGGGACGGAGAGAGAGAGTGACGACGAGTGATGCCAATTCCATGACAATTGGACGCTAATTGGGACTCAATTCGCGTCATTTTCCGACCGTAGAGGACTGGTAGTTCCTCTATCGTTCGTCCCTCGCGTCTAGAGGTACTGTTTTAAGTATCATCGCTAGAACTAGCCATTGTCCATCAAGACTGCAGAATTCAATTCTCGAATGCGAATAACGAGTGCTTCGATTCTACGAAATTACGTGTGAAAGCAAATGCCCCCTCACATTCCTCGATAAGAAGTTAGACTGACTGCGAGTGCGTACACATGATTGACAGTAATCGCCACATGGATTGCGAGCTAAGGCTGACTGACTATCTGGCGACCTAGGGCAGAACCGCAGATACGTCTGTGCGGACTGTGGTTCACCGGTTTACTGGCTTATCAGTTTTCTTCGAGTCCCACGACCATGACCTAGAGAGCCTGAGGATATATGTATACACGTGTTTGCCCGGAAGATTATCAAACCACCAGGACGCGTTATCCTCTTGTTCTAAATCAGGCGTTATGAAAAGAAAAGGAAACGTGAAGAAATCGAACCAGGCTACCCGGACGGTTTACAACTAGGTTTGAGATCGCCGGGCAAGTGTTTTTGCCATCAAGAGTGGTGCTGGCTACGGCCGGGTGACCGCCGGACCGAGATGCAAGGCTAATAACCTCGCGAGTTGTTTATCCTTGAACTCACCGAAGAAACAGAGCGTTCGCTCATCTTTGTTGCTGCCGTTGTTACCGAGAACCAAAGGAATAGCGATCTAGTCCTGGTGACGAGACAGCGGCGTCGTTGATCGGGGGAAGCTCTGGAAGAATGATGATGATTATGATGATGATCGCGATGATGATGATGATGATGATGAATTAGAGGGCGAATGAGTGAGAGGAGCATGACGAAAATGAGACAAGAGACAAAAGGCAAGAAGCGAGTCGAGAGTCGAGCGAATTGCGCGGACAAGGCCAGGGCTGGTGAGCGGATATGATCGGTAGTGGGGCGATTGTCTTGCGCAACCGACTCGGTTGTAAACACTACTTCTAGCGATGCGAGTCAATCGAAAATTATGCTTAGAAATTTTATAGCCAATTACAGAGGCGCTTTACGACGTTATGAGCAAACGAAACGGCGAGGCACACCTGGGCCTCTTCGATCCCCGTGGAGCTTTTTCAGGACCTGATCGATCCTTGAGAAGGCACTGTGACTGGCTCAGTCCATGGAACATGTCTAGAATACGTTAGGAATCGAACATCATCGACGGAACACATAATAAGGCGATGGGTTCTCGTGGTTTTCTGTTGCGCAAACCTTAAGCGAGGACACGGCGTGTTTCTTCGTGGATAGGTAGGCAGCCAGAGGTACTGGTACACATGTTGCGTGCGTGACTCGTGACTCGAGTTCGTGACTACGACGCGCATACCAGCAGCTACGCCTCGGTTCCCCGCCTCATCCAGCGTCGGAGTCTCCCTGAGCGACTCACGATCAGCTAACGATAAACCAGCTACATATCCACCGCACACCTACATCCACATTACACGTATGTGAGGAAAACAGCGAATACCGCGGCTGGACTCGGTGCATTTTAGTCTTTAGACGTAAACTTAATGCATGCAGCGAATACACGTCGGAGAAGGCTCTTGGCCATGGGAATTAATTTCATGTCCCATGATGATTCGCAACGCCACTTCATTTCGCCGCAACTACTCCGATGATTATGAAATCTATGAAATTGGACCACCGGACCCCAAATCGCAGACAGTGTTTCGCTGCTATCTGGGACACCGTCAATTCATATTCATATACGTATATATGTGTCGAGGTACTCAGTCCGCACGTTTATTACGAGTTATGCGAGGATACTTGACATTGTGCGGCGTTGCAGGTTGGATGACGAAATTATCTGAGAAATGGCTTCGATATTAGAGCCCAAGCCGATTCTCGTTAAGAAGAAGCCGAGAATTCGGATCACTTGAAACTTTCTCGCGACGATCTATACCCAGGCTGGATAGATATATCAATATATGCCTACCCACTATTTTAGACATATTTGTACAGGGGCTTCCTCTCTATACACACGAAACTTTCTAAAAGAGAAACACGTGGTTTTCGTGCTAGGTCCCAGCCACGGCTGATTAAAATCACAAGAATTTACCGCTACAGGATGCGGAACGGTATAGCTAATAATTCATTATTAAACCACGGGGATTTCTTATATTAAACCACAAAGATTTCTCATGCTCATCAAAATGTCAAATATATTTCATCATTTGCGCGCTAAAAGACCTGCGATATGAAAGTTTGCAAGGGAGGCTAATCAATTGAAACAAATTATGGGGAGATCGAGAAAAAAAACGATTCTCTAATCTTCAGATCCAAAAAATTATTTCGCTACGACTTCGAATGATCGAAAAAGCTCGTCGGTTTCTGGTTGTCGAGGGCCCGGTTTGTAAACAATTCAAACCCCGCGAGGAAACTGAGAAACAGTGTCGATAAACAAGATCAAGATGGCGTCGTGACGAAGCGGTATTGCAAAACGAGTCTAGGCTGATGGTATAATAAATAATACTAGTTCCACCGCACGATATAGCGTGGTAGGTAGAGCACTGGTGACCGCGAAGCCGATCTCCGTTCTCCGTTCGCCGATCTCCGCTCGTTTCCCGGCCTCTTTTAATAGCGATCCCATCTGCGGAGAGTCGAAGGCTGCTGCTCGCCTGCCTGCCTGCCGTTCTTACCTGGCGGTTAGGCTAGGTTGCACAAGTAAGAAAGATGGAGGTACCAGAGTCAAGGCCGCTCACTGCTCCGCAACGCGCTACTAACCAGCGCGGAAACCTGCGGAGCGAGTCTCGTCGCAATCGCAATAGAAATACCGACTCCCGGCGTTAGATGGAATGAGAAAAAAAATTCGAATAAAAAATTCAAATGAAAGAAAAAAAAAGCGATGTACAATACGCGTAATTTTTCAATCCGTCGATTCGTCGGCAGATCTTATCAATAAAAATGGTATTCCTACCCCCTTGGCCACACGGTACTTACGTACCTACATATCGTGACATGTATTGGCCGTTGCGAGAATATCAATCAGTTTTTGCACCGGAGTATCCGTCGCTTTGTTTCCTCGTCCGTCTCACTCTCGACTTCGTAATACCATGCAGCCTCTTGTGCTAGAAACCTGCAGTGTGCACTGTTCCTCGGCAATTAAGATCACACCATCTGGAGCGAATGTTGAATCGGTGTTTCCAGAGCGGGGAACTAGGTGGGTGGTAATTATGTGGCAGGTAGGTAGATAAAAAAAGTGTGACAGAACTTGGTAAATGAATTTCATCACCTATACCTAGCTACCTACCTACCGACCACCAGCTAGCTCTACGGCTCTTTATGACTCACGCGTCCTCCCGCTTCTTCCGCGGTCTACGGTACGATAGATATATGAATATTTAATCCATCGTCGAATCTTAAAGTACTTGTCGCTCTATCCGCACCCAGTACTTGTGATTCTTTGTCCTCATTTTATTGCCATGAATAAAGAAACGACTCTACACAAACGCGAACAAGATACGCGACGAGTACACCCAGTCACACACGATTATCTTCACACACATGATTGAAGGGAAAGGATGAACCATTACGGTACATCATTCAAGAAAGTGGCAGTGCAGGTGAAAGTATAGCGGAACATCGAGAGGATCGGAAGCTATGGAAATGGGCGCGAGGAAATGATTTTCGAAAAATTCATTTCGCATTTTATTTTATTATAGTTGGGTTGAGGTCAAGATTCATGGCGTAAGATCGTCAGGGTAACGGAGCGGACGGCTTAACTCCTGTTCAAAAATATGTTTACCACATACGTACATATAGAGATAAGAAAACGGAGTCTTTTTTTTACCGCGAGTTAGTCGCAGGTTTTATACCAGCGGTTGTAATAATTGCTCCAACTCTGGGTCTAGTTCTAGGCCGCATATAAAGTACGTGGCAGCGGAACGTTCTCATGTAGGTATCTATTATTCTCTTATCGTAGCTAGTGGAACTCCTCGCGTGGAACGTGTGGATGTCACGGTTGGTGAAAGTGCGTCGATGTGCCTGTGCATACGTACGTGTACGAGTATCGCCGCATGAACAGGAACTGGTCTAGTCTGGCTACCATTGTGTCAGCCCAGTACCTCTCAACCTTTTACGAACCGTCTTCAGGAAGACTGGGAAGCGTTCCAAATTCAAAATTTTTTCATTACACCAATTCCCCGCAACATGAAATTATGCCGAGTCTCTTTGAAGCTCATTTTCACCTACAATCTTGCAATTTCACGGAGGGAAGTTAATCCGCGGTCATTACTGATCCCAAGATACCCGATTTTGATTGACTTCGTCTCGACTGAACGTTTCATCTGATCCCGAATCGAGCCCACGTGTGAATGATGGATTTTCCGTTTGTTTCAGGAAGGGACGATTTATCACCACCAAGTTCGTTGAACGGGTACAGCGCGGACAGCTGTGATGCGAAAAAGAAGAAGGGACCGACCCCGCGGCAGCAGGAAGAGCTGTGCTTGGTTTGCGGAGACCGAGCTTCAGGCTACCACTACAATGCTTTGACGTGTGAAGGCTGCAAGGGCTTCTTCAGGCGAAGCATAACTAAGAACGCGGTCTATCAGTGCAAGTATGGTAACAACTGCGAGATCGACATGTACATGCGTAGAAAATGCCAGGAGTGTAGATTGAAGAAATGTCTGACGGTCGGTATGCGACCGGAATGCGTTGTCCCGGAATACCAATGCGCGGTGAAGCGCAAGGAGAAGAAGGCCCAGAAGGTAGGGGTAAGGAAACTTCGATATACCTATACATATTTCGCACCACGCTAACTCATCTCGTTAGAAACCTAGTCGATCGCGATCAGGTTTCACGTTGCCATTCGTTGATATAGAGAGAGAAGTCCAGTCTGCGTTTGAATTCACCTTGATATTCTTCCTCAGGAAAAGGACAAACCAAACAGTACAACGATGAACGGCTCACCCGGTGGCCTAAGTGGCTTGGGCGCCGATCAGATGGGGGTGAAGCTCGAGCCGGCAGAGACTGAGTCGCTTTCGATGCTCGGTAGCAGCAGCAGCAGCACCAGCATCGTTTCCCACAACGGAATAAAACCTGTCAGTCCTGAGCAGGAGGAGCTCATACACAGGCTTGTCTACTTTCAGAACGAGTACGAACAGCCCAGCAATGAGGATCTCAAACGAATCACGGTAAGACACGAACAGATTCGTCGCGTCGCCTTTCCTATTTTAGCACGATATCATGCTGAAATTTTTCTCCGTTCGCAGAACGACCCCAGTGAAGGAGAAGACGCCAGCGATTTGAGGTTCAGGCATATAACTGAAATCACTATACTGACGGTGCAGCTTATCGTTGAATTTGCCAAAAGGTTACCCGGGTTCGACAAACTTCTTAGAGAGGATCAAATAGCGCTTTTAAAAGCGTGTTCAAGCGAAGTTATGATGCTGAGAATGGCGAGGAGGTACGACGTCCAGTCAGACAGCATCGTCTTCGCTAACAACCAGCCCTACACCCGGGACAGCTATAGCCTAGCTGGTATGGGCGAGACGGTTGATGATCTACTAAGATTTTGCCGTCAAATGTACGCGATGAAGGTTGACAACGCGGAGTACGCTCTTCTAACAGCGATAGTTATTTTTGCTGGTGAGTTACCCTTCGGCTAGTCGATCAATAACTCTTATGTTTTCTTCTGGTCTGAATAAAACAGATGCAATTAATGTTATTTATTTCGTTTGTCAAATGTAGAGAGGCCAGCGTTGGTCGAAGGATGGAAGGTTGAAAAGATACAGGAGATCTACCTCGAGGCTTTGAAGGCATACGTGGATAACAGACGGAGGCCAAAGTCGGGTATGATATTTGCGAAGCTTCTCTCAGTATTGACGGAACTGAGGACACTTGGTAACCAGAACAGCGAGATGTGCACGAGCCTGAAGCTTAAGAACAAGAAGCTCCCTCCGTTCCTCGCTGAGATATGGGACGTGATGCCCTAGTTTTATTTTTGGCCGTTACGTTGGCTACTGTGTGCGTCCGACGGCGCCGTGACTTTTATACTAGTGCACCGCTATGCCGCTGTCGATATATATTCATATTCATATTTACATGTTTTATTGGTAAATATATATTGGATTTGAATAAACGATTAATAGACAGCGGCGAGGAAGCACGCAGGCTGTGATACGTAGAGACAGTACCGAGACTATAAGGAGCTACATACACTTATATAGTATACTATATTACTACAGATAAAATAGATACATACATACATGTATATTGTATATCTAGACCCGAACTAAAACCGATAATACATCATGATATGTAAATCGAAAATTTAAAACGTGCACGTATAAGTATATAGCATATAATGAAAAGGGAAAGAGATGAGATGGTAGGGATTGTGTCAGTGCACGTAACTGTTGAGCAGTCTACACGTATGCACAGGTCACAGAGATAATCGTCAAATATGATATACATAATAATACGATAGAGTCTATATCACACACATAGCATAATAATATATTGCTAGTATGTATGTTGTTTATAAAACAGATGATGATGATTATGATGATTATGATGATTATGATTATGATAAGAAGGAACGATTATCGCTGCGGGAGAGAATAATTTAGTAGAAAAAACAAAAAAAAAGAAGAAAGAAAGGAAAAAAAACAGTAAAACTCTTAGAAGTACACACGAGTATGTAACTAAATATATATATATATATATACACACATATATATATATATATATATTATATATATAAACAACAGAAAAATAAATAAATAATAATAATAATTAAGTAACTAAATAAGTAAGTGAGTAAGTAATTGAGTAAGTGAATAATTAATTAAGTAAGTAAATAAATAAGTAATTGAGTAAGTAAGTGATTAAGTAATTAAGCAAGGCTAGGAGGTAGTGAGTTTTAGTCAGTCAGCTAGGCTAGGTGACCCGAGTCAAGTGCAAAGCCCTGTGCCTTCAGCAGCGGACATCGGCTCACCGACAAACGAAGAAAAAAAAAAACAAAAAAAACAAAAAAAAAACATGAAATTTAACCGTCCGTTTTAATTTTTTAATAAAAAAAAAAAAAAAAAGAAAAACAAAAAATCAACAAAATCTTAAAGTATAAACAAAAAAAATCCGAAGAATTTCATAAGATAATGTTATTATTAAAGAGAGAGAAGGAGAGAGAGAGAGAGAGAGAGAGAGAAAGATAGAAAGATAGAAAGATAGAAAGATAGGGAGAGCAGGAGAATTGTATTGTACATATAATAGAAAGATTATTCGTCTGGGATCTGGGGTAAGGGGCGATGAAATCGTTTAAAGACATTCGAACTCGCATAGCAGTAAAGAAGAAGCAGGTGATAATTAAAAAAAAGGATAATAGAATGGGGGATGAGGATGAAAAGCTATCGTAAGAAAAACATACTCGAACGCGAATTATTTTAGCTAAAAGGCACCGAATTATAACAAAAGAACTTTATTCACTGATCTAAGTCAGTGGGTGCTCTTTTTAAACGCAGTAGTAAAAGCCGTTTAAAGATTCTCGATGTTGTAACACTGTAACTACTATCTATGCTATCACAATTTAATGCAGAATTGTATTCTATAGTAAGATACATACATACCTTTAAAAGAAAGAAAAAAAAAACAAAAAAAAAACGAAAAAAAAAGGAAGAAAGGATGAAAGAGAGAAGGAAAAAAAAAGCGATTAATACGTCATAATAATCATAAAGCGTATATACATAGAGAGATAGAGACATTAAGCGTGTCCTGAAAAAAATTTGAGGCATGATTTAAAGGCCTCCTCGTGCAATCATACGTTCGTATAATTATATACATTACATATATATAAATACTTGTAAGTGCGGCATGTCATTTAACATAAGTGTAGGTGAGCCGCCTCTCTGATCTACGGCTAAACATCCAAGCCATGTTCGATACCCCTTTAAGGGCTTAAAACCCAACAATTCACGTATTAGCCATTGATCAGAGTCGCGCTGTACCGGTAGATCAGGAAATTACGTAATGCCAGAGGGCAGACACTGCCACACCAAAGCGTGAACACGAGAACACCATTATACCACCGTAATAACAGCATAAAAATTGATCAACCACTCTCATACCTCATATTATAAATCGTAATCGTAATTTAATGTAATACTGTTAGCTATAGATCGCGTACCACACCATCGTTACATTGATTATCATTACCATTGCCTAGCTAGATATGTTCAGAGAGAGTCATACACCTTCATCTAAGTTCTAACTACGAGGTAAAGATTAACATAATATGAGACACACATAAAATTACCCGTAAAGTAAGTACACCCGCGTTAATGCGTGCAGATAACTCATCGTATCGCATCCTAACTTCACACCTCGTACACTCTGGGGGTACCGGAAGAGTTTTGAAAACCGGTTCGTGCACCTGATGAGATTTTTGTTCACGAAATGATAGGAGGAATGTGGAAAAGGTGGCTGAGCGAACCGGCCTCAAAACTGGATAACATTAATTACTGCTAGCTAAATGGCATTTTGTATAGGTCGATGCGACTATTGATGGCAGGCCGATAGATATCGATTATCCCTCACCTTTGACAAAGCACAAAGAAGCCCCGTTGTTTTTCGTTGTGAATAACAAAAAAAAAATTAAGAAAAAACAACCATCGTTGATTATTCGTATTTAAAATTATTATACTGTCTATTGCAATTCTACGATCACTGCCAAGGCGTTTACGTTCACGTCGATTTTGGCGTCTAGATGTTGTCTTCGTCGTCAATGTCAATGTCATTGTATATCTTTTCTCGCTTTAAGCGGACGACAAAATTTTTTAGATCACTATACTGCCAGCTAGATTCGAATAGAGTTTCTGTGTTTTCCAACTTGTCGTAATACTCGTACGAGGTACCTTTTCATCGGTGTATTCCCACCCCCACCGCAAACCCGTAAATATATTGATTCCATGATTAACTGTACGCGAAGTGAAACGACGAAAAAAAAACAACAAAATACAAAAAATCAGCTGCTTCTCTCTTATAACTCTGTATAATATTTATATAATTGGCCTGCCAGCACTGGTTAGCAAGTTGTACATGTAAGACAAGACAGCGACACAAGAAAACAGAAAAATAAACACAAGCACACGGCACAGCGGGCTCTTTTTCGATAAGTGCATCTTGTCTCGTAATAATAATTACTTAATACTTGAAAAAAAAAAAAAAAATGAGAACGAAATTAATGTTAAAAGAAAAAAAAGTTATATAATGCGCGCAAGCAAGGTGCGGAGCAGTTGGAGCTCTCTGATTGGTATCTTCCCGCCACTGTCATCCGCCCACAATTGAATGGCTGGGATCACGATTGGTGCTTTGGAATATTAGACTGAATTGTTGTACGTTTTAAAAAGAAAAAAAAAAAGAAAAAAAAAATTAAGGGAGTCTTCTCCCGCTAATTGGTATATAAAAGATGAAGAAGAAGAAGAAGAAGAAAAAAAAAATAATGAAAACTTATTTCTAATTGAATATTTTATATGCTTAGGCACTGTAGGTTTAATAGAAGAGCGACGCTGTGCTGCAGCACTCTCTCCTCCCCCAGTCTTGTATGTCGGGGGGGGATTGCAGAAAAGTGTGTACATCAATATTATATATTATATATAATATATATACATATATAAAGGATGATGTAATGAGTAATATACAATAATATTGACGAGTTAAGTAACCGAGCGTCAAGCTGCGATGTAGGTATGTATTTGTCATTTGATATGATGTGAGAATAGTCTCGAAGCGAGGCATAGACTGACTGAGTAGTAGAGACACTCATGGTGCACCGTACTGCTATTTTGTGTATTGTATTCACTACACAACGCCACTGCTCCTCTCGGCTATAAGATAACTACTCCCTAAACAGACAGTTTTCAGAAACAGAATTAGGATTGGATCGAGTCCAACGGGGAGAGAAATTTTGTCGGGGTGAGCATTGAGAGGCCGAAAGGAGCAGTGGAAAGCACAACATTGAATAATATTATACTATGAGAGAAAGAGAGAGAGAGAAAGAGAGTGAGAGTGAGGTGAAGGTATGAGAGGATTAATTATCTCTGAAGGCATATGTGATAAGAATTACGAGGATGAGAGCGTGGTGTTCATAGAAAAGATGAATGATAGAGAAAAAAAAGAAAAGAGAAAAAAAAAAAAGGAATCGAAAATTGATGATTATGATACTGTAAATAGAGAAGCGGATTGAAATATATAGGGTATTGAAAGCTTTGTAAATTGGCTTCACTGTCCCTTATTTTACACGTTACTAAACAACTCTTATTACCGAGCATCCCTTGCGCACTCCTGGCTTAATATCGTCGTCACCTATACAGAAGACAAAAGAAAGAAAGAAAGAAAGACAGAAAGAAAGAGAGAGGATCCTTTGCCTGATCCCCCATCGTTAGTTATCCTATTCGAATAAAGAAGAAAATCCTGATTCTTACAGAAAAGATCAATAATAATAATAATAATGTTATAATTTGCCTGTAAGTTATACTCAGCGAATAAGAATTCTATTCAACTGTTTTTAAGATCTCGATTATCTCAATTTCCTTTAGATTTCAACAACGCTAGCTGACAATGAGTTAAATTTTAACATAAGCTTACGATCCAATACTACAAATGTTGGCTTATTATGTTTTATATATATATGTATGTATATATATACATGCTTATTATGTTATATATGGATATATATATATATACATATATATATACACACACTATACCCAGTAGCCACGTCATCCATGGCTGAAGATAAGCCCCCCTATCGCTTTGACCACTCGACCCATTTAACGCGAAGGAGCACAATGAGCTGCTCTAAACTGTATTATTATGATTAATAATATAATTATTATGCATGATACATAATATATGTTATTTTGATGATTTTTATTTGATGTACCTATTTAAGTGACGTAGTAGTTGACCAAGTTACTCTCCTCATGTTATTATTATTATTATTATTATTATTATCATTATCATTATTATTATTATTATTATTATTATTAATTATATTAATATCATTATTAATCTTAATTGTTATTAATTGATTAATTATTCGATTGATTAATTGATTAATTCTTATTGGACCGTGCAATATGTACAAATTTCGACTAAATTACATTTTTATATGGATATTAATTAGGTGCAGCGTACGTGGCGAAGAAGTACATTAGTATGTACGTTACATAAGGTGAACGAATCCTATATGTCTGTTGTATATTATTTTTATTTCCACCTTTTTTACATAAAAACGCAAGATCGGCATGGACCATGCTATGTATGGATGATATGTTCCAATATTAGATTAAATCTTTCAACAAATACACACTGTGCCCACGCTTGCGTTATCTTGAAAAAAATCCCTCATTCCCGACCGCCTTTATCCCCCAAATCGGTCCGTCTGTTCGCAACGGATTCGCGTTTATGGTAAGTTGACAAGTCCGGATCCAAAACTCGCTCTTTTTTTTTTTTCTTTTTCTTTTTTAATGCGGAGTCAAGATCCCACCGATCGGGAACGTTGAAGCGAAATTTTTCATACTTTGGAAGGAGACGATAAGGAGGGGAGGGGTGGGGGGAGGCAGGGACTGATTAATTTTTGTATCACCTAACATACGAATATGGTGTTGATATTTTGGAATCGTCTTACTTAGCTGTGATGCGATGGATAATAATCAATTGAATATAGTATAATATTATATCTGCAGTGTACAATTTAGGCTTCATAAAAATATTCATTCAAATATATTATCGTTTAATATATTATTTATCAGTAATATATGTATATGTATATATGTATCATGTATATTATTAGCGAGATTAAAAGTTTTCTTTTTTTTTTTTTTTAATGACAATCATACCAGGTATATATGCATATGTGTATGTGTATTGTATTAATAGTTACGGAACGGCTATTTACACAGAAATATACAGTGGAATATAATATAATCGATTATAATAATAACAATAATAATAATAATAATAATATTAATAATAATAATAATAATATTAATTATAACGCGATGATTTCTGACAAAAAGGTGTTCTTCAAATTTGAAATTGTATCAAGTGTATAATTAATTACAGACAACCGCATATATATATATATATATATATATATATACATAATATCGGAATATCAATATTTAATTAAGATAAAAGATCATAAACAGGCAGCAAAAATCTGACATAAGGATAATTATACAGCGAAGTAGAAAATATGGTCGAAAGTGATCCCTTGCTCATACAGGTATATATTGATTCCATCTTGTTAAGAGACGATCTGGTCCGATCATTCCTCTAACTGCAGTTCAACGAATTGGCCATTCGATGAACGATCTGCATACTGTAACGGTCAAAGATTACTTGGACAATTATTCTTCATCGTCATCGTGTGGGTGTATATAGGTATGTGTATATATACCGCACGTCATTGACCTCCTTATTTTACCTACAGTATAGTAAACGTACTCGTAAACCGTTTAGGATTTTGGTTTAAGTACCGTCGAGGCGTCACCGTATTTTATACGATGACAAGGAAAAGGGATCACGTATGTGTCCAACTAAGTTTTGAACTTATTCCGCAACGGCCTAAAGCGGCGCTCACCACACGCTACATTTGTGGGTTGGGTTCATCGGTGATCCCGGTGTGCAGCTGAAGGCACGAGCGAAATCGTCGCTGTTGGATAGCGGGCCCAGAACTCTTACTGGTCCTGGCGAATGGACGCTGCTTCGGATCTTCGTTAACGCGTCTTCGGGACGCATCGAACCACACCAAATCTGGGCGTAATTCAAAAAGAAGAGCTGATCGTGGGTCAGGTTCACGCCGGGCAATAGCGGCTCTTCTCCGTGGATCGATACCCACTTTTTGTAAGCCTGGTGATGAGACAAATCGTACATTATGGCCTTTTCCTTATCAACTCTTCAATATTGCTTAGATCCAACTGAATAAAGTGAACAACTAATGTCCCAATGTCGATGGATCAGCTCACTACTCGTCAGGTAAGATGATAGAGCTAGGAGTGGTGTAGGAAATGCTTGTTTTCATATTTATTGGAAATTACGTAAAGACAAGAGATTCACCCTAAAGGATTGCTTGAGGCCACCGTTATCAGCGATGTTTTCGCCCTGGGTCATGCGGCCGTTGACGTAGAGATCGATCTCCTGAAGTCTGTACCGTGAATACTGATCGACGATGCACTGTGCACGGTCTCGAAAGGCCCTGATGGTGGCATTGTTCCACCACTGCATCATGTTACCATCCTTATCAAACTGTCTACCCTTGTCGTCGAAACCGTGGGTAATCTCGTGTCCGATAACAACACCGATACCCCCGTAATTAAGTGACTTTGGAAAGTGTTGCGAGTAGAATAGCGGCTGTAGAATACCGGCGGGAAATACTGTAACGAGAATATCCACCGCTTAGATATCTGCACGGTTTTACTCAACCGTTCAATGAAACTACCCACAGACCTATGTCGTTTTTGTTAGGGTTGTAAAAAGCGTTTACGACAGCCGGATCGGTCGACCATTTGTCCTTGTCGACGGGCTGTCTGAGCTTCTGGAGGTTGTGATAAGCGTCGTACTTCAGGACCGCTAAAATGTTCTCGAGGAATCGATGGTCCGTTATGTTGAGCTGAAACGTAAGACCGTGAGACCCGAATTTGCCACCTTTGAGATTGCATCAACACCGTCACCTCACCATAACGTATTCCTTAGACAGTTCCACGGGGTCCTTAAGAAACTCTGGATACCCAATCCGCTCGTTCATGGAGTCGGCTTTGCTCTTTGCAACGGCCCGAGTCTCGTCGTCCATCCAATGATTCTCGGCGAGTAGTTCGTTGAAGGCTTCTCTGATGGTGTGGATCATCTCGAGCGCGGTTTCCTGAAAGCACATCGGTTATCTTTCGGTCTTTTCAATGATGCTACCGACGACAGGATCACCTTGCTATCGTGGTTGAAATTGTCCCGGATGAAGAGGGCGCCCACCGCCATTCCCAGCTTCTTGTTAGTCCATTCGACGCACTGTGACCAGCGGTTTCCTTCGCTGAGAATCCCGAGCAAGATCTTTCTGAACTCGACTCGCTTTTGCTGATAGTCGTCGATCATGTGAGGCATTATGGACATTACCAGCCGCCACAATACGTAATTGTGCAGAGTCCTAAAACCGCGAAGAAGACCGAATGACTTTACCAATGAGTGGATCCTTCCCTATCATCTCTACAATACACTCCTGCGCACCTCCTATCAGTGTTCTCGAGGATCCTACCCATCTCGACGAAATATGGCATGGCGTAAGCGACGACGGGTTCATCCTCGGTGATGGGAGCGTTCAGAAACGCCTTAAGATAAATGTGCCAGTTCAGCTGAGGGACTTCCTGTTGCAACTGGCGTAGCGTCAGCTTTCGGTATATGGCTGAGGTGTCGTGCCTGTCAGCTTCCGGTAGCG
Source organism: Tenthredo distinguenda (assembly GCA_947538915.1). NCBI lineage: Eukaryota > Metazoa > Arthropoda > Insecta > Hymenoptera > Tenthredinidae > Tenthredo > Tenthredo distinguenda. Next base: position 30,526,323 of record OX384531.1, read on the forward strand.
AGGCCTGGGAAGAGAAAGAAGATCATCGAAGCTTGTACACCCCACAAAATTGCTTTAATTATCAATGTGACATTACGTACGTTGGCTAACTGCTTTTCCAGGGTAATGACGCGGTTGAATTCTTCAGCAGCAGTTTCTGGGTTGGCTCCAAGGAGAATTGCAACGTTAGTCATGTAGCGGTGGTAGGCCTTGAGCTCCGCCTGGCTGCTGGCCTTCAGATAATAGTCGCGGCTTGGTAGGGCGAGCTGCATCTGGTCGAGCTGAAAAAATCGCCGCACTGTCTACCGAGTACCACGAAGATATTTGCTAGGCGGTCGCAACTGGTCGTGGTAATTGCGTCTGCCTAGATTCATTCAGAGGCCAGTTCAGTCCAAAGTGTGACGGTCACTCGATCGCCACTCATGTTACGGGGCTTGCTATGATCCATGATCGATATAAAATGGAGCAGTTTGTCTTATCGGAAGTAAAATTTCCTCAATTACAAGATGGCCTCTGCACGGGTCTAACGATAGCCAAAAAACGGCTGTTAACATTGTATAGAATCATATCTCCTCTATGGCTCAAAGTTTAACGTTATGACTGTTAGGAGCGCGAGATGAAACCTTTGGTCATCGACTTAGGTCTTACTTTGGCGGCGCACCTGGAGGATGTTCGCGGATGAGTTCTTGTCGTCGGGTCCGACCCACTGCTCAAGAAGAACTCCCTCGTTGTATTCGCCGCGAAGACGGCCCAGCAGCACCTCGACAGGATACGACGGTGGGTTCCAGGCGGTTCCCTCCACTGCTGGCCACCCTCCAAGACCTCGCAGGGTTGTTCTCAGAGGAGAATCTCCGATCTCTCGAATCCGGGCTGCGAAAAACAGACCATGATCGATGGGGTAGTGTCGTCTTTGATCTTGTCTGAACGAACGGTTTGCTTACGGATGTCTACGCAGGATTTGTAAAACATCTTCGCCTTCAAAGTGGCAGCGTTGTCGTTCTCGTTTGGCGGCTCCTCCAGGACGCGTTTAAGAATGACCTGAAGCTGGCCTGCCAGGACTTCGAAGGTGCTGATGGAGCTGCGATCCTCAGGAATTACGTGGAGACGATTCCAGGCGCCACAAGCGTACTGAAAGAAGTCTTCGCAAGGTGCCGCGGTCTGGTTCATAGCCGAAAGGAGGCTAGCAGCTGGGGAAAATCCAGAGTGCTTTACACGAAGATGAGAAGAAAGAGGGGGAGGAAGACGAGGGAATTCATTCTCCTTAGTAATCTGTACTGATTTATAGCATCGCGCCTGGCAGCGCGGCTGCTGCAGTCAATTCTCGTAATATAAGACGTATTTCCGTATTGGGGTGGCTGGCAGGTATTAACGCCCCTCGAGGAGCGCCTAATCTAATACGCTCCAACGACTTTGCGAAGGGTGAAAAGGGGTCGTGATTAAGACGAGCGCAGATGCAATTACACCGCGAGGATCGCAATTCCCAAGCCTCGTCGTCGGCTAATCTAATCTGTAAGTTATCAACCGAAAACCTTGAGCCTCGACGTTTCCGAAATAAGTTTCAAGCCCTCGGATACATTCTTACGGAGGTTGATTTATCCTATAGGAAAGCCTGTGGCTCAACATATCTAGAGACACATATCTCGGATATCTGTACCTCCACAGATACTAGCAGACACCAAAAGGTGGTTCGGGATAAAAGAGAAAATGAATCGCCTCGCCCGAACATCAGGATTCAAGATAGCGGCTTACCTGTTCGCACGCACTCCTCGGTCATGCAGACCTTTGGCACTGAAAAAAAAGTGCTCGTGTTACCATTATACGCTGAAAAAACATTGTGCAGAATGCGAAATAGGTTGAGGGAATTATTCGGGCCATCGCGATCTTCCTCGCTTCCGCTTTGTCCTTAGTACTGTAATAGAGTACGTGACCGTGTGATGTCCGTGTAATGTAATGCAAATGCAAATGTAAATTAGACAACTGGAATGCTCGGAAGTTAATGATATACTCGTGCTCGGTATCTCTCGTATTTTTAGTTAGCCAACTCGTCAAAAGTTTTCCAAGGACAATTCGTTCCACTCCACCCTTCGCCCACCACCCATGATGGCCTGGAATGTAAGTAATTATTAAATTAAGTACCCACGCTGAAGCAGCGGCTGCTGCTGCGAAACGAAATATAAAACGAGGAAAACTCGTCCCTTGAACGACCGAGCTGTTCATAAAGTCTCTTTGGTCGTAAATTGTTCGAGTATGTTGGACAAACGAATTTTTATACCGTTAAAAATGCTCTGGGTCGTCCTTCCGCGAGTTTCAGGACTTGTTGAAATATTTTTTGGTGCTTCTAGAACCCGAAACGAGATTCATCTAGAGTTACCCTATCAAGAAGAAGCCAACGCTTCAAGTTTATCCGATCCATGATGCAAGTGGTACACCGTAAGTTATGATGAAGATAAATGGAACTTTTTAAAGAATACCGAGGCCACGCTGTGATTCTGTGCAGAAAATAGGCTTCCTCTCCGCGGAGTGTAGCCAGCTACTGGCTGCGGTTTTCGCTGGGTAGCGCAAGTTGAACATACAACTTTTCGCGGAGTTTGGAACGAGGAAAGTTAGCCGAGAGGCCACGCTGACGCATACATACACAAGTAAACTTGATTCAAAGTTCTCAGTGGTTGACTAGATGGGAAAGGGAGCTGATACTGCCACGAGCGAATATAACTCGTGGAAGTTTCCTTTGTCGCGAAAAATTTTCCGCGGAAGAACTCCGCCCGGATGTTGAATTAAAAAAACGACCCTCTCTTATTACCATCCTCTTCTCCTTTTTGCTCACCCTCTTTGCGTGTAATTTCGTCAAGTCGAGCAGAAATGATAACGCTACAGTAGGCCGAAGGGGCAGGTAGAAATTCTCCTTTGCTCGCTTTGTCCTGTGACATGGAGGCAAAAGAAAAGGCCGTTTTTCTGTTTCCACTTACGTATCTCCTGGTCACATTCCCGTGAAGTGTTCAGTGCCAGTAGGAGAAGAGTGAACATGCAGCTTGCAACTAGAGTGAATGCAAGCACACCGAGCAGTCGTTGCCTGTTCGAAGCCGCATGACTTCTTCCACGGATAACTCCTCCACCGAGAGTAACTCCACCACCACCGATTGTACTCTGAAGAGGTATGCTCGTCGCCGCACTACCTCGTGGACCGATCGTCACCTGGGACAACGGAAACATACCACTGGAGTGATCGTACAATATGGAGCTCCCCGTTATTAATTGTGAATATTGTTCAATTCTCTTCCAAAATATCGAGCCTCGCAATTTCTGCTGATAAAAACCTCAAGCCCACATCTCTTAGCGGCATAGTGTTGCGTCTAAAAGATGTGAGCAGGCCACTGAATTGTACCTCTTGAACAGAGTATGATTTATATATCTTAAGAAACCAGGTCCACTTTGGTCACGTGCGTTGCCTGGCGATTACAGATATCGTTCTACAGTATTCCCACCTGAAGTGGTGCCCCGGAAGCCGGACCCTGATGACCAACGGAAGGCAGGAGCTCGCTGTCCTCCGGAAGAACGGTGGTCCTAAGGTACCCGTTGTTGCTGTCTGTCTTCATGTCTGGCACTGCGATCCTCGGAAGGAGTACTTCTGACTCGGCGGGAAAGTGGTATCAGAGTTTCCACAGCAGATGGTGAGGAGGGGACACAACGCCGTCGCACCACCCTCAAAATTCCCCTCCACAAGCGCCCTTTCTCTCTCTCTCACTCTCTCTCTCTCTGAAATTCCGCGTTCGAACTACTGTTGCCGCGACCAGAGGCGGCCGCACTACACGCTTCACTAGACTAGTCCACGAGGGTCAGAAACTACACGTTGTAACCAACGCGGGTATCCAAGCGTTAGCACATCGCCTCCGATCACCCGTAAGCCGAGGTTATCAGTTTCAAAATACTACCCAAAAAGGTAACCGAAAATAAAGCAAAAAACTATCGGCACAGAGTACACTCTGCACATCTAATCTCCTCTCACCATTACACTGGATCACATGTGCAACTGATCAAGGAGCTGATCATTGGATGCAAAGAACTACCCCCTGAATGGAAGAAGTGCAGTGTCACTAATCACTTGTAGATCCAAATCCCAGCGTAGATTCTGTAATCAGTACTTCTCGCGTTTGGGCCAAAAGCACACAGCTGTATGGGTATAAAGGTAATCGCTGATCGTGAGTCCGCATATTGTTGCGATTCTTTTTCCCGCCATTTCATCGAACTAGTTTCGAGGACGCCATAGATGGCCTTGATAACCAGTTGCACTACTGATTTAAGGGTAACTTCCGATTGGAAGTAGTCAGTACCGGAGAATTGGTCCCATTTTTGGGGGAGCGAGGTGGAGCCCCCTCCCCCGTGCGTAACTTTCAAATTTCGAATATTAGCTACCGGTGTGACGGTTGTTCAAAGCCACGACTACGAGCACCGCGAAAGTAACTAACGACGGAATGTTGGGCAGTTTTTACGCGGGGATTCCATGTGCTCGTTACCACCAGGCATGGGCTTGTTTGCTTTCTCTTATTCTCCGGTATTTCGTCGTGTATTCCTGATGCTTGCAGGGTGATGACGGGTAGGGTGAACGACGACCTTATACCGTCGACGTTGGCGGGCGTCGGGGCCAGACTGACGACGAGGCGAGATGACAAGACGCTGTGAAGCACTTTAACGTCCGGACGGCTTGTTGCGCGTTTAGCGTTCCGTATCACGCGTGCCTCGCCTCGCCTAGCCCTCTCCGTGGCCCGCGCGGCGTTACCCTCCACGATGGCCACCCCCTCGCCCGCGGACGTGCCGCACCTCCACGACACGACGCGAACCAGCCCCGAGCCATTCGCTGGCCCCAGTAATCCAGTATCCATCTAGGCAGGTCGATAACACGCCTGCGCCCTGATTATCAACCTCGAGAAGATCGCTCCGTCGAGTCTACGACGAACCACGCAGATCAACGTGCGTAGCTTACTCTGTCGTGCTACGAAACGACCCTTAAATTAACTTGAGGGAAGCTGCAATGTCCACTGATCAATTTTATTCCGAGAATTAGGAGTGGTGGTTGTAGCCAATTCTATCGACCCATCAGACTCCTGGTTTGGGCATTTTTTAGCAATGGTTCTCTCTATTTTCTTATTCCTTCTGGGCAGGTGATGATCGAATGAAAACTGTGGCTTAGTTCAACGATCAATTCTAGATTCTCGATTGGCCCAATTATCATACAAATAGGTATAGATGATCGTGAATTTCATTCGTTATACGGTATTTGTTAGATAAATGAGGATCTCTTCCCGTTTAATGTTCGAGAAGGGTCTCCTGCAGCAGCGAACCAAGATGGATCGAAATAAGACGTAGACTTCAATTTTCCATGGATTGAAATTGAGCGATTTGTGAGATGGATCCGTTTCAGTCGTATCGAGCTTTTTCGTCTGATAAATTTCACCCAATTCCAAATGAGGATGAAAAACGATAAAGAACCAATCCACTCGAACGAATCCAATAAAACATTGGGTAATCCCAGAATTAATTCCTCTCAAGTCTCTTCGATCCATTCCAGGTTCTCGGGGTATTAAATGTAATAAAGTATTGATGAGAAATTGAAGGCTTGTCGTGAGACGTTACACCCTGTAGGAAACAAAAATTAGTCATTTATTGGAACTCAATCTTGCTAATCGTATGAAGATGAAACTTTGGGCAGAGTATAACTAGTTGGTATGTCTCGCTCTCCGCACGCATCACGCGAAGCTTAAAAGCTCTTAATAATCAATATTCAATCTAAATTTCATTCCGAAAGTGGACGCCATGTACAACGCTGATTCCCTCTCGCTTTAACGTAGACCAACAATTTATCGAAAACCCATATCCAGAGGCTTCAATCAGTTTGACTCATACAAATTCCAAGTATCGAATGCTGCTTTGTCAGAATTGATACGATACATCGCTACAGAATATGCAATACTTGTAACCGCCAGAAATATCATTGTTTCATTTATTTTCCAGTCGATATATTATCGAAATAAGGCCAGCTAATCGTTTTGAAATAATTTCCAGATCACCGAGGTCTCTTTTGTCTGTTATTTATGTAGTTTCCGAGAGCAGAACACATTTCTTTGGTATCAGACTCTCATCTAATTGCAAGCTTCGAAATTTGAATAATACATGTGCGCAGAAGACTTCTGCGCAACCCCCGAGTGTCTAGTCACAGCCTGTAGGTTGACAACTACGATGACATTCGTATTATCGAAGTCCAACAAATTATAAGAGAAATTTTGAACTGTCAACCGACTTTTCGAATTTTCAAACCGGTGTTTCTGCGAAAACAAATAAAAATATGAAAAATCTATTACTATACTCACTCATGCTGGTCTTCTTTTATATAACGCCAAACGGAGGAATGAAGTAACAGCACCGATACACTATGAATTTATAAAGTGTCATGAGGGTTCAAAGGAAGAAACTATCTCTGCAGGGTGTAAAAATAAATGTATAATATACATGTGCTTTCAGACCACGCTGCACAGCCCCATGGCCTACGCAAGCGCGGTTTGCCGTTTACAGTAAATAACAGTTGTCATAGACGACTATACCGTGTATCCATTATCCGTACTTTTAGCCTGCGAGTATTCGACCCTGTGTTTGCATCGATCAATTCAATGTGCCGCGGATAGCCGCAGAGCGCGGAACCGCAGCCAGTGAACGAGTACAGTACCCTACACATTGTGTTCGGGTCACGAGAACTATGGTGTGTTTTGATGATAAAATATGCACAACGAAAGTGGAAACTTTTTCGATATAAATCGAGGCAAAATACAAACGGAAATACGGTCCGAATTATAACAATGAGATGGATTGTAACGCCACACGAAGTTCCGAAATATTAAAAACTTCAATCAACGTAAGTCATTCATTTTGTTATAAAAAAATATCTGGAAAATGGTTCATCTATGAAAAAAAAAAAAAAAATAAGAAATTGATCAGTCAACACTGTTTTCGAATGAAAAATGATTAGATTTATGGTCCACAATGTCTATTTGAAGTTGGTGAACTATTTTGAGATTGATACTGCAGCGGTATAGTTTTGGGGTTTTCGCTAACGCGATATAGGTGCATGTAATGATCGTCGTTACGTATATGTATGTTGCAGCATGGATGTGGGATCCTTGATCCCAGCGGGTCTGCAATCGAGTCGATTAAACCTGACGACTGTACCCGCTGGGTACAACAAGTTATCAGAAAATTTGCGGAAGTTAACCCCTGCGGGTATGCAATGCGCCATTTTTTGTGGCGGATCACGGTGCAAATATGAGAATCCAAAGGCATGGCCACCCGTGCACATGGCCATACAAGACATATTCTCGCATTGGTGAGCTGAAAATCATGATCTGCAATTTTCAATGAAAATTTATTCCCTTTGAACGCCGTTTCCTTTACTCCTTCCTCCTTCGGAACAACTGAAGGAAAACATTAGACATTCGTACAGGATGTTTTCAAAGAGACATTGCTACGAGTCGGGTTGCCTATCGCCCTGTTTTACCGACATCACCAATGCGGTGCACTTAACTAGCAACGCATCGGTCATAAATATAATCGATGGAAGATAAATGGCAGTCAAAATGAGCCGAGTTTTAGTTACAGCGAATGATTTTCATTTTTATTTTGTATCCACGATGCACGGGTAAGTTTTGACGACCAAATTACGGGCGTCGGTAAGAGCGGAAGATAGGCAACTCGAGATACTGCGGTGTCTCTCGAAAATACCCTGTATTGTGGGTGTGTTTGAATATTAATATCGATTATTCGGAAGTATAACACGAATCCTCCCTTCCTTTGTATTCTATAATTATATACGCGCGTGTATATGTCTGTACATATTTGTATCGCCGCCCTTTATGTATCCCCTTAATTATTCATTATTCTAAATTATTGACCGTCACATTATAGAGCGATGCTTTATACAGCAAAGGTTTCGAGTTCCGCGTGTAGAGGTGAATAATAAATACGGTATGCTGAAGGATGGAATAATGATAATGATATATTTCTCGAATTTCACCGCGCTAATACCTGAAGAGATACGAATGTTGGATTTTTAACGGACATTACTCAAATTCAATCCATTTGATGGACAATTTCGAATGTTCACGGCGAAACTATAGATAGGATCGATCAATACATATCGATTATTTTAGCACTACTGACCGCGAAATTAGAAAAAGAAATACACAGTGCAGATTGTAGAACGTATGCCTTAACTTGGCCAAGATTCCAGCGGGTAATTCGATTTGCATTCCGAGCAGGGTCACCGAGGACGTTTTGGCGATGGCACGACCAAACACAGAACAAATAGTGAAAAGAAAGATAGTCGCCCAGTTTCAGGCATGGGGTATCAAGACTATCATCAATCTCCAGACCCCCGGAGAACACGCGAGCTGCGGGGGTTCCCTGGAAGAAAGCGGTTTCACCTACGATCCAAACATCTTTATGACCCACGAGAGTAAGAGAATAAGTATAATATTCTGTGCCAAGGCTGTGATAACAGAAATCGAGATCGTAGGTACACAGCAGGCCGAATGCTCAGCTCGTGAAAACCTTCGAAAGTTCTATATTCAAATTTGAAAAGGGCGGGAGTTTTTGAAACCGAATTCAAAACAAATAGTTCAAGACTGTTTCATATATTCTCGTTTATTATTCAATCTCTCGCAGTTTACTACTACAATTTTGCATGGAAGGATTACGGCGATGCCACGCTTGGTAAACTCCTGGATATGGTGAAGGTCGTGGCTTTCGCCGTTCAGGAAGGTCGAGTAGCGATACATTGTCACGCGGGTGAGTTGTTATTCATTAGCCACTTTTAATACTGAATTTAATCGCGTTATGGACTTAATGTAATTCTCCGCAACGCGATTAATCAGTATGTAGAATAAAATACCGATTAAAATCGTACCGCTACGTGCAGGCTACTATCACTGCATGTGTATAATCCCTCGCGTAACAATAATGTATGTACGAATAAGTATAACGTATACATGTATTCATAACGTACGCACTTGTTGGTCAGCGGTCTGTTAGATCGTCATTAAGATAATTGACACGAAAAAAAATTAAAATAATAATAATAAAATATACGAAACAACTCGAGGCTTTATCCACTCAGCGTTATTACTGCAGTATTAAAAATTTATGTCACACGTTATAGTTGTTATACTTTCGAGTTACACATTCGCGAAAGTCTTTAACTTTTCGTATTCCACCGACCTTATTACCTCAATCTATTATAATACGGTATGTCTGGTATTTTACGTTCTATTTGAACGCGATTGGTATATTTAGCTTCGATGCTCGTCAAATAATCGATTCTCCAAAGTATAATATGCGTGTGTACTCTGTATCTGTGTAACTGCAGAAGCGCCACTTCGACGTTCATTGATACACCACATACTTTATTCTTGGATGATTCAAAAATCTAAGAATCGAAACAGCGAATTCCATAAACGCTCTAATTAGACGTATTTATTTGCGGCACTGCAATAGAATGAAAGGTGTTTGATTTAGATTCGCAATATGTTCGAAAGACTTTGGTTCCTGGCCAGAAAATGCCCAACTTACTTCGAAATCTGATCTACTCACGAACGCGCAAAAGTTTTATCCCATTATCATTATACCCCAAAAGCACGATACCTTTATTATATTCCATTGCCACGTCTACACCTGTGTATTTACAAATGTAGAACGAACGGAGCAGACATTAGTTTTTGGGAAGAAAGAAAATCGCGAAATCACTTTTTGCGGAAGGATCTTTGAGACCTCTTTGATATTTTTCTCGAATTATTTCAGGTCTCGGTAGAACTGGGGTCTTGATCGCATGTTATCTGGTGTACAGCCTCCGCGTGAGAGCTAACGATGCGATAAGATTCGTAAGACTGAAGAGACCGAACGCGGTACAAACCAGAGGGCAGATATTGTGCGTTCAGGAATTCGAACACTACGTTCTTCCACAGATGATGGTTTTTCCACCGCGGGAAAACGCGGCCGGTACACGATCTTCCTCGAAGGGAACTTGCGGACTTCGATCTTACTTGAGGAAACAGAGGAACATTCTTCACGGATATGAGCAACGCACGTTCAAGCACATTCCAAAAGTCTAGTTTCAGATCATAATCCTCTGAAGAGTTTAACTCCGACTTTTTATACTACTCGGTTTCTCTAATTCCAGATCGTCTTCGTTATTTGTGAGAGAATGCTTCAGCTCTGCGATTGTCAGAGCGACAATTCCCCCTCGGAGATTGAATTCCTCGTCTCGAACGTTCCTTTTGCCAAAAAATTCTTGTGCACCAGGGTCGAAAAGACTCGCGAGGACGGAGGCGGCATACAGCATTCATATTCTTGGGCCGATTCACTCGCGGATACTTCCTTCGATGGTTCTAGTAAGAGCGCAAAATAATATCCATGAATTTTCAGCTCGCGGTATAAAACCATCGTCGAAACTCATTAATCATCACTTCCGAAGGTTCGTCGACAATCTGCGGAGAAGACTCGAATCGCGACACCTCCGAGGATGTATCAGCGATTTCATGCTCCTCGCCGGACGCTCCATCCTGCGTATCAGAATACTCTGGTAAGCGGAGATGAATACTCGTTATCAGCTTTGAAAAACGGGGCAGGGGAAAGATGAACTGAGAAATTCAATCTGTTGCTTCATAGTATTAGATGATAACTTCATCGACGATGTGCTGGGCGACGGTATCCGTGATCAGAATCTGTACGAGAACGGATGTTACAAAGAGCTGCAGTCTCAAATTGATCTTAAAGCTGCGGTGCAAACCGAAGTACACGACTTTGTCGGAGCGGACGAAGTCGCCAAGGCGCTTCTGTCCGATTACCAGCTTTTACCTGAAGCGAGATTTTCGCGGATTCGTGAGTATCAGGTACTTTCCGTCCCATCATAAGGAACTGGTCCGAAGAACGTATGAAATTAGAAACGAGTAACTTGTCAAGTTGAAACTTGCAGATCGATTTGAACAACAGGCAAACTGCTTGGCAGCGTTTGGAGCTGGAAACCGATCTACACGTTTTGTCCGCTCTGCTGTACGACTGGCTCGAAAGTTTGAAGTACCCAGTCCTCGATACGGATGATTTGAGTTTGATAGTAGTGTGGAGTTCGAGCGTTGAAAAGTGCCTTGGAAAGCTGGAAGTCTGGGACGGTTATTTGATCGAGTATTTGTTGAGATTCATCCTGAGATTAAGACCCCTGTCTTTGGAGGGTCAAACTCTTCTGATCAGGAGGCTGATGGCCGCTTTGACCCAGCAGGCGATTTGGATTAATCAGACGTTACTGCCTTCAGGTAAAGTCGATGCAAGTCTTAATCCTCAGTGTTTAGTTAGTCTTGTTCAGTTACCCGAGAGTCTGAACGCCTTTTGATCCCAGGAAAGGATTTCGGCAAACTGCGAGGAGGAACTTCCGAAAAGTTGAAAGAATTCCTCGTCGGACTTATGAGCTTCATAATGGAAATAAATACTCTTGAATTTGATCGATCAGTTTCTTCGATTCGTTGGGCTACCACAAACTCATTGCAAGATGAGGATCAGGAGGACGACAACGAAGACGTCGTATATTCTTCTTAATAATTATAAATCTAACTATATGGATATGAAGAATCGTAACACCGTTTCAGTACAAATTAATCATATCTCTAGTCTACACAACTTCTTAAGCTTCGAAGTATTGTTAATTAGCAAGAGATGTATTCCCTCGTGATATACCACTCCGTATAGCGTGTAAATATCATACCTACCCAGATGAATGAATACACCATATTTTTTGAAAGATTAAAGTAAACTATCCACCTTTCAGAATTTCCGCTTTAATTTTTAAAAATCACCCCGCGAAAGATATATCTTTGAAAATTGCTCCGAAGGGGCTTTGGTAATCGCGTGGAAACTCCGACGCGGGACCGCTTTACCGCGTGATAACGTTGCTACGAAGTGTCGTCTCCCTGAGACGTCGATATTTTTTTTCTTTTATATAATACGCAAAATCGTAGTTTCTCGGTCATTTCTTCATCAAATGAGGTGAGATAGTGCTCAAAATGTGTGGTTTTGCACCGCCGAGTGGCTGAGTATTTCGAAAGTGCAATAAATCGAGTGCATCTGTGAATAATTCCACGATTTCTCTGATGATAACCGAATCTGTAAAAAAAATTTCAACGTTTTCAAAAATCGGAATACTTGGCGACTTTCTGCTAAAATGAAGCGGTAATCCCCAAAGTTTCATTCCGATCGGTTGTGCGGTATGGGAGAAACTACGAATCGCGTTTTCGAGGTGATCAGAGCGTCCATCACAGCCCCTTAAAGAGATGACTGTGTATATAAATTGGCGGGAGAGACTTCCGTCCAGAAATTAGTCAGTGATGATTATGAAGAATAAAAAGATATAGATACGAAAACGAGTTTTTTTTTCTCAAACAATAATCGTACCTACCTTTTTCCTTCAATTAATTATACGAAATACATCGAATTGTACAATTAATGATTTTAACGATATTTTCAAATGTATAAGTAGCTATAATTTATTATATCTTTTGAGTTACAAATTTTTTTTTTTATTATTGAGTCACTGGTTTTACACCATGTTGCAATTTTTTGTACAATAATTGTTAATGCATTAATGTGTGTGTGTGTTTTCCCTTTTTTTTTTTCTTATTTTTCTCAGACTTAAAGTATACATACGATATAATTAGGTATATGGTAGGTATCATAAAGAGTGGACCCTATTCTGTAGGCACCTTGTTATAAATTCATAATATAACATTATAGTATGTAGTAAGATATAATATGTGTTAGCTACCTTTTATCACAATCTTTGTAGCTAAGAAAAATAGCGTGTTTATTATTAATATTATTATTATTATTATTCTTATTAATCCCCTACCAAAATATCTAATTGGTTTCTTCACGTTCAACTTCATTATTGTTATTATTATTATTTGTTTAGTTAATATTTAGTATTATTTATTTCTGGTTGCCGTACAGAATAAGGCGAGGGTACACAAAGTGTTTTTATTTTATTTTCGTTCTAACTGTTTTTTTTTTTTCTCTATCAATTCACAACCAAAGGTCATATTTATATACGTATAACAAATTTTATAATCAAAAACTTATCTAAATAATAAAAATAGAAAAAAAAAAGAACATATTTATATTTGTATACATAATCAATATATCAATTAAATAATAAATACGAAGCGTCTCTGTAACAGGGATGCCAAAAACAATTAAGGTCCGACGAACCAATGGAACCTATGCCATACTGAATAATATTAAAGTTTATTCATCTCTCTATTTTATTTTATTTTCTATCTTAGATTCCATTAATTCCTCGGCTAAGGCTTCCTTAACTCTTCGGCTAATTCTGTCGATCGGTTTATGCGCTAGCTAAAAAGTTAGATACAGTTCCAGTAGAGAGATTGGATTACAGCGAATGACCAGCGCTCGATAAAAGAGTAAAGAACCAAGCCTTGTTTCACGCTTTGTATTTACAACGAAAAAGAAAAGCTGCGAAATGGAAGTTTATTTTATTTTGTGAACCGGGTTGGAAGAGAAATTGGAATTACATTGGTTTCGTTTCATCGGATACATATTATAGTTTTTCGAAGCTAGAGAATAAGTAATATCATTTTGTATTATTGGAAAGTCAGAGACGTTGTGCGTACATGTGTTTAAAAATTAAAAGCGCTGGCCAATTCTGTGCGCCGGTGAGTCTTTTATATATATATAACTGTCTATCTTAGACCTGAGTATATACATTTATATATATTTATATCTGTTTATATTAATAATATACGTATAATCTAAGGCTAGATATCCAATCACAAGAGTTTGGCAGTCGTGAAATCAGATTCTGACAACACACATATAACTTCCGTAGAAAAAGGGCTAGCTTATAAGATTTTGCGAAACATTTTTTTTTTTTAATTCATATTTACGAGGAAAAGAAATATGGCGATGAGATAATAAATACAATATACATATAAAAGTCGACTTGGGAAAAAAAAAGGACAATAATATCCATAGAAAGCTATAGAAAGTTAGTGTGTTTTCAGATACAGATAACAAGTACACAGTTAGAAAATATCCAACTAAAGTAGTTTAATTTATACAGTTACGTTACAATAAGTAATGCTTTTTCATTCATTTATTTATTATTATTTTCTTCTTTTTTTTTTTTTTAATAATTCATGACAACAATTAATTAATAATATCATCGCGAGTGTTATTATCATCAATATTTCTAGCCACCCATCAGATGGTGGAGTCCGATAGTTTTTTTTTGTAGAAAAAATTTATTTTGATTGCCACTGATTTGATATACCGTTGTGTTAGGTAAGTTCTTAATTACTAAAACGTAAATAAAGAAGAAAACGGAATAAAAAAACAAAAAAAGAGAAACGAACTAAGAAAACGTAAAAATAGAGGAGGTAAACAATAAAGAAATAACAATATTTCTTCTTCTATTTTTTAGAGGTGGTTGGTTTGAACTTTAAACATTTATATAGCTACGGCAGTTGGACTGCGTTTAGCTTTTTACGTTCATTAGCTACATATCGCCTACATACAAGAATATTAGATTTCTTTATTTAGTTCATGAACTAACGATAATAATTGGGTAGATACCCGTTAAATACTTGTCCAAAAAGTTATAGTCAGTCTGTTTAGTTAGAAAAGTGTGAAATTGTTTTCTAATTTTTTTTTTTTTTTCTACTGCGTGGTCCAAAATTTTATTACATACAGAAATTCAGCTCTGTAGGATTACAAAAAAAAATTAAACAAAAAAACACCTTAAGAAGACGTTTTACTTTGTCTTTGCAAAAATGCCAATAGATGTAACATTGATTTTCTATTTTCAAGTTAATCTTCTCACGTTTTTCTAGCGTTTGTCAAAATAAAAAAAAATAAAAAATTTCATCGAAATATAGAGAGCTGATTTTCAGATCTTGGAATAACGGCAGAGTTGTTTTATCATCTAACTCTTACCAGCCGTCGCATTTACGCCTCAACATGTGATTTATTAATTTTATTATGTATTCAATTGCTTCTTGATTAATAGAAAAATTAGGTATGTGTGTCAGTATTACCTAGGTATGTGTTTGTGTGCGTGTGTAAATATGTACAATGAATATTGAAGTAGTATGAATATAATATCGATTGTTGAGTGAAGATGCAATAAAAAAAACTTGAAGGATATTTAGAAAAATGAGACGACCGAACGCGTGTTTTTCTTTTTTTTTTTCTTCTTTTCATCGAAAGAGAACTTAAAAATTATTGAGCAAAAAACAAGCGGTATAAAAACCTGTGTAAATCTGACTCAGTCCAACTTATACAGTTTTCTTTTCTTTTTTTTTTTCTTTTGTTGTTAAAAATTAATTGATATTAACGTTAAGTTATTAAAAGTACGGCACATAGAAGAATATTTGTCTTGTTTCTAGACAATCAACTGATTTTTATACATCATCGTGTATGAACTTCATTTTATATACTATACCATTAATAATATGAATTTATCTTTTCCTTTTTTTCTGATAATCTAATGAATAATAGGTGTGTGGCACGTCGTTTACTAAATGAAAAACTGTACTTGACTAAAAGACTCTCCTACGGGGGATTGAAATGAAATTTTCATCAATTTATTACCTCGTTAGTTTTTAATTTTCTAAAAAATCAAGGAAAACTCTGACTTAATGATGATGATAATATCAATGATAATAAAAATAATAATAATTATTATAGAACTAGTTATATTCAACTACAACACGGAACTATAAGACAAAATTATCTATGTATATCAACGATTGACCAGGTCTAGAAAATTACTAATGGATAATAAAAAGAACTTAGAGAACTTAGTGAATTTAAAACGAATAGAATGAATGTGTGAGAAAGTGTTTCGTATGGTGGGTATAGTGTGTATGATAACTTAAACCGAAATAGTCTACTATTATATTCTAGGATAAAATGTTAACAACGTAAAGCTACTCAGTCTAGATAAATAGATGTGATTCAGTTCTCGAGAAATACTATGTATGCAATGTATTGTATCGTATTGTATTGGATTGGATTTAAAATATCTAACAACAACAACGAGAGAAAAAAAACAAAAATTGGAAAGGCAATCCCTCATTGATGCCTGCTAATCATCATTGTAACAAGAGGGTTCGTAGCCCTCAGAACAGAAACAGCTCTGTCGTGATCCATTTTAGTAAAGTCAACGCCGTCCACTTCTAAGATTTTATCTCCAGGTCGAAGCGCCCCTTGTGCTGGACCATCCGGATTAACTTTTGTCACTATAATACCCTGAAGTTCAAATTTAAGCATAAGAAAATTCGTCGGCTAACTCGAGGATTCCTAATTTTTGTTTTTTGTTTTGTTTTTTTGTCCGAGTCTAATTAAAACGTTTTAATTCAAGCTCCTCTCCAGTTTTTTATAATTAGATCTAAGTGAAAAAAAATATTGTTTTAAAGACAGATTCTTCAAACTTATTTATACCCCAAATACATATCTCAAACATTCTCACAACCACTTACCGTTTCAGCTCCGGCCACTCCTCCAGCTATGCTAAATCCAAGACCAGGATTTTTTCTAACTTGAACGGGAAACTGAAACAGATAATTCTTTTTCATTCATCTTTCTATTCTATTCATTTATCGTCCATAACGCAAGCAAATTTGATACATGTAAATAATTGCTCATAGATTTTCATTCTTCTCACTTTAAGTTAGAAATCGACCTTAATGTTCTAATTAATTGAAGTAAATCCCCGAATGATTTTCAGGTCAATTCATTCTTTGGTAAAACAATAACGCAGATTCTTCAGAGATAAAAATTATCCAACGAGTCTTGAATCTGGTTTGTACTAAACGGTGCGAGAAAATCGATACACATATCAAATTTGCCTAATTTCCGTATCATTTACGATTAGAGAAAGCCAACTCACGACATTAGCGTTTTTGTGAGGACCGAACATCCATTTGAGTCTAGGTTTCCTTTCAGGACTCGGTGAGTTCGTCAAAGTTGGAATTTTCGATTTCACATTAATTGACGTGTTTGTATTATCGAATGATTTCGGGATATTCGAAACAGGTGTGCTTCTTCCGGAGCCAAGATCATTCTGTATTTTCAAATTTCTAATCAAGCCATCATTTTCGTCCAAAATCTCTTTCCCCTTCCCATCGCCATCCTCGTTTAATATATTTCCAGTTCTATTACCGTCCGAATATTTATTGCCTGACGAATTCATATCAATAATATTTCCAGCCTCTGACTCATTCTGATTGTCCCTAAAACCGTTCTCGCACTTCTTACTCCGTTCTATACTCTTAGATCTTGAGCACAAAGGGACTCTGTATTTCTTCCCAGTAATAGGCGACGTTGGAGTCGACGACATACTCAACGATTTGAAGCTATCGTTCGTATCAACAGGGTTTGTTAATCTGTTGATAGAATCTTCATCGAAATATTTCTGTTTAAAAACTGGAATTTTACTAGGTCTTAGATTCATATCGTCCTCAGAGCCGGTGAAAGTCTCTTCTATTTTCACAACTGGGTTGTCTACAGTGTCAATCGAGGCTCTCTTCTTATCTAACAAGCTTAATCCAATATTGGACGATTCGTTTCCACGAATTAACTTAGTATTGTCATTTTTCAATGGATTTAATTTACTGCCATCTTCTTTAATCCCTCGATTATTGTGATTATGATTCAATGGGCTAACAGGCGGGTCAAATTTCAGCGAACTTAATGAAGAGATCTTTAGAGGGAGGACTTGCGACTCTGTAGAAGCTGAAAATCGATAAGATAGAAATGAGACAACCAAGAATGACTAAGAACGAAGATTTCTAATCCAAGAAAATCTCTCACTGTTATTAATCTGCTGAAAAAGCACAGCTTTTTTAGAAAAGGCTGCGGCGATGTGATAAGGCGGTGGAAGTGGAGGAACGTCATTGACTTTAAACCCGTCTATACCGAAATGGTTGATTCCTTTGTCTCCGTTTATCGGTGTGCTTCGGTAAGGTTCTGCAAACTTTTCAGACTCGATAATCTTGGCGGTGTTAGCCTTGGAGTATTCATCAGGCTTCCAAGTCGAGTTGACGTAATCAGCGACAGTTGGTTGTTTAACGTTATATTCTGAGGGAGGATTCCTCACGCATTTAGCTTCGCGAATATCGGGACTCTTTTCTTCTGCTAAAACCGTCTTATTAGCTTCGTCCGATGATTCCTCAGAGTAAAGTCGATCGACGTCTAACTCAGCCAAGGCGTTATTACCGTGATGATGATTCGGCGAGGACATGTGAGGATTCTGAAAATCGATATCATTCTATATTCCGTTTGTGATTAAATTCCATCACATTTTCGAGTTTTTACCTTGCAGGCAGGAATTTGTTGGGCTGGAGATCCAGACTTTGAAACAACGCTCAGAGAGGCGTTAGACTTTGTTACGATTGCTTCTCTGATCGTGGTTTCGGGTTCCAAATGGGACTGAAAATGATTGATTTGTTAGGCGAGATGTCTTTACGCAATAATCTAATAGCTGAGGATCATTTACCCTTTGATCGTAGCTGGTTTGATGGTGAAGATTCCTCGCATGTCTAGCCAAATTTCTAAGTTCTTTAGGATAGGGAGTTGGGGCACGATGTAGCTGCCTTGGACCTTCGGATTCCACCTCTGCAGCAAAGCATATCCTCCGACCAGTGCCGGGAATCGTTCCTGCGAGGGGGCCGACGGGCTGTTCAATTTCTGTAAATTGAAATTCAGAAAATTTTCATCATAAATGAAGGATAGAAGGGGAAAAACCTGGACAAAAATTGAGAAAAGGAAGTTTAATCGTTGACTGAAAACTGTGGCCATTTCTCACCATTTCATTCTTTCTCTTCCTCCTCGTCATCCGCTGGCAGCACAATAAACACGAATCAAAAGTATAGGAATGTGTATAAAAGAGATGGATAAATGGAGAAGAGGATTACTCACGTTCAATATCCTGCCGTGGTTTTTGTGGCAGCATAAAGCAGCTGAGAACCATGATGTCCTCTTCGCGGTTGAACTCTTGTTGCAATGGGACGAGCGGTTGGCTTTGATTATCGCTGAGCCACAAGGCTTTCAGGGCGTTTAAATTGAGCATAGAAACAGGTAGAAACTTAATGCAGTTATTAACTAGATTCAGAACTCTCAGAGAAGCTAAATGCCCGAGTTCGGGGGGTATTCTGGAGATATTATTAGAACGTAATGAGAGGAGAGACAATGCGGTGCAGCTACCTATCTCAGGTGGTAAAGTTTTCAGGTAATTATTGTCCGCGTTTAAGCAATGGAGTTTTCTTAGGAGGCCTATAGACGGCGGTAAATATTCTAGGAAGTTTTTAGTCACTATTAACTCCTCCAGGTTAGACATTTGGCCGATATCATCGGGCAGAGCGTTCAGTTGATTGTCGTCGATTTTAAGCGTTACTACAGTCTTCAAATAGCACAGAGTATCGGGGAGCTGGTATATTTCATTTGAGGAAAAATTCATTATCGATATGTCTCGCCAGCCTTGTATTTCAGACGGCACAAGGTGCACGGCGTTCATAGTACAGTCAAAATGATTCAGTCTTACTAGCTGCTCTATGTTTGTTGGTATTCGACGTATATCGTTACCGTCTATCCACAACTCCGTCAGATTTGTTAAGTCGCCTACTACTTCGGGCTGAAAAAGAAACAACAGATCTTTTTTAAAGCCCCATTTTGCTTTGGGAACATTTTTAGCCAAGTTAGATGGGAAAATTTTAGTCGGAATATAGAAACATCGTTTTTCAGTCTTTTCCGTAGTACGAATCGCTTGGAACTCGTGCTTTTCAGAGCAGATTGAGAATCCTGCTTCCGATAATGACTTACCAATTCGGTAAAATCGTTATTGCCGATATCCAGTCTCTGTAGATTGACCAAGCGGCTCATACTCTTGGGTAAAGTCATCATGTTGTTTTCCCTGAGTTCGAGAGTTTTTAGTGCGGATAGCCTGCCGAAATTTGCTGGTAAATACTCAATGTATGCGTCGTTTAGATACAGTTCTCGCAGGCCGACGATATGAGTTATAGAATCGGGAAACCTCTCAAATGGATTTACGCTTATATCAATAGACCGCAAGTTTTTACACTCTTTAATGCTGTCCGGAAGCTCCTTGATAGCTGCAAGACAATTTTGTCAGTTATTAGCGGAAACTATTCGAGTAATTACTACTTTGAGTCGTTTCGAGCAAAGAGATCGCTCGCGACTTCTGTTATTTGATAGTTTTCAATCTGAATACAAATTTTTTGCCATCTTTCCCCTGAGAGAAATAAAATTCTGCTCTTCTTCGAGGGAATTTCGAAGGCCTATAGAATTTGTGGTCAAATTTCAGTCTCTCATAAATTCCTGAGCCCCACGAACCCCGGGAATCTCACCAAACTACATAAAAACAAAAATGAAACCAACTATTCTTGCTCAAGTCGAGATACTCCAAATTTATCAACGACGCTATGGCGGGGGGTAGTGTACCAACTTCGTTATCGCTCAGAGACAATACCCTCAGTTCATGGCACTGAAATAAAGGCCGTGGAAGATCCTTTATCTGTGAAAATTAAGCGTAAACACGATATGACAGATTATCATTGTTTTTTATAAGCAAACAATACTTCACGGTATCTAAAGTTTTGAAATAACCATAATAACATCAACTGATCGTCATCTTACTCTATTAGCGTCAAGAAAAAGCTTTTCCAGCGTTCTTTCATATATAAATACGTCCGGGGGTACGTCATATAGATTGCAGTGATTAAGTTGTAATTCGCATATGTCTTCCTCCTGAGTTCTTAAGCACGCGGCGCACTGCCACCAAGCGCTACCCATTTCTTAATCAAGACTTCAATAAGTCGCATAACGCGTTGTTTAAACACAGTTTTATTTTTCTTCACCCTGGATCCTTCCACCTTTTCTTTATATCTCGCTATTGTTATGAAGATAAAACTAGGCGAATTTAAATCTGAGGATGAAAAGAATTGGGAATTTAACGACCTTTATACGTTTTTCGGTTCAATGGGAAGTCATTCCAGTTAAATAAGGGAAGCCACGTATGTAGATACTCACATGTCACATTGATATTGATTTATGGCAGTATTAGCGTCATGTAAAGCAGGTTGGAAATGGCATTAGCAAACTTAGACGATTTATAAAGGTAGCAAGTGATAAGTGTGTATTATATTATATTATAGCTTGTGGTTGACGGTTTTCTTCACCGTCCTAAAACTTGTTGTAAATAATATTCTATTTATGTATTTATTCATTTTTTTATTATAATTATTTTACTATATTATATTATTGTTGGATTTATGTGGTTGTTAGTATTCTACCTATACGGAGTTCTCTATAAGCTACAAAAGTGACTTAATTATGAAAAATTGTCCGTCTTATGACCGCGGCCATATTTAAGTTGATACAACTCGTTTTTAGACAATCTATGAACCGCGGGAGAGTAGAGTGTCATCGTTCGTTCAAATTTTAGCCAATTGCCGGGGGATTCCCAAGGCTTGTTCACATTTTCATGCGAACCCGCCGGCGGCAAATCGGATTAAGAAAATCGAAGATCAAACTGTGACGTTGTGGGACTTGAAATAGAACTTCAAATTCGCGAAATTTAGCGTCAAAACTAATCTATACACACAGGCAACTTCGCTCAAAGGTGGCGCCACGTCCTAGTTTGACTGTCATACGTCACAAACTATTTACATATTTTTCTCTGAGCTTGGCAACACTGGTTCCGATAACAATTGTGTGATCCAGTGATTAAATATGGCGGAGCTTTTACTGGACTCAAATATTCGGGGTTGGGTATTTCTCCCGATTGTAGTGATCACGTTTTTGGTAGGAATAGTTCGGCATTATGTTTCGATGCTCCTCGCCTCACAAAAAAAGGTCGAAGTCCACCAGGTCCAAGACAGGTAAGTTTTAAAAGGAAATCTTGACGCTCTAACCTCAATATTTACATAGTACACGTAAGCGATAATGAAAATCGCCAATTTTCCCCAGAAGTAAAAAAGAAACAAAGATAAACACATCAAAATTTTAAAATGATAATCTCAGTTCAAACTTTTTCACTTCTTCAGCCAGGTGATGATCCGATCTAGAATCCTGCGAGAGAATGGACAGTATTTGCCAAAGTCTGCGTTCATCATGCGTCGACACTTCTTTAACAATGAAGAAACTGGATATTTCAAGACTCAAAAGCGGGCACCGGTATCTCAGAATCCTATGACTGATCCTAGCATGATGACTGATATGTTGAAAGGAAATGTAACTAACGTACTTCCTATGGTATTGATCGGAGGATGGATTAACTGGATGTTTTCAGGATTTGTTACAAGTAATAATCAATTGGAGTACTTTTTGGTGTTCTGCTACCATAAATTTATGACTTTACTTCTTAGGGTTGTAGTTTCTTTAGTCTTGGTCCAACTAACATACAGTATTTGATTTTTTCTCTGGATTACAGCAAAAGTACCGTTTCCATTGACTCTGCGTTTCAAACCAATGCTGCAGCGAGGTATTGAGTTGGTGACGCTTGACGCTGCATGGGTTTCATCAGCCTCTTGGTATTTCTTAAACGTTTTTGGACTAAGGTCTATATACACATTGGTACTCGGTGAAAACAACGCAGCAGATACATCAAGGCTTCTGCAAGACCAAGTGTCCGGAGCTGCTATGTCTATGCCTCCGGACCCAAAGGCCGCATTTAAGGCAGAATGGGAAGCTTTGGAAATCTGTGAACATAATTGGGCTCTGAACGGAGCTGATGCCGACCTCTTAGGCCCACAAAACACACCCGATTCAGCGGAGAGTATTTATCACCAAAGCAAAACTAACTAATATTTAAATTTATGGATTAGGTCAATTTATTATTGTTTCTAATAGGATAAATGTCGAATGTTTTTAGGCAAATTCAAAGATCTGAATTTGACCATAAGTTAAGAATCCTCTTGCACGTGTTCAGCATTATCGAAAGCTAGATATTAAACTGTGAAAACGTTTATCGGGTTCGATTAAATTTGAAAAGAAAATTGGATCAATAATTCTTTTCAGAATTGTTGTATTTCTATTTATTCGGCTGGTAATAAATTAAATATTCTAGATGGAACACACCCGTATAATATTGTATTCTGTAATAAATTGTCACTGTAAATAAATTAAACTCGAACGTCTTTTCTTTTACATTTTATTACTTATCATTCGGTTAAATTTACACGTGCATACAAAACACTCAATCATTCGCACTTCAGCGTCACTTCAGGGGTTTTAATTCCGGATATAAATCTGTGCGCCTGTGTTCTTCGCAGGGCATATTCTTTCGAATTTTATCCAACACGTCGAGATCAATCTCAGCTAAAGCAATTCCTGTCTTTTCTGCGCATTGAGCTATGACCGTGCCCCATGGATCGATAATCTGAAAGAAAAAGTGATAAAAACCGTCTGAAAATTGAACAAAAATGCTTTCAAACTCATTAATACCATCGCATGTCCCCAGCTGACACGTTTTTTATTATGTGTTCCTGTTTGAGCAGCCGCAATCACGTAACATTGACTTTCGATAGCCCTAGCTCTCAGAATAATCTCCCAGTGAGCAGCGCCAGTTTGATAAGTGAATGCTGAAGGGAAGGTTAATATCTGAGCCCCCATTTTTCTCAGTGTTAGAGACAGTTCGGGAAATCGCATATCGTAACACTGTTAGTTATATTTTTGTTCATTTTTCTTATAAGGAATTTCAAGAAACTTATAAAATCGACTTTTGGTCCTCAGTTCATTTCACAGTCTGTTTAAAACGAAAGGATACAATACTCAGGCCCATTAGACCAGCCGGAGTCTCTACAGGCGGTAAAATTTCACGGCCTTTATCGACATAGTCAGATTCCATCAACCGTACTCCCGTATCTGGATTATCCATATCGAATAAATGTATTTTTCGATAAATACCAACGGTTTCACCCTTGTTGTCTATTAGGACATGTGTATTGTAAATTTTTCCAGAACTCTCGGCTGACTGGAAATAGTTGTTATTAACTAACCAGCCTGTTCTAGTCATTCATAAGTAGGGATTAAGAAGAGGAACCAGTTTACTGAGTAGAAAATCGCATTGCATACTCCGATTCAATTCAGGGGAAAGGAACTAATTTTTTTAATTACTTTTTCGTGAATTCCCCCTAAAGATAACCAGATGTCGTGACTCTGGGCAAGAGATTTATATTGTTGCATCAGTTCCCCGTCAAGTGGTTCGGCTAATGCAATAACATCCTTTTTATTGTCAGCTAAATAATCGCAAGCCTCTGGGAACAGAGCGATCTGGAAAACAAATGATTTATATTTGCGTTGGAATGATAAAAAAGGGGTCTAAAGAAAGTCTGAGACGTTTTTGAGGTATCTAAGTCATTTTTAACACGTGTTGAACGTGATTAAGACATTTCTAGAAGTTTCAGATATTATCTATTATCTATTCCAGACAATGATTTTTTTTACAAAACGAGTCTCTGTAAAGAGGGTCCCGATTAACTAGGAACTATCTTTTGCCTTCACATCTTGAGAAATAGAAAGAAATTTTCGGATTCTTAAGCTTTCGGGTGTCTGGACCTTCGGAGTTTTGAACTCTCTGCATTTTGACCGTTCGGAACTTCAGAAATTCGGAACTTCAACATAATTGAATAAGAGACCTCCTTACGCAGGCATTGTTTTCCTTTGCTCTAGATACAAGACTAGATACAACTTCAAAGTTCTTTCCTCTATCTCCCGTCGACGTCATCTGACAGACGGCTACCAATTTTGACGGCATTGTAGATTTTGCTATACTACTGTAAAAAAACAACAAAAACAATGAATAAGAAATGGTATAATGACAATTATTATATGAAATTATAACTTTCGAGCCTTATTACCTGTAGTTAGAAATTTGATATATTATAGATGGAATGGGCGATAGAATTGATCGAATCATTTTTTCTTTACAATTGTTATTAAATTTACTGACGGTTCTTCCCTGTCATTATTATCATCCGTTGATCTTATTTATTTCTATAGTGTTCCGTTAACTGCTTTCATATTTCCTGAGATCAGAACATGAAATTTTCAACTATCTAGCTAAGAATAGAATACATTACGACAGTTTATTATTAATATGACATTATTTGCGATTAATGACGGAAGATCAACTTAACCTCTAACCAAAAGGATATTCATATTCGAATGTAAAAGTGTTCGTATAGATTTTTCTCACCTAAAAAAAGAGTCGACCCTTTCTTCGAAATAGTCTAAAACTCAATGTCTAATCAATTACGTAATTCAGATAACGAATATCTCGTTATAAAAACGTATTTCATGATACTTGACAGTTTCTAGTTGACTATCTGTCGTCTGCTTTCATTGACACATGTGACCCAGGATACAAATCCGCGGTTGGCAAAGAATCGGCGTAATCATAATGAGGTTATGAAGAACGTTTAACGATGTAATTATCTGATAAAGAGCGGAAAATTGATTCTTTAGCACGTTTTCATATATATTCTTCGATTCGCTGTATTTAACTCCGAAACATCAGAATTAACCTGAAAATAATTGTTTGTATAAGGTTATGTTCCACTATAATGTCTAAGTTTTTAACGATTTTAAACCCGATTTCTCACGCTTTTTGAGCTAAATGACAACCGGATCAATTTTAGGCCTTCAATTTTGATAATAGCTAGCACTTAAATCTTTAGTATTGAAAAAAAAGAACATTTTAACCTGAACTAATTGTTTCGTTCGAGGTTATACTCACGAAAAATATCGTCAGTTTTTAACGGTTTTTAACTCCGATCTGTTATTTTTTTCTTCTGAATGGCGTATCATCACTTTCAGATCTTAAATGCGTTTTATAACAAGTGTATATCTGTGTAATTGAGGTAAAGATAAATAGAAAAGATGGTCTCCTTTCCTGCGATTAACATCGTTGATATTGTCATCGATGAAATAGCCCTCGAAGGGTTGGAGGGAATCACTCTTGAAGGTGAGTTTAAAATGCGAGAAAAAACCGAAAATCGAATTCGGAATATTTGCATCTTTCAAGAATATTGTTTCTCTGTTCATGATTCAAGGGTGTAATAATTTATTTTTCTCTTTTTTTATCAGCGTTATGGCAGCGTCTTTCATTACGACTCCACGATCCTTTGCCATTATCAAAATCGTTTATGGATCAAGTCTGGTCGATATGCCTAGAAGTAGACGGGCTAGATTACTACGAGCTAGAAACCCCCAGGGACAAACTTATTATATTCGATAGATACGAACACATCGATCCTGATCTAGGCACGATCTTAGAACCTGTAAGCATTTCTATTTCATTTAAAATCAATTCTAACAACAAACTATTATCTTTCTTAAACAATCTTGATACATTGATTACAAGACTTTTATTCTGACTCGAGTCGATTAGCATGAAATGAATTTTGATACAAAATGTTGAAAAAAAACTGACTCAGATTAGTCCGGATAGATTCTGCATCCCAAACATTCAAGAGAAACAGAAATACTCCTTTTTGGATAAAAGTCGGATAACATAGAATGAATATTTTATCCAAAATGTCAGGTAGATATTTTATTTCAACCGTCGGATAAAATATGGCTCAGATAAATTTGCTATATCTAATAAATAGTAAAAAGGATATTCTATCTGAAAATTGAGACAAATTCTTCAAAGATTTTGAGTCAGATAGAAGTCGGATAGAGTTTTATCCGCAAGATTCTATAGAGATAACAGAAATATTCAATATGATAGGACTCGGATTAGAATGGATAAGTTATCTATCCGAAAATGAAAATTGGGAATTTCACAATTGGGAAGAGGATGAAAATGTTTCTTATATCCATAGGATGATGTTCCGGATGATATTTATCCCCATTTTCCCATTGACGATGTTAGCTGTGGGATAAAAGGATCGTGTTCAAGTTACCATAGCAGGAAGAACATAAATGAATACGTGAGAACTTTGAGCGTTCATGACGCAGCTAATGAATTTGGCGAAAGGCTTGTTCTTGTGGCTTCGCAGTCTATTCGGGAACAGGCCTTGACCGGAGTAGAAGTTTGTCCAACTTTGGAATTGACTGTGATGCAATATTGTTTCTTGGAGAGAGTCGGCAGATCTCGATACCAGGGTGAAGTAACGCAGGGTAAAATAAGCCTGGGCTTGCTCAAGGAAGATCCAAAGTCTCTGTTTTATCACAGGAAATTTTTGGTCGATCATAAACTGATCACCAAACAAATTCACCATCAGAAAACAGCCGGGCATAGCTGCAGTGGTAGCTTACTTCACCTGCCACGTTTTTATGTGGAAAGAAAACCCAAGGTCATTTATCTCGCCGAACAAGTTATCGAGATACTAAGAGCTAAAGACAATTGCGTTGCCGAGTATGACGAGATTAAAAGAGAACTGCAGATCGAAAACTCTGTTAAAAAATTATTCAAAACTGCTTTTTTTCAAAAAGTTGTCAAAACAGACTTGGTCAGTATCTTTTATCACAATCTAGATATCTAATAGATTATCTTTATCATTAATATGAATATTTTCGAACAGCGAGTGCCGTACAGAACTGTATATCCAAAAGCTGAGGATAAGGAATGGCAGCAAAAGAATAATCCCACTAAAGAAAAGACCGTAAGAGTTGTACAGCTCCTAGATCCAGACATGGACGTATCCGAACTCTGGGGAAAAGATGAAATAAATGACGACGACGAACCCTTTGGTAAATAATATAATATTTCATATTTCTCTTCCTCTTTGCACCTTTTTTCATCCTTTTTTATTTTCAGAGCTTGATATATCTGAACTGAAGTTGAACGTCCCATTGTTAAAGCAAGCGTTCCGCATAGTTGAGGTCAGCGGACGGGAGGGCATTTCTCAATGTCAATTAGCGAAGAACATGGGGCAAACGAAGCTACAGGCTCGAACGATGCTGAGAAATTTAGTAAAACTAAAGATTGTCGCAACTTACATGAATGATATAGGCAGACAGCGAGTCACTAAATTTGTGTCTAAAAGATTCGAGAAGAGCAGCGAAATGAGTCGACAGTTTGAACAGGAAATGGACAAGATAAAAGAACTGACCAAATCAATTGATGTCAAAAACTTTATTCAAAGTCCTGACTATCATCTTGATTTAGGGACAGAATTTGAAACCGAAAGCAAAGAATCTTCGGATTCTAGTGACGCTAATCAGCTGGAAAAATCCACGTCTCTTATCGAAGAGGTTCCTTTCACTGATGGTATTACTGCTGAAAAACAGCAAGCCAATTCAATCGAGCCTTGTAAACTCGGAGATGTAAGTTTGAGGATAAAATTCAAAGTCGTTAATCAGATACTGCAAAAGTATGGGATGACTAAAGTGAGGAAAAAGTACAGACAAACGTTTCTGAACATTGCTAAACGGGGATTTCCTGGCGTGTCTAAATCTTCGAAAGAGATTCCGAACAATCGCGCAAGAATAACGGAAGAACTATTGGAAAAACAGAGCAAAAGGATGCCCAATGTTAAGACCGCTGATCAAACTGAAGTAATAACTTTCTACGATAGCATCGAGGTGAAATTAGTTGAGCAAAAGCCGTTTCGTTTGGGAAGACCGACCAGCGCAGTTGTCGGTTTTATGGAAGACTTGCATATCAACGAGAAAAAAAACGTCTCCAGTATTACTTACAGGCTTCTGAGAAGAGCTAATATGATTATTGAGTCTGTTAAAGAACACAAGGTCATTGATGATCTGACAAAACTGATAAAGGTGGGATTTAGGAGCAGGAATCATCTCTCCGAAGATAAATGCCCAATTAAAGTTGTTGGTTTCATTGTTTCAGATGATAAACGAGGAGGAAGATCGAGAAGGATATGACGTCAAGATCGACAAAAAGTCGATTATTAGACTGCTCCAAAAATTGGCCAAGGACAAGGTAGTCAAAAATATAAAACTCACACTGCGAGCCAACGGCAGGGAGAAAAATCTCACCTTCATTTGCGACCCGACAATTGGCATCGAACACACCGTTATACAGTCGGCGATTGAACAGGCAAAGATAAAATTCTGCTTACTCGGTGCACAGAAAGTAAAAGCAATTTTACAAAAGCAGAGAAGACAAGACGAGGAGGGCCAAAAATTAACAAAAAAGAATACGACAGGATTGGAAGCCTTCAATCCCTCAAAAACATCAAAACTTGCTTCTATTAATCTGAAATATGACTTTGTAAGAAGTTTTTCATTTTCTTTGAACCTCGTTATCAGATTTGAAATAAACTGGGATTCTTTGTTCGGTCACTTTCTTTAGAAAGCTGGAAAACGCTATGGATACAGTCCAAAATTTGTCCGCATGCAAATGCTGCATGTATTCTTGTTCTACTCCGTGTACGAGCATCCGGGTGAAACTCAGCTCACTAAAGATGTTCAAGTAGCTAATTTACGGAAGAGTGGATATCAAATCGACGACCAGGTTGAGGCAGAGATGAGCACCATCTACAACACTGAAGTAGGCTGGAAGATGTTCATCCCGCCGTTGACTAGACATGCAGGTAATCGTCGTACCCCTGCTCTACCTCCTCGATAATCTTGGAAGGACTTTTCAATCCGTTTTTCATTCTTCGCAGGGTGGCCTTTGGGATGGACGATAATGTGCGACGTTTTGTTGCGCATGCCGCTATCTATATTTGTTAAAATCCACAATGTGCCGTTTTTCATACCGGACTTATTAACGTACCTGAACCACCCGATTAAGAAGCATTTTTTGGTCAAGAATCTACCTCCTCACATCAGAAACACTTTGCTGATAGCTCGGAAGTACATATACAACGTTCACGAGTCTGTAACAAGACTGTGCTACATTGGCCTGATACAATTTGGTCCACAGAAACTGAAGGAAAAAGACCAAGTCTTTATCTTCTTGAATCGCAGGACGGAAATAACTGACACGACATCGTCAGCGGCCGGTTATCACAAGATAGAGAATAAGGAGTATCAGAAGACCAGCTATTTCTTTGACTCCCTACAAGCGGTGGAGAAGTATTGGTACGATATGTGGAACACCTGCATAAACACACATTTAGGTGGCAGACTGGTTGTTCAGGGTAAAGATATTCTGCTCGAAGATCTGGGGAAGAAAACTGACATGATAAAAGCCGTCAAGGCTCGAGCCCCTGAAGAAGCCATCGAAATGGACCGCGGTATAGTTCCTGGGGATCACAAGGGCGCCGCAGGTGTTGATTCGGCGTTTTTTGCCCATCTTAAACGGAACTGGAACTGGGGGACTTACTACACCCATCAACAGTACAGCAAGGGTGAAGAGCGGCAGAAAATCGACCCACAGAGGAGCGCTCATTTATCCAAGATAAAGGCAAAGCCTTTAAAGTTCACTGAGTTTTCGGGATTGCAGACGGTCACTGGTCCAGTGACCCAACACGCCGCAGAATATCGAAAGAAGTTACATCAGAGACAGAAAATAGCCGAAGAACGAAGAACCAAGCAACAAAAATACCAGATTCTTGTCTCCCAGCATATAGCAAGACAGAAATCATTCGTGAGGAGGGTTTTACCGAGGAAAAGAAAGCTCAGGCCTAGGGTGAAATACGACGAAGTGGATTTCTGCGCTTTACAACAAATGGACAAACTCCGCGTTGACTGGAATCCTCACGAAGACAACATTCTGCTTATGTGCAAAGTTGCGATGATGTATCTTTGCCCCAATCCCAGGAAACAGTTGATTACTTTTACAGCTGTGAGGGACGTTCTTCGCACCTATTCCTCCTACTCGCACAACAAAACGTCGCGCGCTTGCCAGCGCAGGCTGTTATACATGTTCAGAAAACCGCAGACTGTGAACAGCGTTGCTCTCGGGGTAGAAGAGATAAAGCAGAACTTTTACATTAACAAACGGTTCGGAGGAATAGTAGAAAGGCTTAAAGCAGAGTGCCAAGACCCCTACGAGTACGAGGAACAAGTTGCGAAGGTCTTTAAGGAGCTTGTTACTTACATAGACAAGAGATATTACAACATAAGCGACATGGAATCAAGGGAATCTGTCCTAGTGCCAAAAACAATCCAAGAATTCAATCTGATTTATAAACTAAAACACCCGACCCGGCAGTCTAGTCTCCACGGATTTACCAAGGACATTAAATGTCTCAATGGAATTCACTCCGCGACCATAAACTCCGTCATTCATAGCTCAATGTGCTGCGGAAAGGACAGAACTTCCTGGGCTTATCAATTGTTCAGGGTTTACCAACAGTATCCTGAAACTTTGTTGCGATCTGCAATGACTAGGATCAGAAGTGACCAGATGGTGTCCATCAAGAAGAGCTACATGTGCGCCATGAAGAAATATGGGAATTGTATGCCCATGAGCAGCTCTCAGTACCAGCTAAGCACTGGCTACATATACAAATTTCAAACCAAATGGCCGTACGAAATATTCAACGAGGCTTATCAAATGCTGAGCAAGTTTACTAGCTGGCAATTTGAGAATCAATCGGAAGATCTGAATTATGCCGTTCCTGGTAACGTCGATGGGATGGAAACTGGTCCTGTTACTGGAGGCCTGGTTGTGGGAATCCATGACTATCTGGCGAGAGGTCAGCTCGATTTTGACATAGAAATACCAGACCAAATAATAATGTTAGATCCGAGACTGAAAGAGAAAGATGAAACCTATCTGAGGATTGCTCAAAGGTATCAGGACATTCTTACCAGTTTGGATCAGCTCAATTTCGGGAAGAGGAAACCAGTGGGAACCAATTTAATGGATCCCGAAGTCGAGGAGGAGGATGAATTTGAGCGGAGAGAATTCGAGGATAAGATTGTGAAGGAAAAGCGGGAAAAGGAGGATCGCGACAGGTGGAATTATTGGAAGAGTAGAAATGACGATGTCGGGAAACATTTGGAAGAAAATGAGATAAAGTCACAGAGAGAGATTGAAGACAAGGAGAGAAACGAAAGGAGGGATAAATTCGACAAAAAAATGACCGAGCGGAAAGAAAAATATGCCCAGGTTCTTGAGTTCGGTGAGGAAAATGTACCAGAGGCAATCGTTTCGGAGTTTAGGAACATTGAGGATGAAAAAGCCGAGTCAGACAGCGACCAAGAGGAAAATGACGAGGCTGATGAAGACGTGGACAATCACATCATCAGATTTCAGGACGGCACAACTATCACTCTAAGCACGGAGGACATCGAAGGCTCATCATGGAATTCTGAAGACGAAGACTCACAGGAGGAGAATGAAGAAACATGCCTGTCTTTAACATCCAGGAGAGGCTTGTCCCAGAAGAGACGCAGACATAGCAAAGACGGGGAATCTCCAATCAAAAAACGAACCAAAACTTCTATCGCCACCTCAGAGGAAGAGCAGAAGCTGCAATTATCCCTTGAATCTGACATCGTTACACAGAAAGATTCAAGTAACGCTTCTAGAAAGAGAGGAATTGTTAATCGGGAAGGAGACGACTGTTCCAAAGGAGGGTCTCCTATGCACGCCAAGGCCGACAAAGCCTTGGACAAAACTTTAGAACCAGGAATCGAAAGTGGAAACATTGAGCCTCGATCTACAAACAGGGAAGATGTACAGATCAGCAAGAAAAGGACTGCAGATGCTCCAGGGGTTCAAGCAACGAACGGCACAAGAGTGAACGAGATCATGAAGAAGATGCATTACGAGGTCGGAGTTGAGTATGGCGGATGTAAAGGGGAGGACATGAATGACATGCAGAAGCGATGTACGAGGATAGCTCTTCT
Organism: Tenthredo distinguenda; assembly: GCA_947538915.1. NCBI lineage: Eukaryota > Metazoa > Arthropoda > Insecta > Hymenoptera > Tenthredinidae > Tenthredo > Tenthredo distinguenda. The sequence goes on from OX384531.1 coordinate 30,559,140, forward strand.
TATGATGCGAGAGGAGCTGAACGATCTTGCGGTATCGGACAGCCACCACGCCCACGATTACTTTGTAGTAAATACTTTCAAGATTTTTTGCTCTTTGAAATTGGCCGACGCAAGTGAACCGAGGAGGCTCGAATTTTTCAACAATTTAAAAATACCGGTCGATATTTTGCCCCTGAAAACTGACTTGGCTAGGGAATTGATAGAGGATTTAAAACGGTTCGCACTGTTTCCTAAAGAGCAGGTTTCTTTTGAAGAGTTCAAAAACAGCCTCAGAGCAGAATTGGAGGATACTGAAATGGTGGATCTGGAAGCAGTCTATAGATGGGTCAGAGATAAGAAGGAAATCGGAGCTACAAGCAAGCAGATTATGGTACGTGATTGTTTTCAAGGTGGCACAGAACTGCGGCCAGTTTATAGGTTTTCTGAAGAATAGAATAGCGGAGAAGAGTTCTGTGGCATCTTAGCCACTCGACTACATTTTCTAGACCATGTCTTATACATTCTCGTGCTTTTTACAGGCCAAATTCAGAACCATCACCAAGGATCGACTGTGCAGAGTTATTTCTCTGCTTACTGAGCATCGTTTGTTTCTGAGATCCGGTGTAACGACTGCACGCTACGTACATCAACGATTCGTAGATCCTTGGCTGATACATTCATACAAAATACTCCGCAGGGAGAGAGAGTCTCTTTCGCCTATACCTATTGGTAGTTTCTTTGCTTTGGAAGAGGAGGATAGAACTGGAAGAAGAAGCGGAACCAAGGCAACCGATATTGTCAGAAAAGAACGAACTAGTGGCGATGGTGCATCATCAGACGTTGTAGAGCAAACATTAAACGAAACAGGCTCTGAAAACGCCGAGAATCAGGAAGAGAATGCGATTACCGAAGGTCAAACAAACGAGAGGAAAAATCATAGCGAAGGGAACGGAAATGTGGTGAATTCAAGCAGCTTAGGACGCAGAATGCAGAGAAAAAGAACAGCGCTTCTTCAACCAAAGGATATTCAAAAGGCAGCGAAAAAACTTGACTTCAAGTACGCGTCTTCAATTTTTTATAATCTTTTTTCTTCCATAACTTCAATTCAAGATACTGAGTTCCTGTTTTGAACACTTTAGCACAGCAGAGGCGATAAAAGTCGTGATAAAGCCTTGGATTCGAATAGACGGAGTACTCAATCGCAGAGTATTAGACCGAATGCTAGGCGCAATTTTGGCCTACTGCATTAATCATCCTGGGATAATACTCTCCAAAGTACAGCGCAGATTCATGCCAGCTTTGCAGCCATTCCATACCACGGAGTTAGTCGAAGTGGGTGAATAATCTTTTCTTTGAAAATCCTTATCTCGTTTTTTTTTAATGCTTTTCTTTATGAATAGATGCTGGCCAAATTGGAGTGCTTAATAATAAGAGCTCTGCACAAGCCGAAAGTCACGTTGTTTTCTGAACCGTCTAAAACCAGGCTCGGTAAGTTATCTAACTAATTAAACAGGGGTAGAGAGTTTTAACTATGTTTTTTTTCAACAGCTCCTGCAACCCGTTTGGATTCCGAGGACGAGCTGATCCTAGAGCCTGAAATTGATGCTAGTATTAAGTTCGGAATGTTTTTAGGCAACAAACAGTACAGCATAGATTTTCTGGTTTAATTTGAAACAGTTTTCTTCGTGTATAATCGAACGCAAACTCCGAAACAAACGTCAAATTGTAAATATACAAATCGAATAAACGAAATTTAGACAATTATCAAACGCTTTTGATCTGATGAATTGTAGTGACGGTCATTTTTATTACAAAATTCGTTTATTTAGGGCCTCTGTTATCTTTCTACAAGCTTACATGCTACAGATTCATTTTTACAAACAATATACGGGTCTAGGAAACTTTTAGCATAGCTGCCAAAAAGACGATTTTTACAAGCTATTTTTCGACTTTCTTTTTCGGTTTACGAGCCTCCTCAAGCTGCCGCAACTTCCTAGCGAAGTTATCCTTCCCCTTTTGCTGGCAGCTTGCGGGTTTCGGATGCACAAACTCCTTCCTCTCTTTCTTACGGACGGCTGCTCCACAGCCATGGATTTCTTGCATTCCTAGATAACGGGATAAAAGAATTAATTCATCCTTTCACATAGAAGAGAAAAAGAGAAATTCTACTCCATATACGAACCATGTTTCAGGCAGAATCTGGATTTGCAGAATTCGCAATCAACGCGAATTAACTCTGTAGATCTCTTGCAACCTGACATAGCGCATTTGTAATCATTCGCGGTAACCGATGCAATCAATTTATCAAAGTCATCTTCCTCTGTTACTTCCAAATCTGTAGGTTTAGGCTTAGGCTTAGGATTTTTCGACTTCCTTTTCTTTTTTTTCGACTGTGTAGGCTCAGCCTCAGGCAAAACCACTGGCTTATCTAAAAACACAAACAGATATTATATAATCTAAAAACAAAAAAAACGACTAAATCAGTATATAAACCGATTCAATACCCTCAGAAGAAGGTGCTTCAAGTTGTTTCAAGCTTGCAATTAAATTAGCCAGTTTTATGACCGGTTTTGTTTCTTTTTTCTCTTCTAGAGGCGAAATTTCATCCTTTTTCTCTTCTAAAGGCAAAATTTCATCTTTTTCTTCATCCGATTGTTCATCTTCCTCGATATCTTCATCCAGTTCAACGTCCGAGGTATTTTCACTGATACATTGAAACGGATTATAGTCTTTCCTATTAGAATTTATACTGAGATCTATTCCCTTGTCTGTAAGAACGCTCTTCAAATTATTGTCCTCTTTGATTTTGGCCTCGTTTTTTGACCCTGTTTTCTTCTTCTTATCTAGTTTAGTCTCTGCCTTGTCCGAGGCAGAAGCTTTCTGTTTAACTTTGACGTTATCTTCCAGCTCCTTTTTCTTGTCCTCCAAATCGTCTGGGATGAAGATAAAGAATTAATAAAGGAGACTATGGGAAGATAAAAATGAAAACTACCCGTCATTCCTCACCCCCTAAATATTCCTGAGCCGTTTGCAGCACACCGTTATCTTCGACGTGTTTCAAAAGGCTGCTAATCAATTTATTATCTTCAACAGTCTCGCTATTTACAATAACAGCCAACAGTCGTCTAGCCCTTGTTACCGCGACGTTAAGCCGTCTAAAATCGGTAACAAAGCCTAGTGATTTTTCGTCGTTACTTCTGACCAGGGATAAGATAATGACCTCTTTTTCTCTACCCTGGAAACCGTCGACTGTGCTAACTTCGGCGGATATAGAGAGGGCCGATAATGTTCGCCGTATGAAATCGACCTGCGAAAATAAACGCGAAATAATGCCGATGTTAAATTCTCTCCAATTTTGTTTCTCTTTTTAATAATTTCACACCTGCAAAGCGTACGGCGTTATTACGCCGATTCCTGACTCTGGGACTCCCGCTTTTACTAGCGCAGCGACAATTCGCTCAACAACTATAGCCTCGCCGACGTTTCCCTTGGATATAGTGCCGCTGCCTATCTGGTACTCTTCGCATTCGCAACCACAGGTATCGATGAAGAATAGTGAATCGTCTGAAACAGATTTATGAGTAAAGAAAACAATTCTGAGGGTTGTAATCGGCGGGAGAGATTCAATAAGGCTCGTACTTGTCAGTGGACAGTCTTGAGCCCCTGGCAAATCTTTGAGCAGATGATTCTCGACCAATTTATCAGCCTCGAGTGTATTTTCGTAAAACTGTTTGCTGGACCAGGACATTATCTTGCTGTTCATTCTGTACTGAATTCTTAGACTTCTGAACGACTCTTTTCCCAGTTTCTTTATAGCTCTTTCCATCAGGCTCAGACTCAGGCCACTTTTGGCTGCTTTTTGATTCATCACAGCTGGCGGAAGCTGGTTAATGTCTCCGGCCAGTACCAGCTTCTCTGCGTTCGGTATTGCGATCCAATTTGACGCCTCCATCGCCTGAGAAGCTTCATCTACTACTACAACGTCGAAATAATCTCTTGGCACGTGCCGCAGGGCTTTAGCACCTTTCCCAGTTGTTGAAGAGTTCAAAGTGCAGAGAATCACCTGTAAGAATACCATGAGACAACAATTCCTCCGATATTTATGAGCTTTTTCATCTGCTTACAGAATGTCTTCTTATTATCTCTGAAGTTAGCTTGTCCATTCTTTCTCTGTACTCTTTATTAAGTTCCCTGATCTTCGCCCAAGGTTTGCCTCGTGCTCCATCGCTATCTTCTTTTTCTTTCAGTTCTTTCAGCGACTGTTTTATGTCCACCAAAATCTCGTAGGCATTATCTTTGCGGACGTTAGCATCCACAGAACAGCTTTGTACCTGTTTTGCTATTCTTGCTGGATGGCCCATCCTCAATGGCTTGATACCCGCCTCGCATAATTTCAACGCAACGTTGTCCACTGCAACATTCGTCGGAGCGCAGACCAAAACCTAGTGAATAAATTTGGGATTTGGATCATTAAAATCATTTAATTAACTATTTTTTTTATTCTTTGGATCACTAATCTCATTGTTTCATGTATTTTCCCACCAGAAAAGTCCTAACTATCAATTACCAGCCTTTTCTGGTTGTTAGATTTCATCTGCTATCAGAAGCAATCTAAGAATTTGTCCACTTTGCTGGATTCCATGCATATGGAGTTAAAAAATGGTCCGACCAAGAGTTGAAAAGTATAGTCTATTTTGGTGCCACCCTGATGCACAATGTTAAAAGTTGAAGGAAGGAGAATCCCGGGATCAACTATTCCCAAGAATTTCATTTTTCGGAGTACTGTTCGTCCGATGTCGTTGTTTAATGGCTTATTCTTTTCTATAGACAGAGTCCTCTGAACTAGGTGTATAATTTTTCGCATCTCGGAGACCAGGGTGAAACGAGGCACTCAATAACCAAACACGTTTGTCTCAGATTTTGAATAACGATGTTATCAGGCAATCTTAAGTCCCTGGTTTTGCCCAGATTTCTGCTACAATCTCCCAAAAGTTGTTCAAACTTACATCGCACGGATATAAAGACGTTTTTACCAATTCAGTACCTTCTTACCAAACCCATTCAACTGTCCGATCAACTCAACAAGAGTTGTTGTTTTCCCAGTGCCAGGAGGGCCTTGGATAATGGCAAGGTGTTTTCTGCGCACGGCAAAATCAACCGCCGCTCTCTGATCCTCCGCCAATTTAACATTATTGAAATTCAATTGACCGTCAATTTTGTTCAGAAACTTTTCCGGGACTGGAATATCCGCCTTCAAAAGCTCCTGAACAACCTCCTGATCATCGTCGAACAGAATTCTTATGATATTGAAACAACGCCAGGAATATATATCGGTGGATTCCAGCCGCCTCAAAGCTCTGCAATATTTGAAAATCAGATGTCGTTCCACTTCTCGATTTATTCACGAAAAAAAATATCAATGGGAATTTACTACGCACCTAGTCTGGCAATCGTATGTGTAATCAGAATCGGCCTTAATTATCGCGAATTGTTCTTCTTCGTTAACGGTCGCAGTTTGATCAGTAAGCGTTATCGAAATCGATCTTTCGGACAGAGCAGAGACAAGGCCTCGAAGAAGCTCGCTCCTGTTATTAGACTGAATACAGACGACGAGATCCCCGACGTTGAAGCCATGTTTTAGAGGGAGATTATTTGCGTCGACAAAATCTATCTGAAGTTGTTTCAAACCACGACTAGCCAAGCTGCCGATTGAAAGCTTGCTCAATGCCTCGCCTTCCTTTTCCAAGTTACGGAGAGCGATTGACGATATATTGCTGAATATTTGCTGGAGATTTTCATCGCGCTCTAATTGTAATAGATTTAGATGGTTTCGTACGAGACTTGATATCTTTTCATCCATTTTTATGGATCAAGAAGACTTGTTAACAGTTTCCATACGCTTTGCAACGGTTTTAGGTTAACTCTTGATATTTTTCTCTGCTATCTCTCATGTTACTTTTCGGATAGACAGTTAGGATTTTTGTCGTTATCTTACATTCGAATCGGTTGGTGGCGCTGTTCATACTTCCCATACATATCACGTGACTAGGCGATTTGTGTGTCCACGGTCAAAGGTATGTATTGTCCAGTTCTGCCTCACTGCGGTTCTTCCCCTGATAATCTCTGATTAACTATCCAAGTCAAAAATCGTATGATAATTAATGAATTAATCATTCCTTAACCGTGTTATTCTTTCTTTTCAATCAGTTAAATTAAAGAAACAGGAAGAAAATGTTGTCCCATCAGAAACAACTACTCCCCGACTTACAGCAGCTTATTGATGATTTCGTATCCGTGCGTCAGGTATGTAATTTAGCGGTAAATTTCAAATCTGACCTCGATATTTTGTCCGCAGCTCTTGTGACTAATTTTATAATTGTGGAGCGTGTTGAATAAATACATGTATAGAGAATAACCAGTTAATTTCTAATTACGTAATCCGCTTTTTACTCTCCAATTTTATACGACGTATTCAGAGATTCGTGAGACTCGCAGAAGCGTATGTCGCTCAACAGATATCGCTGCAAAAGCAGCAGGCTGAATTGAATAATGCTACAAAACAGCTGTCAGCCATGAGGCAAAAGCAAACTGAAAATGAGGGCATCATTGAGTCGTACAATCAGCTAAAGATTGACTACGATCTCATGCTTTCGGCTAATGGAAAACACAGGGAGGAAATTTGCACAGAAAATAAGAAACGTGGTAAAACTTATGATCGAACAAACCAATTTATCCATGATGATGCAATTTTTTCCAATGTCTTACTGCTTCTTCTCCCACAAGCAACTTGAATTTGATTCTTGCGTAATTATTAAATCTCCATTCGTGTTCTGGCTTAAAATTTTGGTAAATGTATCATTACAGTTAGGGATCTAGAAGATGAGCTGAAAGAAGCAAGAGCCAAATCTTCACAGCAGGCTGAGTTGCACCAGAGTACTGTTGTCCAAATCGTTGCGGACTATGAAGCTAAGCTGCGAGATGCTGATGAAAAGGTTTAAACATGAAGGGTTTGAGGAATTTACAAGCAAAAAAAAAATTATTGTTGGTGAAAAAGAAGGAAAACGGTTCCATGGACATTGATTTTGCCTCTAGTGCTAATGTAGTTTGATTGTTCATTTTCATATAGATTCGTCAGCTGAACAGAATTGGTAATAATACGGCAAGAAGTAACATGTATGAAAATCCTCAGCACATATCGCCATACTCACCGATTAAAAGGACCACAGTCCCGCGTGGTGTCAATAAAAAGTAAAAAATAATAAAAATTATTCACTTATCCTCAGAGGATATTCAAGCTTATGTTTCGATTTCATTTTCATGGACCAAATCCTTAGACAAAAGTGTCTATGAAACACGAATATATCTATTAATCTACTTGAATTTGCGTCTACTTTGAATGAAATCACAAATTTTTTACAGATGGCCTAAGCTTGCTGTTGAAATTGCGTCAAGAGGATCAGCGAGCAGAGGTCGAGGGAGGCCAAGGGGTGGTCAGTCCAAGAGGAAGCTTTTTAAGTCAGATAACGACAGACCGGTAGACGTGGAGTAATTTATCGTACCCTACAATTAGCCAAAGCCTGGAGATAACTAGCAGAATAAATCTGTTTAGTTAGTTTCATGATAACGACGAAGTTATATCCAGTAATAATTTTTAGTGTTCATTTTTTTATCAATACAAATAATGTTCCAATCTGTATCTTGCATAAATAATTTGCAGTTAAAGAGGAAGGCTTTTAAGTCAGATAACGACAGACCGGTAGACGTGGAGTAATTTATCTTACCTTATAATTAGCTAAAGTCTGCAGATAACTACCAGGATAAATCTGTTTATTAAGTTCGATGATAATGACGAAGTTATATCCAGTAATATTTTTAGTGTTTATTCTCTTATCAATACAAATAATGTTCCAATCTGTATCTTGCATAAATAATTTTTCATAATAGTTTTTGTGAATCTTATTTACAGTCCCTGCAAGTTCCTAGATCCTAATTGTATAATTATGAATGAATAATAAAGTATGAACAAATAACGACTCGATCGTCTCGAATCCCCTTCACATAGAAAATATGATTAAATATCAAAGAATTAGATATGGTTGGCGGATCATGGCTGCTGCCCCACCAGCTATGGCTCCAAGAATCCACCTCAGTTCTTCATTTTTCGATGCAGCGAGTTCCAGCTTTTTGCATAATCAATCCTAAGGTGACCATAAGTGTTCAATCCCAGCTGTTTAGGCGGCGTTACACCAGCTTCCTTAGCCCCCGGAGTATCAGGCAAAGGTCCATGGTACGGGCAAGGACACTCATCCCTTGAAATTATATGAACATTAATAATCAAGAGGAAATCTGAAGGATTCTAAGGCGCCATTCAGCTTCATGTCTCCCATTATGCTCACTCTCTGGATTCTGCATTGCAATATGGACACTTACTTGTGGTATGCCATATTTTTTATCGGCCTATTCCGGCGTCGCGGTTGAAGTTTCGGCCAGGGGTGTTCGACTGTGTCCTCAGGGTGCTCTAGATCTGAAACGCAGATAAAAGTCTAATGAATAAATTTGAAATAGACTCTATATCACGCATATCAGGAATGAGGAGTGATTATGGAAATGCTGAAGTCCATTTCTCTGCTTGATGTCCAAGCGACCATTTCCAAATGAATATTTAGCATAAATTATCAAAGTATTTATTAAGATTATACAATTTTGGAGTGCGTATTAATAATAATAAGTACTAAAATCAAGATATTACTGAATTCATAAATTTTTAGCTTCGAGAAGATTTCTTTATTTCATATTGCCTCATGGTTTCTCATCTTACAAATAGCTCTGATCATAACTAGGCATATTTCTCTCGATTACTGCTATAGAATCGTAAAGTTTATTGAATCTATAATATATATGAAAAACCTTGATGAAATTTTATAGACAGTTCGTAAAAAAGACTAAGTTAGCGTGTAAACTTTGCTTGTAAACGTAATATAAAAGTCCGGCTCTTCAGTTACGACTGATTTTCTGCTCCAGTGAACGAATAAACTCTACTTAAGGTTGTTGATTATGTCTTTGGAGTTTAAAAGTGGAAAGTCTATTCAAATGTCCGGCTGAACGTCCGTCTATATAGGACATTGCGAAACCGATAGTTTTATAGTTTTACGGATGAATCGGTAATCAACCGCGCCTAAGATCTGACCTTTTAGTGTCGTTATAGTCACGCAACGCCTTATTCATACTACTACATGGCTAAACGATATTATAAAATTCGAGGATCCTCGCGCTGATTATAGTCACGCGTATTGAAATCAGCCATGAATATATTTGTGGCTAATTATACGCGTGAAATAATTGATTGGAGTTTTATTCTACATATAGCGATTTAATGCTACTGCCTAAAATGTTTGGCAATACATGACGTCCGTTATTTGAATATTAGGAAAGCGCGCCAATCATATAAATGATGAACTAGCTGCGTTCCTGTTGCAATTAATTATTAGGGATTTATCGCGTCAGTGTACATGACTTATTTTTATAAAATTCCGGAAGCGACTTACTACGGTAAGTAGACATTGGACTGCAGCAGCGGGCGTGTTACGTATAGCAAGTCCGAGAGAAAACTACCGATAAAAATAACAACAACTGTATAATTGCTGGTGGGACTCTTTGGTCATCGAATTCTATTGACTATTCTGCTGACTATCCTCATGTTCAACTTTCGAATCGGTATAATTATTGTGCGAAAGTGCCGCGATGATTTCGCATTGTCAACAATTCTTTCACGTAGCTACTGCTGCAGCATTAGATACATACAAAAGTGTGCATAATTTTTGCGCAATGTTTTATGGTAATTCATTGTCGTGCGGAGGATCTTAGTATCGTTCAGTAAACTGAAACGATTCGGTATCCCATTTTCCAAATTCTCGATTTATGTCGAAAAGAATTTTAATTGATGTCTCCAATCCCCATATTTTTTTCAATTCCATCGGTCAGATCCGGTATCCTCAAACGTGGAATTCCTGAATCATTTACAATCGATATAATATTACATCTGTGATGATCGGGCTGGAATTTCACCTTGAGAAAATGTTAATCAAATATATAGGGTCTCGAAACGATTATGCTTCCATATTATCGAATGACACTTGGAAAAGACAAGGAAGAAAGCGGAGATTAGATTTTGTTGAACAGTAGTTTAATCTGCGTTGTGGTAAAGAAAAAGGCAAATCTATCGAAGAAGCGATCAAATAAAAACATGCGTTCCCTCCAACGTTCGGCAAAGCCGATTTAGGATTCGATTAGGTTTATTGATTCGATTGAGTGCGAGCGAAAGTACCAGGTGACTCGGGCCTCGATTCACTGACATTGAACCAAATTAAAACTTCTTTCCATATAAATGCTTTATATTCATAAAATAGCCCCAGTTTAGTACCCTTAATTTCGAAAGTGCGAAGAATGGGAAAAATTTGAATAACTGTGAGGAATTCACGGTAGATCCGATAGCCGAATTCTTCCTTATTACAATTCTGTGAAAGAAATTCAACTTTCGATTAACACCCAGTTGGCTTCACCTAGAGGTGAACGGAATTCTGAGTAAAATGGATCAGTGAAACGCGATAAGACTTTCATTCGCGATCTTATCTTCTTTCCTTAATCACCCCGTTAGTATCGAGCATGCAACTCTTCGGCAACCCATTTAGAATCGGTATGCTGCGTAGTACAGTGCATATACCGCAGTAATACGTTATATGTACATCCTGATCATTGCGTAATGCGGAAATGCAATATTGGTGCATCGGCGTGCCAACATGGTGTATAAATATACATTTCGATACGCGTATTTATACTCGAATGAAGAAGCGTGCAGAAATGAGAAAGAAAGGGAGAGAGGCGAGAGGCGCTTGACCCTGTAGTGATCGTGACAACCTGCAGGTATATGAGTGAATGTAAAAGTCACCGTATACATATATATAGATGTATTATTCTCTGCGGCGATCGAAAGTTGTTGATCAGTTTTCTCTGGGGATAAAATGAATAGCTAGTTATTCGGCAATTTTTCCTCCTCAGGGATTCATGTATTGCACACGATCAAAGAGCCGACTGAATATTTAAACACAATAAAAGTTGGGCTCAATTGACTTAAGGTACAAAAAAAGAACTCGAATCGCCTTAATATATACGAATTTATGAGTATTTATAATCTCACCAAAATATCGCAGAACATTATCAATTAATCGAAACCGAAAACATGATAGAATGAGACAGGAAGTTAGGAATAGTAATTGCTATCATGTTCGTAGTTCACATTCGATAATATGCTGCAATATCTCATCGCGTTCTTAGATCTGCGGTAATGCTGAAATGAAATCCCAGACTGAAGCCGTTCGCTGAGACAATATAACTTCTTTCGAAATTGTCCCGTGTTGGGAAAAAATGGCTGGTCGCGGCGCCGTGAGAAGTTTCATAGATGCGACGTGTAACAGCATGGAATAAATCTGCGAACGAGTGGTGGCAACGGTTTTCTATTTTATATCTTATGCGGAGGCTATATGGTACCCGAGAGACCTACTTCCGGTGTCGATTAACACTAATAGGAACAGGTGTGTGCGGCCGCGTGACCATGACCCATAGACGTTAGAATCGGAGGGCAAATATGATATGTGTACACTAAATCTTAGGAGAGAAATCTCCTCTCTAACTCAGAAGTAGAATTACTCGGGAACGTAATTTACGATGAGATGATAATTTTAGCGATCTAATTCGACCTTTTCTAGACTGACAGTTTCTCTAAACCTGCAGAGACAACAAGTAGGCCGCGAAAGAGAAAATTCCGTGTAGGAAACGTACTGGTAACACTTGATATGCATCACACTATGTAGTACATCTCAATCGCTCTACAATAGATCGCGGCGATCGAAATCTCAATAGTTTGATGATTCCGAACGAATCTGGTCCTCGACTCATGGCAATTGAACCTGCACCTGCGATTACTTATTCCAACGGCATAAGTTGCGAGGATTGCGTAACTGTCGTAGTCAGTCGGTCAGTCAGTCAGTCAAGAAACCCAAGCTGGACAGGCTTGCGCCTAAGCATCACAAAAACGTGAACCAATTACGAGAAAGCTATATTAGGAACTTCGAGACCGACTCCTTTCAGAATTTTGATATAAGATTGTAACGTTAACTTCAGTGGACTGCGTTACCGAATCGGTGAAGTCAATCTCCTAAAAATTTCGTATAAAAAGTCCGAGGTTCCAAAAGATTTCCCAGATTAGCAATCGGCGAAAGAGTTCGACCTTGGAACAGGTTTACTTATAGCCGTGAAGCTGCTGTACAAGCCATTATGCATATCTCGACATAATTCAATATCCCAAATTTAGTTGAGTATCATCTCATTCACTAACCAGATAGTGGGACGTAAACTGGATTTGGTGTTACGTAGCGAGCGTCGTCTTCGTACGTGGGCTGTTGTGTAGGATACCGTAGATTAGCCTGGTGCATATGACGCCGCGATGGTCCGTGGTACAGCTCCTCGATAGAGGTACCCGCGCCGAAGCCAGGCTGATCCCTCATCACCGCAGGCATCGGGTACCTAATTGTCGGAATTAACGCAACTTAATTGATTCCAATAAGAGCTGCTCATTAGAAAACTAGGTTTACGCAATCAATTTTACCGCACGTAGGCGCGCTATATTTATTCAGCTGGAAGCCTCGGAGTTAAGGAAACTTTCCCAGTGATCAACGCGAAAGGAAAATAGACAGGCGACTTCCACTTTTGTAAGATTTGTAATCGAAAACGATTGGAAAGAACCGTGATTGACGTTAATTTCAATCATTTTTACCCCACACGGTACAGAATCTTTAAAAATAGGATTCGCCAACTAGAACATCGATTTTCGAACATCGATGTCGTAGTTTAGTATCCAAATCCTTAAATTTGTAAAAAAAAATTCCGATAATCTGACTCCTTTTTAGTTTAAATTTCATTCAATCTCTCTTCTATTCACCAGTAGTACGAATCTGTGCTATACTCGATGTTTTGCGGAGACATATTATGCGGCTGTGTGAGTCTGTGATCCTCATTTCGGGATGAAGCGATCAGATTTCGTTGGCGTCTGAGGTAAGCGTAGTTCTCCAGGTCCCAGGGATCTATGTAACTACGTCTACCGCCGGAAGACGAAGACGAAGACCCGTCCCCTGAAGACTTTTGGGAATCCTGAGAGTTCCAGTATATCGATGATGCGGCGGGCATTATGTTGTTATACGTATACACTGTTTTTCACACCTTTCCTATCGTATATCGTCGTCTGTTATGTTCACCACTCTAGGTCTTATCGTTATTCAAATATCAATCACCGTCACAACACTTGTAGTATTTTCCACACGCGCCGCTTCACCCTAATCGTTTTTAAGTTCCAAAGTATATGCAGGTGTACATGGATATTTGAATCGACGATTACTCTGTGAGACCGATTCAAGATTCTTTCGAATTTTCTTTCCTTTAGTTACAATGCAGCGTGAGTTTCATCAGAGAAAAAGCAAATTTTGTGAACTGTGTATGGCGTGTATTTTGAAGAAGAGGATCAGCGGCGCGATGCGCGCATTGCGTGAGTGCTTTCCCTTCTGGATTTTGCAGCCGAAGGCAAGACCTCCTCGTTCGCTAGGGAGCCACCGCCACTCTCTACAAGCCGCAGAGTGAAAACGAACGGGGAACCGTTTCACCTCCACAATATTATGTTCCTATGCCGGTAAATAATACCAACGATAAGTGGATTGTGAATGATTTTGTTTTTCGTTCGATTATTGATTCAACCGAATTCGTCGATGTAAACGAAGAAAGAAGAACGCTTTTTTCGGGGATTAATATTTCATGTATTCCTTTTCATAATCAATTGGGTAATTGGGTATATCTTACACATTTCATTATCCAATTCCATAACTAGTCTTAAATATCTATTAGTAAATAATTTACATATGAAATTCTTAATATACCTATAAGGACGAGGATATACTGTAATCTAACGATTGGTGTTTAATAATGTTCTGAACTGTAAAGTATGATATATGATTGATAGAAACAAAACATTTCAGAGTTACTTGAATTATAGCTGTGGGTAAAATTATGCCATTTTTGCAGGTCACGATAGATACACATACTTTACGGTATGTTAACTTTGTAGCAGCTAATAGAAATCTTTCTCTTTAATGGTGAATGAAATGAGATATGAAACTTCATCTTCGCCTAAGTAAACTAGCTTTTCAATATTCATTCATGCCTAAAACTCTGTTAAACCTCTTTGCGCAATGTCTTTCGTATTTTCTCTATAGGTCCATTGTTCGATCTTGGGATAAGGAGAAGGGAAAGGGGTAGGGGTAGGGGGTGGATTGATCGAACTAAAAACCTAAATGAATATTAAGAAACAAAGAAAAAACTATACTCTTATAATATTAAATTCGACGCTACTACACGACTTAACTATATATCAAGTTATTATGTATTTCACGATTGACTTCCAGCAACACGAATTGCGGGAGAGTATTCATTGACAGATCTATACTGTGACATATTATAGTTATAAGGTATATGCTAATTAGAATGATTCAAATTTTCATAAATTATGTAAACATAGAGCAATTCGTTTCATGCGGAATATAATAATATGTGATTATACGTAATATCTACAGGTTCCAGAGGCAGAACAAAGCGCTGAATGTTCATACTTCGAAAATGATTGGAGGTAGGCTCATCTCATACTTTTCGAAACATCAACATCTAACATTTGCATCATTTTCCTCATCCTCCATAATCATTCCTCGATAACGTTCACATACTACTGCAAGTGACAGTAACAGTAGTTGTTGTTGGTGGTGGTGTAGTAGTAGTAGCAGTATGTAACAATACTTATCACAGTAAGAATTTTGAGTGGTTGTTTTCGTCATACTCCTAGCTAAACTATGATCCTGTATAAAGTAGTTAAAATTATTCTATCAAAGACCTAATATCCACAGTTCGAAGCCCCCAGGAGGGCAACAACCAACAAGGCTTTCTATGTACCCCAGTAGTGAAATTTCCTTCGCAAAAATCTCGTTCTATTCATTCGAACTTAGTGATCTTAAATCTTGTTCGAGTGCTCTTTGTGCAAAATCAGTATTTAGGATTCAAAGATCATATTTTGTTTCTATGATACTTCCTCCTTCGGAATTTCCCTGTTATCCAAGTTGAGTCTTAGATGATTAGAGAGAAAATATATGTAGCATTTTCAATATGGAAGAGAAAGTTCTTCGAATGAACTTTTAGCGGCTTTTATCTGACACAAGAACTGTACTCTTTGTCCGTTAAGATTGGAATAATCTCATATTTGACTGAGTCGATTAGTACACATAAATAATGAATAATAATGATCTTAAGTGTATATTATGATAACTCGACGATCACTAAAATGGATATGGATATACATAATCTCAGTACTATATATTGCGATGGGAATATAAGTAGTATTATATTTCAGAGTGTTGATTAGCAACCTTTTTTTAGCCTCAGATCGCTATGTCGCCTATGACGGAGTGTCAAAAGCATCGTGTTTGTTTTTCTTCATTTATTATCTAAATTTTGGTAAATAAATTTTGGGAATATTAATTTCACAGAACGTTACAACACGAGTTGTAGTTAAACGGTCTGGAAAACTTAAAAATTAAATTGTTCCTAATTCTTGTTAGTAATTGAACAAATTTAGGAGATTTTCGGTACTCTATTAACGCCTCGGTATTACGTATTTGGTTTTTGTCACATTAATGACTGACCTGCTTCCCCGATTATAAACGAGACGAAACAAATTCCGTGTCACATACAACTAAGCTACGTTTATAATTCTACGACGCACACAGCAGCGGTTCGATAATTGAGCACCTTGTTGCTGTACGGTGATCCAGTTTCATCTGACTCGATCCAAAAGCAGCGACGCTGCCAATTCCACATCGTATTCAGTCTGTTTTAATGCACCTTCGCATTGCGGTCTGTCAGCCAATCCAAGCCTGAAAAATTAAGTCTTTAAATGTTTCTTGGATCCCATTCACTATGCCTAAAGTCTTTTTGGGATGTAAAGTAGGAAATAGTTACTATAACATGAAAACTTACTTCAAACAGTTACAAGTTTCTGGATTAAAATTCTCTCAAGTCTCAAAACGAAACGAAGAAGGGTGATACTACCGATATTGAGGAAATAAAGAATTGGTTTGAAAAACAGAACACAAGAATTGGAAATCGAAAATAGTTATTTGAATAACATTATGGCTTTAACCAGCTATTCCAGTTAAATTCGCAAGTGATATCGATCTATCTCATTCGAATTTCGAGTGACTTTGAAATTCCTTAAAATAAAAGTATCTAAAGTCATTTCGAGAGCGACTATCTCCTTAAAACACAACTGAACATATATCATCACAAAATAAAGTCTTGAAATACCTACCGCACAAGAGACTCAATCTTGGCTTGTCTATCCTTGATGATCTGTTTAGCAGCCTGATTGGTGTCCCAGCCAGTGGCTTGTAGTGCAGAAAGAACTTCTTGCTGAGCGACATCTCCGGCTTCTTTCTGTACTTTCATTACTTTACTGGCTCTAAATTCGTCGTTTAAAGACATGACGAGTTGTTGTGAAGCACCGGTAAGAGGAGGACTAATTCCCGAAGGATAAGCAGAGCCAGACGGCGCTAGCTGGGTGTTAATAACGGTCTCATTAAGCTGCGGCAGCAAAGTCCTAGCGCTCGATAGTTGGTGTGAAGATATCGCAGCCGTTTGCTGTTGGTTAATCCTAGTCGGTGTAAACTGCATGAGATTTGTGCCCCCAGTTTGATTAGCTACAACATTAGAGTCGTGTTTGCCCGTCGAATATTGTGGGTATCCATTCTGAAGCGGTTTCAAAGGGCTTCTAGTGGCCTGATATGCCGGCGGCGGGTTATAGCTGATAGGTTGTTTCAGACTGAGACTAAAATCGCAGGGATGATCCTGCGCAGGATAAACACGTGGCAATGTTTGACTGTATCTAAATCCACCGCTAGCGGTCTGTGCTTGAACAAATCCATCGTTATGATTGAGGGTGGATCCCTGGCCGTTTAATGAACTATTAGGAGACTGATTAGTGTTATGATAAGTCCTGAGTATGCTTTGCTGCACAGTCTTGTTATACAAGGTGTTGAATTCGCTCTGAGAAAGCTGTTCTAAATTCGGCACCGTCTGTTTCAACTCCGCGTATACTTGTTCGGACAGTAATGCTCCTGATCCGGCAGCAGTGGGTCGCGGCAGAGTGGTAGACCGTTGCAAAGCTGGATGCGGGTCATTTTTAACTTGTCCGATATTTTGCTGTTGTTCATTTTGCTGCTGGAAGTAATTGTGGTTGCTAGTAGCACCGGTAGTAGTGGCGGGAGCCGATTGTGCGTTTTCCAAATTGCTGATTCTAGATTGGTTCAATGTGCTCTGGGGTGAGACGATCTGTAGTAGATTTGCCCCGGCCTGAAATCCGGCTTGTGCTTGCATGAAATTAGCTTGTTGAAACGGCTGGGAATGAGACTGATGCCATATCTGTCCTACAATGGCGTCGGTCGTGGCTTCGACCATTTGTGAAGAAGAATGCTGGCTCATCTGGCTCCTGGGTCTCTGTACATTTGTGCTTTTTAATTGCCAAGAGTTTTGAACCTTCGTGGGCAAGTTAGCGGCGCTGCGTTGCTCGGTTTGAGGGGATCTCGGTTTACCGGAAGACGGAGGAGGCTGGAGTAGCGGAATCGGTGAGCTGTCTTCCCTCAGTTTATTAAGCGAAGCGTACTGCGCGCTTGAAGTATTTGCCGTGTGACTAGAATTGGTGTTTTTTGACGCCTCCTTTTCCCCAAGGTGCTTTTCCAACTCGACCAAGAATGCCGGGCCTAATTTTTTCGGGGATGCCTCTCCCCTAACACTATCTATGCTCAGTTCGTTTAAACTTTGGGCAAGGTCATGGTTGGATTTTGGCTTAGGAGGAGTTTCGTATGGTCCTATAGACGGCGGTGTTGGAGGCGGCTGAACAGCGGTGACAGAGAGCTGTGCCCTACCAGCGACATTAGCATAAGTCTGCCCACCGCCGGTTCTGAGATCCTCTGGCCAATTTGAAAGACTGGAAGTAGTGGGGCTCAGTTTATCAATTTCGCTGTAATGATCGCCGGCGAATTCGTTGCTCTCTCCCGTATCGACGTTCACGTTTAAATTCGCGTTTCCGCTTCTCATATCCTTGCTCAAACTCAGAGAATACTGTTCTATCCCGAGGCTAGCAGCGCCCGATTCCGTCTGGAACTCTCTCCCGCTTCCCGATCCGCTTTCCGACTGAACATTTCCGTAAGTTTGTTGCGTATTGGCCGCCGAATGATTTCCCAACTCGGGAGTAACATGGCTGTAATATCGCGAGTGCGGTGGATTCATGAAGACCAATGAAGTGTCGAAGGGATCGGGCTGAGTGGCTTCTGTGCTTCCCGGAAAGTTCGCGTAAGTTCTAGGGTCTTCGTTCGGCCAGTATTCTTGCTGTTGTTCGTGCTGTTGTAACGCCGGATCGATTATAGGTTCGTCGAGGATATTTACGACTCTTCTGCAGTTGGGATCGGGCTGAATAGCTGCGCTGGCGTTGGCTCGTTCTTCAGGAGAGAGATCTATCAGTCGTGCTTCCTGGCTTGTGGCAGCGCTGCTAGGAGCAACAGGGCTGCTAGTTTTGGCGGGACTAGATCTCAGGTCATTTTGTAGTTTGAAATAGCCGCCGTGCTTTCTTGATCGCGTCGGTACGTGCTGGTATTTCTTCTTTGATTGACTCTCAGCGCCTGAAACAGGGCCTATAACGTCTGGCGGCTCCATCGGATTCCGCAGATAGACATCGTCGATGAAACCTGGACTGCAAAATAATTCAGTCGTGTTAAAATACGAAAATACTCTACGGTCATTAGGAATTCGATTATAAATCAAACGTCTGTTACCTGCCCCACGATTTTCCAAACGGGGCTCCATGCCCGGCGTGTATAAATGAGTTTTCTAGCGGTTTGCTGATGTCTTCTGCCTGCTTTCGCCTCATAGGATCGACGAGGCACCTCGGAAATAGGGCGACTTGAAAGGTTCTCTGATTCTGTCCCTTCCACCAATAGTTCTCTGGCCTTCCATCGATTATCACGATTTGATCGCCCTGTTCTATGCTCATTTTGTCTGCTTCTTCAAAGCGGCTGAGCGCTTTCATGACCGGAGGAACCATGCGGGCCAGAGCATTCTTCAAAGTAGAGAATGTTGGTCTTTCCGTTGGATCTCTTGCCCAGCAACTTAACATCAATTGAAACATTGCAGGCGGACAAGCGTCCGGTTCGTGCAGCCTTTCTCCTTCTCTGTCGATCTTCCGGAGAATTTCGGATCCGTTCAATCCAATCCACGGCTCTTCTCCAAAAGTCAGCATCTCCCATAGAGTTACTCCGAACATCCATACGTCAGAGGCATGGCTGAATTGACGAGCCTTTAGAGACTCTGGTGCGCACCATGGAAACGGGACCTTTTTATGCTCCGTCATAACGTAGCAGTCTTCTTGCTGAGGAAGTGCTCTCATCAAGCCGAAGTCCCCGATTTTCACCTTGTCTACTGAGCTTAAAAGCACGTTTCTGCATGCCAGGTCACGGTGGAGGAACCTCTTAGCTTCTAAATACGCCATTCCTGTTGCCACTTGCGACGCATAATCGCAGAGAGTCAGGACCGCCATATGGCCGCATTGTTTTCTCAGATAATCCAAAAGAGCTCCCAAGGCTGCAAGCTCGGTTACCATCATCATTGGCTGGGATAAGACCACTCCGTACAATCTGGGGAGCACAAGAGTCAATGAGAGAAGAGACCGGAGGAGATTGAAGTAGTGACAATTGTTCGTTTTACTCAATAAACATCATTATGTATAGGACATAAAAAATGTGTTAGAAATTCTCTGCCATGAGAAAAATACGACTGATTATCATTTCAAATAAGTGAATCATATTCAATATGTATAAAAATCGGTTAAATGGTTCGGAATCTTGCCGATATATACTTCCGAAATATACCTGATCAGATGGTGATGGTCAAGTGTATGCATGGCCTGAACCTCTGAGACAAAGTCTTCGAAAACATTGGGCTGAGTGAGCGCATCAGCCTTGAGTACCTTGACGGCGACTGGAAGCGTTCTACCAGTTGGGGAGGTCCATTCCCCACGTCTAACAACGCCGAAGCTTCCATCGCCAAGTTTGATGGAAAGAGTAACGTCCTTTTCTTGTATGAGGCAGGTAAGCGTTGCTGGACTATCCAGTGCCTGGGATGTGCGTTTGCTGTTTTTGGTGCTCTTTATTTTGGTTATTAAACTCCTTTTCCACTGGTTGGCTCTCCGCTTTTTAACGGCATCCATAAGCCGCCTTATCCCCGGCTTTCCCAACCCGATCTTCTCAAGGTCCTCTGGCTGCACGTAGTCAAAGTGTTGGAGTCTAGTCACCTGTAGGTCGTCCCTAATTAGTGTGAAAAATTGTGTCAGCTGTACATCGTGAAGCAGCTCGTGCAGCCACTCGGTTCCTTCGTCTTCTGCCATTCTTTAGCAATTACGTCATGCACCTGGAGAGTTTGAATAACAAAAAGTCTCAGAAAGACATCGAGAAGTTAGGGTACTTAGATCATTACAGTAGTTCTAGAATTCAGAATTTACTTTATTCGCAGAATTTTCAATCAATTCAATATCGTCTTATACGGATGGTAGATTATTGCTCAAGATTTGAAGTGATAAGGTGGGAAACAGAGGAGGAAGTGGGAAGTAGACAATCTTTCAATTGGAATTTTAATTAGTATTCGATTATCAAGATCGTTAAGGCATCGGTGATATCGATAAGATAGATAGATAAGGTAGATAGCGAAATTGTAGCAAAGAGTCTATGAGTTATCCAGTACCAATTTGATCAAGATTCACCACAATTTCGTTATATTTGATACACAGAGTCCGACATAGGATTATCAAGCTTATATCAAATTATGTGTTCGAGAAAGTAGTTTTTCTTTTCCCCGATATTTTCAGGGCCATTCCGTGTAAATTCGATAAGGTTCCGACCAAATTTCTATCTGCTAGTCATAGAATGCCGTATATATTTTGAATATCTGAAGTGCGTATATGAGAATAAAAAAATTCGACAGAAACTTGATTTCGCGTAAATAAATAGATTACGAAATTCTTGTTCAAATGAGAAATTGTTATATACGGAATAAGACCGGGAGAGTACCGCCTCTCAAGTGATTAAAAAATCATAACGCGTGTATGCATGCAGTTACATACCTCCATACGTATGTGGATGCATAATCATGTTCTTAGAAATCTGACTAACGTAATGGGTGGATATTGCGAAACTAGATTATAGCAGTTACATATACATTCTCGTCGCGTATATCCGCGCTGTTGATCGCGCAACAAGGAAAATAAAGTAATGTCGTAAATCGTTAAGGTCGTCAATTGAATCGTATACATACTCACATAACAACAATGTGACATATACTCTGGAATAAATCCTCAGCGTGTTTAGATGGTGTGTGTGTATTGGTCGTGTAGCAAAATACATGCTACAGGCGTTGATCTTAAAACTTCTTTATCCTCGTTGTTTGACGATAAATAAAATGCAAAACCAGCTATCTATGTGTGTATGCGTGTAGTGTTTCCGGGCTTTGATGAACTACTCTTCTGGTAAGCGTCGTGCTAACTTCAAGACGTTCGGAACGTCAACGTCCCAGATCCAGAATTAGCTCGTAGCCTTCGCGCATACCGCCGACATAGCCGCGAAGTCGACCACTTTACTGGCACTACTTTCACCGCGCGATTAATATCCGCCTTAATAAGGATTTCAGCATTATTGCCGATTGTCAATTGTCGGGTGTTTCATCATGCAGATGCACTAGTTTTCACTTGTTTTAAAGATGTAACTGCTGTCTAACCGCCAGATCGACCCGAAGACTTGAGTCAATCGGGTACAGGATATTAGTTAAATCCATTTAGTTTGGTTAACTGGTAAACTTAACGTAACTAGAACCCGTCTACCTCATATATGTGTGTATCTTTCTTACACAACAGACTGGATTGCCATGTATAATACATTAAAATAAAGTAACTGTCATCACGCACAAAAAGGTGTTTATTCCATTGAATAGTCGAACTATACGCAGAGCGATCGAGATTGTGTATGATGTATGTACCATGTGTGCTTCATCTCCTCATTCGATACAAGTAGGGCCATCTATCTTACAATCTGATGTTGATCGGAAGTTTCCGACAATTTCATACACTTATGACGTCATCGGACGTTCGTGAACAAATCTAGATAACTACCGGAATTGTCGTAACGAACGATCTAGACGTATGTATCTACACTCATTGTCAGTTGTGGGTCACCAATTATCGATTAGGTAAGTAACAATGGATCGGATGGATTATGGTTCAAAGAATTCAAAGAATTTACATCGTCTAACTATACAAGCTTTCGTCTGACCATTCGAGCTTTCGTCTCACTATTCCAACTTTCATCGGATGATCACTTTGAATACCTTCATATTTGAAATTGTATCTTCTTACTAAAATTTATTGTTCCAATTGACTTTACTGGAATAACTTTATATTTCGAGAACGGATTATTTATTTTTATAATAGCTTATGTGAATTTGTTCCTACCGTGCTGAAGGTTTTATTGGTTCTTTCGAGGTTCTCGATGGCCGTTGGTTGCTGAATGTTAGAACGCTTGGATCTTTGAGGTGCAAGGTTTCGGAGATCTGCTTAATGAGTTCTTTGAATGTTTAAGGTTTCACAATTTGGTTTATGGAGTCTTTCACAATGATTATTACGATCGAATGTATTTACATAACTTTCACTCGGTTTTATAGATTCGAATATGAATTTATATAAAATGATTCTGTTGACGGAATCTTTGAAATAATATAGTGAATTCGGTATTGATCAGTTTTGGATCTATGATGAAGAATTTTCATAAGTCGGTAAAAGAAGAGTGTGCGATGATTAAATGAACAAAGTAAACTTTGCAAAGGAGCGTGAAGATTGCGTATCGAAAATTGAAGAAGTAGTAAAGTGGTCGGAGGAGACGTAGTAGAAGAATTAGTCGGAGAATTAGTAGCTAAATAGTAGTTCGATCCAATGGGAAGTGGGTATTATATAGGGCAAGTCGGGGTACGGGGATCCGAAATTAGTGTACAGCATGGAAGTATTAGGTCGGCGCACGCTATTGCGGGGGGTCCTCTTCGTCTATGATTGGTTCGGGCCCAGCGCGATGTGGACTTGAAGTTTTCGCACAACGAGAAATAAAAAATATAATTTTCTAAAAAGAAACAAAAAAAATTAAGGGGTGAGCCACCCACCGACTTTGGAGGCTGGTTTCTCCCCCTTAAAGTGTTTAATGGCAGATAAAAAAATACGTGTCGCTTAGTTTTTAGTGTACTATAACATATCACAAAAGAAATCAAATCGAAGAGGTCGATTTGGGATACGTTCCTTGTTAGTTTCACATTGTTGTTAACCGTCGAATGATTATTTTTCCTTATATTATCGGTCTCGGTTCCGCGTCCTGCCGTCTCTTGATTATTATTTGGCTAATCTATTATAGCGGAAGTCCTGAACAAGCATTCTGATACTGGATACCGCAAATGGTTGGGTTGTTTAAATATTCATAGAGAATAACAGAGGCGAGTTTTTGTTCATACCAAAGTTGCTAACAAAGCGTTTAATATTACGTTAGCTTGCAAGTTAACAATATCGAATTATTATGATTTATACGTTAATAATTAATTATATTTCAAAATGAATATTAGAGAACTGATTTCAGAATATATCGCGACATTATAATGAACAGTAAGAAACTAACTATAGAGTCCGTAATATAATAGTATATCGGATATTTAACTTAATATAAAAGTTACAATCTCCCTATCTATAAAAGAATGATGTAGATAACATATGAATTAATAATATAGCGATATAGTTTAAATACAGTACGAATATATGATTTATAATACATTAACGTTATAGTATTCGTCAAGAATATGAATGTAGAATGAATATAATATTATAATATATTAAAATGATTATCTATACTAAAAGTAATATCAATAAAAGAATGTCGTCGCATGAAGTCGATAAAATCTAAGTTCCTAACAGATAGAGAAACGGGGAATCCTAATTGAATTATCATTTGTGTTGAATTTGACTAATCGGACCAAAACGACACACTGACAGTTATCGGTTCTCTTCGTTAGATCTGACCAACTACTATGTTCTATTTACAAATCGCGATATTCATCGCAGACGGCGCCACTTTAGCTGTTTTGTTGAAAACCCGCCGATCGCATCCTCACATATCTCCTATAACCAACGGTTTAGAAATGTACAAACATGGCGTCGGCAGCCGCCTTCGGTCTCTATTTAGGCAACACATCAGCTTGTTTAGCAATATTCAAGGTATACAAAGCTAAATTAAATCCTGATAATAACTGGAAAGTATTCAACCAACGTGCTCTCAATCGCGACATCGTAGTATCATTCAAATCCCCACAATCTATCAACCGAAAATCGTGTCTGCGTGACACATGGACGCACGCTTTCTCATTCTAACCTAACTAAAATCTCGCTTTTAAATGTAATTAAATTTCGTTTCACAGGATGACAACGTTGACGTCGTCGCTAACGAAGCCGGAGACCGAGTCACGGCCGCTGTTGTCGCCTTCAATGAATCCGAAGAGGTAAGAACCACCTTTATTAAAAACGTTTTTCATCACCGTTTAGAGGTTATGTTGTTTTTCGGCCTAACATCACGCTCCCGGCTTTTAAAATTTCTCTCATTACATCAGTTTTATAAGTAAAGTTAAGTCACCAAATAAGCACATTACTACATAAATATCAATTAACAGGTGATAGGGCTGGCGGCGAAGGCTGGTCTCTTCAGAAACGGCCCAGTTTCAGTATTGAACAATAAGCGATTGATGAACAAAAGCATTGATCCATCAGAGTTGGATTTAGCTATGAAAAGTAGTACCTGTAAAATAATAACTGAAAAAGACGTAGTACAATATTTAATAAAAAGGAATGAGAAAAACGAGAAAATACTACCGGTAGAAGTCTCAACTCTAATATTCGAAGTCATGTACAATATTTCAACCACCGCTGCCCACGACGACAACGAACACAACGTCGTACTTTGCGTACCTATCAGATTCAGTTCTGAAAGCATACAAATTTGGAGCAAATCTGCGACCTCTGCGGGGTTCAGAGTATTACAAGTCATCAGCGAACCTGCCGCCGCTTGTTTGGCCTACGGCATCGGGCAGGACAAGAAAGAATCTGGGTTTGTAGCAATTTAGAAACTGCTTTTCAAGAACTTCCCAGCATTCAAACCCTATGAAATTTCTCTAATATTACAGATATGTACTAGTGTACAGAATAGGAGGTGTGAGCAGCGACATAACACTGGTCAGAGTAGTCAGTGGGGTGTATCAAATAGTTTCTACGTCATACTACCACGATCTGGGTGGAAACAAACTGACAAAAATACTCGCCGAGTATCTGGCTGGTGAATTTATGAGTAAATGGAAATTGGACCCAATGGAGAGCCGGCGATCAATGTCCAAATTAAACATAGCTGCAGAGACATGCAAACACGTTTTGTCCACTATGTCGACGGCGCATTGTTTTGTCGAATCGTTATGTGATGGGGTTGACTTTAGCCACAACATAACTAGAGCTCGTTTTGAGAATCTTATAAATTCTAACATATCTGACTACCTCGCACCCGTCGATAAGATATTAGAGGACACTAAGCTCAGTGCTGACGATATCGGGAAGATCATACTCTGCGGAGGTACGATGAAAATCCCAAAACTTCAGGACAAAATTGGCGCTCTTTTTCCGAATGGAAAAGTACTCAATGGAAAATGGAGCCCTGATGAGGCCATGGCTATCGGGGCTGCTGGACAAGCTGCTTTGCTAATTTCACATGGGATGTGGGACCAGAGTTTACAGTCTACAAATATGGAAGTTAACGTTCTAAAAAAACCGCTTTATATACAGATAGAAGAACTTGAATCGATCGTTATACCTGCACAAACAGTCGTGCCTATAAAATTACAGACTCGTTTAGAACTACCCGAAGTAAAAGAGGGTAAAGTAAATATTAAAATATTCGAACAAGACTCCGAGGAGCCAAAGAACCGGAAGAAAATTGGATTGGTAAGTAAAAAATGAAAGAATTTTCAATTTTCGGTTTCAAGATGATAAAGCATAAGTATACTATTCTATGTATTTTTCTTCAATGTTTATTTACAGATTTGTATACCAGCGGAAAGTGGAGCTCAGCTTAAAATAGATACCGATTTAACAGAGGCCAGTTTAAATGTAAATATAACTGATACAAAGTCTGGCCATAAATCGTCGTTTCGTTTCGGTATACACGAAGATGATTCGTAACTAAAACTTAACGAAATAGAGCTTTAACTTATGTAATTAATTATATTATACTATCGACAACTCTGATAATTGCTGAAATTTGAATAAAATCAGCAACGATTTCATAATTGCAGTCCTCGGTCATTATTTTCTCCCTTTATCGTTTTTTCTCTCCTTTTCTTCGAGAACTTAAAACGCATCAAGAAGAAAAGAAATTTTTTTGTAAAACAAAAATATATATATATTTATTATTTACATTTAAAATATACAGGCAGTGGTATAAGTAGTTGTTAATTAATATTCTGCGAAAATAACTTCATCAAACATTGCCAGGGGTAGGTATAGATATAAGTACATATTATTCAACACATGAAAATCATATTTTCTTTCCTGCAAACAGTGTTCTTTTTACACATCGAATGAGTTTTAATTTAAACGTTCTAAGGAAATCCGCCACAGCCTTGAGACTTGAACCATAATTGACTACACAGCTAAGCTCTGTAGTTTATTTAGTTAAAAATTCTTAGCTAATCTCGTTTTTATTAAGGTATATTAAGATTATTATATATTAAACGATATAAATCACACAATTTTCGGCTATTAAATTAGCTACTTACGTCATATCTATCCGAGACTATAACTGGTATTAATTACGATAATATAAAAGAGTGAGAAGATTTAGAAACTAAACTAAAAATAATCGAATGACGAAAGTCTTCTTCTACAGCGATAAAAAATCATCATTCTTAAACATATCGGACGTTTTCAAGCCCGTGCAATTCCTACTTTCATAATAAACTCAATCTTACTACCATAGAAATAAAATAAACATCTGTTCTCTCTCTATCTATCTATTTTTTGATTTTTAAATTTCACTTCATAAATTCTTCATATTATCTTCGTCAGATTTACTGGCAAGTATATAGGTAATATACAAGAGCAGAAGCAGGGGATTTTATCACCTCATTCCACTCCACTTAGTTTTACTTCTAATTCATATTTGTTAGCTAAATTATTGACTATATAATCCTATCCACAAATGGAAACAACAAGCATTAACAAATCCTTCTATCAAGCTGTACACATCGCTCAAACTAAAACGTGAACTGTCCAGTTCGGCGGGCTTTCGATATACTGCACACAATTCCTGAAATAATATGTTACTAAATTAAAAAGACTTTTCTTTCCCTTCGCTAAAGCCATTTTGAATCAATCTCTGAGAATACTTACCCCTCTCGAGGTATGGAGATCGATAGTAAGCATCATGAATGCTTGTAGATAACTTGGATGGAGAACAACAACATGGCTAACGTTTCCGTCTGGTGCGTTGAATAGTTTATGATGATCTTGGTACTTGTTGATCAATACTTTGGACAGAGCTTGGTACCAAGTTAGAGGCTGACTGAGCAGTGGGCTCAATCTAGGATCGAGTTTGGAGAGTGGTTCTACTTGCGCGAGAGTACAGAGTTCAGTAAACTCTGAATAATTCATTGTAGATCTATTCTCCAGTAGTTTATTCCACAACAAATGAGTTCTGCACTGAATAGCCCCGTCCTTTATCATCGCTGTAACTCTCGCAGTGGCTGCATGGGCTTGAGACATTATCAGCTGCTGCATTAACTGCTCGTGAGATGAATAGTATCCCAAGTAGTTAACAGACTCTTGCCGAATTTGTACCAAATGTGAGGATGTGTGGGTAGGAGCACCGGGAAGGCTTGGATTCTGAGTTAAAGGAGAGCTAGGGACTGGCGGGGGGGTCGGGGCCAAAGAATTGCTGACATCGTTGGGCTCTGCCTTTGGTTCTCCTTCTTGAGGCTCGTTGGACTCAACAGAACTGGTTAAAAGTTCAATCTTTGGTACTCGATGTTGGAGGGAAGGTACGGGAGAGACTGGACTAGAGCCCGAAGGGCTTTCGGCATGTGAGTTGTTAGCAGATCTAGCGACGCTATAGACAGTACGAAATTTGCCGAGTCTATTATTCTGTACTTCTTTCTTGGGATATAATTCCCTCTTGCTAGTCAG
Source organism: Tenthredo distinguenda (assembly GCA_947538915.1). NCBI lineage: Eukaryota > Metazoa > Arthropoda > Insecta > Hymenoptera > Tenthredinidae > Tenthredo > Tenthredo distinguenda. Next base: position 30,587,605 of record OX384531.1, read on the forward strand.
CATCAAATAGTACTTCAAAGTTATTTCAGACTTTTCTAAATGCGCAGGCTGTTCGAGCCTTGATACTATCAAAGTTATGTCAAAATCGTCTGTGTGTTTCATGTCCTGAGCATCGCAGTAGCTCACTAAAGGCGTGCTTTGCAATCTCACCAAAACAAAGTCACTTTCTTTTTCCTCATTTGCTTCACGAGACATTCCTAGCACTTGCATTCCACATGCTTTCTCGTTGGACAAGAGATAGGAGTACAGTGTGCGTGCTGGAGTCGCTAAGTTACTCACAGTTACCGTGTCTGTAATAAAAATGAACAATCTGGAATCAATTGACCCCCAAAAATCGCCGCTTTATGAAATAACAAGACAATCGTCTTTCTCACCACTGTAGACCAGGTTCCTAGCGTAGTTGGGCGCTTTGCTATAGTACTTATTGAAGTCATCTAAGAAATGTGTTAGGTGATAATCTTCGCGGAGAGACCACAGCCCATTACCAGCAATGTATGAGTGAATACATCGCAAGTGAAAATCATAAGTGAAAGAATGTAAATGCATGTCGATCTTGACTTTGTCACAAGCGTCGACAAAGCTGAGCATAAACTGAAAGAAGGAATGATTGAATCTGGATACCGAAAGACCAATAGGGAAGTTGGATAATTGATACAACTTCCCTATTTACAAAAAGTACTTTCTCTGCCCTGTTAAATACTCACTTGGTTCACTAAAGCGCTGCTCGATTTAGTTTGGAGTCTGCTGCACTCGATTACCCGTACCTTGGCTATAAAATATGGCTCACGAAGTGAGATTTCAAACAATAAAATACCCCCAAGCATAGACTTTTGAAGATAGCATGTGTGGTGCGGATCCTGCGTTTGTCCACTGGAAAATGGAAAGTAGCAATTTCAAACGATCTGCCTATGACATATCCTTTCAGAAATCAAAATTACCGCATAATTGTTTCTCCAGAATATAAAAGCCAAGAACAGACGATAGATACAATGACTTACACTTTCTTCTGCGATTCTACGCGGACCGAATTGAATCCCAAAGTCTGAAGGTATTGTTTGTACTCCATCAGCATGGCAGTGCAAAGTTCTTTATGCCATTCAGAGATCGTAGCGGTTGGACTAGCTACCGTAATTTTAGATTGAGAAGGAGCATTCTGCGGCGATTGTTGCAGAGCCATACTCTGAAGAGTAGAGGGTGGTTGAGAGAGAGAATGATCTCTAGTAGCGGCGGATTGGAGCCGCCATTTCGGCAAGAAAAGAAGCGGCGTATGGCAGTAATGGATAAGTCGAGATTGTCTTTTGAACAGATTTAAAGTAGCCAAAGATATTGGGATGTTTGACGTCGCCGCTCTACTCTGCCACATTTCTCCGAGGCATTTAAAGTCCTCTAAAAAATAAATGGCATGAAAAATTAAAATGATGTATGTGTAAAAGAGTCTGAATCATTTTACCTTTAGCTTTTTTTTCTCTTTGTCTCAACTCTTGGAGATGATAAGCCGCCCTGACCACAGGATCGACAGTGTTCACTTGATTGGGACCGCCGCCGGGCTTTGCATCTCTCAGAACTTGGCCGATCCTCGGATTCCACGAAGCAGTTGTTGCCTTTCCTTGACTAGTTCGAATCGAACTGCGAGGCCACTCTTTACCGTCGTTGTGTAATCCGTTTGGAAATTTAGTCAGGGTTTCCATATCTGTTATTTGGTAATAAGGCGGGCCTCTGTCCCCTTGAGGAAAGGCCTGGACTGGTTGGTGGTGAAATATTCCCAGCTTCTGCATAACTATGTTAGTGAATAAACTGGATCTAGAAGAGAGCCAAGTGCCAAGGTTGGTTACTTGCTTGGTCAGCTTCTCAGAACGTTCCTTAGACCAATTGTACATGTAAAGAATGATCTGTAATGTGAAGAGATGAGAATATTAGCAGTTCTTATTTACCCTCAGGGATATTAAACACTCACATGATCGCTTTGTAGTTTAGCGAGCAGAAGGCGTTGCCTGGGAACAAAACTGCCCTCTAAAATCAGCGGGTTGAATTTCTGCAGCAGTTTTTGATCTGTGAATTGAACAGTTTATTAAAACCGTGAACTTCCCCATTTGGTCAAAGAGGAAACAGGATAGCGGCTCACCTTTAGGTACCAACATCTCAGGCTCGATTGTTTTGCTGTGAGAAGCCTTCCACTGGTAAAAATTCCTGGCTACCAAAAGGCATTTTATAGGACTCTGGTCTTCCCTGGACAAATCGCAAGGCACATATGCCGTCTGGTCGTTATCCTCTTTCCCAACAGTCAGCCAAGCGGCGCTATTCACGCTTTCCATGCTCTCAGACATATGAAAAGACTTAGCGGCGCTGATATCTTCTCGAGAATAGTTCCCGTCTATGAAAGGCTGCCGTCCTGATAGAACAAAGGTCCTAGAAGAAGTATCAGGCGCGTGACCGCGTATGAGACTCTGTAGTTCTTTAGCTATAACAGGAATCGGGTGTCTCCTCTGCATCAGAACTGCGTGTTTTTTAACAGCAGGAACGTTTATCTGCAAAGCGAACTGAAACCAGTGCTGCAGAGTGGTTCGATAAACCTGATGCAGTGTTCCGTCCTCTCCGACCTCGTATCTGGTGAGCTGAAATGCGTCGGATATTGGCGGCTTGTATTGCTTGCTCTTTATAGGTGTCTGAGTTTCCTTATGGGCCACTGTGCAGTCGGCAGAATCATCGTCGGGCAATTCCTCTGTGAGAACGGTCGGCAACAGTTTATATTCGGTGACTAAATCCCAAGTAGCGTGTCTGACAGCCTCACGCAGCTTTTGCGTAAGTGATTCCAAGTTGACACGACCCTGCTTCCATATTCTGAACTCTATCAGAGCCTCAGGAACTAAATCCGGGTGTAAATTACTGTCGTACAAATAGCTGGCGACAATTTCTTGGAAATGTTCGAGTTTTAGCGGATTGGGAAAGTCTGAATCGAGCCAGTTGATCTTACTGGTTTTTATCAACTCTCCTGTGGCGTTTACAATGCCTAAAGCAATGCACGCGATGCCTTTACTCCCGCTCGAGTGACTCTGATTGTACAAGAAGATATCAGATTCTGATACTCGCTTGGTAGAATCCTTTGAATAGTCTTGAAAGTGATTCTGAGTTCTTGGATCCGTGTATTTAGGATTGTGCAAAAATTGCAAGAGGTTTTGCCGCAGGTAATATCCCAGAGCCTCTATGTGGGGAAGACAATGCACCGGGACTAACAACTGCACAACATTCTCAGGAGGCTGATACTGCTTCTGAATGAAGTGTACATCGGCCGGTGTGAGCTTGCACATAGGATTTCTTGCCAGCATAACAGACAAGACTTCCAGCACTGCATCGTCCAAACGATTTTGCAGTACTTGTACAAGTTCGCATTTTACTTCCGGACCAGCTGCCGATATCCCGTGTACCATGAGGATTATGAGATCGTCCGGCTTGTTCAAAAGGTCGCTTTCTCTCTCCCCAAATGATCGAACCCTAGGCCTTGTGTCGACCCCCAAAACTTCGCCTTCTTTTCCCTTCGAATGAGATAGAGAAGTGATGCTGCTGCTCCGAGATACGACTAATTTTTCATGGCTTTCAGAGAGTTTATTCTGCAGGGGTTTCACCTCGCTTATCTGTTCGTGTAATCTCAGGTAAAATACGTTGTCGTTATTATCCTGATAGACAAACATGTTGCTTCGATTGTTGACTGAGAAACGATTCAGCACTGCTTGCAAGGCTTTTATTCCCCGCGACAGTCCTGGCTTTCCTGGGCCAGTTTTCAGTCTGGGATGAAGACAGAAAGGGACTTCCCATACCACAGGACAACGGAATAATCCAGGAGACATGTTCACTATTGATGTCTGGTTCTGATGAGAGCCGCCAGATTCGCTCCCTGTTTCACCCCGCCATACAAAATCTTCGCTAGACTCTGGCTCCAGTAAATTATCACAAGTTCTTGTGTCGTGCAAGCTTTGGAGCAGGAGATACTGATTCACTCTTCGACATATTGCCTTTATCTGAGACACTACCATTTTCTGGATTTGACGATATCGGTCCACCTCCGGAGAGGCCAGTTCTAGAAACCTGGCAACGGAGAGCGAAATATAGCAAAGTATTGAAATAAAAATTTCAGAGCCTTACCTGCAATGAAAGTAGACGTAAACATGGTCGTTTTCCACCTTTAAAATCAGCCAAAAGTTGGGCATCAGACTCCTCCGCTTGTCCAGGTCAGTTAGCCAGTGGCAATCGTCTTCTGAATCACTGCTGTCTCCTTCATATCCGTCGTCTGTTCCGGCCTGACCTTCTCCCAGGCTTGATATCTCTGAATGGCATCCTGGCGGATCTCCGGAATCGGTTCTGCTCACTCTGGGCTGAATATCGCGGTGCTGTGGTTGCTCGGTCTCCTCTTCAAACATTTCGTCTATGAAGAGATAAAGTAATAACATTTTTTGAGGAAATTATTCGTATCAAACCGTTCCTCACCATTCAGAGATCCGTTTCCTTGCGGATTTCTGGTTTCGCTATCATTTTCCAAAGCATCGTTGATTTCGCTGGCTCTTTTGGTAAAATAGAAGAGATTTCCTTCCTCGAGAATTTTGTACCGTTCAATTTCCAAGTTTTTCAATTCTTCCAAAAATTTCGGACTACAATGTTCGGCAGGAAAGACAAAATGAAGAGGAACTTTGTCCATTGAGCAGCTGGGTCTCCCATTGGATTCAGAAACGTGCCTCGCCACCAGATTCAGGGTCTGTTCTGTCGGCACAGTTTCATCCAAAAGGGCAGTGGCAGTTTCGTCTCTCAAAAGCCACTCGATCTCATCAACCAAAGTGGAAACTGCGTTATGCTGTCTTCTAGGCAAGTGCTGTATCCTGTCCTGCAAAGCGTCGGTGCCAGACAACTGGGTGTCGTATTCAGGGCTGCTCTCGCTATTAGTCCTTGTGCTTCCGGCAGGAGATGCGCTACAAAACGAAGTTGTTCTCAGCCCCGGATTGCGTTCCAAGCTTACTTCCAAAACCTCTCTGGGAAGATTCAGGCATATTATATCCAGAGTTACTTTCAAATCTGCTGGGTCATGCTCCTCAAGATTGTTGTCAAGTTTTTCTAAGATCTCAGCAAAACATGTAGGCAGGAGTTTGACCGGGGCTGTGAAGAGACTAGAACGTGAATGTACAGAGCAACTAAGTTGCAGAAATAGGGGCTGTTCTTGGCTGGAACTATCATCTTCCATTAAATCACAGCTGAGGGATTGAGTTGAGGCCAAACTAGAAAGCTTACTTCCGTCTTGGAGGCTCGCTCCTGGCCATGTAGCGTTCAGTTGATTAACTGGAACAAAAATCGTGATACGTTTGAGAATTTTGAGTGGAAATCAAAGCGGATTAATTTACCTTTTACGTTTCCATGGTCTGTTTTGCAGTCGATTATTTCTGAATGAAAAGTAAGCCCGTCCAATTCTTCCTCGCTGTCAGACCTGAGGAGATCCATTCTTTCCTAAAAGAAAACGACGTTGTATTTCATCGTCAAAAGTCTGCAAGCCTTCAACGAAAACAAACCATTTTATCCGAGTTCCAGTGCAGAGAGCAGAAATAAAATTCTGGGTGTGCAGGGACAGCCCTGAATGCAGAGCTCATTATTCTCTCAAACTTTTCTCTGATTAAATTATGCAGAGGTTTTACGTCGCTACATGAAAGTGCTGCAATAGAAGATGATTCCAGCCGATTTACACTCGTCGAACTCAAGTGTCGACACACTGAGCTGAGATAATTTGTTATGTTTATTTCTATCAGAGCTTCTTCGCACTGTTCAACCGCTGCTTCCATGTCTTGATAACTCAACGGCCTTTGAAGAGCCAAGGACTTGTACACTGCTACAACGTAGCATTGGCAATAAGCCAAACTTAGCAGCTTACAATGCTCAGTCATACTTTTCTGGTCTGAAAAATGAACATTTTCTTTTATTTTCTCGTTATTTTTCCGTCTTTAGAATATTACCTCCAGTAATGTTGTCTGAATCGTCGCTCTTTGGCTCAGGTGAAGAGGGTTTAGTGTCGCCCCCAGATTTAAGAGTGATAAAATCTTCTCTGACCAATTCCCCAGGTCTGTAGGTATGATCTTGATAAATATCTTTTACGCGTGGCGAGTCGAGCTTATTAACAAGTGCATCGATAAGGGTAGCTAACGGACAGTCATAGACATAAACAGGCAGCGTTAATCCCTGCTTAGAATTGTCTACTGCAGATTCGCAGCGGTCATTTGGCCTAGGAATGTCGAGGATTGTAGCAGTGGGACTGGATAGATTAGACGAGCGATCTAAGGCCTGAGAACTGCCAGATACTTCTGACAGTTTCATACTTTTGACGGAGCGTGAAGGAGTCAAACTTCTGTCACAGTGTAAAGGGTTTACGGGCGCTGGATCATTCTCATCTGTGCAATCCGTGTGGCTTTGGTTCTGGTTATTGGATTCCTCGGGACAAAAAAGCGAATGCAAATCTTCTTCCGAAGCTGGAAGTATCGTGATAATTACATGCGTCACGCTTATACCTTTGACAAAACATCGCCAAGTTGCTTTAGGTAGGCTGGAGATTGATCCGTTTATGTATTCTCTGCCTGTAAGAAATAACTCAGATTGTTTGCTTTCTAATACTTTACTGTGCGATATAATGTGGTTTCTTTTTATTTATGACAAAGTGACTCGCCTATGTTTTGTGAAATGTTAAGGGGAGACGCATCTAATCTAGGTCGTGAAATAAGCAGTTCTGAAAACTTCTGCGATTCATCAGGAGTAAATATCAATTCTTTATTATGAAGGTGTTTTATATGCTCCAAGAGCCCTTCCATCAGACATCTATTTGCCCCGTCTCTTTCCTCGCCGCTTCCTCGTCCTAAAGATAATATTTTATAGAGGAAATGTGATGAGGATTCTAATGAGTAATGAAGAGTTAATTAATCCTTAAAGAAAGTAACGGACCTTCGGTGAATACAGAAAATAAGAGCTCTGCTTGTTGGCATTTTGGTAATATATTCAAAACGTCAAAGGCGAACGGTATCGACCGTATACGATCATCGCTGTTAGAAAGTCCTTGACTAAACTCAGCAGGACTGGGACGTCGCGTTGATCTGTTTAGAGTCGCTTGGTTGGATTGATTTGGCGCCACAGACCCGCTTAATTGAATTTCTCCAATCATCTCTGGGTTTGAAACCATTTGACTTAATAGACTTAAGTGTTCCAAGGTCAGCAGTGCATTAATGCATTCTTCGTCGACCTGAGCTATCTGGAATGATTATAAAAAAGAGTAGGGAATATTGTAGGATAACTTTTTCTCATCAGAAGTACATTCTAGTTTTATTTTACAACGCCATCAATGTCCGGGGATAAAAATAAAATACAAACAATATAAGACATGGTAAATTCATGGTGGGAGAGTATTTATTATAGTTTACAGACACACTGTATACATGCAGGGATGAGAGTAGATAAATCGGAAAAATACAATAGCATAAAAGTAACAATAATGAATGTTTGTTTATGTTTATCATGATTATTTATCGTATAAATAGGTACAGGTAATTTATAGCTATTTCAATAAAGAAGTAAAAGTCATTAAAAAAAGATAGAGCTATTTATTATCGCAGAAAGTTTGATGAACTACTGAGGAAATAGTTCGTGTTAAGCCAATGCAGCGCGATATCAGGTTTGTTAGCGTGGTTTACAGCAGCCAGGAATAAGTTGGAGGAGTTGAATCTCACTTTAACACAAAGCGAAGAGACCACTACTCCACTTGAACCTTGACGCCTATGTTGTTTCAACCTTATCATAGCCAGAATTTCGTGCACTAATTCATGGAGATGGAAATAAGAGTAGTACATTACGAGTTCAGCTGGAGAAAATATCTAATGATACACCTTTTTTTAAAGAGGTCGAAACTCAGCGGAAGGTATCGACTTTCGATAGAAGTAACTCCGAAATTGCATCTAATCTACAAAGATTGATTAACGTCTTATCAAAAGGATTTCTCAAGTCGCACGATAACAAGTTAGCAGAATGAAATTAATTACAAGAAGAACAGTTAGCATTTATTGAAAATTATCTTGAAAGTAGTGGCGGTGATAAACTTGAGAAGATAGACTTCACTAGTTCCAACTAGTTTGCGATTAGACCCCTCATAAAAAGAACAACTCATCATATTTTGAATCACTCTTATCGTTATCCATGAATCATTAGCACTGCCGTTGATCATTTCTGTCTTTTTTTTCCTCTACATAAGACGGCCGTGCAGCTGAAGCAAAGTCGCGTGACTATGAGCTGGAAGAGTTAGATCTGGCAGATTTCTAGAGCTAAATTGCTCACTGCCTAGATCCCCACTTCCAACTGAAGGTCACGCGGGTTTCATGAGTTTTTTGTTATCCAGGAATGGAAAGATGAAACTTTTCAAGGAAAATTCCTGACGACGGAGACCATGTTTCGTAGAAGAATGCAGCACGACATTTTTTTCCTTTCGAAAGATACTATGCTTTGCGGTGAAATTTTTCCACTTTGGTAATTCAAATAGAGAAAGCGATCCTAATGAAACAGGAGAAGCTAATTATAACTAAAGAATTATTGGATCTAAGCAGAACGACGGATTACCAATACTAAATCAATAAACTCGTTTTTTATTACTTTTTGTAATCATCTTCACTTTACTAATGATGTCAAACCGATTAATTTTATTAATCAAGTCAGGAAAGTTTTAACGGCAATATTGAGATAAGATTTGACAATAATATTAATGCAATGCAATCTTTTGAGATCTTGACTAGCGGATAAGCGAAGTGTGGTTTGGCAGCACTAATTACTCGGGAAATGAGACCTTAAAAGTCGATTTGATAAAATCAATACTGGTTCTCAATAGCGCACTGATTAACGTAACGAGCCAAGAGCCTCGGCGGTGTTAAATATTATTTTCCTGCCCCCGTAGTTCTGCTTTTTGTCCCAATAATATCACTTTAGTTTGAAGTTGTTTAGCTAAATTCAAACTTTCCAACACATTAACAATTGGCGGAGTATGATTTATGAATAGTACACGACTAGACACCCTCTTGCACAATTTTAACGGACTACTACGGATCCGAAAACTTTGGGAGAGACTTTGTTACAGGATGACCAACAGCTACTATCTCACGATAAAAGAGGAGGATTGAAAAGTGGACGACTAGTGGGCCCAGGTGATGATCTGGGCCCTATTTATACCTCTGGCAACTGATAGGTGAACCCCATTCGGGGTCCCTCGAGCCGATAACCAGCCCCACCCCGATACTGATAAGGATACGACGTGACAGACGCCTGGCTGGTTACAAATCCATCACCTTTTTACCACGATTTATATCACCAAGGATATTATTGATCAATGATGATTAAGGTTGCCTTATTCCCTGACAACTTTATTTATTTCACTGTTTTATGGTCTGCTGAACTTTGCGACTCCTTTAAGGATTCTCTTTTGTAGCATCAAAAAGCTCAAGACAATAATGCTCTGAAGCATATTTGAAACTAATTTGTCAAATCTCTCATGGCTATTTATTATCAGTATAAAACAGTTTTCACTTTAGCTAATATCAATTCTTAGAAGGTGTTGAAATCCCTTTGACACATTGGATTAGTAATATTTATAGATCTTATCTATTCGGAAGGGGCTGTTACCGATTGGAAACTCTGAGATATATTTTTTCTCTATTAGAAAGCCAATGGTTTTGCAATTCCTGCAATATCAAGACCTATTCTCAAGAAAGCAGTCACTATGTGTGTTTTTAGTACATTGACCAAGAATCGGTGATTGAGTGATTAGATATCTTCACTTTCATATCACTATCAGCTACACCTAGACTTGGAGAATTGAGCAGCGAGTTAGGAAATATTTGAACGTATCTAACGCTACGAACATAATTGAATTTAACAGATAGTTCTTTGTGGACTTAGAAGGCTGATTCAAGAATAATTGGGGAATGTAATTGATAACTGAGGAACTAGTATTTTTTGGGGCTTTGTTACAAGAATTAAAGATACTGTAATTAAAAACAGTATTAAATCCTGCCTTGAAAAGCAATAATTACGAAACGTTTATCGAACCTTTCTCGTCATCCACATTGGTCGAGTTTGTAGATAGGCGATATCTTATTGCAGAGATTTTTCAGCTGATTATACTTATATAAGTCTCGAATATATGAACATACAACAGGTACTTGGTAGCGCCAATTCCAAGGAAAAATGACGTGGAAGAAAACGTATTTCAATTCTTCAATCAAACACATGTATCTCTGCGATATGAATAATGAAATAAGCTCAAAGCTGATCCAGTTGGACCTAAAATTTGAGTTTCGACTCAAATTTCAGGTGATTACGATAATAAGTGGATGAAATTTTTTATCTGCGAAAGTGAAAAGGAAGCGACTAAGTTAGTCTGTGAAAGTCTGAGTTACGCAACATGATATTGGAAGGAGCATTGGCGAGCTTTCCGTATAGTAGAACCAATAAGCTACACAAACGTTTGGTAACTCTGCCGGGTCTAATGTTTGCACAGAGATAGATAGACATACCTGACAAAATAAACCACTTCAGAATACCTGCACTAGACCGGATAACTTTTTATGTTATTGATTACACACTTTATCAAGCCAGCTTAAGATAACTCCTGGCTAAAGGAACTCTAGAAATACTTTTTCAGCCTGGTGTGTCTACGCGTTTTCAATCCATTTATCATCTAGCAGTATTATTACACAAGAAAATTAATTGTAAGACCAATAGCCACGATGTTAATTGGTTAAACTTTGTTTTTCTTTCAAAATATATTACGGTTCGAATTAATTTTCACTATTAAGATATCACTGAATAAATAAGAGTCTGTAAAATGAGATAAGAATCTTCAATTTTTATTACATTAAACGTAATCCATTTTGTGTGGCTATTTTGAATTGGGTTAAATCCATTTGATTCTCCAGTAAATGAAGATATAGGTATTTAGTGAGAGATTGAAAATGGATACTTGAAATAATTTAACAAGTAGCATTATCACATAATACTAGGGAGCGAAGGCTTTTGAATCAAGTGCTATAATTTTTCCTATCAATATAAAGTAATCAGTCATATTGTCATAACGTTGTGTAACTATTGAACAGAGATATGATATCATCTTTGAGACTGACTTGAGGAAATTGGTTTATGATATCAGCTCGTGTTAGCTTCAAAATGAATCAATCGAGGTCAGTTTATTATTTGGCCGCAATTATTTATCTAGAGTTTATATAATTCTACTAGATACAGGAATTTTTTCTTTACAATAATCGAAAAACGATGATTGCATGTTTCTAAGAATTTAAAAAATATACCTTGCTGTGAATAAAAACCTAAATTAATCAACAAACTTCATTTCTTCTTGTTACTTTTATGCGAAATAACAGTTACCAATTCAATGAAAAGCATGAAACACATTACAAAGTCATTCTCTCCTCAGTCATTGCATAGAGGATCTCGATTTCCCTTATTTGCATCTGTAGTTACATTAAATTATAGCAGACATAGAATAGGCAAGTTGCATAATTCATTCAATTATTTGTTTCTGTAAATTTGGTGGTCAGGATTGGTGAAAAATCGTTCGCATCAAATCGATTATGGCTAGTTTTCGAATATCTAAAGGTTTTGAGATGATGTATTTGAATTGTTGCGTGAAAACGCCGGGCATAAATTGTCCGCGCACGACGTCACTCATTGCCGTGCGCCTGCGCGTTATGTTCCGAAATCAGCCGGTGTGACGTCACCGATAGCGCTTCGTCTACGTTCGCGCTCAAACAGACGAATTTTCAAAACCGTATTCAACGGTCACTGGGACGCATCTTGATGGTTCAATAATTCCATTTTGAACGAAAGCGTCCGTTTTTCACGAAAACATATGATATCAATGAATTACGCAACTTTCCTATTATTATTACACTATATTTGAGCCTGATGCTTGAATCCCGAATGCAGTGGCCAAGAATATATAATGCTAGATCATTAGAAATGAACTTACCGCGTCCGGGAGTTGCCGATATTGTAAAGCCTGCATATACGCGGCTGTTTGATTACTTGGAAGCATAGCATGACCACATTGGGGCTCGATCCAAACTTCTGTAACAATCTGAAAATCTCCACAGCCTTCTCCATCGTCTGTACCAGCTTCTCCATCAGCAGTACCTGAAAAATCTAGCTTAACAGTTGGCAAACATCTCTTGAACGTATAGGAGCGAAAGGGAGAATTATTTTACCGAATTTCAATTATTTTCGATTGATACAGACCTTCGTCAGTGTCTTCCTCCGATCCACTGTCCCTTTCAGAATAAGGCGTAGCTATTGTGTGGGGAGGGAATAGAACGTATTGAATGATGCAGGGATGTGTTATGTGGTCATTCGCGTGTCCCTGCATCTGAACCTCGAGTACCATGTTGATAATACCAGCAGAGGAATGGGCGAAACTGAAGCCCTCGGTCAGCCGCATCCTAAATTAGTGATAAAAAGGTAAGTTTTGTCTAGAAGAAAAGTTTAGTTTGTCTGGGAGTAATAATCGGCACGAAAGGCATTCGGAAATTTAAAAATGCCTTTATTTCAAAGACTTTAATCAATATACTTAATTCGTTATCGTCGAAAGTATGCGAGCTATCGCGGTGACGTTGAGTTTAGGCCATGCAGTGTTGGGCACGGTCTGTATAAGCGGTTTTTTAACTGCCCAAAGCCACCTGCTGTGATATAAATATCTCGACAAAGTGGTGGTCAAGGATCCTCCAGTCACTGGAGAAAATCTTGCGGGAACCGGCTGAGTGCCATCTGGAAAAACTATGGTGTTTAAATCAGTCGGCACTCGTTCGTATCTTATTAAAATTCTCTCCAATGGTTTTCTGAGGATAATACAACAGGGAGTTTCCCGTTGCTCAGTGGGTCGGTTCGGTAGCGTCAGCCTTGACAAACATTCTAGTAAATCAACGACCACGTTCTGTCTCACTATGCCTTCGGTACCGCCAGCAAATGCTATGTTTAGTACGACGCAGGGGGGCTTACAGCTCACTCTTATTAAAGAGAAAGATACGGGAGGTTTGTCAATCTCTTTGTATATGAATTGTACGTATGTGTGATACTCGACGAGGACAAACGTCGCCCAATCTTTTAACATCGCGTACAGTACCGCCGCTGCTTGACGGCATTGTACGCTCTGGAATCTTCCGCTTTGATTTGCTAGGTGAAGGTGGCGGGGCAACGGCCTATCATGAGACAATATAAGAGCCACTCTTTGCGAATGCATCCAACGTGCCCATTGCGACGGATCTAGGAGTACTACTGGCCGCCAAATTTGACCGAACAGAGAGCATGCCGGATCGCTAGAAATGAGTTATTACATTATGAGTTCTAATGGTTGAATTTGTGGTTTAAGGGAACTTGGAAATAATTTTTTTTAAATCACTGCTACGCTATGAAGAAATATTCTATTGACTAAGTTACTTCACGGCTAATCATCAGCAGTTCTAGACGTAATTCAAAATTATTTTGCAGGTTGTTCACCTCAGCAGCACGGAACTGGACGACTGATAAGTAGGCAGATAAAAGACTGGCATTCCACTTCTGATGGTGTCTGGAACGTTGTACCAAGTCCAACTTGTGCCAGGGAACCAGCTGAAGTGCGACAACATGTCGTCGCTGTCTGTCAGAGCAGCAAGGGCTGCCCAAAATCTGGACACAACACTTTGCCGGTATTGAGATTTGAGGGGTTTTTTCGATAAGCATGTTATGTCGTGTAGAAATTCGTAAGGAGCTGTAAATCGGAACGATTTTTAGCTTTCAGGTGGTTCGAAGCAGGCGGAAAAACGGCAAATTTGAGATGTTCTGTTGCTAGTTGAGTTTCTTGTACTTTTTAGCTAAAAATAGCTCTAAGATTTGTCGGATAATTAACTATTAAACATCTCAGATCTGCCTTTCTATAAACCACCCTACCGGATTCCATTTTTTCTTGGAAATCCCTGCAAATTAAAAGGAACTACTGACCTTCGATTGTGATCGTATAATGTATCGTGTTGGATACAGGAAGCGTTTTAGAAGGCCAAGGACAGCTGACTAAATACTCAAGAAATATATGAGTCTTCCATGGTAAAACAAAGCACAATTCTAGACAATTGTCGCGTAAGCCAACCCGTTTTATTAAATATCCTTCTCTTAGTCGGCAGCACAATAGACTGCTCAATGTGCATGTGACTTTGTCGTCGATTTGCTTCTTCCTCAACAACTGAGGCGGTCTGTTTCCATGAAATAATGGATTGCTAGTGTGCCAGTCGTTCAAACGACCCGGTATTTGCAAAGAGTCAGAAGATACTGTTCTGTAAAGTTGCCAGCACAGATAATTCTTGTGGTAAATATTCATGCTGGATTCTTCGTCCGAAACCTATTTGAAAGAGAAGCATGATTCAGCTTCTATCTAACTCCCTTAGATACTCGTTCATTCTGCCATTGAACATTCAGCCCAAGTTTCAAGCCTGTGAGCAACTTACAGTCTGCGGTACAAAGGTCATGTAGTTTCCTAAAGTAGCTGTTGCAAGAAAATCCAGTAAGTCTTGGTAAGGAACTAGAGCGTTAGAGCAATGAGGATGGTAGGTGCTTCCAACGTGTAGAAAACTGCATGCTACCGTTGACGCCCTTAGTTGTTGGACGATAGAATCCAGCACATGCACGTCGGTCACCCCTACTATACCGTCAGAAACCACAACCAGATCTGCAAGCATTAATTACAGAGCATTAGTAAGCCTTCATTTGCTAATCTAGTTGCTTGAATTTGCTAGCTGAAAGAAATTCCTCATAATCTGGGTAAATCTTTCTGCTTTAATGTTATAACACTAGTGCAAAAATGCAGGAAAAGCGTTCGATTTCTTCTTTTAGAAAACCACTACTCACTAGCGCAACTACATTCCGGCAGTAGGGCGAGCGCGAGCATTCCGTACCGCAGCATGTTTATGAAACTTGCTTCTGGAGACACCATTGATATATTTGTAATGGAGTTGTTGTTCTGTCCTGCGCAGGTGCCTCCTTCCTCAAAAAGTCCACCAACTAATCGCTCGCTTTCAGACCTCAGAGTTTCTAGCTGCTGATTAGCTATGGCTGTGACAAGAGCTACTTTTTCTTCTAGGATGTTTAACTGCTGTTCAACAAATTGTGTCAGAAGCCCCACATTTTCCACATTGACCAACCATCCTTGGACCAGCACTTGCTGTGCTGGACTCGTGAAAAATGGGGTATGCGCTATCACTGTTACATAAATCTCGGGTCTCATTACACGTTCGCTTCCAGGGATCACAAACT
Organism: Tenthredo distinguenda; assembly: GCA_947538915.1. Classification (NCBI taxonomy): domain Eukaryota; kingdom Metazoa; phylum Arthropoda; class Insecta; order Hymenoptera; family Tenthredinidae; genus Tenthredo; species Tenthredo distinguenda. The sequence goes on from OX384531.1 coordinate 30,602,944, forward strand.
GGAATAAAAAATTCAGTCTTTGGCTATTTAAACTGAAGAGGTGGATGGAAAAAAGGCAAGAATTAACTTAGGCTCTCTTTTTATTCAGTCCCTAAAGGGGAAATTGTTTAATTTAATAACATTGAATGTCTACTTGAATGAACCCCAATATGTTGTTTACTTTAAAATGCAATCCAGTTATCTCGCCATTCCGTAATAACATTTCAAACTGCTGCCCTTTCCGTAGTAGAAAGCCTAATTAGATAAAATTTCTACACAAAGCTGGTAGCCATAAAATGAAACCATCCACCATATTTCATCCAAATCTGACAACTGGTTACAAAGATCTCAAAATATCTCAAAAACTACACTTTTGCCCCCCTCCCGAACCCCTGGACTAATTTAGCCAAAACTGAAATCCAGCTCTTCAAATGACTTCAGATGTTCATATACCAAATTTTATGAAAATCGATCGAGTTGTTAAGAAGTTATCCAACAGAATATACTCACAGGTCTGGTAATACCTTCGAGGCATCGTTTTGTGGCGAGATATATTTCGTCAATAACAATTTCGCCGTGTTGAATATCCTGCAAGATAATGAAGTCTGAAAAATATGAACCATGGTCTACTAATCATAACTTTACTTGTCTTACTCACAACGGTAGACAACGAGGGGCTCAAGTCCAGACTGAAAACCATCCTGTACTTATGCGCTAAAAAAATAAGCGACGTATTAGTCGTTATTTTGTACTGATATCTATAGCTAGTTTCATTTCGCCAAGATGCTGGCTGATCAACCGGCAACACAGAGACTATTTCAAGCTCTGGTGTCTCCTCGCTGTCGCTTGCTGCATGACGTTGTATCGTTATAGTCGTGTTCAAGTGTTCCAACATCCATTGCGCTCTAACGCTTCGCGATATCGGAAAACCCTTTTTCATCAACAAGTAGACAGTGTCTGCTTCAAGAACAGCTCTTTCCTAAAAGCGGAGAGAAGAAAACAAAATTTCGAAATGTGAAAATGAAAAAATTATTCGTGAAATTCTTCGGTTCGAATAGAAATTTTCAGGGGAAGTTATTCGAGCGATATTTATGGAGAAATATACAGAATCGATTCCGTAATCGAATTTGTTGGAAACGTTTTGAGGTTATGTAATGTTCGAATTTTGAATTTTTAAACAACCGATATTTGGCGGTTTTTCTCTCCTGTGTTTTTTTGAAACCGATTAACGGGCGGAGTTATTTTACCTCGTTCTCTGTGTCGATCTCCATATTTTCGGGGGCTGTTTGGTTTTTGTTTTCTAACGATTTCTCAGTTCCATGATAACAGAAAACTGTAATCTGTAGTACGACTTGTGCCGCACTTTGATATTCCCGGTGGTTTTAATTAACTTAATTATTCTGACAGCCGTTAAAAATTTTTCTCCAGTGTTATTGAGATTGTTAGTTTTATCCCGAGTATAGAGCAAAGGTCATATATTCTCAGTTTTTACACAAGTTTCCATATTTTATTCGCTATGTATCTCACTTGATAAACATAACATAACATAACATAACCAAACATTTATCCTGCATATATGCATGTCTATTATGTGTCTGATATCAGATGTCGGATTTCGAACTCACCACGACATCTAACGTAATAGATCACCGGGCATGCGCATTTACAGGGGAGTAATCCGCCATGTGCTGCCCTCTCGGTGGGCACAACATAGAACTAGAATTATTATCTAATGGCAACAGCAATCAAAGCCCCGACTTACCATCCGATACGTTTCAGATATCGCTGGGACTGTCGATACCTGATATATCGAAACGTTTGAATCTAAGAATTGATACTTGCAAGTATCGATATTATATGAATTCAAAAATATTGGAAGTACCAATTAGCCGAGGGTCAGATTTTATTTATTTTCATAAACTTTTTGGTCCTCTCAGAGCGAGGATTTGATATAATATAATATGAAAAATGTCTGCGAATGATTTGTTTGCAAAAATGATGCAAACGTGGAATTTTTCGATTTTGTTTTCTATCATTTTTGTCACTTATTTTATATACAATCAGCAAAGCCACAGATGGCAAAGTTATCATAATTATCGCTAAATCTATGATCGTCATTGAACCGAAATCACTCTGGGGATTCGACCCTGATTTCGTGTGATTTCTGGATGTTTAGGCAATCCCAAATCCCTCCAAACGTCAACGATGTCTCTGACCAGATTATCCATCATGGATTCAGTGTGGAACGGGGTTGGAGCTAGCCGAAGTTTTTCCTCGCCCTTAGCCACTGTCGGGTAATTTATCGCCTGAACGTAGTGGCCTTTATCTCGCAGCAAAGTGTCGGCCAATCTCGCTGACATTTCTGCATCTCCGATCTGAAATGCAAAAGAAGTTTAACCATTTTTAACCAACAGAGTTGAAAATCGTTCACTCATGTTCACCGGATTCAGGCATTGTGAATAACGAAAGCGCCTGCGTATGAGCAACTTGCCATTGCATCATGCTATGATAGCCTGCACGCAGGGAACAGTCTATCAAGGTGCGCGCGCAACTGAAAAGCGCGCGAAAAAGGAGACGACAGATACAGTGACCGTCAGCAACTAACGACAAGCCACACGTATTGCAATTATGTAACTTTGTGATTAAGTCTATAAATAAATGTATATTGACAGCAGAAGAAAAACAAAAAACGAGTTTATCTTAATTCCGAGACCAAATAAGTAAAGAATGATGATTATAGCATCTTACTTTTATCGGGATAATATGCGAGGGGGATAACTCGACCGGAAGTCCAGCAGAGTTTAGTGCAGATTTCAAATAGGCTACGTTCTTTTGTTGGGAATTCCTCAGCGTTCTACCCTCGTCCGAGGACAGTATATCAACAGCCGCAAGAGCCCCGTATAAAACTGCAGGAGGCAGCGAAGTCGTGAATATAAATCCGGCCGCGTAGCTCCTGACAAAATCGACCAGACTTTTACTTCCTACAACGTAGCCGCCAACATTTCCGAACGCTTTCCCTAACGTTCCTGATATCATGTCCATCTTGTGCAGCACCCGATCCCGCTCACCAACTCCTGCACCATTTTTACCGTACAGTCCGACGGCGTGGACCTCGTCCACAAAGGTCAAGGCCCCGTGATTCTGGGCGACGTCGCAGAGCTCCTCCAGCGGACAAATGTCCCCGGTCATTGAATGCACTGTTTCGAAAACGACTATCTTAGGCGCAGATTTATCCGCCAGCGATAACAATGCGTCGAGATGTTTGGGGTCGTTGTGTTTGAATATGTGCTTTTTAACGCCGCTGTTTCTGATCCCTTGTATCATAGAGGCGTGGTTTCCGGCGTCGGAAAATATCTCGCACCGAGGAAGCATCTTGCCTAGGGTAAAGAGCGTCGAGTCATTAGCGACGAAACAGGAAGTGAATAGGAGACCAGCTTCCTTTTCGTGCAGAGAAGATAAACGACTCTCCAGCAATTCGTGGCCAACTGAATTCCCGGATATGTTTCTCGTCCCACCAGCACCGGCGCCAAACTTTGCCAAAGCTTCGCTAGCTGACCGCAGGACCTCCGGGTGTCTCGACATACCCAAATAGTCGTTTGAGCACCACACTGTTATCGGCTTTTCACCCCAAGAGTATTCCAATGCCTCTGGAAACTCCGTTGCTAAACGGTTCACTCTTTTGAATATCCTGTAGGAGTGGTCCAATTTTTTTCGCGCTATTTGATCATGGAAATATTCCTCGTAAGGATACGTGCCCAGATTATGGCCTGTTCTAGGGCTTGAGATGACTTTTTCTCTTAATGGAGCAGTGGCCAAGCTGACGTGCAATTTTGGAGCTGATTCGGAGTTCAGAGAAAATTCTGAGCCCTGGGTTTCTTCTTTTGAAAAAGTTTCGTGGAGAGATGGTTTCACCGATAAAGAATTAGACGCTGAGCTGCACAACCGAGACGTTACCGGGCAGCATTGTCGGTAATTTGTGAGCAGAGAAGAACTGTAGTTTCTCAGATAGTTGCTGGAAAGATTGGCCAAAAATGGACAATGCATGGTTTTGACGCGACCTGGAAAGAAAATTGAAATTAATTCGAGGTTTCGTGGGTATATTTTTTGTCGTTTAAAATATGAATGAAACATATTGGAAGAAGTGTATGCTGGTGATAATGAATGAGAAAGATGAAACGGTTTTATGTAACAGATTGAAAAAAAAATATATATCGATAAAAATATAATGACTGCTTTTTTCATTCCATAAAAGATCGTTGATTACCTGGTTTAGCGGTCCCAAAATAGGGAAGAGTCTGAAAGGCGCCCCGTCGAACGCACTGGAATTAAATAAAAGTATCACTCGAAAATAAAGTCATCGAAGATCCCCGATCCAGTTTTACATGAAACGTATTTGTGGTCGTTTTGAATAGTGAAAAGTGTGCTTTTGTTCAATATTTCATGCAATAATTGAAATCGATGGAAAATAACAGACGCATAAATGATAAACGCGATGCATACAATCACGTGCCGGAAGCAACGCGTTACGCGTCAATGCAGCAATTAATTAGCAAATAATGAAAAGTCTTCTGACCTAGTTGATTTGAGCTGTGCTAAGTTTGAAACTACTTCATCCAGACGACAAAAAACTTCGAAAGAGGTCATATGGACATCCTAAGGACTTACGAACGTCTTACGGAGGTGTTATGGAAGTCTGAAAGTTTTTTGGTGACTGGGTACTTGTCCAGAAAATGATTAGGGCGATGATATTTCATATTCGCTTATCGAAATGAACTTTATCGCGACAGACAGACCGAAGTATATCCGTAGCTGCCAATCTCTCTTTTCGTCATAACATTTGATACGTTCATAGTTTCTTTTTTTTTAATTGTAAAAACCTATTATTGTGATTTCCACGCGTATAATTATAAGTCATCAGCTGACCTGATCACGCAGTGAACTAAACTGGATGAATTGGAATCCTATTTCAAAGAATTGGAAGGCATCGAACGAATTAAGATTGTTAACAACTCCAATTCTTTTCAGATCGATACAGCCCGAATCCTTTAGAGTTTGCCTTTGGCAACCGATTTTCTCTTACTGCAGAGTGTGCATAAAGCTTCTAACTGTCGAAAATACAATCTAAGTTCAGTGAATTGCGCAAAAGGTAGTTTTCAGGAAAAATAAGATACGATTTCACACATCAAGAAATAAGTATAATTTTATAACAACTGTCACAAATTAATTTATTTGAAACATTATTCTCTCCCCTAATGGAATAATTAAACAAGTATGTAGTTTTCGAACATATCATATCTCACATCTCTCAAACACACGTGAGTTTATTAGTGTGGTTCGACTTACCGGCACGATTCCGATGATCGAAGAAATCCCCGGCATTCCAATGAAATAGTAACACAATTTTTACCCCTTAAATTATTTGGGGAGATGATAAAACGTTCTTCGATGAACAGACCCCAGAATTATTATCAAATAATGTAAGTAAATAGATAAATAAGTTAACTAAGAACTGTTAGAAGTTTGCTAGACGATCGAGGCGATGGACAATATCGTTTCAATGTTCGCCCGTAAGTGCTGTGAGGACCGCAATGTCACTCGGTGTCTTTCGATGGCTGTCAGTGAATGTAGGTTTAATTAACTTGCCACATATAAGTGCGTATCTAGAGTTACATAACAGGCGGATAACTGCAGGCAATTGAAGGAAACTCACATCAGCTGATCAGGGACACGATCATTATTCCAGAAGAGTGATTATCGGATAAAATAAAAAAAATCAACGACTTTCCTGCATGAGGAAATGATGAAACGGTCGCCATAAATCATCATGGGGTCGAAAATCGGGTCTAAAGGTAAACATAGGATTTATGTTAGTCGTCAATCCGTAAAAAATAATAAATCTTGATGGATGAAGAGAAATATTCGCTCTGAAAATTAAATGAAAAATCAAGATTCTTCTATCATAATAAATATAGTACCCACTCAGCATTTTTTATTAATTTCTCGATACTTCGACGATTTGCTTTCTATGACGGTAGTATTTCACCCTACCGATTCAATTAAAGAAATTTTTTCACTGATGGAATATAATTTTTATTCGAAAACTTTCTTTTGGAATAAAGAAACTATAATATAACTATAACTATAATACCGTTTTTGAACTGTGAATAATAAAGGTAGTTGAACTGATTTGCAAGATAAAACTACGTGTTTGAAAAACAAGGTTCTTTCTTCAATTTATTACCGATTTTTTACCATTTAAAATGCGCAAGCCCCTATTATCTTAATCAAGAAGAAGGAAAAATTATTCGTGTATCGTTTCATCTTATCTGATGAAATTATTATGCTGCTATTATCATTAGTTTGTGATTATATGTATGTAGCATACTTAAAAATAGAAAATAATTTAACATAAAGATTTTTAGAATAATCTGGAGTATTCGAGGTCATTTTACATGCCGTTGAAACGTGAAAGAAGCACGTGCGCAACTTATAGGTAAGATTCTTCGATGCGCGTAAGCAGAAGTAAGTGAAAGGCTCCGCGAGAAGTGAAAAGCCAATAGTGGTGACATTTCATCGGTGAATATAGTGACTTGATTATTCTTCAATCGGAATTCGCCTGCAGATTTGCGATTTATTAGCGAAATTATTATACATATTATAAACTTGGCTGATATTCAATAAAATGCAGAAGAAAAATACTGATAATCAACAGTATTGAGAAGTTTCACATTTTTCAATGAATTTTCCTTATTTCGCGAAGAAACTGCTTTTCTGACCGAGTAGGCCGAAGATGTAGTATAAGTTACAATGGAACGAAGTGGCGTTTCAAAATCGCTTATTCAATCTGTTGTTATGCATCGATGCGCAGATAAGTAATTCATCATTTAGTCCGTTCATACAATCCGGGACTTCACTGATGACGCGGTATGGCAGAAAATACTGGCTTTATGTATGCATAATCATTTCTAGGAATCGCTTTATATGCTCGGTCATTACTATTATACAATGTTAATTTAACGCCTGGATCAGCTGTACGATCACACCGGTGTAAGTACGGCTGCCTGCCGTCAGATGCACAACAGTCTAGCCACTGTGTGCTTTGACCACTTAAAATTAAACGACGGTATCCATCTATTTGCAATCGAGGACGAGAGGTCATCAATGAAATGTGGAATTTTATTAGGTTGTTACAACACTGTTCTAGGCGAAAATTCTACCAGTCCAAATTCAGAAACTTCTGAAATCTGAACGCAACCCTAATTTTCTATAAGTATATTTGATTTATTGATTAAATCATCTCCTTACAATAATTGGTCATAACGGAGAGACACCTAGCAGGGAAGCCCCGTGACAAACTGCAGTCGGTAAAAACGGTAGTTCGAGTGTTCAAAGATTGATTTCGTTTTCAAATATATTTCAGAATTTATATTCAACCGACCACCGGCAACCATCCATGCGGCCTCGCGCTTGCAAAGCTCTCTCACTTACCATGTATAATACCCACATACATTTATAATAATACATGACAGTCGAAAAATATCGAGCGCCTTAATTAGCCTTGTGTTCGCATTGGCGAAAGTGCGGTTGCCTGCCATCAGGCGTATGACCGTCTGACTAAGGCTGTCTTGACTACTTATAAAACAAGAATATCAAGCTGCACACATTTTTTGTTACTACTTGACAATAATTGTATGTATCAGAATTGTGCGCGTCGTTTAAAAAGCTCTTCGGAGACTTGACAGGTTTCTTTTTTTTCAGAAGTGACAATAATATAGATTTACATTTTCATTGTCAAGATGAATTCATGCTCAACGGTGCCTAAGCCGCACTGCATTTGATTAATTGGTTTTTCGTACAGACGTAGCCAACTGCGATTGTAACTTTCGCTAATATCTTTGCTCTAGGTGGTTACAATGAATGCTCAATGTAATTTTTATCCTCAATTACATCCGTACTCTCGAATGTATGAGACACCGTAGCGTGTCTCAAATATTAGAAACATTTCAGAATTCAAATTTGAGTAGAATATAGGGTTGAACGCATGTCTGAAAGAGGTTGAAGAACTAATCCCGATCACAATGCGATCATCTTATCTGCTGTATTGCAATCTTCCTGGATTTCCCTCAATGCCTTGGTCTCGTATACCGCCAAGGTTACACACCTTGGAAATGGAATATCCAAGAATCCAATTCACAAGGGGATCAACATGCAGCTGCACTCTTCTCTAATGCGCGCCTACACGTAGTACCTACACACAGTTTACCGTCAGATATATTCAATATACGCCTGCGCCCTGTTGTATCCCCTTGAAGCGCCCTCTGCCACCCCTTTGCTGCAGAGTGGAGTTCCCTCTGGCGAGCGCAGTCGTTATACGTATGACATACGACGGGGAGTACTAGGGTGGACCTCAAGCCAAGTAACAAAGAGGAAAGTGACCAGTCGACCAGTCATTCAGTCAGCGACTGATCGTATACAAAGAAGTGGGAATTAAGAAGAGTTGATCACCTTCAGACTGCTGGTGATTGATCTTCACTCTCTGGTGTTTATTCTTCATTTTCTATTTTCCTTTCTTTCATCCCTTCCCTTCCTTCCATGATTCTCGTTTCTTCACATTAATTGTCTTTGGCTTTCTGCCCACTTCTTCTCTCCTCTTATCCTTCTCTATCGTTTCTTGCAATCAAGGACTGCGAAAGACAGCGCTTTCCACGTTACGACATCTCTGCCGAAGAGCAGGTGAGTGTGTGACTTGGAATCCCAAGTTGCTTACTGTTAATTCTTCCTCTTCCATTTTCCATTTCCCACGCTTCTTTTTTCGCTCCTTTGTTCCAATTCCTAACACCGTCACTTTCTTGCGAGCATGAGCTGGCTCGGCGAGTCAAGGTCGTTACCGTTAGTTCCCCACCTCCTCGATCGATACTTATGCTTTACCTACCACGGTAATTTCGTTTTTGACCGACGAATTGGTCTGCTCTCACTTCAGATGACGAGAAAATGATCAGTGCCGAGCGATCTCGAAATCAGAGATAGAAAGAGAAAGAGAGAGCGCGATAACCAGACCAAGAGGCTTTTTCATTTATCTTTGATATTTATCAAGGTGAAACATCTCGTTACAGCATCGATAAAACGTGAACAAGGCGCAATATACCGCTAAGAGAAAATTTCATATCAATAAAATTCTAGCTGGGTCCAATGGGCGCGCAGAGATTTTTCTTTCCGCTGTTACGTCTCGTTCACATTAATCTAGTTTTGGGAAAAATCCATCCTTTACGTAGCTAAAAATTTTCATTATCTGCACTAACACCTTTCTAAAGCTCTACGGAATTCATCATTCCTAGAGCTTCCGTTCACAGTGAAAATGGAGGAGAAGAATTAGATATAATTGAATTTTGTGGGGACCGCTGGACCCTAGTGTCCGGTTAATGATTGGATCATATAAGCGGTATACAATTCTAGGGCCAATGTTTGCCAATTGAGAAACATCGATACATTTACATCACGTGTTTTCGAAGGATGATAATGCATTGAAATTATGTATCGTCTCAATCCAATATACCAGCTATTTGCCTTTGAGGTTTGGAGTTCAAACTCATTGTCAGCCAAATATAAGTTTCTCGATAATCATTCTAGGTCGGAGAAATATCTACAAGCAATTATTGATAAGAGAAAACGCGTACGTGCTTCTCCAATCGTCGTCTTCGTCGATTGTTACAATAATAGTTCTCATTGCGCCGTTGCCCCTGTACTCTCTCGCAGCGGAAGTAGTAGTAGATAAAATACATATGATAATTCGAATACGTCACGAACTGTCCTCCGTATTTGTAAACAATGCGTCGATTAAAGAATGTTTTCATCCCATGCAATCGTATGGGCATATGTGCGTATTCGATCTACGGCTCAACGATCTGGTATCTAGACCTGAGATCTTGGTGAATAATTTTTTTCGTCTTATGTATCATTTGATATTTGAAAAAACAGTAAAAGATGGCACAAAACAGTTGTATAATAAATTCTTTATTTCACCACGATCGCTGTGTCCACAATAATAATGCCTCGTGAAACTGGTACACGCGTACATACATATCTGTATTGCGTCACTGACGTCAATTACTAAATCGAGCGTAACAGAAGTACGGTTTAGTGAAGATAAATGATACGACCTCCGGCCTTTCCTCTCAGTACGGTTCATCTGTGGTCTTTGTGCCTATGCAGCTCGCGTTATTACAGCTTTTAAGCTTATCTTCGCTCTTTCGGAAGTTCACCCATAAAAGGTCATACCCATATACGTCTATCTCGGTAAAGATTTTTCTTCCCCGAGTATTACACAATACAAAATATAAACATGCGTAAACACATAGGTGTATCATATGTACGGGAATGCGTGACCTTATTTTCATGCGATGGGTGGTTTCAGTGTAATATGTCGCTTCGGACGCTTACGCTCAACTTAATAGAAGGCATATTACACACACGTATGCGACGTAGTAGTTCCAACGGAGTTTGCCTTGTTATTTCACTTCTCTTTATCATCTAAGAGGTATTTTTTTCACCAATAATATTCTATTCCAGTATTTCACTGGGTTACGTCATACGATTTGTACAAACCCATTATGACCCTAAGTCAGGATTCGATACGGTGAACTAGCTCCGATTTATTCTACATGTAAACGTTTTTCTATTCTGAATGTACGAATATCCAAGAATTCATGTCCTTTTACCCTTCATCGTACTCTTATGCTGGTAGCTGGTGGAGTATTCAGTTGGAAACCATTTTCAAAAAACTTTCATTTTGTTTGCCTGTTCCTGCAATACTCGCGTATCGTGGCTACTGTTTCATCGACGTAGTCATGCTTTTTATACTCGCTGTACTCACAATGAACGCTAAATAAAGCGAATATCATCTGACTAATCGCTATCTTAATTGTGAGCCATAAAATTTAAGTGAAGCAACTGCTTATGTAGCTATTTATAACCCATTCAATTATTAACGACAATATTGAATATTGCTATGATACTACAAGTCATCTGTTTTCTATCTACATACGCTGCGTAGTTGCTTATACATGTAGTGACGTAGTACTTCGGTGATTAATATCAACTTTAGAACGAACATCAACTGACCAATTCGTTACAATATAAGAAGATCAATTCTTTGATCAAAGTTCATAGCCAGGAATTTCTAATTCCAGTCGCTCGTCACTTTTGTTTTCTTACAATTATTACGCTAACTAACGTGGTTCTATAGAGATTCAAAAACTTCTAGAACCCTTCGCTTTTCGCGGTGAATTTTCAGCTGGTTAAGAATTTTTTAGGAAAATATTTGCACGGAAGTATTCTTGGTCTTTGATAACAGCGGCCACAAGTAAAGACGTGAGGATAACACAATATTCTCACTCAAACAAAGGCCATGGAGAAATCAGTAGGTACGTGCGGGAGATTCGAAATTCAAGTCGCTGTATTGAAATTTTAAATCATCTACCGATACACACGCCGTGACATTGAAATAATGATTAGTCAAATCTAACTAATTATCTATTAGTTATATCGGTCCGAGTTAAATTTAGTTTCCATATCCGTTTGTACGATCTGATAGCTATAATACCTACCGACTACTGTATAATCTTAGGATTTCGATCGATATAAAAAGGGAGAGGGATAGAGACTTAGAGTCGACTTAGAGAAAACGATTATGAACTGCTTTTATGATTATTACATCTGCGCAGCTATACCCACCGCGTAATCCGCTAGATCGTAAACAATTAGAGGATGTGGATCGTGAGAATGTATTGCGGCAAACTTGTTTACTTACGATCACAGTTCAATCAGGAGTTTACCCCCCTCCGAGAATGAGATAAGTAGGTGTTTACGTGTCGCGTGTGTCAGGTGTGTCAAAAATTATGCCAAGGCCACTACGTTCGAGTAAATAAAGTAGTTTATCCCTAACTGTTATCAGCTTGAGATGTATTTTTTCCTTTGTTTAATAATTTTTTACGTTTTTATTCCTTTTTTGTTTTTCTTGTTATTTATCTCATTTCTCTCCATCTTTAACTGCGGTAGATATACAATTTATACGTGTATTTGATTCCGTTTGAAAAACTTATATCGTAGGCGCCGAATGAGTCATGATCATTATTATTTCGACTCTGCACACTACTATTCTTTCGCATAGCCATCCGGTACCCGCGGGTGTGTAGATGGGTATGATCATTACAAGATAACTTTCGAAAAACATAGTAAATGATATGTATAGAGAGGAATAACAGATGTGAGGCGAGGACATACACATAACAGCATGAGCACCCGTGCAGAGTAACGGGAAGAATATAGACGCGAATTATTCGTAAAAACATGATCTCGTATGTGGCCTAGCAGCTGAATAGTTTCTAGGACTAAATCGATGATTCGTTCCTTTTATTCTATTTTTTTATCATCTTTGTTCATAATTCTCGAAATGGAGATCCAAGGTAAACTTCTAGACGTATTTAATAGTCAGCCATGACGTTCACCGGAAGGTAAATACATGCATACATACATCTATGTACTACATGCTCACACGACCCATCGTTCATCCGATGTTTACGCAGCGTCGTCGCTACTAAATTATTCGTTCAAAACAAACGAACATCTGCAACTAAGATTTCACGCATACTTAAATCTAACCTCTTAGAAATACTATACATGTAATTCTCTCCGTATGATGGAGCCAAGATCGAAGAGTTTTATCGAACCGAAATATTCGCTCGTGGATTTGTTCCCTTCTTCGTTCTACCTGCCTTTGGTTTTCCTTTCGTTCTTTGTTTTCTTTTGTCATCTTGTTTTATTCTTATCTTCTTCTGTTCTTCGTTTCGATTCGTTTCTTATTTTCCTCTTTGTCTTGTCTTCTTATCTTGCTCACGTTTTTTCTTTTATTTATTGTTCTATCCTTTGTTTAGTCTTGTTCTTTGTGTTCTTGTGTTGTTTTGATTTTCTCTTCCCTTTCATTTCTTGAACTTTTTATCCTCGTTTACCGTAAGTTTCGTCATTTTTTTCTCCATTTCTTCTTTCTTTATTTATTTACTTATTTCAATCATTGTTTTGCTTCAATAAATATCGTTCAACGAAACTTTCTATTCCATACCGCAGCCTTTCATGTTCACGAAATCCTTAGTCAAGGTCCAGTACGTACCTCCCGATGTATAAATAAATAATTTAGTGGTAAAAACTGCAGCACAGAACTGTACGCATAACGCAACTATCTAAACCACTCCAGACTCTATAATCTTGCATCTAGAATCTGGGTTCCGCGCTCGTTTCCTCTGTTCGGCTGGTACGTGAGTACAAAATATAGCTAGCGAGGTGACCGACTCACTCCAGACACGTGGAGGTTCGCTGCTGTTCACGTGATCATAGCATGTCTTGATCATCGACCGTTTCCCCCCGACTCTGTTCTCGCGGCGACAATGCCTGTAGGTAGAACCCCCGGTGCGCCACACTACCTACATAAAACCTAATACTTGTGCACCAAATACGAGTTACTGCACAACCTCGAGTTCGCATCTCCATTCTCTGAAATATAATAGAACTCTCGGAGAGCATATTTAGTTGTTTTTGTTATCGCTTCGCGAATTTTTTCGCATATTCTAATATCTAAACAAAACTTTCAGCAGATGTTTTTCAAGATTATTTCTAGAAGCTTATGTGTACTCTGCAGTTACGTTGAATTTGTCAATACTCGAAAATTGACTGTGTAGTGAAACTTGTTTTTACTCAAACAATAATTATTCACATATTAGACTCGAAGTCATGCGCACACATTACTGCCAGGTAATCTTGAACGGAGAGTAGAAAATATTTGCCAACTAATGACGTACTCATGCGATGGAGCGAAAGAAAAAAAATCTCGTTTGATAAACCGGCGCAGATATCTTTTATCAAAATATCTGTTTAACAATTTTTTTTATATAAACCAAAGCCCTGTACGATCTGATTCATATTCCGGTTACACTCTTTGCCAAAAGTTTTCTATCAGTGTTTTATTGTTATGCGGAATAAAAGGATTCACGAATATTCATTGTTTACAGTTTATCATATCGAATTAATTCTCTTTTTTTACGCCTATGCGTAGATATAAGAAATGGTAATCATGTACGAGATATAAATTAGATACGCAGATTTCTATTTTTATACATTTTTTGTTCCTTTTTCCCAAGTCTTTTGTTTAATTGAAAAAAAACAATACAATAGCAACGTTAAGTCTCGTCTCTGTAAACAAGTCCGATACCTCGGAGGGGCAAGGCTTTTCCGACCAGTCATCAGTTTGCAAATAGACGTGGAATACAACTCTATGTACTGTTATAGGCGTATATATACATATATACCGATTTCAAGCATATATATGTATATATTCAAAATTATGAATAAAATTTCAATATCTAGAGCTTCAGTTATATCATATAGATGAATCAATAAGTTAAGTATACGGTAATACCAGTTTCGAAGTCCAAATAATTATTGATCGCATCAGTTAATTTTAGACAAATGATTAGTCGAATTCAGCTACACTAGCGATAAAAACAATCGCACGTGGCCACGGTCTTTCGTATACCATCACGTATACTTGTTTACCATATTTTGCCTTGGCCTTTGCTACTACATAACGTGTGGGTCCCACGTGTTTGAATAGTTTTGCAAATAAAAATTTGGTAAACAAGTCATCTGTCGTTAAAGGAAATGAATATGTCGATAATGTGGGAAGAAATAAGGAAACAGTTACATGTATTTCTTCCATAATCGCATAGCGTCCAATAATCCATAGGAAATGGGGTAAAGATACGGAGTAATTACGTAATTTATCCGTTTGTTGAACAAGGCTAACCGGTAATTCACGTTTGCTAACAATTCTAGCGGAGAGCGTGAATTGTTACAGTGTTCCAACTTTTGCAGTTATATGATGGTATCTATCTAATTACAAAATTCTATAAATAAATACCAGAGATTTATGTTTTTTTCTCGACTTATTATTATTATCGATTTGAGTGGCACTCCCGGCGATTCTACAGGTAAACATATTTGTTGATTCCAACTAATCATTCGGCGATAATGAATCTATAACATAATGAAAGATTATAAATGATTGAAATATCTGTTTTCTCGTCGGAGGCTTGGGAACTTTTAATCGTAAATCTCTATAGTTATTATAATGATTATAGTTATTTTCAAACCTTGTATATCATGTGTTTTTTTTTTCTTTTTACTGTATGTTGCTCGAAACGATTAGCCATTCGAGCACGTCAGGCAATATAGCATATCCGAAACTCGTTTTCTAAGTGGTAAATTCTTGCACGGTAATAACAATCACAAAGTTATTATTGATAATCTATCCAAAGTCATTCATAGTCGTTTCCACGGCAGTTATAACTGTTGCCTAGCGTGGAAATTGCATTCATATGTACATATGGGTTCGGTATATGCATGTAAGAGACACAATAACTATTACACTATCGTGAAACGATAGTCATGTAACATTTTCCATGCTTTTCAATGCCATTTTGGTATGTATGTTGTTATATATGCTCTTTATCTTGGCGTTATAGAGTTATAACGTTGTATAATTGCTAGGCATATATTACGGCTGCAATTACACAACCCTCGTTTGAGAAGCATTGCTTTGTTATCATAACAACGGTTCGGACTCCTTTTCTACTAACCGACGGGTTGCTTCTACTGCGAGAAACTGCTAGAACGGTTTCCAGGGCCACTGGTCTTACGTATCCATCTGCCCTCAGCTAGCTGCCCTCAAACTACTATGTCCACAGGCTTACAATTAAGAAGTTGAGTAAACGTTTCAGCAAGGCGATATTGTTGACTTTAATATTGCGCATTTTTCCCCGAATGTAACTGAACGAGGGGGGTATAGATTATATCACACTTATGTTCATTTCGAAGGACAAACAGTGATAAGAAACGGAGTGGTATCTCCAATACACGAAAAATCATTTACGCAATTCAGAGAATATTTATTGATTCATTCCCCGTGACATATAATACTTTTGTATTCACACGATTCACTATAGAAAACAGAATGAAAACCGACGTTCTCTTTTTCAATGAAAAAAAGTACATATTTACCGGTTTCGTATTGCTTGCATTGCGGGTTTCATTCAGCTACCTAAGCTAAGTGTCCGTACTTTATGCGTATATCACTGTGCTCTGTTTATATATATTTATACATATAAGTAGTACACTAGTCAGGTCATTCTTTACAATCTTTCCCAGACAGCGTGGCGCTGGCCTAGACTCGCCTATCGTTTCCGTCGAAACCCTTATTAACTTACACCGCGACTGGAATGGTCAGATGTGTACGAATGCATGTGTATGTGCGTTGAACATGGACATAACATTCTGCAGGCGTTGGTTTACCGTTGGCACGTTTCCCTCACGTGGACACGCCTTGCCAGCGCGATTTTAGATTCCAAAAATATAAAAATCCAGACAGTCTAGGGTCAGATGTATTCCTGAATTCAAAATATCCAAAAAACAATAAACAACTGCAGATATTGGAAACACAGAATTCAAAGAAGTGTTCACCGTCCCACTCCCCGTAACATCCGGCCTACATAGCTGCTCTACTAAATCGATCAATGAATTAAGGCGTATTTACTTCTCGGTATTCTTATTATTGTATTAATAAAAATGAATATGGTGTTTTTCGTACGTGTCAAAACAGTTTAATTACCCTAACAGATCCGCATATACTCGCACGTCTGCACGGGCATGCCCCACGAAATACAAAAGCGAGTATATTCACACATGACATATTAGTGAGCGTCGTCGCATGTGTTGAACACTGCCCGAGCACGTGGTCGGTGAGTGCTGTTCGCCATCCCCCCCATGGGGAGCTTGATATGCGCTAGCTGCGCGTAGTATAAAAAGGATCGAAATGAGGCGCGAGCATTCAGATGAACTTAGAACGGTTGAAGAAACGGTTCCCAGTTTAAAACTACAGACAAAGAATCATTTCAATTGTTATTGAAATTACTGTGAAAGAGAACATCAGCAACAAGCTATTGTGTTCGTTACAAAATATTTTCAAACTAGTGAAACATCTTCGCTTTATAGTGGATTGCTCGTTAAAATAAATCGAAAAGGACACGAGACCCTTTTCGCGCTCTCCAGTTTAACTTAAACATCAATATGCCGATCGAATTGGTTCCCATTACTCCGATTTCCCACTGCACTCGAGAGCCGTTTAGGTAGGTCTCCCCGCTTTCATAATCCCGCTACAATTCCGCCAGTAATCGATTATCCGAAATCGCTGAAACTCAATCTTTTTTCCCCTGTTTTATTTGCAGAGAGCAAAAACCAGCTCGTAAGATGAACAAACTCTGTCGACAAGTGTCGATCGAGAGTCCTGGACTAGCCGGTCGCGACTGTGTCTTCAGTTTCGATGTCCCAGTCCCTGATGTTCCGTCGAATGGTGCTAGGATCAGAGTTGTTTGTGCAGGAGCTTGTTACAGACCTCGCAGATCTCTCAGCAATGCCAGTCTCACATCAGTATCCAGTTCCAGCAGTCTTTTGTCCCACGACATGTCACAGGAGGGTGATTTACCCGCCGCTCTGCCACACTACGGTGTAAGAGACGCGGCCCTATTCCCTGGGTATGAAGTAGCCGGTACAGTGGAATCCCTGGGTTCAGACATCAAGGAGGATTGCGGATACGCCGTTGGCGACAGAGTCATTTTGTATCCATACGACGGAGTCCCTAATGGATACGCGGAGTATATGGTTGTCCACGACTTGAAGTATCTCATCAAGATACCCGACACCATGGAGCTAAGTGTCGCCGCCATGCTCCCAACTGGAGCTCTCTTGGCCATGAATACCGTCTTCGCTGCGCATGAACATGTCGAAAATATTCTCAAGGAACGAGGGGATAACAGCGTCTGCAAAATCCTGATCGTTGGTACCGGAGGACTCGCTCTTTGGGCTATGAGAATCGCCGCTTATCACTTCAGCAATACTAAGAACAGGGTCACAGTCACTATCGCGTCACTCAAGGATGATGGATTACTTATGGCCAAGGAATTCAAAAGGTTGGTTGATTTTAGACTGTTCTTTATTTGATAATGGAGAGATCGATTCACTCGATTTCGGTTACGTGGCTGTACAAAATGTGTCAAGAAACCAAGGGCATCACTCATAACGTGAAATACATATCGCGAGATGATATCAGTGAGATTATCTTCCCCAATTGTTTTGTAACAATTTGCTTCTGCCACTGTGATTCATTATGATTATCAGTTATTGCTGTACACCGGTGATGATATTTGGCCAGGAAATTCTGACCTCGTTTAGATATTGATTAGATTATACAATCTCTTGGAGTGGCTTTCAAAGATATCGAACGTGATTTGATTTGCGGAGGATATCGGTCGGTGGGATTTGCCTTTGAGAGAATGCCACATCCTGCCCGAAAATTCGATCTTCGGACTTTTTCGTACTTGTTCCAACATCTTTCGACTTTTTTTGCCGGATAAAATTCGGTTACTGAGAAACAACAGTTCTTCTAACTGTTTCTCTGTCTTTAAATTATTCCATTCAATCAACTGAACAGATTCGAACAGATTTAAACTTGTCACAGACGTTGAAACTATGAGTTTGTCTCTTTTTTTGAGCTTTTAGAGTTTCTTGGAATCATCTAACTCCACTTCAGTGAAAATATTCACTTCGTTGTCTAACGGTGTTCTTTCATCTTTCAAATTGCAGTGTGAACGTTGTACAATGGAACGAAGATCTGTACGAGAAGCAGTTGATCGAGCGTACAATGGACGCGTGTCAAGGTCACGTAGACGTGGTGATAGATTTTGGGACAACATCACGAAGCCTACATCGCAGTTTGCAGTGTCTCGGAAAGGGTGGTGTAGTTTTCGTCATTCGTGAGGTAGCAGACCGTCTTTTGCCAAAGTTCAGTAGACGCGCAGAGGAACGACAGCAAAGTATCAAGCCGGTAGATCCGGGCTCCTTGGAACAGCTCGAACAACTCGTCCAGCTCGTAGCTTCAGGTGAAATCGAACCTCCCCCACATACGGTTTATCCGGCTGAAGAAGCCCTCGACGTTGTGCAGAAGCTTTGCCATTCGGAAATCCAGGGCAGAGCGATTCTACGTTTTTACCCAACCGAATAAAGACTCGCGGATGTAACGAGTCAGTTATTGCTTTAGATCGATCAAAGCCAGGTGCCACAGAACTGGGCCTTCCTATGCACACTTCATGCCGTCGAAAACGTGAAAATTTCGACGATAAGTTGAGACTAAATGGGAACGCGAATGTCACGGGAATGATTTGTTTATCGAAGTTTGAATCAAACTGTAGGCGACGGCAGTTATGTGGCACCTTAATTGACATGTGATCGTTCCTGTTATAAAAGGGATATAATTTGACGAGAAAAAACGTAATTCTTGTTTTTCTTCTCGGAAGGTTTGCGAACGCCAAGTTTCTTCGATATCGTATAGTTTTAGAAATTTGAAGGACGCGTATAGATCCTTGAGCATTTAAAACCGTTAATTTAGGCGATGATAATATCTCGTTGTTAATTTTAAGATCAGCGTATTTTCATCCCTTATTTCTTAACCCGCACAGTATGGTGCAGGTATGTGTGTACGCGTTGCAGTTATGATAAGTTTATATCGTGATCGATTATTCCTTGTACCTTGAAAGACTGTTTGATTAATTTAGGTTTCTTCATATTTTTTTTGTATGACGATGATCCTCAGTCGAAAAAACCCTGACGATGTTAGTTTATTAAGGAAATGTATTAGTATTTACTGTCTGTGTTATTGTAACAATTTAAGTGTACGTTATACCCTAATAAGTAATAATTATAATACATAGTAAATATCTTTTCTATTATTTGATTGTTTTATTATTTATTTCGTTACTCGTTCATCTCAATTGCATCGAATTTATCCTTTATATTCCTCTTGCATGGTGAAAAGGAGCAGTAACGAAGAGGTGGTATAATTTATTTAAAAAAATAACTTTTCTTTATTCTTTTCATATTGCATTCGTCTGAAATTACATAGTAAGCGTTACATGGTTGATAATCAAATTGATATTTTATATTACATATATATTGGAATACGTATACATGGTGAATTCATATAATATTATATACATTATCAATTGCGATTAAAGCGTACAACAAAATTCAGATTTCATCATAATCATAACAATAATAACAAAGCAACAGTTTACTCGGTACACTTTTTGGAACGTAATATCTAATCCATAAGTACGGCACGAGTCAAAATATACAATTAATCCAACTTATACTCAACTAAAATACATTGATTGTAAATGTATAGTTTACCTAATTATTGTTGGCTCATATATAAATATTTATATACGTATATATATACACAGAGTGATCCACAATATAATACAAGGACCACCCTGCTCGTGAGTATACATATACCTACTATCGATAGATTTTGCAAAATAAACTGCAATAAAAAAATAAACTACAATGTATTTATCAATTATTAAATATCCTATAATAAATGGGGATAATCTCTTTCACATAAATTCTACAATCCTGCAGTGGCTCCTTAAGTGGGGCATGACGAATGAACGTTATCAGTTTATCCAAAATAACACCTCGTGATGTCAGCTCATTTGATGAAGCTTGTTTTTCTCCTTATAATTGAGTCTAAATTCTTTCTATCTTCTTCTCATTAGGCAAACAGTTCAGTTTAACGAACTCTAGAATTCAATAAGCAATCTTAACAATGATTTATAAAGCTGTTTTTGTCGAACTTTGGACTGGCGAATCTCCGGACTTTAATTGATTCAGCCAAACCCAGAACATATAATTCTCAAGCTCTTTGAACCCTAATGAAAAAATATAAAACAACGAATATACTTTCTCACGACAATTTCATAATATTATGGCTTTCGAGACAGCAGATCGAACATTATTGCAGTATTCATTTACTAACTTTATTACGCTACTATAAATCGACAGAAAAAATCTATTTTTACAGACTATTGACAATTATATCTGTACAAGAGGCCAAACACTAATAAGTTTTGGTTTTTTATACCAGACCTCAAGATTCCAAATGATTTCAAAAGATTTCAAACGATTTCAAAAGATATTTGGAAAGAGTTCAAAGATTTCACGAAGAGGTGAACACCGGATTTCAATGGCGGTTGACTCGTTACACGGATATCCCTTGTATCTAATCTAATAAGCAAACGTTAATGACTTTGATTATAATACTCAGAAATAATACGCTTGAAAACTGAATCCAAGTTTCAAATGATTCAAAAGATTCGAGTAATATGTAATAAAATACGTTTGATGTAGCATTTGCCTATTTTTAGAGAGAAGAACAGTTGTATAAAAATTCTAAGAAATGTAAACAGATGCGTAACGGGTAAGTGTGAGGTATATGATTGCATATCGAATAGGATCTTTTAATAAGATTGCAAAAGTCGCAATCCTTTCCTTTGTAGTCTTCGGTCGATCGACCCCCATCCATACTTAGATCTATATTTGTATATGTATAACATATTTACATACATGCATAAACGAATTCAACATATTTCAACAAATCCTAAAATAATAATAATAATAATAACAAAAACTAAGGCCACAGAAAATTCTTTGGTCATTAAAACGTATTATTCACGTTAACGCTTCCGCGGGGCCTAAATAATTTTTAGGAACATACCCAGATGCACTGTTACGATCTTGTACCAGCCACCAGGCATCGTTTCCCATCTCATCATGCTGCCGCAAAACGCGTACCGCTTGCCCCTTCTTTATCGGCAGTGTGCCTTTCATTCCTCCATCAAAATCGTACAAAGCGTAATAAAACTGTAGAATCAAATAGCAGACGTTGAATTTTTTTGATCAAAATCAATCATCCAATAGATGAAATATAGAAGTTTGTAAATTAGAGGACGAAGATAAATACATAAAGAGATATACTTCACTTACAACGTTATTCAGATTTTGATAACGCAGGGTGTCGCTGCTGTGTCCGATGCTTTTAGTATCACTACTAGAATCCTCCGCAGCTTCGTCTAGATTGTGATAAAATTGCGACTGTCTATTCACGGCAGAAACAGTCTTGTTCTCCTTCTCCGGAGAGTCCATGCAGATTAGGTCCGGGGTAGTATCAGGGCTCGTCGGTGCGCTGTTTCCGTTGACACCAGTTGCACTCGCGGCTCGTTTGCAAGGCTCTAAATTTTGCCGAGGTAGAAACCCCTGCATAGTTCCGTTGTCGACGAACCATCTAGTCGAGTCGCCCATAGGATCCTGGTTCTTAATTACGGCAACTAAAGTTCCCCGCTTCGCTCCCATGTCTAAAGAAGAGGTGCTCACAATGTCCTCCGTAACCAAGTGCAATCTATCCGGAGAGTACTTTTTACGGAGGAGAATCCTCTGCCTTTCAGTCTGCTCGCTCCACAGCGCTTGGCTCTCTTGTATCCGAGGATTTGAGCCGGCGAAACCAAAACGCGTTATTTGATTCCAGAGCAGATTATGACTGACCAAAAACGACTCGAGGATATCTTGCGGCGTTATTTGAGTTGCGGTCTGAAATCAAAACAGTTGTTAATTGCCGAAAGGCATTTTTATCATCAAATTGAACAGCGTAATCACCTCGGAAAGCGCCAGGTAACGTCTGGTGATTTTACCACAAAGCAATTTTCTCGAGTTAGCAAAAGCCCCGAAACAGTTGATCAGTATTTTGGTTGATATTTCGATCAATGTTGGAAGTTCTTCAATCAGCTGTGCATTCAGAGCTTCATAGTTTGCTTTTGCACGGAGCAGCTCGTCCTGAAACTGTAATAGCATGTGATTATTTTGCCGATTCAATTTAGCTTAGTATAAAATTAGTCACCATTTTATTGTCTCGGTTCTTCTCGCTCTTAGATACTGCGACGTCATAGTCTAACAGTTTGTCATGTCTTTTGGCAACCAGTAGTGCCGGACCTTCGAGTAAAGTCATCAAATAATTGAGGGGAGTCGTCACTCTCCTTTCCAAACAAGATTTGAGCTCTTGTATATAAGTGGACCAAATCACGGACCAAGTTTCGTTGAGTTTCATGACCTCGTTATTCGGTGTTCCTTGGTAATACTGGTGGATTAAATCAGCCATCAATTGACCGCTGACAGCTTCGTCTCCTAAGTAAGAGACGCTTTGTTCAACATCGGAGGCCAATTGCCAGATTGATTTTTCGAGCAGTTTAAGCTGCCTTTCATAATCGTCGAAGTCAACATCGAGCGCAATGTTAGTCAGCCCTAGAGATGCGGATAGTTTAGCGCTGAGTCTCGTCGACTTTTTTGCCACAGAATGTATATTTAGTTTGGCCATTTTTCTCATCAGAGTAGTCTCCCCTTCAAAGTACTTTGTCACCATGTCTTTACGCCGTTTGTATTCGTTTATGTAACTCGCTACGTCCGTCATAGCTCGCCAAGCTTCTTCCAGGTCTGGTTTATCCGGGTGATCGTCTTCTGTGCACTGATAAATTTTATCATCATCATTTTTGACCGACTCGTTTATACCAGAATATCCTAGATTGGGGTGTTTATAAAATTTTTCAATTTATACACGGGAAAATTATGTGTTACCGTTACTCCTACTCTTGCAGAAAGATCACGCCTGTTAATCTTTCAAAAAATACCCAATCAAGTACTGGCTTCTTACCTTTATCAGTTCGTACAACATCAGAGGATACTTTAATATCCTTTGTACAGGTTTTATCAATATTGAGCTCATGTCAAAGCAGGCTATCTGATGGCGAAGCGTTTCAATTCCCTTCTGAAACACAGCTGTTGCTTCTTCGTTGTCCTCGTACTGTAAAGGTAGCAGAATTTCGATTATACCCGTTCCGCTCGTCTCATAGCTTCGAAGACTTTGCAGGTACTTACTTTTTTCAACAGAGCTAAAGCCGCCTCGTGATTACTGCAATATTTGACATAAACAACTTGCATTTTGTCAGACATTTTCAAAAAGCAAGGTCCTATAGTCTGAAACTCTTCGTCGCACCCTTTCATCGCTAATTGCATTTTGTCGAGCAATTCTTCGGCGACTTTCACCACCTCCAACAAGTTTCCGAACAAAGTCGCAACATCCACTCCTCGGGACTCCAGTATTCTCGGATTATAAAGGTTGAAAGTTTCGTACGTTATCTTCAAATCCCTCACATACTCTTTCTCCGTTATAACCAGCTCTGTTATAACGTTTTGTCTTTGGTCCGCCTTCTTCTGTTTATCCGTTGGTCTGCCCTCTGCTTCGGCCTCTTCGACCTCGTTAATTTCCCTTCTACTTTCTATGGGTAGAGGCTGCTTTGGCAACGGTACTCTGCCTGGCGCAGGAGCCGGTGGAGCGGGTCTGTGAGGTGTGGAGAGTCTGTGGTCACCGAAGTCATCTTCGAACTTCATTTTATCAGACTCCTGATTTCTTAGCACGACAAACTCGTCCACAGAATTTTCCTGTTCGTTTTGCGGGTCGAAATTCGCGTTCAAATACCCTCGCGGACAAAGACCGATAATCCCATCTTCGTTCTTAACGCTGACCCAATCGTTGTTCGTCATTTCAATAACGGTCACAAAATCACCTTCCCCAACGCTCAAATCGCCGTCCATTTGCGCCTCGAACTTGTATTCTACTTTCACTACGACTCCGGGAACAAGAACATCGTTTTCCTTCAGAGATGCTTTATCCTCTTCTTCTTCTGCTTCTTCATCTTCGTTTACAATGGGCTTCGAAGTCACCGGTTCCACGCTCTTTGGACAATCGACAATAATGTTGACGTAAGAGACTGGGAAAATCCCCGTTACATTGTCGATCGATCCTTCCACCCAGTCCGAATCCTTGTGTTTTATCAAGCGCACAACTTCGCCAGCAGCAAAGCTCAGTTCGTTTGGGAACTGCGCGTTAAATGGATAAAGCGTTATAGCATAAGGGTCAATACCAAAAGGATTAAGTTTATCAGAGCTGGAATCGTTCGCGTCAATTTTATTGCTTTCTCCAACATCGTTGATCCTCGCTTCCGGCGTAAACTCAGGAAATAGTTCATAGTAGCACGGAGCAGGCTCGTCGTCGTAAGACATGGCTGTATCGCTGCCGAAATTCTTGTAGATCTTATTATCGTTATCCTTCGAGCTCACCGAGGGCAAATAATCATGCCTTGGCGCAGCCGCTGCCGAGTCCTCCTCGTCAACTGAGGCCCCTCTGTCTTCTTCTAAGTACTGAATAAATCCTTGGGGAAAAATCCCAGTTCTACCATCCTCGGCTTCCCCGCGGCACCACCCGTCCTCTAAGATTTCCGTCACTATAACAATGCCGCCTTTTTTCAGATCTAGCTCTTCGTCAAGTTGAGCTTTCAGGTCTGCTGTCACCCTCGCTTTTCGTCTTGTTATTTTTCTCCTCACAGCTTTCTAGAAATACCAACATTTTGATAAAATCTGACATTGTTACTGTGACGAGTATATCTACTATCTCAATTCTTTGTCGCTTGTAGTTGATACACCGATAAGATATCTCTACCTAAAGTTACGTCCTAAGATCGCCCCACCAATGTGATCGTACACGGATTGAAGCTCATGCAATAAAATTTTTTCTGGAGATAACAGTACTCGATATTCCTCTGTTAATCGGACCTTTTGTTTGTTAGGAATTTTTTACGTTAGCGAGTTAAAAGTTACTGTAAAAATTAAACAACGCTATTTTTGTGCTACTTTTCTATCTTATAGAAGGTGAGACATATCGCGCAGCACTAAGTTTTTAGACATCTACCGCATGTGACAATTGAAAGGAAAACCATTCCGTAACTAAGCTTTATTTTTTGTACAAACCTGGATTTAGATATGTCAGAAACAGACTTGTGTGTCTTTGTAGTCGACTATCTGTTCTATAAAATCGTCTTTCAGACTGTCTTAGTGTTATCTTCTGTGCAGTCTAGACTTTTCTACCATTAGATACAATCTACCTGACCAGTATACCACAACACTGGTTAAACCCCTGCTCAGGTTCCTACCTTTATCAGCGCCGTATCCAATATCCAAACATGACTAGCAGGAAAAATTCCCTCGCTCGAATCTGTGCTCCCAAATATCCATCCCGGTTCTACTTCATTAGATGCGACAATAATTTGCCCTGACAAACAGACGAATATAAATACTGTAATGTAAACACAATGAAGGTGATCTCCCTTAATCTCCATCCCAAATAGTACAACGTCTCTGAAGAAAAGAAAACAAGCGACTTTCCTACGCGGCCTTGTCTACATAGAAGATGTTCGTGTTATCAATGGGCCAAGGGAAAGGTAAAAGCCTGTTCACAAAGCATGCGTAACATCTTGGAGAATGAAACTTGTTCAGAGATGTTAATGTTTTCAGCATGTCTGAGTGGTGACATAAGACTTGTTTTCGGGCTGCACACATGTTGAGTTTACTGGGCTTACCTTTTCCGAATGATAGATCCCCGTGTTGTTCTCCGACGAAAGCAGCGTGGGATATGCACAAGTATTGGTTGTCCTTCAACGCGGGTACGTCAACTTTGTGTAAATAATTCGTGGGAAATTTTCCTGTGTTGTTGTTCGATTGGCCGTAACACCAATGCTTATCAACGACCGAGAGAACCTGAGTGAAAAAAGCGTGCGTCGTCAATCATAAACACCCGTGCTAACCAACTGTATTCACACATTATCTTGATTTCACAGCGCCTAATCCCTCTTACCAGAAGATAATCCCCCTTCAACAAGCTCAGTTCGCCTTCTACCGTTGTCAAAAAATCTTGAAGAACCCTGGTCAATGTTCCTTGCTCCATTTTTAACGAGCTTTTCAAATTTCCCTTTAACTTTCGCTGTGCCGTGTATTTATTATTATTATTATTATTATTATTATTATTATTATTATATTATTTTCCGACTTTGTACTTGTTTACTTTGGCAATGAAAATTCTGATTGGACAATTCACTTGGATTCTTAGTTTCAATGATACAGAAATGACTTTGCGCAATTTTCACTGCCTTCTTTTTTCATTCAATTTCTCCCTTTTAAACCATCTGAGGATCAAGGTCTACGCGTTGTTTGTCAAAACTGTGTAAGACTGGTCTATACTTTAGCCACGAGTTGTGACAGATCGGTTTTTGTTTCGTGGCCAAAGTTTAGACTTTGGTTTAGAGCTCAGTTAAGCTGGCCAACAAGTTGGGCGGGTCGGGGATTATTCGAGTAAACACAATGTTTGATTAGACGGTTCATTTACTGGTGGAATCGTTCTATTCTACTTATTTTTTATTTTCGGATTTAGTCCCAAGAACGGTTTCTTAATATTAGAGATATTTATTCACCGTAATGTCTAATTTTTGTTCATGTTGACGTCGGAGTGTAGCGGGCTTTTTCGAAATCGCACACTCGCAAATTTATATTTCTTCACATTCGTTACTTTTGCGTCATTTCTAAGGGGATGTATCCGTCGGGCAATCCGACTGTTAATTATAAACGTAGATCGTGGGATTTGAATGATAGATTTCGACCAAAATTGCCCAATACCTGTTTACTTTTAACTTTTGAGGTTAATTTTATCCGCAAAAGCAATATTCGCGGGTTTTCAATCAACAAAATACAATGATTATACTTGAGACATCCGCAGTATTGGGTGAACAATATATTAATGATTATTAATACAACAAAAAGGCGTTATTCATTACCCTCCCTCAATTTAATTCCCTTAGTACGAACAATCCCACAATTCTAACCTCAAATAGTCATACAAGCAGCTCACTAAAACCGGCGCAATTTTATTCCTCAGGCTATGAACTCTAACGATAATTCGAATACAATCATTCCCGCAAAGTTTCCTGGGTACGGATCTTATCTAGAGTGTATGACGAGGTCCCTTTTCAGTGGGCTATCAACATTCGCTATTGGTAAGAATGAAAATTCTATGTATACGATCATTTTTTGACCAAATTAAATTTCCAGTATTTTCCGGAGCATTTTTTGGGCAACGTTTCATGCATAAAAGTACATCATACTCGAAGAAGAGTACTATCCTCATCTCTACTTCTTTGGCAGCGTTAGCTTCCTACTACGTTACCTCGAGGTTTACTGTAGCCTGCAGAAAATCTTGGCCAAGAGCAAATGAAAACTAAAAGTCTGAGTTACCTATAGTAAAAAATGTTCAGTCTAAGAAGGTTGGCGCGTTACGCGACTAGTTTTGCCAAATTGGCGGCGTGCGGGGAGAGAAGGCGCTGCGCTGTACCCTTAACAGTCTGTCGCCACAGTCATAACACCATAGAAACTATAGATGATGGAAGTCTGGAGGATGAAGAGTACGAAGAACTGTCTTCGCGCTACTTGGGAGTAAATGCCGAAGGTCATAAAGCCTTTGTTCTACAACCTTACGTAAAATGGGGACCAAAGAAGAGGAGGAACACAACGCCAGAGCTGCAGTTAGAGGAGGCAGTAGCGCTGCTTGGAACACTGCCGAATTGGTCAGTCGTTGATCAGTTGTGCGTTCCGCTTATGAACTTGGAAAAAAAGAAGCTTCTTGGTCTGGGGAACCTGGAGAGCTTGAAAAAGCGAGTAAGAAGTAACAAAGAAGTGACCGCTGTGTTTGTCAGCACAAACTTGTTGAAACAAGTGCAGATCCAAGAACTGGAGAATGTGGTTGGGGTTCCGGTTTATGACCGCTACTCCATAGTGATACAGATATTCAGAGCTCATGCTAAAAGCCAGGAGGCAAGACTGCAAGTGGCTATCGCAGAGATTCCCTATATGTGGACAAAGCTTAATATTGCGAGAGAGGGCCCGGGTTCACAAATAACTCAGATTGAATCTAGGAGGAAATTGTTACAGACCCGTGAAACGAAGCTCAAAAATGCTCTTAAGAAGCTAAAAGCGCACAGAGAACTTCTCAGAAGTAAACGAAAGGGGAATAATGTACCGACGATTGCAGTGGTCGGGTACACAAATGCGGGTAAAACCTCATTGATCAAAGCTCTCACAGGGGACGATAGTTTACAGCCAAGAAATTGCCTCTTCGCTACTCTCGACGTCACCGTTCACCGAGGAGCCCTTCCCTCACGGCTCAAAGTCCTGTTCGTCGATACCATTGGCTTTATTCAAGATGTGCCGTCGACTCTGATAGAACCTTTTGTTGCAACATTAGAAGACGCCATCAATGCTGTTAGTGTCATCAATTCTTCTTTCTCCTTTTCTTTGCTGTTCTTTTGCCGTTCCGTTTAATGACAAAGATAAATTTCTTATCAGGACGTTATCTTGCATGTCAACGATGCCAGCCATCCTGATAGAATAGCTCAAATGGAACACGTGGAGGAGACGATTAAAGAGTTGATTCAAGATCAACCGATAATAAACGTTGCCAACAAAATTGACCTCGTCAAAGGAGATGCACCCCCTCTGGGTATGCTTGGTATATCCGCAACTAAGCTCACAGGCAAGGCTCTATTTCAAGCGATAAAATGTCTCTTGCTCTAACTCTCAATTGATGAGAATAGCTCTGTTAACAACGTATTCATCATTTTAGGTATAGACGTTTTACGGGAAGAACTTGAGAAGGAGTTGCTCAAGGCAACCGGGCATTCTATGGTTCGAGTCAGAGTGCAATCTGGGAGCAGAGCGGCCGCTTGGCTTTACAAGGAAACTGCTGTGACTAATGTAGAGGCTGATCCAAATAATGCCCAGTATCTGCTGATGGACGTAATTGCTACTCAACTACAGATGAACATGTTCAGACAATTTTTGAAACAATAAATACTAGTAAGGTCTTGAGACAGTGACTGTAATTGGTATCTATCTCTTTCAAAAACTTGATTTAGTGATATGGCGATCAATCTGGTTTTATTTCGTAGTTTTTATATCTCAATCCGACTCAATCAGTCCAGACGACTTATATACGTCTACCAAGAATACGGATTCATTAGGACCCTATCAATTAGGATTATTCTCGAATCTCTTTCATTTACTGCGGACACCTATAACTTCCATATCAAGACAAATATCGAGGTTTATCGATGTGAGCTATAATTAATTCAACTGTGAATTCCACTTTTAAAAGATTTCATGGTAAAATGAGTCGGATGTGATTGAATGTGACGTGAACGAATTTTTGTTAATCCGTTCGATTTTGGAATCCTTTGAAAATCAAATAGACTGATCCTTATTTATTAGCCTTCGGTAATTGCTGCCCTTTTAGTCTATCTCGTCAGTCTAGTTCTTTCCTCTAGCTCAGCTGCGCGGCACTTCTTTACATTTCTAGAAGAATCAGAATAGCAGCGCTTAGTTAGCATTCAAATGTCGTTCCCGCCTTTCTTACCGACCGAGGTAAATCCACCGCCTTATATGGCAGTCAATGGAAAAGGAATGTGACAAGTATTACGTTCTTGGAACGGTTGATACCGACTTCCGGGTCAGCGGATAATCTTGGCAAGACGGTTAGTATTGCTGAAGGTATCTAAACCCTGGCGCCCTCTAAGCTAGATTCATTCAACGGAAGAATTACATGATATAGTGTGTCCTGCATATCCGCAGATCGATCTTCGTCCTGAAATTCTGCTCGTAAAATGAAAAGCTTTCCTTATCCAGAGATGCGAGTCTGCAGAAAAAAGGCTCCAAACAAAGGACATTCCGAGTAATTTCGTATTTATTCATCTTTCCCAATCAATAAAAATTCCGTTTCTCGCGTTCGAATGCATCCCTATTACTCGAACACCCGTCATATAGATTAGAAACGTTCTACGAAACGGTTAGTAGCGATTTCCGGGTCTACGATCGACGTTTTTCAAACGGCTAGTAATTACCGACAGAGCGAGTCGCCGAGCATCCCCCGTGAATGGAGAAGGGCTGCAGGGGGTACGGCCGTATTTATTAGTCCGGATAGTAGTTACGGCCGGGTCGTGGCGAGAGAGTGGATCAAAAATAGGTAAGACGGTTAGTACGCGAAGGTGGGAGTAGCGGCAGTAGCTATAGGGGAGCGAGTCGCGCAAGTGCGTCCGTCCGCGTCGGTTCCGAAAAAGTAATACCAGGCGATAGTCCGGGCGAAACAACGCGTAACCTGGAGAGATAAGAAGTAACGTAACGCGGAGGTAACTAAAGGTGTGAAAGGTAGTAAAATAACCGTGGACTGATAAAGGAACGTGATATAAAGGGTTTGATCCGGTTCTAAATTTGAGAGTGAATATCGAAGATACATGCCTGATCTGTGTGTAAGGAATATACTCTGTGAGCGCGAGAAGATCGACCAACTGTCACATTGGTCGCCATTTTATTAATCTGGTCGCAACCACCGCTGCTGATGTTACAGTGTGTCTAGACCCAGCTTATGATGCTGTGATGGAAAAGAAGGAGAAGAAATAACGAGGAACAAGACACCGAAATGTTTCTGAAGAAGGAACAAAGCGGATAATGATAATAAACAATTTAAGGATACAGCGAATTGTTGCGCCCCTTGTGTTGCGTCGAGGAGAGTAGTGGTGCTCTCTCCTGCTTTGTGCATCACGATCCTCGCCCCTAATGCATTTATTATTTTGCTGAATGGATTATCACTAGCGTGGATTATCGAGAGTATAATCATAAGGCGGTACCTAAGCCTTGAGAGAAAGAGAGAGAGAGAGAAGTCGACAGCTATCGTATCTACGATAGAGAGGATATTTCTCACGACTTTTTTTTAGTTCATGGTTCTTGCCGCCTCTCGCTCACTCACTCACTTGCTCGTAATTGCACACCGTGCAATAGAACAAAAGAGAATCCAGAAACCAGTACTACTAGGGCGTCGATCATTTTATCAACGAAGTTAAATAAGGAAAAAGAGAGACGAGGGGGCTCAAGGATTCTCGAATCCATCAGCAACTGGTAATAACATTGATAGTATGAATATGTGAGACCGCATCTTTTCTCTCTACCCGGAACGCTACCTTCGTTCGTGATACCGTATCAGTGTGTCGGTTAGAAAAATTTGACTCTGCTGGTGGTGGTGGTGGTCGGAACTAATGAAAATACCTTGAAAAAAAGAAAATAGGATAAAGGGAATCCTGCGAAGAGCGAAAACCGGGCGGAGTTAAAAATTTTCGTGTGCTGGGCGATCGGGCGGCCACGGCCACCGCCATGCCTTGCTGCAATAGCTTAGACAATCAAATCATCACTGCAGCAGGCTCCGATTATAAGATAATAATTTCGCTCCAGGTACGGGAACGGTGTACAAGGTGGTACGAACCGAGGTACGAATTCTGTGCGTGATCTATAAATTACGCGTTTTATTAATAAACAATTGAAATATACAATATAAAGAACATAATACATCATATATAGGTAGATAGAGACGGTGAGAAAGAATTGAAGTTTAATAAGAGGAGAGCCGATGGAAATAGATAGAAACAAGTGAACAACGAAGATTAATAAGAATAATAATAATAAAACTTAGTAGATAGAGAGTAAACGGGAATTAAAAGAAATAGTAAGATAAAGTATCCAAATGAAAAGAGGAATTCTTAATATAATATAAAATAACTCTTTGGTGTTTTTACTATCGTGTTGTTGTTGTTGTTGTTGTTGTGTGTTAGTTTCTCTCTTCGAAAGTAAAGAGTAATAAGGAAGAGAACATAAGAAGAAAAGATAAAATAGAGGGGGAGATACACCTATATATATATATGTGTATATGATGATGCTTCGTGCATGTTTGATCGTCGCTGTTGTTGTTACACGGTGAAGAGTGCTAAGTGTGGTAACAATTACGACGGTAGTTGATGATATCTATCTACGGTAGTTGTTTAAACCGATTCTTTACAAAGAGCGGTACACACCTAAGCGGTACGTAATATATTGTGGACCAACTCCTCGCCGACCGAGAAGAGAAGAAGAACCAACCTCCCTGTGTTTATTTCACTGTGCTCGTTTACTCCGACCAAAGAGAGAGAAGAAAGAGTGCGTGGGGGGTGCCTGCCCGCCGGCTTGCCTGCTTGCCTGACTGACTGATTTATCCCCTCCAGGATCGAATACGCGCTGTTGCCCGTCTCGACCTGTCCGTTTCTTCCTCCCTCACTACCTCTTCTTACTCTCTCGTTCTCACTCCCTACGATTAAATTCTTATCCTCGAATTTCTACCTCCACCTCGTCTCTCCCAGTCCTTCTCCTCGTCCTTCTGCCATACACCTCCCCATACTCCTTAGTCACACATATATCGTTCGCACTGTTACTGCCTGCACAACTAATCCACGAAGGAGGGAAATGTGCACGTAGAAGAAGAGGAGCTCAGTGTGGTCTTACACAGGTACGCAACTCTTGCGACTCCTGTACATACCTGTAAGAAGTGTCAGGAATGTTTGGAGAGATGATAAAATACCGTACGCTATACTTTGAGTCGGAAATACACACTGCCACGGGGATTTCCCCTGTTGATGCACACGTAATCCGTGAATATTCGAGATACACACACCACTTTGTGATGGGCGAACGTGTGTTCGATATTGTAAATCATAGTTTCAGGATGCATTGACTACGCCACCATTCATTACGAGAGCATTGTCATCCCATTTTTCCCAATACGTTGTTTGGGCAGGATGAGAATGCGCCCGCTGATGGCGGAGTTGGTGCATCACGATCCGAAACAACGCTGTGATTATAAACCGCGCGTAATATACATACATACATACCTACATGTGGGAACGAAAATGATGATGATGAGATTTTGAAAACTCGCGAATAAGGATAAAAAGAAGGAGAAGAGGAATTGGTTCGAGGTTGAACTTTGATCAGAGATAAGTTAGGCGTTCGTTTTACGAGCTGTAATCACGGGTTGGATTCACAGCCCTGGGAATATCGACGTCTAATCACGCTTTTACCGAATGGTGGAGTTGTTTCTGTTTTCGATATCCATTACGATGTAATCTGGACTTTCTGTATGTCCCTAGATCGACCGTTAGATTGCGAAACCGGACGAAAAGCATACACCCTCATTATAGAACGAAATGTAACTGAACATCGTGATATAATATCATTGTAGGTGGTCATCGTTTTTAGGAAACTATAATGAGTTTTCCTTTTGCAGTTACAAGTACGCCACTGATTGAATTAGTGGCATACTTATAACTGCAAACGACTGACTGTTCACTGTTTGCGAGTGATTTTCACTGATTCAAATTCGGAGAGTAGGTCTTCGTGTGAAAATCGCTGGGCGATCCTCGTCCGTGCGATTCTGGAACGCTTTGTTGCGGTTCTTCTCCAAACCCTGTGGCACAATTACCCAGCTTTTGCCTCTGCTTTGATTGTTGGACAATTAAGAAGGACAATTAGCCACATCCTATACAATGATTAGCGAAGTTAAGAGGCGAGTATTTTTCTCTCTCTCGCCCCTTGAACTATAATTCGTATATTCAAGATGGCGGGAGGAGTACAGCATTTAGGCAAACAATTTCAAACGAACGTGTAGAATCGATTATTATACTTCTAGACGTTAGCTGCTGCACGCGGACTTACTTTACTTTGTGTTCACTCGAGTCTAACGATTTAAGCATAAACTTAGAACGTGGAACCACCTCCTCTCCGTTCCCACAGCTTAATAACTTTCTCATCTGTTCGTTTATCCGTATCTGTCCGATCGTGAGCGTTGGAAATGACGGCCTCGTTGAAATAGTGAAGAAGAAAAACTCGCCTACTTTTGTCCCAGGTTCTTTTAGCGTCTGCCTATTTTTGTTACTAAATGACAAATGGAAAAATTATTCGCTCGTCGAGCTCCAATTAAATAAAGCTCGTTACTCACTGACCTAGGCTTAGAGAGTGAGATTGTCAAGATAGGCAACTCGGCCGACCTGTAGTTTTACTCGCGTGCAGACATTGAGCCAGGGCGTTGCCTGCAAAAAGCTGCCGCTACACTGACTCATTATGTCGATATTTATACAGATTATAAATAAGCGAGTTACGATTATTAAATCCGATTCCACGTAGAATTTTGGTGAAAGAAAACTTATCCTCGAAGTTAACGGGTTCAAAAATTTCGTCTCGCAATAATCTTTCGATTCGTTCACATCATTTTTTCGGCGTCGGAACAAGTAAAACGTGACTATTGACGAGTGAGCCAAGACCACATCGTAAATCATAACCTATATTGCCTATTGTGTATCGCACGCGTATTACACTTGGCTTGGTTGATTCCGACCACTTAGAGTTGCACGGAATTTTGAACGAAACAAAAATAAGAATGGCAATGAGGAAATTTCCGCATTGCCAAACTCGTACGCGTTTTGTTTAGAATTCGGTGCAACTTCGAGTTGTCAGAATCAGCCAATCCAAGTATTCATACAAGGGTATCTAGTTACAGCGTGGTTATCTGCAAGCGGTAGCTAGTCCACAGCGTTTGATAATTACAGTATATTTAGGAAATTCAATATGGCGTATATCGGGTGTCGCGTAATTCGATCTCCTTATTCTTTTATCGTTGTCATAATTCAATGTAGGCATTCTCCTCTTTTGTACTGTAATTATTTCACCATACAATTGATCTGGCGATCGAGGAAGGTAGATAACTAACCAAGCTGCAAATCACGTGCCATTACACTCAGTAATCGAATGATATGTGTCGATAATATCACTGCCTGTCCTCGTGGGATGATTCGATTATTCTCCTAGCTGTGGTCTTATCGTTAGTACGCTTCCTTAAATCCGGGAATCACCATAGCCTTGTGGATCGACCCCGGCGGATGGTCGATACCAGGAAATGATAATCTTTCCTTGGCGTCACGACGACAGCGATAGTAGTATCGTTTTCTCTTCAAACGAATTTTCGTAACTTAGAAAAGTCGGCCTGTTGCTGTTGGGTGAAATTTTCTCATTCTCATGGTCTTCTGCAGTTATGCTCGCCCTCGTATCACACAAATATCACGCTGCTCTCCGTCTTCGTATGCGTGTGTACATATCGTACACAGAAGCAAATGGGCCTGGAATCTCGAACGACGATGAGAGTGAGGCAATTAAACTCTGCCAGTTTCTATATCGCGATGCGTAGGAGGCGTGGGTAGTCGAACCATATCTAATCCTAACGACGAACCAGAGAAAGAGGAGGCCGCCGGCGGATGTCTCGATAACACGTTTCGAAGAAAACGCGTTCGTCATGAACAATAACAATGATAATAATCACGTATAGGTATTGCACAGACAGATCGGAGTATGGAAGACAGAAAACATCATCTCCAAAGCACACTGTACCATGTAACTCGGAAAGGATGAATGCCAAACCATCCGAACATCGACGGTAGATGAATTGATGTATGGTCCACACACTGCATGTGTTGAGTAATTCGTGGTTCTGAACCTTTTCAAAATGGGAGGAACTCAATGCGGTAGCTTTCACAAGACATTTTTTTTGGGTTCTTGGGGCCGTTGATTAGGCATCTGATCATGAAATTGAGAAGTTCAGAATAGGACCGCAATTGAGAATGAATCGCAATTTCTATGCATGGTTAATATTTTTTGAATTCTCATTCGGGATCTGCGTTCCACCATTTTGAACTTCACAATTTCTAAGCCTGATTGGCACAATCAACGACCTCAAACCCCGTTGGAAATCGATTTTCATAAAAATCTCACGATTTGGGTAGCCGTGTCGGCTTCCCCATCTCGTATTTCACAATTTCGACCTTCAATTGGTAATCGGTGACCCAGGAAACATGCGGAAATCAATTTTCACGAAAATCCGAGGGACTTTTTAATTTTCGGTGCAGCTGTGCTTCCGTCGTATTGCATCCGGCATTTTTGACTTTACAATTCCGACCTAAAATTCCCAAAGATCAAATTCTGTAAAAAAAGATCGAATAAACTCAAAATAGTGGTTAAAGTATCGAGAAGGGAATCAGGCAATAATTTTTCTTCACTTCGTAAAAAGAGCTGGAATTTCCGAAGAATAGAGATTGCGTTGTCATGTTTTAAAATGTCAGCGAAGAGGAGTCCATATCTTTATGAATCCGAACAAAAAAAGGAGGAATTATCGCCTAGGGAGTTGTTGATTCAAGTTTCAAGGCAGGATGTCGATAGTGCATGGATGGGAGTGCATGTGTTACTACACAGTTCTCGGTAGTTCATATAGTACTCCGAGTAACAAGGTTCAATGGAATTTAGTACCCACGCGATCAGCAGTCGTCGACGACGAACGTTGAGCTTTGATGACACGTCGCTTATTGTTAGTCACCGTTCTCCGACTCTTTGTACAGAATATTTGATATGTACACCGAAACTCTTTACTGTCAGGTCTCAAGTCTTAAACACGTACCATAGCTAGGAGAAGGTCGAAAGAAATAGAAAGAAAGAAAGAGATATAGATGGTGAGCAACTCTCTTCCGCTGTTGTATTCAGTTATATGTAGATGAAGCATATACCGGTATCTACATATGCGTACAACGTTGTTGCATGAATCATTGCGGTTATATCTACTATGATAAGCCGATTTCTACCGTCCGAAATGATATTGTTGCATGTTCGGTGCGACTTTCGTCATGTGAGGCCGACACCTCCTCGTTACTCGAAGAAACAGTTCATTTTATTCACGTCTTCAAGTCTATGGTGAAGGAATCTAACCCCCGTGCGAGTGTGAATGTTACTCTCTCCATGTTTGTGGAGGGATCTGACCTTCCAGCGTGTGCGGAGGAACTCGAAAGTTGGCGAAGGAGTCGAACCTTCGCGTGGACTCGTCATTAGGACTAATGTCGAGCGTACCCTGCTCTAGACGCGGCCTGTCCGGTAGGGGACGTTAGGTTTGACTTGGAATCGGTATATATACGAATCGAGGGTCTGTCCTAGCACTAGCGAGAGAGCTGCGGCTAGGCGTAGCCGCGTAGTGAGCAAATGAGGGAGTACGTGAATCCCCACTTCTCACGGCGTCTTGATTAAAATCATCAATTCCAGTGCGACAATGAGTAGGAGAGGAAACATATTTACAATCTGATAAGAGAGTAGTCAGTGCCTTTGTAGTGGATGGGTAGGTACGCGCCGCGGATTATGATTCTAACCGTTTTTAGTACAGTGAAAATAACATGGGTAGGAGTTAGACAGGTACCTACAACGAAAGGCAGTTAATTATGATAATGAAAAAGAAAGAGGAACGGGGGGGAGATAGGTTGATGAGAGAAAAGGAAATAAACTTGTATAATTTCACGGTGACTGGCTAGTAACGACCTTGAAACGGTACCAGCGAATTCCGATGCGCTTAAATCACAACACGAGTTTCGCCGCTTTTTTCGCCTCATTTTTTTTGTTCTATTCTATTTAAACACCGTTCCGAACACATCGCTCATGAAATCCGGTGATAATTTGCATTCGGGTTTTATCAACATTGAATCAAACTCTCGGCTGCGCGACAGTAGATAACTCCGGCACTGTAGCCTGACGAAACTTTTATCTTCCATTTCTCTTTTATTTTTATCTTTGAACGTTTATCGTTGTTTTCACTCCGAGAAGACAAATTACAATAATTGGTTAAAAACAACATAGGTCAAAGAACGAACGGCAATTAGGCGTCTCTCACTACATTTTTTGTCTTTCTAGATAAACCAACCGTTTCCTTGAATTATGCAACTTTGTGTACACACACATACTCGTCGATTAACGGACGTCGCGTTTCCAAAGAAAGCAAACTTTGTTTCGGTGCGATGATAACGTTCAAAAATAAAATGGAATTCGCTAATCAGTGAGCGATGAGACTTCGACACAAACCTTGACCCAATGTGTGGTGTTACAGGTCTCATTTCGGACTCGGTAGTCGGTCTACAGTCAGCGTTATCTCGTCGTGCTTAAAAAAAGATCGTGTATAAATATTCGGGCGTTTACCCAATTTCGGTTGTATATGTTTTCGAAAAACAGTGGGCTTTGATCGCTTGTAATTTACATATAAATACAGTACAGCGATAATTTTTCGCTCCACTGCAATCCATTCTCGTTTATTGGTTCAATTTTCAGCAACTCGCATATCGACTTTATTTCACGCCGTTTGTCACAGTCGACATTATATAGGTACGTTCTGCATTATAATTGTTACCGATGATTGAAATTTATAGTCTTGCAGTGGGTACGCGCGTCTCTCTCTCTCTCCTTCTCTCTCTCTATTAGCAGTTGAAATTTCCGGCGGTGCTCTAAACGACAGTCAATTTGTTAAATTAGATCCTATACGTCGTGTACCCACTATACGAGATTGCCCGTTTCCCCAAAAGCCATCAACCGGAATTACCATAACTTTTTAATTGTCGTGTCTCCATTTGTCTAACGGTCAATTGGCAGCCTAAAGACCGACTCAAACACGATCGAAGGCAAAAGGAAGGAACAGTTCCCCCCAACTGAGAAAAAGCAATGGCATTGATTTCAATGAAAGTAGAAAAAAGTGTCCCCTGGTCGACGCGAAAAAAGTTAGGCATCATGTTTCGAGTACGACGGCTATGAATAATTCTTATTTTAGAATATCGTGTCACCGTTGGCCGACTAGTGCGCGTTCTGGGTTTTGCAGATTCAGCTGACGTCACTGACGTGCGCGAAAAGTAGCGTCAGAACGATGATGATCAGACTGGACGTTGCTCGATTATTTCTTGTTTTCCTTTCTCGGGGAAATTTGTTCCTGACCTTAGTGCTGCTGCTGTTTCTCTCTCGCGATGCATAAAAAATGCTTTTTTCTCATCCTGACAGTTGGTGGGTTGGGGTAACTCGCGCAGGTCACAACTGAAATATTAACGCCCTCGAAAAAGAAGAGATAGGTACCTACGCGTATACAGAATGCACGAAAGTTCCCATCAAATATTCCGTCGTTCTTGTTGTATTATTATTCCTTTCTTCTTCTTATTCTTTTTCTTCTTTTTCCTATTATTTTCTCCTCCTCTCGTGCAACGACTTCCAATATGCGAGGTTATCGGAAGTATCAGATTACCGCAGAACTATACGTGTTGTTTCGTCATCTCTACACGTATCAGTGGCATTCAATTCGTCAAATTAGTGCGATATTTAAGCAACGAAAAATTTAATTCTGAAAAAGATTTTGCACGTATTACGCGTATTGTCTTGAACAAATTATACCCATCCGGTATCCCGAGAGAGAGAGAGAGAGCTACAAATCATTGCGCTCGTTGATTTTTATCCATCTATTATTCACTCCCCACTTTAAACGAATTAACACAATTTATATCCCGACACTCGGAGAGCCTGCGAGTCACAAGTCATGGGACTCTGAATTCTGAACTTTAAACTCCATCCCTCTCCCTCTCTATCTTCAATATGCATGATCGTCCGATTGCGAAACAATCTGCAGGCCTCTGTCACACCCACTTCAATTCACTGTAGTGATGATATACTTGTCAGATTAGATTAGTACAGGAATTAAGAATCGGTTAACGAATACCTACGTTCCCCTCAAGTTCATTTTGCATTTGTTACAACATATCCCTCAGTACCAAGGATAAAAAATGTCTAGACGAGTCCGGTACTCGTGTAGACGTGCTTCTTCGCTCGGCTCATTACGACGGTTTTGCTCGATCAAGATTCAATAGTGCGACGGTAGAGGCGCGTCTGAGTCACGGAATTTCGTCCCTGTCTACACTGTTTTCGAGACGACCTTTGTCTAGTGGCAACTTGAATACTAATTGCACTCGATAGGCAGATCAGTTTTGTGCGCATTCGGGCGTCGTCCATTTCGAAAACACGAAATGGGTTACAAAGTTGAGGAGAATGGAGCGGAGACCTCATACCCGTCAATCTAAAATAACACGGTACTTTTTTTCGTGATTTCAGGATCGAAAGTGACATCGTCATCGGCCTAAAGATCCGAGGAGACAAGTGAAAGAGAAAAGTGAATTTTGACGGAAAAATTCTGCGAGAGTTACGAGTGTTCCTAAATAAACGGCGGTGGCGTCCCTGAGACGTCTTTGCCCACTACCATGTTACATCGAGGACCGAAGGCCTCGACATTGTCGTTGCCAGTGACACTGTTAACCCTGGTCTTAACGTCGTTAAGATTATCGTCGTTGAGTTCGGTGGCTGGTTACCCGGCTGACATAGTTCACACGTTTGTCGACCCCGACGTAGAGCGACTGAACCATTTAGTGGTGGATAAAAACACAGGGCGAGTGTTCGTCGGCGGTGTAAACAAACTCTACCAATTGTCGCCGGACCTCGAGCTCGTGGTGAAGGAGACCACCGGTCCTAAAAACGACTCGACGGAATGCTCAATGATCGACTGTCCGGCTGGCATAGTTAAAAAGTTAACGGACAATGTCAACAAGGCTTTAGTGATCGACTACACTACTACGAGACTAATTTCGTGCGGTAGCCTATTCCAGGGCATGTGCACGGTGCGAAATCTCCACAACATATCCGACGTTGCTCAGGAAGTTCGGGAGGCGGTGGTAGCAAATAACGCGACAGCGTCTACTGTCGCATTCATTGCACCTGGACCACCGAATCCTCCCGTATCCCAGGTCATGTACGTCGGCGTAACTTACACGGCTAATTCACCGTACAGATCCGAAGTACCTGCCGTAAGCTCCAGGTCGTTGGACAAGGAGAGAATGCTCGTGATCGCAGAGACCGCGGTCACCACGGGGACCAGAATGTTCGTTAACTCATTGGCCAGGGAACGATTCCCCATAAATTACGTCCACGGATTCAGCAGCGAGGGGTTTAGCTACTTCCTCACTACCCAGCCGAAGAACACCGCTACCGGAAGTGAGTTCATATCGAAACTGGTCAGGATTTGTCACGAGGATCCGAACTACTATTCCTACACGGAGATCCCCATCGATTGTACAAATGAATCGAGAAAGTACAACCTAGTGCAGGCCGCGTATGCCGGTAAGGCGGGATCAGACCTGGCCGGACACCTCGGCATAACGGCCCAGGAAGATGTACTATTCGCCGTGTTCTCGGAGAGCAATGCCACCACGAATAGACCATCCTCGAAATCAGCTCTGTGCGTTTACTCCCTAAAAGCGATAAGGAGGAAGTTTATGTCCAACATTCAGCACTGCTTTGCCGGACACGGACAGAGAGGATTGGATTTCATATCCCCGAGTCATCAGTGCGTCCCGACGGTAAGTGGTTTTCCTTCTATTCAGCTTTTTCAAGGGTTCAAACGAGCTGGAGGACAATGTCAACCTTCTAACACCGTTATCCACCTCAATTATCGATAATGTGCGGATTTTCCCACCCAATACTACCCACCCTTCAAGCCTGTGATCGAGGTGTTAACCACGCTCGTAATTCGGTCTACTTCTCCCCACCGAATCCCACGAAGTCCATCGAAGTCTCACGGAATGTTTTAAAATCCCGAGAAATTCGTACGACTCGGATAAGCCCGCCATTTTTTCCTCGGCACTGTTCGGTCGTTTTTCGGATTATTTAACTGCTTATTTTGATTTGACACGATGTTCTGGGCCAGATTGATTCGCAGTTAATTAAGAAGAGTCGATCGACGAAGAGGTACGTGTCGATCGATTCGCCGTTGGTTGTTGAATCACTTAATAGCCGACTACCGAGCTGCGAAGGACAAAGCGTTGTTTTATGGCCTGTTATGGCGTTAGTCTCCGCAATCGCGGAGTGCTTCCTCGCACCTGCATTTACGAACAGATGCGCTACATCTAGCGCTACTTCGCCAAGGACGTCTGGATTTCCTCACGGTCCAAACTGATCCAGGAGCCGTATCCTTTTCTTTATCCGATCTATGAATCAGTCACACCGCGCGCAGGCTTGATACCTTCGATATCTCGTCGTCGTCGCCACAAGACACGTGTCTATACGCGATACGGCATGCTACTGACAATGAGCACCTTGATCTTGGCTGCAGTTTACGTACTTCATTTTTTGGCCCAAAAAACAAAAGGGAGTCCAAAGAATTTCGTTCCTTTGTCTCCTCGAGGCCCAATGAACAGCGTTTCCTTTTTTTTCACTTCTTTTGATGAGCCGATTTCATCGCGGAAAGGAGAGGGGGGCTGACGGGACACTGCATAGACAGAAAAGCAATTATCGGTAAAGAAAGATGAAAAAGCGAGAAAGGAAGGAAAGGCGGGCTCGTGCGCCCGCCGCCTCTTTTTTTTTATCATAGCTGCAGCTCGTTTCGTTGTCTTTCTTCTTTCTGTCCTCGGGCAGGATCGCATATTCATGAGTGTAGCTCCTTTCACTGCTCCGCATTCCCACTAAATTCCAAATCAGAGGCGTCAGGAATTCCCTCCGGAGGACCGATCACTTCCACGCGATCACTTAACGGATACCATCGCCCCGGATCCGCCGAATGTCACTTCGCTTCCTTACGCACCAATATCAGCCGAAAATATGAAACCGAAACGGGAGGAAGACGCGCGAAATCCGCTCACGTTTGCGTCTCCGATTTCCCCGCGTTGTTTGATTATCAAAAACGGGCTACCAATTTGACTAAACACTCCGTCGTTCGTCGAGAGAGAACGAATCTCTCGTCACAGCCTTCACAGAGTTCGAAATGTGACACTTATGGTATTAGGAATTCGACGCCTGATTTTATTAGGCGAAGATTCGTCTCCTCCCTTCCCTACCTCTGCTTTCAAAACAATCTCGGGTATCCCCAGACTGAATCCGAGATCATCGAATCCCTCGCTGAAAGAAAATTCCTCGAGCGTGGTTCGTTTCGGATTATTTTTTACCACTGGCCTTCATCGCCGTCGAATATTACCAGAGAATTACCGCAGCTCTCTTTCTACATTGATATACGACGTAAAATAAAAAACAAAAAACAATTTCAATCAATTAGCCTTCGGCCCAAAAATATACACGACTATTTTCCCCCATGCTTCACCGTTCGATTCAATCCACTGCGGCTCCTTTCATCCTCGGGACAA
The DNA here is from genome assembly GCA_947538915.1 of Tenthredo distinguenda. Lineage (NCBI taxonomy): Eukaryota > Metazoa > Arthropoda > Insecta > Hymenoptera > Tenthredinidae > Tenthredo > Tenthredo distinguenda. The sequence goes on from OX384531.1 coordinate 30,646,761, forward strand.
ATCCTCATGGCACAGGTCACTGATCATCCGCTTCCTCGCAGGTAGGTAGAAAATGATTTCTTATTATTTTCCTTTCCTTTTAAACTCACGGAGTTTTGCTTCCCTAAATACTACCCTGTCCCCCGTGAAACGGGATGCATAAATCATAGACGGTGATTAGTACTACGGCCTTAAGTCGGGTCTTCCGATCCAAAATTAAGACACTCTAACGGCCCTGCTCGCTTTCTTTTCTCGGCCCTTCCTGCTCAGCTCTCTCCATCATTTCGGATCCGTTCCATACCCTTGTTCACGGCGAACGCGCATGTCCGAAATCCCGGCAATGTTGGGGTCCCAGACTTTATCGGAAAGGACCTGAGGGATCAGTCCTGTAGGGCAGAGATTATAGTTGACCAATTAAAACTCTAAACAGCCCTCATCTCCACTCTGCCGAGGTACTATGACGACCGTGCGGAGTTCAAACGGAGACTTGAATCGTGGGTGTACCCACCGATCGATTTCCACTCGATGCACGTACAGCGGCATGGGAGGGTGCAGTGCCGCTGCAGCGAAGTTCGGTTATTCTTCGAATATAAATATTCGCCGAGTACGAGGGTGCCGGGTTCGCGGTTTCGCGAATACAGGGATGATCGCATCTGGTTTTAACGGACTCCAAACATATCCGGTTATCGCGAATGATGGTCATTCGAGAATCGTGGAAACGATCCCTTAGCTGACGCAGTAATGGGGTCGCCCCCCTCCTTCTTCCCGAAGTTTCCTCTCGGTAGGTCGGGGATGATCCCCGAGTTGTTAATTATTCGCGAGACGTTGACGCGGGGTGATTCGTGGCTTCCGAAAAGGCGTCTCTTGTGTTCTCCGCGCCGAAGGAAGCGGTGTAATCGGCGTCTTTCACGCGCCTCACCACCACCGCCGTCGGCGAAGACACGTATAGGTGTAGGATTTTATGGAATCGAGAATTCTCACCTCCCGACGCTGCACGGTCCCCTGCCCTGCGGGAATTTCCAATTTCAGATAGTCGCCTGTGCCCCCAGGCCAGAGAACGATTATTAAAAATTCATCCGCCGTTGGGCGGGCTCGCTTGCTGGGAGCACGGCGGATCAGCTCAGCAGGCCACGAAGGCCAATAACGTAATAATGCATCTAGCGGTACTAACGGCGCAACATATGTATACGTCCTTCTTTTACATCACGTGCTTTCCGGGCACGATCACTTTTGACGAACCGGATGCCAGGGGATGCACCCTGGTTCAGGGGAAACCCTAAGAACACACGTATATATATATATATGTATGTATATATGGGGCATTCCACGCGAAATCGACCAGTTTTGACCCCGACCCCTTTCGATTTGGCTGAAACTTTTTTATCTTTTTCTAACCCACTGAAAACGCTTCTCAGAATTTTTTCAAATTTTTTTACCCAACCGAAAAAAAATGGCTCTTTTTTTTCAAATAGCCATAACTTTTTCAAATATTAACTTATCGGGGCGTTTTTCTTTGAAAATGTTTGGTTTTGAATGTACTTTAAAAAAAAAAAAAAAAAATAGAAAAAAATATTCAGACCTATCTTTAACGTTTTTTTTTTTTTAATTTTTTAGAAAAAAAACGACAATTTCTCGATGATTACCATTTTCAATTTTTTTTTCTTCTCCTTAGAGAAAACTCTGACATTTTCTGCAAATTCTCTGAAATTTGCAGTGGTGTTTTTTCGTCTTCTATTTTTTTTAATCAATAGAAAAAAAAAATTGGAATTTTTTCGATGATTACTACTTTCAATTATTATTATTATTATTTTTTCTTCAAAATTTAAGGTTCTTTGTACATGCTTAAAAATCCCCAGAATGGTATGATGAGAAATAAGCTGAGTTAAAAAAAAAAAAAAAATTCAATTGATTAAAAAAAAAATAGAAAACGAAAAAACACCATTCTGAAAATTTCAGAGAATTTGCAGAAAATGTCAAAGTATTTTCTAAGAAAAAGAAGAAAAAAAATTAAAAATGGTAATCGTCGAGAAATTTTCATTTTTTTCCGAAAATCTAAAAAAAAACCGTTGAAGATGGGTCTGAATAATTTTTTTCTATTTTTTTTTGAAAATTACATTCAAAAACAAAAATTGTCGACAAAAAAAAAAAAAAACGGCCCGATAAGTCAATTTTTGAAAAAGTTATGGCTATTCGAAGGAAAAAAGAGCCATTTTTTTCGGTTGGGTAAAAAAATTTGAAAAAATTCTTAGAAACGTTTTTAGTGGAGTAGAAAAAGATAAAAAAGTTTCAGCCAAATCGAAAGGGGTCGGGGTCAAAACTGGTCGATTTGAAGTGGAATGCCCCATATGCATTGAAAGATATGCATTACAAATATGTATCGAAGATACACATGAACAAAACGAACTGAATCGATGCATTATTTATACGAGTATATGTATATATATTTTTTAGTCCCGAAGCGATTAGGTGAAACGAGAAGGCATCATCCCCCGATATATTCATCTAGATATGCCGGTCTTTGGATCTGGATAAATTTGTCCCGATACATTAACCCGGTATCAGGGGTCTGCTCCAGCCTGCGGGGAAACCCCGTAGTTTCGGGAAACCCAGAGGTCTGAAGTTAGCCTGAGCTCTGACCCGAAACTTCGAGTTTTTGGTGTTCATGAAAAGGTGCGAACGCGACCCCTCGGTATCGGGCGCGCTGTGGGGAGCCGTTTCAAAAATCTAAAATTGCGAGCTGAAAATAGCCGTGGAAAGTCGTTACCGGGAGGCGAGGAGTGGAGTAGGTTAGGGCGGTGATGCGTGTCGCGATATTGACGATCCTGGACAAATTTGGTTTTACGGTTTTATGATCGTATAAGGTGCCGGCCACGGCTCTTCCTCCAGCTCGGTTTGACACATATATTTGGAAAGGCAGGGCTGACCCAGCATTATTCAAACAGAGGACCGTTCTTTAGGAAATTGCCGGGAACCCCTTAGATAAAGCCATTCGATTTACCGTCCTTTTTTCTCTCACTTACGCGACTCGGCAGCGGAAGGAAAAAGTCCGAGAACAGTCGAAGAAATTTTGCGAACGAGAAACCGCCCTTTTTTTTCTTAACTTTCTTTTTTTTCCGAAAAATCTTACGGCCCACTTCACCCCCTCGAATTGTATACAAAATCGTACACCTTCGCTATGGATGACGTATCGTATACACGAAATCGCGAAGAGATTTTTGGCCCGGTTTCGAATCCTAGTATCGCCTTAACGCGCGGCAGTAAGAACGAAAGCGGAAATTGGTCGGAACCGTTCCTTTCCTCCCTTCAGATCTTTGGGAAACGTCGATCGCGCTGCGAGCGATACGCGATACTTCGATACAAGCTACTTCCTACCTCGCCCCGCCTCACCCTCGGCTAGATTCTATTCTTAAACCCCCTCCGATCGCAGAATTTCTTTTCCAAAGAATGAGGCGAGGAGTGAGAGGACCGCGGATGAAAATTCGTCTCGTTTCGTTTCGTTTTTCCGACGAGAACGGATTCCGAAACGACCTCCGCGGCGGAACGCTGCTTTCAGATGTACGCTCGAAAAGTGCGTACCTCTACCCGAGGTAAATTAACGTTTCTCTGTACACCGTTGCAGAGCGGCACCCTCCGCCCCCTCCCTCGTTTAAACGGTCTTTCGTCGTCTTGTGATGCCGCAAACTCGTTAAATTTGTGTACTCATTCGTCCGACCTTTAGCTTTCAGTTTCCATAACGATTATTGACGAGAATCGAGGCGAAATTGTCGCCCTCGTGTTCTCTTCGAAAGGAGAGGGAAAAAAGATTCGATCCTCGCGATATCGAAGACCTTTGAAAACGCGGTCTCGCAAATGTACGTCCGTCGAGCAGCGGCTGAAAAGGTAACGGAAGAAACGATATTTCTAGCTCGGAACCGGTGTGCAGGAATTCGATTATTGTTTCTCTGGAGTTGGTTCATATCCTTGTGTCAAAGTCTGATTTACGGTGGATCGATGATGGGTTCTGCGGAGATCGCTACGGACAATCATCGTAAAAGCTGTTATTCCGAATCCGTTTTTTCCCTCACCTTTTATTCTTCAGCGATACTTTCGTTCCACCGAATAGCCATTAGTTTTTCTTCTTCCCCCCATCAAGCCCGGAGAAAAGATACACCAATTTAGATAATGAATTATGACTCCGGAACTCGGAACTGAGACACGTCCCAGTCGGGTTGTTAATAAAAACTGCTTCTACTTCCGGGAGGAAAGGGCCTCCTTCCTTCCTTCCTTCCTTCCTTCCTTCCTTTCTCTTTTCCTCCTTCCCTCCCTCGTCCGAAAGGCTGTCGGTTATGGCCAACGAAAATCGTGAGGTAAAAACGAGCGACGCACCGACGACGGACTCAGGGTGAACCAGAGACGTCGAAAACGGTTACGCGGAACGGCAGAAATGGGTGTGGTTGGGCTCTAGGGTTTCCTCAATGGGGAGGAAGTACAGAGGATGTGACCTCCAAGGTATCTGACCCCCACCACCAGACTAAACCCTCGCTCGCTTGTCGGAGACGCGTCGCCCACGCAGTACGAGTATGAGTAGGTAGCTACCTCGGCAGCACCGAAGTAGGTACCAACCTACGACTAATTCCGTGACTCCCGAGCCCCGGGTTAATTGCTGGAGGCCAAGTTGATTGAGCCTTCTTTTTCCCTTTTCTTTCAATTTTTTTTACGTTTTGATTGCGAGCTGAGACGGACTCCATCTTCGGTCAACGTGACCCGATGGACCCTTTCTCACCTCCCATTCTTCTGGTCATGATGCAAGTAGCAGGGTCCGACGATCACGAGCGGAGATAGCTCTGTATTCAATGTATCACATTAATGCGCACTGCACACTCCGCTATCCGGTTCAGATCTTTGAGGAGATGAAACGAGCTTATACAGAGAATTTGACGATTCCCTACCAGCGCAAAGGGTGTATCCGGGCGTGTTGCTCCAAGGCGGCACACCCTTTACTCGTTCAAGTGGATGTGTGCGCTGCTAACCCCCCACAAAAGGTTGGGTTAGGGTCGGACCTGTTGTGTCTAAATATACTAGTTTATACAGTCTGTGATTTCGAGTATGCCGTGAGACGGGGACGTTTGGTATACCCACCCCGGATACTTAGCATTTGGTACAAATGAATTTCTTCACCATCCCGGGTCTGGCGGTGCCGTTATTCACCGGCTCCTCGATCCTCCGAAGACCGACATCGGAGATTCGTCTGATAAGAATCGATCGGATCCTGCAAACGAGAGAGGGATGCTCCCGCCCTGCAATGCCTGATTAACGTACTTCCGCATTCCACGTTCGAACCAACCTTCGAGCCACCTCGCGAACCTGGCTGCTTAAATATGGATCAGTCGGCGCCGAATTCCTTGTCGTCGGCGGAAAGCGAGACTGACTAATCACAGCGCGCCATTTTTTATTAATGTTCACGGTACCCGGGGGATAGACTGATCCCTTATATTTTCCTCGAAAGAACCTCTTCCCATGTATGGGAGATGTGCGATCGGCAAAAATTACCCAGTCCGCGGTAACGGCGGGAAACGATTCCCAAACGCTTCTCGGAGAGGCACCCGGGATCGATCCCCGTTTCCCCACGTCTTCTTTATCCGACTGGCTGTCAGCTCTTGAGACAGTCGACCGAAAGAGGGATGGTGTTTTCGGGATGAACAGTTCCTCCATTAACCAAAGAGGACTTATCAGTTTCGCCGAACGATCGGCGGGCTTCGTTTCGAAGTAATTTAGATTTTGGACGATCATTTCTCCTCTCGAGAACGGTATTATGATTCCTGATCGGTACTCCTTCCCGAGTCGCCGGACGATATCTAGATGGATGGACGAAAGTTCGGGCGAAACCGCGTTACTTTAGTCACGCATTTAACAAGGATTAATCAAGGTCGTTGGCTGGTGAAATTTCGAGGATATTTGGTATGCGCGTCAGGCGACGATCCTAGAACAACCGAGGGACCCCACCCCACTCCACCCCTGTGATTATGTAACCAGCCAACGTACTCGGACGAAAGCTGCCATCTTGGCTTTCTTTGGAGAATTTCGAGCCCCCGAGAAGACGGGCAGGGGAGGGGGGGATGATGATGCCCGTATGTGTAACTTTCGAACGGTATAGAGTATCTCTAAACATTTCCGAAATTCAGCGGGATCCCTCGTGCCAGAAAAGTCCCCTCGGCCCGTGTATGTGTGTTTAAACTTTTAACGATTCTAATTTGATCAGTGTCCCACTCTCTTTTTTTTATTTCTTTGGCCTCTCGCTTTGTTCGAGCCTTTTTTTCTTTTCTTTTCTTTCACTGGTCTTGAATTCCCCCTCTGAGAAGCCTCGGCCTCTTCTCCCATCGGTGAGCAACAGGACGTCAATTTAAAACTCGTCCTGTTCTCTTAGGAAGAGGACAACGGAGAAGAAGAAGAAGAAGAGTTACCCAAACCGCGAATTCCCCCTCTGATACAGAATTGCCACAAAGCTCGGAGTCGCTCTTTCAATCCGTATGATCAATGAGACAATTTTCGGGTATAGGGTTGGCAGCTTTTCTGGGCACGGCACAATTCTCTTCGCCTGATGGAATCCCTCGTACCCTTGTGTCATCGAGAAAAACGTTGGATCAAAGGGAAAAAGAATAAAAAATTCCTAATCAACTTTCAAGCATAGTTTTCAACCCACAAAGAAATCTTCGAGCTTTCTTTAAAGAGCATGCATGCGCGTGTGCGCGCATGGCGTTGTCTTCACCCACGTTTCAAAAGAAGATCCTGGATTTGGTTGGCGATGCGCCAATAACCTTTCGTCAATTCGATCGTGGATCACTTTCGGTATATCTGAATGAACATTGTCCTCTCCCGATGATTGACTGAAATCTCCAACGGTCTGACTTTCCTAGAACCTCGAATTTGGCAGTCCGTCTTCATTTCTTATTCCCTTTTCAATTCCTCGATGGAAGAAGGAAGAGATTGATTGACTAATTTAGTTTGATAAATCCGAGGGTCGGTCAACCTCTGCCTGTATCAACCTACGGTCATCGAAGCTTCGTCGAGTTGTTATTTCAGTCAGTAGACTCGGATCACGTTTGCGATGGTTGTATGGTCGTAGGCAAGCAACCATCGAGGGGTTGTCAGGGCGCAGTTAACCTTCCCCTACTAAGTTTAGTCCTCGTGGCTCGTACCTTACCCTCTTTGGCTGGAGGCTAAGCAGACTGCTGCTGCTGCTGCTGCTGTTGCTGCTGCGACGATGGTGTATACGAAATCATGTTGTTGTAGTTGTGTACCCGGCCATGGCTTAGCCACTCTCCCAGGGCCAGGGCCCCTAGTATTTCTCTCTCTCTCACCCCCGGCGTTCCTCCGGCTCGCTTCTTCTCTCCTTTTCTCTAAACCCTGATACTACACCCCTCACAGACCCACCACCACCACCATAGCACATCCCTGGCCTGCGCCCTGGTGCAAATCAATAGTGGGTTGTCGAGCCAAGCGCGCGGGACTCCCGCTGGCTGCTGGAAAGGCACACCCCCGCGATCCCTGCTGAGTTACGCCTGTGGCCCCAGGAATGGGAGATCTGTCAACCCACGGTATGGTTTCTCCTCGTAAAACTATTTCGCCATCGAGAGGACCGACCATGTACCTCGGTATTTAGCGAGAGAAACGGTCTCCTTACGTTGGTCGATGTCATAAAACCAGAGCCAGGAAACTCGAGGACATGGAGAAAGAGTGAATATCAGCCCTCGTTTTTGGGTCGATGCAACAAGTCTGCATCTTCTCCTCTTGTTCACATTCGGAATAGCGTGAAATTGGTATTTCGATCATTTTTTGCTCTACTGGGAACGGTGTCTTTGATTAGACGATGATGGAGAGGATACTTTTGACGGAGGAACAGGAAGAGCCGGTCCTATACCGTATCGGCGAATTGTTCTCGCCGGTATTATTCCGGACCGATTGTCTTTTTGTCGTGATTCTTACGAGAGTTACTTTCTAGGGAGAAGAACAATGGCTGGGTCTTCCGAACGGAGCTTTCTCCGATTTCAGGAATTAGAAACAGGTTTAAATGGAATTCTTCTCATAGAGTATAAGGATCCCTCTGTTTGTTGTCGCGCTCCTCCTCCCTTCTCGAATCAGAATACCTTCGCCCCGTCCCTAGCTATCTTCCTCCTCGGTCAAGAATCTGTCAAACTTTGGAAGGAGTTTTACAATCCCGCATATTTCGCCGTCACGCTTTCTCACCCCACTCACCACCGCATTCTGCACTCGGTCGGCCTCCGTTTTTATCGCGGGGTATAAACAATCTCGTATTTATATTAATGAGAGGGGAAAGGAACGGAAAGGAAAGGAAAGGAAAGGAAACGGAACGAAACTTCTCTGTTCCCAATTTCAAACAACTCTACTAAATTTCAGTAGCTAGTCGACAATGAGAATTTATATACTCGGGACTGTAAATTAGGGGTGTATTCTTGAGAGATACCATGCCTTCGAATGAAGCACTGATTAAAAGAATATATTACAAGGTTTTTGGGAAGGGACAAAGAAGGGGGTTGCCTTGGAAGACCTTATAACCAGAGCCTCGAAGGCAGATAAGGGAAAGGGAATCTACCGAGCGGGCGCGAGGGCACAAAGTACCGGAAAAAGGTAATAGATTGGATCTCAAGACTTGGACGAATCACGTCAACTACAGTATCCTGGTGGATACACCGAGAAGAGGGTTTAGAATTCAACGACTACCGGAGACTTTGACAAACGTTTCGCGTATCGTATCTCGTTCCGGAGGATCCTGAGAGAGCGGGAGATTCGAAACGGGAGAAATATGGCATCCTGAGGGTAAGAGCGGCTCAAAAAGGACCCTCAAAATTTTACGAGAACCACCGAGGATATATATTACCCGACCAGTAAATAGTTGCGAAACTTTTAGTACGTCGGTATACTAGGCATAGTTCAACTAAAATATCTCTTGCATCAGGATGGTAGTATGTACGCCGATAAGAAATTCCAGTGGCTAAAATACTCGACTTTAATACATCCGAAGAACTTCAGGCGATACCTGCACATAGCCGTGCCGTTTTCCTCCTCCATTTTTTCACTAGTCACGATTGTTAATTGGAAACAAAAAATAGAAATACCAACGGAATACGTCAGTGGAACCTTCTTCGACGTTTCCTTCCGCCGAGGAACACTTTACTCGACAGTTCCGTTCGGTACACACTTCGTTTTTCCTTAACAAGGCGACCGGTCGAAAGTGCCGATTTGGGATTTTCGACTCTTGGTAATTGCAAAGCTCATTACTACTTTGTACGAGGTCACAGTCACCGGCGCGAACAATGGACCCTTGGCTTCGAATTTCTCATTTCGAAGTTCGTGCCTGTATAGCTTTCCGTGGCCCGGGCCCCGGGGATCTCCCGCCATCTTGGAGCAGTCTAATCCCCTTCAATACCAATTTCGATAATCGATACTAGCGGGTACTAGATGCACCGATCCCACGGGGCTTCGGACGACATTAAAAACCGTATCGCGATGGGTACTCTTTCCCAAAATTCCTCCAGCTTCGCGAATTCAAAGAGGCTGCAAATCATTCCACTGAACGGGCCTAGTCCGCAATCTGGAGTCTAGACTAGTCTAGATCAAGCGTAGGTAGAGGCTGGGTTGCCACCAGCCATGCTTCTCGTGTCTGTTTCTCATCCAGACGCCCTTCGACCGACTAGAGAGGGATGTGCTCCTTCTATCCTCTACTCTCTTCTCTCTTCTCCATGTGGACTCGAGCCTACAGCAATGTAGGTATCCATTCATCCGAAATTGTAGACTGTAGCCGCACCCATTCGAGGAAGCAAACACACGTGCGTGCCTAGTCCCTCGCTCTGCAGTTTCCCGCATAAGTCTAACAGTCCACATTCATTGTTTACTCATTACTGTATCACATTCAAGTCCCGGTCCTCCCATGTCGTACACATTCTCATCCTATTATCTCGCTAGAACAAGACGATGATGCAGTCAAGTATACTCTGGAATTTCAGTGCACGTAAGAAGATGATGAACTCGTCTCCTTCTTTTTCATCATCTTCTCACTCGTCTTCTCGTGTAATCATGTCATCGTATTATTAGGCAGTGTCCAATGGCTCCTTCGTGATAGCTACTCCGTCGTTTGTCTGATTTCCATTATCAGTAACTACGTTATGACGAATGTAGCTGCCGGTCAAATGGTATTTGACTTCCACACTTTTAGGTCGTGGTTATCAAGAATATGATAACGGAGTTACGCGGCCGTAACTTTACACATCCGGTATCCTCGGGCGCACTTCATCTCCGGACAGTTTTTTCCTCGACGAGATATCCCATGGTCTGTTGTTTGCGGCTCTTTATCAACCTGGCCGCTCCGACCTTTCGCATTATCGTCACGGGCCTCGCTGCTGCACACATGTGCGGATCAGGAAACGACCTGCATATACTGCAGATTTAATTCAGGGAATAATTACCCGCGGTGACAATTACTGAATTAAAAATGAGGCGTTTCGCAGTCCGTTCAGAATCGCCTTTTCGGAATCCACATTCGACCCTTCGACTCCGAGTCAGAGTTTTTCGCTTTTCCGAACAGGGTAAGTGTCAGTGATTCTGATTCAACGATCTCTCGTCCGTCTAGGTGCTTGTGGGATTAATTGGCAACTGGCTTGTGCCTCTTAATCGAGACAAACTGTACTCCAATTAAGCCAGCCGGGGAGCGAAGCAGTAATGAGTATTGAACACAATGAAGTTGTTACTTGTGACGCGCGGAGGGAACCGTCATATTAATCCATTTCGTCGTTTAATTCGTAGATGGCGTTTCTTTTCACGCCGAACGAAACACTTTTTTCTCTTCCTTTTTCACTCCGCCTCTTTTTCTTCTTCTTCAATTTACGAATCAATGCTGCTCCTGCCCAGCGGCAATCCCAAAAAGAACTCTTCGTCCGGATTTGCATCGCCTAATTCTAACAATGTTCGGTCCAACTTCGGCTGCACAAGATGGCCGCCCTTTGATCGCACCGATAATTACACGTCGATGCTTGTTTCTTTCAGCGGTAAGAATTGCCGTTTCGGTAATTACCTCGATGCGAATATCTGACCTTTATTCAATCGGGTTTCATCGAGTTACTAAAATTCGTGACGGTAGTTACAATCGAGCCATTGTATTAACGAGTTTGGAATATCGGACGACTCGTTGGCGATCCTGTTTTATTATTTTTTCTCGTTTGGTAACGGGCGTGTTCTCCTCTTTACTTTTTCTTTTTACGTTCTACTATACGCTACACCTTCGTACAGAAAGGTATAGGTGAAACGCGTCTCTATACTACGACACAAAAGAAAGCTCACCCAGAGAACGTCTTATTACGTGATTAACTTTGGTACTGAACTGAGGCCCATTAAATGACCTCCTGCAAGAAGCGACCTCTGACCGCTGGAAATCAGAGGAAAGAAATAGCCCAACCGTAAACCATGAACCTACCTACTACCCTATGAGAATCTTCTTCTTTTTTTGCCTTTTACCACCGTTTTAAAATATACCTACCCCAGCCCCCAAAGTCTGCAGTATATCTTTTGTTCTCCGGAAGACTGCGGTATGTATAACCGTAGACAAATCGAGCCAACAAATGTTCACCTCCTATTGTTACGATGACAGATGTTCAGCTAACGGTAAAATCGGGATTTTTCTTGTTTTCCATCGAAATGAGAAGAAAAACTGACTAAAAAAAGGAAAGAAAAAATCTTCGTTCACGGAAACTAATTGAGTAATAATGATTCGTTATATTTTCCGTTGTTACAGAAGCTGCAGACTATCGCCGAAGATTTTTGTGGCCTCGATGTGAATACGCCTTTGGGAGGTCAGGATCCTATCGCTGCTTTACCGGTCCTGCCTTTCGAAGAACACCTCACCGCCGTTGCAGCAACATCGACTGGTGATTACACCGTTGTCTTTGTCGGCACCAGCGATGGGCATCTCAAGAAAGTGAGTTTCCCTTTATTGGGCATTCGTTATTTGATCATATTTCGGCACAGCAGCGAGTATATCCTTTTCAATTTTTATTCAATTTTCTTCTTTTTTTTTTTTTCAAAACATCGGTTCACAATATTGGATCTTGCGGTGGGATCTTCTACCTCTGAAGTCCGGAAAGAAAGAAAAAAAATGACATAATTTGTTAACCAATTTTTCAGAACCCCTCCGTTACGCCATTGAATACAGGTTTATTTTTATTATTTTTATCTTTTTTTTTTCACAAAAAGAACTAGGCTCCGAACCCGCCACTAAATTATCCCAAGGACGGTGTTTCTTATCTACCGCGCATTCATAACGGTTTATAAAAAGCCATTGAACCGAGATCCATAAAATTCAAAATGCTTCGAGCGGACAATCGATCAATTTTTCTGGGCCAACGAAGCACTTTCCTCGGTTAAGGATATTAATAATCTGATTATACCAGAGAGAGCAATTCCTACGACGTAGTAGGCGGTGAATCATCTCATACACTCCTCGGAAGATGCCCATAAAGATCTTTGACACTCGAAAGAGTTTTTTTTTTTTATTTTTTTTTTTCCTATTCACTTATTTTTTTTTTCATCAATTGAAGAAATAAATTCCAATGAAGAAGGGAATGGGGGGGGGGATAAAGCGGATGGAAAAATTAGTTCAGTTTACACTGGACAGGACATGACTCGTGCACTGCAGCGAACGGGAGCCGAGGGAACAAACACGTTTTGTTTTATTCGCCAACGAATTAATCGGGAGATTTTCAAGCCTGGTGCAGTGGCAGAGCAGTCGAGCGATTAATTACATTAATTGAATATTCACTCAGTGAATCGTGAACCGAACTGTACCAGCAGCCATGGGTGCTAGAGTAAATGGGTACCCAACTCATTTAACTATATGATCCTCTCGTACTGCACCAAAGCCTAAACTATTTGATGCACTAGACTAGAGAGGGCCGATTGGTAGCTGTTTACATTTGTTTTCAACGGATTATGATAAGCTTGAATTTAAACGAATTACCGGAAGATAATCCCGCACATGTGTGTATATAGCATGCGTAGCGTGTAAACATTGGAATGGTGAAATTTGCATAATTCGGAATTGATAGATTCAGATTTTATTCAATTTTTCAAATAAATCTTTGCGACATTCGGAGGGAGGCGTGGGTCGTCAGAAAATCGGGGAATAAAAATAAGTTGAAAATGTGTTAACAGAGTCTCGCTTGCGCACGCACGTAGGCAGAGGCAGCCAGGCAGGCAGGTCTGGCTTTATGATTGATCGAACCCTAATATCTGCGAAGTTGTTTCTCGCTTCAGTATTTTTTTACTATTTTTCCATACCGCTTAGCAGAAACATGTATATGCATGATGAATACCTACGTATAAAAGAGAGAGAGAGAGAGAGAGAAAGAGTATAAAAGTAATACGTATCCGATGCGAGCACCCCGGAAAGTAAATAAATAATTCGAAAGCCATAAGAGACACGCGAACGCGCCAGATGTACGGCGAATTATACTTTCATTTTACCCGGGCAACAGCAGTTGCACACTTTGGCCGTTGGCGTCGCCTCGTATAGGCGGCTAGCTGTACTCTTCTACTCCACAGCCGCACACTGTTTCTCAAAAATTTATTATTACATTTAGAAAACACGCGAACGTGTTGCAGTAGCAGCAGCAGCAGTCGTCGGGGAACTACTGGCATACAAATTATTTATATTCCACGATCTCTTATATCGCACCTCTTCCGATTCTACTTTCTTCTGAATCTATTACCTTCCGTTTCTCACCTCTCCCTCCTTCTTATTTTTCTTCTCTTGATTCGGTTACTCAACGACTTCCCGCTTCTCGCTTCTCGCATCCTCCTTGCATCAGATACTCAACGAGTTCTCGACTCACTTCTACTGCGAGAGACATCTCGCGATCGGGAAATCGCCGCCTGGCGGCCCCGCGACTAACCTAAAAATCCCAGCCGTCTCAGAACATGAGATATTTGCCATCGAGCCCAGATATATTGTCTCTCGGCAAAAAAAATGTTCACATTCCACGCAACGACTTATTATTTGCGTTGGAATAAAAAAAATCATTGATAATAATAAAAAATAAAAAAAATAAACTTCACGACGTTGCGCCTCGCGTTCGGATATTATATCGGGCATTTCGTTCTCTCGGATATAAATTTTTTCCATATTTTCAAATTTATTCATTCAATGCTGTTACTTAGGGGTTCGGGTTTGAATTCCCCGAATTCCACTGCCGTGTTATGTACATACCTTATACCCGCGTATATGTATAGGATCGCATTTCTCGGGGAAAGAAAATGTTCGAATTTATAATCCAGAATCCCTTCGCGCGTTCCTTCCTGAACGAATATACAGTAGAGCATAGAGTCTCGGGTATACGGTACGGCCACGGCGTGCCTAATTGTCCTCAGGACACAACGGCCCTGGATAGTCCTACAGGGAGGGCCGACGAGGGCCAGAGTACCGTTAAAGGTGATAGAGAAAGAAAGATGGAGAAATAGAGAAAGAGAGGGAAGGTATATAGGTACATTCATGCCTATAGCGTTGCCACCTAGCTGGTTGTAGAATCGTATTACCATAACGCCCTGAAAGATTAGATCAAACTCTGCCCGTACCGCGCAGCGATTTCGTTGAGCTTGTCCGAATCGTTCGCAACAACTACTATAAGGCTGCTCTGCCGGTGCTGTTGCCGTTGGTGCTTCTGCTATTGCCGCTGCTTAGCCTTGCGTTCGTGACGACGCAACGTAAGCTTCCCAGTTTAAACAATGAATCACCGTTATCGCTTAAAATTCCTCGATTTTCGACCGTTGATTAACATTTGCACGCCCCGCACTATTATGCATATATGCTTACTACAGCAGCGTATTAGATTCGATCCACCGCTCCGGCCATGAATGATATTGTGAATCATTGTTTCGTTTTAAACATTGATTAATTGCTTTCGTAGTTTTCGAACAAAAGTCGAGGAACTGTCTTTCACGGGATTCGGTCGATTCTTTCTTGTTTCTTTCTTTTCTGTTCCCGTTTTCGTTTGGCTTTTGTTATTCTGGTTCTATCGGGACTCGAAACGTTGAATCGAATGTCCGGTACGGGTGAAAGAGCTCTTCTGACCGACTGCAGGAATGTCACTCGAGTAATTTTGACGGTAAAACTTCGTTGGGAAAGAAAGAAGAAGCAAGAAGAATAAGAATAAGAAGAAGACGGAGAAGAAAAAAGGAAAATAACAAAATAGGAACCAGTAACTGGGCGTATGCGTACATGTATGCGTGCGTGCGCTTGTGTGAAGAGAAAAGAAGGTTCCTTTTGAGAAACCGTACAAGTATGCGCGAGGCGAGCATGCCTGACTCTAGATAAAGGAAGAATCCTCTCCCGAGATAAATAGATGAATAGAAATTATTTATTGTGAGAATGATAACAGTTCTTACGGGTCTCGTTATCGATTATTCGTTTTGTTCGCTGCAGAACTGGGATATATGTACATAATGATGTATAAATTCAAACGTAAGTATCTGTAGATCTATAATAAGAGCGCAGCGTATCATAAAAAGTACCGAATCGGTCCTACTCAGAGTGCGTATCTAGATATGCATATGGTAATATTTTGTTTTTGCGTTTAGTGTAAAGAAAAAGAACGAAAAGAGATATAGTTAAAATATGCAGATTAAGAGAAACCCATAAACAACCTTGCGCAGGCTCGGGCGAGATGAGAAAATACAACGATATGAATAAAGAAAATAGAGAAAAGAGAGGGGATGAAAAAGAGAGAAAAAAAAAACACGAAGAAACAGAAAAAAAAAAGAAAAGCAACGGAAAAATATCTACAAAGTTTGTATAGGGCATGGGAAAACCACCCGGTCTCCTCTCTTAACTCATGAGAAACTTTCAAACGGTGTGTACATGTGAATATACCTATTATACCTGTACCTATACCTATACGGGTATGCATACGTTGAGAGAACTAAAAAAGAGATGAGAAAATCCCGGAGGTTTCGTTCGGTTCAGTATTTAGTTGTTGTTAACTCGTTTAACAAAGCGGGGTCATTGCTTGGTGGTCACTGGTTGATAGTAGCTCGTAGATTACGCCGTTCTTGTTCCTTCCTCGAGTCAGAAATTTATATCTTTTACCCGGTTTTCCGTATCGCGGTATATGCGGTTCTGCTATCCGTTGACAAATCGCTTCGAAGATTGCGAGAGGAAGAAAAAAATAAGTAAAATTGACAAGTGCGACGACCCTTTGTCGGTGAAGAAAAAATAAAAAATAAAGATAATCGCGAATGTTCAAAACTAGAAATCGCACGGTTTCTTCGACACTCGTATTTAATCACCAGCCGTTAATTGTTTCTCGCAATTGTTGACTCCAACTATACTTGTCAGAGGCAAATATCAAGTGACAAATGATTGCGCGAATTAAGTTACCGGCTAGCTAGTCTACAGATAATTATACTTAGTCACCGGTGTATAACCGACGATGAGTTAACGCCGCTGATCGCTATACGTACAGAATTCCGAGTTCCGTATTTCGACCATTTCTTGTTTCCCACTTATTTTTCTATGGCTCATAGCGTTTGACTCGACGCTAATTTATATACATATAGATAATTAATAAACGCGAAACGAAAGAGTGATCTTCGATCGCTTTGTGTGCCTGGCACGTATCCCGATTAGTTGTGTCACGATTATTATCATAGTCGTCACATTATCATCGACGATGGAACGTGACACTTATATGTAGGTGTACGTACAGGGTACTCATATGCCCGCAAGTATATCCCGCGTCAATCCAGCTCAGGAATTTAAATAAAAAATGAGGTACTATCCTTGCCCGCTCGTTAAGAAGTGTTAGAAACTTCGAGGCAGTAAAAAAGAGCAAAGAGATTGAAATAAGAAGAAAAATAGAAGAAAAAAAATACCGCCTCGGGACCAGATTTTTTAGTTACATAAGACGAATGTGCAGCAAGGACGTGAGGTGAATCTCATTGAGGGAAAATTACTTAAACGTTATTGACAACAGCGATATTATCTTATCTGATAACTGTATAAGTGTGTTTAAAAGAGGAAGGAGAAAAAAATCGTCAAAATACAAAATGGAATCAACGCGGTTACAATGCATCGGTGTAATCTTATTCCTCTTGTTAGAACCATCTTTCTAACGATTCATTAAAATGCATGTGCGCGTGTACGTATCTGCGAGAGACGTGTAGAGATTCTTATCAAGCTGAAGAACGTACTGAACGTACCATTCGGTATAACGTCATAGGTTTACAAAAATGGTTTTCTAATGCTGTGGTTACACTCGTACGGTCTGCGACCGACTACAGAGGTCATCCTCGCTCGATCTTTGCCGGCGAAATAACACTCTGTACACGAATCATCGTGTGCCCACACATCGATCGATCAAATTTTCTCTACACGTTATTATTCAATCTCGATTTAGACACATCGATTTTTAAATCAAGCAAATTACTCTCCGATTCCCGGAGGCAAAGTAAGATCGAAAAAATAATGTGGGATCGAGATTTTTGACCTTCGTTTTCGACACTGATTCCAAAGATTTATAACCCAGTCTTTTATCTTCACGGGGTCTTTCCTAGACCGTTTCATTCGAATCGCTTTCAAAGTTACATCCGAGAATGACGGTTGATCATAACTCAACGTTGTGAAGGTAGATAAAAATATACACTTGTTTGAATAAAATCTACTACGATTTTACTCCCAGTCAACCGGACTTTATGGTTTCTTCGTTCTTCGAACCGATCGTCCTCTCACAAGTATAAGATGTATCTACGTTCGAAGAGAGTGATTCGAAAATAAACCAAATACCATTATACTGCACGGGAATTTACGACTCTTATCGCAACTAAGATGATTCCGATTGTTATTACACGAGGCTCAGATTTCACCGATAAGAAAGAAGGAAAATGAAATATAGTTTAAAAAATTATTATAGTACAATTTATTCGAGTTATTTCGATATCTCGAAACTGTTATGAATCGAGAGATCGAGATGGAAGCTTTATCTTCGTTTGGGTTTCGGAAACTAGAGAAGAGATTCGGGGAAATGAAATTATGTCATTTGCTTGACGGTTTGAGGGGTAAATAATCTCAGCAGCATCCTCATTTCTGCCCGCGTTGGATGTTGTACGATGTAGTTAATTTAGCGTGCATCGTATTTTCCTTTATTCGTTTAAGCTTTATCAAGCTCTTCGTACCTACGTACGTAAGCCCGAAGGAGAAGGAAATCGTGGGCGGGTCTGACCAGCGCGGTCGACCACTTACCGCACGTTTAGGGCAATAAAACTTACTTATACTTCCAGCTTCGGCTCCCCCAAAACCTACTTTGCTCCGAAGTTGTCAATTAACATGAAACACGCGTAAGTCTGGGTAATCGTAAATCTCTGCCGGTGATCGATACCGCTTCTTACCCCCCACTGTTCGAGGTTTCAACCCCGTCCGCGCTATACTTACCTCGGAACAGGGTACTTCACTTATATTTATGTACACCCAACGAGGTTGATTCTAATACCCGCGATTTGGACAACTCCCGAAACAGCCAATCAGTACTCTGGACAACAGCGATTCCCGCGTGCCAATTGGTTGTTTCGGGAGTTGTCCAAATCGCAGGTATCAGAATCAACCTGTACGCTAAGCGCCCATTCTTCGTTCCTCTTTTTGAATAAAACGATTCTCAAAATTCAACGTCACTTTTTTTTTTACAGGTCGTCGTGGAGACGGCCACCTCGGCCCTGAAGTACGGGGACCTCGAGGTGGACCCAGATTCGCCGGTGAATTCCGACCTGCATTTCGACGCCCAATTGATGCATCTTTACGTAATGACGAAACAAAAGGTGTCGAAAGTGAAGGTGCAGGAATGCTCGGTTTACAAAACCTGCTGGGACTGTCTGGGCGCCAAAGATCCGTACTGCGGATGGTGTTCCTTGGAGAACAAGTGCAACTTGAGGAGCGATTGCCAGGACGCAGCGACCGACCCCCTGTACTGGATTTCTTACAAGAGCGGAAGATGCACGACCATCGCGAGCGTAACGCCCAATCAACTGCAGAGAACGACGGCCAGAACTCTGGATCTGGTCATAGAGAACCTTCCGACATTGTCGGGACAGTTTCTCTGCGCTTTTTCGGCACTGGACAAAACTCTGATCACGAATGCCACGCGGAAATCTTACGGCGTTAACTGCACAACGCCGAGGACCGACCTCCTCCCGTCTATACCGCAAGCTCAGCATCACTTCACGGCTAAATTATCGGTCAGAATGACCAGCGGACCCGATCTGGTGGCCACTAATTTCACATTCTTCGACTGCAACACGTACAGCTCGTGCACGCAGTGTGTATCCTCGAGTTTTCCTTGCGACTGGTGCGTCGACGGACACAGATGCACCCACGACACTGCCGAGAATTGTCGCAACGATATTCTGGTCACCGGAGTTAGCGTGAGTATTTGATGCGAGAATTCGATGCCTCGGATATTCCGGGTTTTCGTGGTGTGTCTGCATTCTTGTCTCTTCTTATTTGCAGAGAATCGGTCCGAGCTACAGAAGTGGGCCTGGATTCTGTCCTACGATAAACGCAACGGATTCTCAAGAGATTCTAGTCTCCTCTGGAATAAAGAAGACCATTCGCGTCAAAGTGCATATCATTGGGGTGAGCTTAAGTTTATTCATATTCATAAATCGCTCTCTGTATTACTCGCGGAAAGACTCTGGAGACGGCCACACTGATATTCTCCTACCTACTTCAATTCTCCATACCTGCACGAAATAAATGGTGGATTTAAGTGACGTAGCGAAATTTTCAATGCTCCAACTCGCAAGTTGCAGACCAAAACAGTAATTAATGCAATGACATTGTTCGGTGTCCTTAATTATGCTGTCAAACATAAGCCACTGTGTCAGTTCTTCTTTGTCTGCCATTCAAGCTATTCAGTGATAGCTGTTAGTCCGTTTTCACGGTACCTTACTAATTTTCATGAACAAAACCTTTCAACAGCAAGAATCCAGTTGTTCCCCACTTATTTAGACATCAGCCACGGAGCACAATTCCCTTACAACGGTTCAAGCCATGACGTAAGGATACTAGACGCATTTTGTCCCATGTTTTGAATGTCCTGTTTGCCAGACACAATTATACTGCGTGAAAACTTTGCTCAGATTTTAGCGGAGGAATTGCAAGTCGATCGACGAAACGGGTTGAATTGTCTCGGCACAAGATCTCAAATCCATCACGTAGAGTTCAATCCTGAAACAACTGTTAGTCGAAACCCAAATGGGAGGACATCTCCTTATCTCCTTGGATCATGGCTTGAGCATACCCTGTGCCTCGTCATTACTGTAATAATGGTTTTAAATTCCACAGCAATTCATAGTGCAGACTAGATTCGTCTGTCAATTCAACATCGAAGGTCGCGTCACTAGTGTGAACGCTCAGCTTTTAGCAGACACGATATACTGTGATGCGACAGAATTCTCGTACACGTCAAGGGCTCCTAACATAACAGTTCCTTTCGCTGTGATCTGGGGAGGTTCTAAGCCCCTAGATAACCCGGACAACATCCACGTGGTGATATACCGTTGCAGAGACATGGCAGACAACTGTGGAATGTGTTTAGCCCTGGCCCAAAAGTATGGTTGCGGTTGGTGTCAAAGCTCAGACAAGTGCGAGGTCAAGGATCAGTGCGATCGAGGCTCCGGTGTCTGGCTTAACAGAAACCAGACTTGCCCAAACCCAGAGATTCACTCTTTCGAACCACAGTTGGGGCCCTGGGAAGGTGGGACGAACGTAACGATACAGGGAATAAACCTGGGGAAGACCTTCAGCGATATTTATGCCGGTGTATCGATCGCCGGTCTGCCTTGTCAGCCTTACCCTGAACTCTACATTAGGACAAAGCAGATTGTCTGCCGAGTCGACGGTCCTGGAACTCCGCAGGATCGAAAGGGGCCAGTGATAGTTAAGATTGAGGATTTCAGGGGCTACTCTAAGCTCAGTTTCGAATTTGTTGATCCAGTGATAGAGTCCATATCGCCAAAGTACGGTCCCCGAAGTGGTGGCACTGTAATCAGGATAACTGGTCGGCACATGAATGCTGGGAGCAAGATACAGGCCTCAATCGACAACCTGGCATGCTCGATAATAAGTGCCGAGGCAAACGAGACCCTGTGCATGACAAGCGCTAGCAATAAAACAGGGGCTGGTACTTTAAAGATGAAGTTTGACGGCGGGACTAGAGAGTATGACGGAGTTTTTGAGTACGTAGATGATCCCACGATTGAAAGCGTCGAGAGCGGCGTTGCCGGTCAGGTAAAGATCCCAAAAGGGATCCCTGCGGGAGGTATAAAAATATCGGTCACTGGAAAGAACCTGGGATATGTTCAAAACCCACAAATGTACGTGTACTATGATGACAAGATGTTCGTATCTCAGTGCGCTATCTTCAGCCATACTAACATGATATGCAATTCGCCTACCATCGAGCTATTACCCGAGGTCGAACTTGACGCCGAACACCCACTCTCTCTGGAGTATGGATTCCGGATGGACAATGTCACCGGAGTTCAGAACTTGTCCCATGGGTTTGTAAAGTTTTTCATTTATTTGAATACTCTCTCATTGACAAACTTGTTTATACGTTTTTGCCAGACCGCTAGATAACAGAGTGCTTCTTTGCGCAGTTTCAATCAAGCAAATTGATACAGACCATATTTACTCTGTAATCAATGAGCTTCTACTAGTATACAGTGAGGGCTTCACAAGCCCACTTCGCAAAGCAACTGAAAATCAATTTCATATTTGTTAAACCTGGAAAGAAGCTTCGTTATTAAATTAATAGAAATTACTAACCCAAATCGTTTACTCAAAGTTTGCGGTACTTGTCCATAAGACTACCTCACAGATTCACGAGTCTGTCTTCTGTTAGTTGAAAATGATGGAATTAGTGTATAAATCAACTTGATTAACTCTAAGTAAACAGTGTTGAGTTATAAATTGAAATTCTTTCTACAGATTCAACTACTTCCTGCTTTACCCGAACCCGATCTATGAGGAATTTGACGAAGAGGTGAAATACTACAAAAGCGACTACCTTACGATCAATGGTCAGCATTTAGACCGAGCTTGTCAGGAGTCTGACGTGATAGTACAGATCGGTAGTTCCTTCTGCAACGTGACCTCTCTTTCAAGACAGCAGCTTACGTGTCGACCTCCGGTGATGCAGCCTTCGGCACTAGACGACCAAGGGGTTCCTAACAAGCAGGATCTTCCCGAAGTGATCGTAGTGGTCGGAGGTGTGCTGAGCAAAACTATCGGGAAGTTGAGCTACGCTTCACCTACTGGACTGAACGGTTCTCTTTCGAAACCGGCGATGTATGGAGTGTCAGCGGCGATCGTCATCCTGCTATTCATATTCACAGCCTTCCTGGTCGCATATCGTAGAAAATCAACTGAGAGCAACAGAGTCCTTAAAAACATGCAGGAGCAAATGGACATTCTTGAACTTAGGGTCGCCGCCGAGTGCAAGGAGGCTTTCGCCGAACTTCAAACTGAGATGACAGACTTAACAGGAGATTTGACCAGCGGCGGTATTCCATTCCTCGACTACAGGGCTTACGCCATGAAGATACTTTTCCCTAACATCGATGACCATGTAGTTCTTCAAAGAGAGAGACCGGAGCTTATGCGGAAAGAAAAGGGCCTTAGACTTTTCGGACAGCTGATTATGAACAAGACCTTTCTACTGCTGTTCATAAGGACTTTGGAAAGCAATAGATACTTTTCTATGAGAGACCGTGTCAATGTTGCGAGCCTGATTATGGTCACGCTTCAAAGCAAGATGGAGTACTGCACGGATATTCTTAAAACGCTGCTAGCTGAATTGATAGAGAAATGTATGGAGGGAAAGAGCCATCCAAAGCTATTGTTGAGGCGGTGAGTAGCTCTTGGACGTTTGATTTGGTGCCTATTTTTCCTCTTCTAAATCCTGATGGTCTTTATCTTTTCAGAACGGAAAGCGTCGCGGAAAAAATGCTTTCCGCATGGTTCACCTTTCTGCTGTACAAATTCTTAAGAGAATGCGCCGGAGAACCACTCTACATGTTGTTCAGAGGAATGAAACAGCAGGTTGACAAGGGTCCAGTCGATGCCATTACTTCAGAGGCCCGATACTCGTTGTCGGAGGAAAAACTGATTCGCCAATCGATCGACTTCAAGGCAATCGTAAGTGTGAAACGAAATATTGATAAAATTGATTACCAACGTAACAAAACCAGACCCTAGATCATCAATTTGTACTTTTCAATAATCTTAATCCACTACAATGATTCCTCTTGCCATTTTCCAGACTGCCTATGTCTCTATCTCGCAACAGACTGTATTTGTTAGTGGCTTGGACCCAAACACAGAGAATGTAGCCGTTAAGGTGCTGGACTGTGACACAATTTCTCAGGTAAAAGAGAAGGCATTGGATACGATATACCGGGCGACTCCGTACAGCCAAAGGCCACGAAAGGACGATTTGGATCTTGGTAAGTGGGCTAAAATCCGGCTCACAAAAACCCATGCTATATGAACTAGATAACATTTCTCTTTGGTTTCTTAATTGTAGAATGGCGCACCGGTACATCTGGAAGATTAATCCTCTATGACGACGATTCAACGACGAAAGCTGAAGGCGATTGGAAGAAGAGGAACACACTGAACCACTACAGAGTCCCGGATGGAGCTTCGCTCAATTTAGTCTCCAAGCAATCCTCGCTGTACAACATCTCCATACTATCTGAGAAGACTGACAAATCCCACAAATACGAAACCCTGAATCTCAGCAAGTTTAGCTCCGCTAGTCCACCGCTATCGCGCGCAACTTCCCCACTCAATCACGACCATGATAGCGGAACTAAGTACTGGCATCTTGTCAAACACCACGACACCGATGCTCAGAAGGAAGGAGAGCGCGGCAACAAAATGGTCTCAGAAATTTACCTGACGAGGTTACTCGCGACTAAGGGAACCCTGCAAAAGTTTGTCGACGATTTATTCGAGACGATATTCAGCACTGCCCATAGGGGATCCGCTCTACCATTGGCGATAAAATACATGTTCGATTTTCTCGACGATCAAGCTTTGCACCACGGCATATCAGACCCAGAAGTTGTACACACGTGGAAAAGCAACTCACTCCCCCTCAGATTTTGGGTGAATCTCATCAAGAATCCAAACTTCGTATTCGATATTCATAAATCGAACATTGTCGACTCGTGTTTGTCGGTCGTCGCGCAAACCTTCATGGACAGTTGTTCAACGTCCGATCATAGATTGGGTAAATATTGCCTTTTTTTTTCATCGATTCAATTCGATCTGTATATCAAGGCCTCGATTCAACAAACTCTTTTGATTTTTAAACAGGTAAAGACTCACCGAGCTCAAAACTACTATACGCAAAAGACATTCCAGGGTACAAAGAATGGGTCGATCGATATTATTCTGATATTAAAATAATGCCTGCCATTTCTGATCAAGATATGAACGCTATGCTCGCCGAAGAATCTAGAGTAAGTTATTTTTGAATGGATTATTATAGAATTTGTGGATTTTCAATCTGTGGTTTTGGATTGGACATAATTTTAGGCCGATATTTACTGGTTCTGATAAAAGTGTAATGAGTGTATCATCAATAGTACAGATTCAGTCTGATTGATGTCAAAATACAACAAATTGAATATGTATTTATTTTTTGATGAGAAGAAAGATCCATGGCTTTATTAATGTTGTGTATTTTTCACGCAGCTGCACGCGACGGAATTCAACACGAATTGTGCGCTTTACGAGCTGTACACGTACGCGGTAAAATACAACGAACAATTAATCGTCACATTGGAAGAGGATGAGTTTTCGCAGAAGCAGAGGCTCGCCTACAAGCTTGAACAAGTGCACAATATAATGGCAGCCGAAGGGAATCCCTGATGCCTCGCAAACCACGTCGATAATTCAACGTTTGCTACATCTCGCATGCAGGATTTACCGTGCTGAGTTAACTAGATGGTGTATTTAATAGGTATTAAATTAAATGAAGTGAAAATGAAATGCAATGAAATGAAGTAAAATAAAATGAAATGAATCGCCAATGGAACAATTGAAAAATAATAAATACTGCGCAGCATTCTCCTCGTTTTTCTCATTTCATTGAAAAGAGGAGTAATCAGACAGGGAGGGGACCCAAGTGTTTAAATCGTTGGGAGACGATCTAGCGCCAGATTTTATCCCTTAGAATAATGAAGCGATGAGAGAAGTATAGCGAAGTGAAAGAAAAAGATTGATAAACGAGAACAAGAAGAAGAAGAAGAAGAAGAAGAGGAAGAAATTTGTATTTCAAATTTTCGTGTGCGAAAGGATGAGAATATACTACCATCTGCGTGTAACTTGATACTACGTAATGTAAATAACATATAACAACAAGAGACATGGTATAACAAAGAAGGAGGAATGATCGTACGAGATCGCGCAGCGCCGAGTCTTCAAAGAAAGAATAAAATTGAATTGAAGTACTTTGCAGATTCCTCAGAGTGATGGTATGTAAAGTGGACGTTTTGAAAAAGAGAAGATGAGGAAAGAAGAGCGAAAAAAGAAAAACAAACAAACAAACAAACACGTAATAAAATAGTTTAAACTAAATAAAATTAATTAACGAATGTTGTATATGTGTAAAACGATTTAAACGACGCGATCATGAACCGATATCTATATATATATATATACACATCTATATCTATATATATATATATATATATGTATATATATATATAAATAAATATACATAAGATTAAATAAATAAATAATTACAATTAATATTAAATTGATTTTAACGAAGAAACATTTCCATCCACCGCTACTCTAGATGAAAAACAATTTTCTGAATATGAAATGAGGATTAAGGATTACAATTATTATTAATAATAATAATAATAATAATAATAATAATAATAAGGATAATTATTATGGTATAATTAATATTTCTACGTATTACACACAACACACAAACACACAGGATAAACGAACACGATACATTATACAATACGCTTAAAAATCTGTGTTACTTTCTTTCTTTCGTTTTTTTCTTCTTTTATATTGTTTAAAGTAATGGGATGATTCCCATCGTATCACCGCTCAATCCCAGATTTATATCACCACCTGTTGATTTCTTGGGTATGAAAAATTAAGTCGAATTAGACTTGCCTACGGACTCGACGTGTGAGGAGATAACGGGTGAAAAGGAACTCTTTCTATTTGTCTATATCTTGTTTACAGTTTATTTTCTTTTTTTCTTTTTTTTTTTCTCTTTTGGAAAGTATTGTAGTACATACGATACGATACAGTACAACACAGTATATAATGTATGATGTGCGCGCATATGGGATTAATAAAAAGATGATTTGAGAGAGACGAGAAGAAAGAGGAGTGAAAAGAAAAGGGAAAGAAAGAAAGAAACAACAAACGAACAAACAATTAAACGAATACATCCAAGCAATGGAACAGACTGTGTATTTAGTTAGTATACTATAGCTATCATTGTATGGACTATGGCCAAGCAAGCACGCGAGGTCTGATCGATGTGAAGGTTGTGTTGAGTGTGCGTGCGTGCTTTCCTTCCTAGTCCCAAAATCATTGTATGTATGTATGTATGTAATAGACACCCATCGTCATTCCTAATTTGTCAATTGTAATTTGTTATTTGTTTCCCCACCTCCCCCTCATATAAAAATAATAATAGTGGTAATAATAAGAAAAAGAAGAAGAAGAAGAAGAAGAAGAAGAAGAAGAAGAAGAAGAAGAAGAAGAATAATAGTCGAGGAGAGCGTCGTGTAGTAATGTTTAAATCCATATCCATCACCCCGCTCTTAATAAACCATTTCGTGCCACTTTTCCCCCGCATAAAGAAACAAAAAAGAAGAAAAAAGAGAGAAAAAAAAAAAAATTAAAAAAATAATAATAATAAATATATGCTTGAACGCCTCCGTCGTCATGTTGTTGTCATTCTTAATAATTATTACTGTAATATACTACTATATCTAGGTATAAATGATGAAGGAAGGAGTAAGATAGAAAAAGAGAGGAAAATGAAAAATGAAAAACAAAAAACAAAAAACATAACGATCACTGTTGAGTATTGTCTGAATATAATTGTATGTATTATTATTATTATAACGTATAAATGAACGATAAATGAATGAATCATCATCATCCTCCTCCCACCCCACACATGCACCTTCCCCTCTCTCTATTTATGTATAAATATCAATTCTTACCCTATTATGTATAATATGTATACGTTAAATAGTAAGTAACACTTAATATCTATACATATTAGAGTAAATATATAAATATATATAATAACTATAAATATATATATTTATATATATTAGAGTGAATGTGTTACGCGTTACGATTATATACGTTTATGTTCAATTAGGGGGAGAAAAAGTATTATAAGTAATTACGAACAAAACGAAAAAATAAAAAAGAAAGAAAAAAAGGAAAAAACCGCGTCTCTATATATATATATACATATACATATATACAATATGTATATATATATATACATATAATAATAAGAATAATAATAATGCTGGGGGCGGGAGACATTAAGATGCGAGAATTGGTTGCGAACGAGTATGAACGTTGTGTGTGTTTTAATGAAAAACCCAGTGTGTCAATTCAATGTGCAGTTGTCAGTGGAGAAAGTATTTATTGCTCAAAAGAAACAAAAAACAAAAAACAAAAAAAAAACAAAAAAAAATAAAAAAAAATACATAAAGCAAACAAACGGGAAAAAGGATAAAGAAAAGACAAAAAAAAAAAAAGAAAGAAAAGCAAACAAACACAACAATGAACGGAAACTGAACAGAAACGAAACGTAACAAAACGAAACGAAACGAAACTTATAAATTATGTTAACGTATGAAAATAAAAAGAAGAAAGGAAAATCCTAAACGAATTGCAACCGCGAACGATGAGATAAGGTGAGAATAATAATAATAATAATAATAATAATAATAATAATAATAATAATAATAATAATAATGATAATGATAATATTAATAATAATAATAATAATATTAATAGTAATAATAATGATAATAATGATACAACAACAACAACAACAAGAAAAATGAATTGATTCGCGATGGTAAAAGATAATGATGAAAATTAGAACCTATACACGAGTATTTCCACAAATTCCGAGTTTCGTGAAACGTGAAATGAATATATGAGAAAAAGACGAATACAAACAAAAAACTTAAAAAAAAAAAATCGATTGCACGTATGATTGGCTTCGGATCATCGATCGGGCAGCCGTTGTCTTTTGTCGTTGATTTGTTATATTATACCTACGAATATACCTACGAGTGAAAAATGACATTGACGAAAGAAAGAAAAAAAAAAAAAAGAAAAAACGACAAGAGCCTGAAATTTGTAATGGTACTAAAAATAAACCCAAAGTGCCTCTGGTAGATTTTTGGGCATATAAGCTTGAGTAATTAAAGAAATAAAAATGAAAAAAAAAAGAGTAAAAAAATTAAAAAATGAAAATAATAATAATAAATAAAAATAAATAAATAAACAACTATAAACATTTATTAACAATAACGTGACACAATTTAACTAATAAATGATAATAATGACGATATATAGATATAGTTCGTAGCCTATAGTCTATGTCTGTGTCTGTCTGTCTGTACTCCATCCTACCCCTCCTGAGTATCCTGCCTCTCCACCATTTACGTTTATTTTTTATTTTTGCAAACCATAGAAGAAGGAGAAGAAAGAAACCGTTGAGGCTAAGATTCTTATCACTCAATTGAATATAAACCGGGGAGATAATTCAGATCGCGGGAAAAAAACAAAAAAAAACAAGATGACAAAAAAATCGTAATCCTCCCCCGCCCAATTGGAAAGCGTAGTCGTTGTGCTCGTCATACGCGTTCATTTCGTAATTATGAAATATATAATATAGGTATATAATATAATAAATAATATAATATCGTCTTTGCGCATAGCACACAATTTTTGCTAACGTATATAAATATATGTGTGTGTGTACATATGTTTATATATATAAAAAAAAAAAAAATATGTATATCGATGGTTCCTTGTTAATTACGCGATTGCATGAGAGAGAGAAAGAAAGAGAGAGAGAGAGAGAGAGAGAGAGAGAAAGAGAGAGAGAGAGAGAAACAAAAAAAAACATAATAATTCCCCGTTTGTAAAATTTCTTATTAATTAAAAGGTGAAGAAAAGGAAAAGCAAGACAAAGAAAGAAAGGAGGATTAAGAAAAAAAAAAGAATTATGTCGTCGGCGAAGAAGAAAGTAAGAGAAAAAGAAAAAGCAAAAACTTGAAAAAAATAAAAAAAATAAAAAACAAAAATAAAAAAAACCGACAAAAAACATCGTAATAATAATAATAATAATAGTAATAATAATAATAATAATAATATTATGTACTTTGTTGTATACCGTTTGTGCGTGGCTTTTCCGCTGCTCTGTTCCAATCTTCCCCGTATACCTCCCCATCCCAGAGCGTTCCCATCGGACTCCCTCTTGTATATCTTTTCTCCATTCTAATCTATCTACGTGTTCCAGGCGAACAAAACGAAACTGTTCCGAAACGCGAACGACGGTTTTTTCCCGTTCCATGTGTGTAATCCCCCCCCCCCCCGCCCTCCCCCCTCCCCGCGCCGCTGACCCGTTCCCAAAAAAAAAAATATTGTCGTGTGTGCGCAGAAAAAAAAAGAAGAAAAAAAAAAACTAAAAAAAAAAGGAAAAAAAAAAGTGTAGCTCTGTATGTTTCTTTGTGCGTATGTATGTCTCTTATATAATTGATATCATGATGCGGGGAATGAACGTGGGGGAAGAGAAAAAAAAAAGTGTGATAGCGAAATGAATGAATGAAATTACTTAATGTATATGAATTACGGGAGCGAATGTCCATGGACTGTGTAAGACTGAGAGAGACAGCGAAGGGTTTAACGATAAAAATCAGTCGTTCCCTCGCAGCTCGTTATTTGCATCGTAATTATTATTAAAAAAAAAAAAAAATTATATAAGTATAAAAAAAGAAGTACATTCATTCACATTACGTTTGTGATAGTCATGTTCCTTGTCTTTTTTTTTTGTCTGTTTTTTTCCCAATCTTAATTTTTTTTTGTTATTCTTCCAATCGTATGATAATAATAATAATTATTATCAATAATTGAACAAATCTATCAATCTTGCGCCATACATTATTTCGTACTTGTTTCTTTTTTCCTTTCTAATCTTAACATATTATATTATATTATTATTATATATATATATATAGATATATAATGATAATGATAAAAGAAGTAAAAATAAAAAATGAAGATACAAAGAAAGAAAGAACTCCTATGCACATGCTATGCGTTATATCCGAGACGTGTTTTTTTTCTTTTTTTTTAAATGTTATTATTATTATTATTATTATTATTAATTTTGTATAAATGCAGCGGTGTGACTATGACGATGATGATAATGATGATCGATTAATAGTATGAATAGTGTAATAATTTTGTATGTTTATTGAACCAAAAAATAAATATTATTGATAAAGAATACAACATACACATCGATCTATACATAAATATACATATATATATATATACACATATATATATCTGTCTGTTAAGATCACGAGATTTTTTGCAATTCTTCATTTGCTTTATCAAGCGGCGTAGTCAGTTCGATTTCCGCTTCTTCCCTTGCCGATTCTCTATGCTGGGGTATTTTACCATTTTTACTATCGCGTAAACTCTTTGGTCCGATAGTGCTCAGTATGACAGGTAAAAATATCAGCCCGTGCCAAAGACCGAGGAAAATAACTAATACGAATATCTTAAAGAAGGAACGGAACACGTAAGCTTCAGATGTTGCTAGCAACGATAATGCCAAGAGCGTTGATCCTGCTCCGTAGACAACTGCAGCACCTATGTGCTTCACTGCACCGAGTGCTCGGGGCGTTCGGTCACCTTCTACATCCGGTATATGAGAATTTAGGAACGCGTGAGCAACGTGAGCCGCGTAATCGACGCTCAAACCAACGGCGAGCTCCAATCCAATGCAGGAAACTATGTCCACCGTTAGTCCCCAGTAGTACATCAAGCCGCATACGTCCACGAGCGTTAACAGAACGCAGATAAATATCCAGAAACATGTTTGCAACTCTGCTACTAGTACTGCCGTTGTTCCCATGACACATATTAATGCCAGTATCAGGTTTCTCGTCACTTCTTGGGCGATTACTTCATCAGTGACCCAGTTAGCGAACACCTTACTCCAGGCTGTGACGAAGCCGTCGATTCCGGACTCTGAGCAAACTTTTTCGAGCTGGTTCATCGCACCTATCCATTCTTCGGGAGTGTGAAACTCCGAGAATGTAAAGTCGAGGCTTGATATTGTTATGGGAGGGGCTACTTCGCCGCATGTTAGATTACTCTTGAAGCGAAAATTCTTTTGATACTTCCCACCTGACCGGCTGAATAGAAATTGCGATAAATAGTCGTGGAAGGAGGCTGCGGTTACGTTTGATACGTCTGAAAGTGAATGGGTAAATGTTAGAACGAAAGTTTATTTCAGCCCTCTTTCAAGGATGATGATGCCCATCATTACCTTCGTGGTAGTTTCGCTTTACGAAACGTGCGAAATTTACTGGCCATTGATCAACACCGTCCAGAATTGGTAAACTTTTCAATTTCCTCGATAGCGATAAGATCTTTGGGAAGTTTGTTACATAGTCGAGTTCTCCCGTGAATATCGATCCCTCTTGACCTTGGTTTGGGTAATGGCGCCTCGATTCTTCGAGATACTTTGCCAGGTACGTTTCCTCGGGCAAAAACCACTCGGGATCAAAACGCTGCTCCAATCGTGTCGAGCCGTGAATACCAATGGCTGCAATGACCCCCGTTACTAACAGTACCACGATTTTTCCACCCCTCGTTAAGAAAACGCGGGAATAGATGAAGCCTATGAGTCGCCAGGAAATACGTTGCGCGTCTTTAGGCGCTGGCTGGTAATTGGCGTGCACTATGCAGGGCACAATGCCGTTTCTCTTCGCCTCAACTCGCCTCGTATCCAGCGTGAAAAAGCCGACGAAAAATGTCACTTGGAGAAGGAACGTGACGAACACCCCTACCGCTGCGTATATACAAAACGACTGAAGAGAAGGGAGGATCTGGAAGCACAAACGAATATCAAACTCCTTCTTTTCCATTCTTGAGAGACTTCGTAAGGAGCTTTGATACGCGCTCTGATCACCTCGAAAACGCGATTCGTCGTTTCTCTTATACCACACAGCCGATTGAAATGAAACTGGGGGGATTACCGCTCCACTTCGGCAGAAAGTGGCTAAGTATTTGGTTTTTTCAAAATTTTGGATTTTTTTTACAGATTCAGTTATCATCAGAGAAATCGTGGAATTATTGACAGATGCACTCGATTTATTGCACTTTTGAAATACTTAGCAATTCGGCGGTGTCAAACCACACATTTTGAGCACTATCTCATCTCATTTGATGAAGAAATGACTGAAGATACGATTTTGCGTATCATAAAAAAAATACCGACATCTCGGGGAGACGACACTTTGTAGCAACATAATCACGCGGTAAAAGTGGCGCGCGCTGAAGTTTCCACGCGACTACCAAAGCCCCTTACACTCATCCTCATTCCTCACCCACCGTCGATGCACCAATTATAAAGGCCACTGCGTCGGTCAGAGACGTTATGAAGATTGATGATCCTGCATGGCTCAGCATCAGTGCTATTCTCTGGGGTAAAGGCTTGAGATGGTTAGCCTCTTCGGAATGGACTTGGTCCCAGGCAGCCATCATCACAAATATATCGTCCACGCCAAGGCCCATCAACAGAAATGGCAAAGACGTGTGAACAGGACCGTAGGGTACTCCGGCTAAGGAACATATCCCGACAGCGATGATGAAAGCACCGCCAACGCACATCAGTCCGGCGCTAGTTAGGCAGAACTGTGGTTTTGAGGGAAGGGTGGGGAACGGTTAAAATATGCTGCTGTTCCGACCATGGAGACGAAGCAAACTGATATTTCTTAGGTTGACGGGCAATAAGGGTTCAAGTCAATGGTATGATTGAACAGTATTGTGTCATATATGTATATTAGGAAACAAATGTCGGTTACAATGTAAGAAATATGTCAGATGAAGTGGTCTGTGAGCAGGTATGACTCTGCAGATAAGGGGAACAAAGAATAACACTCGCGCCTCCGTCTCCATTTTTTGTGGTTCAATGATCAAAGCTCGTAAGACGTTTATGCTTACGCGCCAGTCGACCCAGTTGAATCTCGACAATATTATCTGGACGTAGAATGACATAAGGAGAATCCCAATGACTAGTTTACCGATGTCCTGAAACATGGTGGACGAACTAACGTCGCCAAAACTCCTGGCAGCTTCATACCAAAAAGTTATATCGTCTTTACCACCAGTTACGTCTCTCTCTAGCTCAACAACGTTTGCTTTGGCGGTTTTCAAGAATGCATTTTCCCATTCCATAACGGCTTCCGTTGCCTGCGTGAAAATAATTTGAATTTCGAACGCGGAAGAGTGCAGAGACAGTGCTAGGTTTATGAAAAGTATACTGCGTCAGAAAGGTGCGCAGTTGTTATTTTCGAGAATTATAGGACTCACCGTGTCCTACCTTACCCAATCGGCAGTTCCCACGTCGTTGCCAATTTTGTTCATGTCAACTTCTGAAAAATTAACGTGTAAAAACCACTGAGTTTTCACAGCTTTAGCGCCAATTATCCAGCCATGATCGTCCCTCATAACATCACCCAGGAGTTTCGTGTAATCCATTTCGTGTCCCAAACTCGGACTTGTCGTCACAGTGTTTACACTCTTTAAAATGTCCTCGGTGGTCAAGTTGCTTATTACAGTGACGTCGGAATTCCATATATCTAAGAGATTTCTCGTGTAGCAACGTCGTTCAAGTCCATTATAGACAGTGCAGTATAAACCGGTTGGTAATATCGAAACATAATCGACACTACCCCCGTCTTCAGTCTCGTCTGGTTCATCATCCGAAAAATTTCCTGCTGAGTTTGTCTGACGTTTCATGCGTTCAGGAAGTACGGGAACTCTGCGTTATAATCGGAACGATATTATCATTGTTTTGTTGCATTTTTCTCATTTCGAAATTTGTTAGTAATGTTGATGTATTGTTTAGGCGGGGTGATGCGATGCCGCGTTGACGTATTATTAAATACTCCGCAATTCCAATTTGTAATCTTGATTAAGGGATTATAACATAATCACGACGCGATTGATCAGATCTTTGCCCTTCACTACCTTCAACGTTCTCAACTAATCTGCCGAGATCCTCAGTCGGCCAAGATTGTCATATTTTCTGGATACGAATAGTTTCAACTGTATATTTGCTATTTCTAGGTCGATTTAGCAGATATTTATTGAAATGCTATAATCTCACATGTTCGCTTTTCACTTTTGACATTATTAATAACGTTGGCTCAAAGGCTGTCGCGAAACGGTTTGAAAGAACGAAGATTTCCGCCAGTGTAGTTATAGTCATAAATTTTAATTGTTTATCTAAAATTTTCTGATAAGGCAGCAAACTGATTTTATCAAGAAGACGTTAGCCGAAGGGGATTAATCGGTAATCGGATAAAAAAAACCGTATGATTTTCATCGAAGACAGGATCACCCTTTGAAAATTGATTACAACTTGTTGTATAAGGTATTCTTTTTTATTCCATCGATCTATTCGACACTAAAATGTGTGATAAGAAAATAAGGAGCTATGAGTATCCCAATTCTTTGCATGCACACATGTACCATGATAGTTATTGAATAAAGTTCCTTACTTGAAGCACACGTCTGACCAAGACGTGTTTACTCCCGCATATGCATGCGCCTTCAAGATACGGTTAGTTGCCTCGTTCAACTACGAAAGAGTAATGCTTTATCTACAGGATGTTGTGCAATTAATCATAGACTAGTCGTAAAGCTATGAATTTAATTGCAGTCTCTTCGTCTATATTGCGGACTCTACGTTCAGAGAAACTGCGTCGTCCCATTTCAGATTTTTGAATCTTGAACCCGAGTAATTCTTTTTTTTTCATTGTTATCGGTTCGAAGTGCACCTTGTTATAAAAATCAAGCTGCTTGTCAATAATTCGAGGTCTAGGGTCAAGGGGGAAGTCACGCGACTATAGACAAGCCTAAAGAGACAGTTTATCTTTTCGAATGGTACCATCAGAGTATTTCGGACCTTGTTATACCGGTTTCTTGCCTCTGCAATCTTTTTAAATATCGTATAATTTGGGCTGATAGAAACAACTACACAGGTATGGGTACTAATAAGAGGCAAAATGTCTGCAACTGTAAGGCAAACCGCTATCGACGTGTGAAGTCCTTCATGAAATGAAAAAAAATCCAATACAAGCGAATCTCTTTTTCTCCAATATACGATCCAAGTTCTAATTAGCTTCCAACCTTGAGGAGCGCGCGAGGCTCCAGGATGTTTTCACCTGTCATCATTAGCGTCTGGACGCGCATTCCTTCGCCGAAATTTTTCATAAGCCATTCCGTGTCGCGTAAAAAATTCGATTCCGGTGGAACCCAGAGTTTAAGAGGATTTTTTTCTTGTCGGAAGTGGAGAAGGCCTCCTAGACAGAATAGAACTACGACCGTACATCCGGCAAGCCATCTTCCCGGATGCTGAGCGATACGAAGACCAAGTCTTAACAAATAAAACAATAATAACAACAAGATTAATAGTTTTCCATTGGTTTATTTCAATGGACATAATGGTTTTCCTTAAAACAATCGTACTGCTATTCTTATAATGAAATTTTTTTTTACAACTCAACATTTTCTCGATTTTATGAATTCAACATAAATTCTGCACGTTGTCCGTCCGTTGATCCATTGAATAACCTTCGAACGAGTCGACTGACGTAATAAACTTTGGTATTAAGATATTTTGAATAATTTATAGATCCGGTATTGAATTTGATCGAATCGGTGGCGGGGATTGGGATGTGAAATCAAGAACGTGTTTTCAAAGAATACTTTACAATATTTCGGCAACCGTTCGTGCGATCCGACTGAAATCTGATTGGTCGATAACTTACGATTCTCGGCCAAGTACAACGGAATTCAAAAACGAAGTATGGGGAGAGTAGCATTCTGACATTTCATTGCAATTTAGGTCGATAACCTTGGACTGATTTCAGATAAATTCGCTGTCAAATCGCGTTTTACCATGAGCGGTAAAAATAACAACATAAAAAACGTGAAATGAATTGAGAATGGGCGGATTTCCTTGAGACGCAAAATTTTCCGATCTTCACAATGGAGAAAATTCCGATAGATTCCGTCGCGCTTGGTTCTCATATTTCCGTTGATAATAAAAGGAGAGACCGGATCGCAAGAGAACACGAAAACCAGCATACTCATTTTTTGAACCGCAATCATGAGTAGTACATGAGTAGTATTCATTTGTCTCATTATACGTATGTATATCAGATATACTGGCGTTCTTGTACTAATATTAAGCTCTGAAAAAAATATACTGGTTTAAGCGCGCATATATCTATGACGCATATCTGCAGTTGCAGTATCTTAAATTGATTGTGCATTTGTCACTATAATGACGATGAAACATACATTTGTTCTTTTGTCTGCCGCTTACTCGGCACGATATCACAAAATTTTGCAACGCGATCAATTACAAAGTAGCGTAAGCTGATAATTAATATCGATGGACAATTCTTACATATATGGGTGAACTACTTTACTACTATTATAAGTTACATCGATCATATGATATGGTCGCGGTAAATCGTTTGCATTAAAATAAAATATCATTCATTGAATTAAAATATCAGTCATCCGACTTCTGATGATATTTGTAGTATTAGTATGATAGGGCACAGAGTATTCATATGATTTTAACCGAATTAAAAAGGAAGGCAATCACTTTATTAATTGTTTCATTGCAGAGATAGTCGCTCTTATTTTAATTAAAATCAGAGTAGATATATTATATCTGTATATAAATAGATATATATATATATATATATAAATAGATATATATATATATATATATATATAGGGGGCAGTATTTTAACTTACTGGTAAAAGAACCGCTCAGACGTTCGAGATATGTTCAGTGGAACACGTCTCAAGAGACTACGAATAGATCGCTTCCTCTTGATTCTATCAGAATTTGCCTCCATCTCCTACCTTTGCGAGCCGCAACTCTACTCAGCTACTGTATACTTTGGAACATACGCCTCTCTTAAAAGCTATACACTCCGCTACCACTATCCATGTGTGTAAGTATAGAGTCTATGTGAGACTGGCGATGGGTGAATCGCGATTCCAAATATATA
Source organism: Tenthredo distinguenda (assembly GCA_947538915.1). NCBI lineage: Eukaryota > Metazoa > Arthropoda > Insecta > Hymenoptera > Tenthredinidae > Tenthredo > Tenthredo distinguenda. Next base: position 30,684,204 of record OX384531.1, read on the forward strand.
TATATGTGTATTCTTATCTTTACTTCCATTCTCGACAAGCCAAGAAGATCGAGCTTTTATAGAGTAACTTCATTACGGTCTAGTATCACAGTGAACGCGAGTTTACTACACAACCGACGGATGCGTTACTTATTTAGTTTTACTTCTTTCCAACAGCAGCAGCAGCTAAGGAACACAAGATGGAAGATGCGTTTTGTTTTGCACAACATGTTTTCGGCGGAGTGAGTTTGCGTATAAAAGTTGATACAAAGAACTTCGGCTATATGTCGCCTGGATTTGAACAGGTACAAATTTTGGTTTTGGTTTAGAATTTCGCCGCTGCATTCGTCGAGTATTTGCGCACTGCGCTATCTTTCGGCAATTATTGATGCTTGATACTTTGATAGTCTACGGTTGTATGTAGTACCAAAAACAAAACAATAACAATACCAAAGCGAAGAAAGCGAAAGTAGCACCAAGAAATAAACAAAGATGAATGTTGTTCCTAGTAAGATACTCGACGTTGCTTGGAAATTTGGTGGTAAGTCAAGTACAACTGCCTATGTGTATGTAATATGTATAATTTAATCAGGATAGAAGATTGATTTGTACAAATTTTGGACTTTGTAGTAACAGCCGCAAGCAGCGAGTCCGACAGATTAGGAAAGACGTTCCTTCAACTACGGCTACTAGTCGACGAGGGAAACGGGGAGACGAGTAACATTTTCACGGAAATGACGCTCGCACAATTTTATAAATTTCTTCATGATCTAGAAAAGGCGAAAAGCAATCTCGAATTGTTACAATAAATAATCATAATTTGTATAAATTCATTCATTCCTTTGTTGTTTATAAAATGTTACTTGAGAATTATCATTGTTATATTTAATTTGAACAAAACTCATCATACATATTGTTTGTACTTTAGTCAATCGAGTGGGAGGTATCAATACTAACTCTGGAACAAAACAAAATGTAATTCGATTCGTGTATTTAGATAAAAATATTTATATATATATATTAAAAAAAAAGAAATTACAGTCAACGTTGAGTATCTTAATTTTAATTATACCGTACAATTCCATTGATAAGCTAACATTTGGCTATCAGCAATATGATCTGTATTTTCGATATTTCAAATCAACAAGAAAATACATGAAACCGGGATTTAATCGATAATGATAAAAATCAGGCACTTCGTCGCATCTTTGCTTCCATCTTCTTTCTCGTCTCTGTGGAAGCAATGTTTCACATTCCTTTTCGATAAATAATTTTCGTTTCAAATCTTTCAAGATTCCACATCGCTACGATTCACGGCTCTGTTTCTGATAGAGAATAACTGTCATCTGAAATAAAGACATATAAACTGTTCATCAATACAAGCCTGGCAAAACGAGGTACACGATTTCGGAAGGTGCGGGATTGATTCTTGAACATCTGATACAAAGCTAAAAGCAGTTGCGGAAATCGGAAAGCAAATTTCCTGCATCATAGGGTGATGGACAAAAAGACATTTAACATATATGCATATTAGATAATTACAAATCGTATTCGTTTATTAATTCATAATATAGGTGTATAGTTATCAAATTCGGATATACAAAATTATACAGTAATGTCGTAGCTTAATGTTATAATTACCGTCAAAGTTGACAACCAACAATAAGCGAACTAGGTATTATAATATCATTTTAAATATCTAACGCAACTAATTTGAACAAACTAATTACGCTGGGATATTGAAATAACAGAGGGATTATTTTACAAAGCGTTTGACAATGGTCATTCAATTTAAAACCTCGAGATTGATAACTTCGGGTAAATTGTATTTAAAAAGAAAAGCGATGACTACCTATAAAAATGAACAAAAATATGCTCTACGAAAAACAAAAGGAACAAAAAAAGAAACACGTATGACTCGGCAAATAACATACATGCGAAATGCGTGTTTGGGACTTAAAATTCTCGCATTTGAATGTACAAGTTAGGACAAGTACTAGTGTGTAAAAAATTGCTCATATGAATAATAGGGCGTTTTATTAGTCTGCGAGTAATATGCCTGTGAGTCGAAGCACGTGAGTTAGCCGTCACCCCTCTCTGATTAAAAGGCTCTGTTAATGAAAGAGCCGGGCTATTATTAAATGAAGAAGAACCCTGGCTTGGTATTAACAAGTCGTTTTCTTCATCAGACTTGCCTTGTTCGGCTCTGTGTCTTATAGTTTCAAGCACAGGAAGTACCGCTCCTAGCAATGGTCTTCGAGATGGTTCTGCGGCCCAGCATTGTTCCATCAGAGTCCAACATTCTTCGTAAAAATGGCTCAGCCGCTCAGGCCTCAAGCCTAAATGCATCATCATGACTTTAGAGATAAAGGGGAGGAAGAAACCGTGCAGTATTTTGTTCATCGATTAATTTTATGCTTACCTTTCTTCACGCTGGTCCATAGCTGTTCCTTGTTATGAAATTGTTCGAAAGCGTAAGGGAGACGTACATTCCCTGCACAAATATACCAGAACAGTATACCGAATGCATAAACATCAACGCTACTGTCGTAGTGTCCGGACAGCAATTCTGGAGCCATGTGTACCGGTGTACCAACGATGCTTCCAGACATCATCGCTTCAGGTATGCAGAAACCTAGGTCTGTTAGCTTGGCACGATTCTCGGTGTCCAACAGTACGTTCTTCAGTTTTATATCGCGGTGGACAAGTCCTTGGGAATGTAGGTACCTTATACCCTCCACAACGTCTATAGATATCTGGATTCTCTCAAGCCATGACAATCCCGCCCTAATTCCGCAGTAAAGATCTCTGCTCAGACGGTCTGTTACCAGTAGAACTGCCGCCGAAAGGCCGCACCCTCCGCCGTACGAATCGTCGACTACAGACCCTCGCAGTTTAACTATTCTCTTGTGGTCCGGTATCGATCTTGTGTAATAAAATTCCATCGCTAAATCGTTCCAGTGCTTGTCGTCGGGTGGAACGACAGACTTTATAGCACAAGGCCCTGGCGCACCGCCCCATCCTTCGCAGGAAAAAACGACCCCATATTGGCCTCGGCCTATCTCTTTCCCTTGCCGAGGTATTCCGAATCTGACCATATCGCTCATAGAAGTTGACTCTAGGGCTAGTCTAGCTAGTCTTGGGGCATAGTGTTTCCTTATCGCAACACGCTGCTCCTCGGTTCTCTCCAGTTTACCAGAGTAGTGATTTTCTAAGGATCTTAGCGCCGACTGGAACGAATCGTGGGAAGACTTCACCTTGTCTCTAAACTGTGTTGCTATTGCTCTAGAGAGACGAGCGGAGTTCAGGGAATTCAGGACATCAATGGCGACCATTTTTCGCCAGGATGCATCGAGGACAGGAGTGGAAGACCAGGGGAGTGGAAGACCTCTCAATAGTTGCCTCAGTCTTTCAAGAAACGAGTGGATTAAGGAAGTGGAATTGTCGGTCAGCTCAACGTTGTACGCCGCTGATAATATCTGCTTCAGCGCGTCGCTAGCCAAAAGACTCGCGTCGTATTCGTAACTCCTTTCCAGACTGACCAAACACCTCTGTAAAGTACCAACGAACGTTTCTCGCAGACAATCGACCGAGGTTACTAACTGCTTGGCAACACGTTCGCTGAGGCAGGTGAGCAGCAGCGTTTGGACTTCTCGTGTTGCTGCCCGAACAGTGTCGCACCATTCCGTCCTCTCATCACCGTCTAGATTAATACTTTCGCCGTGGTAATTCCCGTCTCTCTCTATCAGATCAGTCTTCATTTCGTCAATAATATTTTGTATCAATTCCGTGACCTCCTCTTGCTTCTCGCTGACCAGCTTCATCAGGCTGTTGTACAACTCGTTCTCCTTCTGCCTGGCGTATTGTATCCGCCTTGGCGTTATCTGCAGTTTTCTAGCCATGTCGAAAGCGCTTAGAATGAATTTTCGCAAACTGGCCGTGTGAACGTCGTTTAATAGGTTGCTAACGGTGACTAAATAGTTCTGTAAACATCTCTCGGTGAACTGGAAGACCTGGTCAATCTTTTGACGTGAGTTTATGAAGTGAGAAGAACCGGCGTAGTCGCTGCCGTCTAGCCAAGAGAGTTGATCTACTTCCACAGATTCTTCCCTTCTTAAGAATCCCAAATTTGCTATTTGGTTTAGCCAGGTAAGGCCCAGCAGATTCATCTTCTCGACATTGATTTCGTCCCCGTTTCTAATCGAATTTGATCCATTTTCATAAACCGTTTCTTGGAGACTGTGCTGTTCGGATTCTGTCAACTCTGTGTCCACACTGTCGATCAGCACGCTGTTTATAGAGGATATAAAAAGCACCGGGCAATCGGGATAAGCCTCTTTCAAATCTCGTAATTCTTCTATGCTCTCTGCGCTCAGAGGCTGCTCCCCGAGGGCGTAAAAAAATACTGGTAATATTTTCAGGGTTCCTTTAGACAGCACTTCGGCCGCACCGTCATTCGGAGTAACGAATATCTGGACGTTATCTCTGAGCAATGGTTTGTCCACTTTAACTTCAACAACTATAGGGCAATTGATATCCTCGTTTTCAGATCTGGTCAGATCTTCTACCGAAAGTGTACTCCAAGTTCTTTCGTTCGATTGCAACCTCTCAACCACTTCGTACTCTAGGCTCAGTGTCAGACTAACGTTATTCGTCTCTCCATAACTGATCCTTATCCATCTCCAGGAACCGTTACATATCGGTAAAATTGAACTGGACAGTAGAGTGTTGACCAGAGATGCCTTAGCCTTTGAATCTTGACCCAAGATCACAATGGCAGGGGAATCATCAAGAATGTGAGAGATTCTTTCCAGTGTATGAGGCGGCAGTAAGTCTTCGCTCACGTTCTCTGGAATCATTGAAAGAACATTTTTCAAATTCTTTTGTTTTTTCAATTATTCAACATTTCTGATAAGTTCTGTAAGTTTGAAGCAAAAATGATGGAGAATTAAGTTAATATGACGATCGCTATTGCATAGGAAGACTTTATTCAGGCCTCTGTACGTCTTCATATTTTATTTCTTCATCATGTTCATGTAATTCCATTGCCTCGACTTACTAGAATACTATGAGAAATGATATAGCGATGTATTACCATCAGGGAAGAAATTTTCAGCAGCAATAGCGTCCAGTGCCCGCTGAGTTTCCTTTAGGATGTATCTAAGCTTCTTCCTGTTTCTGTAATATTTTCTAAACTCCAGGCGCAGTTTGCTTACCATTTTTTTCACTCCCTCAGAGGAGGTTAGCAATTGCGGGAAATGTTATTGTTACATATCCTAAAAAAGAGAATCGGATGCGTTAACAATCAGACTGCAGTCCTTATATTTTTAATTCAAACGTCAATTGTCCATTTTTCGAATCGTTTTTGAGGTTACGTGTAACTGTCATTTCACATTCAAATTTTATCTTCGAATTTCAAACAACGGTATTTGACAGCAGAAAAATCCGGCTGCATAGGTGTGGGTATGTGTGTATAGAACGTGCAACGATAGATACAGGTATCTACGGGGGAAGTACCGTGAGATGAAAACAATAAAACATGTCGTTTATTCAATCTAACAGATGTCTACAAGTTCGTTAATGTTGGAAAACGTTGGAATATGATGATATAAATGATTGTGTATGCTGTATACCAGTCAGAGATAATTATCGGAAAGTAAAACCCTAGATAAATACGGTAAGTAATCGATTGATAATTACATAAATTATACGGGATGTTGCCGAAGCTTTTATTTCTTTATATTATACAAAAACAATTCGACAGGTCGACCAGGCGAGTCGAAAAATATTGAACAGTTGCAGACTCGAGCTGGCTATCCTCTTTTAAAATAATAGCCTCCATGACCACACAACAACAACAACAACAACATATCTCAAAACGTAGTTTATGCTTCGACCGTTCTTTTAGTAGGATATGACAGCACATGTCGTGTATTGTGTGTTCCGTATATATGCATGCAGACTAGCGCCACCGGCGAGGCTCAGGGTGAGTATAATGCGATGACACAAGCATAGATGCGGTGGACACATGAACACAATACTCTTTTATCGTGGCGGCGCTAGTTGCCAGCGACACCGACCATTTTATGGTCATTGGGAGGATGTTGGGAACGTAGAGATAGAGGAAAATCTACGTGTGGTAAGTATGTATTTGTGATACAAACGGGGGAAAAAAATTACAGCTATTCAAGTCTATAATTATAGATGTCTCAATCCTGCGACTATATAATATATGTATGTTACACACATGTCTGTGACTCACAGCCACGAATTGTCGAGATATTCGTAATAGTCGGTAACAGTCTGTAATCACGGCTCGATTTCAAGTACCTTACAAGATTTGATGCGAATCGATTAAGATTGACACGATATAACGTGAATTTATAGGATCCGATTAATCATATCTTGTAATGTGATCTTAATTCATTGAGATTATACACGTGTTGTTGTTTCACCGAAAATTATCACCTCGTATTATATCTCAGTGGATGGGATGCAATTACTCTATTGGTATACATATAGCGATATACATATGGTAAATAAAGACGTGAATATGTGTACGATATGCAGAAAGGACGGATATACGTATTTACTTATATTTGTTGACGGGACATTCCGCGGTACATATGTATGCATACGTCGCTGTATCTATCAAGTGTTTTCTTCAGTCTTGAATAAATATAGCATTCTCTTCAGAGATTATCTTCGAATGACAAACCTTGTATATTTTCAGTCTACTTAAATGATATAATTTAGAAGACAATTATGAAGGATTCAAATCCGGGTCCTCCAAATATTCAAAATCTCTTGTAACGAACTTAACAAAAAGTTGGAGAATTTCAATCGATTCTTGGCTGGATAGAGAGCCAGTCTTAGACCCCGAATCTTTTTGATCGAGCCGATAACTTGACAAAATTACCATACCACATTGAACAGACAACAGGACGAATGCCGACTCGTGTGTATAAATCGTGGTCAGTATCTCATTGGTCGAATTGTCAAAACTGCAGTTGTCAAATGAAAACACTGTCGAAGAGGTATGTATGTGTCAATAACTGTGCGGGCACGATTATTTACGACTGCCAAAAACAAAAACGTATCACCGTTATCGACCGTTAAGGAATAAGCGGCACTCATATAGGATATAACTGTCGAAGATTCTGGGAGAAGAAACTGATTTTAAAGTATATAAAAGTACCACTATAATCACTCAATGAGGCTACAGATATCCGTGTCAGTTTTGTTGGCTCGTTATTATTTATTGTCATAAAACGACGCTTTCCGTGCTGAACTCCGATTTGCTATGGAGCGTACAAATGAGGAATGGCTGCAGCGGCTCGTGCCTGATTTGAGGTCAGTAATAATGATTTCCCACTTTGCCTGCTATATTATAAGCAGTGTAGAAAAATAAACTGTCAAGAAGTTCTTCGCGAGTTCGTGTTGGGACCAGACCGCAAGAATTATGCGATTAAACTTCCAGTTGCTATTATCTTTAAAAATAACAGCTAAGTGGAAACTGATAGACAATGTACACACATTGTTGATAATGATGGAATCGACCGAGGGGCTAGGTACTCGATCGGCATTCGTTGCCGCCGATCTCTGTCGAATTTCCGACTACTTACAGATATCACTTTCTGTACATTTTCGGTCGTAATATCTTTTGGAATGTTGGTTTTCAACCAGTTTTGAAACGATATCTTGCCCTTCGAGAACACTCCCAACGTTACCGACGCTTGAAGCTTGGCTGGTGAATGCAGATAACTTGAATTACACTGCCAGCTAAGACTGCGAATATATACCGTCGAATGGTAACAGTTGTTACAAAAATTGAGCCGAAGAAAATGATCTAGCAAGAATTATTTTGTACTGATGATTTGACCAAAATGGAGGCGAAGAATCGACGATTATGAGAACACTATATGAAACCAGGTTTGAACTCTAACGATAACAGTTACCGGACCAATTGATGTGTCAGTATTGCCGTTACGAGGTTAACGGTCAAGGCGACGTTTTGTCTTTTTATCTCAATTTTGATGCACAAATCAAACAGCCTGCTGAAACAATCAGAGGTGCGGTATATATAATGAACGAATTCTTTAAACAAGATGAAAATTTGCAAAGAAAATTCCGCCGAACAAAGACGCCATCTAATTAATTCCGCGGTATACGAAATACGCGAATGAACGAAGAAAGAAGAAAAGCAAGACACTGGGGAGATAAAAGGGAATCTAATTGATGTAAAGCTGATACTGCAGCAGTCGACGAACGCGCGTTGAACGGGAACGATTATCTTTGATTCTTGAATAAAAATCTGTTCCTCGAACCAGTAGCAGTAGCAGTGGCAGTAGCAGCAGTCGCAGCAGCAGGAAGGAACACTCTTGAAACATTAAAGAAAAAGTGGAATCGTTAATCTAAGAGATGCTAAGGTATACAATATGACGGGGTCGTTATTTGAAAAGTACAGTAGGAGAAGAACAGGCGGAAAGAAGAGAGGTGAAGAGAGCGGCGAGAGAAGAGAGGAAAGAGGAGACAGAAAGGGGCTGTAAGGACTTTCGGCGTGGAGTCGCGACTCTTTGATCAACTCACCAGTCCGCAGTCCACCCTGTGCACTAAACGCGTCCTGATCTCTCTCATGAATATGGAGTACCTTAAACAATTCCGTAAGCCATCTAATTGACGCGTCAAAAAAACAAAAAAGAAAGAAAGTAAATAAAATCAAATAAATAATAACTAAATGAAAAACGAAAGCCGAAATGATTTCCCTATTCGTTTCTCATCCATTTTTGTTCGCGAATCGTTGAAAAACTCGAAGAAAATTGATATTCCATGTCGAGGAGAAGTTTAACCAGGAAAAAAGTCTCTACTTAACTAAGATTCGGTTAACGCTTCGAAATGAATTCGACTTTTGACTTGATAAAATTGATTAGATATCTCCGCGACGCGGAGGAATGAATAATAACGTAAACCGCGATGGTATATCGAGGGGGAATTGGAATGACGAACTAAGTGTCATCGTACCATAAGAATCATAACGAACAACATCGCACTCTTTGGTACTCGGATTCAGAGTGCTCGCGGACGACTCCTGTATCCTGAAGATCGGCACAGATCAAAGACCCTCGGGGGTTATCCGCGGGCCTACCTACCTACCTACCTCCCTCTCTTCCTCTGCAGCCCTCGTACGCTTACACTCCACTCGGTCTAGAGTGGCGTCAACTTGAATCCCGGAACAAGAATAAAGAATCGATTGCCTCATGCGTGAAACGATGCCACTGCAAACAATCCCGATTTGTTTAGGCACTACCATTCCCCTGCGATGCATATACCCCACTCCACGTGCGGATATACTGACCAGGGATCACCGCATTCGCTTTTTTTTCTCTTTCAAGTAGCAACATTTTACCCAGTTTTGAGCAAGGTTGTTCAAAAAAATATTCTCTGCATTTCTACTGGTTTATACTTCACGAAGAACCGCCCACGATATATTTTTGTACACCGTTGTCAATTTGACGTAGATGATAATGCACGTTGTTTGATATACATAGATACTTTTTTTCTGTCTATCGCGCTCACGGTGACTCTTCGGTACACTCAGATTATTCCTGTATTCTGTACCGAAAGAGAGGCGCCGCGGCGCTGCCCGAATAGCAGCTTTTGGTTGTATTCCTTCTCGCAATTTCGCCACTAATGCATTTTCCCTAATTCAGTAACCGTCTCATTCTCATGGCCATTTATATGCATCGAAGAATCGAAAATAGGTAATAAGTCTCCATAACGTCATCATCAAAGAAGAGAAGAAGAAGTAGACGACTCTGTTTTGCACAGATATTGGTATTGCACATATGTATGTATGCGCCCATACATTTATGCGTTTCGGAAGGAATCGTCCCCTCAGAACTCGGCGTAACGCAGATCTCCGAGAATATTTAAGTATGGGTTTCATGGACAAGACTGGATAACGAGCTTAGCTCACGCGGTTAAGTAGGTGCTCGAAGGAGGCGCAGAGACAGAGGGGAAGTGCTGATCCAATAATTAGCCAATTAGTCGTGGGGGAACGAGAAATGAAGAGATGGTTTCTGATCCTTCACAGTTACTCGTGCACTTGGCTAATCTCTCGATTCCCAGCAATCAAGTCTCGGCCTTAGGTACGGATTACCACCCAGACTTATGGGTGTAATCGATTTGCGTGGAGCAGTTAATGCGAACCCGCAGAGATACGATTGTTTTGTTTCCATTTTGTAATCCGTTACTTGATCGAATCGCTCGGCTTTCTTCATCATACCCTTGTTAGCGATGAGCGCTGACTTCCGCGTACAGAAACATAACCAAAAAGTGAAAATGGTGAAATTTCAAGTGCAGTGACCTTATAACAAGTTTGGATATCTACGGATGATCGTTTTCGTCTATATTTCATCGACGTGACGAAGAGACAACGCCGCCGAGGTTAAAATGGAGGACGCTTATCCTGACCGGGCCAGGGTTCAGAGGAAAAGCAGGCTACAGGAGGCGGGATCAGAGATTGTGCCAGTCGCCAGTCGTCAGTCTCTACTCTCTACGCGACAGAGGTTATAGTGAAAAGTTAAAGCAGAGTGCGAATGAGGATGAAGGATGGAGGATAGAGTAGGGGATGTTCGGGGCTGGGTTGGGTTTAGTCGCGGAGTAGTAGGCACACGCAATACCGTACCAACATGTTCCTTTTTGGGTTTCCCTTAAATTTCCGCCTCCAAAATATCGCAGTTCACTTACATTTACCGTGTCTTTTCACTGGTACCCTAAATTTTGTTCGGCAGACGAAAACATCACGAGAATGAATCGAAAATGACTGAAAAACCGCCTGAATTCCTCCATGGAGATTCGCAGAATCTAATTCAAATCTCGGATCTTAGGATTAGGCGAGCACTGCGCAGCATTAACCAGCATGGGGAAATTACACCATACCTTTCGTCACATTCAGCAATACTTGTAACTACGACTCTTCTGGTGATGTGTAACATTTTAAAGTCCAGGACCCCGAAGTTCGTTGACACGGTACTGCAGGGTGGTTTGAGAGAGAAAGAGAGAGACTAGAGAGGGAGACGGGGTATGGAGACTACAGAGTATTCAGTCAGGGTTGGTTGGTCGGCGGATGGATGGATGGATGGATTCCTCATTACCGTGAGCGTTCTATTCACACCTTGTTTCGTCGGGTACAAGCGATGGGTATAAACTATGCGTAATGATTCACAAACAAAGCGTTGGCTGAGAGGGCAGAAAAAATTTGTCGTGACATACAATGTGTGTTGGAAAAGTTCTCATAATTGGACAATTATCAGTAAGTGTCACATTACGTATTTGGATAATGAATATGAACGACACTACGCTGATTTCCGACCAGAAAAAGTCTCTTACAGCAAACCAGAACAATATTACTCGTTGAAGATTTGCCAAACGACGAGCTATACGATTGATATGGAAATTCAAAGAGTTGCGTTTGACTTTTCCTCGCATTAACAATTGCCACATGAGTTGGCGCGTAGTTTGTTTGTGAAACGCAAATATCATTAAAGCGTTGGTTCGTATCTCTTGCTAGAATAAGAATTACAGCAATACGTTATCCAACCTACACGACATATGAGTATAGGTATTTTACGGTTCACGTCGTATCGTGTTTATATTTATAATCATCGGTGCAGAAGGCACTGTAAACTGAAAAAAAAAAAATTTATTGCGCACATGTTTCATGCGTTAAAAAATTTCATACGGCCAATAAGAACACCGAATATAATTGAACTATACTCATAATGAGGAAGTTGCAAACAAGAGTGGAATAAAAATTACTTATCATTAGCGAAATACCGTCATGCTTGTTTACATCGGTCTTGGCGAGGCTGTGTTCGCAAAAAGTTTGCCAAAGGGTCTTGCACAGTGTTGGATAGTGAAATTATATACGAAATTAAAATTGACGAAAGTCTGAAGAATGAAGCTAGTGATGGGATCATAAGTAAATGCAAAAGCTAAAACCGATCGAAATTAATTTCCATCAAGAGTCACCGCAGCCAGTATTTTTGACGTGCAAAACTGAGAGAGGTAACGCTGCAGAGAGGAGGCATCAAGATGTCGTGTGAGCCGCTTTTTGAACCCATAATTCATCGATTCCTTGCGGTTTGGCCCAACTATAATAGGTGTATTTCTATACCGTATAGGTATGTAAACGAATGTGCAGCTAAGCGTTTAGTTTGGTCAAGCAAACCTAACGCCGGTTTGAGATACGTATACCTACAGAAACCTGACAGAGGGTGAACCGCATGCAGTAAACATGAACATATGCTGGCTCGCCTGGTGCGGTATCATGTCCAGCCTTAAATTCGAGCCTAGGAACCACCCATCCTTCGTCATTATGCAAACAGAAACTTTACGCTACAAGCGACCCTGGGGAGTCGAAAATCTTCGTGACCCCAGTATTCGAAGTTATCTAATACTCCGCGCGTAATCGAGTCCGAAAAACTGAGATTTTGGTGAAACGAATCGGACGGCTGGAAAGTCTGGTGCAATCGAACACCGAGCTGCTACTTTTCCCACATTGATTTGCACATTGTGTTATACTCGGCCAAAAATCTTGGTGCCTCAAGGAGTGCCGACAAAACAAATTTCATAAAAATCTTACAAACGGTTGCTGATGACGTTGTGATATTTATTTGCAGAGACGGTCTTGTCTTCCTTCACCTTAAATTTACTACCAGATCGGCCAATCATTCCAAATATCTTGTGCTAAATTCGGTTGAAATCGATCGACTCGTTGAAGGGACGACATGAAGAACTCATGAGTCTCTTACTCTTTTGGATTACTCAAACTACGTATACGCATGTGTATAGGTAGATGTGTGCGATAATCATGTGAATATTAATCTTCTCTCTCGTCAGGTTCACGTACGGTTTTATGCCGTAAAAAACCTGTTATACATTCAATTTTACGAAAAAAACTCAGCCTCGTATATTCATAGCTTTTAGCATTTGAATAAATCCCCGCTACGCGCTTTATATGACGAGTTGAGATGTGGAGCCATCGTATAAATCAAAATAAACATACGTTTTCGGTCCATCGGTATTCCGAGTGGTTTCATCTTTTTTTTTCCATTTCTTGTTTTCCTTCAATTTTCCCCTTTTTTTCATTTTCAATTTAATTTCGGTGAGCGTAATGCACGAAAAAAAGAAATTCTCTTTGATCAGACATTATCTCTATCGACGTATCCTACTAAATGCATCCTTTTCATAATGTGGGACGTATTAGCACCAGCGGAATAATTGGTTAAAAAAATACTGCGAACGGGTTGAACTGGATGAAATCCAAAACATTGTCTTCACAAAGTTATTTTGTTATCGTCACTTGTCTGTTATTTTATCGATGTCGATGTATCTCTTTGTTCAGCGAGTGTAACCGCACAGATTTATTCATAACAAAGCCAAAGGCTAAAGCCATGGGATTACAAGGTCTTATTTCTGTTAACACGACCCTCGTCCAATGCACGAACAAATCTCCTTACCGCTGATGCGATACACTGTGTATTATAGCATACCTTTCTTCCTGTGGTAGATGGATACGAGAAAAGTAGTTTTTGACGATTACCTCCGGTGCCATTCGATTCTCGCGGAAACCTTTGATACAAAACTCGTAGCACTTGATAAGGCGCATCTTTTACGTCCTATAAAATATTTCGATAGGACCAACCGTATCCGAGATAAACGAGGAAGAGTTGAGATCCTCAAACTAACGCGACTATAATTAACAGTCGTCTGCTTTTTCATCTTGATTTAGCATTCTTATTGCAGAAAAATGAGTAAGAGCTTCTCCAATTGAACCGCACTTATATAAGCCATTCGAAGAATTTCTCAATTTTTATATTGTCATCGTCATCCCGACAAACTGCGCCCGTACATTTCACTCCCTCCGTCTGCAGCCCAACCCATCCCTGTGGGATACGCGGTAGCCGTTTATATAATCTGCTTAGCGACCCGCATCCTCTGGATTTGTAGGCTCTGGTTCTATGACGAATCTGTTATAATACGACATGCACGCTGGACCAGGCAAGCGTTCACTAGCTGAACAAGAAAAATGGGGTGGGATCAAGAAATTGAAGGAAAACTTCAGTTTATTGCCTAATTTTGATGAAGGACTCAATATTTTGTTTTTTACGATATGAAATTTTGTTCGATTATTCAATACGTTAGTCTTGGCATTCAATCACGCAATATTTATGTATGTACGCGTAATTCGTGAGATTATTGAGCAGCCAGCTCGCACCCACCTACCAACCGACCTACCTACCCTAATCGATCAATTGTTCAGCGTTTGAGAATTGCGCAAAAGGTATATGAAAGGCATTGAAATGCGGATCATTCACCGACTTGCAAATCGAGTTCCTTCGTCAGATAATAAAGTCGGAATATTTTTGCTAATTAAGTGGAAAAATGTAATAACAGACAACCAACCCCTGTCTACACTTGACTTGATAAACTTCAAGCTTCAATATTAATGAATTCTGCACAATCCGTACCCCGGACCAATACACACGTATACCGGTTACACGTACACGTGGATTATAACTTCGACAAGAGACGAGGAATCGAATTTTTCGTTCCAAATAGTCGAAACTGTGTTATATATCTGCACTGGAAAAATCTGTCTATATTGTATCTCTTCGAGAGTCCGGTTGACGCACCCCGAGTTGGGTTCATCAAATGGGCAACGTACTTTAAAACCGAGGGTTGAACGGCTCGCGTTGAGGATCTGTATCTATTCTATGCATTATGTGGGATCTGCACTCCATCGACGTGGGTAGGTACAGAGAAGGAACGCGTATGGTCTGATATTTTCAAGTGGCCTGCAGCTTTCCTGCACATTTTTAGTTCCCTCTCTCTCTCTGTCGGTTCCTTTTGTTTCAGAAATTCTTCTGATCTGTTTATTTGCACAAAACCCGGCGCAACTTTTTCCCGCGCTTTTCAGTAAATAGGCTTTGCCACTCGCTGCAGTGAGCTGGCCCGCGATTGGCTAAAATACGCCGGTGATAATCTTCAGTGGCGCTTTTGAGCTGCCGTTTCAAGTGTTGCAGACAGCTCCCTTTTAGACAGCTAGTTTGTCCCCACGTCCCCTTAGCTTTCACGGTAGACTTCGTATCCGCAGTAGCTGCTAAACTCGGGCTCAACTGCAACAGCTTCCTCGAAGAGATTTGCCCCGGTCTCTTTTGAGTCCGGAGAGAACTAGTCGTCAGGAAAGTTTTTTACTCTCTTTATCCCCGGGACCAATTAAACCGGTGTTCTTTGTTTTGAATTAAGAAGAGTCCAACGGAAAGAGGAAAACTCGTACCTAGATTTCATAGCGTCGGGGGGGATTAGGCGCGATATGTGGTTTGTGGGTTAGACGCGATGCCTAGGTGCTAGGTTCAGCTAGGTCTGCGGGGGAGTTGCTGGAAAACGCTTAGCGAGATTGCAGGCGACAATACAACAATAGAGAGGCGTGACATACGCCCCGATCACCACGCGACAGCCGTTGAAATCTCGCCAATTCAAGGGACAGGGATGTGCATACACGTACGTACATGTACGTTGCACAGTGCAAGCGTTGTTCTCGTTCCTGGCGACACACCCTCCTAGCCCACTGCCTAGTATTTTCACCACAGCTCGCGTTTGTTTCACACTTTTACTGCACCCTCATCACGTTTTTCCAACCTGAGATGAACCTTACCGTACCTATACCTACATGTCGAGTTATTCCTTGATCACAGTTCATACGAGCATGCAAACGCGTTCACAAATCACTCGTGTCAGTTGACGAATCGCTTGGACTGTAACTTCCGTTTGTTTCACCGAAAACTTTTATGAAGGAAGTGGGACACTTATAAGCTGTTCACAGCGTAATTGAGAGGTTTGGGAAGGTAAAGATGAAATGTGCTTTCAAGAAAGTATTTTCTCGGTTCGGTTGGTACGCGCATACGTCTTGAGACTACCAACATTTTTGCCCGAATGTAACGCGGAATTTGAAAATCGTTGGGACTGAAATTTCACACGCAGCGATGCAATTCTGATTACGTTAGACTTCACGGGTTTTTCCAGGATTTTTTGCAGGATATTTTCTTAACTTAACCGTGCTCGACTCTCGTTTTCTCTTTCTCTGTATATCTCTCTCTTTCTCTCACTCTTCACCGAGAAAGTTATCATCCAATCCGCACGCACAATTCTCTCGTACACGTCAGTCGCAGACTCCACTAAATACCGATCAGCGGTCTTTCCTTCCCACACCATTCTGCTCTTAACGCACACTCCGTCCGATGTGGTTTTCCCCTTCGGTCGCGTGCTTCAATCCCCGTTTTGGCCTCTATTAAATTAAATTGGACCCTAAATTTGACGTTTCGTCGTTTCGTGGTTGTATACGGCAAGCCAGCGACCAGCCCACCACCATACGTCGTTCCTAAAGTCCGTTCAACAAAAATACTATATACGTCTGGGTCTATGTGCTCTCTGATCGACAGTCAACACGGTCCACTTTCACGCAACACGACTTTAGATATAGCCGCGTTACAGCCTGCAGGGTCTTTCAATACCCAGATCTATGCTCTTTGGCCAATTGTCGGCAGTCAAATTATTGTTGTGTCCCCCAGCAGGACTGCCGATAAAACAGGGAGGTAGGCGAGTGTCGGTTATAGGAAACACCCAACTCCATTCATTTCTTATCACTCTGGTCACTTGTCATCCATATATTTGTACATTCTATAAGTTTTACGCGATTGCTAACAGATGAAATTGCGCGCTTCAATATTTTTCGCACCGTAATGACCCCGTGAAGTTTAGGGACCAGTTTCATAATAGACTTCTTCAGAGGCAGAGATATATCCCTGATCGGTTCACTGCAGAGCAGGGTAGATTTTCTCGAATAAGCCTGTGAAAACGGTAGCGTCATACATAGTTGTAAAATCCTCCGCCAACGAAGCGTGCTTATTCCAAATAATGGTAATCTATTAGATTATTAGAGGTTTAAGTGTAATGAACCGTGGGCCAATTTATTGGTCATAATCTCGAGACCTTACAGAATAATACACCTTATTCCGTTCTTGCGAAGATCCTTTCGTGCATATCGGTGTGTACATGTATTGGGGCTATCTACCCGGCGGTTCCTTTGACCCCTGTTGTAAATACAAGAGGAATAACAAAATGGTGGACGACGGGGATGAGGCAAGGCTTCTCTAGCTTACCGGCGGTTTCTGTAATTTGCTTTTCGTGCTGGATCTGGGGTATAGGGTTTCACGCTATTGATACCTACTTTTCGGGACTTGGACTGACCCCAAGTACCTGTTCAGCTCACGTTAATTGATTATTTCAAGTATAACAACTTGATCCGCCAGGATCGTCAAGGATTAGATCAAGAATCTGTATTTGGGACCTACTTAGGGTAATGCCCGTTATGGCTTAACCTCAGCCTCAAACCCTTTCTCCTCGCTCTTGCTACTTGCTCCTTTTTACAGTCCATCTTAACATGATGCTCTTCGCTCTGATCATCCATGATCTCTTTATAACGATGGCTGATCTCACTGTTTGCCTGCTTTATGGAGCTGTTTCAGAAAATACCAAACACCGTGTTCCTCCGTATATTCTGAGGTGTACAATATGGATTAAGCAATCCTTTGGACTCTTCTGCTCAACCCTTACGCGAAAGAATTCCAAATCCCCGCTGTAACCAGGATTTTTAGTGGGATGACTGGTTGCGAAAGTTCTGAGACTGGGAAAAAAGTAGAACTGAAAAGGCTGAATAAATTCTGACAAGAGAATAAGAAAACTGGGCGCGGTTCCGGTGCTTGTCGAGGTTCGCGTATGATGGGAAAGCCGGTGAATTACTGTGGCAGATTATTCTCGGCTATGTGAACGGCGTTGCGAAATTAGCGAAGAATGCGAGTCTCGTTATTGAGCAACTTTTTTTTTGTGTTCACGTATAACCAGATTACGCGATTGCAGATCCGCTATACTACCTGTTATTACGTCTCGGGCAGTCCGTTTTCAAAAAACGAGAATAAAAAAGCTAAACTGTTTCCGAAGCGAGACTGCGCGGCTCTCTTTATACTCAGAACTAAATAAGTTCCAGGATGTTTGGTCGAATGGAAAGAGTATTGCTGCCCCCGTGTATACAGGGTGTCCGATACAGAAGAATCAGTTTCCGAGAAAAAATTCCGGACCCAATATCGTCGTATAAGAATGATAAGGATACAGGAAACGAAATCAGATCAGTGACGCGAAGTTCAAGACAGAAATCATTCACGTAATCTGAAAGGTACCTACGATCGGATATCTCGGAAAATGGCTACTAGTCGAACACCCTGTATGCACAATGGGTCTATAGACAGTCTATATACCTACTTTAACCGCAACATATTAACAAGCCCGTTTCGAAACCCTTCGGGCAATGGTGAATGGGCAAACTTACCCATGGGCATGCGTGTATAGATGGTCGACAACTGTTCTATTCATTCAAGACTTCCGTGTAGTATCTACAAGTTTCGACCTCAAAACATCAAAACATCGGTTCCAAAGAGCTTAAGAAGAATGAGAAGAAAAAAACTGTGGATGTACAGCCACAGGGCGCGTTATTACGCATACGTAATTTACCACCGACTATAAACAGCTCTGTGCACCGCTTTTACTCAAAGGCAGAATTCCACCAGCAATTCTTACTTGGCTATGCAAGTAGCTCATTATCTAGGCCGGAGATAATTGTGCCTCGAAGGTTATTATCCATTGTCCATCTTCTGTGTGTACTTGTTACAGACAGTGGTGCACGTCATGGAAGAAGAAGACCGTGGTCTTTGGTACTCGGCTCTTCTCATCCGCGAACATCGAGTTAGGAAATTGTTTTGAACACTCATCAAAGAAGTAGCGCTCGAAGATCTTTCTTGATTCCTTGAAATGTTGAGGCACCATGAGTGCTGTGCAGTTCTCATGGGGTGCAATAAGCATTTTGCTATTGGGCTCTGAACCGAAAGATATGAAAATTACGATTTTGCGAAGTTTTCTCGTACCTTCGACGACCATACACCATGGAATTGAATGCGGTGGATTGTGGATCAGGGTACGGAGTTAATTATAATAGAGCTTGGGGTTGGTTGTACATTCACGACGACAGCCAGAGGTACGTACATACCTACGGTGTAAAGATCAGTCGTTCACTGAGCCACAGCTGCAGTATTATTCATCTCGTAAACGCGGCAAGTGTGAGACTCCGGTGTTGAGGTGACATCAAAGGGTCAAAAACCACTTCGCAGAGTCCCGTCGCTACAGCCTACACACCGACCAAGCGAAAGAGAGGAGAGAGTTTGTTTGTCGCTTTGTTTCGGCACCTTTGCACCGCGAAGATAGCTTTGACTCGCTTGGTACACCCCGAGATTAAACAGATTCAAAAATGTCCCTTCAGCAGCCTAGGCGATAAGCCCCTAAAAAACCTTTCCGCAAATTCCTATCAAAAACACCGTTTCGTTATCCTCTTTTTCTCTTCATATGTCAGTTTCGTTCGTACATATATCAAGAAGATAAGAGTTGCCACACCGTCCTTCGATGAATGTACCAAAAATATGTACCCTCATTGTTCTTCGATTCCTATCAGTTTTCTTTAAAATTGATAATCGCTAACGAGGTTTCTATACACTGGCTCGGCTTGTGGCTGGTGAGACATGTATAATAATGACTCTTTGATCATCCAATAGCTCTTATCTTTCACTCGTGTCTCGAGTGCGCCTCGTACCAGGCCAGCATTGGTCGCGAAGTCGTTCTAACAAACATGGCGTCCCGTCATTATGGCCTAGTAGAATTTTCACCCACCTCTGACTTTTATCACTTACTTCGAAACCCGAGAGAGTGCAGCATCAATGTTGCACTCGAAACAGAGAGATTACAGGGGGTATTGAAACACAACTACGCGCGGAGGAAAAGCATACCATTACGATCAGTTCTCCGTTGGCTCATGTAGTCTCTCAAGATGAACGCGTCTGTATTTCTCTCCTCTCTTTCTCTCCCGATATGACTCTATAGGACTCGAGATATTCAAGAATTTCTATATCTCCAAGAATTTTCAATCGTATACAATGCCGAGTATGTTCGACGTGACGCTTCCATGGATATTCGAGGACCCATTCCTCCTTCTTATATTCAGATCTGATTCCAACCTTTCTTTCTCCTCAATACATATCCTCTCTCGAACACCTCATAGGTATATGCATGCATTGTACCTCGCTAGGTATGTGTGAAAGAACTGCTGCGCAACTTTTGTTTTGTAACATTGACGATGCCACTGAATTGCATACCTGTTATTAACACATTCGTGTGTCTTTGTTTGAGATTTATCGCCGAACGAAGAAAGACACGATCTGCTGTGATCGAAATTACCGTGAATGTGATGGACGCTAAAATGTGTGCAAGTACATGCATGATGCATTTATTGGTGATAAAGATAATAATGATCGTTGATGAAGAGTATAATAAGTGTGATTTAATTGGGATATCAGGTGTCAAACTGATATCGAGTAGATTCTCCGTGATCCCTCCATTGTGATCCACCCCCCATTATTACGGGCCGACGCCTTCGAGGACCTCAAATTATGGGAAGGATCAACTCCCAAGCAACGGAACGGTGCGAACACACCGACGTCGACGTCGAATACCTACTTTGCGAATGGAATCGGCCACCGCGGGGTGGAAAACCGAGGCGAGGTTTCCTTCTCTCACATTTTACCCGTGCGAGGACAGAGAATGTGCTCGTTCACGCGTTCCGAGGATCACAAAACGTACGCGTCTGTCGGCTTAAGTTCATTTTTGTGAGCTCATCCGCACGCCCTACACAACCCATATTACTATGTGCCGTACACCGATGACCAAAACTCTCTCGTCTAAACTTTACTGCCCCGAATTATGACCATCTTCGTTGCTTTACTTGCATTCCAGGAAGAAAAAAAAGTAAATAAATAAATAAAATCAAAAATAAAAGAAAAGAAAAGAAAAGCAATTTGAAAAAAAAATTCAGTCGTTGATCGATTCCTGAAAGATGAATCGCGACTTCGAAAGCGAGAGTGAGAACGAGTGTTTCAAAACGAAAAGAAAAATATACTTTCCACGAGAAGAAGCAGGAAGAAGAAGGGAAGACGATCTCGCGAAATCCTCTTGAAAGTGTTATGTACGGCCGTCAGGGTCGTTAAGGCGATCCTTGTTTGGGAAACAAGCGGAGATGGTGTAGGCCGTAGTAAGGAGGGTTTTGACGGTGTTGGGAGTGGCGTCAAACCCAACAAACACAAAGACCGCTCGCCGATAAAGCTCTGTTTAGAAGCAGCTTGGGGTGTGAACGAGAGGTGGAAGCTGAGAGGTGTTGAACCATGGACTGTAAGCCCTTGTTGCAAAGGACTAAGAAAGGATAGTATGGCGGTGTGTATGGGTCCCGCTCGTAATAATTTACAGTTCACTGATCAACACGCTCACGGGTTTTAACCAATTACGAATATTAACTGACGTACGATTGGGCCCGCTTATTACGCTCTACGCATAGTCGTTACAGTCCCGCTGCAGCGGATACCGAACAACTGACGATGGTTCTTCCATCGAGGATATTTCGAAATCCACAACTGAAATGGAAAAATATCTCGAATAAAATTTGTTTTTCTCATTAACAGGCACAATTTATGTTATTTCGCTTTCTAACTCGGATCCCATTGCACCAATGTGTCCGTAATTTAGTTGACGATGATATCAATGAATGTAAAGTATAACGTGTAACTTTTACTCGACATTTCTCACGGACAATGACTAAAAATCTAGTAGAGAGGAAGCATTTGCACCGTTGTTACACAACCTGGTGTGTAAGTTTTTCAGTCCCGGAACTACGCACAATGCGTTTCTATGGACATTTCCCTCGTACTTTACACTAAACAGGCTGTAATATACGGTAACAAGTAAGAAGTAACGTCGACTACTAGGTGCTGCCAAGAATAAGAAAGGAGTTTCTGGGTTGTGGCGACTTTGAGAGGACGAAGGTACCAGCGCAGCATGACGTCATCCCAGGTGTTAGTAATCCGTGGTAATTGTCGGTAGTCGTTTTCTGAGCCGTTTAAAACTTCCTAAATACTTGTTTGTATACATAACCTATATTATCCTCTGGCTATGTCCCTGGCAAAAAGAGTTTTCCACTTTATTATCACGTACTGCAGTGTTAGCCAACTGATCAATAGCAAATAACAGATTTTTCGACAAATTATCCTCACAGAGTAGGTCCAAATCTTCGCCTTTATTACCTCGACCCGATTATGTCGGGGCTTATTCAAAACTGAAGAAGTTCTCCATGCGAAAATCCGGCGCTTTTTGAAACTAGGTAAATTATATATTGAATAAAAATCGATTTGCCAGAGTTTCGAATCATCGAAAATATGCCGTAAAAGAATCAGTTTCACCTCCAAGAGAAAGAGTTGAAAAATTTGTAGAGGAAAATTTTGGTCGATTGAGAGCTTTTCTACGCCGTGGTTTGTGAAGTGAATGGTACTGGTCGCTACTATGTGTGTGTTATACCTGTGAGAGCGTGCACCGTGTATCCTATCTATGGGTATCAGCTAACGAGCTACTCTCGGGTTGATAAGGGCTTTGGGGTGAGGATAGAGGCTAGTTTAATGGATGGAGTATAGATTCAGATACATCAGGAGACTGCTGACGTATCTGGTGTATAGATCGTGTCACAGGCACGCCTTGTGTCTCGCATTCACAGAGATTAGATCGTGCCCAGTTAGGTGATGAGATGCAGTGATTAAAACCTGGTTCATCTAAAATCTATTCTTTCACTCGATGCAGCTCTCCTCCATTACTTCTTTGCTCGTTTCTCAAGTTTCGCCTTTTCCGCATTAATTGTATTGGTTCCTAATTCTCGAATTTGTCGTCAAGATAAGTATCTGGGAGTTACGAATCGAAGGAAATGATCGCCACGACGTATTACGACTGTTGTTGCGAATTGGCTCACCTCGGGATTTTGCATGACGATATTTCGCTGGAATATTGATTTTAACGGAAACTATAATCGTCACTGTTCCTAAAAAAAGTGAACAAACAATCTTTTCCTTTGCGATTTTCCTCTCACACCATCCTACGCGCGGCAAAAAACCATTGGGCATAGGTTATGCTGCACGTATACCTATAATATAGATTTAGAGAATCATCTACGTTGTACACGTAGCGACGAGTGTATATAGTAAATATTTCAAGCCTAGTTCCGGCCGCGTATAAGCCGGGTCACAACTTACAGTGGCTAAGCGATATAAAATTGTGTAGAGCTGACCTAACCTAACCTAACTTCACCTAACTTTCTATTATGACCGTATATTATTGGGGCGGGACCGTTGCTCCGTCAAACCCAACTACCCTCGACATTTCAATAGAGGATTAAAATCCTCACAATACTTGAACGAGCTAAATTTTCTATAATAGGTCAAGCCAGTTGCCGACAAAGAAAGAGAGAGAGAAATGGACCTCGTTCCACTCTCAATAATATTTTCACCTACATTCTCACGGAAGTTCAACAATTCGGACTAAGTGAGGTATCGTTTTGAATGCTAGCCTCAATTTCACAAAAATTTCAACGAATCGATTGATCGTTGATAATTACGGGTAATTAATTAATTTCGAGAAGGTGCTAGAGATTTAATGAAGGACGAAGGATATATTCTCTATTTGTTTATTGCATTATATATTGTTTTATATATACAACGGGGACCATATACATATACATTTTTATCTACTCTATTAGATATCTATATTTATATATCGCAGTTTACTTTATTTTTATATTATTTTAATCTGGATATTATTGCGGTATACAGCTTAACGCAGAATAGACAGAGATGTAGATGGATATTGATAAGGGCTCAATAGTTCTTGACTGTCGTCGTACGCGCGCGATTCTCTCACATATATATCTGCAGTGACAACGGGCTGCACTTACTACATACTTTTAAGAGATACAGAGCCGGATAAATTTCCATTCTCTTTCATTACAAATTCGAATAACAAACCAAGTCATTATTTTCTTTTCACCTTCATTTCAATTTCTGTTACCATTTAAAAAATTTTACGAGCCTCTTACGCAGGCACTCGGATGGAACGAGCAAAACAAATTTTGGGAAATCGAAGTTACGTTATACAGGCATGTAATACGTGATGTATGGACTCGATACCAAATTCAATATCTCCGAAGCTATCTTAAGAAAATCAGTATCATATTTTTTTTTTATCCTTCCAATATTGCTCTATATGCAGTGATTCCATATTGACAATAATAATAATAATAATAATAATAATATAATAATTAACATTTGTTTTTCTATCTATTATTTCTTAAAACTACTATCACACCAATAATTTATACACTTGCTTAAAACTAGATATAGATGCCTGCCAAATTTGATAGTGAGCCACGCGTAATTTAATTCTGAACAAAAGTGTAACATTGTCAGAAATAATTTCAAAACCCATTTAAAATTCGTTTGAAATATGTATTTAAAAAAAAAAATTTCGTTTCGTATAATTCTGTTATTTTAACAGACGTTATACATGTCAATACATCGAAAGAAATGACTTTTATAAATAAACTATGATCCGTTGAAACGTATACGTGGCTCACGAATTCGATCAATTTATTATTATCAATATGCTTATTCGTTGGTAGGTACATAACACATTTACATACATCATATATATTATTTACACCTATTTACAAATCGGTCGCAGCCACAAGGTCCGCATAGCGCTGTATTTGCGATTATCAAACTAATTAATAATGTGACTAATGCTCTCGTCTGCAGCTGCTGCAGTATGTGTGCGTTAGCGCACAATCATCGCGCTCAGTTTAGTTGCGGTTCGAATGTTTGATCCTGATCCCGATCCCGATCCCGATCCTCATACTGATCCTGGACAGGTGTACAGCTTCCCACTGTCATTGCACACTCGAACGGGTACGAATCCGAGAATAGAGGTATATCGCCCTTGCGGCAAGGAATCGCGAAAGTATCTAGGTATCGTGAGATTTTTTTTTTCTGCAGACTCCTCGTAAACTTGGGTAAGTATTTACTTTTTCCCATCAATAATAGATGAATCGATGATCTGCATGGCAGCTTTAATAATTTTTTTATTCATTACTCATCGTTAACTGGTCGTTGCGGTAATTGCAGATCTTTGGTCGATAATATTTGGTAGATTTAATAATAATAATAATCATAATAATAATAAATGCTAGAAATTTTGAAAAATGTCTGTACAATTCGTTGATACGTATACATGTGACGTATTTATATATATAAAACGAATAAGTTAAGATAGTGGTGTTCGATGCGAGAGTTTTTATTTATTTTTTTCGTTTCTGTTCAATGAAACTCAATCATCGTTTCGTTGTTGCGATTTCCAATATCGTCACGATTTAAGTATTTATTCTGGTCACTTGGATGCCTGGGCAAGTTGTCCAACGTGATTTTGGTAACAAGATGTCGGACCGATTAGGAGAGGGCAGGCAGATGTCTTTCGCGCACAAAACGCGCTTTGATTGGGTCACAACATCTTGTTTAAGTGATAGGTAGTACTGCCTGGCGGTGGCAACAGAAACGGATTTACATAATTGTGCCCGACCGGGCCGTGGTGCATTTGGGAGAATTGGGTCTGTTGGTTCTGGCTTTGTCCCGAAGCCCCGAGTCCGCCGTTCAGAATCGGCGACCCGGTTTCATGCAGTTTTCGCATGTGCTTCTTGAGGTCGAAATTCCTGCAGAATCCTTTCCCGCAAATTTTGCAAGAAAATGGCTTCTTGTCGTTGTGCGTATGCATGTGAAACGTCAGGTTATAGATCTGGTGAAAGGCTTTGTTGCATATCGTGCACTTGTAGGCCTTTTCACCGCTGTGGGTGAGTTTATGATTCTTGTAATTCCCCTTCTGGTGAAAACCTTTGCCGCAAAACTCGCATATGAACGGTTTGTAATTCGCGTGAATTCTCGTGTGTGTATTCAGGGTCGAACTCCTGTTGAAAGCCTTACCGCAGGTCTGACATTTGTGGGGTTTTTCGGCAGTGTGGATTATCTTGTGCCTGCACAGGGTGCTCGCCTGTCGAAAACCCTTTCCACATATCTTACAGACGAATGGCCTGGCCCCGGTATGAACCGGCATGTGTCTCGTCAGATTATAGTGAGCGTTGAAGACTTTTCCACATTCCGGGCAAGTGAACGTCTTCTGTTTAGTTGCGTTGATATCACGTGGAGCCGGCGAGGTTTTCTTTCTACTTTCTTCAGGCGATGAAGCGGACGAAGGGATCCTCGAAGACTCGGTGACAGACGGTGGTGGAGTCTGGCTTCTGACCGACGGTGCCGGCGGTGTAGTTGCGCTCGTTACACCCGGGGTAGGAAACGCTCTTAGCAGAGGACTTGGATGATAGTAGAGCAGAGGATAGTGTTGAAGTAGATTCTGGTGCCTCAATGTGGGCACGTATTTCTTGAACGCTGATTCCAAGTGTGCCGAGTACGACAGTGACGGCAGTCCAGGAGGCAGAGGCTGAGGATGCGAGGGTTCCGTGCTGGTCAGCTTCTTGTCGGGCTCCATGATCTTTGCTATCGAAAATGTGAGGTTTCTAGGAGCTGGCGAGGTCGCCTGATCGGCTGGCAGACTCGTTGGATTCTCCGTAGCCATGGTGCCGCTCGCAAAAGGTTGCATCGCCAATCTGTAAAGCGAAAACTTTTGTTAGACGCTTTTATAAGCCCGGGAACAACACCGACGCAACGAGAAAGAGGGATGTGCTCATTGTCAGTGGAGATTTACTCAAAAGTGGGGAACCACTCGGCAGGGCTCCACCCCACGAGAGACGCCCATGAAAACTGGCTCCGTCTAGGGGTTTCTAATTCACAAAAACCACTTCTG
Organism: Tenthredo distinguenda; assembly: GCA_947538915.1. NCBI lineage: Eukaryota > Metazoa > Arthropoda > Insecta > Hymenoptera > Tenthredinidae > Tenthredo > Tenthredo distinguenda. The sequence continues at coordinate 30,711,114 of OX384531.1, forward strand.
TCTAGATAGATAAGTACACGTATGCAGCGTTAAATAAAGAGTGACATTTCATAGGCTCCGAGAGAGTTATAACTGCAGCTATTATCTCTTCTTCTCAGGACCAATCCTGGCCTATAGCTTTGTAAGTATTCTCCCAAGGCCTGAAGAGCGGAACCCGCACATAGTGCAGCGGACGATCGAGTCTCGCAAATTGTTCATTGCCATTGTAGTTTGACTTATTGTCGACCGGATTTCGGGCTGATTGAACGCCGGTTAAAATGTGGCTTTAATCTTTGCTCCTTGATTGGAATTAAGTGAAGATCAACTGAAAACGGCTCGTCGCGGCTCTGCGCGATCTGATGATGCAGCGAGCCAAGACTGCGCAACGTGTACGGGTGGAAAAGTGTAATTTAAACCATTCCAAATAAAAATTCTCTGCCCCAAAGCTGGCCTCTTCATTTCTCCTGCCGCATGAAGTACAAATATAACGTCATTCGGAAGAGCAAACATCTTTGGTTCGCCAGCTGAAGATTCAGCCAGTCGTCCCTTTCGCGGTTTCCCTTTCCTTCGCTAACGCTGACCATTTTGCATTTCATTCAAAACCATCTCGACCTACTTCTAGGCTATTCGCGGCTCTTTTCTGAGCCGGAGAAAACGCTGCAGACTTCGAGCAAAGCAGATTCGAAAGTAAAAAATCTAGAGCTACAATGGAACCGATGGTTGGCACTGTGCCGCTACCACGTATCGTATACCTTAACAGAGTTAAATGCTAATTAGACGCGAAGACATGAGCGCAGCAGTTCACAATGCCCCGCTGTCCCGTGTCAGCCAATTGTATATATTTGTAACAAAATGGCCCCCCTACATCCGCCATGTTGGTTAGATTGAATTAAATTGGTGGGATTGGCTACAGCGGTGCGTAGTCCCGGATTGCTTGGTCGGCTTGTTAAATACTTTAACAATGTAACGCCTAGGCCCCCTGCGCGGGAAAAAATCCCCTCGATAAAGGGCGGGCGGTAAAAAAAAGCCTATATCTGGTACTTTTTCATGGGGGGTTACAGCCACTGCTACCTACCTCTACCTACACTTCTCTAACGTAGTTCCTTTTCTACGGGGAATCCCCTGCTTCGCTCTACTCTACCGTTGCCACATAATCATCGCCTTTGTTGTTCCCATTCAGTCGACGGTTGCGTCTCTGCTCCAGTTCGCCACTTCTATGCGGACAGATTTGTGTGCGCGCACACCAGGCACCAACAGAACGAAGCTGTACCTCCATCGGCTCCTAGAGCCGAAAGAGGGGCCTGCAGAAGCGCAGCTCATGCGATATGTTCGCCTTGACGATTACCAAACCGTGAAGTTAGCCCCGAGTTACGCGAGAACGGCGCACGGCCATTTTCCGAATACTTTTCGCGCGGGATGTTCGAAATGCAATTCGTACTTCTACCCCGGAATCGGAGATGCGGGTTTGGCCGAAAGTGCGGAACATATGTCAAGTGGTTTTCGCCACCGTTTCGTCTACGGGTGACCGCCACGCCGCGCGACAGTCGAGATAGAAAAGCTAGCGAGTGACGCGGCGCATAGGGGAGCAGCCCTTTTTTAGGGACGCTGCTGCTGATGCCCCGCGGGAATCACTGTCGACAGCTCGTATAGTTCGTGTCTATGGGAGGGAGGAATTAATTGACTGGAAACACGAATCTGGTTCCCGCCTAATCGCGAGCCATGTAGGTATACCTTTAACCGTATAGAATTATAAATGGTTACATTATACATATTTAGGTGGGTGGATATACGCGCGTAGATGTGGGGAGAACTGACCCCGCAGATAAACATTCGAAAATTAATTAGTACGCAGGTATATTGTACTGCGTTTTGTCCACAACTAAAATGACGAATTTATATTTCTGTATTCCATAATCATCTTCGAGTTAGGTATAACGAAACTGAGAGGTTTTTTTTTTTTTTTCTTTTTTTCTACCGGACTTTTATCAGAATTGAAAAATTCCGAGAGACGTATTTAAATCGTTATTTAAAAGCACTTTGGTGGCGTGTGTTTAGGTGAATGAATATACTTACTAGATATGCTAATTAGTAACTAAGATCGTAGACTTTATGGCCCCGTGTGATTCTCGACTGCAGCCTGTTTCGGGTAAATTAATATGCGTAAGGCGTCGTGTAGTTAACGTTACGGATTTACACCTTGACCAAAATACTACAAGTATAATAAAAATAAAAGAGATATACACGATTCGAACACGATTAAGAAAACCACTCCTGAGTTAGATTAAATTCGACGTTAATATTACGGACACGAATTTAAAAGCTGGATAAATTCGAGGAAAAATATCGCGGAAGCAACTTTATAAGATTTTTCGAGAGGAACAAACGCTCGTAAAGTTATCCAGCCTTGCGTATAATCTAAAGGAATATAGTTACACGAATGGGGAAAGAAATCTATTAAAAAGTTGCGCAAACTCTAAAGAGAAATCAGTTTTGACCCGTAACCTGAACCACCTTCGTGCCTTTTGTCATAAACGGAAACCTATCCGTATAGAGGTAAATCCATAGCGAAGTTATACGAGGGCTCAAACTTTCCGTCTACGATTACCGATGCTTCAACGATCCAATCACCGCTCTGTAACTAGTGTTAGTGACTAAACCCTTCAGATTTACAAGAGGGTCTAGCCGGGTCCTAGGTTACAGGTTCCCGGAGCTTGAAATGGCTTTGCAAATTTACTCAGCTACTAATTAGAACTTATTTTACTCATCTGCTGCGATTATATCCGACTGCCAGCTTTTACGTTTATCCAACTAACTGGCACTTACAGACATTATAAGAATAATCTTGATTCTACAATCCGCGAATTAGGTATCGAGGAATTCACATTCAAATTTCGATCATGAATTAAGTTAGGTAGACGCGCAATGCCGGTAAAAAAATCCTTCATCATAAATATGTATGGGATTGATTTGAAATCGATGTGACAAGTCGCTCTGCGCGATGCTTTCGCGTCCAAAGTGCTACAGGGTCGAATGGCAGACGTCAACGATAGACAAATAAAAAGCACGATGAAAAGTTCCAGGGCGAATTTAGCGGTTAATCGATTCGCCAAATGAAAAATGAATAGAACTTTAGTTCGCGTGGCAAAAGCACATCAATCATTCTTCAAGAGGAAGCACATGGGCACGTCTGTGCGTCTCGAGTAGTCTCTGCCAGTAATTTTTACACCGATTATTCCTCCAGCCGATTTTCTTCTCAACCCTTAGACGCGTTGGATAGGAGATAATTCGGGTCCGAAAAATGTCCTACGGAACGAGATAAAAAGAGAGCCAGCTTTTGTGAGAAGCTCCTCTTAATATCGCGGGGGAATCATTGTTCGAGAACGGGTGTTCGAGAATCGTCGGAATTATACGATTGCTTGCTGCTTGAATTCAGCTGACACATAATTAGCATCCTGGCTAAAGAAGGTGCGATCTGAAGATGACAGGAGGCACAATACGCCCTGGCACCCCACGCCAAAGCCCGACGAATCTATCAACCCCAAAACCCATCCAATGCCTACCATCTACCGGAGAGGAAGGAGCGTGCCATGCTTCACAATTATAAGCCGATTCGATATTAGCTAAACCTAATCATCAGCCACGCTTTAAATGCTTCCAAATGCACAGGGTGCTCGGAAAATCATCCGTCGCTAAATATACTACAACAAATTTTTCGGCTTTTTTAATCCTCGTTTTTTTTGGGACGCTGTGTAGAAGTGCAGAAGGGAATTAGAGCATCGTACTGAGACTGGGGTCGCGTGGGGTTGTTCGCACGTTCGGATTAGGAGGCTGCAGTATCGTGCAGGAAGGAATAAGGGAGTTGAAATTGTGATCGAGGAAGGTTTTATCAGCCTGTCAAAGCCGGTTGAGTTTTGGTTTGTTTTTGATGTCAGTTCGGGCAGTAGGTAAGTCGTCGTACTCGTTCCTAAACTTTCGCGTTAAAAGTATTCACGGAGCGGAAACAAGGCCGAGCTTAAATTAGTTGATGGAGTAATTTAAAGTTAATTGGACCCCGGTTCCTGAGATTAATCCGTTTGCATTTACTCCGAGAGGTTTTTCAGGCCAAGTTATAGCCGCGCCACGGACCACGCGACGCCATTCTATGGAATAAAATTTTTGCTTCTCCTCTCACATATTCATGATCGTCATGATCCTTAGAAATCTCTCAAGATTTTTCTCTACGAGAAATCGACTGATGTCGATTTTCAAGAAAATCAATGATGACGCGATCTTTGTCGCTTATTGCTAATTCCTAGGGACATTTCTGTTTCAATATTAATTAACCAGAATTCAATACCAACTTAAATGAAATAAAATCCCTACCATGACCTCAATACGTTCTACCACTATACCTAGTACCTAGTACTACCTATAACCATAAGCGTCAGTGAGCACGAATTGAAATGGTACTAACAGCTAGCAAGATTTCCGCGCATCGGGGATTCCCGGGGCGTTGTCCGCAGGGGATCCACAGCAGCTGCGTGGCTTTTTGCTTTTAACTTAGGGTTCCGCTTCGCGGGGGTCCTCGTTATCAACTGGGCATTCACACCGCGTGACCTTTGACCTCTGATGATCTGCCACGTCAAATTTCCTTTTTTTTTTTTTTTTTTTTTTTTCTATACGTTAGGGAATAGGACATGTCTCGCATGGTTTAACGATGTATACATTTTTCGCTGCGCGGTGAATTTCTGTTTACCAAAGATCAATGTGAGGACGGATTTCTTTTCATTTGAGAAAAAAACTAGAATTTCGTTTTTTTGCTCCTAATTCTGTGAAAAAATTCTGCAATTATTCCCACTGCGGCGTAAGCGGGGGTCTACGACGTGTGTTTTTATTCAAAGGAAACCTATATAGCCGCTCGTTAGAGTGCTGGTAAAAATGCGAAACTCTCGTACGCTTCTGCACACGCCCAGCACGCCGCCAACCGTCTGTCCGCCCCGCCGGTTTGTGGAGGTTAACTACGTTCGTTTGTGCGGTAGATATTTATATACGTATCTACATATAACCACGTAGTCCGCGTAGCACAATGCGGACGAAAACGCGCGTGTGCTCACTAGTAACTCGACACCGTCTATAACCGAGCGAAATAATTGTTATGGGAGGATCGAGGATGAAAGTCAGGAAAACAATCGAGCTCCGTGCGCTTTGCTATTTGCTGAAATAATTCATCCACGGTTCTCCGAACCAGTTTTTGGTTTCCGATCCCAAAACCCTCTGAGACGCTGTCACGTGACGGTCGATCGATCCCTCAATCAGGGCAAAAGGCGCGTGGTCCCTGTGAGAAGAATAAGATCTTTAACTCCGTCTCAAGATTCCAGGTGATGTCTGGGCTCTGGGTGTGTGTATGCACCTCTATCGTGGGCAGACCAGCAGCAGCTGATCGGAAGTAGAGTGACGTGCGTCGAGACGGTGTTGTGTTGTAAGAATAATCGTGAATCGAAATACCGTTGTTGAAAAGCAGTGCTTGTTATATGCTTTCACGTGTGTTTGTGTATGTGTATGTGTATAGTTCAGCGACGATGATTTTATAGCGAGACGTATACCAGCTCCTCCCTCGCAATTTAAACAATGAGTATTAAAGGAAGAGCACATCTTGAGGGGCGCGTGCGCTGGCGTCGTTGCCGATGGCCACTTCCGGCGGCAGCTAACTCTCATTCAAAGATCGCCTTACCGAACCAAAGTTCGTCTACGCCTTGGAGTGCTGCAGCAGCGTGTGCCAAAGGAACGAAAAATTTGATACCATCCGGATGCCGTGCAGTCCGCCTCTTCCTTCGCTGTTCGGATTACGTTATACCCGAAAGTCTGTGTTGGTACAAGATATCGCTCACTCACACTACCGATCTTAATGCTTCACTGGATTCACTGGCGTAGACTTACGGTACACCGTCTCTTGTGCTGTGTAAAAGGATACGAGCAGACGGACGCGTGCCACGCGCGCGTCGCCCTCTCTTCTTTCCTCTCTACTCTTCGGCAAAAACAAGGAGCGACCATTCTTTTCTAATTCATGACGACGGTCGAAGGGATTGGCACGAAATGGATCTACAAAATCGTATGTCCTTTTCATTGAAATTCTCTTTTTGTGAGAAGTGCTGAATTAGGTTGATGAATCAATCTTTTTGCGAAATCGAAGCGATGATCGTTCATTGGAATTCATAGAACAACTGCCTTCAGTTCGACTGTGTATGCTTGATGAATCCAGATTCTCGAAACACCATACGTGTTCGAGGAGACACTGCGACCAAAAAAAAAAGAATACCGATTTTTCAAGATGTTGTGTTAAAATTTGACGAACTGGAATAGAAATAATCCGAGAAGCACATCCTTCCAGTGGTGTAAAATATATATTGAGCGGAAGCGTGTCGTGGCTGATGGAAATGAATTGGTTCTTTATCAGATATTGGTTGTGCGGTCTATTTAGACTGCGTGCAGTCTATTACCTCAGCGATCCGTTGATAGGGACGTCAAATACGCCATTCGCACACAAATACAAAGAACCACGCGTATACGTATACACGAGCGCAATCTCGCTCGACTCTCTTCTTCCTATCGCCGACTCTTGCACCCTCTTCAGGAGCCAATACCAGCTACGAATGTACGGTGATCGGGTGATGAATGCTTTCCAAGATTGGAATCAACCCAGCCGTAACCGTCGACTGCTTACATAGAAGTTTGTACGACTAAATGTATAGCTACCTGCCATTCATTTGCCATCGAAAACCATAACGTACACGAAGCGGCTTATAGGTACATTCCCAGATCCAACCGAGTTTATGGATACTCAATGATGATCGAGCATCGATTTCTTGAAATGAACAGAACTACATGATTAGTAACGGTCGTACGGCGAGAATCGTTAGCGAATACTCGAGTTCACGAAAGGCCATGTTCCTCTGTCTCGAGATCGAATATATGATGATGAAGATGCTCTTCCTTAAGAATGCAGGTGAGCGCTGGTTGATCGGAAAGGTATTCGAAGCACGAGCAAAAAAAATGAGGGCAGTATGAGAGATAACCCATAATTTGAGTTCGAAGTTAATTGGAAAGTGATGATTGATCATTTTGTTTGTTTATTTTAACGATGGAACGTTTAAAGGGGGGAACGGGAACTACTTTATGTCAACCGATCGACTACTCTACGTACTGAATCGACCCCCACCATAAGTACACCAATCTACAAAGGCGCTAAGGGCAAAGTGTCGGAAGTCTTGTTCGGCGGTTGCCAGCTGCCGCCCCCAGGGTTACCCTTACCCTGCTGATGCCGTCGTCTCTGGCGCGACGGGTGCCTCGGACGGCTGAATACCCCTCGGGGTTCCTCCGCGTCCCGCCTCCGTCACCGCCTCGATTCCAGCCGAGGCTTGCGCCTTAGTTCCTCTTTATTCCAATCTACTACTACAACCAAACGGAGCCGAAACGTCTTTCATCAAAAATTAAATGGGATGTATTATTTATCGCGGGGCAAAGTCACCGTAACTCATTCGAAAAACATGTATTTCCATATCACTGCGTGAAAAGTATGCGATTCGAGCGAAAGTTCATCTGCTCATCGTCCCAATGGATCCAATTTTCAAATCTTTGACTTTTTTCCCGCCAATTTATAACTGTGCGGATTCATTCGGACTCCTGTAAAAGACACGTGGCCGGATGTCGGTGTTGGCTTGCAGCGGTTCCGGTCCACGATGAATGGCATCTCCTATCGCATTTGATCGCCGTTTTAAATTATGCCAGTGTATTGTGCGCCCCTAACGTATGTGGGGGTATCCATTGTCCTAGATTTTATATACCTACTCTATGGACGTATCATGTATCGTCGAAGTCCTCAGGACCGATTTAACACCTTTAAAAGCCAGACGGAGTTACCGACCCAAAATCATCGGGACAATCCGTTGGCATGAGGAGTCAAAAGCGTTGAACTAGTTTTCACAAACTGGTGCAAGTGTCACCACCGAAGCGTTTCGGATCGGCTGTGAATCCTCCGTACGCGAAACGACACGTAGATGGTTACAATGACTTGGGGTGGGTGGCGAACTGTTCAGTCGGGAATTAGCGCCGAGTAGAAAGTTTATTTAGCAGGAAATCATCCTTTCCAGGAGTTAAAGTGCGCGAGAGGACGTGGTGTTGGGGTGCGCGAAAGCGCGGGTTGTATTGCTTGTATTGTGCGACACCCCCGCGTTTCCATGACGGAGTACCCACGGAACCTTCGCTCCTCTCCTCAACTTCAGTTTTTCTCATAACAACTCGGCACTGGTCTATCAGAAACAATGCACAACCACATCACGGAGCTTCCTAAAGCAGGGAGCATCATTTGATTCATGTGTATGGTGATACATGGTTTTGGAAAAACTTGAACCGCAGATCCGTTACGTAGGTGCCGACGTAGATGCAGGTATAGGCATAAAGTCCAACTGTCTTCTTATCAGCCACCGCGAGCCCCAGGGGACAGGCTAATTTCTTTGGAGTCCCAACGTACTCTGGGCCTTATCGGTCCCTATCGATCTTATTAAGTGAGCAATGCACATGCCACTCTGGAGTCGGGGGTGGTGCTTACTGGTACAAGCTTCTCCGGCCGCTTCATACATATGCAGGCAGTTAGTAGCCGTGCAGCCGACAACCGCCCGGACCCTTACACCTGCCTCAGTGCTCATTGCTCACTCCTCCTCTGCACTACTCACTGCACATGGTTTATACAAGTATAATATTCAATTTTCGAGTCACGGTGGAGGACAGCTCGAATTATTCAAATTCAGATCTAAGACAAATGGCATTAGGAGTTCGGGTGGACTTCTCAAGCTTCGTTATTAACATAGTATATGCGAAGTCGAGACGTATTTATCAATGACACCGTGAAGACTTTCATGAGACGGACACTAATGGGATTGAAAATAGATTGCTCGACGATTAGTTTCGTAGTCGTCCTACCACCAGACGTAGAATACTTGGTGGGACGAACTTTAGACACTTTTTAAGACATCAGAAATGATGTGGATCCAATATGCCCTGAGGTGAAGACGATACAAACCGTGATATGCTGGACGTGTGTTCGACATGAGTATAATAGGATTTGAGATGCGGTATGAATTATATTTCCGAAACAAAACGGCCACACAGTTAGATAAACGATCTTCCTTGGTATCAGTAGTACCTACTAAGCAAATATCTAATTACAATCGATACCTGGTAGCTCGGATCTTGAGAGTTGATCTCGAGCGTGTGCTTGATCGAAGATTAAAACGTTACCACCGTAACTAATCGTGGTAGGATCAAGGCATAAAGTATGTTATCATCTATATGATCGTTATACTGCACCGCTACGTCGTAGCTGCGATGCGGAAGCCTATAACGTGCCACGGTACATCAGCATGCTTTAGAAAAGCACTCAATTCAGAAAGCGTAAGAGGATGAGAACGGGGCGAAGATGAGGAACGGGAGGAACCATCCTATCTGATAGCGAGTCTTGATTGATATCAGAGCTTTAGGGTAGCTGGGGGTGCCAAGTACTGCAAGGGGTTTATCCTGGGGTTTGGCTCGCGACCCATCGAGCTAGCTTCTCCTGGGGGAGTAGAGCAGTACTGCAGCAGCACCGTTTAGTACGGTATCTATCCTCACCGTACCAGAGGAGTAGGTACATGTTTAATTATAATCTAATATTTAAAAGGCAATTTCACGGCTTGTTTACCAGGCTATAACCCAGCCGAACCTTCGCTCACCCTAACTGCACCCCCGCCGATGCCCAGTTTTGCCCACTGCGATACTTCGACGGTTGTTATAGTCAATTGCTTCCATTTTTAAACGATCGCCGTTTCCGGTTCTGATCGTTAATCGACTTCCGCGCGAGAAATCGCCGAACGAAAATTCAGAATTTCGAAATATTTCTCGAAGAAAACGACGAGCTTTTACAACAACATCGTACATACGTTGACAGATCGATTTCGCCGGTGATAAATGATTAACCGGTTCGACACGTGCCTGCAGGAGCTGCGAAAGCTGAGTATGTATTAGTTTCGAGTAGCAGCGTATAAACATGCCATGTTATTTTTTTATTATCGGTTAGATAGCTGGCCATTACGATTAATCTCTTCGTGTTGATTCATTCCACTTAATTTATACGTAAATTATACCCAACCGACTGACTGCGTGTTGTTGCACACCAGCAACCCACATCTACCCTAGTATATCTCTACCCAGGTATCATGCACCTCGGGCAGTACGTGGATGTGTATATCTATGTACGTATATCTTCATGCCATTGGTGTATGGTGCACCGGCTTTACATGCTCGATGAATAACTATGAACTTCCGGTTTGATTCCAATTTATTTTCACCATGTAGTCGCTCGGGGTACGACCTGGCCCACGCACGGTGTACGCCTTCGCTCAACGATTACCATTCCCTTATCGACTCCACGTTCTTTCCCAAAACGTATATTGAAATTTCATCGCCACAATTTCAGGCTGTGTGAAAATTTTTGGATTCGCAGGGAACACTTCCTCGCGGTTATTTCCGTAACCGTTCATTTCTCCGTTGAATACCAACGACAAGAACGTATTTTTTGCAATCACAAATCTTCTCGGTCTGGTCAAACGAAGAAAGCTGCTTTCCGTCACTGAGCAAGGTGTAGAATTCTCATAATAAGGTCGAGTCGACGTGTGGGCATCGCCATTAGCGGATAAATGCACCATACTATCGTCTTTTTCTCGCAGTGGACCCGGTCCCTCGCTTTGATCTCATTGATGACCTCCTAATCTCGCGCATCTTTGCGAGTCCTTTGACGCCTCTGTGGCTCGCTTTTATCCGAGTTTTGCATTCAGATTACTTTACACGTTCCAAAAGGACGAAACGTGTCGGATCTTATACTCATTAAGGTCGATGGCTTCTGCAGCTGTGGTGCAAAAATGCAGGAGATTTTTTAATCGCACTGAATCGGCGAAGTTTATTAATTTCCTCTTTTTTTTCAATTCTTTTTTTCATTCCTTCCATTTACTCAACCGGTATATATTTTTGAACCTGTCAACCGGTGTGAAATACTAATTAAGAAAATTAATTAGGGCACGATTAGTCACCCCGAAGATGCGGGACGCTCCAGAAATATCAGAGATCTTAGAATTTCTATGAGATACCTATTAACTACCCACCGAAACAAGACGACAATAGAGATATTACTTCCGGTCTACGGTGACTACCAACGAATACCCAGGAATAAATTCTTTGCCGAGTATTAATTCGGTTGATAGATCTCCAGATTCTATTATCTCTTAGGCGACAGTTACTAATCGCTCGCCACTATTTATTCCCTTACCGATAAACCCGCAGTTAAACAGGTAAGAGTAATAGTAAGATAAAATAGAATTGGAGATAATCGAATTTCCCTATTTTTGATAATTCTCTGCGGTGAAATACTCCGCGGGTTCTGCCCTGTGTGTGAATTATAGTCGTATAATCGCTACTCCGTCTAGCACAGGACTCGAGTCGCGTGAAGGTGCAGCCGGTTGTCAAGTAGGTACCGTTTGCACGCTAAGAAAAGAGCAATCGTTTAATAATACATCATAATCTTCGTAGCGTGACTAGCTAAACGAAACCAGGCGAGCGTCAGACCCTGCTATGTGTTTCAGGCTCATTCAGTTATTACTTAGCTACTATTTATGAATGGTAGACATAAATCGGGAGCCGGTACCTGTAGCCATTAAGCCTCGATTCTTATCAGATTATCGCATTCCAATTAGTTACGATCTTTTACCTCATGTTAAATATATTATACATGCGTTTAGACATCGATACAAGCTATGGATGGCTGCATTCTCGGTAAAAAACTGAAACGAAATTATTTATACGAAAACCCACAGGGTCCAACGGTTTTCAAATGGGAGCGAATTGCAATTCGCACGAATCACGGCTCGACGGCGCGAGCGAAGCGCCAACTGGTGGTGGCATCGGGCGCGGACGGTGTGACCGTTAGTCAGTGCCGTAATTGGTGCAAACTTAAACTCGTTGCCATTCAAAAACTGTTCGACTCTCGGCGTACGCGCTGATAGAAATTCGTCACGGTTTTTATCAAGGTATACAGCGACATTAGTACTTGCCTCGTACGCCTCGTAGAAGAGGACATAACCGTAAAAAAGAAAAAGTATAATACAGTGAGAAGTGGGTGCAAAAGAATGTCCGAGTCTTCGCCGAGGCATATATCTCGCGTTATATATCTGACCTGAGTTATGAGAGATAAATAAGCCTGCGTAACCCCCAGCCACGTTAACACAGGTGCATTTTATCGCCTACCTGACCAGCGCCTACAAATTACTCTGACCTGGCACCTCGGGTGCTCGTAATAAGACCGGTAAATGCATTTTATGCAGTTTATTACTATCGTGTGTTATTTGTACGCGTTATACTGCGGAAGGGGAATATAAAGATGACCGAGGGTAAAACCGTCCCTCGTTTGCAGGGCACTAAACAAGAATTAATTATTTATATACTGACGCGGTGATCCTCGCAATATAAAATAAGTCGCTGCTGCTGCTGCTTTGACTTGACTCGACTGCCCAAAAAGTACTTTTTACTTTATTTTTATATTAAAATCCGAATAAATCAAGCAATAGCATGAAATAAACGATGTTTTTTCATTGCCTCCGAAGCAGGAAACATCTGCTTCCATTTCCATGCCTCGCACATGCATCTCTAAAGAGGAAATAATACTTGCAGCAATATACATATAGGTATATAGGTATACACGAGACTGCAGCGTGAGCGTATAATTTTATTATAAAAGCCTGCGATTGTGCGGCGTCGGCGTTTACTACCTACTGCTTTATTAATATTCAACTGGCTAATTCCTCGCCTTCGAATCGCCAGATAATTTGAATGGGACATAAATACCGAGAGGTGTGACACTTTCGGTTTTAAGATCGAAGATAATGCCGGGCGTATACACTATATATTCTTAAGCCTTACCGAACTCGGGACTATCTTGGACTCGCATAATACAACTATTTATAGACAAATTTAAGACTTGTAACCCTCCGGGTATCAGCTATATAAGGAGTCGAATTTATTCACTTTATTCATTGCTTAAAATCAAAAAAAAATGACGAAGTGCAGAATTTCGGAAAACAGCTTATTCAACTGTCTGAAAAAAGCTGTTCTTTCGTTGTATTATCAACGAGTATATTTGGTGATAGACGGGTGTATAAACCAGTGAAAAGGTGCTAACGTCTAGAGTCGAGGATAAATTATATCGTTGAAGGTGATCTATCGATCCCTGTGAATTGTTACTTATATATTTTTAGCATTGGTATAAAAAGCAGGCCGCGGCTTAGCATATGCCGTCAGATTAAAAAGCGATTCGCATGACCTCCCTGACCCACGAAAATAGAATACACAACAATAACAGCGAGAAAGACCCTCGAATCAAACAATTAGCCAGGATTAATGATCGCACGAAATTTCTTTATACTCATATCTACCGCGGTTGCAGGTTTGATAAAGAATAAGAAAATCATTAATTTCGAAGAGTCTTTCGATACGGTGAGAATCAAACCTAACCAACTTCTTATTCCTTCTGAAGTGGATACGTGTACAGTATATATAGGTATCCGCTATCATAAAATCGTGCACGCGATCCTGCAGCGGGCAGAAGTAATCGTCGTATTTCTAACCCTACGACAAGATACTAACCACCTTTGACCTACACCTACGCAGGTATAACGTTTTATACGTAGCTTTCTGCAGCCCTAATCGTCAGCTGACTACCGAGTCTCTCCGCCGCACCACCGACGGAAGAAACTATAGAAGTACTATAGCCAGCGAGCTCTATCTGACTAACCATCGCTAATGGGTAACAGCTCGAGCAAGCTCTGCAGCCCCCACGCGATATAAACGCCTAATACCAGCTATCTAGGCTCACTTCAGTTCGTTCTCAAACCAACGAAACGCATTCGAACATTTCTACCAAAGGAATACTCAAGATTGTTCGCAAACTTTTACTCCTACCTCGCGTGCCGGAGTTAGGACTCTAGCTACTAGCTGCTGTTCCTGTGATCATTTCGCAAACCACCGTACCTAAGCTTTAACGGAATAAGGCATTCGAAGATTTATTTCAAGCGTTTGGAACGGCTGGTGTGGGAGACTAAGGAAAACGTTCAAACACTTAGATAGATCGAGAAGGATTGATGTGACAATCGGGCAATTCGCTGCGGGTTAATCTTTCCCCTGTGATACTTGTGCCTATCCTACGCATGGAGGTACTTTGTGAATCAGGTGTAGAAGAAGAAGAATGAGAATAAGAAAACGGACGATGCGAATTTAAAATATTTCTCTTCCACTAATCTCCCTGCCTCTTCGAACTGGGATCGTTCTTCTTGATCAAATATTGGCACAGGATTTTCCCGAACATTTCTGCAGTATAAAGAATAATCAAAGACCAGCAGCTGAGCTAACCTTATATCAAGTACCGTGAAGTACAGTATACCTACCTATATAATACATCGTTCAGGTATATGCCTATAGGGTATACTTTCCGTTTATATGTACATACAGATACATAGTACAAACACAGATGATGTTGAAGATCAAATGAATTGATGAATACATTATAAACGTTTGATTTTTTATCGTTTTTTGTTTTTGTTGTTAAATTTAGTTCATGGTTCGACGCGTGTTGCATGCGAGGAGCTTGGCATATAATAGTCCCCAAAACTGTTTAAAGCGTCGACGATTTCTCAGACTATCTAAAGCCAGAAAGTTTTGTGGCAATAACTTTGGTTACAGTGAACATTAGTGTCGTTGGGGAGCTTGTATTTAACACCAACACTGAACAAATAAAAGATAAGAGAATACGCCTTGAGAGATACCTATGCTAATGCACCGTATCCCTAAGGCTACCTTAACACTAGTTTCTGGCTAACTAATTTGACATTTCCCCTTATATTCGGCTGCGTATACCTACCCGAGGTGTGACGATCGGAATTAGGTATACCACTGCACCTTGAACTCTGGAATAATTTTCTAAATAATCATCCTTCCTTCGGGAATTTAATTCTCCCATAAGTATCGTTTTATGTCGTAGATAAACTTCGTCGTTATTAGCTTGTACACATAAAAATGTGATTACATATGTATAAGGTAAATCGAAAGTGGAGATTATCCACGCAACGATTTATCCTCGGTTTCATTTATCCGATTTGTATCATATAGGATCGTAGTTTGAACTTTTGAAGTTAGGTGGTTATAGACAGACCCTTGTGCACGCGATACGCATTACATGGACGAGCAACTGTTTCGACGGGAACGACGCCGCTACTATATCCGATCCAATTTGCTGTCTGCGTAAAGCGTCGAGGGGAAGTCCCTATTTCCGTCACCCCAATGCGTCGGGAATCATCCGATACCACGATCACTGTTTACTAAACAGTGATTGGTTGAGTTTCAATTTTCGAACAAAAAAAAAAGAAGGAACCAAGACGACTGTTATATTCATCAATAAAAATGGCAGCGATCGTTCCTTTCGCATAAAACAAGCTTCTTTAATTAATATTTCGTTAATACCATGACATATTGCAAAAACCGTTACTTTTCAAATCCGAATATATTTCCAAAGGTTATGACGGTTTGGTCTCTTCTCACTATTTCGCAGATACTCTTCCATCGCTTTCATCTTACCGACTATTTACGTACAGTGGGAGCACTAGTGTACGTACATATATCACAGTAACTGGAAATACTGTTTCATAATCGTTCGGACGCACGCCATGTGCTAGTAGGTTCCTACATGTATGCCGAGATCGTGAAGTGTTTTGTGTCGTTAATAGAAATTAGCGAACAATTAGTCCTCGGTTCTTCGGTTACGCTTTGTTTTATAAACAGTCTATTGATTCGGGGTAGGTATATACGGTAGGTATTATTTTCAAGTCTTTAAGTGGCCTGCCTACACTAACCCATGCAATAGAGGATATTGAGAGGTTCTATGAATCCGTCTATACGTTATGTACCGACCTACCTAACACACACACGCGGTATATCAATAAATAGAGTGCTGTCGAGGGCTAGCTACCGATCGCACAATGTTTTGTTTTCTTTTGTTTCGCCGAGACGCGACGGCCACGTTATACCGACAGGGGGGAACTTCGAGCTCTGAATCCGAGCCCAGCACCAGCCCTAATTGTAAGCTGAATTACCAAACTCTCCAATCTTTCGGCAAACACTTACCTACGGACTACATGCCAGGGTTCAAGCGGAACGGTGCCTATACTCTACCGTCATCGCTTATTTCCCGACAAAT
Source organism: Tenthredo distinguenda (assembly GCA_947538915.1). NCBI lineage: Eukaryota > Metazoa > Arthropoda > Insecta > Hymenoptera > Tenthredinidae > Tenthredo > Tenthredo distinguenda. The sequence continues at coordinate 30,727,396 of OX384531.1, forward strand.
TGATACTCTAATAACTCATAACTTCGCCCTTTAACGTTCGCCCTGCACTTCAGAAATCCTTCTTCGATTTTTAACCATCGTAAACCTAAGTATACGCGTTACATGAAATCACTGGGATCCAAGATGCGAACATCGCCTGATAGAAGAATCACCGATCCTTTGTCTCAGTGTACACCTAGGTGGATGGTGAGCGGTGAGTGTAACATGATACAAGTCGACGGTTCTTCGGTGTTACACCGTTACGTGTTTTAATCCGTTTAAATCTGATTTAGGTTCGTTTACTGTTGGGCGTCGACGGCCCTTCGCGTTTGTCAAAGTATAACCTCGGTAGATCTGAGCTAAATCCACTTAGTTAATCCAGCTAATTGCGCCAATCTCGTATAACGAACCTTGTACGTAACTAATCGGTCTTATATTAATTATTACTTCCACTCCCGTTTCATCTCTCGCTCAAGTTCCTTCCGCGGAATCGTATTAGGCACTCGACGTGCGCTCTATACGTATACCATAATACCGAGTCTCTGCTTTTCTTTCATTTTTCATTCTTTCGCAGTTAACGAACGCAATTTAACACTCTTCAACTGCATGCTGACATATACCTTCATTAATTTATTACATAGCGTCTAATTATTTTCTAGGTTAGATCTTGCTAACGAATAGCGAATCTCGAATTCTACTACAACGCACTTCATTATATATATATCATGCTGTACACTATCGTTAGCAAAGCTGAGATAACGATCGGCAGTTTCCCTAATGAATATCTAGCAGTGTTTCAAGTTTCTTAATCGCATCTCAACTACAGAATGATTAATTGATCTTCATGAGAGCTGTACGAGTAGGTATATGTAATTTAACTTAGAATGTACCATATCCGGTTTTTAGTTTTTCTGTAAGACTGATGCGTTACAGAAACGAGAAATGTTCGTTAACGATAACATGAAGAATGTTTTTATTTTATAATATACTTACACCGATTGTGTCGTTTCAAAATATGCGGTGATTTTGCTCTTCACTGATCGTGCCTCTGGTGCAGCGTCTTCATGGTTTGAGCACAGCTTTATTTTTCACAACACTGCAGAGTCTTGTACTAAATGATATTCGGCAAAATAAATGATCTATGAAACACTGACACGGGTATTTTTATAAGTCTTATAATACAACAGGCAACGGAGTGCCGTGAGATCTTTTATAAAACTGAAGTTACGAGGTACGTCACCACGACTTTGCTCCCTTATTTTAAGTTACATGAAAGGCGAAAGAAAACGACAAACCGAAAACCATGTATATGTGAAAAAGTTTGAAGTTTATCAGTGATTGTATACAAGGGTTGGTTACGACGCAGTCGCGTGTAGCCGCGTCGACGGCGTCGGCTGTGCTTAACTTCTACCCAGCCGCAGTATTACAATGTTTTTAGACCGAGAAAAGAAGTGGCTGTCCCGTAGTGACGTAGCTAGACCCACAGAGGTTCACCCACAGCAATACTGGTCACCAAAAACGGGGGAACGGGGCGAGGCCATAGGCGTGGCCAAAATCAACCTCGAAGCCACTCCCAATTCGTCGCCTTTCAACTCTGACGCCAAGTTTCTGTACCGGAGTACAAATTTATACCTTCCTTCCTTCCCTACCTCGACGTGGAGCGATTCCTCCCACTGGCAATTATCGACCCGTATGATTATGACAAACACAGAAAACAAGAAGAAAAAATAAAGGGTGAAACACCGAGACTTCGGCACATCTTCGATTCGGGGGATTCGAAATAAACGGTAGTCACTTTTCAACACCGGAATCATACGCCTATGATCGCTACGCCTTTCTTCGCGAGCTCAAACATCTTCGACGGTGAGTAGATTCATCCGTTCTCCGTCGAGCCCAATTATTCAACCTTATTTCTGCAGCGTTAGCTAGTCGCGTTGAATGACGAAAAATAAAAGGTGTAAATGCGGCTGTGAAATTCGGAGCAAATCCAGGGGCTGTTAGTTTATGTTTAAGAGGGAAGTAGGCAGCGCTGGGTGTTGCTGTGGTCTCAAATTGGGGTGAGGAAATACGACGACTGACGAGTAATCGGCCCGGATTCGTCGGCTGCTGATCAGGTTGCGTGGATCGAACGGCAACTCGAGGGTCCCGGACCAATCAGAGCGCTCAAAACCTGTCCGAACTCCGCCTACAAGGCGGGGCTTAGAACTTTGTGTTTGGTCTGAGACGACGCAAAGACTACTTCGGCTTTTCTGCAGGCTGGTAAAGGCGGACCAACGTAGGAGAGAAACCGTAGCCTTCTTGGTCTTGGTCTTAGCTCGGTCGTGGTCGTGGTCGTCAGATCAGGCCAACATCTACACTAACACTTGATGGTTAGCACGACGTTGAACACTTACTCGAAAGCCCCAACCCCCTAGTTAGAAATAAACTAACCTCTAAATTGTAGGTATAGACCCATAGTCTAGCGGTACTTCTCGCCTTACGTACATACGTATGTACCTACCTTCCGGGCTATCTACTCTACTGCGCAGCTTTTATATCTACAGACCGGCATTTCTTGAAGAGCGGATGAAACATCGCGCTCCTACCGCGGACGTGGAAAAGATTAGCAAACGTAAGGCCATTTTGTGGTAGGAACGGTCGTTACTTGAACACGGTACGAGAATATAGATATATACGTGTACCGCTAACAGGTTATAAGGGACTCATTTTTAAGGACCAGTTCATCCTAAATGAATCTTCCAATGACACGGTTTCGGGCTATATGACACCTTCCCCCACTCGGATTTCAGTCTTAGTTTTCTCAGAAACTCAAATCCATAACCAAATTTTCATCGGATGAACGGACAACTTCGTGACACTGAAATAACGAGTTGAGTACCGAATCAATTCCTTTCATACCAAAGTTTTCGGATTCAATAACTTCTCGTTGCCTATAACGTTCAACTTCATAGAACTGAGGCGAGAACTGAGTGAAGCAGAGAAGAACACGAATTGTAGTAGACGTGCACGTGGCTGGCGTTGGAGAGCAGACTATAAGCAAGTGTTACTGTAATATGGATGCAGGTTTATTCTTTGTTTGTAAAGCGAGAACTACGGTGTTGGGACACGTGTCACGCCATGTGACACACGAGAGTAACGCGACGGTGCCATCCGCAAACACTCGAGGACCGGTCTACGAACTCAGTCAAATTATTGACACCCATCACTACCAGTTCACAATCAGAGTGGCAAACCTTATGCGGAGAGATCGACGAGCACAGAATCTTCACGTCATTCTATCTGTATCATAAATTTTTGTTTCGACGATAATTCCAACCAGAGATCAATAACTAAGTCAGACTATCGTCGTGTCTGACTTCATTTGAAATCTCGCCACGTATTAATATACTGTGCCAATTATTTTCTTGCTTTCTCTTGTTCCGAGGTTGGTATTAAACTGTTACGTGACTCGTGTGTCAAGCGTGAACTCTTACCGCCGGTGATAATCTCTCCATTTTGTTTTATATGGTTTTTGTTTTGTTTAAATCACCTAATTTACGGTCTAGTTCTATAATATTGTAGGGAATTTTCTCCCTCTGGAAATACGACCGAAGAACCTAGCTCCAAAGGCTGCAGCAGCATTGGGGGAGTAACCTCAAACAATATATCGGTTTACAATGATAAAAAGCAAACAGTGGAAATAACGGGAGGAATTACTGAACCAAACAATATGTCCCTTGTCCCTGGAGAGACCGCTTATATCATGTCCCAGTACTCTTTGCATCTAGCTACTGCTGCCAACCCCAATGACAATTATTTTACCGTTCACAAAACAACGCTTTATTTCGAACGGGTTCGGTGGGTTGGTTCGTATAATACTATCACGCGACCGTTCTCGTTATGGACTCAAATATCTCATTACCATTGATAAACACTCATCATGCAGTTTGCGGATCGCTATATAACACACCAGCTCATATAGGAATGCTAGGAATATCTACACGGATACTTCATGCCTCGAATGACAAGAGTTATGTCCAGTTTGATATCGAACCCAGATTATTCCAATTAATCGATTACTCGTCGGACGAGAATCGATACATCTCAAGATGGCGTCGAAGAGCAGCGTTATCCGGATGTATATGAAAATGTCTGATAAATTCGTTTCCGAGAAAAGAATGAAAAGAATCGCTTATCGATTTTGTCGAATAATCGAAACGCTTCGATCAAATCGATCATTCATTGGCATTGGGAGACCAGATTTCGAAGTGACGATTCCGATTCTTCGGCGACTAGAAAAGGTCTACGTATATACAAACACGTGTGGAGTACATAGCTGCAGCGAAGGATGGGCTTGACAAACCCTCCGAACTAAAAATTGGTACCCTTTCGCTTGCGGGTACCTCTTGGCGGTGCTTGGTATCTACTTCGTGCTTTCTCCGGCTGGTGCTTGATGCTCGAGGCTGCAGTGACTAGTGAGTTGTGCTCGAGTGCTCGACCATGGGGTGTGCGATGCAATGTGGCTCAGTGCAGTGCAGCGTAGGAATAGGACGAAGAAGAAGCCTTCCACCGTCCACCTACTGCAGTGTGGAACGTGTGATGTGATGTGGTAGGAAGTGGGGTATTTGGCGAGTCCAGTATGGGGTGGACTTCACGTAACTCTGTGTGCTTTACCGCACGTAAAGACACAAGCCTTACGTGTATACACGTACACGAGAAAGTCACACGTGTATGAAGGTGTATACATGCCCAGTGGCGAATGATAGCTCAAGCGGTGGGAAGCATGTATGTATAGCTAGTAGACAATTCACAATTAGCAAACACAAACAGAGAGCGACGAGTAGTAGGTAGGTATGTATGTATGTACGTGTGCATGTATGTACGTCGGAGGAATAAGAGCAGACGTTGAAGTTGAGGGAACCCGGAGTGCTGCAGAGCTTGGATGAAAAGCCTCGAAGGTAGCTGCTCACGGAGATTCAGAACCAAAGCGACTAGCGAAGGCTCACAGTCCCAGAGGAACATCCGCGCAGCGCCTCTTTGCGATTGTGGGGCGGGACGTGGTAGGATTTCATAGCATAGCGGGTGTCCCCGAGAATAAGAACCACGACACAACAATCCTTCCGTATCCCCAGACATTTCTTACCACATGATATCAATGTACGATTCAGTTCTGATCAAGAAACTTTCGATTCTAAAGTAAAGCTTCGTATGTACTTTCACTCGGTGCTGATCAATAAAATTGTTGATAATCGATCAGATCTTGATTGTAGTTTCCTTTCCTTTCGTTTACGTGCATTCCATTTCATTGGTTTTGAATTTCTCTCTTTTTTTTCCATCGGTATTTCGCGTCACCCGTTATAGGGTCCTCCGTATCGTACAGTTGTGTTGGAACACTTGGAGCTCCCAACCAGTTACGACGACAATAGGCATTGTCTTCGCACCGTCGCCATCCGCGCAAATTGGTAGAAATCTTGATTAAAGGTAGGAATCTTCATAGCGAGAAACAAATGAAACTTTTTCCTAGATACAGCTATGTATGCAGATTAATGATGCAAGCATTATTCCCGACAACTGTCAAACGACGTATCTACCTTTTCCTCTTCACACAGGTACGACTGCGTGAAACTATTCCTCTCCTTAGCAGGTTTTTCTCTATAACTATCATTCAGGAATGCTCATCGGCGAATAGTTAATTATTTCACATTATCGTTATTATATTAACGCTATTATCATTTTTTTTGGGGGCTTCGATTTCATTGAAGACGAAGAAAACATGCTGGCATGCAGCGAACAATGTGAAAAGGATCCGGAATGAGAAATACTTAAAGCTTCTTACCGAGCTGCAGGATCAGAAAAAGATGCTGGCCCATTGAGAAATGGATTAAATATTTGATACACGGTCTTTTTTTTAAGTTCAAGCCCCTCTGCTGAGATGAAAACGTACTCGGGAAATATCCCACCCTCGTTGAACTCGGATCGGGTATCATAACGTTCTCTAGAATGCGAGATCGACGTGAAACTGCAGCTTTTCATGCGATTGCACATAAATCAAATATCCATAATATAAAACTAAAATAACTAACATATAACTACCTACTTTGGACATCATTTCATTTCCCATCGTATCGATAATTACCCTTATTTATATGCATATAGGTATACGTGCGGATGATATAAGCTTTACTGACAGATTTGGGTCCAGACTCCATTGTGAAGAGGAAACAATGTGTTAGTGTGTCTATTGTGATGCATAAATACTGATTCACAAGTATGTCTCGCACGTATACAGTATCATTATAGGCATAAGTCTGGTTATTACCTGCAAAATCCCATATTTTGAAAATAGAATAATATCATAGAATCCTGATGGTAAATCTGTGTATTAGCTCGTTCTTTCCCCCCCGAGGAAATCGGTTTACCGGACGTCAGTGGTAATAAACAGAAATAATCCTGTCCTGCAGGGTTTCAGAGTTGATTTTCTCCCGCGGTGAAATGAATTGCTTTGTGGCACGAGGATCGGGATCATAATACTTATCAGCGTGTGACAGATGTGACAGCATTAATCTACCCATTGAACAAAACGTAGTAGTCCTATCCCGGTAAACAATTATCGAAATATTAGGGCAAGGAATTTTATTTCCATGTTGATTTATTTACTAATTGTGAACCGCACTGCGTTGCAGCAAGGAGGAATTATCATGCCGGAATTTCTGCATCCAGTCTTTATTGTAATTCGTTGGTACGCGGCTGAACCCTGAAGGTCCAACTCCCCAGCCTGTTACAGGGCTTACACTACTACCCCACACCCCGACAAAACATAAGTCAATTTGCATAACGATAATTGAGATGTACATGAAAGGCGGAAATACGCGGGTCTCGCTTCATTCAGTCCTCGCTCTTTGGCAGTTTGCAGTAATACGTGTAGGCTGAGGATATTTCAATTTATTAATACAGAGGCAATAGGCCTGTTTATTTACGTCCGGATTTCTTTCACGTGATATTACTTAGATCATGGGAAATTATCTACGGTCCGATATTCGTGATCTATGAAAACTCCGATTATGCGATATACCCTGTGCATTAATGAATTTTGGAAATCGAGAGGACGACGGTTATACAAATAGGATTGCCGCTCGATTGGCTCCAAATATGAAATGATCGTTTCTCAACAATAGTACACGTTGCAAGGTAGGTTGAAATATACTGGGTTACCCAACGGGCCATGCAGTGAATGATAAATTGAAATTGCGGAGCGATATGTCTTGAAAATAATATGATCGGATATTTTCCGGTTGGAAAAATTTGAAACTGGTATAGCTGTAGAAATCTGTACTATCCAGTGCACCCTTAATCTTAATTCATATTGCATTCATTCATTCATCGGTGATCCATGACCGAGTGGTGCTTCAGCCTCTATTTAGAAGATTCTAAAACGTCTTTTACTTATTTTCTTATTTTTATCTTTTCGAATCGCTCGACAGATTCATAAAAATGGCTAATAGCTGTCTTAAAATACATCCTATATATACATATATATTTTGTGACGTCAGAAGCGATGAATTTCGTTGACAAATTGAGCCTAAACGGGAAAACGAATTTCACGGAAACGATTTTTTTTTCAGAAGCTTATATCAAACCGTAGGGCGCTTGCCCATTGATTTGCAACGTAGATTACCCAGCGATGTATATTGCGAATAAATGAAAATTACATTACGTTTATATACATCCGACATCGCGATATCAGAAGCCCTGGCATAACCGACTGTCGTATTTACGACGTAACTAGGAGATGAGAGGGTCTATCACTCAGCACATGGGGCAAAGCGCCCTCTATAAATTCACACTTGTTTCGGTGAATAAGGCTCAATTCGTCGAGGAAATTTCTCGTATCTGACGTCTCGGTGTGACATATATCTATCAAAAACCTGTGAATTGACGGCAGTTCTGTAGCGCCTCAAGCACAGAATAATCTGTTGTCCTATAATTCCGGCAATTATTGATTTTCACGTTGGAATACCGATTACCAAAGTGATGTACTGTTTTCCTTGCGAAGGCAATGATTACATTTGCCATCAATCGACGATGTGGTACTCATAGGACGAGTATTTAGGAACCAGTAGTCTTTGTATTACCTGCACAGTGCAGCTAGTTACCTACGAGATACTCTGGATACGTCGGTATAGCAGATTCGTTCTTTTACTGCAGGTTTCATTCGATAGGAAAATCAATTCGTAATTTGAGGAGGTTTTAGATATGCTAGGGAAGTCTTATCTATATCCGATATGTGCCTCCAAATAAGAACAGAGCGTTCAGTAAACCTGTGCCCAAACGTAGAATTGCACTTCGTATATTTCTGCGCATGATGGTTACGAGCTGTAGCGGTGAACGCTATTTTTCGAAGCTCAAACTGAATAAAAATGAACTGCGTAGCAAAATGATGTTAGACGAGATTGAATCATCTCTCTCTTCTCAATATTGAGTCTGATTTGTTAGAAATAATGAATATTGAGGAACAAATGGCAAGGAAGGGTACACGAACAAGATTTGACGAGACCAACGAAACCTACCGGCGAGCGAACGTCGCCAACGTAGCTAACAACAAAAATAGAGACTAGCCAAGCCCAAAGGAACCTAACCGTGACCGACTGTCACCAATAAAGTAATATTACCGGGGTCGTCCTCCCTCTCGTTAAATCGGCGAGTGACTTTGATTGCGAGAAAGGTTCTCAGCGAGGCTGCGAGCTGATGGCCCGAGTTGAGCGCGGGAGTTTGGCATAGGGGTTCTCCGCGCCGTATGCAGATGGCGCGCGCTCCCCACTCTACTGTGTTAATAACTTGCGGCGGTTCAAGACGAACTAGAGAAGGTTTCTGACATGTGCTTCCAAATAATCACCAACAAATTCATTTCACCGGGATCCTTCTCCTCGTCAAATCGGCGACTGATTTTGAGAAAGGTTCTCAGCGAAGGCGAAGTCTTCGACATTTTTTGTATATAACTTATCAGAAAATCTACACGCGACGATATTATGTAGTAAAACAGTTGCCGTCCTTACCGACTGCGGAGGAAAGTGTATCGGTAAGGTGGAGAATTAACGCCAGTATTACAATTTACTGTAATTGTCTAGAGGAATCAAATAGCTGTGAATAATGGGGAATTTTTTTACCGAACGACCCTATTACACACTCGTTCACTGTTAGTAGTTGACTACTCTGGTAGAAGATGACGGCACTTTCTGGGCAATTTGTGAACGCCATCTCACAGATTATTGATCAACTCTGGTATCTCAATAAGTTAGGATGCTGAATTAATAAATTGAGTGTCATTACATGGTCTACAGATTGCATATAATACGGCGGATTATTGTACCGATAGTTCACCGAACGGCAGTATGATACGGATTTGTACGGTACGCTCCGGAAAGATTAATATTTATTCGGTAACGATGAAACAGAAAAATTCTATCAATTTATAACTCTCTCTCCATCTGCTCTATCTTTTTTAGATTAAATCCAGGTGAAATTACGGCAAAAGGACCCAATGCGATTTGATGCAAATTGAAAGGGCTGGAGCGCGGATCACCTACTTTGTCGATACTATACAGTATAGATCCAGTTACGCATTGAAACTGCCTTTTACGATCGCAAATTGACAATTCCCGAACGACGATTTGTTTCGTAATTAACAGTTACCCGCCACAGTGGCTGGGAAATCTGTAGATACAAACGAACCAGATTTTTTTTACCTGACTACTGAGAAAAATTTTGAATCGTATTTTTCAATGAGTTCTTGAATAAAGAGACCGAACTAAACATATTTTCAATAGCGAGTCAAGGACGACCAACTGCTGAATAAAAATCCTTAGAATCCCAATAAAATTTGTTCATTTTATCAACGGATATTTTGAAAATTGCGTTTTATTTTTGCAATAGCTGATAAAGAATGAGCTCCTCATTCCCTGGGCAGATAGTATTCCGAACGTTTTTTGACATTCGGAAATTCTGAAGAGATAACTCAAAGTTCAGGGCTGAGTTGGCAGCGATCGTATTTTAACAATGTCAGTCAAGTGCTTTGAGGTCTGGACCAGCTGCGACGTGAGATAAGGAGTTTAACCACCATAACACACATTTTTGCTCATGGAAGCGTGCCCTCGACCAAGGGAGGATACTGAAAAAAATATATAATAGAATAATCGATTACCTATATACCTATACTAGCTACGAAAATACGTTCAAAAAATTAGTTCTTCTCTTTTGAATTACGTTTAGAATTTTTATTCACAGAGTTAATCTGACTCTTACGATAATTCGACAACCTCATTTCTTCCCTATTTGAACGTCCGAAAAAAGTGCGAAGCTTTCGACCAATTTCAACGAAATTCGGCGCACTAATAACTCGAATAATTTTTCGATCAGGCATCGAATTTGAGGAAAATCGTTCGACGGATTCGGAAAGCGAATTCGACGAAATTCACTGTAGAATTGCGATTCAGGGGGAGCAGCGTATTTCGTTGCAAATTTTTTTCCCGAGTCATGAAGTTCATCCCCGGATTTTGGGACACGATTATTAACTTTTATGGAAAAAAGTTATATTAGGAATTCACACCATTTTCAACGAAAAAATTGGTGAAATGGCTAATCAGTGACCCAAAGACGCCTGGGATAGGGGAGTGATTATGGGTGTAGAATTGATACCGAAGAGGCGCAGCTGTTGGGTGGCGTTGAGTCTCTCGGCTACTCTGACAGTATTTCCTGCGCTTAACTCGATGGCGGACAGAGGTGAGAGCAGGCTGCGTTCTTCGGAGAGGAAAGGACGGTCTTTGGAGAACGCGAGGAAAGAGCTCCTCGGCATCCTAAATGACCTCGATAAAATCGGTCTGATTACGCGAGCCAATTCCCACTTACGAGCTTACTCGCGTCTCCGGAAATCCAAATTTTGTTTATCGAAAAAAAACGCGCTCTTTCTCGCGCTCTTGGCCATTCTGGTCTTCCACTGGATGAAAAATTCGCTCGTACCAACGGCGCGTGATAAGGTAAGGAAATTCAACGATAAATAACGAGGAATTCCATGGATATTGTATCGGAATGTTACCCACCCCGTATTTCATTTCAAAAGTGTTACATCGACGTGCCACCATCCGTACACCAGATCTTCCGACCACCGGAAGACTGTTCAATGTGTTTGGGGATTCAACAGGTTGACAAAGTGTCGAAAATCGATCCAGCGCAGTTCGAATTCCGGTGAGTTTGAACAGCCCTCATTCCAGCGGGCATAAATCCTTAATTGGACCAATTTGTTCTGTTTCTTCTTCTGATCATAATCTAGCTACGCCTATTCCGGACGTCCGGTCGTAGTGACGGACGCCACAGCGAACTGGACAGCGCCGAAAGTGTTCTCCTTCTCGTTCTTCAAGTCCCTCTACGAGGGGCGGGAAGCAAACTGTCAGTTTTTCCCGTACAAAACCGAGTTCAAAAGTCTCCAGGAAGTATTCAACATGAGTACCAATCGCGCTCTGCAATTGGCCGGGACTACACCCTGGTATATCGGATGGTGAGGAATTACACCACACTATTTCCGCGATCATTATTCGACCGTATTGCGACCACACGACGAAAGTGACTTCCGAGAATGATTAATGACGATCGTTGTTCTCCCCGCCACATTTGATAGGAGCAATTGCAACGAGGAGATCGGTACAACACTGAGAAAACATTACGACAGTCCATATTTCCTACCAGCTACCGCCGAGAGCGAAAAAACCGATTGGATATTCATGGGAAGTTCTGGATACGGGGCTCACATGCACGTGAGTGTTTTGACATTGATTTGATTACCTGTAAACGTTGAAAATTTTCCAAAAAAAGAACAACTGACCTCGGATTCGAGACGCGCTAAAACAGGTCTCTGCAGTGCTGACGTGTAATCGTCCGAACACGATGATAGAATCATGTTTCATTTGTTTTTTCAATTATTCTTTTGCCACGCTCCTTTTTTGAAGGAATTGGAAAATATTGCCAGTGATCTTCTCGACCACTGTGTCGTTGATCTTACACATCGATTATTGATAACTGGGAAATATCGGGCTGTTTTCCGACCCCAGATAACGCAGGGTTCTGTTTCAAAGGTCGACGATGTCGAACACCCTTCTTGGCAGGCTCAACTGAAAGGCGAGAAACTTTGGATCCTGGAACCACCTAGGGAGTGCTTTTACACCTGTAATCGTATGACGGTCACCGTGAAATCTGGAGAGATAAGTAAGCAATCGTCTCGCACGGATAAAGTCTCACCAAGTTTAATGAAAACGATTCATTCACTGAAACAAAATCGAAGAAATAATCGGATCAAACTTTCTGTCCACAGTCGTACTGGACACTAATCGATGGTATCATCAGACCAGAATCGTCTCCGAAGAAATGAGCATAACAATAGGCGCGGAGTTTGATTGAACGGTATATGATAAGCGATCAATCCTCGATCGTATGTTATTAGTAGAGTTTTAACGATATCGATGTATCTGTCTATTTATTCATTTATTCAAGCTTAAATACGCTCGAGCATCCAATATATAATCAGCATGCAATTATACACTGTTATCCCCTATCGCTATCGCACATATACCTATATATACTATTAAACGCAACTCTGACACGAGATACCGAAGTATGCGATACCCTTCAGTGACAGGTCTTGCGTCTAATTACCGGCTACGAGCATATACTTACATCCGCACCTATGCAGCGAGCGAAAATGTCTTTAATTTCAATTTCTCAATACGAGCCAAAAGGGGAAAGGACATGGATTGGATGAAAGTGGAGTTAAAATTTGCCTAGAAATTAACCAACGCGTATTTCGGTTAGCCGTATACACATATGGATATGTGCGGCACCAACGGCAGTATAGTGCTTATGCAAAGGATCCCAACAGGGCCCGTTGCAGGGCCCTGGCTGCAGATGGTTCGAGCTCACACCTGGCGGCAGGTGAGCACTGCCCTGGGGGCCCCCTCCATGGTATGACCAAGGGGCATGACCGGGACCTCCACGTACGTTCTAGTCTGAATTCAGGGGTGCTGAACTTTCCGATCATATGTTGGACGGCCACTGGTTAATTCAGAGGGCTGCATATGGGCCCTGCGATCCACTGGCCCATGAGAGGGACTGACGTCGTGTCTTATTTGGGTGAAAATCGGTTCGAGATTCCGTTTCGAGAATTTGCAATTTCTGTCATTTCGTTCGGGTAAATTGTAACGAATCAATGAATTTCATTATCGCGTCAGTTTAGTCAGCGGAGTAAAATATGGCTCGGAATGCCTGTTACAGTTTAATATACGAAATTTGTTTCGGACAGGGTATAAGCTACTTCATAATTACAGGTATCGATTTATGAAGAAAGCAAGACTATAACCGAGCACCAGCCCTGCACTCGTCGCTTGGCAGGTTGCACTCGCAATTAAAGACCGCTTAATTGATATTTCGATCGATATCCACATCCACGTATTGTTAGGCAGGGCGCACCAGTTTCACCGTTTTTCAGAACTGAAATAAATTTCTTGAATAAGGAAAACCCGATCCCCGCGTATCCAGACGCATGAATTCTTTTGCGTTTCAATAAATTTTACAAAATACCCTGGATACAAAATAAACTTCTTCGGTTTATTCTCGCTTCCTTCTCTGACATCTTTTTTACAATTTGAAACTTAAGTTCTATTTAAAACGATGTGATCTCATTTCAAAATTCTAAATCGAAATCCGAACGATTCCCGTTAAAATTGTGGCCTTCGATGATTTTTCGTCGAAGGTAAAATCGATAGGAGCTAAAGAAATGCGAACGTGGAGAAATCTAATGAACTGCAAAATGACGGCTTACGTTAGTTTTGACGTATGGATCGTCATTTGGCTATTAAACGAACCTGTAATAGAATAGTGGTTAAAGAAACCGCTACGGCGATATTTTACCAAGTACATAATACATATCGGTCGCCGTATCGATTAATTCCATGTGAAAGTCTCCCTCCACCGTCACGTGCCCCCCCTTAACCACCCCTCTTCACCCCCTTTACCGCCCCGCATGGCGCCGCGACGCCTCGTATAGAGCGAGATATCGACGCTACATCGCGCTCCTCGGGTGTTCTACCGCTTCTGCTGCCCACGCAGCCACAGCCCCGCGACAACCAACCCTCAGGGGCGTCGCGACGTTCAACCCTTAAAGGTCGCCTGCGTTAAACAGGGTCGATACTCGACGCCGATAAACTTCAGCTGTACAGTTTCTCCCTCAAAAATAAAGAACGATCGCCAGAATTGAACGTTCGTGGAAATCAGTAGTCCCACTCGTTTCACGGGTACAATGACCGAGGTTCTTTCAGGAAAGGAAACGGCTGTGGTAAGGAAAGCGAAGGATGTGGAATGAATTTTTTATTTTGCGAGAAAAAATTTGGACGGTGCCCCAGACCGGAATTAGACATCCCTGGGACTACAACCCCTCGCCGCCAGCCTCCCTCGTGCATCGAGTTCGTTAGAGATTCCCGTTGCGAGATCCCCGCCCTCCCCGCCGAGCTGCGCAAAGTCGCGCGATCCGCGCAGTACGGTCGTTTCGTAGTTACCTCTGTATTCCATGGTTGTCGACGACGTCAAACCTCGTGGCCCTAGCGTATGATACTTCGGTGATAAATATTCGATGGAATGGAGTGAACAGAGTTTCATTGATATATTTGAAATTCGATAAAACGCGGTCAATCGAAACTATCGTTATTAATTGTGAAGTGTAGATTGGTTGCCGCCACTGCCGCGCAGTTTACCGCGCGCGTCTCAACCTTCAAACCCGAAGGTATTGATTCGAACGATTGACGTACGGATTCAAACGCCAACCGTCAAGCATATACCGTTACAGTTTTCTTCTTTCGATGTTATTCGGTGCACCGTTGCAGTCATGAACAAGGACATTTTCGGAGGACGTGTATTGTGAATGAGTGCGAATGGAAATAAAGACTAGAATAAACTAAAACCGCTACTCGTTTGTTTTGTTTTTTCTTTTTTTTTTTCTTTCTATTCTTTCTCGATTTGTATCAAGAGAGAGAGAGAGAGAAGAACTCGATAAATATAAAAGAAAAACAAACAAACGAAAAGGAAAAAAGGAAAAAGAAACAACTGGAATGCAAGTGTACCCGAAAATAGTTCACCTACGCAGGTGGCCGGGAGCTGCATCAGGGTGAAACGGTTGGTGGTCGATTCGATATAATCGAGCAAGCGAGAGACGTGCTATCGGAAAATCGATAACGTAACTAGAAATGGTGGTGGTGGTGGTGCAACGTCACGTCGAGGTTCCTCCTCCTTCGAAATAAGCCTCTCAGTGTACCGAGAGTCCCGCTATACACAGTTTTAGTTTCGTCAAGGTCCGATGAGAGGCGGGGAGGTCGGACGGTACGGAGACGAAGAGAGAAGATAGAATACCGAACTAGTGGTGGTTTTTAATTTTTTATTGTTTTTGTTTCTTCGCGTTTTCTTTCCACACATCGGGGGTGAAAATACCGGCCTCCTCTGACGTACCAAGTTCTCTATACTTGTCGGGCTTTACCAGAGACGTGTGCCTTCGGCGTTTGAATCGCACGCACTCGCAGCGGAGCAGGGGGAGGCCGCAATAAAGGACCTCGGCAGACTTTTGCCAAAGGGGATCGCGGGAGAAAGAGGGCGAAAGAGAGAGACTGAAAACTATAAAGATAGATAAAGACGGAGAGCCGGAGGACCTAGCTTCCCTCCTCTGGAAAGGGACACCTGGTGAGCGGCGTGGCGGAGCGTAGAGTGTCGTAGGGGAAGGGGGCGGGGACCCGGGTAAGCGCCGTCGCGTCAGAGACTGCGTCCAGGCTGTGGTGTTACTCACTCGCCTCGCGTATGTCATGGGCGCTCGCTGGTCGGCGCTACGGAACCGCTTCCTTATGCCGATCTTCATACTGGACGATCGCGTACTGCTGGTGGTGGAGCAGTCGTCTCGGGTGAATTGCAGTGCTGCAGGTGGTCCAGGTGATTTTTTTAATCAAACAACCACCGGGGAGGTGCTGCAGTGACACAAGTGTATACGCGGGTGCCTGCAGTGCATGTGGTGTCCTACGGCTTGTTACTATATCATGTCCGTAGGGTAGTTTATTCTTATTCCCCGATGAGGTTAATAAAGAGGTGCGGACGTACAGTGACGACGACGAAAACGACGAGACCTAAGAAAAACAAATACGTGATAATAAATATACCGTAAACAAAAGGGGTTTCACTTCAATAACAATATATAGGTATATATGTATATATATATATAAACACATATACATATACATATACATATATATATATATTTATATATATATATATAGGGAGAGAGAGAGAGAGAGAGAGAGGGAAATAAAAACAAACAGTGTGAGGGGGCGCGTGTGCGCGATTCGGTGGAAGATACCGTCGAGAGGAAGCGAAGGGGTGGTAGGGAAAAGGACCATCCGACAGGAGTGTACCACCCGGACTAAATGTGCGTAAATGGAAGGTATAGGCAGCAGTGTTTCCGATCATCAGCACCATAGCGAGCAATTACTAGAATCGGTCGATTCTCCGTCGACGGTAATACCGTCTACGCATGGCCGTGGCAGTAGTGGGGGTTCGAATGCGAACTGTGTGGGTGGGGGTAGACACCACGAGGGCAGTAGCCACGGTGGCGGGGGTGGCTGCGTTGAAGGGATGTCGTCTGCCTCGCAGAGTCCCGATATCGCGTGCGCGAGCCTACCGTTGGAGCTGCTCGCCTCCGCGGGTGCACTTGGCGTCAAGGAAGAGAAGGAACGGGAACTCGGTGTCGCGGAGGACCTGTCCTCGTCACAGGAACCCCCAGGAGGAGGTGGCGGTGGTGGTGGTGTTGGTTCCACCAGGGAATCATTGTCCGTCATTGTGCCACCGCAGGACGTCGACGTCGACTCTCGGGACGCTGACTCGGAGCTGCTTAGTCCTGGTAAACTTTCACCGACATCCGGGATCAGTGTATCAGTGGCAAGCATGATCGACGCGACAGATTTTCGTGCTATGCAACCTGAGCCAACATATCAGACGTTAACTTCCGTAGCCGAGAGAATGTCGCCGCCTGGTTTTAGCCCCGGTTCATCATACGCAACGCTCACGCCTCTCCAACCTCTGCCACCGATATCCACTATGAGTGACAAGTTTGTTTATAGTGGCCACCCGGGCAGCGGTGTCTCGGGGAGTTTTGCCGTTATGCAGAACAACGGCTTAGGTAACATTGGACTTGGAATGGGGGGCTCGCCTTACACCTACGACAAATTACCATCCATGGGTATGTCCCCACCGCACAATTATCCATCACCCGGTGCGGGCCTTCAGCCAAGTCCTTTGTCACCGCAAAGCGCCTACAGTCAAAGCGGTCTTAATTCACCCCATAAATCGGCAAGCCCGCACTACGAACCCGCCTTTTTACCCAGGCTACAGCAAAGTCCGGCAGCCCTGAGTCCACCATCCCCGCCAACTTCGGCTGCGGCTAGTTTTGCACCGACCCATCACTCTCCGCAGAGTTTATCGGTACCTACTTCCTCGCCACCACCACCTATGCAGACGCAAATTCAACAATCAGCCATGCAACAGCAGCAACAGCAACAGCAACAGCAGCAACAGCAGCAGCAACAACAACAACAGCAACAGCAACAGCAACAACAGCAACAACAGCAGCAACAATCACAGCTTAACCAACACGCGCAACATGCCCAGCACACGTCAGTCGTTATGAAGACTGTATCTTCGGCTGGTAACGGGGCTGGTGAAGTCGAGGAGATAAACACGAAAGAATTGGCACAGAGGATCAGTGCTGAGCTAAAAAGATACAGTATACCACAGGCGATATTCGCCCAGAGAGTGCTGTGCCGAAGTCAGGGTACGCTCAGTGACCTTCTTCGTAACCCTAAACCATGGTCGAAACTGAAGAGTGGTCGCGAGACCTTTAGACGGATGTGGAAGTGGCTTCAGGAACCGGAGTTTCAACGGATGTCTGCCCTGCGACTGGCAGGTTAGTTGATTCGAAACGCGAAACCCAGAACTTGCCACTAACCTGCCTCTTGTTATTCCCAAGCATCAAAACCGTCCCCATCCCCATCGTGACTTTAAAATCTTGACACAAACGTGAGAGGGACTGTTATAGCCGTCCGTTCTAGGAACGTCAAAATGCATCTCACAGTTGAACCCGGTGTTCAAAATCCCCGAACGGATAAGCTCCGGGCATAAATACAGCGAAAAGAGAAGTAGATGTTGCACAAAATCGTGGGCACGAAGGGAATGGCTTAGCCATAGTACCGAAACGGTGGAAGGTGGCGAAAGAACTGGTGCGAGGTATTGGAATAATTCGTGTACACGTGCTCTCCACGTGGAGGAGAGCACAGACTCCTCCCTACCATATCATTCGGAGATAACAGCGCGCCAAATGCCACTTTTCAAATTCAACCTCCTTTGCCCGACGTAACACCCGCGTAGAAAGTATTGATCCCAGTCACGCGGGCCATGGTAGTGAACCGCGCCGTCGCGGGCGTCCCGATGCCGCCATCGCCACGCCGTCGCCACGCTTCCGTTGTAACACTTCACCACCGTTTCGTACCAACCCCTCATCATGGGTGTATTTCAACAGCCTAAATAGAAACCGTCAGTTTTTACTCTTTGGCAAAGTATGTGCAGATCCCTGGAGTCCAAGAACACACACACACACAACACTCCTTCACTTTATTCACTACATGTTTTCCTCACGTTCAAATTCTGAAAGCAGACCTTAAGCTACATCGCATAGTGTACGTCTTATTTTACACGGGGAATCCCTCCGTGCGGCAAAGAAGCCTTTGAAGACTTTGAAGGCGCTGGCTAGTTCCATCGTTTGATTAATTCAGTCGACTTGCGACTTTACTTCTTTGCTATGGTAATTAGGGCTGATGCTAGTCGTAGGAGAGGACTTGATACCAGACTTTCTTGCATATAGTATGCTGTAAGCGATAGTTGCAGTGGCTTCAGTCACCACCTCAGCAATTGTATTATAGTCCCGAAGTACCTATAAACACCGATGATTCTTCGGTCCGTCACACTATCAACCAAGCCAGGGTATTCTGTGTAAAAATAAAATCTTCGACTATCCGTTCACCAGTAGATGGCCTTTCGAGGGATAACGATCATGATATACTGTGACACTGATTTTTACGAGAATAACGAACTAACGATATCCTGATAAATACGGAATCAGAAATTTAGTGAACATTCGTTATGAATAGATCCTGGATGGTCTGATACCGCAGGATATACGCGGTACTGGTAGTGGCACTGGTACTGGTAACTACAAAGTTTGCAACCAGTTTGCAGCCTGTACCTATGCTACCCTCTTAGATCCGGATCCTTGTCGGCTGGAGTGTCACTGAAGACAATACGTTCCCCAGAAGGGTTCCTCCAGCCAAACCCCTTCAGATCAGTACCCTATTGTCACCTACACTGTACCTTGGTCCAGGGTCTTCCGCGGGAAACTGTGCAACCCACTGCCTGCTCTACATGCGAGATTATTGCGCGATACTATTGCCGCGATATTTTTCGATTTCTTCCGAGTCTTTCCATCAAAATTAGGCAACCCAGTGTAGATAGGATTTCAAGAACTCGAAGAACTGATTTTAGCCCGTTTTGTCCGTTGAAAACAAAAAAAAAATACTGGCGAGATCATTTTTCACCACATCTGGAAGACCTATACTTTAGCAATTGGAACACGACGTCGGAAACTCCCGCGCTATCTGCGGTCGCGCCAAAATCGAACGTAGTTATTCCCTTGTTAGAAATGATCTACTTTCGAAATCTCAATATTTAGGGCTGACGTTCGACCCTTGTCATTATATTCGCTACAGGGTTTTATATTCGATTTCCGCAATCATTCGAAAGGATTTGATAAACACAAAACAAAAAGGATAATCAATAGCTTTTTATTGAAAACGAAAACAAGAAGGGAAGAATTATTTTGAGAAACTAAAAATCCAGCATTGAAACGTACGGTGTACTATTATTTCCCTCGTGTTACTGGTTTGCAGGTTTGTGTTCGTGTTTGTTGGGATTGCGTGCAAGGAACGGGAAAAAATCAATATGGAAACACTCTAGTCTTCGCATGTAGGTACGCCATGCGTTGTGACGTTAGCTATATAGGGTTGTTGTTTATTCTAGTAAACGACAGCTTTCCACCAGAGCGCACACCTTCCAATCCACACATCTACTATTTCTCTATCTTTCGTTTGTATTCGTCATTTCTGACTCTAGTTTGTCCGGAGGGAACTCCACTATTCCTGATACCCGGGGCACGTGTCTAATTCCGAATAATGATCCGTGTTCAAAAATGTAACAGGACTTGGTGTTCGCCCTTCACTTTTCACGATCAAATCTCATTTCCCATGTTTCACGGATTCATGTTCTTCAAAATTTGTATCGCTTTCTGTCTTTCACGAATGACCAAAATCCATAAAGACATCAACATCTCCTACAGGTACCATATGGTACATTACCGAGTACACATAATGTGTCCGAGATCAATGTGTGCGTCACCAACATGAATACACACCGTTTATATTAAAGTAGGACCGTGACGTCATTCCTCGACGTATGTCCCGTATCATTTGTAGCGGTTGGCTTGTTTCTGAGTTATGTACTCTCGTCTTTGTACCGTGTGTTCATTTTTTGGAAACGCAATTTCCCTTCCGGTAGGATTTGAAACGTTGCTAACTCCATTTAGCGATCGCAGAACATCCGCGAAGGGGAACGTAAACAAAAACAAAACCAAAAAAGTTTCTTCTTCCGTTTGACAAAAGAGAAAAGAGAATCTCGTGGGAATAAATTTCACCATATCCTGTCTCGGTAATTGCCCTCTGCGCAGAGGACAGATCGAATTTAATAGCGATTTCAATGTTTGACGGGGCTCTTCTCTGAAGCTTTGGTGTAGCTTTCAGTCGTTGTCCCGCAGCACGCGCCGAAATTTAATACCGTGCCGCACCGTAGTACCTACCCATACTCTATGGCGGGAGACCTTACGTGAACACAGCCGTTCGTGCAGCATGGGTTCTGCTCGACATGATCACGTGGAAATATACCTCCCTAGTATTTCGTCCCTTCTCGCACCAAGAGCCAACTATATCATTTTACAATTTTACGGGATATCCTGCTGCCGCACCACCCCCGCCTCCCGGATCACAGACTCGACCAGAGTCAGGCGAAATTGAAAATCAACCCTTCGAAACTTTACAACTTCCGCGACATTCACACTGCATCTTCCTCAACATCGACATCGTTGCGTTGATGTTGGTCGAAAAATGGTCATTCGAATCATTGCCCAGAAAAAAACATGAGCGAACAAGTTTGCTTTATTTTAGTGATTAATCGGCTGCTGGATATTCCGAGTAGTTGATCATGGAGTGAAAGTTGAAATAGACAAAGAGGTTCTGCAATTCGTTCGTTCGTTCGTTTGTTTGTGGAAGGGTAGGGGGGAAGGGAATGAGAATAAGGGATAGGACAGAAGAGAACAGTACACAGAGTGAAACATCCTGGATAGATAATTCCTGGAAAGCTGCGGAAAGCCAAAGTACAAATTTTCAGATAGTGGTAGTGGTAGTGGTATTCCTCATGTTTCCCAGCAACGTGACGTTATATTGGAGAATGAGACGCCGCGCAATTGAACTTTCCCAGTTGTATTTTAGTCTGACATGTTTGTTACTAGTTTCACTGCCACCGGAGCCAACAGAGATTACAGTCTAGCCGCTGCACGGTACTCTCGTATTCTCACCAATAATACGAACGCGTTTTTTTTCCGTCAATGTATTTTTGAAAAAAATCGATCAGTTTACTTTTAACATATTCTTTCAACGATTTTAAATGTCAACTTCTATAATCTCTGATCGGGCTTCGCTACATGTGAGACTCGAGGCTCGGGTCAAATTTTACTTCACGTATACCTAGACGGTTGATAAAGGTAACTCAACACCTGGCATATTTAGCGATAAGCTCTACTCCTCCGACTGCCAGTCTTGCCAACAGCTGCTTAAATTTAGTTTGTTTAAAATTTCCGTTAGATTCGTACTTTGGTATCAGTTGGACAATCGTTTGGACAAGTCCTTCCGATTTCGCGAATGAAAAGAAAAATTTCGAAAATCGCAGACCCTTTTTTTCCCTTTTTTATTCACCAAAGTATAATGTATCGAGTCGTAGCAGAGGTGGGAGAAGGACAGAGCCTAGGGACCACGCACGTGCGTAAAGAAGTGACTAACTCCATACACGAAACCCCGCAAGCGCCAACCCCCACTCAAAACCCGAACCGATGCTACGTCGCGCGCAAACTAGTATAATGTCTGAGATACGAGGAAAAGACGCGATGAGTAACCGACGGTCAATTCCAGAGTAAATAGCACGTGGTATCCCAGCCGCAGCACGTTTCTGCAATTGTTTGAAATTGTTAGGTTAAAAAGGGCGGGAAATTCAAACGCGGTCTGTACAACGGTCTTCAATCCTCTAGAGGCGGTTACTCACTTACGAACCCTTAAAAATTCATCGAGATAGAAAGATAGACGAGAAATAGTTGCCAGAAAGACAAAGTAGGTCATGGGGTTTAAAAATGAGAAATAATTTCACGGTAGTCTGTAAAATGAAGTCCGGAATTCAGTTTTCAATTCAAATTCGAGTACCGGGTCAGAGATAGACACTTTTTTTACCGAACATCGAAAAGATATTTTGTCGAAATTTGACGACCACCATATTTCAGGCGTTAGATCAGAGTAGGGTTATATAGTATTGCGTGCTGACTCATCGAGCATGCGAGTCCCGAGTGTAATTTCTCATACATGTATGAGTATCCTGTACCTCTGTGTACATGTGTATATTACATACATAGAGGCATATGCGTGATAGTTTGCGTACACTGTACGATATAGGACAAGCTATTATAAATGTGTAACCCGGGCCACCCCAAGCCGAAACTAATCGAGAACAGGGTTGCCACAACCACCCTGTGTTGCGAGTTCAAAATGCGGGCTTTTGCAAGAAAGAGAACTGTTAGAAGACGCGAAGAGAATTTCCTTTCCAATTTCTACAAGTCTGAGGGTTTCGGTGTTCAGGAAAACATTTTGCGTCGTGGAAAGTTGGGAAAAAGATAATCGGAGAGAATATGTACAGACTCAAACATCGATTGCGATTTGGAACACCTACTTTACCGAAGACGATATGATCAGACAGTTTACAATATCAGAACATAACTGCCAAAAAAAAAAAATAAAAAAACACTCCGATTCCTTTGCCCCTCAAATTTCTTTGCCCAATAACAAGTTCATGCGCACATGCAATTTATGAAAGATAACTAGATAATCGAAAAAACGAAAAGAAAGAATAAAGAAACCAAACGGATAGACAATTGCACCTCTGAATAACCTCTTCGTATGTAAAATTATTTTTTTTTTTTTAAACTTGAGGAGGACTAATCGATGATTTAGTTTAAAATTTTTATATTTCATATGTATATCGTTAGATGTGAACATCACGCTGTTAGATATAGCTGCATATAGTATAGATAAATTAGTTCGTTGTAATATCTGTAGTGCCTTTCTTCATGTTAGGTTTCAATTTTGAAAACAATTTAGCTTAGAATATATGCAGTCCTTTTTCCGCACTTCTCATCATCCAATTACTCCATTATCCGCTCCGCACATCCTGAATACCAAACAAACAAAAAAAAAAAATTATTTATATAACAGAATTAATGCAATATTTATATGTAGTCAAACAATATAGAATTTGTTTCATTTTACTTTCGTTCAAATTAAAATGCCCAAAATAAAAAAAAATACCAATTTTCTATTATTTTGTATTGCGTTATTCTGTCGTTAGTTCTGTAAGTTGTGTGCAGTGACACAAGTTGACATCATTCTAGCAAATGTATATGTTTTTTTTATTCAACTTCGATCTCATGAAAATGAAAAAACAAAAAAAAAATAAACAAGTAAAAGAGAACGAGAAAATATTCACTCCTTTTTTTTTCCTTTGTAAAATAACAACGCGTTGAAATTTTGAAAAAAAATTAAAAAATTCTTTGTTTTTTTTTTTACCGGACACATATTTCACTTTCCGTTGAAAACAGAGGGAAGTATTCCCGGGACAAAGGATGAGGTTCCGATCAAAATTAATTCTAGGATTGTGTATACCATTCACAAAGACACATCAAACCGCATTATAACGGGCTAAGGGATTAGCGGAACGACAAGTTGTCACATATCATTGCGCTCGTTTTGATCTCACCGGAAAAATTTAATGACACAAAAACGTTTCATTTTCATTTTCACTTTCGTTTCTTTCTTTCTTTTTTTTTATTATTATTAATTTCATTTCATTTTCGTTTAACGATTCGCAAAGCGTGATCAAAAAAGAGAATAAAAAATTAGAAAAAAAACGAAACAACAAAAAAAAAAAAAAAAAAACGGGAAAAGTCGTACCAATGATCGTCACACGTTTTTCTTTCATTTGAATCTGAAAAATTAGGCATAATGATAAACGAAAAAAAGGAAAAAGAGTTTCCTCGCAACTTCGATTCCGTTCGTCAACGGAAAGTGAAATGTTCGGAGAAACTGAAGAGTAGTGTGTAGAATAAATTGAATCGAATGTCTCCGAGCGAGTAATAATTTGAAAAATATTTGAAAAATAATATCAGGAAGAGAGAAAGAGTGGAGATGGATGAATGACGAGATAATAAAGTGAATTAACGAAGGAAAACACAAGGTGTGTGTCTATCGGTTTGGTTTTAGCACTAAGCAACTGTTCTGAGAGTGGCGGTGACCCGGACGGCATGCTGGACCCTCACCATCCTGGATCTGGAATCGACACGCACCACCAACAGTTTCACAACTCGTATGGTAATATCACTCTCATCATACCTTTATACTCACTATCTGATTATAATTCGGATCATTATGGTTTATTATTTAATCGTAAGGTGCACATATGTTTATCACTTTTAGTCTATAGACACGTTACAACGCATACTGTAATATATATATGTATATAAAATATATACCGCGGTCGTCGAGTTTGAGATTTTGAAAAAAATTTCGAATCCCTGAACGAGAATGTCCGCAAAAATTGACGAGGCGAAAAAGTAGTCGTACGAACAGACGACAGAATCGAAACTTGTGTTGGGATATTCCGAAGGATGCTTTTTCTCGAGCCTGAGAAAATTTTTGGGTCAAGGTCCTTCTCGGGGATTCGAACTTTTCGAATAACTCAAATCTTTCGAACGCCCTGTAACGTTACGTACGTCGAATAATTTCCGTCGCCATGTTTGTTACGAGATAAATAGTTCGAACATTCTTCAACGTTTGGTAACGACGAAAAATTTTTTTTTGCAAGAGAACAGAGAGGAAATGATAAGAGAAAAGATACAACCGGATTAGTGATCCCTGGCTTATTTCGAGTCCGGAAAAGGTGAACCAAAGACGGTGAAATAAGACCGGTACCAAATCGTTGAATGTGGGAGTAGGTAAATCTTGGGAAAGTAATCTAGGTACTTTGAAAGCTCATTGAAATATCTGACGTTAAAAATTTCAATCTATCGTGTACAAAAGTTTTCCTCTCCCTCTCGCAACCTACCCCTTTTCAAGAGTCGACATTATCCAGGAAAACATCCTGTTGTACCTCGCCTTTACTATATACTCCGATGTATACGTATATACATGTAGAAAAAGTCTCATGCCATGTAGCCAAGAGCCAAGAACCAACAACGAACAGCCTGCAACGAAGGAATCCAGAGTCCATTCCTTCTGCTTTCTTCTTCTTTTTTTTTCTTCTTCTTCTGCTCTTTTTTTTTCTTTTTTCTTTTTTCTACTTTACTCCTTTTTTTCTTTTTTCTTTTTCCTTTTTTTTTTTACTTTCCTACCTTCGTTCGCCTCCGCTTCACCCTCCGACGACCCTACAAACGTCTTTCCAACTCCCCGCTACCCTCCTCGAATGGATATTGATTTGTATACAACCCAACTACAAACCAAACTCAATACAGGTACGAAGATGTGCCTAATTAAACCTCGGCTTGTGCAGTACATTTGTACAACCGTATATATGTACATTTATATACAAATTGGCGTTTGTTATTATTTTTTTTTTTAAACTTATTTATTTTTTTATTTCTTTTTCATCAATTTGGTTTTCAGACAAATTCGATTAACAATTTATCCCCTTCTTTGTGCACGTGCGTACGATAGTTGTGAGGAAGAGGTGCCTTTCAGGTGAAGAAAATGGATGGAGAGGGAGTCTCGAAGATCGCGAAAAAGTTGTAATTTCCTAATAAACGCGTAGCTGTGAAATTGATGTAACGTCAAAAACAATTTTCCCGTGAACACCGTCTCTGTAGAAAATGTTGTTGAAGCGGTTAGGAGAGACGTACGAAGTTTGAAGTAAGGGAAGAGTTTCTCGTGCGTCTCTTTGCACAACAAGCGTTGTAGAAACTAATTAGCTTCTTGTTAATTCAATTAATTGGCACAAAGTTAATACCGAGTAGTGTGTATACCTTTGATGCTTAACGGCTTAAAGGATGCCGTTTCAGGATTGTCTGCAACAGTATAACATGGAGAAGAACCGTGAACTTTACAAACCTGTCAGACGGAAACGAGGATACCGAGACGGTAATAGACTTGCGAAGGAACAATTTTTCCATTCTCCTCTTCCCACAAGAGAGAAGCTCAATAATCTTGCTAATGGATGATATAACAACAAGTTTTGGCTACAAAAAAAAAAAAAAGACAAACTTTCAAATATATCTCAGAACCAATCGGTGAGTGGGAGAAGAACGTAGGGCATCAAGAAACGGGGGAAGAACATGGTTAAAAGTTCCAGGTGAGGAGTTCGAGGTAATGTCAGAAAAACGGGGGGTACTGAACAATCGCAAATGAAGGAAAAGAAAAAGAAGCAGAAGAAGAGGAAGAAGAAGAAGAAGGAGAATGGAAGCACGGAACTTGTGTGCGGAATAATTACCAACTGGTCGGACAATGGTATCGAAATCTCTGGCCAGATGAACCGCAAAATAGTAAAGTTGATGCCGAGCCGAAACTTTTTGGCTGTATCAAAGAATGTTTTGAACAACGCGAGGTGGCCGGAAGTTGGCTGGTCCGAGCAGTGCCTAGCCCTTTGAGAACGAGCGACGACACCCCTTTTTTCATTTTGGAAACTATAAGGATCGACTCGCTTCTGATTTGGCGCAACGATTTTCGAAATAATCGATTTTGAAAAGTTTTTAGGAACCCTCGTTACGATTCTGACATCAAATGTTCGTTTTCTCCAAAAATTGAGCCTCGTATTCGATCCTCTTTCGCCATTTAGAATTCTACCTTGAGAATTTTGCAAACTTTTGTACAAAACAAAAACAAAAAAGAACACGATTGCCTTGTGAAGCCTAAATAGATTCTTTCTGTAAAAGTACCTCGCGACTGGATTCCCCCGTCTCTAAAGGGTTAAACGGAATCAATTTCTCGATAATGAAGTGACGGGGTCGTCGTTTTGTCGGTGACGGAAAGAGAGTAGTCGTAAAAATCAGACCTATGAGAGAGTAAATAGTTTATGTGTATTGTAGGTAAAGGCTTTTAGATGGAGAGTTCTAAAGTGTGAGAAACATGCTTTAGATAGTGTGTTTTAAAATCTTTTCAAACTAGCTAATGCCTTGAACCCGTCGCCTTGTTTTTTAGCTAGGCAGTCAGTCTTCGCTGGAAGACGGGGCTAAGGGAAGAGTTTGAAAGAAAAAGGAGGAAAAAGGAGAAATGTGCTCATTGGTACCGGGACTTCGACTTGGCGGATTGAAGCGTTCGAAATTTCTTCGCTTCCTCTTACTATATTTTCGCTCCTCCTTTTTCTTCCCTCATTCTTTTCGGGCTTATCCTCTTCACCATCTCGAACTTTCTTCCTTCTTAATAACTAACAATAAATCGGAGAGAACGAATCTTCCGGAAGCGCGAGCCTAAGCTTTGGGCATTGCGACTTCACTAGCTGTAAATTGCTATGAAGAAGGAAGCCCTGCCGCCACGCGATGCACTGCTAAGTGTTCTTCGGAGTACCTGATGGCTCTAAAGCGCGAAGAAGATACGTACACATGTATACTGGGTAGCTCGCTTCGTTTCAGTCCATCGCAGGTTTGTCTCGTCGCCAAAAGTAACGAGAAACGATAATTTCGATTGGGAAGACATTTATTTTCGACTTGCAAAAACATCACCTACGAAGTCGATCAAAACTCCTCGCGACGCTGTTGGATCTGGAACTCCTCTCCACGCTTCGAGGGGTGCTGATGAATAGCGAAGAATAATGTGAAGGCGGGAAATTCGAAGTTAGAGAAGACCGCAACGGAACGGTGGCAAAAAATATCCCACGTTGGAAGACTTCCAAGGCGTGTGAGAAGACGGAGAGTTTCCTTGAATATTTCACCGAATTTATCATCCGAAAATGAAACTTGATGGTTCGCTGTCGCAATGGTTGTGAGGAATGTAAAGAAAACAAGTACGAGTTCGTCCGAACACCCCATGCCGAGAAAACAGCAACGGTTGAATTAGCGATAGCTATCCGTGTCCACTTCCACTTCCACTGATCCCACGACTGGCACATGATTTCAAAAATACTTCGAAGCCAATTTCGCATGATTTAAACATCGAATTGAGTCATTTGCAACGACTTTTTGGTCGATTTTTATCACATTGAAATTTCATCGAGTGATTCGAAGGCGATTTCTTCTTCCCGAAGTTACACTACCCACAGGGTATTGATGGTCGAAGTTATTCGTTGCGTTTCTTCAACTTTATCGAGTAACGTTTGTCAGATCGTTGGCCGATATTCGGGTCGTTACTTCGACAGGGTTGAACAGCCCTGCGAAAGACTGTGAGAAAAAAGGTGACGTTTCTGTTTTGAATTACTCCCATAATTTCTCCGATCATTATTTCGACGGGATATATACTCGACATTCATTCCCGATTAATTACCAATCCTAGTATCGATTTTTCAATCCAACAAGGAAAAAAGGTATCTTCATCATTGTCGTCGTTCTTCCATCTCACCTCGGCGCATCGCATATCCGGAATATCTCCCCGTGGAAATCGGAGATCCAAAAATGAGGAGTCGGGTTATATTCCCGCCACGCGACACGTGACCAAACCACGCTGATCGTTCAACTACTCGGAACGCTGAAGCGTCTTTGATGACTCTCTGGTCTATTGTGTGGTCCGTTGGTATAGCGAAAGATGGGCGTCGTTTCACCAGAAGTATGGTTATTGTTTTTGCACCGGGTGTATCTAACGGTCGTTTGCGTTTGCACACGGTCTTTGATATTTATATGACCAGGAATACTTCCGCGAGAAGAGATTTGAAAAAATAAGGGGAGAGGTGGGGGGAAGAGAATTGATGCAAAAAAAAAAATCCGAGAGAAAAAAAAAAAATTCGCAGCTTCGGAACTAAATAGAAAAGACAGTACCTCCGGTTTCCTAAAGTATGAAAAATGATGGCTTCCAGGGCGAAAATGTACGCTTCAATAAGTGATAGAACTAATGGTCCGTTATAATTGATAAATCGTGTTGGGCTCGTGCATGCAAAAAGAGAGTTAACCCTCTTTTCGCGCAGACTTTAAGCTTTCGATTATATCCGTGTTAGTAAAGTGAAAGTAGCTTTTCTTCCTCCTTTTTTTTTTTATTATTATTCATTTTTTATTTTTTTTTTATTTTTTTTTTCTTCCGCCTCTTCGACCTCATTTCGTACAACCGTTGCACGGATAATTACTTCCCTCGATATTTCCCGGAAATTGAGAGAAATTAGTAAAAAATTTTCGAACCTTTTCTTTGTACCGCTTTTAGCTATAATCTGAGTCACGTTTATGTTCCGAGCAAAGTAGGTACTCCGAAGTTACAATTATTCAAACTTCGTCTAATCAGATGCCTTACGGTTGAATCTGAAACTTCTACCGGAAACCCATTCCGAATGGTAACTTCGAGTCAGGAGTCTCCTCTCGTCTATAGTTGTTCGAATCCATTTCGGATCTAGGAAGGACTAGGGTTCTGGGTAACACTGCAGCACGGATACCCTCGTGCATATACAACACACCCAGACCTACCCCGCCAGTGCATATAACGAGTTTCCAATAATGGTAGAGCTGTAACCAGTTCCCGACCAGAACCACAGGACTGACACTGGTTCTCCCAGTTCCTCGGAAAATCCTGCAGTTTGTGTTTCCTAATTTATTAAAAATGTCTCAAAAACTTGATCCCGTCAGTGGCGGTTGCTAAAAACCTCTTCACGACGCGCATCTCATGTTCCAAGTCCAAAAGATGATCACGAGCAGGGTACGAGTGGCATCGCAACTAGTCGGGATCGATGCCACTAGCTTTTTCCGTGCGATTAACCGCCCGAACTGTGTATGATAAATTCGCATTGGATTTCGTGTAGTGAAAGAAAGATTAGTACAGAGTCGATTTAGTTCGCTGTTGTGTGGCTAATGCGGTATTGAGGACAACCATTGTCGAAATGGCGTTTCAACGCGGTCTGTGTTGCTGCAGGTTTGAGGGTGGAGAGGAACGATACCCATCTCCTTGAGGAAAAGATGCAAAACAGGCTTCGCAGAATGGTACAAGCGATATTTCACGGACCACTATCTCCCTCCATCCGTTTGCAGCTAAAAGGGAAATTGGGTCAAGAATTTGCGGTCGAAATATGCGTCCAATCGCGCGGGGTGCTGTCTGGCCGAATCTTGCAGCAGGCGATTTCGCGACCCACTGATTTCGGGGTAGCAACTCCGGCCGTGGTCCCCCCGTTCATTCAAGACACCCGCTTTTTACCTCGCGAGAAGTCTCCCGGAGCAAAGCGAACGTCCCATTGCAGGTTCGCGAAACCCCGCGTCCGTACATCGTGCTTTCATGCACACGTACGGGTACACACGTATGTCTCACCACTTTGTCTCGTGTGTAGTGATCCCCACCACAAACCAACCACTCCATTACAACCTACCCTATATTTGTACCGACGTTCGTATCGATCCCGGGAACCAAACGACTTTTAAAAGTGAGACCAAAGATACCAGCAACTCACCCATCACTTTTTTCTCATCCATTCCATGGACGGGTTAGTGGCCAACTATCATTACAAAATGGCGTCTTGACTTGATTATGGCTCAGTACCCTTCTTTCCTTCGATCAACTGTTTTGCCAATCATTGGGCACTTGGTCGCGTTGCTTAACCGATTCTTCAGAGTTGCTTTAGCCGGTGAAAGAGTTCGGCGTCACTCGACACCGAGATAACGTTTTCTTGACTATTTGTCAGGGTCGTCAAGGAATCGTTGTCTACCCAAAGTAGACGGATATCGATTTGCACTCATAGCACAGGGAGGGCCAGTGCCAGGCTCATCATGTCGTGGCACTATCCTTCGCTCGAAACACTATGCGACTGACTGTTGGTACGGTGGAGTCACTTCGGGGTATTGAGAACGATTCGATTTTTGCAAAACTTTTTGAACGAAGAATATCACGGAGGAATAAGTAAAATTCATGCGTTGATCGATCAGACCCATACTTTTTTGTCATTTGATGAATAGTCCGGAGGAATGTAGAGAGTAAAGAAAGTGGAGTAGCTGTCGTCTCCCGGTAAGTAATATCCGCGTCATTTCTTCACGGGACCAAAGATTCCCATTCGGATACACATTCCGAGAGATTTCTTTAGCCAGGAAATTATTTCCCCGCGGTTTCGCGCGCTCGATTAACTACCATACCAGCCAATTTTGGCAATAACCGAACATCAGGGTTTCTCTAAGAGCTCGCGAAACATCCCCGCGAATCCATTTCGAACTAATTCCACTTCTACAAAGCACATGATTCAACAACAAAGCGAAGGCGCGCCATGGACGTGATGAAAATGGGTCAAACTTTAATGACATGCCCGTACGAGGGTTGATTGGAAAACAAATAGATTTCATTAAATTAGGATGAGTCCTGGCGGCGGTGAGTAGCTGCGATCGGTCAGGAAAGGGGGATATAGAAGGGGTTGGTTGGTTCAGTTCCTAGCCAGTACATGGCAGATTAAAGAGAAATGGCTACAGGTTCATATTGATTTTTGTCCTCAGTTCGCCTAGTGGTTGGAGTGGTGGGTGGTCGCTAAAGGTAGGGTGGAGGGTGGGTTTCACCCCATCACTAACGTCTATCTATCTGTCTATCTACCTATCTTTTTCCCCACCTCACCCACCCCCTCTGTCCCTCTCTCTCTCCGTGTCTCTCACTGTTTAAAGTGCAAGAGAGAGTCTCTAGCTTCAGGTATACCAGACGTCTGCCATTAACCAGCAACAGTCATAGCGCTATCCAAGATTTTCCGCTCGTAAAAACCGGCGGCTGAGATTTTTCGAAAATTTCCCCATCGCCCTTCACCCTCGTCATCGGAACCCTTTCGTTATTCAAGATTCGCGAGTTCTATCGGCGACTGAATAAACCATGGAATTCGGTAATTAGCGCATCTCATATATCCGCATGAACAGTGAATCCAAATCATCCCTCGATAAGCAGCTCCGGGCTAAAGCTCGTACGTGTGCAGATATAAATGCATATCATATGGTCAGGTGTATCGACCACCTGCCGGGCACTTGAGAGATTTTTTTCATCCCAGCGAGTAAAAAATAAAAAAATTCTCCAATTGATTCGATTGCCGTTGCGCAGCTGGAGAGAATGATGAATGGTCGATGAAACTTGACTTCTAACATGCTTTTACCGAATTCCCGTACGCGTTTCCGAAAATACGGACGTATGTGTGGACGGAAAAATGCAGTTTTTTTTTCCTCCTCTCCTCAACATTTTCGTTCATTTCGATGGGGAAGAGAAAAAAAAAATCACTCTTCTCACAGGATCGAGGGTGTTCGAAGCAGTTTCGTATCGGTGGAAAAAAGAAAAAAAGGGAGAGAGACAGTAAAAAATAAAATGAAAATAAAAATAAATAAAAGATGAAACAACCTCTGGTCGATCTATACATTCCGTGAAAAAATGTTATTAATAAAATATTACATAACGGTTTATAAAAAGCCAGTAGAGCTGAGAGAGGAGGAATCGTGGTTTGAAGAGCCACGCGAGGCCGAGGGTTGGGCGAAAACCACAGCAACGTAACTGAAACGATGAGGCATACCCTTCGCCGCATGATGCTGTGCCGCTGCTATACAGAGCCTGGACCAAACTGATGGAATGCCAGAACTTTTTTGTAATTAAATTTTTACTGATACCGACTCGCCGAGCTGGGCTGACCTTAGCCAACCCCTGACGAACAGAGCCAGGTTCTGACACGAAATAAAAGTCCGGAAATTAGGAAACGGCGAGAACACCGCGATATCGAGATGATTTCTTTGACTCCGATCGTTTTTTCGGAAATCCAACGAGGAATGCCGATGCGGATGATTTTGAGAAAATTCTTCGGCGTTCGAAGTGTTCAGAAACGGTGTTCCGCAACTCCCGGTGAACTGAGTAACCGGTAAGGGTTGATTGAAACCGTTTAAAATCCACTCGAATATCTCGTTAGTTGTGGGGAAATCGTGGGCAAAAAGTTTTTGAAAAATAGTCGTGAACCGAATATCGTAGAATTGTGAAAGTTCTCGCTTACCCCTTTTAACCCGGAGGAAAATTAAGAACTTCATTTCGAAAGGGATGAAATAGACGCAGAACTCCAGGGTGGAGAAAGTTTATGGAATAATAGGAGCTTAGCAAATGGAACAGTAAAGTTAATAAAAAGGGAATACATTTCGCGGAGTATCGGTGCTGTGAGTTTTAAAAAACCTCAGAACGTCTCTCACCCCCTCTTTCCGTTTTATCTCCTCTCTCCCCCCCCCCCCCCCCCCCCTCTCTTTTGCTCTGGGTTTTCGATAAATGAAAAATGTGTAATTTTTTATTAATTCTGCCTTTATTAATTCTCGCCCAACGGCTACAGCGGACGGTGGTGGTTGGTGCTGGGGCAGCAGACGCTGCGAGGGAGGTAAAGAGGGATGAGGAGTTCTGAAACGCGGTGCACCACTGCTGCAGCACTGGCGCTCGCCTTTTTCTACCCACTTTACCTATATACTCAATATATATATTTTCAGACACATATATATATATATATATATATATCTATATACATATATATGCTATATAGATGTATACATACGGTTCGTACATAAATGTATAGGTGGAGGTATTTCACCACCACCAATCGCTACATATATACATACATATAAAGCTATACTACGTGGGTATATAGATATATCGACGCTTATTTTTAATATTGATGTACGGCGGCTATACCGCGATAGAAAACGACGGAGAGAAAAGTATGGACGGAGGCGGGGGCCGATTCGCTGGGAAAAATTCAGTCGCGGTTGAGACTTTCGACCTTCCGTAAAAATTCGTCTCGGACCTCCGAAACAGGACCCAAATTGTTCCGCCAAGGATTTTTAAACTCGAATTTCAAATCGAAAATTTATAACGGTCGATATTCGTCCGAAATTTATCGCTGGATCGTCGCGAAGTTCGATCGAAGCAATGCGCACGAAGAAACGAAGAGCTCGGCGAAATAAATCATCCAGGAACGATGTTCTTCCCGTTTTTTTGTATTCGAGTTCGGTCAGTCCTGAGCGCGGCTTTACTCGACGGCCTCCTAACAACGCTGGTCCGCAATAACATCCCTCGCGATTTTCGATGAGTTTGAGAGCACGTGTAGGGAACGGGCTATCGCCGGTCATCGTTTCCACTGAACACAGGCTCCTTTTTCAGTTATCCATCATTAACCGCAAACCCATAACAATCGATGCGCGGGGTAACGCATAACCTCAAAAACCGCCTGTACCGAAAAAAAACGGATTCGGCGTTTGACCGAAGGCACGATAGCCGAACGAATTTGGGCACTGAAAACTCCGGCGAGTCCGAAAAGGAGGAAGGAAAATAAGAGAACGTTCTTTTCACCGCAGATTTTGGGATCCCATAACCAGAACCGATTCCTCCCTCGAGATTATCGCGTTATTTCTTCGTACACAGGCGTGACGATTTGCGATAGTTTAACGCTGAGGGTATGCCCGTTCGAGTGTGAATCCAAGAACTTACTGATACCAAGTCGCGTCAGATTCTCCCGACTCGACTGACTGGGTTACTCAGAGTTTCCTCTTCCCACCACCCATTCCGCTCGCCGCCTCTGTCTGTATTTAGAAGTCTCCCTATCTCGTTCACTCTCCTGCAGTCTACGCGGTCCCCCTGCCTCCGCTATTCTTCAAACATCATGATCGGCGCCAGACCGCCAGAAAGCAGAACAATCAAACTACATATGATGCAACTGGCACGTGCAGTCAGAGATATGTTAGCGGAGTTGATAACAGTCGGAATTGTAACGAAAAGGAAACAGGATCTTTGCCAGGAATTAGAAGTATCAACAGATATCAACGGCGATCAATCGAACGGAGAATAATCGTGAGATCGGTGATTCGCATATCCGCAATGAGCTCTTGGAAACGGTAATACCATATCGGATATCAGAAATTCATTTTTTGGGAATTTTTTTCATCGTCGAATCGAGTATCGATTCTTGACGTTCGATAGAGGGCCGGGTAGAACGGCCCTCCTCCTTTTCAATGCATATTAATCATACCTTTAGACCATGTGCTCTTTGGCCATTCATCAAATTGAAGGATTTCGAAATCTGCTACACAGCAAAGTTCAAACCTAGCCTGGCACTCCTCTGATATTTTACCACCCTCAGGAGCTGACGCCGATACACATCACGGCATTGCCTTCATCCCTGCAGTCTTTCGCCCTGTTATAAGCCAAGACTTAGGAAAGAAAAAAGAAGACTCCTATCACTCCCGTAGCACCTTCGGCGGAGGCCATTTGCATACAGATAATTAGACTCTCATCCATCCTCTAACCACCGACGTGTCACCATCGACTCCTCATAGAAACCGCTCGTTGATCGGTGGTTTATTTATCAATGAGATGATGTTCTCCCGAAATAACTCTTCGGTTCATGATTTGCTTTCTGATCAATCACAGACCGGATAGTATTTCACCACGTCGTACTATTTGAGCCGATAAATCATCGTTCGTGACTTTGATCGGACAACTACTGTTCCTTAAAAAGGCAGACATCATTTTCTACAGGCGATCGATGATAACCTATAAGGTGTTTTTGGCGGGAACGGTTTTCCCTGCATTCTCGCAGTGGTCGGAGCGGCGCTGAACACAGATCGATGTAAGTTGTGGGATCTACCTCGAAAATGCGAGTATGTGGTACTGGGGAGATTAAAAGCTCCGGTGATGAGCTGCTAATCATGGATTCGATACTTACTAGCGGCGAAATTAAAAGTCGATATGAGAGGTGTACCGAAGCAGGGGTGAAAACTTTGACGGTTACATTTCCTATAATGATACGACTCTCGCCTAAACCGTAGGTTAAATATTTGAGAGGCAATCTTCTCCCGTTTTACCATACCTGTTCGATTCTCTATCGGAATATGCCGAAACTACGGGATTCGAGACTCTTCTCCCTACCGCAAATGCCACTGCCACTGCCACTGCCACCGTTCTCGGCGCGCGGGTAAAAAGCCGTTCGAAATATTGGAAAAAGCCGAGCTGAAGAAGCAGAGAGCAGAGAGCGGAGAGCGGAGACCCATAGAGGCTCAATATGCACATAAACACAATACCCTCACATATTCCTGGCCAGCCAAACTACCCATACGACCTCCGCCCTGCACCGAACCCAACACATACCTACGTCCATATTATAATACAGATGTGTACAGATATATGTATCCACACATTATGTATACCTAGTCACATATAGGCTAGCCTAACCAAGTCGAATGGCTGACTACTCGAGCCAGTCAGGATATCTAGCCACGTACGTATTACGGGCAACTAGCTAGATGCACGTATCTACGTACGTACCTATACCGAGCTGTTAACCCGAATGTAGATTGTTCGGAATCATCTTTTCCGCTTCTGATTATCGGAGAATGTTCGAACTATTCAATTCTCAGGGTTAGAATTATGACTGACGGAAAAATAACGGGAGGTATACAGAAGCGATGAAGGTTCTTCGGCGTAAGACGGTATAAAACGCTGTCCAGGTCCGGAGCAAATCGCTATCTATGTATAATATACATATTTACAGGTGAATGATCTTGTCGTGAAGAAACCGAGGATTATTGTAGAGTAAATCATTGTTACTGTAAAAAAAAAGAGAAAGAAAAAGAAAAGAATCTAGTAACGACGCCTATAACGCTATACATATATATACCTGTCGCACATTGTTTCTTTGACATTATTATCACCAATTCGTAGAATAAAAAATTGTTATTCCTAATTATTCTGCACCGCAGCTTTTATTTTTACATTGTTTTATTATTATTCGTGTATGTATGTACATAACTATATTTGTGTGTATATATATGTATACATATATGTACATATTTATTTATATAAATATATATAGGAGTAGAAGTCTGGAGGATTGGTGGCAGACCGCTTCTTACCACATATATTGCAATATTGCTTGAAATACATTAATCGCTAGACAAGGGAAGAGAATAACGCACATTTACCTAATCGTTTTATTTTCAGGTATACACCTATATGTATATAAAAACAAAGGCAGGAAAAAACGAAAAAAAAAGAAAACTTATCGAGTATTTTTATGTCTTTTTTTCATTTGCAAAATTTTCAAAACATTTGATATGTAAATAGACATTTTTAAATACATATGTATATGACCGAAGGAAATAAAATGCTTGATAAATTTACAGTTTTAAAGATAATCGGCGAATCGAGATCCATCGTATTCTACGAAACCGAAGGTCACGTCGTGTAGTGAAATAAAGGTTAAAAACACTTCCTACGGTCTTGTTGAATATCTGCAGCTGCTGACGACGACGAATAATAAATTAACCGCAGGCTTAATCGTTACGAATTGTCTGAATATACGTATTATTACGAATATGTATATACGTATGTATATGAATTAACGTATTACACAGGAGTCTTCGTAATGCGGCTTAAAACGTATTCGTATTTCGTACGAGCAACAGAGTCGATATAACCTATACCTTGAATATCCGAAAGGTTGAAAACAAAAATAGTGTTCTACGAAAACAAACAAGCA
The DNA here is from genome assembly GCA_947538915.1 of Tenthredo distinguenda. Taxonomy (NCBI): domain Eukaryota; kingdom Metazoa; phylum Arthropoda; class Insecta; order Hymenoptera; family Tenthredinidae; genus Tenthredo; species Tenthredo distinguenda. The sequence goes on from OX384531.1 coordinate 30,765,508, forward strand.
TCGTTATACACAACCGCCTAATTGTGTATATTCTACAATTGCATTATTATTCGTGCAATTCGTTAATTTCGTTTCGAATTTAGAGTGGACTCTATTCGTAGTTGGCACTCGGGTAAGCGGGTTAACCGTCCCAATATCAGGGGCCATAACTCAGGGACTGCAACATATATTTCATCGCTGTAAAAAAAAAAAAAAAACAATATTCTTCGTTTTGTTTATTTCGTTCGTAAAAAAAAAAAAAAAAAATTCGTTTCTACTCATTTCTTTTTTTTTTTTTCTTCTCTTCTGTCATTCGATTATCAATTTCTCATTGATTCGAAGATTTATTGGCCACTGGGATTCTATAGATCGAGGAATCCCCTGCAACGGTACTGCGGTGTCTCTCTCTCTCTCTCTCTCTCTCTCTCTCTCTCTCTCTCTCTCTCTTTCTGTAAGGGAAGTTTGATACTTGACTTCGATTTAATTGTTATTTTTTTTTAATCTTTTTTTTTCAAATTCATCTTCAATATTTTCGGCTTACTTTGATTTGTATATCCGTTGTAAATTATCAATTGAGAGTTAATTATTTTTGATTAATCGAATATAACATCTGGACGATTTCTGAAAGCACACACAGATCACACACAGAGAGAGAAAAGTTGATATTGTGCCGGTCGTAATTTGAGGGTGAGAGATGATATCCTTGAAGAGAGATCTAGATGTGTGCAGGATAATTGTTTTGTCAAAACTGTTCGGTTGAACCTTCCAATGTGTTTTGCATTGCAGACTGCCAGATGAGAAATGTTAACGTGAGATCAGTCAACTCTAAAAGAAGGAAAACACCCGCTTCCTCCTGCTTGTGAGTTTCTCGATTCGGTGTTCATAATTCCACTTTACTACAATATTGTTGTAACAAAACATAACCAAACCTGACCTCTATATATATATGTATGTATACATATATACGTATGTATATATTTATATGCGCATATATATATATATATACATTATTATTATATATTATCAATAATTAACACCATTGAGTTTCTATTGATAATATATAAATATATATACAAATAGTAAATATATATATATATATATATATATATATATATATATTTACTATATGTATATTATTTATTTATTCATTCCGTTCTGGTGTATATATATATTACTATATACACACTTCGCTGTTTGATTGATTGATTGATTAATTAATTGATTGATTGCGATTATTCTACTTCTCTTTTTTTTTTCTTCTTTCTTTTTCTTCTTCGTCTCATTATTATTATTATTATTATTATGATATATACTGATTAGTTGCGATTATGTTATATGATTATATTTATACATATATAATATATATACATTTACCAAGTGCAGCTTATATATTTTTCTTACGCAATTTGTTTGGTCATTTATTTGTCGTAAACAAAAGAAAAAAAGAAACAAAAAAAAAAGAAAGATAAACGCTCAAATCGTTACGTCACACTATAATATATAGCCAATATTAATTTTTTCACTATATCGAATCACACATTTAGATAATCGTTTATTACAATTAGGCAGACGCATTTGGACAGAGACAGTTTCGAATCTATTTTGGAATATAAGTTTTGAAAAGATGTGAAAAAAAAGACAAACGAACGAACAAAGAACTTTCGATTCTCGCTTTTCTTTTTCTTTTATTTATTTCTTTTTTCTTCAGTTCTTCTGGAAAGAGCCGTAGTACCTACATACTATAGTGTGACGATCGTTCTACAGCTTGGAAAAGTAAAAAAAAAAAATGGCATAAAGACAATTGATTTCAGTATCGCTGAGCAAGTTATTATATTTTTTATATGCAGAAAAAACTATTTTTGAGCATCGACATACGTTATTTATTTTTTTATTTTTTTCTACTTCGTTCTACCGGTTTATTTTCGTTCAATTCAATAATAAGAAATCGTCGTTCACTCACAGTCAGCTGCGGGGGAAAACCGATTCGTATTCATCGATTGATTTTGACAAAAATCGCAAAAGAAAAAAAAACATAAACACAATACGGTAGTGTATACCTATCAGAGCAGTAGAAACTCTCAAGTTAATTCCTTGCGCCTAAAGTCCAGCGGATTGGGAAGAGAAGGAAAAAACAAAAAAAAAAAAATTTTGGACGCAAAGTTTTTTTTTTCTTTGTTTTTTTTTTCTCTCACAATTTTCACGAGTACCACGATTGTCCCGAGACTCGAATGCGTTATCTGCACGGGGCTCTTCGTTTTCTGTGATTGCAGGCCTCAATCACAGGACACAAATTGTCCCAAGTGGGGTACCATCCGAGTCTTTAGGAACCGTAAAGTTATTGAATTATATCACCTCGACGTTCGGTGCACGGAATTAATAATCGGTTCGGAAGAAAAAAACAAAAAAAAAAATTGAAAGAAATTAGTTTTGCGCAAACGCGTTGTTGGAATTTTTTTTGCCACCCCCGAACGGAAAGAGAAAAAAAAAAACGGAGACTTCGAAGTCGGTCGATGTTACTTTTATTTTTATTTGTTTTTTCTTCTTCAATTTTGTTAGTTATACTCTTACTTTCCGTATGTGCTGGGATTATTTTTCTCTCGAGACGATGATAGTTTTCGATTCTTATGTTTGATTGAAAAAATTTTCATTTTCATTTTGAGCCAGCCAGAAACAAACTATCCCTTGCACGCTCGCTGTACCTTGTATGAAACGTAAATTATGAATCTTATATAATCGCTCACATATAAGTCGTATCTTGTTGCTGCTTAGTAAACTATATAAGCTTTAGAAACAAAAAAAATATATATATATAAAAAATTGATGATTCGAATCGAAGAAAAGAAAAGAAAAGAAAAACAGAAATATGCAAGTTAAAAAAAAAATAAAAAAAATACAGTATCATACGGGGGCATTTTATTGAGAAACTGCTCAGTGCTGCTGTTGTTTATTTAACGTGTATATTTATAAACGCACGGTAATACGATCGTTGTATTAAAACTGGGGTAATGAACAGCCGTTTTTTTTTTTTTTTTTTTTTCACTCAAAATCACGATATGACAAATTGAATAATATATAGAGTATATATATACATATAATAAGTGCTGAATGAAAATGGCACTTCAACATATTTGCGGAGGTTGTTATTTATTTATTTTTTTTTATATTTTTTTTATTTCTCTTCTGTTATATATCCAAGAGATAATTAATTGATTAATTAATTAATTGAATTTATTGATCAAATAATTATGAATTATAAATTGAGATTCTCACTGCAATATATCGAATCAAGAAAATTATCGTACAATAACAAAATAAACAAAAAGAAAAGAAATGAAAAAGAAACAAAAAAAAAAAACCCAAGAAGTAAGAAAAGTGCGAAAAAAAAACAAAGAAACAATAAAGAGTTACTCCCGCAACGAAAAAGTTACTACCAATAAGTAGACACACTCTAAATTCGAAACAACTATAATCAGATGACAGATATATATATCTATATTGATATTAAATAGAAAAAAAAAATGCTGATATCGCTCGATATTTTATATTTAAATACGAAAAGACAAAAATTAATTTTCTACAGAAAAAAAAATAATAAATTTACCAGAATCTGCAGGTTATATTCTGGTTTGGGTATATAAGTGGAAAAAAAAAGGATTATAATAATAATAATAATTATATCTATCATATAGCATATTGGTGAAAAATACACAGCGGCGGGTTGTTTACATTTACATGTATATAACTGTTTAATTAATAGTTAAGAACAGAGATGAAAAACGAAAAAAAAAATGAAAAAAAGAAAAGAAACGAAAAAGATCGATGAAATTCATTTCCAGAATAAAACCTACAACCCCTGGAGACGCCACGTGGCCAAGGGATTTGACCTCGTTCTACCAAAGACTCGCTGACGTATTTCAAATGCGAGTTTACCAATCATTTTTAGGAATATACTTGGCGCACAAAATTAGCTTAAAATTATGGCTTCCTGACGCCCTGCACCTATACCTATATATATATGTATATATTATATATCCGCCTACAATTACACCGGCAGAGAAAATATCTGTGTCATATATAGGTATATATAAATACATTAATACTTTATACGAGAAGTAAATATATATATATAAGTACAGCGCGGTGTTAACGAAAAGAAAAGAATCCAAACATAACCTAAAGAAAAAAAGGAAGTCAGTATTTCTTAATTCCTAACCCATCCCTAACCTAAAATCTCTTGTCTATCTAGTATTAGAAGTGTAAAATTGATCAGCTGTGAAACAGGAAAGAAAAGTTTCTGCTTCAAGCGATAAAATAAATTAACGAAGCATTATAACGTTCGATTGAAGGGAGGGCAAATTTTAGTTCTCCGTTTAAAAATGAGAACGCAGATGAATTGAAACGAGTGTTAACGATACGGTATAAATAAATGTAAAAATTCTAATTATTCGTTTCGTTAATAACCGTTATAATATCGATGTTATAAGGTTAGATTTATATTGATAATCGCGTGAATTGTTAAAACGCATTGAAATACGTCATTAGAGAATATAAACATGAAGTATGTACTCATAAAAGGGTCCCTTGATCAAGTGGTAGAATTAATAAGAATGGCCATTATCGTGGCAAAAAATATGACGCGGATACTCGAACATTTGTTAAGGAATTATTAAGACAAGAAAAAAGGGAGACGAAAAAACAAAAAGAAAAAAAAAAACGAGACAAAACAAACAAAGAAAAGAAAAAAATAAGAAAAAAGAATAATAAGTAATTGATAAATCAGGGAAGAGATCAAATTCTCAATAAAACGCCGCCGGGCTAGTAGCTGCATGGCCGTCAAGCGAACTTCAGAACCCCGAAAGCTCCAAAAATCCGAAAAATATTCAGCCTGTAATTCCCAAACTCTTTCTCTCTCTCTCTCTCTGTCTTTCTCTCTCTCTCTCTCTCTCTCTCTCTCTCTCTCTCACTCTCCAGATGAAAAAAAAAAAGAACAAAGAACTAGAATCTGTAACGAAACAAAAACAAAAATCCCCTGGGCTGCGTTCGAATTATGATCAACAAAAGATAAATAAATACAAATAAAAAAGGAAAACGCCGGTAACGATAATTGAAATCCTGTAAGCCACGGGAAATTCATTGTTCTGTTTTGTTTAAACAAAAAAGAACACATGAATTGATATTATTTCGTTATTGTCGTTTCGGGTGAGAACGCAGCCTCTGTTCTTTTTCCAACACGTGAGCATCTTGTTCGATAGTAAGAAAAAAAAAAAAACTGAAACCGAAAACAGAAAACCAACAAGAAAAAAAAAGGAACCTACCCCCTGCCCCAAAAGCCTTTAGAATATCCGTTGTTACCTATTATTATTATTACTGTTATTATTATTATTATTGTTATTATCATTATTATTATTATTATTGTAAGTTTTTCCATAATGATATTACGTGGATGTTATAATATCATATATAACCTACATATATTTTAGACTAAGGTACTATGCCCAATCATTATTATTATATACCTATATTAGATATAGATATTAATTTTCTTAGTGACCCCTGCAGTAAATGCCTACTATAGCTAATTACCCTATTGTTTATTGATCATTGAAGTATATAGCATGTATGTATAGCCTGTCCAAGCCTATATTAACAATACTTAACAACAACAGAAAGATCATGACTCGCCAAAAAAAAACAAAAACAACAACAACTCAACAAGCACAATATATATACAATTTAATATAGGTACTACATTCTTTTACATACATAAATATATATTACAGGTATTTATATTTATAGGTACTCGACAGACACAGGTATATTATGGGTGGTATACGTATATGTGTACATATTACTATTGCCACGAAATAACTCCTGGAACTAAACAGTATAACCAAACTCGTATTTTTGTTCGTTTTTATTTTTTTTCAGATTTTTTTTCATGACATTTCTTAAACGATTATTCACATTGGTACACCTGAAGACTATATATTTAACGTATTGCGAATATAAATATTAAAACGATGAAACAAATTTTCTGTAATATACATAATATATCATCTTATATGGTGCAGTAGCAGGCCATGAAACACGAGTAATTTAATTAATCTGTTATCTATCGCTAAGCTTAACGTGTAGCCAGGAGAAAAAAAAGAATTTTGATCAGAGGCATTCTATCGATGGAAGCTCCCGTGCTGGCTGGGTGGCTTGCTCGCTGGTTGGCTTAATCAAACATGGCTCAAAGTCGACGTTATACGTATATACAAGCCCGCTTCCACCGGCTCAAACACACAACATGATCATGCGGATGGCTTTGCCGCCAAAACCAAGTCTGTCCTAACATAACCTAACTTAACTCAACTTAGCGAAGCTGATCATACGTGGGAGACGATGGAAGTGGAACGTTCGATGTATAACCTAATAATAAGAAGAGAAAAGATCTAGAGAAATTGAAAAAAAAAAATAAAAACATGCAAACAAACACGAAAATAAGATCGCGCTGGAATGTAATTAATTATGTACGGTTGAAGATCGACTCGGGCATATTATGGCGAGGGGAATTAAATGAAGGAGTTTTCTGCTTGGCGGTGACCGGAAGTTGGCAGGGTTGGATCAAAATTGAATTACTGTAAGCGTTATTTCTCGTTGTGAAAAACGAACCGTGCATAAAATCCTCCCACAGCTCGCCTGCGCCCCCGTGGTGGTGTGGAGTCGCGCCGTGGCTTCTGTTTAGAATAACTCAGAAATGATTGCGCAGTTTGTTGTCCTGCAGGAATAATATGGGTGTGGGTATCCATGGAGCTACGCGCGGGCCAGGGTTTTGTACCACGTGCGGTGAACTGCCTCTGATATATGTGTACACATATAAAAATACCTATATTTCGATTTTTCGTATCTCTATAGGATGGGGCTCATAATTTTTCAAATACATACTGATATAATTTTATGTCTTGTACATTTTTTGATTTTTCGTTGTTTGTTTGTTTGTTTCTGTTTTTTTTTTCTCTCATTGCTCAAGCACCGACAGTTTTGGGGTAAATTTCAAAATCAGAAAGATTTGAGCTAACCACTCACAATCAGTTATTCTGGCTACCAGAATTCGAAATTTCAAGATTTCAAAACCTTTCGAATGATTTCAGAATTTTTTCAATGATCTCGAATTATTTCGTGATATTTCACTAGGATTCCAAGAGTTTCAAAGCTTTTATAAAATTTCACAAAATTTCATGCAGAGGTACAAATCTGATTCGAAGAATAGATTTGGTGTGTATAGGTATAGACACGCTAATCAGGCGATCATCCAATAACGTGTATAACAAATATTAAATCTCCTTATAGAATATGGATGAAATTGATGGTATAGTATATACGGTTTAGCTTCGTGACAGATTGAAGTAAAATAAGCCGTATCTAGACGCGCAAAAATTTTCTGTAGTTAGACTCGGTGGGCGCGGGAGTAGCTGGGGTAGTGGTAGTATAGGAGAGTTGAATTTGTCCTCGGATGATAGCAGCTTTGATCGTGATAGTTTTTACTTGATAAAACAAAGGGAGATTCTGACATCAAAAGAACGTCATAACGACGTATGTATACATAGCTACCGATGCGTCGTATCCAGATATTAATTTTTCTGTTTATTTTCACCTGTAACGATTCCGGGTCTCCGCAGTCAAAGAGGTTATATTTCACAACGTTTCAGACCGTTGCTACTGCTACTGCATCATCGAGACGACGCAATATGTTACAGTATACCGCGTAGGTATAGGTAGTACCTGTTACTACGGGAAAGAAAATGAACGATAAACAGTAAAAGGACAGAAGTACACGTCAAAACGTTTTCCGTAATTGAAAATTACTAATTGTACGACAATATGCGTACAGTATGGTATACACGGTATTAAATTGAGAACCGATCACGCCGCAGACACATACTTTATTCCAATTCAGTTCAGTCCAATTCAGCTGCAGATATAGGTATACATTCGGCGAAGAACGAAAAACTTCAATAGGTTATAATAAGTGTCCCGCACTTACGTTTTCAAATACTCATAGATGGTAATATCGACGTTTACACACATCATATACACCGTACATTGGGCATACATGTATATAACACTCAACGAACTATTTTTTGAAACTATATACTATCTGTTTATTATCTGCACTATCGTATATATTATCATTTCAGATTACATCACAACACAACGTGTCCAAGGATCCAACTCTCTCTTATATACTTTATTACACATCATATATACCTATATACCCTATATAGCACATAATATGTATATTATTCAACATGATTCAACAATATTAATATACCTATATATATAATATAGAAAACATGAACAATATGACATTGATATACAATATATATTTTATTAATTTCACCCTATTTCATTATTATTATTGATGTCATTATTGTTGTGCACTAATTCGCAAGATTTGTTAATTGCCGTAGGTAGTGAAGGCTAATTCCCCCCTGCCCCTGCCCCTGCCCTGATCGCCCTTAACGTAGTAAAATGTATGAATAATGTATGCAACCCCTGTTTTTTCTCCAATGATTGCATTATTTTTTTCTTCTAATTTTCTTATGTTATTTAATGTATGTATTATATACCTTGCTATATACCTACATATATTATACAAACTGACAATTAAAATTGTAATTAATCATATATATATATATGTTTATATATATATATATACATACATATTGTACATTATATATATATGTATATATTTATATATAACAACCATCATTGGTTCAAACCATATGACGTCTAACTCATTCTTTCTTTTTCTCTTTTTCTTTTTCAGCTGCGCAGATTCCACAACGAGGAAGTGAGTATATATATATATATATAAATATATTTATACATAATACAATTATTTTGGTTTATACATAAATATTTTCACGTATACGCGTTACTGCGTATACTTTTCATAAGACAATATATAAATAAATAACTGTATTCTTGTTTGTGGTCGAATTGCTAAGGTGAAAAATTGATCTAGTCGCTTTTTCCTCCGCGCCTGCGCAGATCGTGTTCGAAAGTTATACGATTCGAATATCGTAATAATTAATATATGACAGTCGGGGAACGTTATAATAATCGTGACAACGCGATGTAGATATAAGGTTACAGGTATAGTCCTGGTTCTGAATAACTGCCTGCTGTAGTAACACAGCAGTCTAGTATGTACATACATACATTGTATACCTGGAACCATGGTTTACGCCAACGGATATAACTTGGGCATAAATTTTGCACGAAATCAGAAATTGTATATCAATCAGATCGTAGTATATGATGATCCCGAAGAGACAGAGAATAGAATAGCTTGCCGCAGTATTGTTATTTTTCACTTTTTTCTCTTTCTTGTCGTAGTACAGCACAGTATCTGATATATTTCAACTATACCGATGTGTATTTTGGTCCGTGACACGTTTACATCGTTGCTATCAGCTGTATTGGCGTTGAACACGGAATGCAAACTCAGATAATTAAGAGGAGAATTTATCACCGAAAATCTGTCGGAGTAGTTTCAGTAGCATATCTACTAAACATGGAAACTGAAAACAAATGATTCTTCATTTTGCTTCAACTCTTGATGTTGACTAGATACGAGAGCCCCTGGGGTATTCGGCGGGCCACAGTTAGGCACCTCGTTTGTGAATTCGCGCGGGAAACCGTTTCGCGGACCGTTGTGGTGTATATCTGCAGAGATCTGTGTAGTGTGGCTTTAGGATCTAGCCATTCGAACTTCTCCCGGATTTCCTAAACGTTTCTCTTTTGTTTCGATCGTTTCAGCATGCAAGAGGAAAGAAGAGATGGCGACGCAAGCCGAACACCAACAGCCCGCTCCCAAGAAACCACGGCTGGTTTTCACAGACCTTCAGCGCCGTACTCTACAGGCTATTTTTAAAGTACGTTTAAAATTCATAAAGTAATTCACTTTATCGCTGATTATTTAATAATATGTCCTAAGGTATGTCTGTGACAGAGATTCTGACCGTTTTCAATTTTTTATAAACGCAGAATTCAGAACCCTAATTTGAGGAATGACGGCGAAATAATCTGACGATCTGTTCAGCAATGAAAAAAAATCTAGTTTCTGATCTTTACACTAAAAAATGTTTTTAGTACGAAGTCCCCGGCTGCAGGTTAGATAGGTTTTACCAGGCCAAGAACATGCAGGCATAGGAATAACAGTGTCCGCTGGCAACTCCGTTATCGATCTGTCTTGAATAATTTCGCGGGCTAGTTGCAACTCCTTACCTAGGCCTTCACCATTCTACAGTTTTAGCATAGATACAATTTCACTGTTCTGGAATTATCGTAGAGACATCGTTTCAACGTAGACTTCGTGCTAGATGCCTTCTAGCATTTTGTGTGTCTGGCATAGACGCGATTTTATCATGCTAACACTCTTGTATGGACACAATTTTAGTGTTCTGTTATTACAAAATGCTAGCACAATCATGATATTTTAACATTTTAGCATACATATAAAATCAGTATTTGGATATTCTAGCGTAAAGGTACATAACCTCACTCCTGTTCTGAGACTCTGACAAAATTCTAGCAGAGACACAATTTTAATATTCTAGCACTCTGGTGTTTGGAATTCGATGAAAATTTCTGATGAAAGAAAATCATTGTTTGCAGGAGACAAAGAGGCCGTCGAAGGAAATGCAAGTGACAATCGCGCGTCAGTTAGGTCTAGAACCTACAACAGTTGGAAATTTCTTTATGAATGCTCGCCGGCGTTCAATGGATAAATGGAAAGACGAAGACCCAAAAGCAGTGGCGGTAGACGAGGGCCAATTGTCACCGACGATTGGCCTCGGATCTCGGCAAGCAACTGACGTTTTGTGACATACGTCCGACCACGAGGAGTACCACGACGAGTCGCCCGAAGAGGATTTACCCTTTTCGTAAATCTCAACCGTCGTTCTAAAAGTCGTTAATCCGCGATTATTCGAAAAATAAACAATGAGAAAAACACGCAAACAGGCGTGTCAGAGAAAGATAATGCCAAAATTACGGTTCGAAATGGTTAAAATGTTTTTTTATTTTTAAATTTAGAAATTTCAAAAAATCGACTTTCGAAGAGTCGTTAGAAACCGTAACGGTCATTTTTCTTTCAAATCTCTACTATAGTGCCATATTTTGCCATATTAGTGTAAGATGATTATTGAAATAGAGATTTGGGAAATCCGTTAGCGTCTACAATGCAGCTAGTCCTCTGTCCGGTGAGAATCATCTTTTTTTTTGTTCTTAGTTCATGATTCGTGCCGATCTAGTCAAAATTTCCTACCGAATTTTTGGCTAATATCATTTCTCTATTGTTTTTCAAAGATGTATCGAAGATTCAGCATATCGCGGTCTAAAACCTAAACTCAACGACTTAAGAAAAACGGATGACATTGACTCGTCCAGCTCCTCGCTGGTCGCCCGGAAGAATTTTCAATAAATTCATTAAAAATATCGAAAAAATAACAAAATGATCACATGCACATAACGTCGCGGTGCATCGATCGTGGGGTATATATATATATTTATATTTATATGTATTTATACTAATATATATATATATAGACAAAAAGACAAATGAAACAATTATTATTATCATTATCATTAGCGCCTGTGAGAATTATTATTAATATGAAAAAAAAAAGAAAGAAGAAAAAAAAACACAAAAAAATAAAATAAAAAATAGTGATACTAGAAGGAGGATAACAAAAATAATGAATAATAAATGAAAATAAAAATAAAAAAATAAAAAACCAAAGAACGAAAGATGAACAATACTGTTTATATATAATAATAGTATAATGTGACGTTTTTAAAAAGCTTAAGCATTTTGAAAATTCTGTAAACAACAAAAGAGAGAGAGAGAAAAATAAATGAATAATAATACTAATGTCTCATGTCAAGAAAAAACAATCACTGCACTCGATTTACATTTAGATAAAACATACGCGTTTGGTATATGAAAAATATGTTTTAAAAACAATAAAAAAAAAACAAAAAAACAAAAACAAAAAATAAAAAAAATGGATAAATATTATGAAAAATTGATATACGTCCGGAGGGAGAACAGGAACAAAGATATATAATAAATATCATACAACAATAAATTCAATATTTACCACGAAATCATGCATATAATTAAATATACATATGTATATATATATATATATATATATATATGTGTGTGTGTGTATAGTGATTCGCAGTTATAAAGAAAAATAATCGATCAATACAAGAAACAAAAAAAAATATATACATACATATATATATTTATCTATCAATATCAGTACGAATACTCAATAAACAGAAGATACGTTATATATTATACCATATATTATACATATAATATAATGTATGACGAGAACGAATAAAATGAATATATGATACAATAATACATATATCGACTGCAGGAGTAAAAATGGAATGCCTATAGGAAAGTGCAGCAGCAGAGACTAAATAATAATAATAAATATAATAATAATACTAATAATACTAATAATAATAATAATTATAATTATAATAATTATAATAATTATATAATAATAATAATAATAATAATAATAATAGAAGAGGAAGAAAAAGAAGAGGAAGAAGGAAAAAAAAACCGAATCTAACAAAATATATACAACAGCACCACTACCGAACTGGAAAGAGAGAAATTTTGTATAAAAGGAAAAGTTGAAATAATAATTTGGAGAAAAAAAAAACGAAACCAAAAACAAAGAAACTTGAACGTACCAAAAAAAAAAGTGGCCGTTTTCCACGGCTATCGGGTTAAGATCATATATAGTACAAAATAAACATATATTATTGTAATAATAATAATAATATTAATAATGAATAATAATAATGAATAAAATAAATTAAATTAAATTAAATTAAATTAAATTAAATTAAATCAATAAGTTACACAATTATTAATAAAAGAATAATTAAATCGAGAATCACTGTGCAGAAAATCTGGAGTTTCGAGAGTATAAAGTTATCTCGCAAGTGATATATATAAGAATTGATAATTTGTTGAAACGATATATAATTATGTATGACATATGATGATATATATATATATATATATATATATATATATACACATGTTACATATATAAATATATACTTATATATATATACATGGTATAAGCATATAAACAGAAGTAAATGACGCGCGATTTTTTCACTATTTAAAACAATATAATTGATCGATTCACACAATATATCGATGCGATTATATTATTAACCCGGGGGTGTGTAAATGTTAATAATACTAATATAAAAATAGGTATACATATATATGTGAGAAAAGAACAAAAAAAAAAAGAAATGTATATATATATGTATACAGGCTGTGCGATTTGATAGAATTCGTGTAGCGACGCAAAAAGAATTCCAAACAAGGAGAAAAACAAAAAAAAAAAGGAAGAAAAAACCAAACAATATTACGGTACATATATATATATATATATATATATATATATATATATGTATACACCTTATATAGACGTATGATGTATAATAATAATAATAATAATAATAATAATAACAATAATAATAATAATAATATTTAATAACAGTAATAATAAAAATAATAATAATAATAATAATAATAATGAATTTTAGATGTAATTACGCAGTATTTGAAAACCGCACATTGTACCCTATCAGGTCGCATCACCAAATAAGTAGAAAATATACGCTATTGGTCAGACACAGTATCTTGTACAACGGTGCGCGAGCTACGCGCCGAGCCAACGTCCTGCGGTATCTAACGTAACGGTACGAAAGTTTAACGTTTGGAAAAAATCGATCTTTATTCTTTGAATTGAGAGAGAGAAAGGCAAAAAAAAAAAAATTCACAAAAATTATTAATGTAAAAAAGATTTTGGAAAAAATATGAAAAATTACGGGGTTATAAATGAGAGAAATTGAAAACCGTTTCGTAAAAAATTTGAAATTTTTTTATCTTCACTTTTTGAAGTCGAAAAAAATGAAAGAAAAAAAGTAAGAAAGAAAAAAAGAAAGAAAGAAAGATAAGAGACCGTTATAGAGGCGGTGCAACTCGGCGTAACTCCCGGTGTAATTTATACTGTATCTATATATATATATATATATATTGATCAATAATATATGAGACTTGTACCATAATTCTGTAAATAAATTAGTTATGAGAAAAGAGAAGGTAAAAGAAAAACGAAAAAAAAAATATGAATAACTATATATATATATATGGATAATGATTATTATTATTAATATATAATATATAAAATATAAAATATGTACGCAGGTGTTTTGTTAAGGATGAATTTTAGGTAGACTATACATATAATTATGTAGGTAGAGGCAGGCGATAACTGTGGTGTTGCCGTTAAGTTGCTCCGCAGTTATGATCATTATATATAATTAAATATATAATGTATAACGTATTAATTATTATTAAACCGGACACACACACACACCCGAACACACAAACACACACATATGTTACGTGTAGCGAGATGGTACGACAGTAATTATTATTAATGAAAAATAAACAAACAAAAAAGAAAAAAAAAAAAGAAGAAAAAAAAACCCATAGTAGGTATAATATATTAATAATAATGATAATATATGTATATATATATATATAAATATACACAAATAATATATTATATTATTATTATATTAAATTCGGTCATTCTTTATCATTTTTTTCACTAATGTGCAGAATTCTTTTTCTCAAACTTTTGTACGATTTTTTCATTCAATTTTCGGGATTTTTCAATATTTTAGTCGGAAATTCAAACCGCATTTGGGTCTCATTTATTATTCAGATTGTTTTGATTCAATTCTTAGATTTTTTGAGAATTGGTAATGCGTAAAGAAACAAAAAATATCCTCTTTCAGATGCTCCGAATTCGAATGAGTTCAAACCTTTTTTCGCTGATTTGGAAATTTATGAAAAAAGAGTCTCCTTTTTCAAACCGGCCATCGATCTATTTCTGACCTTCATCGGAACCCAAATAATCGAGGAAAAGAAAAATTTTCGACTGTGGTAATGCAAAGTTCTGAAGAATCAAAAACCACCCTGCGAAAACTTTTTGCGAAAACTTTTTGCGGTTTACGTTTGAAGTGTGTACCAAATAATCGGCACCGGAAATCGAGAGAGTCTAGGGAAATCTGTACGTTGCGATTTGACAAAGAATGACTTTATATTATTATATATTATGTAAATGAAGATTAGCAAACGCTGGGAGCGAGACACGACCATGAGGGTCATGTTGACGCGTGTATCTGAATTCTCCGTGGAGTGGCGTAGCCTTGGAACGACACAATTTTCATAAAGATTCGAACGTTCGTTATTAAACATTTGAAACACGATATCTGACGAAATGAAGAAGAGAGGAATCCAATTATCGTCCTCGGATACACGAGGGGTTATAAATATTTTAATATTCGATAAATCGCGGCTAATAATTGTAGAATTATTGTTAACGAAATGCCATTCTATGATAAGAATAAAAAACGAAACCGATCGGTCACGCCACTCTATGTAACGTTCGAATGCACCGCGCGTTCGAAAGCGAGCCATGCGGCGACCTTACTTAATTAATATAATAATAAAACTAAAATGAAATGAGATGAAATGAGATGAGATGAAACGAGATGAAATGATATAAAATAAAATGAGTTTCGTTGTAATAATAATGATAATGAAACAACAACAAAAAATTGATAATCTATTTATATATATTACGATTAAAAAAATAATATGTAATTAATGCAGACTAATTGATAGAATTATTATATATTATATTGGTATAAAAACGTTAGTTAGAAGATGCGATCGAGTCGAGATTAATATACGATATATAATGATGATGATTTCTTATAGAAACTCTATTTCTGATTCGTGTGTGTATACGTGTGTTTTTTATATGCAATTATATAATAATAATTGAACATGTAATTGTATAACTTATAAAAAAAAAAAAGGAAAAAAATCTAGGTAAATATTATATTACCAAGGATAATCAGGCACCAGTCACCACTTACTCGCTAATTACGTATACTAAATCTTATACCGTTCATTTTTCATTTACACATATCTTTTCTTATAATACTTCGGGCTTGTTTTCCTCATCTTATTCTTCATTTTTTTCATTAATCGTTTTTTCCAAAAAATACGCGCGTTTTCATGATACGTCTATTATTATTAATATTATTATGATTATCATTATTATCATTATTCAACGTAAACGTAAAACGAAAATACATGTTGTTACAAACGTTATATATAGTCATTCCGTTTACCAAGTATTACTATTAACATCATTATTATTATTATTATTATTAATATTATTACTAAACTGACTATTGTCAACAAAAAAAAAATATATATATATACATGTATAGGTACTATAGTAACCTGTATTATTCATTTATTTGTCAAATGTTGACTAATTCGTTGCTACAGTCGCGGGAAATTTCAAAACATGGCGTCGTTCAAACAACAAAATTTTATACGATGGGGTCACGTGACCCTTTTCCTTTTTTTTTTTTTAAATAATATTTCGTTCATTTTTTTTCTTATTTCATTCTCAGCTTGAATGATAGATATTAACGTGAAGAGAAATAATTGTTCATCGGACATAACGACTGTCTTCGATAATCATGTAATCGAATGCGGTTATTGTTATTATTATTATTATTATTATTATTATTATTATTATTATTATTATTATTATTATTGCATTGGATAGACTGTTAGGTATCTATGTATCTCTAATATTAACATTTGCGTGTCTTATTCGAGTTCGACAATTATTAAAAATAGAATGCGCTATATTTTAACCCTGACTTCGTCGGTTGTCATCGGTTGTCATCTATTACATCCACGCGATTTGTAAGCACGCGTTGGCATGGCAACGGGATTCCCCTGTTAATGGAAAACATTTCTCTATATACATATAGGTTTTCACGTATTGTAAAGAAAAACGTTCGAACCGTTATATTTTTCAACCGGAATGTTGTCCTCTGAAGCATATTTCGAATACCGAAATTTTATAACCTAAAATGAATTTCCGCGAATTTTTTCCAAGTCCGTTATACTTAACGACGCCATTCATTCGCTTTTCTTCTGATTATTACTCGATTCGGTACAAAAATTATTTTCTCAATGTTAAGCTGCACAGAGTCACATTGTTTTCGTTTCGTTTAAACGCTAACGGCTAGGCCTAGGCTGTTCAAAATTTTTAATTTTAAATGTTCGGTACGGAATATCTGTAAGAGAACGCGTAACGGTTTTGTAATTAAGTAAAATCGTATATTTATATTAATACTTGCACATATCTAATACGTATTGCGAAAAGAAAGATGAGAAATTATATCAAATAATTTATATATCACCATCGAGTACGGGTTAATTTATGCCTGCAACACGTGACTCAAGTCGCCATCTTTTAACGGTCATTTAGGATTTCGATCTCTTAACCTTAACCTTATAAAGTATATAGGCAACTTCGAAATCATTTGAGGCAAAAATCTGAACCATAGATCTTCATTATCGCAATTGTGGCTTTACCTCATGGAAAAAGAAAGATAGAAATTTTTTGAGTGAAACAAGATGGCGACTAGCGTGAACGGTTGACTTGATTTTCAATTGTTTATTGCGCGTCACTATACAGCTGATTAAGAGAGGAATAAAAATAAAATAAAAAACAGTTCGCACGACAATAAGGAGTAACGTTTATATAGTTAAATGACGACGAGCGATAAGCGTGAGAAAAATAGGATAAATATACCTTAGCTGAAAATTGAGGGATATATTGTAAAATAATATGCGATACGTATAGGTCGAGTCATGCAGATGGGCGAGAAGGGAAATAATAAATGAACAAATGAACAAGGAAACAAAGAAACAAACACAAAACTAGAACATGAATATTATAGTATATAATAATAATAGTGAACCGACTACCGTGGGGAAAACTTTTCGCCAGCAGAAGTATTTTCGAGTATTTAATTATTATTAATATTAAATGATATGTATATATATTATATATACATATATGATGAGAATAAGGGGTAAAAGCCGATCGCGGTGTGAGAATTATTATTAGTAGATTTATAATTAATGATGATATGGAGAAGAAGAAATAAAAACAAAAGATAATAGAATGCAGTGAGAACTGATGAAAAATGTTCGCCAGTTTTCGTTTTAGTAAAATAGAAGAAGAAAAAGAAAGAAAACGGAACCACTATGCAAGAATCATTATATTATCACATCAGCTGAAGAAGAGTTATAACTACGGTTATTATATACGTATACCTACACATTATACATATATACGTACACCAAAGGATAGCTTAATCAAATAAATAATAACTATTTATTATTTTAGTATTAAGCATATTTATTAATTAAAAACAATAAATTACGACGCGCGTTTATTATGGTTATAAACCTGATCTATAATAATTGTTATTCCGTCACGAAGATCGTTAATATTTAATGCGAATTATTCAAGCGAGTCTTGAAAGAAGTTCGATTGAAAGATAAATCTATTAAAGCTGGGATTCCCCGTCGCTACTGTCGCCGTCTATCGGGCGCTGAGGAGAGCCACGCATGGGAATCCTCGACTTATATTAATAAAGGCGCGGGAAAATTTTCAAATTAATTTCATTCGATATCGTTTTTATTATTTCTCTTCTTTTCTTCCTATTAATTTATCTTTGCGGGAAATGTTTCATACGATTGCTTATCTGTTTAACGGAATTAAGCCTAGGTTGTAATTGATTTCCGATAGATTTAAAATTTTGAAGAAAAAAAAAACAAACAAATCAAGTGAGTCTATTCAATAGATATGCACTACGCTATTTATTATTTATCGATTATCTAAGCTGCAAGTATTACATACATACATATACTTTGTAAACTATAATGTTAATAAGCTTTACGCAGAAAAGAGCTTACTGTAGTCAAGGAATAATGATATAATTAATTAAACACAGTTTAAATGATAATTAAACTAAACGAGTGTAGCACTGAATTTTTCTTGACATTACTATACATTATTATACATCATAGATTATATACCTATAATGCACGCATCGTGTGTTATATACTGTATGATAATAATCGACATATTATGTACTTATAATTGGACACTTATAATTACTAAGTAATTAAATTCAATTTCATTATTAACTCATATTTTATATACTTACAACGATTATTATTATTATTATTATTATTATCATTATTATTATTATTATTTCTAATTTTTAATGGTTATTAATTTTTATTTATTAATTTAGATATTCTTTTACTTTAAGGGTGCACGTAAAAATTGAACTTTCAAAGATCATATTCCCTGAATTTTGATTCTCTTCGGATAAACTACGATTATCAACACTGTAACCAATATTTCTCGGTAACAGTTTGGGGTAATTTAACGAAATTTACATAGCGTACTGAAATATCACACCTCTATCGCCCTAACTACGAATGTGAAGATACCATAAAATAATTTATCCCCCCTCCCCCCGACGCCCGGCAAAAAAAAAAAAAAAATGTTTTACACATTTTTTTTACTTCTAGTGGGAAACAATATCAGCGAAAACTATTATAATCAGGGATGTCAATCCATACGTGCCACTCGCAATTATTATTAGAATTATTATTTCTCTCCTCAAATATAAATCACGATTATTAATATCGAACGTGCAATTATTAATTTTAGGTATAAAAAAAAGACGAAAATAAATACGAATAATTTGGAACAGAGCGTCGCTACGTATAAAAAAAAAAACGTCCGATCCATACCGCACAGGTTTTTCCTTTTATTTATTCAACCAGCTAATAATAATGAACGAGGATTAGGGAGTATTTCATCGTGATTATTATATTCAAAACGGGAAACAGAGAGACGGGTATATTTTCCTGATTCGATAGACTAACAGACCCCATCCGATCGGTATATCTATGTATACAGAGAGGTTCACTGGAAACTTGCCACGCCTTATGGTAGGCAACTTGTCATTCCGCGGCTGTTCTATGGATATTCGTACGACACCGTTGTCAATTTGACAAAAACACGAGTTGCCTACCATAGGGGGTGGCAAGTTTCCAGTGAACCTCTCTGTATACAAAACCTGCGAAATCTAGTCAATTTATTAGTAAAAAAAAAGAAAAAAACACACACACATACACGTATGATTATTCCGAGAATTTTCAATTAGAAAATATAAATCGGTATATAATGTCAACGGCAGAGTGCATCTAGTGAATTATGTTGTTATTTGTTGACTCTATGAAACATAAGACCAACGTATGAGAGACTCACGATTATAATATTATACCGAACGTTACTTGATTATCGCAGATTTATTTGTTTCATCAATCTTAAGTAGATTGAAAAACGGTTATTACTTTTATCTTTTATCGATCGTGATCCTCCAATTGCATTTCGATTTTTGATTATAATTGAAAACTGATTAGTTAATTTTTCAAATCGTTAAACAGCCGTTAGCTCACATTTTGTTTTCATTATATCCACAAATAATAAGTAATATATATTTACTATAAATTGATCCGTCTCCGCATTATTATCAATTATTTATAATTAACAGACTTTCTGATTCAGGATCAAAATATAAGACGAATCAAGTATCGATCCCCATGGTTTTCAGTTTGAAGATTTTATTCGAACCTGTAGACTGAGGAACGATTATATAACGGGGTAAAAAAGTATTTAAAAATTCCGCGTTGAAATTGTGAATAATATATAATTTTTTTAATAATAAAATGTATCATTATTATCATTATTATTATTATTATTTGGTGTGATATAACAGTCTGGGCAGTTATACCTATAATTATATCAGTGACCTATAAAAGATACGATAGTTATATGGGTTTGTAACATTAAATTGATAGATGAAAAGTTATCTATACGCATACCGCTGTACATATAGGTATAGTCGAACACCGTAACGTTGATAATAATTATTCTTTCGAATTATATTTAATTAAATTAAATATATACGCATATATTATGTGTTATTATTATTAATTATACGCGTACTACATCGGTATTTAAACGTGGTAAAATTTAAATTATATACCTGTACACAATTAGTATACATATATACAATATACATATAATTTAACAATTTTATATTATTTTATTAGGTTATTATTATTATCACTATTATTATCATATTGGTTAAATTTTATACCTATATATATATAGGATAATAGAAGACAAACAGCTGCTGTGAATTTTGATGTAATTTCGTATTTTTTTTTCTTCAATTTTTTCTTTCTCGTTTCCGTTTTTTTTTCTTTTTCTTTTGCTAAATATGACGATTTCTGTCCGCGTTTTGTATCGTTTTAATTTCTCACCGTGTACATATATATTATATACATACTCTACCCATAATATATGTATATGTGTACATATATTTATTCATTTATTGCATCACTATAATGGATCGAGATTAATATTAATTTATTGCGAGTTGCTATTATAAGATGAGGATGGGCATTAAATTTGTTAAAACGGAGTTTCGCGTGGATAAAAATATGCAATATAAGGGCAAGCGATGGATAATGAAGAGAAAAACAAAAAAAAAAATAATAATACAATAATTAACAATCAAAAAATGAAAAAATAAACGTTTCCCTCGCTCAAGAAAAACAACAAAAAAAAAAAAAAAACAGAAACAAAAATAATACAAAGATGATAGGGCAAAATTATATGAGGTATAGGACAATAATTATGATAGGTAATGTTCGCAGGCAAGAAAGAAAAACGGATGATTTGTGTTATTATTATTGCGAAAATAACAATTGTTTAACAACAACAACAAGATATAGTTGCAGTAGGTATACATAATTGGTACAACGAGTATATAAAGGCCGAGTATGTTGTAAATATTCAAAAATCTCCCTCTTCCGATGATGAAGAGAAAAAAGCTCTCTCAAGTTTATTTATTTTAATGCAAGATGCCGTGTTTTTTTTTTTTTTTTAATTTTTTTTTCGTTATCTTTCAATTGGCGAAGGCGGCTATTCCCGTTATCGCTCTGCCGAGTATCAGAGCGTGAATATCGTGAGTGCCTGGACAAAAGATTTTCATTTATAATTATTTCACGTATAATTTTCCGAAAAAAGGGTAAAAAAAGAAAGAAAAACGATAAGTTGTCTCATACCTTCGTAAGTATTCACTGACTCGAGATTCATCAAGTGTCTTATCACGTGGTACTCGTCGGATATACCATTTCCACCAAGCATATCTCTGGCAGCCCTTGCTATGTCCAAAGCTTTTCCGGTAGAATTCCTCTTTATTAGGGACAACATTTCCGGCGTAGCTCTAGGAGTTTATATTATTTTCTTTTTTTTTTTTATACACAAATGAGCAAATCGTAATTATAATTGATTACGCACATATTACCTAAGTATATCAATTCATAACTTACTCGTGTTTGTCCTTGAGTCTCCCAACTTGCAAACAAGCTTGCAGTCCGATGGATATCTCGGTCACCATGTCAGCCATTTTTTTTTGTATTAATTGATTAGCGGCCAAAGGTCTATGAAATTGGTTCCTCTCTAAAGTATAACTTCTAGCTATGTTCAGGCAAGCTTCGGCAGCCCCCAAAGCACCCCAGGCTATGCCGTATCTAGCGTTATTTAAACAGCTGAAAGGACCCTGCGATGTGTGTTCAAAGGGAAAAAGAAATCGAATGTTTCATACGCTTTTGGTTTCGAATTCTGATTTTTATTTCGTTCGTTAATCTTACCTTTAAGCCGGAAACATTCGGAAGTAAATTTTCCTCCGGTACAATAGCGTCGTCCATCAATATCATACCAGTAACGGAAGTTCTGAGCGAAAATTTACCCTCGATTTTAGGGGTAGATATCCTCTCCGACGCGTTGTCTTTTCTGTCTAGAATAAAACCCCGAATCTTGTCGTCCTCGCTGCGCTTCGCCCATATTATGAAGATATCAGCGACCGGTGAATTCGTTATCCTATAATACATCGTCCAGTAATTAATTTTCATAATTAATATCATGCGATGATCAGAAATTATCTACGAATTATTTCTACTCGCCAAGACTTGCTGCCCGACAGTTTGTAGACTTTTCTAGTTTCGTCGTATCGGGCACGAGTCTCCATCGACGAAGGATCGCTTCCGTGATTTGGTTCGGTAAGGCCAAAGCTACCGATCAGTCTACCGCTCGCTACGAAAAGAAAAAAAAAAAAAATTATAAACATTTAGAAATTTGGATCAAGGAGATATCGCAAAGAATTCTACGCACCTAACTCCGGCAGGTATCTCTCCTTCTGTTCATCGCTACCGAATAAATCGATCGCCCCCATTACGAGTGATGATTGTACGGATATTGCGGATCTATAGCCACTATCAACAGCCTCGATTTCTCTCGTCATAAGACCGTAAGCGACGTTAGAAACTCCGGCACATCCGTACCCCTTGATGGTACAACCGAGAGCCCCGATCTCCCCCATTTCGGTCATTATATTCCTGTCAAAACTCTCGTTTCTATTAGCGAGAAGAACCCTAGGCATGAGTTTCTCCTGGCAGTATGTGCGGAATTGGTCGCGTACCAGAATTTCATCTTGCGTTAATTGGGACTCCAAATTTAACGCGTCTTCCCATCGAAATGACGCTGCAACATTCATCCATATTTGTATATCAACGAGGCGTTCTAAGTTTTAAATTTGGAAGAAAAACGGCTTGATTTTAGTTGAAAAAAATGTTTATTCTTCACGGCGAGACGTTCGAAACGTTCTTTTCAGTCTGATATTTCGCGGCAAACGTTTGAATCCAAACAGAACATGATAGTTATCTTTTCTGCCGCAGGAGAGTAGGCGTCTGCGTGTCTCGAACAAGTACACATAAAAGGAACGATTTCTACTTTATCGACGGGGATATAATGCGGTATATTTCCACTCAGCGATAAGTAGTAACAAACTATGTAGCCTGCAGACGCATCAGAATCTCCCGCGCTGGTTACAATGCGGATTTCAGGATCTCTACACAATTTTTCTTAATATTTATATTCATGACCTTTTTACTTACGTTGTCCTTTTGCTGAACATGCTGAAACGGATATATCTGAGGCGATCGTTTGAATTAGGAACAATACTTGATATAGTTATATAATAAGGCTGTGCAGTGCGCAACGGACACATGCGCAGACGCCGCATATATGCGGTCACGCACATGCTCGCTCCTCTGCGCCTGCGTGTTGATTTATGGCCCACACGATACGACTCTTCACACATGTTAATGATATTGGACGATTTTGTTATTACGGGATATTATACAAACGTTATATTATCGATATACGTACAATAAAATTATAGGTATGAATTCGAAAGGATACTTCTCACTGATTTCGATCTGAGAGGGCAAATATTGGCCCGAAATTTTGCAAACAAGTTTGGCGTGCGCGCAGCCATGTTGACGTCGATCAACTGGTGTGCAATTCCTAAACTCTGTTGGTATATCAAGAGATCTACGATAAACATGACCTGCAGATTGTATTATCTCATGACCCTGCGAAGTTGGTACAGATAAATTACATTGAATCAACGATTTACAGAAAGTAAACACGTAACGTGGATACTTTTTATGCAATTCATGAGGCTCAACGGTCGCAGATAGCGCCTAGAGTTTGAGTACTCGTCAAACTCGAAAGTCAGCGCACAAGCTGCTCGCGGAGTCAACTTCGATCAAGAGACCAATTTGCAAGCCAAAATTGAGTAGTATAAAAAATTAGGTATCTATTTTAGTCCGAGGTATGAAATACAGCTATTCTCTTACTTATTTCGTCGTTTTATTCAAAATACATACTTGAGATTCTACGCAATGCGAAAGAGTTCGGCTGCCCTGTGCCAACATTTGAAACCTAAAGAGGAGAAAAAGTTTTGCAGATAGATTTCGTCGCTTATTTGGATGATTTGACAATTCTGCGACTTGTTTTTCCCCGGCGTGAGATATTTGGTGTATTTCACAAACCCTTATCGTGATCCACTATATGTGGGTTCCAGGCTTATCTACATGCTGTATTTTGTGAAAACAATTCCTACAGATCACAGCAATCGAGAATTGTCAATCTACTTAAATCCCGCATGCGCAGAAACAATAAAAAAAATGGAAAAAATAAAATCTGTTCGTCTATCTAGACAAATAGCATAACACTGTTGCTTAATCGTAGGAGGATGAATTTTTGAATCCTGTGCAATAAGAGTGGGGTTAGCTCTGCAGATCTCGTTGCGTAATTTTGGAACGAAGCGCGAGACGAGAGATGACCAAAAAGTGTTCGACCACTGACCGAATATCGACGTTTTAAAATCACTTGTTCATAATACGTTGGTAGGTAATTAAACGGTGAAGAAACCAGAACGGCAGGCTTCATCGACTAACGTCATGTTAAAAATCCAACTGGGCCTAACAATGAAGATATCACTGGTGTTCGCTTGTTTCGCCTTCGTCCATGCGAGGCCCCATTGCTATGGTGAGTCAAAAACTAGCAACAGTGACCGAATGATTCTTCGTTCAGTTTCTCTGCCAAATCCCGAGTCGCGATACTTTGACAAATCTCCAATTAATCTTACGTCCGGCCGGATCGATTGCAAAAAACAAAAAACGTTATTTGCATTTCTACATTCCAGACTATCGTACGTTGCAGAAATTTTTGTTCAAATGTTCAATTTATAAATCTGTTGAATTCATTTATTCAGTAGTTGCTTATATAAAATAAGTCGACGGGGAAAAAAGGTATACCAGCTTCAAAAATATAAGATTCGTATTCATACCAAAGAGTTTCCCCGACGCAATGAATTCAGACAATCGTTACCTCGAGGTTTCCACGTGAATTTGATTCGATAGATTTTATTCCGACTGTTTGGATCAAGGCAACGACTCTTCATTCGATGAGGATTGGATGATCGGAGCCAAAAAAAGAGTTGAACTACGGGCTGCTTGCTTACAACGTGACAATAACTCACGGGGAGAATATGGTACATTCGAAATTCGTGTATCACGAAAGGGATTCAAAGTATTAGCCTGTGACTATTACGCTGACCGATGTGCCAATTATTGGAGTGCCGAACAAACAGTCGTCACGATTGACCGAGGAATTAGAAGGAACTATAGGAGTCTGCCTCCATAGCCAGACCCTGACACGATTTGTTTCTAACATAAAATGTGACTTTGCAGATCCGAGATTTGTTCCAACCGTCGTGGTCAAGGAGACGAGTCTCGATTCAATAACGATTGGATGGTCAGCCCCACCGCCAGGGCTCCAAGATCGTGTTCATCGATACAAAGTGATGGCGACGCACCTCAACGAGACACTCGGGCCCATCTACTTGCCTAGAACGGCCAACTCTTACAAATTTGAAAATCTCTCATCCGAGTCTAGCTATTTTATCAAAGTAGCCGCCTGTAGCCAGTACAAGGCGCAGTGTGGCGATTGGAGTGCCGTACGAGAAGGTCGGACACTAAGCCCAGGTATTAAAAGTGTTTCGGCACAGTTAGAAAAGTGGTAGATCAGGGATACACTACACTGCATCATAGTCACACTGCATTGAAAAGATCTCAAGCCAAAGTTGCTCGCGTCTTTCCATGACAATTGCTAAGTTGTAGGTCATGACGTGCGATCCATTGATTCGCCAAGGAATTCATGAACTTTATCTGATTTCTAGAGGAGAAGACACCGGTCGGAATATGGTTGATGATTGGTGGGATCGTTGCCGTTGTTCTACTCGTCATCATGATCATCTGCATATGTCGTAGAAGGCACTACAGGAAAATAGGAAAAGTAGAGGAAAAGAGTTGGTTTTAATGCTAATTTCACCTGACCAATTTGACGATATGAAGAATTTCGTTTCAGTTCGTATATGCAGCAAACTTCGTTGACATTCCCCTCGTGAGCCAAAATCTTGAGCGTCTGTATGCAGAACTGAAGACCGGTGATCCGGCCGAACTGCTGTCTTACGACGAAATATGGGAATTTCCACGGAACGAACTGATTCTAGGTATCCAAATTTCTGCCACCGTATTGTGTCTTCTTGTGATATTTCACAAATGAGTGACAAGTACTTTTATCGACCGTTTCACGCGTGCTGGACAAATTTCACAATTTGATGGTTGAGGACGGGTCCAACATACTTTCACGCAACCTTACAGGTGAGACAATCGGACGCGGTGAATTCGGTATAGTAAAAAGGGCAGAGGCACGATTTATCTGCAAATCCGAGGCGGCCACAATAGTCGCGGTGAAATCGGTCGTGGATATAACCAAACCCTTCCAAGTAATGATCCTTGATTCTGAAATCAAGATTCTCGCCCACCTCGGTAAACACCTGAACGTTGTTAGCCTCCTTGGTGCCTGCACTCAGAATATATCTGCCGGTAAGTTTCGCTATGGGAAATCATCGATTGTATTCAGCGGCAGTCTATGCAAAAGCGCACAAGTTATGCGGGCTTCCAATTCCTGTGCAAAGAAAGCACAGCTATAACCATTGATGAGTTTCAATTCGACGATTCCGATTCTTCTCATTGTTGACCAAATTTCACATTGATCGGTTCGCAACAGCGGCTAAACCCTTGATGGTCATGGAATACTGCCGTCACGGTAATTTACGCGATTATTTGCGGAACCGTAGACCTTATTTCATCAGCCAAGTCGATACCGTCACCGGGAAAATCACTGCGGGATCAAGTAGCTGCACGGATGACGCTGCTGCGACTTCTAGTAGGTGAGTGTAGAATTATCAAGCTCTTCAGTTCCAACTTGTTCGGTGCTTACTTCGGTACTGCATTTTTCTCGTTGAATCTGCCATCCCAGGATACGTGGCTACGAATGATATCCTGCAAGTACGAGCAGTTGACAATTTACAGAGATCAAAAGTGTCGTAGCATTTTGAACACTTCTTCATTCACAACTTTCATTCGCAGTGTGGGCGCTATGAACTGCGGTATCGGTTCAGTGACAGAAGCCGTCCGCACCCACAGCACAGATGCATCGAATAGGAGTATGGCACTGGCTTCGGACCAGGGGGTCTCCGATCACCAGGGGGATAACGGAGATGAGAATTCCGAGGCAATATACACGCAAGATTTGTTCAGTTGGGCTTGGCAGGTCGCGCATGGCATGAAGTACCTTGGCTCCAAAGGGGTGGGTGACATAATCTGCCGATATCATAATTTGTCAAAGTGAACCTGCGTCAATCGCGTTCCAGATCTTGCACGGTGACTTGGCGGCTAGAAACATTCTTCTCGCGGATGACAAGGTCGTAAAAATATGTGATTTCGGATTAGCTAAGGTTCTACACATAGACGAGGATGCTGAGGACAAAAAACAAGATTTTATCCCCCTTCGTTGGTCGTCCATCGAATCTGTGAGAGATCGCGTACTCCGCGTACGATCGGATATCTGGTCCTATGGAATAGTTTTGTGGGAGTTCTTCAGCCTATGTGAAATTCCCTATGACAAGAAGGAGCTCGAAATTCTTTACGACGAACTAATAAATGGTCTTCGTTTGGAAAAGCCAGAATACGCAACCCAGGACATGTGAGTACAGGTGTATAGTAACAATTCCATCCGGTGGAAAGTACGATCACTTCTGACATGTATCTCAGATACCGGATGATGCTGCATTGCTGGGCTTCGGAACCATGTCAGCGACCGACGTTCAACGAGATCGCCAAGTGCATTGGTAATTTGCTGGACGATAGTGTAAAGACGGTAAGCCAGATCGTTACCCGAAATGCTCGTTACTTTTCAGGTTTTTGTTTGCATCAAATATTCGTCATTGCAATTCTAATATCTTTCAGCATTACATTAATTTGAGCACACTGGGCGTCCAACCGTACGTTGATGCTTTGGAAGATTGGGAGCGTGACTTTTCGTCAATGAAGCCACCAGAACCGAAATTCGGGGGTACGAGCGTCCAAGTAGATACCGATGCTTCGGAGCATGATGGATCGGGAGACTACCTCACGAAGAGTCAATTCGAAGAGGAATTGGGTGATGTGTCCGTCCAATTCAAGGCCGGTGACTCAGAGCATGAAGAGAAAGACTGTTAGCCAATGTGACCATGGGAAAACACATCGAGTGATGTAAACCAGATTCATAAATCGCGTCAAAATACAAGATTCGGTACAATCATCTGCTGTGCATGAAAGCTCGGACTAAAAGCGCTTCCGTGAAATTCTTAGAAAAATACATTGCTAATGCTCGACAGCAAATGCTAGTTCCACTGACAATTTGATGCAAATTTCTTACACTGACGTGAAATATTTCATAAATCAGGAAAGATAATGATTCTTTTCTCTGTCTATTTTTGAACGACGGTTTCTCTACTTTATTCGACCGATAGTAAACCGTTTTATTACTGTTCTCTTACTTCACACCATATTATTCTATTCACATACAGTTTCATTTCACTATATCATAACAATTAACAAATAATTCCTTCAAGTGGTAAATAATGAATTCTTTTAATTTATGATACCTATATGTGACATCAAATCTATTTTAAAGCTCTGAATACTTTCTTCGTATTTTCTGTATATAATAATAAAACGATTGACTATTATCCAATGATTTTGTACATACATGTCATAGTTTACAATTATTTAGTAGTCTAGACGCTACATTTTTCCATTTATCTCCATTTGCGAATCACATACACGGTACATACTATATTATAGTGTATAAAATCTCTTATCACGTGTTTTAATGGTAATTTTTGAGTACTTTATGTATTCCTAAATCTGCAACGTGTATCCTAATAAATATACATGATTAAATGAATTATAGTCTTGAACAATTTTCTTGCGTCGTCGTTGTCATTTTTCTTTTCTCTTTCTTGTCATTCATTTATATTTCCGGGTTCTAAATAATAAGAATATCGTCCCTTCGATCCGGACCCTCGGGCAACTTCTGATTCATAATTCGAATGTTATAAAACAAGTAGCCAACCGACTCACTGCAGGGTCGTACCACAGCCTGAACCGCGGCTGTGAAGAAATTTCTCGTTGCGGCACAGCTGATTTTCCACACGCGAAGACACGGGGCTACGCACCAAATGTGCTGAAAAAATTAAAGAACCACACCGTACATTAATAAATTCAAAATTTTTTTTTCGAATTCGCAATTATATACTTTACTCGACGTGTTTCATCTTTCTAATAATTAATGGTCTAAGAATTGATAGAGTCAAAGCCAAACTTCTTGTTTCAAATTCGCATCCTTGAGTCTGCCAACTTGCAAACAAGCTTGCAGTCCGATGGATATCTCGGTCACCATGTCGGCCACCTTTTTTTGTATTAATTGATTAGCGGCCAAAGGTCTATGAAATTGATTCCTCTCTAAAGTATAACTTCTAGCTATGTTCAGGCAAGCTTCAGCAGCCCCCAAAGCACCCCAGGCTATCACGTATCTAGCGTTATTTAAACAGCTGAAAGGACCCTGCGATGTGTGTTCAAAGGGAAAAAGAAATCGAATATTTCATACGCTTTTGGTTTCGAATTTTGATTTTTATTTCGTTCGTTAATCTTACCTTTAAGCCGGAAACATTCGGAAGTAAATTTTCCTCCGGTACAATAGCGTCGTCCATTAATATCATACCAGTAACGGAAGTTCTCAGCGAAAATTTACCCTCGATTTTAGGGGTAGATATCCTCTCCGACGCGTTGTATTTTCTGTCTAGAATAAAACCCCGAATTTTGTCATCCTCGCTGCGCTTTGCCCATATTATGAAAATTCAAGCGCCTGGTAAACTCGTTGAATTCAATCTAGAGACCAATTTGCAGGCCGGAGTTGAGTAGTCATCTGTTGTAGTCATAGGTGTAAATTACAGCTTTTATCTTATTTATCTTCGTCATTTTATTCCCCGTATACTATACCTGAGATCCTACGGAATGCGCTTAGATTCCTGCGGCTGTCATAGTTGCAAGAAGTTTCGGCCGCCCAAATTTAAAACCCAGAAAGAGTATGAAATTTGGGAAATACATTTTTCCGCTCATTTCCATTTTCTTCAGGCTCTGTCTCACATGAAAATCGCCCTTTAGTTCTATCAGACATTTTTTCCAATGTCTCTTATTCCCCGTCAAAATCGGAGAGCCGTGATAGTATGTGCGATTCGAAAATAAGAACTAGGTAGAGTGATATATGACCAGAATCAAGCATCTTAATAATAATTTAGTTTATTTTTAACATCGACCTTTGATTGACATATCTATCTCACATGCGTTGAGCCCCGCCCCCCTGGAATTTTTCTGGATCGAATATGTTATGACAATTCAACGATTTCTTTTTGCGAATGAAGTCTGTGTGCGTCGCATAGCCCCTCGTGCCAGATATATTTAGCGTAATTCATAAATCGTTATCGCGATTTGGTATACGTAAATTCCAAACTGACCTACAGCTACACATTGTATTCCGTGAAAACGTAGAGTATAATGCTGATCCAATTACTAATTATTCTTACAATTAGAGACAATAAAAAATGAAAAAAGCCAAAATAAAGTCTATATATCTTTCCAGACACGTGGCACGGTTCCATTGCGTAATCATGACTGGCTGAATTTCTAAATTCTGTGCAAAGACCGTGGGGTCAACTCTGCAGATCTCGTTGCGTGATTTACGAACGAAGTGTGCGACGCGAGATGGCCAATAAGTGTGGGACCACTGACTGAACATCATCGTTTCAAAATCGCGTGTTCATAATAGATTCGTAGATGATTAAATGGTGGAGAAACCAGAGCTGCTGGTTTCATCAACAAACGCTGTTTTAAAAATCCAACTGGGTCTAACAATGAAGGTATCACTGGTGTTCGCTTATTTCGCCTTCGTCCATGCGAGGCCCCATTGCTATGGTGAGTCAAAAACTAGCAACAGTGACCGAATGATTCTTCGTTCAGTTTCTCTGCCAAATCCCGAGTCGCGATACTTTGACAAATCTGCAATTAATCTTACGTCAGGCCGGATAGATTGCAAAAAAACGAAGAACGTTATTTGCATTTCTACATTCCAGACTATCGTACGTTGCAGAAAGTTTTGTTCACATTTCCAATTTATAAGTGTATCGAATTTATTTATTCAGTAGTTGCTTACATAAAATGGGTCGACGAGGGAAAAAGGTATACCAGCATCAAAAATATAAGATTCATATTTGTATCAAGGAGTTTCCCGACGCAATGAATTCAGATAATCGTTAACTCGAGGTTGCCACGTGAATTTGATTCGATAGATTTTATTCCGACTGTTTGGATCAAGGCAACGACTCTTCATTCGATAAGGGTTGGATGGTCAGAGCCAAAAAAAGAGTTGAACTATCGGGCTGTTTGCTTACAACGTGACGATAACTCACGGGGAGAATATGGTACATTAGGAATTCGTGTATCATGAAAGGGATTCAAAGTATTAGCCTGTGACTATTAGGCTGGCCGATGTGCCAATTATTGGAGTGCCGGAGAAACAGTCGTCACGATTGACCGAGGAATTAGAAGGAACTACAGGAGTCTGCCTCCATCGTCAGATCCTGACACGATTTGTTTCTAACACAAAATGTGACTTTGCAGATCCAAGATTTGTTCCAACCGTCATGGTCAAGGAGACGAGTCCCAATTCAATAACGATTGGATGGTCAGCCCCACCGCCAGGGCTCCAAGATCGTGTTCATCGATACAAAGTGATGGCGACGCACCTCAACGAGACACTCGGGCCCATCTACTTGCCCAGAACGGCCAACTCTTACAAATTTGAAAATCTCTCATCCGAGTCTAGTTATTTGATCAAAGTAGCTGCCTGTAGCCAGTACAAGGCGCAGTGTGGCGATTGGAGTACTGCACGAGAAGGTCGGACACTAAGCCCAGGTATTAAAAGTGTTTCGGCACAGTTAGAAAATCGGTAGATCAGGAATATACTATACTGCATCATAGTCGCATTGCATTGAAAAGATCTCAAGCCAAAGTTACTCGCAGCTTTCCATGGCAATTGCCAAGCTGTAGGTCATGACTTGCGATTCATTAATTTGCCAAGAAATTCATGAACTCTATCTGATTTGTAGAGGGACGGACACCGGACGCAATATCGCTGCAAATTGGTGTGATCGTTGCCGTTGTTCTACTCGTCATAATCATCTGGATGTGTCTTAGAACGAACTGTAAAGAAGTATATCGAAAGAGTTGGTCTTAATGCCACTGTCACTCGACCAATTCTATGATATGCAATTTTTTTTTTCAGAGAATATGTATCTTGATCCCGGCGGAAAACTTTGAGGCCATGCGACCGATGAGCCCAGATCTGAACGGTTCGTGTGCAGAACCGAAGACCGGTGATCTGGCTGAGCGGCTGCCTTTCGCTGAAACATGGGAATTTCCACGAGAGCAACTGATTCTTGGTATCCAAATTTCTGCCACTTTATTGTGTCTTTTCGTGATATTTCACAAATGAGTGACAAGTACTTTAATCGATCGTTTCACGCGTGCTGGACAAATTTCACAATTCGATGTTTGAGGTCGGGTCCAACATACTTTCACGTTACCTTACAGGTGAGAAAATTGGAAGCAGTAAATTCGGTATCACAAAAACCGCGGAGGGACGATTTATCTGCAAATCCGAGGCGGCCACAACAGTCGCGGTGAAATCGTTCGTGGATCTAACCAACCCATTCCAAGCCATGAGCCTTGATTCTGAACCCAAGATTCTCGCCTACCATGGCAAACCCCTGAATGTTGTTAGCCTTCTTGGTGCCTGTACCACAAACATCTCGCACGGTAAATTTTGCTATAGAAAATTGTCAAGAGTGTACATGATCGATCGAATTTCACTTGGATCGTTTCGCAACAGCTCATAGACCCTTGGTGATCACGGGATTCTTTCGTTTCGGCAATCTACGCGAATATTTGTGGAACCGTAGAGCCGATTTCATCAACCAAGTTAATGCCGTCATTGGAAGAACCGATGCAAGATCAAGTCACTCTACGGATTGTGTTGCTGCCCATTCTAGCAGGTGAGTCTAGGATCATCAAGCTCTTATGAAAGATATCAACTCCGGTATCCGTTCTGTAACAGAAGTCGTTTGCAGCCACTACACAGATTCAACGAGCGGGAGTATGACACTGACTCCAGACCAGGGGGTCTTCAATTACAAGATTGATTATGGAGACGACACGCGAGATTTGTTGATTTGGGCTTGGCAAGTCGCGCATGCCATGGAGTATCTTGGCTCGAAAGGGGTGGGTGGCAAAATTCGCCGATACCACAAATTTTCAAAGTGAACCTGCGTCAATTGCGTTCCAGATCTTGCACGGCGACTTCCCGGCTATCAGTATTCTTCTCGGCGATGACAAGGTCGTGAAAATATGTGATTTTGGATCAGCAAAGATCCCACGTATGGACGAGGTTCCCGAAAGCAAAAAGCAAGATTTTGTTTCCGTTCCATGGTCGGCCATCGAATCTATAAGGGAAGGCGTACTCCCAGTACGATCGGATATCTGGTCCTATGGAATAGTTTTGCGGGAATTTTTCAGCCTAGGTGAAGCTCCCTACGACAAGAAGGAGCTCGAAACTCATTACGACGAACTAGTAGATGGTTTTCGTTTGAAACAGTCAAGATACGCAGCCCAGGACATGTGCGTATGGGTAGATAGCAACAACTTCATTCGTTCATATCGCGATCAATTTTGATGCTCCTTTCAGATACCAGATGATTCTGCATGACCGGGCTTCGAGACCATCTCAGCGATCATCGTTCAACGAGCATTGGAGCGATGATCTGTCCGACGATAGTGCAAATGTTCGTTACTCTTCAGGTTTTTATTTGCATCGAATATTCGTCATTGAAATTCTAATACCTTTCAGTATTACATCGATTCGTGCGAACCGGGCATCAAAGCGTACGTTGACGATTTTGGATTCCGGGAGCTTTCCAGTCCATCATCGATAACATCCGAAGAGGAATCTGACGATGCTTCGGAGGATATTGGATCGGAAGATTATATCGCAGTGAGTATATTCGAAGTAAAATTTAGCGGTGTATACGTCTGTCTCAAGGCCGATGATTCGGAGCATGGGGAGACAGACTGTTCATCAATGTGGCCATCGGAGAGCACATTGTGTGGCATAAACGAGAATTAGCGTTTTCTGTAGATGACAGATTCGAGTGAAAGCACTTCTTAGATTATTACAAATAATAGATCGCTATTGCTGTAAAGCGCGAACGATTTTGTGATATGATTACACGAATTATGGTCTTCGACATTTTTTTTTCGTCGCCGCCAGTTAGGGACAGAGAGTTGGCCTCGATGCCACTGTCGCTTGACCGAGTGTACGATATGAAAAATTCATTTTCAGAGAGGAAATTTCTCGAACCTGGCAGAAGGCTACGTTCCCATGCAACCAGCGGCCCAAAAACTGGACCGAGAACCGAAAATCGGTGATCCAGCTGAGCTGCTGCCTTACGATGAAATATGGGAATTTCCACGGGAGCAACTGATTCTAGGTATCGAACCTTCTGCCACCCTATTCCGTCTTCCAATTCTTCTTTACAAAACCATTTCCTGGATAACACTTCGACGGCATAGGTCACAATTGAGTGACAAGTATTTGGATCAATCGTTTCAAACGTGCTGGACGAATTTCTCATTTCAATATTTAAGGTTCACGTTAATTTACAGGTGAGAGAATCGGAAGGGGTAGATTCGGTAACGTAAAAAAGGCGAAGGCACGATTCATCTGCAAATCCGAAGCGATCACAACCGTCGCGGTGAAATCGGTCGTGGATATAACCGACCCGTTTCAAGCAATGATCATTGATTGTGAAATCAAGATTCTCGGTTACCTCGGCAAACACTTGAACGTTGTTAGTCTTCTCGGTGCCTGCAACACAAGCATCTCTTACGGTAAGTTTTGTTGCAGTAAATTACCAATAGTATTCAGCGGTAGTCCATGCAAACGCGAAGTTATCGACTCACGATTCCTGTTCCAAAGAAAGCACGGCTGTAATCAATTTCAATTCACCAATTCACCAATCAAAAATCCTCTCATGATTGATCGAATTTCACTTCGACCGGTTGGCAACAGCTGATAAACCCATGATGATTATGGAATACTGCCGTCACGGTAATTTACGCGATTATTTGCGGAACCGTAGAGCTTATTTCATCAGCCAAGTTGATACCGTCACCGGGAGAATCACTGCGGGATCAAGTCGCTGCACGGATGACGCTGCTGCGACTTCTGTTAGGTGAGTGTAGAATTATCAAGCTCTTCAATTCCAACTTGTTCGGTGCTTACTTCGGTACTGCATTTTTCTCGTTGAATCTGCCATCCCAGGATACGTGGCTACGAATGATATCCTGCAAGTACGAACAGTTGACAATTTACAGAGATCAAAAGTGTCGTAGCATTTCGAACACTTCTTCATTCGCAACTTTTATTCGCAGTGCGGGCTCAATGAACTGCGGTATCGGTTCAGTGACAAAAGGCGTCCGCACGCACAGCACAGATGCATCAAATGGGAGTATGACACTGGCTTCGGACCAGGGGGTCTCCGATCACCAGGGGGATAATGGGGATGAGAATTCCGAGCCAATATACACGCAAGATTTGTTGAGTTGGGCTTGGCAGGTCGCGCATGGCATGAAGTACCTTGGCTCCAAAGGGGTGGGTGACATAATCTGCCGATATCATAATTTGTCAAAGTGAACCTGCGTCAATCGCGTTCCAGATCTTGCACGGTGACTTGGCGGCTAGAAACATTCTTCTCGCGGATGACAAGGTCGTAAAAATATGTGATTTCGGATTAGCTAAGGTTCTACACATAGACGAGGATGCTGAGGACAAAAAACAAGATTTTATCCCCCTTCGTTGGTCGTCCATCGAATCTGTGAGAGATCGCGTACTCTCTGCACGATCGGATATTTGGTCCTATGGAATAGTTTTGTGGGAATTTTTTAGTCTAGGTGAAGTTCCCTACAGCGAGAAGGAGCTCGAATTTCTTCACGAAGAACTAGAAGATGGGTTTCGTTTGGAAAAGCCAAAATACGCAACCCAGGACATGTGAGTACAGGTGTATAGTAACAATTCCATCCGGTGGAGAGTATGATCACTTCTGACTTATATCTCAGATACCGGATGATGCTGCATTGCTGGGCTTCGGAACCATGTCAGCGACCGACGTTCAACGAGATCGCCAAGTGCATTGGTAATTTGCTGGACGATAGTGTAAAGACGGTAAGCCAGATCGTTACCCGAAATGCTCGTTACTTTTCAGGTTTTTGTTTGCATCAAATATTCGTCATTGCAATTCTAATATCTTTCAGCATTACATTAATTTGAGCGCACTGGGCGTCCAACCGTACGTCGATGCTTTGGAACATTGGGAGCGTGACTTTTCATCAATGAAGCCACCAGAAGAGAAATTCGTCTTTACGAACGTCCAAGTAGACACCGATGCTTCGGAGCATGATGGATCGGAAGATTATCTCACAGAGAGTCAATTCGATGAGGAATTGAGTGGCTCTAGCATCCAAGTGAACACGGATGCTTCGGGGCAAATTGGACCGGGAAATTATTACGCGGTTATTCAATTCAAAGAGAAATTGGATGACGCGTATCTCTAACTCAAGGCTGATGACTTAGATCATGGAGAGACAGACTGTTTACCAATGTGACCATCAGAAATCACATTGGATGCTATAAACGAGAATCATCAATTTTTTTTAAATACAAGATTTTGGTACAACCATCTGCTGCAAATAAAAGGTTTGAATAAAAGCACTTCGTTTGAAGGTATATGTTAGTTTCACTAAACATTTGGTAAAGACTTTTCACGCTGATCTGAAACATGTCCAAAAGAAGGAAAGGTATATTGCCCTTTTTTCTCTTTATTATTGACCCACGGTTACTCAACTTCGTTGGACAGATACTGAACAGTTTAATAATTCATTATCCCATTCACGTATAGTTTTATTTAGCTATATCCTAACGATTTGAAAATAATTTTGTTCCACGGTAAATAATAAAAACTTTACTATACACCTAAATGTATCAAATCTATTTTAAAGCTTCTAAAAACGTTCTTCGTATTTTCTGTATAGTATAATAATAAAACGATTAACTATTATCCAATGATTTTGTACATACATGTCATAGTTTACAATTATTTAGAACTCTAGACGCTACATTTTTCATTTATCTCCATTTACGAATCACATCCATGGTACATACTATATTATAGTGTATAAAATCTCTTATCACGTGTTTTAATGGTAATTTTTGAGTACTTTATGTATTCCTAAATCTGCAACGTGTATCCTAATAAATATACATGATTAAATAAATTATAGTCTTGAACAATTTTCTTGCGTCGTCGTTGTCATTTTTCTTTTCTCTTTCTCGTCATTCATTTATATTTTCGGGTTTTAAATAATAAGGATATCGTCCTTTCGATCCGGGCCCTCGGGCAACTTCTGATTCATAATTCGAATGTTATAAAACAAGTAGCCAACCGACTCACTGCAGGGTCGTACCACGGCCTGAACCGCGGCTGTGAAGAAATTTCTCGTTGCGGCACAGCTGATTTTCCACACGCGAAGACACGGGGCTACGCACCAAATGTGCTGAAAAAATTAAAGAACCACACCGTACATTAATAAATCCAAAATTTTTGTCTCGAATTCGTAATTATATACTTTACTCGACGTGTTTCATCTTTCTAATAATTAATGGTCAAAGAATTGACAGAGTCAAAATACCGGCGAATCAATACCTAAAAATGACAAAAATTCTAGAAAAATAAATTAATCGTATGATGATAATCGATTATACTTTCTAAGGAGAAAATGATGTTCAGGAAACTATACCACGTAGCTAATTTATTGATTGTAATTGTTCTCAATACTGGGGTGAAATCAAATAATAAAAAATTAAACGAGAAAACGAGATCTGCACATTTTGAATTAAAGCTTCCAATTATAATTGAAATTCTTATCAGTATTGTTTCACAGAAAGTCCCAACTAGTTTCTTATTATAAATCCACGAGGCACGTTTTATCGATCTTTCTAGACTCTGGGGTTCAGTAGTCATGCGAATTATTACATTTGCAAGTGTCTGTGAAAAGCTGCAGGTATTACAGTTCACTGTATAGATATATATTGTACACGTATATAGACAGGCTACACGTATATATCTACACCTGCGTGCCCAAAGGTTACTGACATATTCGTTGTATATATAGATATGTACTCCTGTATATACCTCAAAGGCCAAACACGCAAAGGTAAAGCCTAGGCAAAGGGCTGCCAAGGGTGCCACCAATACAGAAAGAAATACGTAGCAGCAGCCCCTCGAGAGCCTGAAACAATGACCACTCAGTCTCCACGCACACTCAGGACTCCTGATACCCTCAGGTTCACCGATTACGTCGTCCCACATCACCTGCGAGAAAATTAATCATTAATATATCTCAAAGAGTTCGAAAAAAGCGGCATTGTTAGTCTTGGCTCTACTATAACTACGTAGCAGATAAAAATTTCGCAAAAATTTAGATAAAGTTGCGATAAAAATCGCAGAAACAAATTTTGCTGGAATTTTAGCATTCCAAAAAACATTACATTACACGTCATTGGTGTATAATACTTCTAGTAACTAGCCAAAAATGATATTTTGTTATCTATATTATAGGACAATAGTGTTATCTACATTCTGCTGTACACCTGTTTAAAAAAAAAAGAAAAAATCATCTTCCAATAACTTTCAGTATCTATGAGGTACAGAATAGAAATTAAATGGGTATAAAATTTACAGAGTGATCAGAGAGCTCGAATCCATTTACAACGGGGACTTTGCCTAATTTCAAATACTCGAGGTATATGATATAACATATACGAGTGATTAATTATTAGAACATAAAATTTTCATTCACCTGAAGATGTTGGTTCAGATTATTCGGATCACGATCCTCGAGTTCTATCATACTCCCACCGCCCATCGAGGATTCGGGTTTCTCCATTCCTGCAACGTTAAATCCTGCAGGTAACGGAAGTGACGTCAGAGTAGTTTGCAAAGAGCGGAACCACGACGCCAACGATTTTGATCCTCGCGTTCCAAACACCATAGGAACTACAAAATCAGCATACAGCTCGAGCCATTCTTAGCTAATGTATCTATCATAGCGGATATATGTTTAAACGTGCGAAAACAACGCCGTCCTAATCGGGGCATTGACAATTCTCATAACGAAGCATCTCACGAAGGGGTTTCGAAATTTTATGAAATACTTATTCAAAGGACGTTCTTGCTTCCCCTTTTCGAATCCTTTGATCGAATTCGCGCAAATTCAATACCGAATTTAAATATCATTCCAGGTATTTATGGAAGTTGACGATTAGTGAATTGAGGGTCTTACTTCGCGCTGTGCAGTTGAGGACGTTTCATTGATTCTCAATTCTCTCTCTCTATCTCTTTTTTATCGACTTTAATAAGCGTTAATTATTAATCGCAGCCTATGATAGCCGTTTTTCGACCGTGGAATCATTTCTTCTATCGTTTTTCAACGAATATCAGAATTCACTGTCATTCCGAAAGAAAGGAAACGCAGAGAAATAGGGTTGTAGTAAAATGACGGAGGGAATGGTTACAGCCTGGCTCTGTACACGCAACTTATATCGATTCGGATTCTTATGCTCAACATAATTTGCATTCCATGGTATACTGTAGTATACACACACTCGACCGGCAGCGATAACCATTTCGTGTGTATTGCGTGTTGTATGCCATGCGGCGTTGGCGTCAGGCGTCAGCGCGGCGTGGCTATACGTAATATCAAACACACTATACTCATGTTTCTGTATTATTTAACAGGGTCAATTGACCGCAGTAGGGCATAAATCGTACAGCATGACGTGAATAAGATAAAAATATGTTAGGGGGTGCGATTTTATCGCGAGTTGGTGAAAAAAGCCGAAACAAGAAAAGAAGAAACTCGGAATTCAATGCAACATTTATATCGCTTTATATAAGTATCCAAATATTTTCCCAGTAGATATGCAAAGGAAGAGAAAAAGGAAGGAACTGGAGAAAATAAAAACAGAATAAAAAAATCAACGCGCTCTAATTTTTCAAACGGCGATATTCAGAATCTCAAAATCCGTTCGAACGAAACTGTCGATCCGAGTTTCTATTTTCGGTATAAGTTTATCCAAACGTAAACAGTCGTCTTTCATGGTTTAATACAATATACGGAATGATCGGACTACGTAATCAAGAAATGAAAGAACTGGATTCAAAAATCGATTTCCGGGTTCCACAAGACTATTTAATCGTTTAATAGTATCACAACGAAAAACTACTGTCGATGTCAAGTTTCGAAAAATTCTTTCCAATATTTGCGAACGATTTAAAAATACAAGGCACCGATTGATTAACGAAAACAAGTTAAAACTACGTAATGTATATAATATACTCCGATCGTTGGTCTCCACTTACTTATCGGAGGATTCCCCGCGAGTATTTTAGCGGGAATTTTTGATTACTGTTTAAAACCTAATTCAAATGTAAACGATTTCTAAAAAATCGTCACAGAGTACCGGTTCCACTACGAACACACCTGAGGAATGCTGGCCCCTAACTTACGCGCTAGGTAAAAATACAGGTAAGCTCAGGTGTGCTTAAGTGTACCGCGAACACTACACACTGAAGGGGTCGTAGAGGGTTCGTATATTCGACCGCTGGACACTGGTCACTCGATGGAGTCTGCGCTCTTTTGCACCTAAAAGACCGGACCGCGTGATTTTAAATAACTGAGACTGTTATTCATTATTTTTTCTGTGATTTCTTATTGTTCACAGCTCTGGAATTTTGAAAAGATCGTAATTTCCGAGATCTGGGTGGTAAAACTTCGTCGATAAATCCACCGGGAAATCTCTTCTTTTCGATACTTCATGGAAACCTTTTTTAACTAGAAATATTCAAGGCAAAAATAAACAAAGAACAGTTTCTTCCTATAAAAGAAAAGGGAAGAAGAATATGTTTGGAATATATCGGAGTCATGAGAATCCAAATTCACGGATATATCTTTTTTTTATTAATATAGGTAGGACTGAGATGTCCGTCGTACATTCTAATTGAAATAAAATAATGAAAATCTTGAAAAATATATCTTTGGCTTATTATTTTATTACAACATTATCTACATTACTGTTATGTATCGAAATGCGCTTTTTACATACGGAAAACTGTTACAAACTTTTGGCTAACAGCAGTTGAGAAATAAGTACAGCGTAAGAAGCATGATTTATTAGATGAACTGGATTAATTAAAAAAACATAGACTTTATAAAGTTAGGATAATTATATAACGGATATTTACAAAATAGGGAATAAGGAACTTGGGGATCGTTGTATGCACATCGGGGTGGTCGTTATTTTACGAAAATTCGAACCCGTGTGTTTCACACTCTCGTTTCATTCCATCAGACATTCAAACCATCAACGTAATTGAAATTTTCCGGTGTTTTTGAATGGAAAAAAAAACTCTGTGTGATTTTTTCCTGTAGAGCTACAACGAACATCCCAAATTCTTATTCTTTCCCACCTAAAAACAACCGTAAATTTCCAGTGCTTTGGGGCATTGAGTAAATCCATACAATCGAGCTCAAACTTTACACAGATTGTGTTTACTGGCGGATAAAATGAAATGAGGAGCTAGTGAGACACAGGGAATTCCCAGTTCCGTGAAATAAGAACCAGCCTAATCCACACTGTGTTCATGTTCATGTTATTGCTTTAGTCACAGTTTGAACAACTTTATACTTCTTGTTATTGTTCTTGATCTTCTAAATCTTCTTCGTTTTCTTCTTCATTGGAACTTTATGACTTTTTACGTCATCTGACTAGGTGGGATACAATGTCGCTCGGTCTCGCATCCGCTTTCATATCTATGTAATTCTTTCGTGATTGAGCATCGGACAACAAGGCTCTCCACATTGTATCCCTCTGAAATATCAATCAATATTTATCAGTTTAGTATCCCTCGAAACCGACAGACAGTAAGAAAAAAAGAAAAACTCTTCGATTCAAAGAGTTTTTTAATCAGAGTACAATTTCGTTGAGTTAACTAATCAAAACTAATCTAATCTTAGTTTTCAGGCTCAGTACAGGCCCTCAAGTTATGATGAGTTTCGTCGTTTATCTATTCATATAATCGTTGAATTGTTTTGTAAATGAGTATTGTCTAGAAAAAAAAACTTGAAACAAGTATTGTATTAATGGTATTTTCTCGCTTCTCGTACAACACAGTCGATCTAATATCATACCTGGAATGTAGCAAAGCTTCCACACAGTACTAGGCAGTGTTTCGCTCTGGTTAAAGCGACGCATAGTCTCTGTGGGTCGGACAAGAATCCGATTCCGCTAGTCCTAACGCAAGACATAATAATAATGTCCCGTTCATGACCTTGGAAACTGTCGACAGTGTTGACCTCGGTGTTAACTTTGACCTTAAGATTCTCCAAGATTGGCTTAAGCCTATTAATAAAGGAAAAGGACCATCAAATCTCTACTCAATTATTTCAAGAGTGCCCAAGGAAGTCAACTAGCGCTGATA
This sequence comes from Tenthredo distinguenda, assembly GCA_947538915.1. Classification (NCBI taxonomy): domain Eukaryota; kingdom Metazoa; phylum Arthropoda; class Insecta; order Hymenoptera; family Tenthredinidae; genus Tenthredo; species Tenthredo distinguenda. The sequence continues at coordinate 30,809,149 of OX384531.1, forward strand.
CATGTTGATTTTACGAACTACATCTACAGGACTGAGTTCACGAGAATATGTGGCGCTTTTGATTATTGAATCTAAATTCTTGCTTATCTAGAAACGATTATTCAGGTCATATTTCTGAATACTGAAATCGACTGTCCCTTTTTATCCACATATATTTGTATCCGATATAACTGCGCAAAGCCCGTCGTTGGATGCGAATTTTCGCCCCCTGAATTCTCAGAATTCGGGTTACTGCTTACCTTGGAATTACGATTGAACTATTCCTGCCGTAGTATCGTCCTGCGTGAAATAGTCTTCGGTGCCCGGCGATTGCAAGAAATCATTATATCGCCAAAATATGATTCGAGTCGTCTGACGCGGCGGCCATGTTTATTGAGTGAGTCAGTGTATATCCTTGCGTCAGCTAGGATAACATTTTATTACAACTCCAGGCTCATTTGTGGCCAAACCTCAACTATTTCACGCACTACGTACAACGTTTGTATCCAAGGAACAGATTCCCGAAATATTTTGTTGTTCTCGCAAATTTCAGGGGGCGAAATTCAATCTTGGGTGTACACATGTGTACGTGCCGTTATCCCCACCATGGGACCCCCTCGGACACCCTCAAAACCAAATGTTTCCAGTTTCATTCAGAGACTGAAATTTTACCTTTGATTTATTTTCGCTTGTACCAAATTTTGCTGGTTTCTGTACGGCGTTATAACGCCGATACTTATACTGTGCCCTGATCTCTTACCGTCGAGATGATTGATCATACTGTAAATGAGATTAGCGACGAATTCCGCTTCCTGAGTGTTAGAAAACTTGTCGGAATTCTGGTGCGAGTTAAGATTTAATACTCTGTAAGGGTGGAAAGGAAGCACAGGCTGCTCCCGTATGGTTCCGTTCTTCAACCTTCCACCGTAAAAGTACTTGTTTGGCCAATACGATATGTGGCAGTCCATTCTGTACTGAACATCGAGCATAATTACCGGGCTGTTTTTATGCCCGTCGAAAGCTCTCTGGGTTCTCGAAAACAGGGACTGATCAAGCCCCAGCTTCTTTGCTCTCTGTTAATTTCAAATGAATATTATAAAAACCGAACAGATTCAGGATTCAAATATTTAGAACCAAGCTATCTAAGCTTACTTGAGAGATTACAGTAGCCGGTAGCTGTGCCGGATCTCCAACAAGCACTAAAGTGTTTACTCCAAGCATGAGAGGGATCAGAGTTTCAGCTTCGCAGCTCTGTGTTGCCTCGTCGACAATGCATACAGATATGTTCTTCTGAGTGCCCCTATAAGGAGAGTTAGATGTGTAAAGAAGAAAAAAAAGACTTTTTATATTTGGAAAGGGGGTGACTCTACTCACCCGAAAGCAGATTCCATTATGTTAGTATAACAAGAAGAAAGAGTGCAAGCAATAATGTCTGCGCCTATTAGAATCTTGTTCTCAGCTCCGCGTTGGAGCTTGGTGAGATCGCGAGGGTCTATGTGGTTCCCGTTTGACTGGGATCAAGAGAGAGTTGAAAAGATTAGATGCTGAATGTCCGAGGCAAGTAGACTTATGCAGTTTACCAAAAAGCTCACTCACTTGTGTCCGAGTGTTGATCAGGTCATATCTCGTCCTCGCTTCCAAAAGCTTTACTCTAGTCAATTCAATCTGGCTTTCATCGCTCTGTTGAGTACTGTTCAACTTTGATTGCAAGGAGTTTATTCTCGCTTCTAAAAATCTCTTCTGAAAATATATTTGGACATGAATTCAAAGAAGCCATTTTTTACAGATTTCCCTTTCTCTTTCCTTCATACCTCTTCTTCGACGCTGTTCAATGACTGTCCGCATGTCTGGTAGCTGCTTATAGTTCGCTTAACGTCTCTCTTCGCAAGTTCCTCGATAGATATTTCTCTGACTCTTGGATGCATGGAGGCAAGAAGTCCAACGCGAACCATCTTGAAACGATCATCTAAAAGAAACCAAATTTCAAAGTCAAAAAGCCCAAAATTGAGCTTCTGGTTTATCGGTTCTGTCATTATCTCTCACTGGTCAGTTTAGCCCGCCGTTCGAGAAGCCGTAATACTATCGTATCAATTGCTGCGTTAGAAGGCGCACAGAGGAGAATTCTCAATGTAGATTCCTTGTTTCTGTATCTATTGTCTCCATACAATGTCTGCATTACCATGTTCACAATTACTTCTGATTTTCCAGTACCTGAAAGACAAATCTTTGAGTTTTCCTTTTTGCTAAGAGGAGGATTGCAAAGTCTAAGAATCTGAGGAACAATCCTGTACCTGGAGGACCTTGAATCAAACAGACTTTGTGCTCTTTTTGCACGATCGCTTCGGTAGTTTTAAACACAGCTTCCAACTGTTTAGAATTCAACTTGTCCTAAGGGATGAAAAAGAGGAAAACTCGATTTAACATCAGCAGTGGTCTTCTCTGTGAATTATTGACTTACTCTTGTGACTAGAAAAGGTTGCTGTATGGCGGGATTAGACAAGTGGTACTGTTCAGCCCTTGGGTCTATAATTGCATTGAGCAGAGGTGAGCTAGGCAAGAACTGTAGGGCTTGAACCATTCTCATATTTGCTCTCAAGTAAGTTACGCATCTCAGCCTTAGTACTCGGTTTATACAAAGTTCGACTTTCAACGGCCTGGTCAATACGGTATAGGTCAAAACCTTGGATGGATTAGCTGTGTGTTTCACTGAAAAGGTGATATAAATCGTTTGAAAATGATCAGACATCGTCTCGGATGAAAGAAGGAATAACATCAAACTTCTTGCGAACTTTTTCCACAAAAAGCGACTTTTCACTTACGCAGATCACGATTGAAAAATGTGTGCGGTGTTATTGGGGTACGATGGAGTTGTTTAACATAGGCAAAAACCTTCATGAAGTTTTGTTTGCCTTCGACATTTCTGTAACACAATTCTAAAAATACCAAGTCCCCATACATGGGATGTATTTGTCTTCTTATATCCTCCTCGCTTGCCAATACTTCGAGCAACATGGTGGTCAAAGATTTTTGAGTCGATGGAATCGGTTCAAAAGTAACTGAATTGTTCACGATGGAACAGAACACGGTTTGTCGCCTGAAATATAAGCTCTATAGTCGGCGGGAAGATTGAGGCAAGAATTTATTTCAAGTAATGTGAATGATTTGAATATATTTATCATTTTCTCATCGATTAAAAACCGTTTTAATAAAGACCTGTGGTTTTTGTCGATACTTTCAAACTCCTTAGTGATTCCGTGCCACAATTCTAGCAGCAAAAGCGGCATTAATATTCGATAGTAATCCTTGTAAGATTTGTAGTTTGTTAACAACGGTATCAGAGATTCGTTGTTAACTATCGGAGGCTCAGTCTGCAAGTGCTTTTGTTCCTATTTCAAATCATAAAGAGGATATTCACGTTAGTAGAGGCGTTTCAGACCACACCCTGAATCAAACGCTTCATTATTTAATCATCAGTATTAAAGACGTAAGAGGCCAGCAATTCTGGAATTTGGTGTATACCTCTTCGTGAAATTTTTGTCATCTTATGAGATCATGTAAAGACATGAAATCATTTGAAATCATGTGATATTTTTAGAAATCATTTAAAATGGTTTGAAATCATTTGAAATCCCGAAAATGCGATATCATATGAAATCTGTCGAAATCATGTAATGTTATTTGAAACCATTGAACTGATTTGGAGACATGTGAAATCTTTGGAAATTACCTGGAAGGATCGAAAATAAAGTCATTTGGAATCTTTGTAAATCATTTGAAATCATTTGCAATCTTTGAAATTATTTCAAATTCTTGGCATCACACGAAATCCGTTAAAAGTACCTATTCTTTAAATCTTTTGAAACCCTGAAATTTTGAAATCTGGTGTACACCAGAACACTTTTGAGTGGTTTAACCCCAAGTAAAATTTCAAGAAAAGCTAAAGAATCGTTTTTGATTCATATTTTTTTTTGTGTGAAAAAATAGGCCTCCGTTCCTTGCATATAAGGATTGATTTTAGTCCGTCAATAATAATTTTCCAATCAATATATTTAGCGTATCGTACTTCGAGCCAAGAAGGATTCCAGTTGAATATATACATCAAGAATTCTTCTAATTTCGGGTGTTGTGTCTTGTCGACCTTTCTAGCAGCCACCATTTTATCTTTAGGAATGAGAGCATCTTTTCCTGGGCATTTCTTCATCGTATTATTAGGCTCAATCTCAAATTCCCTAACAGTTACTAAGTTCTCGCTAAAAGTGACCTTCTTTTTCTTCACATTCTCCCTACAATCCTCATTTTTACCCAACAAATTATTAGGCACTCGATTCTCCTTCTGATTTAGCGACAATTCCTTGAAAGATTCAACCGTCTTATCCTCCACAGAAGTAGCCAAAGAATCGGTACTCTTTTCGACGCTTTTTGACCTCTTCTCAGCCCGCTTTTTATCCTTATTTGGAAGCGACTTGGTTTTAGGTTTCTGTTTATCGTCATTTGTCTCTACAGCGGCTTCATCATTCTTAGTTTTCTTCGAACCAGTCGATTTACTCTTCTTTGCTGAGTCTTTTGAATTGCTTTTCGGGCTCTTGACTTTAGTTTTGCTTGTCGAAGGCTGAGGAACTTCAACAGCAGCTTTGTCAGGGTCAGCAGCTTGTTCGTTGATTAAAAAGTCGCCCCTATTCTTAGTGCTGACTTTGGCTTTAACTGTTGCAGCGACTCTTTCAACAGGCGGTTGAACAGAGTTGAGTTTTTGCTTAGTGGCTAAAGTCTTAAGTTTTTCTTTTCTTTGATTGGCGATCTGCAATTTCTGTTTCTTCGTAATCGGAAGACTGCTTCTCTTTCCCAATGGAAGCGGAACGCTCTGCGTCCACTTGTTCATAATCCTCCTAATCCTCTGCTCTTCTTCGTATCTCTTCTGCTTTAGTCTGTCCTCGAATTGCAGTGCTCTTCTCTGTTTCACAGTCAAATCAGCTGGCAATTTCGGCAATTTGATGCTACAATCTCTGATTCTAAATTGACTCGTACTAGTTGAAGGAGAAGCCTCGCTCTCTCGCTCATTTGAGCTAAGGGAGTTCCTTAAACTGAGTCTCTTTCGCTGCGGCAAACGTAGCGGTTCTATTATCTTAGGTCCTTTAGGAGTTCCCTGTTTACTGCGCGCTGAATCTCCGGGCGATTTGTCCAAGCTCTTATTTTGCTCTTTAGAAGAAAATGGGGGATCAGAAGTTGTAAAAATACTAGAGTCAGGTGTGTCATCTTCTTCTTCATTAATGTCTCTCTCAATCTCGGCCGTGGTCATGGGTTTCGTGGACTCGATACTGCCTTTAGAAGATGAGTTCGAGTCGTCTTCTTCATTTCCAGGATCTTTAACGTCTGCCGTTTCTTCCCTGGCTTCAAGATCCTGCTTCATTTCGACCAGTTCGTCGACGAATTCCGCCGTGGTCATGGATTTCGTGGACTCGATACTGCCTTTAGAAGATGAGTTCGAGTGCCCTTCTTCATTTCCAGGATCTCTAACGTCTGCCGTTTCTTCCCTGGCTTCAAGATCCTGCTTCATTTGGACCAGTTCGTCGACGAATTCCATCTCTGGACTTTCCATGGCGAGCATTTCCGGCTCCTCTTCTTTGATCCTCTGACTTTCCGAGAGCCTATGAAGCCAGGGATTCTCCTCATCGTCGCTGTCCGAGAGAGTGATGATTTCCTCAGAGTCTTGTATCGCCGCATCAACTCTAGTAAAAAAGATTTTACTCTCCTCCTCGTCTTCTTCTTCGAATACATCCTTGGTTTTTGCCGGAAGAAAATCGTCCTCCTCTTTTAACGATCCGCCATCAATATTAGAATCGAACAACTGAGAGCTGGGGAAAATGTCGTCGTCGTCATCGCTCAGGTCAACAGTATCAACGATCGAGAAACTGGTCATCGGCTCTTGCTTAATGACCTTCAATTTCAATGGAGAAGAAGTGGCGACAGGATCCTTGCTCAAAAACGATAGTCTTTCGGACTCGAATTTCTTCGCCGAAGCAGGACATTTTTTCACCTCTTTTTCCCCGTTTGAATCTTTACTGGATTTATTTCCAGCATAGGTATCTCTTTGTCTTTTTTTTTTTGCTTTCTTCCGCTTTAAACTGTCTTCGCTCTCGCTTCGATCACCATTTTTCTCGCTTTCTTTAGTCTCCAATATGTCGACGGTGAATCTTGTCGCCGAAGTAGACGAGTCTAAAGAAAATCTAATTGTCTTGTGAGAATTTTTATCGCTGGTAACCAAATCCGCCAACTTTTTAACAGTAGGTTCTGTTTTTTTAGTTATATTATCGTCCTCAGTCTTTTTCTGCTGTTCTTTTCCATTGACTAAATTGGAACGCGCAAAAGAGGGTAGCTCTGTCTCGCAATTTACTAGCTCGACTTTTTTTATGGGTTTTCCTCCCTCCCTTTCTGTATTTTCTACATTTAAAGTCAGTCGGTTTGATGTTTTTTCATCTGAAACAACCCCAGCTCCTGTTCCACTCAACTCTGGCTTGGGTGTTTTCGGCAAGCTGAGCCTTGACCAAATTTCTTCAACTTCTTCAACTTCCGGTGCTTCCTGAGCGACTGGCGATTTTTCGGAGGATGCCCTTGGCTTGATTTCAACAACTTGGACTTCATTCTCTGGAATTGAACGGCAAAAATAGTTTCAAACTGCAAGATAACGATCGAAGTTCCTCCTTCTAGCTACGCTATTACATTACCTGGACTTTCATGAAGCCCATTGCTAAGCTTGGTAAGTTTAGGAGGGGGATGTGGCGTCTCTTCGTCTTTTATTTCGTGTGGTAGATTTCTTTTCAGCGATGGGGCGGCTATTCCATTTGAAACTGGGGCAGAGATCTCTGGTCCGTTCGGTGTCGGAATAATGTTGAAAGAGACCGAAGATCTCTGAGTCAATAGATCGTCAAACGCTTTAAGATTTCTCGAGTTCAGCTGCAAAGAATTAACGGATAGCAGAACAACGACTACACAAAGGCGAAATAGTGACACTGAGCAAGCTTTTCCTCACATTTCCCTTGTGAAGTTTGTACACAAACATCGGCTCATCATCTCTGTATTCGTCAGAACTTCCTATTCCTATTATATCATTTTCCTGGAGCTCGACCAACACGTTTGGCTCCAGAAGCTGACCGTTAACGTAAATTCCATTTGAACTCTGAAAAGGATATAACAGGATCTAATTGATGAAATTGGCCCAAGTCATATCTCGCAATTGTTAGCGAGTACTTCTGATCAATTTTTAGGGAATATCATTAATCCTCTCAAGCGTTACATCATCAGGTTCAGCAGGTACCAAATTTTGGCCATGGAAGTGCGGTGAAAAGTCAAAAGTACATCCGTAAGTGTTTTGGAATAACTCTCACACTGTTTTAACATCGGAGATATACTCACCCTTAAGTCTATCACTGAGATAACATCGTCGGCTCTTACAAAAATGCAATGATGTCTCGAAACAACTAGGCTTGGACAGATGATCTTGTTGCTTGCATTTCTACCGCAGGGATACTATAAATTGAAATTATTTCCGGTAAAATTTTGGCGACAATTCGGAGACAGAAAATGTTGACATTGAGTAAATGTAATACAGAATACACAAGGTTCATTTCCTCATTTCTTTCTTTATTTAGTGGTCAAGTAATACGTTGTATCTAACATAAACATAAATATGAACACAAAGGTTTCAGGGTGTAGAAGTAAGATGTAGTTCTTTGTTTTTTCTCTCTTCTTTACATTATTCTTCAACTTCTTTATAGTAGCAATTGTTGTCAATACATGTAATAAGGTTAAAGCGACGTGAACGACCGTCAGTGTTTGTTCTGTACTAAAAATTACGTTTCTCATTTGTGTATTTGCGTACGTAATTATACTTAATTGACTACTCCGCAATTTGTCTAGTTTTGAATTCTTAAGTTTTGAACTTGCTTACCGAGCGTTCGCTCTTCTCTAGAACTATAAAGTTTTTTGGACCATTAATCCTCTCCAATGTCCAGTCCATGTCTTGACATAGTAGATTAACAACGATTTTTATAAATGACCAGGAATCTCTGCTATCTAATTACAGCTCGAGACCTGTCGAGGTGAAACTTGAGAATAACTTAGTCGGCTACAAAGTCAGAAGCACCCATGTGATGCAGTGTTGAGTGTGTACTGTGTATCATCTCAGTCCGCCACAAGTATCAATATATTCTAGCGTGCTGTTTAGCTAGAGAAATGGTCGACAGAGAGCGACACAGTGTTCGACATGGTGCTTTCCAACAACGACAGTCAAAGCTCATGCTGTGTTTCTGGTCACAGAGCCGACGTTCGTGGACAATGATAGGAAAATAACTTTTTTGAAACGTTATAACTTGGTGAAAATTTATTGGAAAAATTGTGAAAAAATGCATTTTAAAGTCTGAAGTTTCGACTTCAAGATGGTCTTATTAAAACTAATCTGAAATCAATTTTTATTTAGTTGTACAGGCATGAGTAAAGAGTTACGAAACGTACGGAAGAAACAATTTTTCAAACTTCTCTGAGGTGTATAAGTGACATGGTAGAAACCGTTTTGAAGCTTGAAGTTTTTTCTTCGAAATTCTGCTTTTGAAAATTTTCTTTGAATTTTTTTTATTGAATTATTCGATATTGAATAATGCGACTCGTATGTGAGGTGAACAATCCAAATTCCAGCCAAAGTCCCACTATCTCCATCGCGCGACGGGCGGCAACAGAAAATGAAGACGCGGCTTTAATCGCGCGCATTTTTATTGCATTAATCGGTAAAATCCCGGTGACTCCCGGGATAAGGTTAAAATCTGAATACATAGATGTACAAAACTAAGTCCCCCGACATGTAACGCTGTGTTTATTCAAACCGCTTATCTTCACAATCTAAAATACCGGTAATATCATATAAACATAATCAATCATTTCCAAATTCCAACCCAATACACGCACACGACACGCGTCTTTAAAATAAACAATTTTTCTATCCAAAGAAACTAACACTATATGTGTAACAAAATAGCGGCTGCTATCTTCCACCACGCTTCGATCACATGCCAAAAAATCACTTCCGCACACTATCAACCGGCAAATTATCTCAAATTATTCACAATCTCTACACCAAATAGAGTCTCGTTCTATTAATAAATAAATCAAATTATTTCCCCGATGAATTATCGGCTAAAAAGAAGATCTCGAGCATGACTTATAGAACACATAACCTATAACTAGATTTTCTTACGTCAAATAAACAGACACCAACATCATTCCTTTGTTTTTTGCATTTTTGTGCGTTTTCGCAACTGAAACAATTTTCGAATATTTTTCTTCGAATTTTTTTGAAACACTTCTTACGAACAGGTAGTCGGCGATATATTTAGCCATGAGCACATGTATGGGCGATGTTCAGGGCTCCCTGAGGGAAGCTCTTTACGAAACATTGAATGGGATATTGTCGCCTCATAGAGAGACGAGGCAGGCGGCAGAGCAACGAATACAAGCGCTAGAAGTTACCGAGGAGTTTGGTATACATTTAACAGAATTTGTCGTAGACCCAAACGGCGAGTTAGCTATCAGACAATTGGCTTCTGTCATTTTAAAACAGTATGTCGAAACACATTGGTGCTCTTTGGCTGAAAAATTCAGATCACCTGAAATTAAGGCACAAACTAAAGAGAAAATTAAGGAACTTTTACCGCTTGGATTGAGGGAGTCGATAAGCAAGGTGAAAAAAACATACTGGATCTTATCTTTATGCAGTATGATATTTGTTTTCTACTGTGGAAATTATAGAGCTGATAAGTTGGGAGAGAAAGAGAGGAATTTTTCTTTTTATCCAAATCAATTTGACTTAATTTATGAATTTTTTGTGACTATGGAAACTACAAAGTCTGTAAAGAAGCAAGAAAAATTTTCTCATAATTGAATTCAATTCAACTTGAATTTTGAATCTCCTTCACTGTGGAAAGTAGAGAGTCAACAAGCGAGACAAATTCACAAGAATGTACTTAGAATTATATTCACTTGAACTCGATCTGTTCATTTTATTCACTCTGGAAAGTGAAAACTCGATAATCAAGAGGAAAAGCCAATAATTTCATTTCAATTCAATTCAATTTAATTCCATTTGACTTAACGTAATAATTTTCCATACTTAAGAAGCATTCTACAAACATTTACCATCAATTTGTAAGATTGCACTCTTCCTTCAGGTCCGAACAGCAGTAGCGTACGCAATATCGGCAATAGCTCATTGGGACTGGCCAGAAAATTGGCCTGGATTATTCGACATACTAGTAAACTGTCTGAGTGGAGAAAGCGAGTTTGCAGTACACGGTGCGATGCGAGTCTTGACCGAATTCACAAGAGACCTTACCGACACTCAACTACCGAACGTTGGCCCTGTGATCTTGCAAGAGATGTACAGAATATTCCAGGGTGAAAATGTAATCCCATTAAATTCACAGCTAAAACGTGTCCCTCCTTCTTTGTCGCGTGATTCAGCCTTCCGAATCACTCAGCAAACAAAACTGACTATAAGAGCTTTAAAAAAAAATTTCAGCAATATTCGGTGCGTATCCGAGGCCGAGCAGTTGAAATATTTACAACGATCGGCACTCTGATAGCAACTACCGGGGTTTATCAGAAGGGTTTTACTCAGCAGTATCTCCAGCCTGTTATACCAATGTTTTGCGAAAAGTTTGTCCAAAGTTTGAGGGCCCAAACGGGTCCGACCAGCGACAGCGGACTCAAAACTGACGTAGTCAAGGCGATAAACATGCTCATTTCGAGACTGCCTAAATACGTGTCAAATTTTTTGCCCCAAATGCTGCCACCCATATGGGAAACTCTCTTAGCTAGCGCAAAAGTATATCAAGAAGAGACTGTCAATGGGGGAGGAGACGTTGATAATAAAGATATTGACTCTGACGGTACGAAAAGAGAGAGTTAACAGATGCTATGGCTTATTTTAGATGGAATCAGACCCAATTTATAGTCGCTTTATCCCTTACAGGAGAGATCATCAATTTTAACAATCTAGTTATCGCCATATTCGAGTTCATTCACACACTAGTTGATTACCAAAGGTTTTCTAGTCTGCTGGACAACTTGCTACCCGAAGTAATTTACTATCTGATAATATTCATGGAAATAACCGACGAACAAATCGAACTTTGGACAAATAATCCTAGCCAGTTTGTAGAGGAGGAAGAACAGTACGTTTTTGCATACAACGTTCGAATATCCGCGCAAGATCTTCTCATTGTAAGTATTCCGGGATACCAAAACTCTTCCGAGGATCCATCACTTGAAATTATTGAAATTGCTTTTGCAATCACTTCTTTGCTTTCATTGAACAGGCGGTAGTGAATCACTCCGAAGAAGCGGCTGCTAACGCATTGTGCGAAGTTATAACGAAGCAGATAGAGGCAGGAAACGCTATGCGAGTAAGTGGGAACAAAAGTCTGAGCCAGAACTGGTGGAAGCTTCACGAGGCTTCAATCCTAGCTTTTGGCTTGGCCAAAGACACAATTGTGGACAAACAGCAATCCGGAACGCTCCGTTTTGACGTCGCAGCATTTCTCGAGAACGTCGTTCTCGCCGATTTGAACAACTCTGGTAAATAATTGGCTGAACTTTGATGATATTTACCAATTTTTGTCTGAAACCGTCGAATTATTGTCTAAAACAACTTTCGCAGCATCCCATCCGCTCCTGTTGGGCCGTTGCCTTTGCCTCGGGGGTCGATATGCGCAGCAAATGCGGCCCGAAACGACTTCTCGTTTCCTGGAAGCGACTGTTAACGGTTTGCAAGAAAATCAGCCAGCCTGCATTAGGATAAGCGCCGTGAAAGCCGCCTACTGGTTCTGCGACGCTTTTGCCAAAGGAAACAATGGGAATGAAAATATCCTCAGATCTCATCTTCCGGCTCTATTTCAAGGCCTTTTTAATCTCGCGAGTCAAATGTCCGCCGAGGTTCTCACCCTGGTTTTAGAAAGCTTTGCGATCCTCGTTTCGGTTGGTATTTGAAAAAGAATTCTCACTTCATTTAGCTGGAAGAAGAAGACGCCCTCTCATCATATTTTCTCACTTATTTTTACAGCTAGACAAGCCCTTCACAGCTTCGGTCGAGTCCAAGATATGTCCGCTAACTATCGCCGCGTTTTTAAAATTCCACAGCGACCCAGTAATCTTGGGAGTCTGCCAGGAGATATTCAGGGAATTAACTCTCAATCCCGAATGCATAGGGCCATTACAGACGCGTTTAGTGCCGACTTTAGTCAGTATGATGAGCGTCAGCCCTTTGGACAAGACAAAAGACGGTAAATAACGGTTTTCTGTAACTCAGGACGACGTTAATCGTAGTTAAATTCAATCAACTGGTTCAATTTCACAGAGGGAGTCCGCGGCGTCGCTCTCGACGTCCTTCAGGTATTAGTCCAGCACTCTCCCCAGCCACTGAGCAGCTCTTTGATCGAAAGTGCATTCCCTGCCTCTTGCCATTGCGTTCTTAGCTCTGATGACAACGCCACTTTACAAAGCGGCGGCGAAGTCATTAGGACTTATCTTTCTGTCGCTGCCCAGCAAGTCATCGGGCACAGAGACAATGATGGACAAACTGGACTGCATTATATACTGCAGATTGTAGCTCAGCTGCTTAATCCACAGGTATTGAACCTTGGGATAGATATTTTTGCTTTATGTGACCCACAGGGCAACTCCACCAATCATAGGTCAACGATCCAACATTAAAGCCTAATTTGGCTTCGAATTTCCCCCCAGATCCTTGACCTATTGCTGGAGCTGCTCATAGATATCAAAAATAGGCGATTAGTTTGTTGTTCTCTATTTTTGGTAAATCTGAAAACAGTTTTTCCTCTTTTCCATCAGTCCAGTGAATTCACGGCAACATTTGTTGGGAAGCTGGTCACAACGTTGATAAGAAAGGCGGGAAATACCCTTGGCGAGAATATAGATCTGCTGTTAAAAGCAGTTCTGAGCAAAATGCAGCGTGCCGAGACGTTGACGGTGGTTCAAAGTCTGTTGATGGTATACGCGCATCTTATAAACACGGAGTTTGAAGCAGTTCTAAACTTTTTGTCGACTGTACCGGGTCCTACAGGTCAAAGCGCTCTGGCCTTTGTCATGTCCGAGTGGGTTTGCAGACAGCATTTATTCTTCGGTGGATACGATCGGAAGACTGCGACTCTCGCGCTCTGCAAGATCCTCGAACACGGAGTAACGCACGACGACACACGACTCAATGAAATATCCGTTAAAGGGGATCAGATATTCTCGGGTAAATTTTGCCAAATTAGATCCCAAAGAGTTTTAATGTTTCTGAGCCAAATTTAACGAAACTTCTCGTCCTCAGGTACCGAAGAAGGCGTGCGGACAAGAAGCAAAGCTCAATCACAGCCCTACCAATGGACGACAATTCCTCTCCTCGTTAAAATCTTCAAACTGATAATCAACGAGCTGTCTAACGACATTGAGGCAGTATGCGCCACCCAGGAGTTAGAGGTGAGTAGATTCAGCAACCTTGAGCCAACAGGGAAGTTCCATAATTGTTTTTTTCTTCGTTTGTTCAAAAATTCAGAAATCCGACGAAGAGGAGGACGAGGATGATCAGGAAGAGCTACTGGACCCGGGGAACGAAGTGAACTTAATATGTAAGGAGATTTTTCTACAGCCCTAAAAATTCGTTAATCATTTTTTCCGTGTTCGTGTTATCAATTAATCCTTTCCACAGTAGATCCCGAAGAAGACGACGAGGAGGACGAGGATCCTGAGCTAAAAAGCGACCCGGTCTACCACTTGAACTTGAGTCAATACCTGAGAGATTTTTTGCTAAATTTCTCCACCCACCATTGTTTCCCGGCATTTTATCAACACCTGAATATACCCGAGCGAAGAGCGTTGACTAGTCTGAATATCAGCCCAACGTTCTCTTAGCTGTGAATTGTCTTTCGCGTAAAGTTTTATAGCTTCTTAAACTGTTCGGTAATAACGCGCTGTATATTTTGCCTGTTATAAATTGCGATATAGATCGATAAGTTACTCTTGAAGTATTTGACTGATAAGGAGAGGAAAGCTTTACATGGTTTAGCGACTCACTGAGTATCCTGGAGCTTGAATTTATCGTATTTATGATACTCTATGGTGAATTCGACGATATATTCACCAATATGATGCGGATGATATAAAACGACGCCTTTTTTATTCCGAATTAACAAAAATAGGAGAATCCTTTTTTTTTTTTTCTTTTGTGTATGAATCTATTCTCGGTTATCGCTGAAGAAGCTTTTTGTAAACCACTAAACTGTAACTGTAAGAGCGGTAAACTTTTTCCAACAATTCTATATTTCGAGGCTTAATATACTTCAATTTGGATTTTTGAAGACTTTTGCGGTGAGATGTTTAGAAGCTACGTTTTGAAACTCGTTGAACTGAAAGGAGTCACGTTGTGTTATATCTTCTAGATTCTAGCTGGATTCTATATGATTGAAGCGTCTTGAGATCAAAACCATGTGGTTTCGTAGATCAAACTTAATTTTCTCACAATCTCTCCCGAAACGTTTCCTCAAAAATCGAAGTTTGAAGTATAAATATGTTATTAAAACGAATTGAGTCGAATAAAAGTAACAGAAAAATTCAGGGAGCAGTACGAATAAGGATATACTAAATCGTACCGTTTTGTTGTACGAAAAAGTCAATAAAGACTAAATATTTAAAAAAACGATTCAACCTGTTACAGAATTTTCATTTATTTATAGTTTTTCCACCCAATACTCCGATTCCAACTTATATTTCTCCTTACTAAGAAATATTTCATCTCCCTTTCGAATTTAATCTATTGCCCTCCTTTTCCAAACATCATATTCACATTTTGATCTTGGGATTACTATAATCGCAGCTGATTAGTGTGGGATATAAACATGGGGAGTACAGTCGAAGCTGTTGTGACCAGTGCGACGAATTTGTAGTGATAAGAAAAAGAGTAAAATAAATCCCAAAAATTTTAAAATAATTTCTCAACCGGGAGAAGAATATATGTAAAGCGTTAAAGATGAACAAAATAACGTCAGATTACAAGTTTGAAGCTGTGCTGGGCTCGGGATCATTTGGGTAAGTTAATTTTCATCGTCAGAAGACAAGGAAAAGCTGTTCGTTGTCCGTGCTGACCGAAAATGGGATAGCTAAAGTCTTTGATCTTCTCCTATTGTGCTTTTATTACAGACGAGTTCACCTCGTGAGAAAAATAAAGGACAGAAAATTGTTTGTAATCAAGGAACAGGACGTCAGTCAAAAGGCAAAAACCACCTACGAAGTATGTGAAAATTCGGGATTTCATATTCCGAGACTATAGAAAGTCCCTGAAAATTCTGTCCAAGAAAAAAAAAAAAAATAGTAAATTTAGTAGAAAATGTGTTCGAAAGTGTAGAAGAAATAAGCCTGATTCCAAGACCTTCGAGGTCTAGTTTCACTTTGCTATTCCCTCGCATTTTGAGCTACAGTTTTTTGGAACCCAAGTTTTTATGGCCACCCTGAATAAATTCCCTGCAAAAAATAACTGTCTCATTTTTCCGATTTGTCAATGAAAAGATGGTAGTCAGCGAGGTTCAATGTTTAAAAAAAATGAGACATCCCAACATAATCGCCTACCACGGTGCCTGGAACGAGGGAAGTCGAGTTTACATTCTGATGGAATACGCGAGCCGTGGGACGCTGAAGGACCTCCTGGAAAGGCGCAAAAAGCCGTTGAAAGAAGAGGTGCAGCGGTTCATTGAAAATTTTCGATCAAAACTTTGTTCCCTGTTTGCAAGGTTTTTGTGATCCAAAGTTCTGCCTCTTCTTGCAGGATGCCTTTTACCTGTTTTCGCAAGTGGCTCTGGGAGTCCACCACATTCACTCGCAAAAGATTCTCCACCGAGATCTCAAGCCAGAGAATATAATGCTGACTGGTCGACTAGGTGATATTGTAAAGATAGGAGATTTCGGAGTATCGAAGAGTATCCAAGAGTCAGTGCGATTATAGGAGAAGTTAATCATTTGCGAATCGCTGAGATCATTTTCATGCAATATAATATCTCCTCGCAGAATATCGGCTGGCTCCACTCTCGCAGGATCCTATTATTTCATGGCTCCAGAAATCCTGGAAGGAGAGCCCTGCGATTTCAAAGCTGACATTTGGAGCATGGGAGCTATACTGTACTGGATGATCACCTGCGAGCTCCCATTTCCAGCTAAGGTAATAATAATCCATAACAAAAGAAAGAAAGAAAAGAAACTAATCGCAACTATGACGGTGATCGGAAAACGTAAGTCTTTATTCGTAAAATCGTTTTTCTTTGTACAAGAATCTCAGAGAGTTGATCGAAGCCGTGTGCAGTTCGAAGGTTCGTCCTTTAGAAGAGCCAATATCCCCAGAAGCGGTGAACTTGATATCAAAAATGCTGAGAAGGAACCGTTTGTATCGCCCTAGGTCGGATCAGCTCCTGCTATGTCCCCATCTCGTTCCATTTGTAATTCGAGTTCATCTGAACGTCGGACGTGTAACAGTTTCTAGGAATCATCAACAGACTTCACAGGACGTTGCGATAGTCGATGCGTTCGTAAAATATTTGAAGAAATTTCCAAATATATGAATTAGACAGATTTGTATAACATTTTTCCCGATTAAGGGTATCTTTATTGTTATTATAATATATAGCCGTTGTTTTATGTGTATGAGTCGAAGTTTGATCGAGGTGGTGATTTTTTTGTTCTCGTTTAACCGCAAGAATGAAACACAACCCTGAAACTCTCTGGTCTATTTAGAGTGCGGCTATAGTCACGGCACGATTCATCGCAGTATCGCATGAAATTCATCAATAGGATCTGAACAGTGCCTTTTGTATAATATTGATGTAACTATGCACAATAAACGATCGTTCCGAAGATGAATATACTGGAAACCATGTTATTGCAGTTTTCCAATCCTTTCAGCAGCCCGCAGTGTATCTATATGATTATTCTCCCATATAGTTATAGCACTTTTGTCTCGCCAACAATAAACCGAGCAGGAAACAGGCCTGCCATTGCTCATGTCATAAAATCAATTCTCGATACCGCGAAAAGCGAAAAACAAAGAAATCGATGTTCGAAATAATTCCTACTCAATTTTCGCCCGCCCCATTATTCAATTTAACGCTTCGAATTTATGCTAGAATTCGAAGTTTACGAATATCACGATAATCACCGTTATTGCAAAATGGCTGATTTTTTTTCGGATTTCCCTATCAGCTCGGGCTAAGCCGGGACCGATACGCATTCCTGTGTGCTCGCACTTTGTATTATATGCGAGGATAAGCATCACTATCGAACAATGCGTGCGGTGATCTATTGTGTACACAGCAGGCGGGTATCGAACCCGAACACTGAGGAAGCGATGCATGACGGCCGGAAATAAAGACCGGAACTACAGAGGCTCGATAACGCACATAGGAATAATCTTTTACCGCATTACTTTCCATTGCGGTGTCAACACTCCGCCGAATTAGTCGTTCGTAGATTTTACTATATTTCAGACATCAAACCGTTCTTTCCTCTCCCATATTTGAATTTGAATTTTAACGGTCGTCTCTGCCATCATGATCGAACATTCGTCAACCAAACGCTGTTGCTATAAATAATTAGTGAAACCATAACGGAAGGGAGATAAATTCTGACTCGATTAAGGTGCAGTGAAGATTCTACTCGGCGAATAGTGCGGAAACTATGCAAGAGCAGTTCTAGTCAATCGTGAAAGATTTATTCCGCTACAAAGCTCGTTGAATATGAGACTACTTTTGGTACTTTCCTATTTGTCGAGAGTTTTAGCTGTGAAATGGTATCCCGGTGGTCAGGAACCGATGTTAGGTGAGCAGGTTGACCTAGTGGACGTTGGAGGCGGATTTCCCGTCGAGAGAACGACCCCGAATTGGATAGAAACTACTCGAAACGTCGACTTTGGAGTCACCGGACCTAACAGTGAAGTGGATCCTCTTCAGGGACCACCGACCCCAGCTAGTCCCCCGATAATTCCTATTGGCCCTGCAATCAACCCTCTCGAATCTCCAGGACGTGACCGAGAACCACTTGACGAGGTTGAACACATTCAACCAAAACAGTGGGCCGATAGACCGCCGGATGTTCCAGGTCAGGGTTTTCAAACCACAACCCAGTTCCCCATACCTAGAAGAAACCCGAACCCCACTACACTCGCGCAAAGAAATCCTTCCACGCAAAGGTAAAAATTCTGAGACCTTTCGATGACTCCTCGATTTTGTATTCCACTTCTGGCATTCCCCATTCGCTTTTGTTCGAAGGTATCCACCCGTAACAGTCGCACCTCCGGCTACGGCGTCGGTTGACGAAGTATTTTGCGACTTCGGACCACTTCCGGTCCAGTCGCTTTGCGAGTGGCAAAACGGAGACGGAGGCTTGCGATGGATGGCGGGTACAGGTCTCGGCACAAACTGGCTCGGTGGACCGCCGACCGATTCGACTGCAGGAAGTATGGAAGGCGGCTACGCGTTCGTAGAGACATCCCAAACACCGCCGAAGGATTCCAAGCCCCGAAGTCCCGGGGGTCTTCTTCACAGCCCTCAGCTCGGGAGTACGGGTGTAGCTGGGACCTGTTTCATGTTCAAGTTCGCAATGGATGGGCTGAGCTCGGCTGGACTCAGAGTGCTGCTCCACATGGGAGTGGACATCTATTCGATCAGGAAGGAACAGAAGGATGGAATCGACCTGGACGATGAGAACGTGACAACCGTTCAGCCGCCCCGACCACCACCGACAAATATTGCCGATGAAAGGGTTCTCTGGCACGCGCAGTACTACACCCTCGGAGTATGGCAACAGGCGCAGATCCTTTACACCTTTCCAGAGATTCATTCGGTGAGAAGACCGCGCCGCGAACCAAGTCGCGCAAATATCTTCACACGACTTCGAAGGTCTACAAATACCTTTTCATCTCCACAGCTGGTGATCGAAGGTGTCCCAGTCGACGCCGGAGATCCGTCTCGACTCTATCGAGGGTACATTGCAGTGGATGACATAGATTTGCAGCCGGGTATATCCTGCGTCGGGTTCTGCAATTTCGCCGGTGGTTTTTGCGACTGGAATAACGACGCCGAGGACGACTTTGACTGGACGATCGTAAGTGCCAATTATTGTAGTTCTGATTCGGGATCAGCAGCGTTGATTTATGTGAGATCTGAGTATTCGCTTTGCTGGCGCAGAGCAGAGGGAGTTCGAATCCCACGACGGGACCAGCAATGGACAGTTCAAGCGACAGAGCAACGGCTGGTGGCTACGCTTACATAGACTCGAGTTTTCCTCGTAAACCAGGTGACGTTGCAAAATTTTTGAGCACAAATTTTCCAGCGACTGGTGCCGACGCACCGATGTGCATGCACTTCTGGTTTCACATGTTCGGCTCTGGTATTGGGCACCTCAAAGTTTTTGTGAGACATTTTCGGAGCCTTGACGCTCACCTGGAGGAGATATGGGGCCTGAGCGGTAACGCTGGCAATGCGTGGTTCATGTCTGAAGTGACAGTCAGCTCGCTCGACGATTACCAAATCATGTTTGAAGCCTCTGTAGGCAACACTGCTATGGGAGACATCGCGATCGACGATATATCATTCACCCCGGGAGCGTGTCCAGGTAAATGATGAAAAGGTAGGAGGGAAAACCGTTTCTGGACAATTCTGCAATTTCTCTTTTCCCCAGTCTCGCCTCAAGTCGCGGCGCCAAATATCCGCGACTGTACATTCGAGATCGACGAGTGCGACTGGATAAACTCGCGAGATCCTGACAGGGTCGAATGGGAGCGTGTTTCCACTCAAGCCCTGAGCGCCAGGAACCAACGCAAGCCGTACAGCAATGGACACACGGTCAGCAGAAGGAATGAATACTTCCTGGGACTCGGGAGGTCCAGAGGTGGTTCCAGAACCGGAGGCGGTGGAACTGCCCAGCTCGTTAGCAGAGAGATGAAAGGCTCCGAAGATCCGCTGTGCGTAACATTTTGGTACTTCATGTTCGAGTCTTTCATCGACTCGACTGGACCCAGCTTAGGTAAGTCTTTGAAGCCTCTTCGTCGGGAATGAGGATGTTTATATGGTGGCCTGGTGCACAGGTGTTCTGAGGGTCTCTGTCCAAGCGGTTGGCGATGCATCGTCCGAGTCCAAGCCAGTTTGGCAACTGTACAACAACCAAGGGCCAACTTGGAGCTATGCTCAAGCTAGCATTGAGGAGAAGAAGAACTTCAACGTCATTTTCGAAGGGACTTGGGGCCCGAACAGAGCCGGTGGCAGCATGGCTGTCGACGACATTACTTTTTACGTTGGAAAATGCACTGGTGAGAAATGGTGTCTTATATCGTCTTCGGTAAGAATTGAAAACCGTTTTAACATACTGTTTACTTCTCTCTGCCGCGATATCACAGTTGTACCAGTAAGCGCTGTGGTCAGAGGTGAGGATTGCAGTTTTGAGAAGGGTCTGTGTGGCTGGGAGAACATAACTTCATCAGGAAATGACAGGACCGTGACTTGGCAGCGTGCTTTTGTGACGCACAGACCAGCTCAGCTGTTAGACAAGACCTTCGGAGCGACAGGGGACTTCGTGTTCTTCGACATATTTACGACTAATCAGAAATTGATAGAAGTTAGACTGCGATCACCGGTTATAAATCCCATGAACGACGAGGAGGCAGTTTGCTTCACGTTCTGGTTCGCCGCTTTTGGCGTCGAGGAATCAACATCTTTGAGAGTCATCAGGTTGTCTACAGACAGCGACGAAAGTGGAGACGAAACCGGGAACGGGAATGGAAATGGAAACGATGGAAAAGAGCTGGTATTAATTTTGAAAAAAAATGAAAACAAACAAAGGTTTCTTTTTGCATGTTAAATCATTTTGCATATAATTTTACACGATTAACGTTCGTTTCAGCTCTGGTCGCTTACGGCCAAAGGATTTAATAATCCCCGTCCAGTTTGGACGCCGGCACAAGTTACAGTCGAAAATCGTTCGCCTTATAGATTGGTGCTAGAAGGTAACGCGAGTAACGGAGGATTCGCTATCGACGATATTAAATTCCAGCCACAGCCTTGTGCAAGTAAGTCAATTGCACAAATTTTTCAATTCAGTTTGTGAGAGAAAAAATCGACCAGAGAAACGGTGCATTAATTAATCAAAATTTCTTACAGTTCGTCCAGCGAGTGCCCAGCCGGTTAGAAATGACGATAATTAATCATAAATTAAACGAAAAGTGTATAAGATGAAAAATAAATAAAGAATTATACACCATCGCAGGCGTAATTGATAAATAATCGTATTTTTATATCGTCGCGTTTGATATCATGATCAAACATTACGCGCCAAATATTCTACCGGTATCACACGATGGACGCTGTTTTATCATCTGTAGATAAAGCCGGGGGCTCACTGCCTTATCAACATAAGGTAACGTCGAAGCATCGGCGTACGAATCCCCGGCAATCATTATTCAGGCGCAAGTTAAGATTTTAGATATGTTCAGTTTTGAGAAGGAAAAAGTAACCCTTTAGATAAGGAAAGTTCGATTTAGATTCTTTACAGAATTTTTTTTCTGCAATCTGACTATCGATTTACGCGGAACTCGCTAATTGGAGAGAAATTCATTATCATAATAAAACTATCGCTATACCCTGTGCAGAGCACTTCCGGGTAGAAAAAAAATCTGCACGAAGAGGCATTGGAATTTTAAATTCGTTTCTAAAACCGTGTGTTCTCCCCTCTTATTCAGCTGAAATATTTCCTACCGCGTATCCAATATTAACGCTATTGGTTATTGATGTATCCGTTGTCATGCTAGACAGAAATTTCAAGGAAAACTATATTATTTATTCCTCGCAAAAGTCCGTCTCGTAAAAAGAAAAACCGGAGGTAATAAATCCGTCTGGCGATATACGACGCTATTAATGCGACATCGGACCAGCAGCGTCACAGCTTTGAACTATCTTCAGTAAAAATTGAATAACGAATAAGAGAAGGGGAGGCCTAGGCGGACACGATTATCCCGTAAATTATAATTTGCAGAAACATTATTTCGAGACTCGGTTCCGCACGTTGTACCAACATGCACGCCGAGTCTCTCGCTCGTTGCAGCCCGCGGAAGGCGCGAGTGTGCAGAGAGAGGAGTAAAAAGGGGAGAAAAGGTAGCAGGGGAACGGGGTTCAGGAGGGTGAGAATAGGGGTAAGTCAGGGTTTTAGGGTGATTCTATCGCGCACCCTGACTACGCAGATATCGTCTATATACTTGGTTCAATGACCACCGCCCTATTCCCAGCTAGGGGTCCTCGAGCCATCCCCGAGGGCTGCCGAACTAGCCCGAATCCATCCGAGCGGGCAAAAAAAGGGGAGCTGTTCCAGGCTGGCAAATAGTTCTGTCAAGTCCAGGGGTAGAAGCTGACGGCCCCGCTTGTCTGCTCCTTCTTTCGCTAGTTTCATTTCTTTCATTTTAGTTCCGTTCTGTTCAACATTGATTGATTGATTGATTGATTGATTGATTGATTGATTTGTTCATTCAAATTGATTACTCGCGTCGTAAATATAGAGATATATATATACGGATCAGTATATACTAAATATATATATATATACACATATAGATACACCTAAATATATATATATATATATATTTATATATTTATATATATATATAAATATTTGTATCGCGATTACGCGTGCAATACTGCAATTCTTCCTTCGAGTTGATTGAATTTTACGAACGCATCTCAGGTATGTGTATAGCAATATTTATTTCTTCCCTTATACGCCTTATTGATGAAAACTCGTTATTATTTATTGTTTTAAAACTGTACGGCCAAGATCGAGGATCGTTCGGGTATATCCATACGTTACGACTCAATATTCAGTTTCATCAGTGTTAAGAGATCTCGTTAGGAAAACTGGTCACTTAAGGTCGAGCCTGGAAAGGATCTTAAGTCTCTAGACCTCGTCTCTGATCTCGAAACCCAGCTTCTATTTAGTTTATCTACAGCCCTTTAGCCACCTGTGAACAACCGACACTCGCGCTTTCTTGACCTTCGCGTTGTACACTACGAATGTCTGTGGCATAACTCGTCCTTTCGACGAGCATCCGCAAAACGATTGATAATTCATTGATCGTCTTTCGGTATTCAAATTAACTGCGTACCTCCTTTACCCGATTATGTTTGGGTGTATCAAACGAGTGTTCAACGCGCAATATCGCGACCCGATCGATCTTCTAATGCATCATCATTTTTTTTCTTCTTTTTTTTTCTCCCCCATTGCTTTTCACGTCACTTATTTCTTGATCTTGATCTTCACCTGTAATCTTTACACGGATTATCGCACTCCGCTACAGAATCGGGAAATCGACACCGGCCCTATTTTTCGGTGGC
The DNA here is from genome assembly GCA_947538915.1 of Tenthredo distinguenda. Classification (NCBI taxonomy): domain Eukaryota; kingdom Metazoa; phylum Arthropoda; class Insecta; order Hymenoptera; family Tenthredinidae; genus Tenthredo; species Tenthredo distinguenda. The sequence goes on from OX384531.1 coordinate 30,832,584, forward strand.
CATTTGGAATTGCAAATGTCAGAGCGGGTTGACTCGACAAGGATACAGAAATACACTTCCCTTCGTACCACGACGTTCTATTAGAAATTGATTAACATTTATTGAAAACACATCGCGATTTGTAAATACAATAAAACCTTTTGGATATAATTTCTACATAAAACTACGACAGCGTAACGTTCATAATGATTTATTAATAAAGCAATCGATTTTCCAAAACACGAGATACAATAAAATCATCCTTTTCGAGTCACTGTCTCCTCGGTTGTCTGCCGGCGTATCGTTGCGGAGAACGGTTGGCTATCTTACACTTGTTCTTGTCCATCGCCAGCTCCAATCCACCCCTAGTCAGTTGGTTGAAGTCGACTATAGTAAGCCGGGGTTCTGTCGGGGGAACCGTAGTAGAAACAGGAGCCACCGGAGCCCCAGGGCTACGGAACCTAGCGTAGCGAGGCACGCCGGTTGTACCCGTGGCCGTTCCTGGCCCAGCATTCATCCTGGTACCGCTCATCGATCTGTACCGCGTACGGGACAAAGCTTGAGCCACCTCCTCGCGCAGGTACCTGCACGCGGCAAAGACGAATCAAATGATTAACTCCAACCCTTCCCGCCCTTATCTTATCCTATCGACGAGAGGCTGAATGACGAGATTAGGTGGTTCAGAGAATCCTAACCTAGCAATGACAAAAAGTGTTCTTCTAATGGCGGAGATCATATTTTAAATTCGTTTTCCATATTCAATCTCAAATTCTGGAATCAAGACGGTTGCAAAATTGAGTTTTTCAGTTTTGAAGGAAGATCAATTCCGAAAGTATTTCTGACCGCGAATACAGAGCCGGAATGAAAGGCCCTTGAATCGGCTGAATCGGAGAGGTTCAGTGACGAAACTAGATGGTTCAGAGAATCCTAACCTAGCAAAGACAAAAAGTGTTCTTCTAATGGCGGAGATCATATTTTCAATTCGTTTTCCATATTCGATCTCAAATTCTGGAATGAAGACGGTTGCAAAATTGAGTTTTTCAGTTCTAAAGGAAGATCAATTCCGAAAGTATTTCTGACCGCGAATACAGAGCCGGAATGAAAGGCCCTTGAATCGGCGGAGATCGCATCATGAGTATATGTATACATGTACAATTAACGACCACAGTAGTAAAATGTGGCACGTAAACTCGAGGATTCTTCAAACTGATTGGCTTTCGGTTCTCACTGTCGAGCCACCTGTTGTACAGACCAATCAATAACTCCCAATTCGCTTATGCGATTGGTGAATCGGTTAGCTGAACACGCGATTCTTAGAACGCTAGAGATAATCTTCGCTTCAATTAAGTCCCACTGTTTGTTTTTTTTTTTTCTCACAGTTCCCTATGCCATTATATCGACCCCTGAAATACTCAGTTCAGTGGAAAAAAAAGTTGGACCGAGAGATCCTGATATTGCTATAGAATTCGACTACCGTACTCGTGAATGCTGGCGAGATGTAGGGGTGCCGTTGTGCGCGCAGTTCTCGGACGAGGACCTCTGAGTACGCGATGTCTCTGTCGAGATTGACGCCCGCGTTTATTTGACGGCTGGTCTGGTAATCCGGAGGGAATTAGTCCGGTCAGTTTATAATACTCGAGGAAAGCGCGACCCAGGTTACGTCCCACTCGATAATCTGTGGTCGTACGACCATTTTTCAAGTTCAGGATATTACAGAGACGTGTACTCGCTTCGTGATGCACATTGTTTGTATCGAATACCGATCACCGGTCATCTATATAGTTTTCCGACGAAACCTCATACCGCTCTTCAAGTAGCTACTTCACACTCAAAAAGGATACACCCTTCTTCCGTGTAAGGTAAAACGCCGGGACTCCCCTTCCTGCAGTAGCCGTACATCGAGACTTGAATGGTGTAACAATTAACACGTTCGCTCAATATCGAGCACAAGTACCGTCGTGCGGTTCCGGACTTGTGAGCGTCCTGGTTATACATCGTGCTCGAAGGCTCGTAATCTTCGGCGTGTTGGGCCAGCAGTTTTGGAAGGACTGTATGTCGTTCGTACCTACGAGGCTGGCAGCCATAGATTAATTCACAGTCATTTAATCAACGGTTAGAGAAAAGATCAGCCGACTGATCCGAACCCTTGATGATCTGTGGGAAAAGCCGTGAGCGCCAGTTTATTAACGGCGTCAGAAATAACTTACCTGTACACGTCATCGTAAGTATTTCCATAAACAAAAACCCCCGTGGCATTTGTGTGAGCGTGTAAATCGAGGACACAGTCTAGTGGGGCGGTAGGGTTCTTGTCCAGACTTTCTAGAACCCCACGAATCGCTGAGAGGCTCGGATGTGTCCAGTCTGATATTCTGTTCCAAGATCTGTTCAAGTCCATACCCATCACCGTGGATCTGGAGATTGATGAAACGTTCAGTGTGATCACCGCAGTGTCTGTATCGTTAAGGTCTTCATCAAGCAAACCTGTAATTTCCGAGAAATACTCCGTCCGGATTGAGCATCGGGATAATTTTGAAGACCACGTAGTCTCTGAGTACTCGTGCTATCGGATGATTGCTGACAAGGAAGTCCATCAGCCCTTGGCAGACGAATGAAGCAGGCGATTCCCCGGGGTGTGCTCTGGCCATGATCGCAACAACTTTCCTGTGATTCTCAGTGGCTGTTGCGATGGATATCAGTTCGACTTTCCGCTTCTGGATGGACAGTGTGAGAGTTTCTCGTTTCACGACAGAGGCGTTTGTACATTTTGTACAAAGATTTTCGAGGTGATTCAAGTAGCGAGTGTACGAGTACGGATAAGTCAGAACGAACTGGTACACGTCGTCTTCGCGATCGAAGGCGAATGCTATGCTTAAGATGTGGTGATTCTGGTGCTGCACTGATTTGTAGTAGAAGACTTGCCGCTTCGGTATACGCTGCCACTTTGGTCTGCTCGAGCTTTTCACCAACGGTGTCATCCCTTCGCTGAAGAGATTCTTGCTCTTCGAAATGTTTACCACGTTGAATATCACGCGTTGGTCGCTCTTCACGTTGTCGACAGTGAAATTGAACCACAGTCTAAGACGCGGACTGCACGTGTCCGGGCGTATGAACAAGTCGTACTCGAATTCTGATATCAGATCAACTCGGCCCAAATTTCCTGTCTCAAAAGACGCGTCGAAGCAGAGATGTCCACGCTTCGCTTTGCCACTGTGTCCTGGCGGACGTATCACTAGTCTGTTCACATTTCCAAGACCACCTTCGGCGTCACTGTCTTCACTATCTGAAAGTAGATAAGGGTATAGAACTCGAACGACAATGAGGATAAATTTCGAGTATATTCCTAAAAGCAAGGAAACTCCACCAGCTTTTCCGTAGAGGCTCGTGTGCTCGAGAGGATCACGACCCTCCATCGACGCCTCGGGACCAACTGACGATTATAAACTAGAGAACTCTAGGCAAGGTACCTACTATATAAGGCAAAGGTGCAATCAGGAACGAAACTTTATGGCTGCGTGATACCAATCTAAAATCTATTTCGCACGGGGGATTCCCCGCGATAAAAACCCCCCCGTAACTCAATTTACACACTAGTGAACCAGTCGAGAAATTTCGTGATCACGAAAACCTGACTGCTGCACCTATTTCTCACCTAAGGTTGATCGAATCGTGATGGGAAACACGAGGGTTACAGGGCCGGAACGAAAAGCGTGATTCCTAAAAAGAATCAGGCTTATCTAACTCCCTGGAACTTTCAGTTGCATCAGAATTACAACTTATTCAAAGTGACTTGTACAATCTGATCAACAGATTTGATCGATTATGACCGGAAATCCGAGGTTTTCTGAGAAGACAAATGAGCAGGTCACGTTCTGGGTTATTTTCTAAACATTTTACGATTCGTGGAAGCCCTGGATTAGCACGTTGAGAACTGTTGTGTGTATTGAAATAAGGCCTCGCGTGACTGACAGCCGGTTTTACATCGGGTAGCGATGGACACTTGGAAGATTGCAGCATTGAGCAATGTGGAGAAACACGCAGGCTTTAAGAGGTCAGAAACTAAAAATAAAAGGGTATTGGGTGACGATAAATTGGAACGTTGCACATACCTGTATCAGCCTCGGACATATCGACGGCACTGTGGCTTTTAGGGAACTGAAATTTGCGGTGGAGTTGCTTAGCGTGCACCAGTTGGTGGTTGGAGACACTTTTGGATACCGCGGCTGTTTCCTTGGTTTTGTTGAATCGATAAACGTAGTGATACATGCAGCAACGTTAAACGTTTTGCTTATCTCTAATCAAACACCATGGGATACACTGCGGACCCAACAAGTCGAGTACCCGATTCTGACGAGTCAATATCAATCCATGGCGCCAATTGAGGACCATGTTACACAATGCTCTGTGCATTCAGAGAGGATTGATGACCGACGAAAAAGGTTTTCCACGTAAAAAAATGAGGGAAAAAAGTCCCACCATTTTTTTGGGAACGACCTAAAACTGCAAAAGGAACTCGTGTGCGAGGATTAAGATCTCGGGGTTTATTTGCTGCCTTGAAGGACGGACTTATTAATAGTACACTCAGCATTTGAGGACTTTTATAAGTGCGAGGAAGGGTCCTCGCTATTGTTTCGAGGGTCCCAGGAATGGGTAAATTTAGGAGGAGAATTTCCCAGGGAATCGTACCCACCTACAGGTGGACGTGGCGAAAGAATATGAATTATTGAAGATTCCTTTTTATGGAAGTACGCAATACGACTAATGGCGAGTAGCTCATTTCCAGGCAGCTATATACGCATTGCGATTTCCGTTGCCTCATTAGCCGTTCTACTAGACACGACTTTATCGATCCGCTAACGAGCAGATAGCATTATTGGATTATTCCTGAGCTCTATAACTTTCGGAATGGACAACAAGTCTCTCAAACGTAAGTCATTTGCCCTCATGAACCTCGGACAGGTGGTGCAGCAGTTCTTGGGCTTTTACAGGAAAACGGAACATTATCTGTAATGTTATATATACGTGTATGCATAAGTGTCACAAGGATTAATTACGCGTTCCTCAAAAGAAGTGGAACGCGACAACATGGATGTCGTTCTCAAATAACGTTAAAAAGAGCTTCAAAGTCGAGGTACTCTGTATCAATCGGATAATATTAATCGCGTATTGATTAAGCCCGCGGAGAACGTTCATTCTGAAGTGTCTGAAGATAATTTACGAGCATTCATTGATTCCGATGAAATTACACACCAGGTAGAAAGATAATTCAACTCCATTGTAATAACGAAAATTCCGATCAAATTCGATCATACCCTCCGTTCATCGGGAACGAATCTATTTTAGTAACCGTCTCGTTATCAACCTTAAAGGCCAAAAGCTCGTTCGTGTATATACGTATCTGTCTCAGCCGCCATTTTGGATCGACAAGAAATCGTCGTAAACAATAATTATCGAGATCCTGCGATGACATGGCAAATAGCGGCTGGGTAATTCGAAAGCAAAATAACGTTGAAACAAAAATCAAGCGAAGCGAGGGGGTGCGGATTAGAAAATTTCAAAGGGGATGAATATAGGGGGTTGGTATGTGGCGAACGAAAGTAAAACAAGTAAAATAAGAAAGTTCTTAACTACAATTCAACGAAGTATCTCATTAAACGAAGGTTTATTTATAAAACATGTTGATTCTCCGCCATTTTGTCTAAACGTTGTTGGTGCGCTGAATATTATCCGAGTCCCCGGTGTCTAGCGAACGTGTTTGCTAGACCCGTCGATAATTCTTGGGATGCGAGTTTTTACGAGCAGCAAAGTTACAAGTTATAACTTTTTCCATCGCGTACAATGGCCTTAAGGCTACCGGCTACCCTCGAACCAGGGCTGCGCACGCGCACACGGTGGGTAGCAAAACCCGTGAGAGTCGAGAGAATGAATGACTGAGAGCACCAAACCCAGAAATCGATATTCACCACCAAGAGCTTGTGCCCAGCCGTCTCCCATGGACGGCTCTGCGCTCTGCCTCATCCTCTACCCCATTTACAATCTCCACCTCCACGTTAGTGTGTATGCACACTGTCTCTCATCACGGTTTCAAATTTGGTACGTTTCAATAATTGAAACAATGCTCGAGTGTGCAGCGTACACACATGTGTGGCTGTGACGAGGGGCGTTATCGTACATATACAAATGATGCAGGATCTTAACGTTATAGTTACAAGACAAAGGAACGAGAGACAATGATCAGTTTATTCCACAAATTTATATACAATCTCAAATATTGTCCGGACCCATAAGTTTGTCGCAATTGAGGAGCGGATGACTGCGTGGCTGTAAGAAGGGCGTCCAGTGACCTTGATGATTTCTTGTCTCGGGGAATCCCCTCGCCGATTTAAAGGAATTTTTTTTTGTCCCCACGTTCCAGAATCCCCGGGAAGTTTAGGAAGTAGAAAACGCCCTCGAGCCATCAGCCATGAGCGTTAGCCCTACCCCTACCCTCTGTGTAACACGGCCTTCGAAAGAGCCAAGAGCTTTGCCGTGGAGTGAACATCCTCCCTTCGGTACCGGCCTCCGGGACTCTAGGCGCTGGCGGTCTGGCTAGGAACTGCAGGGCCTGTTTAGCGCGCTTACCGTTTGGGGCGCTGCTCAAATCGCAACCAATGGGAGCGGGGGTTCCCGCGAAGTGGGAGCTCGAACCCAGCCAACTCGTCAGTTTAGTTACCGCACCACAAGGCATTGCGTTGTAGACACAGTTACCCGCAATATTATTATCTTACTTACTTATCTTAATTCGTTAAATATTCGTTCTTATAATTATAACATTCTGTAAAAATATTTATTCAAAATTATCTAATTATTCAGTTTCCATCGTAGTTTCATTATTACGTATATTTGTCTTTTGTCATTCTATATACAGTAATAATTCGCATCTTTTCAATTATTCTTTCTGACTATTATATACATATATACTTTGACGGTATACTTAAATTTGAAACGCGAATATCATAAGTCAGATTATCGAATATATATATTTCCCCTCCGCGTCTACATACGGACAATCTACATATATACATTGGAATTTTATTCAGAAAATATTTGACGAACCTTTTGGTATAAACTTTTCGAAAATATACACACATATATACTTGTAACGCACGTGTCGAAGCGTGGACAGATATTCTTCAACCGTCTAACAAAAGGTTGCATTTTAACCATTCGGGTTGTTTACACAAATTAATTGTTTAAAAAATAAGAGGGAAATATTTTGAAAACATATAATCGCGTGACTCATTATTCAATTCCTAACATTCATTCGTACAATATATATCCCAAAGCGATCTTGTTTCATTGATTCGATTTTCACCCGCGGGTAACATATATACATATATATATAAATATATATAAACTTCAAATTACGCGCCAATTTCGAAACCGATATTATTTTACAAACGTAACTAAAATCGTCGGAAAGAGCTTAGTCTGCGCTAGTACGAACACTCTAACCCGTAAAGAAAAACAGAGAAAAAGAGCTTAAGTAAACCTACGTTCTGTTCTACGCTATAAACGCCATCCTTCAACCACTGATTTTCGCCGTTAACTACTGGTACGTTAATTTCTTTCTTCTTTTACTTTGTTTTATGTGTCTGTGTTATCAATTACCTATATGCTATATACCTGCCTATAATATATTCAGATTTTCATTATTTTTATTACCGAAAATCGACTTGCCACCCAATTCGTGGACAAGATAAGATCACGTTAAACTGCAAGGTTTATATACGGCGGCCATCTTGGTCCGCGAAAGCGAGCTGCCCTCTTCTCCCATGAAACTAAAATTCGGTTAGTTGTTTCGTGCTGAGACTTCGCAAAGAATGATTTTTGGGATTATTTGTAACCGTGGGATCGTTTTCTTCAAGTCGATTTTGCGGTTGGGTTTAAACTAAGAACTCAATCTGTTGGTCCCGCAGGCGTATGGCTGTCCTTCTTCCGCTAATTACAATTATATTACTAAAGTTACCTCCGATCCTAACCTCCTATGTATTAACGCGGATATACGCCTATAATTATATCCATAAGTTTATCAAAAGTCATTCTCACCGGTAATTCTTTTTTCTCTCTTTTTTACTCGACGACGGCGAGGTTCTCTGCCAGCGTCGAAAATCAACCCCTCCTTCACCTCCCCCACGGCAACGCCTGGAAGGGGGTAGTAGGTATATTGGTAGAAACAGGGAGTTCCTAACGAGAGAGAAACGCTCTTCCCCGCGCAACACCGCGCCGCGTAGTAGGTATTGATCGAAACCAGGGTCGACTAGAGGCGCGTGCGCGGTCCCCATACATCCGTGAATCGGAGGGGGTCCGCCGTTTGAGAAAGAGAGAAACTAACAAACCGAGAAAAGGACGGGGTCGACACTCGAGGGATGTTGTCAGTAGCGTAACAATAGGGTGGCGCAAAACTCGGGTACGCTGTATCCTGTTGTTTTTTTTTTCTCAATTCTTATTGCTGTTATTATCATCTTTAATACTCATCAGACTTCTTTACATACATGCCCCTTTCTCTATCTCTTAACAAAAATCCTGAGACACGCGTAGAATGTCAAATAAGACGAGAGATATGCAAATTTTTTTATTGCTTTTTTTTTTGTTTAATTCTTCTCAAGCTGTTACTTCAGTCAGTCAGACGTGTATCTCTATTATTACTAGTGCGATGAAATTTGCGTAAAAAAAAATCTTCCGAGTCGTTTTTATATATAACAGTAAGAAATTGACGCCGAGCACGTGTGAGCCGAAACTGACTCAGCCCGCACGTGGTCTAGTCTCACTCACTTAAATCACGCATGTGATACGTCTCTCCGTGTTTTAGTTTTAGAACAAGTAACACTCACGCAATCCGAGTAGGTATATACACGCATATTTATATACTTTATTAAAAGAATACAAACTGTATACGTACACACATATATTATAGCTACATGTAAAATTCAACAAAACTCCGGGTTACAGGATACAAAATTTGTATAAATTTTTCGAATTTATCAATCACATGAACAAAAATTCTTTACCGACTCGATCTTCATTCGTTATTCAGTTCCCTCGAGTCGCAAACTCAAGACAAAAAAAAAAAAGTAGAAAAACGTTCGATGCTTTTATTTAATGAAGAAAAAAAGTTCTTTCGTTGACTTTTTTTTTTGCAGGCTTTCAGATTTTCCCATATCAATCGAGCTTAAACTAACCTAACCTAACTTAATCTAACATAAGTCCAGGTTTGAATTACTCTGGCCTATGACGTCACAGAGTACCTTGCGCATGCGCGTTATCACTTCCGATAACCGACGACCTATACCTCTGCCATATCAGATTATCAATCTTTAATCATTTTCTAACCTGATTGTGGAAATTTTTTTGGATTTTTAATATCGAACAGCATGATTGAAGGATAATAAAAATGAAGAAACCTTCTCTTCTCTCTCTCTCTTCCTGTCTCTCTATATATTGAATATGTATAGTACGAGTATAGTACGTTATAACGTACATACATGCACGCGTATAGATAAAGTAGATCCGAGAATAATTTCAGTGACCAGCATTAAGTTTAAAGAAAATCAATGTGCAGGTATACGATTGATGTAACGTTTAAAATACCGTTAGAAAAAAAAAAAAGAAAAGAGAACCTCGGGGTGACCAGCTTTTATAAATTTCATGAGCGGTTGGGCGCATTGTATATTTATAGCATATTTATACGACGACGTATTTATAATTTCGTTCGAGATAGTCCGCGCTCGCGGACTCCGACCGTCCGTTGTTCCGATTCGTATATGTATATGTATGAACATCGCGAGTCCGAGTCCAAGTCCGAGTCATAAGTCTAAAAATTTGGTGTCGCTACTGCAGCAGCAGCCCTGGTGGCAGATCTTTTCCCTAAGATTCTTCGCCGCCCCCTTCGTCAGTCTGTACATACAGATCCTTACTCCTTTCGCGAATGATATTATATGATCCATAAACAACTGTTTCCAAAGATATTATGTTAGAAAATATCGAATTACTTATCGCGGTCTTATTATAATGATAATGATTATCATTATTATTGTCACGATCTAAAATTACAGAACCCTGCGAGACTGGCTATATGTATTGGAAATTGTCGAGAAACTTGCGGGTATGAAAATATCCACCCAAGTTTATTTATAACTCTCGAATGTTTATTCCGCTTTGCGAACGCGTAACACACGTTGGTAGGTAGATAGGGTATATATCGACATAACATAACGTCTTACTGGCTCATATACGTGTATACCCTCTACCGTATATATCGGAATCGGGAAGTCCTTACGTCATATATGAGGAAATGAACAAATGTTTGAATATTCTGTTGAATAATTTTCATTCTAGTATATTAAAAATGATAAAAATTATTAAGAAGATAAACAAATTGTATATTATACTTGTATTATAGCGACTCGCATCAGTCCCACGTATTAATAAACAGTTGGCGTGAATCGTGAAATACACCGCATCGTACAGATGGTTGGGACCGCAGGCGGGGCTACGGGAGGGTGGCTCGATCGCTAGGGTCTAAAAGTTGTTACGAGAGGGTAGAAATAAGCGAGCGAAAGCGAGAGACCAAATGAGTGTGTGTGAGAGAGAGAGAGAGAGCGCGAGAGAGAGAGAGTAGAATGCCTAGTGATAGGGACGCGGTAGCGCGTGCGCGCGCGTGTTCGTCAGTAACGTGTCTACAAAGGGTTCGACTATATATTCATTTATTTAATCGATACGATATCTATCTTCTAGAACGGTATAATAAAATAGTCTCATTTATCCCGCATACATTAGCTACGTAAAAAACGTAATTCCGAAAAATGTATAAATTTATAAAAGAAACTGCCGAAAAAGAACGACTTTGGTCAAGAAAAAAGGAGAGGAAACAATCTCTCTACTCGCGACTATACGACATATCCGCGAAACTGCATACTAGTTCGTCTATTGTATGTTATGGGAGGGGTAGAGTCGCCGGGGTAGTTGCCGGCCGGCTTGGAGCAGCGCGTCGCGGTTTGGGCCGCCGAGTTTGGTCGACTGTACCCGAATCTAAAGCGAGGGTTTGGCGAGGTACGGTAACAGCGTCTCCTCGTCGAGTCAGTACCCAGGCAGCCTGAGCCCGTGACGCGTCGAAGTTCTTTGTTTCCTTAGTGTCTATGTAGTTAGTATCAGTTTCTTTCGCGTTCTTTCGAGCGTTATTAAAAAGAAAAAAAACGCAGATTATTCTTATACACTTAACTTACGTTTACGAGTGGTAATAAAAGGATAGATATTTACATTGTATACCAAACGACGAGATTATTAATCAATTACTTAATAAAAATAATTATTAACAATACAAACGCGGTTCAATAATTATTGAAATATCAATAATCAAGTAACGCGAGTTTGTTTTATTAAAAAACAAAGAAAAAAAAAACAAAAAAAAAGAGAATACAGCAAAATTGGTAAATGACCGATGAATGTATTGAATCGTATTTACATATCGATGGATAAATTTACCGACTATTATAGTATTATAATAAAACGCGTGAGTTTTAACGACAAGGATCTGTACTAGCTGTTGCAGTGTGATAGAATATATTTGACGAATCTCTGAATCCATGTATCATTGTTTGGACATACATAATATACATAATATAGGTAATAAATATAAATGCTGATCTCCCGCGAGCATCGATATTATTATTATTATTTTCATTTATTATTACCATTGATTTTCGCTTATCGTCATTCGGTCGGTGCAGCAAGTGCAAGGACGTAGTATTATTGCTAATTCAATTGTCGTATATACATACAGACTACATCGAATCGGAGCTAACTCGCGCACACACACATATATATATATATAAATAAACTTAAACATAATTAGAAGAAGAAAGGTAAACTATAAAACAAAACAAGTCAAACTTGGGGTCATAAAAGTGTAATATTTCGTATTAATTCGCCACTCCCTACCAGGAAAAAAATAATAATATCAACGTAAACAATAAAAAGAAGGAACACAGGCTCTGTTGACTATATCAAAAAAGTAATAAACAGGTAAGCCGCATCAAACACACACAGACACATATACACGTACGCATATCGAAGTACGGAGAGATAGAGATAGAGATAGACAGAGATAGAGGTACAGAATTTTCTCTAAAAAGGAGCCGGGGAATCCCCCTGCATTCTGGACAACGTCGGGTATAGTTGCGTTGCGTTGCGTTGCGTTGCGTTGTCTGACGCAGGGGGTAGGGTAGTTATAGCGGCACGTGCGGCCGGCCGGCGTCGCCCTAGACACGATAGAAACACGGATACGCATTCGTTCCCTGATTCCGAAGGCTTATATACCTCTACTTTTACCTCTGGCGATGAACAAGAGAGGCTAGACGTGCCTTGGGAGTTGGAAGCAGGCTACGAACCTCGAATCTGTAGGGTGCGACGAGGAGCGAGAGAGAAAGAGAGCGAGAGAGCGAGAGACCGCGAGAGGGAGGGTGGTTGGGTGTGGGGGACCACCGGCGCGTATTGATCCGTCCGGCGCCACGCGATTTTCATGATCCCCGCGTCGCCATGGCCACCTGGTCACAGCGGAAGATCGTACATATCTGATATACTCGCACGTATACGTACACGTTCTACATATACCCATATTTATGTACGGAGGAAACGTGTGAAATAAATTCTACCACCACCGTCCTATAATTATACGTCTACATAGAAATTATCTATCTTTTCTTTTTTTCCCTTTTCTTCATTAACCATTATGACACAATATTATATCCTCGTTCCACCGTTCTATAAGAATTTATAAGCGATTTGTACAAGACCTGAGAATTACTCGGTCTACAAATCGGGGTTTGTTTATCGTACGCATACGTCTGTACACACTAAGGTCGTATACTGTGCTCGGAATGAGTGAGAATACAGTATAAGAAGGATAATCGGAATGTAGGTAACGTTAGCGAAGCGGTGTTTTTGGCGGTTTGTTTGTTATGTATTATGTATGTATATAAATATATGTATATCCATATGTTTGTGTATTATGTGTCGCTGCCGCGACAGACAGCATACGGTGTGCGTGATGATCGTGAACGTGTTGCCAAGGGGATAGAATAATGTTCTCTACATAAATGTGTGTGACTGTATAGGTAATCGTTGTAATAAAAATTTGTTTTAATAAACTTAGTTCGCGTTTCCTTTATGTTGTACAGTGTACGTATAGTTATAGACGTACGTGTCTCTTATACGCGTATAGACGGTTTCCTGGAAAATGCGGAAAATAGATATTGCGTGCTTCGCCACCGCCGCACGTATACAAACGAAGCCAACGACGCGGCTCTATTTAAATCCCGCAAGAAACAGTTTTATTGCTCTACCGAATAGAATCTATTATATAAATTCTCTCAAGTCCGGGAAATATCGGTTATCTGACATTCCGTTCTTTGCAAGCAGATCTTTGGATCTGATTATACGATATATATATATATATGAGACATTCTGTCCAATGTTGAAGAAAAATCAGGACCTCTCATTGGCGCGGAATGCACCATACGAAATTTTTATTCTCGTCAGTGGGATTCCGTGCCAAGTATAAGGTATAGGAGACCTTTGTGGAATTGGCATTGAATGCGCCTTAGAAGTATACGCGTACGGTATAAGAAGATTCGAAAAGCGGTTGAATTTTCGCGTGTCGTTGACTATGATCAAGAATGATCCGAATGACTGTACCTATAATATGGGCGAGTAATAACGGTCTGCACTGTTTCAAAGTTTTTATTTATGTAAATCGTGATATACATATGTATGACGTACGTATACGTATAGGTTAGGTATAGCCGCATGAAACTGCAGCAAACCTTAAACTTCAAAAGGCATCGGAGGAGGGAGCCGGCGTAGGATAGGATATCTAATAATATAAGCACGGTGTGTTCGCGTGACGTTATAGTATAATACGCCAGCAGCCTGCCTGCGGCAGGGCAACTAGGGCCAACAACCACCTCGATTAAAAATTCCACGAGGGCGGCTACTACCGGCGCGGCGTGGCGAGTGCAACGCGCGGAGCGCCCTCTTCAACGGTAGACAGCTGATATACCATACGTTTGGGCCCCCAGTGTACCAGAGGCCTATGACGCACGGGGAAATGGGAAAATAATAAAGGATTCGTACGCTCGGCTGAAAACGAATTCAAGAATCGCGTTATACATATCGCGTATGTCATTGAGTAAAATTTGAAACGTAGAGTCCGAAAACGTAAGAAAATTTCGAGCAGTCGTATTTCGTCATCCGTGTGGGTAAATCGGGGAATGGGTTTTTAATTATAGTCCTTCGGATTTGAATATAAAACAAAAATGATCACCCTGTACGTATAATTCACATATGTATAGTCGGCTAGCTGCTAGCTGCTGATATATCGAAGTCTGCGATGGCAGCTGGATAAAAGAGGGTGGGGGAGGGGGCGCTGACCCCTCTAGGCTTCGCCAACTCGTCGTCGAAGCCTAGGGGGGCCGAGTGCCTGGGGAGCCCTTTAAAGGCCGGCTGGCAGGAGGGGTCGACGCTCGAAGCTCTCCCCCGTTTTTAATTTGGGGTAGGTGGCGGCTCAAAAAAAAAGGAGAGAGAGAAAAAAAGAAATATCAATGGCCTTTCTATTTGTTTCATTGTTATTGTTTTGTTGATATTTTGTTAAGAGGTATATTTCGAACGATTTTACTCGCATAATTTCGTCGATACCGAACGCGGCGATCAATAAGTATGGGCGCAGGAACTGAATAGGTATTTGTTTACTTGGCAACGGCGAACCTCGGAGGAATATAGTATTTATTTTCCACAAGCCTTTCTATACTCGGATACTTAGGTACTTACTTACCGGGGATAAAATAAATTTCTGTATGCTCAAAAGTTTCGAGCTAATAGCTGTAAGCCCCTGTAAATAGGGAATGTAGTGTGAAGCGTGCCTCGGTAATCCCTAGACTCACAATATGGACGTAGTCGAAGGCCGACTAAAGAGGAGTGAGGGTCTGTCGCAGAGACGTTTGTAAATAGTGAGGAAAAAAAACCGACGAGCTATATTCCGAGACTTTGCAAACCTTGCCTTGCAGTTCGAGAAAATACTGTTATTGTATGTCCTTCGGTTCTTCGCACAGTAGATTATCGAATGTAGTGATTGAAGCAACGAAACGTTAGGTGTAAGCAGTCACGACCTGTAAATGAATTAATGGACATTTTGTCGTGACTTGTTTTGTTTTACAGATTTGCGCGACTTAGATAACAAGGCAGCTCAAATAGCAACGGATTGCAATGATGGCGAACGGAATGGATACAGTGGTGCAACAGAATGGGAATTCGGCGCTGGGTCAAACCTCGCAGGAGGAATCAAAGACGAATTTAATCGTCAATTACCTCCCTCAAACGATGACCCAGGAAGAGATACGATCCTTGTTCTCAAGCATCGGTGAAGTTGAAAGCTGCAAGCTAATCAGAGACAAACTTACCGGTAAGTATTTCGCAGTGTTTACTGCAACAACGATAAATGCTTATTATCAATGAGGTTAATATATCAAGTTAGCGAATCAAGTTGCGAGAGAATCTTAGTTTTTATCTATTAACCAAAGAATCACCGGCTGAACGATCAGTAAGGAAAAAACGATTTTTCCGACGAACCGAATGAGCATTTTTCTCTCATATCATCGCCAGAGAAACCGTGGGATCGAAGTTTTTTCAAATCCGAATCATACCCGCTGAGTTAGAGCCTTCTAAAGTCGCGAGGTGAAGGAATGGGTGAAGAAAAATGGCGGATGGGGTTAGCCGCGCGGCCGGACGTTTGCGGGTTAGAAAAGGAAAAAAAAAACAATGAAAGATCGAAACAATGAGCCCGTGTAACGCGATCTCTCGTGAATTATACCCTGCACTAGAGCGGAGGATGCCAACTCGTAGAGTTTTTCACTCGAGTGGCGACATCCTTTGTCGTACGCGGTGCTAATTTTTAGGTTATACAAAGTCCCATTTTATTTTGTTGTTGTTTTATTTCCATATAAAAAAAATATTAAAAAAGATCGAATGACCGTCGAAGATGGAGACGAACGAAACGAACTCTACGCTTTTTTACTTTTACTTTATTTTTTTCTCCCGAGATACTTGTTACAATGAAGACACTTTCGGGCTGTTTAGAGTACAGATTCGATAGTATATCTCGTTCACAATATTTATGTACGACGACGGGAGCCTCTACTGTGTGTTTGTAGCGACGACGCTATTTCGAGAACTAAGAGTAGCGGGGGTGTGTCGTACGCCTAGTAGTATTGAAGCTCTGCCGCCCAACTCTGCAGCGGGATATAACTTCGGATATACTAATACCGACATGTTATGCAGTTAGGTAGCTGAGCTGCAGATTTTTATCTCGTTACTTTTCGTCGGATAAGCGAGCGTCGAAAGAATGTAAGAAATAAAAAACAAAGCAAGAGACTCGATATAAATCATATCATAACCTGACTTCATTCCGCACGCAGTTTTCAATTTTTAAATAAATAATTCAAAAAAAAGACGCGAGGTCCGGAAGCATATTTTCAAATTTATGAAATCTTTCTTTTTATATGTGACGTGTATACCTGCAGTTGGTCTAATCTGGCACGCGAAGTCCCACAGATCTTTTATCTTATTTAAAGATCGTTTTTTCTCGGCTATTTATCTCGTTATATATTGTATTATGTTATCTCGAGACGATCTTAGCGCCCGCATCACAGCGTCGAGTCGAGTCGCGTCGCGTTGCGTTGCGTCGCGAAGCGCGGGAAAACAGTTTAAGATTAATCAGATGATTATGTATGTATACAGACCGAGGCAAGCAGGCGTATAATTTTTTTTTTTTCTTTCTTTTTTTCTTCTCCACGGAAATATCAAAGGCTCAGTTAGCACACGATCGTTATAACATATTATACATTATTTATTATATCAAACGATTATCGTGTTATTATTCGAAAATATAATGAGACGAAAAGTTATATTACAAACGCTCGAAGAATCTTATATATATGTTAAGAATTCCTTTCGCTACACACGTATCTTCGTAGATTTATTCATTAACTCCAATTAGAAAAAGAACGGAACGAAAAAAAATGGAAAAATCCGAAGGGAAGAGTGAGAGAAAAAAAAAAATACGATTTGAAGGAAAAAATGTACGTATCGCGCGTGCCAAATATAATGACAAACTGCTAATACCTGCGCGGTGTGAGAGAAAAAAAAAAAAAGGAGAAGAGTCGTCGAATATACTAAAAATAAAAATTCCACTTTTTTTTTTCTTTTCCCTCCACGTTTCTTCTCTACCTCTCCCAGAATTCGTTTCGTTTCAATCTTTTTTTACACGATTTTAATATCCGACTATAACGATAACGATTAGGCCTCTCGTATATATGCAGTTGTACGCCCGAGAGAGACGAGAACGCGACGCTTTCTCTGGCAGAGCATTTCATCCGTTGACTGACGTTGTCAACGGAACAGCATCCCGTCACTCCTCACTAAATATCTCTGTCCGTGTTATTTCCTCAGGTTTCTTTCTTTTTTTTTTTTTGCTATCTCTTCTCGAATTTTCGTATCCTCTGTACGTAACACGGGTCTGTAAAATAAATAAATCAGCAAAAAAAAGAGGAAGATGAAAGAAATTTTTTTGAGAAAAAAAAAATAAAAATGAACCGACAATTCTTTTCACTTATTTTATTTTTTGATTTGTTCAATTTTCGATCACGTTTAACAAGATATCATTTTTCGCAATTTTTTTTTGTTCCAAAATCGAATTTCTTTTCTCTTCTTTTTTTGTTGAATTCGCCGATTCTCTCGAGTTGAAATTGTCTGACTTGATATTTGAACCTCTGGAAAATGAAAAAAATAAAATAAAAAAAATTGTACATATATATACATATTTTTATGCCGAAATCAACTCATACTTCTATATATCGTATCAGATGTTTGTATGGTTGCAGGCCAGAGTTTGGGCTATGGCTTTGTAAACTATCATCGGCCTGAGGACGCGGAGAAAGCTATCAACACGCTCAACGGCCTACGTCTACAAAACAAAACTATCAAGGTTCGATATTTACCAAAAATATGGAAATAAAATGAAAAAATTTCTTCGTCATTTGAGAAAAATTACAAAAAAAAAGTTAGACATTTTTTTTTCTTTTTTTTTTTCTTCGATTATGTTTTCCCAATTTAATATATAATTGTCAAATTTCTTTACCACAGGTGTCGTACGCGCGGCCGAGTAGCGAAGCTATAAAAGGTGCGAATCTCTACGTTAGCGGATTGCCCAAAAACATGGCGCAGCAGGATCTTGAGAATCTGTTCAGTCCCTACGGTCGGATAATAACCTCACGTATACTATGCGACAACATGAGCGGTAAGAATAAATTTTGACATCGCTTATTATCGTTATTATAATTCTTCTTCTTTTTCTTCTTTTTTTTTTTTATTTCTTTCTCTTTTCACTTTTTTCTTCACCCAATAATAAATTATCAAATTGAATTAATTAATTTGATTAATTAATCGATCTTGAATTCGTCATAAACATATCATACGTTAATTATCGATCATTTTTATCATCGTTCAATTTAATTTATTTATACACACAATACAGGGTAATTCAGGCTGAGCAAGGCTATCCTTTTGAGGGTAGATTCTTCGCGAAATTCTAAGACTAAATTTCCTTTACCAGAAATTCGAGTGCCTGATAGTTTCCGAGATACGAAAGATCGTAGCTGACCAATCACAGAACTTATAGATGGCGCGGCGAGAGCCCGCCATGAGTGCGAGTTGCGCAGTGCTCAGTCTACGCGACCTATACGCTCCGCGATTGGTCAACTACGATCCTCCGTAACTCCGAAACTATCGGTCTCTCGAATTTTCGGTAAAGAGAATTTAGTCTTGGATTTTCACGGGGAATCCACCCTCAAAATGTGCCCCGTTTAATGTGAATTTCCTTGTATAATTCATCGAATTGACTTGTTATCATCAATATTGTTATTATTTATTTTATTCTATTCTGATTTTACGTGAATTTCGATCTAGTAAATCACAGAAATTTTGAAAATCAAAAAATCAAAATAGATACGGATATACAGAGGTAGTAGGTACCTGCGTCAATAATTATATCAATCTATCAATCTAACGACGAATTTATTCATATAATCTGCTAGGATATAGGCGGTGTATAGGCCATGGGGTTAATATTTTATTTGGGGGTGGATCGGTGCGCTTTTCTACTTCGTTTAATACCTATACCAGTAACACATGTCGATATATAGATGACATATTTAAAAAAACGGTCAATAACTATCTTCATCATATACAGAATATCCATTTTTTTTCCTTCTATAGTATCTGCTATATGTATATCGCTTGTGAATCGTTTTGTAGTCTTTCGGAGTCTTTTTATAATTATTTCTTTGAACGCCTCCCCGTATATTGTTTACGTTAAAAACAGTCCGAATTTGAACGCGACGAAAAAAGAGGTAATTCGAAATCGATTTTTATTAGATTTTTCTTGAAACAATCGCTAATGTCCTCCTCAAATATATTTTTCGTTGGTTTTCATATATCTATACCTGATGCTCTGATCGATTCTTATTATTATTATTACTATAAAGTTAATAATTTTCTTCAGCTCTTCTAGCTGTTATTCGAACGATATATTCATTGATATACCCTGCCTTATATATTAGTATATTTTTTGTTTAATTACAAAAAAAATCCCGTGGGCTTCAATTCATTTAAAAAAAAATTTTTTTTTCATCGTTTTACATATTATATCAATACAAAAAATTATTCTTACAAATACATAATAATTAATTTCGCCGCAGCCTCATGGCCTTCTTCGTTATATACACATATATAAATATTTATTTTTAATTTACAACCGTATAATATAATACCTTTATTATATTATATTATATTATATTATATTATATTATACCTATCTTCCCGCTGCTGCCACTGCTGCACTGCTGCACTTCACATTATATGATATTCTGTTGTTTAATTTTCATTTTCATTGATTCTCATAATTATAGCTCGATTTTTTTTTTTTTTCATTTACTTATTATTATATTTCATTATTTTGTCAATATTTAATACGATGCTTTATTCATATTATTAATATTAATATTATTACTAGTGCATTCTGCTGTTTTGAATTTTTTTTATTTTTTGTTTTTTTTTTCTTCTCATCAAAACTGTCGAATTCCTTTTTTTTTTGTTCGTTTGATTATTATTATTATCTTTTTCTTCCACACCCCGTCACTTGATTATGAATCCTTTCATTACTATTGTCATAATTATTGTTGTTGTTGTTATTACGATTATTATTATTATTATTATGATTATTATTATTATTATTATTCATTAAATAGAAAACAAAAAAAAAGAGAAAAGAAAAGAACAGAAAAAAAAACAACTATGACTATACTATACGTATTGTATATATTATTATAACGATAAGACTTTATTATGAATTAGCTACAAAAATACCACTTCGCAATATCCACTTGGCACAAGAAAATAATGATATTATTTATTCAAATTAGCTCGCTTCTAATTTACAACGAGAATTAGAGAGAGTACCAAAGATAAAGACAGTGAGAAAAATTGAAGAGAAAAAAATAAAAAAATAAATAAATAGAACAAACTGAAAAAAAAAGATATATAAAACAAAATCTGCACGTATACGTGAATAAAAGATCAATCGATTGTCGAATATGACAAATTTTTCGCATTTGCGTAGTTTTTTTTTTCTACAATTTTTGTTTTCCAATCTTGAATCAATAAAAAAAAAAAATTAAAAAAAAAAATAATAACAAAACGAAAAACAGCAGCAAGCGCGTTGATGAACCAAATAACATAGATAGTTTTTTTTGCATTTTTTTTTGTTTTTTTCTCTCTTACCCGCGATTTTTGGAAAAGTTCGTTTTTTTTCCATCTCTCTTCCTCGAGATAGAGAGATAGAGAGATAGAGAGAGAGAGAGAAAAAAGAAAAAAAAAAACACATTAAAAAATGAATTTTTTTTTCAAGTCAAAAGAAAAGGAATGACAAAAAAAAAAATTTTGGAATTTTTTCCGGTATTTGAAGAGATAACGAAAGAACGAAATTACAAAGCGACAAATTGTTTGTAATATCGAGTAATTAGGAGCGAGCTAAAGTGATGTATTTGTAAAATAACGAGATATGATTTTCCGTTTCTGTTTAGTACGACAGTTTGTGACTGGCGGCGGAGACAATTTGCCCGGTACGTAAATCATAATTTTTTATTTAATCCTCTTCTTAATTCTATTATTCTTCTTATTCTTATTCTTATTCTTATTCTTATTCTTATATTCTCATTCTTATTCTTATTCTCATTCTAGTAATGATTTCGTTTTTTTGTTTTTTTATCGTTTGTTCGTTTTTTTGAGCGAGCAAGATGCGCGTGATGCTTATATACAGCTATTAATAATTGTTTTATGAGAATATCATAACACATAATGTATATATATACATATACATATATATCTACATTATATTTCGTACTTTTGCCCAAAGGAACAAAAAAAAAAAAAAATTGATTCAGGTTTTATGAAGAATAACAAATAATACAAATTTTAACATGTTTTATTCACAATTTTGTTTTTTTTTTGTTTTTTTATTTGCTCCGATTAACGACACATCTATAATATTATCATAATAACGATAAATAAAATCTTACAACGATCATATGATTGATTATTTAATTATATGCGCGCACCGAGCCACTCGCTATACACATAAGTATACAGAAAAATAATATACGAGTGTCGTCATTTAAATATATTGATGTTTAAATTTAATAAACTAAAAAAAAGAGAGAATCACGAAACAAATTTTATGTATTAGCTTTCGTCTATAATTTTTCGTAACAGATGAATTGAAATTATTCATTTATTTATTTTTTCCGTTGGTTTGTTTCGTTTTTTAGCTTTTGGTTTCTTTTTTCTTGGTTTTTTCATTTAATTTAATTTTAATTTTTGTTTTCAAAATATTCGAGTATACCATCGATGTACGAAGTATAGATGACTAAGAGGAATTCAAAAGATATAGGAAATTGTAAAAAAAGAAAACATTTCAAAATTGTACTCATCTTTTTTTTTTTACTTTTTTTCCGTATACAAAACCACCGTTTCAAGAGTTATACGCGTTTGAAATTTTTTTAAAAATTAGGCGCGAAATTCAAAATGCTCATATTCATTCCTCTTTGACTCAGCAGCTGAAAATGCATTTTATATGAACTAATATAGTAGATAAAAAATGTAAATGGCAAATATATCTTTCTTTTTTTTTTTTCTTTCATTGGGTATGAAATAACTAACCTTTGTTCATTCATTCATTCATTCGTAAATAACGCTATATCTATTGAATTCTGAGTGCATATAAATAACGATCATCATACTTTCTTAATGTCCTAACAAAATGCTAGATGGAAAAACAAAACAAAAAAAAAAAATATAGCCTTTATAATAGCGCTGCAAGTAGTAGTTTTGTTTGTGTTTAATGAATATTTTGCAATTGCGTAATATTTTTTGAAAAGCAAAAATCCCTATCTAATCTAATACTACCCCCTAATTGTTGAGTCTTTCGTAGTGTTTGACGCACTAACAATAAACCCTTCGCTTACGCTGTTGCCTCTGTCTGTGACATGGACAGGCCTGTCAAAAGGTGTCGGGTTCATCCGTTTCGACCAACGCGTTGAGGCCGAGCGAGCGATTCAGGAATTAAATGGAACTATTCCGAAAGGTTCAACCGAACCTATCACCGTGAAGTTTGCGAACAACCCGAGCAACAACAACAAGGCAATACCGCCCCTAGCTGCGTATCTGACACCCCAGGCAACGCGTCGTTTTGGTGGCCCGATTCACCATCCAACCGGCCGCTTCAGGTACATTCCACTGTCGCCACTATCCAGGTACCTACTCGCCTCTACTCGCTCTGCCCAAACAAATCACTCGATAATTCGTCGCTGATCGTTCGTTTTCATTATTACTTCAAAGTAATGTTGATTGTATTCATTTTAAGTGTATTTTTTCTATTGTTATTTTTCATTTATTTCATTAAAATTCATTAAATTCATTAAATTCACTACGGGATTCGATTCCGCGTTAAAAACTGGTCCGATATCGCGCTCGATAGAAATCGTCTACGACTCTCCGTTCACGAGTAAATCGCGATTAAAGATAGACTCAGACCGATGTGGCCGCCGCGTGACCGTCGAGCCCCGCCCATCGCGCGTCGATTGGCCAGCGGAGGTCAATTTTCAAACGCGTTTTACTCAAAAGCGATAACTCGCACGGGATTCTTTCTTACGGATTATTTGTTCGGTATTGATGAGAGAATCGTTCTTCGCCGTCTAGAATATCGCCGGAACGGTTTCTTTTTTTCTTCTTCTTTTCTTCTTTTTCTCATTATTTTCGACTTTCACGAGCGAGCGGAACTCGCTATGAATATCGTATCGTTAACAGCATACTGAATTAAAAAAACATCTATCAAAGATTCATGTTCAAATTATATTTCATACATTTTTCGCGGGTACAGTTATTATGATTTGGAAAGAAAAAAAAAAAATCCTCCACCCTCATCCCGAGATCCATGCTTTGTATGTAATCCCGAAGAATCTTTGCATTCGCTAACAGTTCCCGAGCTAATCCTCTATCTTTACTAACCTGGTACGTAAAAAATCAAAAAAAAAAAAAAAAAAATCAAAATCTTTTATAACGTAACAGAAAGTCTTGTAAACTTGTAGAAAAATATTTATTATATTATACAGTTCACTTCTACTTTTCTCGTAAATAAAATATGGTATACGTCGTCGATAAATTAAAACTTTATCATTATCTTTTTTTGTTTTTTTTTTTCTCTAACTAACTAAGACTTTCTATTACGTTATACACAATATTATATTGAAACACGGAGGAGCAAGGCACACAAAGATTATTATTGTTATTATTATTTTTTCTTTCTTCAAATTACGATTTCATAATTCAATAATATATACTTACTATTTCCAATTTTTCTGAACATATATATATATATATATATACTCAAATGCCATGTATATATTACATATTCTCTAATTTTCGGTTTTTCTTCAAATACAATGTTATTTCAATATGTGTTATTGACATGACTGTTAATCTGTATATTCATACATCTTCATTCAACGTTTATCTAATTATTTCGTTAAATTGAAAAAAGAAAAGAAATGCGTAAATTCTTTGTGTTCTCTTTTCTCAACTTCTTTCTGTAAATTCACATTTTTCTCATATATCCACTCACATGACTATAACGGTGTGATTACACCGCGCGTTTTCACATCAATCGTATATATTTATATCATTTGTTTATTATGTTATAATTTGATACGACAAAAAACAAAAAAGAAAAAGAGAAAAAAAAATTAAATTTTTGTTGCCTAAAACTTCGTCCGTTGCCATATCCTTACACACGATATATTCGGATCTCTTATGTTGTTGTTTTGTGTTTTGTTTTAGCACTGGCAAGACCATGCTTGCCATTAACAAAGGCTTACAGAGGTCAGTATTATTTTTTATATTATCTGTTTTTTAGTTCGTTTTGTGTGGCTTGTTTCGTCGCTGTACTTGAACAACAAATGTACTACCACTACTGCTATACATACATACATACATATACGCATACATATATCATTTTTATTCATTTTTGTTATTATTATTATTTTCTTTTCCTTTTTTTTTTTTCAATTTCAACACTCCCATGTAATATCTACTTACCACTACTTCTACAACTGCTACTACTACAACTATAATACTATATTATTCCCTTGTCCAATACGTATACGTATAATATGTATATCTCGCTCGTATCCGTTATATCCTTTATCTGGACAGTGCGCAGTTATTTTATAAGTTATTATTATTATTAATATAATTATTGTTGTTATTATTATTATTATGATCATTGTCATTGTCATTATCATTATTAAGTATTACTGTCGCCGTCCTCGTCGCGTCGCCAACGTACATACCTATATCTAGAGATACACTGATCTCAACATTCACGTGAAACGGTATTGAATAGAAAATTAAATGGACAAAATTATTATTTATATTTTTTTTTATTCATCGTTTTTTTCTGATTTTCGGGGCAAAATTAACCACGCGACTATATAGTTGCGATATTCAATCTGCATATACTATATATCGAAGCAAAAAAAAAAAAGTTCAACCACTGTCGCTCGATTATTGTTCTATGATTAATTAATCTATTTATCGATTGATTTTACGTTTTTTTGTTGTTTCTTTTTTTTTCTTTTTTTTTTTTTGTTAACGCAAGTATGTATGATGTAGGTAGTTTGTATATTGTGTATATTGGTGTAGAGCTGAGGCAAGGCTAGAGTGCAAAAGGTCGTGTTAGACTTGATTTGGTTTTGTTTTTTAATTTTTAATTTTCTCAAATTTTTTTTATTTTTCATTTTTTCTTTGTTGATCGTGTATTTTTTTTTTTTTTCTTTACATTTCTTTGGTAATCGTTCTGTGCGTTATTGAACACGATTTTACTTATTGTTAGAAAAAGAAAAAAGAAATTTAAATTTAAAAAAATAATAAGAAATAACAGATAGGAATATTTTTTACTGTGAATCTTCGTGAATGTTAAGTAAGAGAATGTCGTCTCAGCTATACACATATACTGAGTACTGACCGAGATGTGCCTATTTTAACGCGGCTTGTGACGTCAAGTAGGTACGTAGATTCATATCTATACATACAAAAAAAAAAAAAATTAAAAAAAATAACAATAATCAAAGTTTTCTTAACCCATTCGACATGTTTACCTAATACTATTTGGCATGTTTAAAATATATAATCTAATATATATATATATATATACATGTTATTCGGTGTTGTTTATCAATTATTCTATATATTCTATACATTCTTCATAAGAATATGAAACTTTGAATAACAATTATTATGTTGGTTAGATTTATATTCATATAACATTACGTGTCATCCAATTATTATTATTATTATTTTTCCTGTAAAATTCATGATAATTTTATTATGTAGATATATTTATAACTCTATGAGTACAGGTATATGTATATAAGCTAGACGTTTTAAAAATAATTTTATAACATTTTTATCGCTTTGGTTTTCTCATATATGTTATACATATATATCTTAGAAACCTTTATAGTCATCTCATTTTTTCAAACTTACACCAATATCGATTTTGATCGTTTCAAAATACACATACAAACATACACGTATACACACAGGACACATAGAAACAGTACGGCGTTGTAATTCAAGGTGAATGATTGCTTCTTTTGTTTAGTTGTGTTTTTTTTTAAATTTATTTACTTGATCTGTTTTTCTTGGTTCCTTTTTTTTTGTAGAATATGTTTGCCTCATTAAAACGCAACCACATTTTCTTTCATTGTATATTATCGATACTGTGTGGCAAAGCAAATGAAAACTGATCCAATTATAGATAATCGTGAACACCGTGATATGTACAGGCGATTGGTACACTTGTGCTGTGTTGCATATCTCTAGGCGACGTCGCGGATTCATAAATTCGAACTTTACCGCGTTATAACGTATAATCAGTTGGAATATACGTCTGTATGTGATTGGAATCGTTTTCAATTGCTTTGAACGATTTTAACCATTAAAATAAAATGCAAAATAAAATAGTGAGCATCGTTAACCTCGAAGGTGTGTGCATTTGGGTAAAAATCAAAAAAATCAAGATAACTCAAAAGGAATTACATTTACCGGTACAATAGCACATCGTGAAATAACTAAGATCAAATTTAAAACCGGAATTCAGGTTATGTAGTCTGAAAACAGATACACCCAATGGCCGCCACGTGGTCCGCGTCCACCTCGCGACTTTATCCAGTTCGTTCTATGAAACGGTCTTAAGATAATGGAAGATTGACGAATTTTTTGCTCTGCTATCACCTGCACGATCGAAAAATGTTTGTACAGTAAATTTTGAGAGACTGTCACAAGCCAGAAAATGAGTTCAGCCGAGTCGGAATGGCGCCATCTTTGTATCTGCGCGCAGCTGCTGCACCTATGCACTTTCATTTCCGGATAACAAAATGAGGGGTTAAGTAAATTTAAAAATGGTTCCATTAACGAATGGTGCTAATCATATCGTTCGGGAATGTTTCAGGTACAGCCCGCTGGCGGGTGACCTTTTGGCGAACTCGATGCTGCCGGGAAACGCGATGAACGGTTCAGGATGGTGCATTTTTGTTTACAACTTGGCACCCGAGACGGAAGAGAACGTATTATGGCAGCTCTTTGGTCCATTCGGCGCCGTCCAATCAGTAAAGGTGATACGAGACCTCCAGACAAACAAGTGCAAGGGCTTCGGTTTTGTCACAATGACAAATTACGAGGAGGCTGTAGTAGCGATTCAAAGTCTGAACGGATATACGCTTGGCAATCGTGTTCTTCAAGTCAGTTTTAAGACGAACAAAAGCAAAGCTGCGTAGGATGAAGAAAACAGCAATCTGGCCTATCGTCATATCTTACTGCCGCTACTCCAACAGCGACTACCACCACAGCCCCCCCACCACCAAAATAACAAATATTATAAAACGATGAAAAGAAATTTGGTAAACGTTAACGGCCCTGCAAACCGGCATAATAATAATAATAATGGTGATTATTATTATTGTCAAAAAAATGATACAGGTATAATAACGTTACCTGATTACAATCGCCAGATCGTTAAGTCTGAAGGCGCGAAAAATATTTCATACGAAATTATTGAAAAAAAAAAGAATACATTTTTTCCGAACAAATTTACACTATAGAATCCTACTCTCGCTGTACCCTAGTACTTATATTACATTACGTCTTTAGTAATTCCACTCTACACCCTAAATTGCTGGTGTTTTATTTTCTTTTCTTCTTCTACTTCTTCATCTTCGTCTTTTTTTTTTCTTCTTATTCTTATTCTTCTTCTTCTTCTTTTCTTTTTTTCTCCTGTATTCACGACTGATGTAATCTTATATTACTTAATTATACATTAAATACTAATGATACTACTATAACTACTACTACTACACCTATCTGTAACATCTATAGTTAAAAAAAGAAAAGAAAAGAAAAGAAGCGAGAAACAGAAAGAGAATGAAAAAGAAAAAACCCACAAATACAAATACAACAGGAACAAGAACAAGAACAAGAACAGGAACAACATAACAAAACAAGAGAAAGGTCAAGCGCTAAATATAACTAGATAGATAGAATATTCGTTATTATACAAGAAATACCAGTACGTATATTATTATTTTGCTAAAAAAATCTTGGTGCTGTACTGTGCAGTCGTCCTAGGTATACATAATACACACATTACGTATCGCGTTTCACATTTCAATTAATATTATTATTACTATTATATATAATTGATAGTGAAAATTCGATACAAAAGAAAACGAAAATTGTATACCTTATACAGCTGTTCAATAAACAAACGAACAAACGAACAAACGAACAAATGAACAAACGAAGAAGGAAAGAAAGACGTATAGGTGTTATAAGAAAAGAAAGGAACAAAATTCGAGACTAGAGAAAGAAAAGAGAGAGAGAGAGCGAGATGTAGTAAAAGTGAGAAAGAGGAAGATAAAGAGATATTAGATAGAGAGATAAAAAGAAACACCCCCAATTTTTACTGATAATGAATAAAAGAAAGAGAAAGGGAAAATGTTTTTCGTACACGTATATAGACAGGATATAAATTATTACTATCATTATTTATCATTATTTAAACTTAATATAATGAAATATTAAGCTACTGATTGATCTCGCGATAATTATATACCTACGATATATAAGAGAGTGTTTTTTACCGTTAAAATATCGAATATTCTCTATTTGAAACGATTAATTTATACATGAGTTTGTTTAACGTGTTGACTACGTCCAGCTCCCCCTATCGCGACACGTCTCTGTATAACATACGCTTATGTGTGTGTATTTTTATTGGCGTAATATATTTGCTAATAAATATACTTATACTTACAAAAGTTATTTATATATTATATACTATATACTATATATATAAATAAATGAATCAAATATACAAGCCACGTCTATTGTGAGGGGGGATTATCCGACCGATCGATCGGTCTAAAACACTCTCTTTATTTCTATATACATATTATATACATCATTATAAATAACAGAATAAAAAAGAAGTTGTAAAAGTGGTATACTACTTTATAATATGCAACAATAAAGTACGCGATCGCATATATAGCTATGTGTATATATATATATTATTTGTATATAAATATATACATAAATACATGTACTGTACGTGCATCGAAAACCAGGTCCGAGCATAGAGGACCCCGCTGTGAGAAAGCTACCATAGAATTTTGTGTTAAAAATAAAGGAGAAAGAAGAAAAAATAGAAAAGAAATTAAGAAGAAAAAACAAACATTATGCATACATCGTATACATATTTTTGGGGGGAAAGAAGAAAAGAAAACAGAAAATGATAAATAATGAATAAAATGAGTGAATGTAAAGGAGAAAAAGAAAGAAAATCAATTTGTATGAATTCGAGAAGAAGATTGAAAAGAAAAAGAAAAAAATTGAATGAATATACATGTACTGTGTTACCAGTATATTTGGTACATAGAATCATGTCGAAGAAGGTGACGTCTGTTTGCCCTCCCCCCGACTAAGTATCGCTGAATTAGGGAGAAAAGGAAAAAAAATAAAAATAAATAAGAATTGAAAGAAGGATAACAATAATTAGTGAGAGAAAAAGTAAGAGAATAAGAAAACGACGAAAAAAAGAAAAAAATACAAAACAAAGAAGAAAAAAAAAAAAAAAAGATACCAAGACAACTTTTTTTAACACTCAAAAAACTGTGATAACTTTCTACGATCGCGAAATTCTGTATATACTTATTATCATTTATATATATACATTATACGTTATTTTGTGTATATATATCGTATACGTATATACTATGCATTTATTGTATACTTACAGGCGACACTATATACATACATGCATATAATATGTGTACCTATCATTTTCTATACTATATTGGTCACCGGTTATCATCAAGGTGTTTGTGTGTTGAGTGTGCGTTGTGTGGTTTGCGTTTGCGTATGTGTGTGCGTGTGTGTTTTTTTGTGAGTTTCGCAAAACTATTTTACTTTTTTTTTTTCTCATTTTTTTTTTCTCATGAAATGAAATTAAACTGCAAAGAGAGAGAGAGAGAGAGAGAGAACGAAAACAACGTTAATGGAATAAAGTATAGTTTATGCGACTCCCACGATTAACACACACACACATGCATACGTATGTATAAATTGGTACAGAAAAAGAGGAACACATACACATACCTTAGAATACAATAATGATAATACACACCTATATAGTTAATCATTTAGGTATGTACTTGGAAAGCGAAACACCTTTTTGTACAACATATGCTTAATGATTAGGTAATAACTGGTTGAAGTTCGAAAAAAAAAGAACAAGCAAATGAGAGGAAAAAAGAAATGAAACAAATCGACAAATTAGTGCAAATTTGAAAAGGAAACACACACACACACACACATGCATGCATGACACGCACGCACACGTACACATACAAACACGCCAGTTTAAAAAAAAGTTTTGCCGGAGAGGATCGTGAGCGAGAAACGGGTGCCAGGTTTGAAAGCCGTTTGTATTATCAGGCACGTATATATATATTGTATAGTACATAAATTATTATGTACCTAAATATATACTAAACGAAAATAGTGAATGAAAGCAAAGAAAAAAGCAACAAAGAAATTAGAATTAAAATTAAATTAAAATGAATTAAATTAAATTAAATAAAATGAAATGAAATGAAATAAAATGAAATTACGGTGGGGCAGGGCTTGCTCGCTTGATCAGTTATTTCTACTATCACATAATAGTTGAATAATAATAATAATTAAATGAAAGAAAAAAAATCGAGACTGTGAGAAGTTCTGGGATGATCGTGTGTTGGAGGTCAGAGGTGAAATATAACGAGTGAGATATTTAATATATATATAAATATATATATATATATATATATATATATATACGATACATATAGTTTAATTGAACAAGAGAAAGGAACACAACAATACAAAACAAAACAGAGAAAACCAAAAACCAAACGAGAGAATAATAAAGAAATAAAATAATAAGAATAATTTCAACAATGAGGAGGATGTAATAGTAATTATGCGATGAGAGAAACAGAGAGAAGAAGGAGAAGAAAAAAAGGAAAAGAAAAAGTAAGAAGAGAAAAAAAACAAAAAAAAATAAAATAAAAAATTCAAGTAAGAAAAAGAAAACGAAAGGATTTGTAAAACTTAATTTAAATCTTATATTATAATATGTGTAACTAATTTACTTATTATTATTATTATTATTATTATTATTATTATCATTATCATTATTAGTTATTAATATTATTATTATTAGAAAATAGCGGGCACACGTACTATAATTAATTAGGACGGAGAAAATCAGATTTTACTTACTATACTATATACGATGCGTAATAGATAGATCTGTATACCTCTATATACCTATAATGTAGGGAAGGAAGAAAAAATAAAGGTTTAAGAAACGGGTGGGTGTGGGTGGGTAGGGACGGGGGGTGGGGGGTGGGGATTGAAAAACTTCTGTAACTAGTATGAATACATAGATACATACATACATGCATACATACATACATACATATATACATAGCTAATGAAAATGAAAACTTGAAATGAAAAGAAACTAGTCAAAGTGCAAGAATGGGTGGGCAGGGGGGGGGGGGGGGGGTAGGGAGGGACGCGTACAATTGCCATATGATACGCGAGCTAATCAATGTGACATATTTATACATATAATATAATATAATTTAATAGTAATTTAATATATTTAAAGAGGAAGAAGAGAAAAACGAAAAAAAAAACAAAACAAAAACAATAAAAACAACAACAGCAAGAAAACGAACGAAAAAAATAACAAATAAATAAAAACCAACAACTAAGCGAAGAACAAAGAAATGATAAAATGCAATTAGAGACGATTTTGAGTGAGTGAATATGATAAACGCAGTTCGCAACTGTTCATACGTCATATACTAACAAAGATATTTAGTTAAATTAAAAGAAAAGAAAGAAAAAGTTAAATTAAAAGAATTTTTGCTATAACATATATATATATATTATTGCATCGACGATAGCTGCATACTGTTATAGTATATTATTTATGTATGTAGGCGCGATCTTATTGAATCTTTTTTCAGCCATATAACGCTATACCATATATACGTATGTTATATACGATATAACATAATTACGTTTCTTTCTTATATTTCCTTTTCATTTAGTTTCAATTCTATTCTATTCTATTCTATTCTATTCTATTCTAATCAATTAAATTAAATTAAATTAAATTAAATTAAATTAAATTAAATTAAATTTAAATTAAATTAAATTAAATTCGCTTCGATTCGATTCGATTCATTATTCTTTCCTATAATTAATATAAATAATTTTATATCCACGACTATATATATATATATATACATATATATATATATATTCTGATGACATTCCACGCATACTTATACCTACACAAACAAACAAACGAACACACATACTAATACAAATTTAATTAATATTTAATATTATAATTTCTATAATTAACGCCGCCTATATGATAGCTAGTTTTTTTTTTCTTTTCCTCCAAACATACTATATACCTATATTAATTGTCACAATTTTTCTATATAATATACTTTACTTATACTAATATCTATCGTACGTACTATCCTATCTATCTATCGTCATAATTATTATTATGATACATAATTATTATTTTCTAGAAAAATCTGTTTTCTTTTTCTTTTCTACACCACGACCTTCTCGTTATTATTCTTATTAATATTATTATTATTTATTTAGTTGTCATAATTTATATACCAATTATTTCATGCAATTTCATATAATACGCTATACTGCGCGGTATACATATTACATACGTTTAACGTGAAAAAAAAAAGAAAAAAAGAATTCAAATTGATCATTTATATCTATACAAAATTCTTTAGATCCGATAATTGTTAATTCGGTATTCTAATACTTTCAAGAAGCTACTATCCCTGGTTGATATATTGAAAAAGAATAAACGAGAACGAAAAAAACAATCCCACAAAAACATCATTACGAGATACTAATTCGAACCATATGTATAAAATAATTATACGAACGAAAAATAGAATGGAATAAAAATATAGAAATAATCATTTTTTCACCTATAGTGTTTTATCGTTCTTATAATTCTGTTTTATATTATATGCATGGTCAATGTTATATGGGGCTTTTTGTTTTATATTTAACGAGACAGGGTAGCGCCATCTATAAGTATAATAAAGAACTAATAACCCCAGAAATATCGTATATCGCAATAAGAAACTTTTCTATTCATTCAATTATATAAATTACAATTCTGAGGACGCCACAGAGGTAATATTGCGATCATTTTATCGCAGTTTTTTTTCTGTTCCTTTTTCTTTTTCTCCCCAGAAAAAAAGAACCACACCCATCCACTTATACCTGACCTCCACATGTCTCTAGTCGTTTGTATATCTCTGCGAGAGTGAGGAGTGAAAGAAGGAAAAAAAGAAGGAAAGAAAGAAAGAAAGAAAGATAGATAGATAGATAGATATGTAGATAGATAGATGGATGGATAGATCTCCCTTATCGGACGAACTAGAAATCGGCGATCATGATGAATGATATATGTGTATAGGATAGATAGGACATAATATTTCGATTGATTATGTGTGTCTGTAGACGACGAAACAATTGCAATTCTGCGACCGCGATACTTGTTGACAATTAACAAAGACTATATAGGTAGTATAATATTATATCGATGTTTTCAAACGGTAAAAAAACAACAACAAAAAAAAAAAAAATGAAAAACAAGAAACGGAATCGCGACTGTGTGTGCATTCGTTTTCAACTAGTCACCGCATACCGTACATAACTAACAACAACGAGAGAAGAATTAAAAAAAAAACAAAAAACAAAAAAACGAATGTATTACCAACGGAATGATTATACATATAATTAATCACAGAAATATTAACTATACAAATATATAGATGATGAAAGTAACAGAGAAAGAATCTAATACACAATTTGACCGTCTAATCATTATAATTATTTATATTATTAATAATATCGTGTATTTTTACGTCTTATTTAAATGTATACCGCTATATAACAATATATATATATGTATACTTAACTCTATAATTGTGTCTAGTCGATTTGTCGCGGGAATTAGTTTATTATATTAATATTATACATATATATATATAGCATAATATGAGGCGTGGCATATAATAATTCTCGCGTGTTTTTTGCCACCATTTATTTCATATTGTGTATTTTGTAGTTGATTGGAATTATTTATATGTTAGCTAGGCTATATTACCGGCGCGTTGCGCTTTTTTTTTGTTCGGCTTTTTTTTTTCCTCTTCCTTTATCGTTTCTCGTATTCATTTTTCTCGCTTATATATCGTATGGATATGTATAGTGCGATTATCGCCTATGACTATCGGCTATCCCCTAATAACGAAGAAAGATAGAGAGTGAGAGAAAGGGAGAGATGAAATAGGGAGAAAGAGAGAGAGAGAGAGAAAGAGAGAAAGAGAAAGAAAGAAAGAAAGTAAGAGTGTGAGAGAGATACACATATAACAAAAACAACAACATTAAAAAAAAAAAAACAGTACACACGCTCTGATTTATCTATTCTTTCATCATCTTCTTCTTCTTCTTCTTCTTCTTCTTCTTCTTCTTCTTCTTCTACTACTTATTATTATCATTATTATTATTATTATTACCCTTATTCTTACTATTCTTAAAATACGCGTGTAGTATTCGATTTCTTTTTCTTTTCTTTTTTTTTTCTTTTTTTTTTTTTTCTGTTCCGTTTTATTCGTTTATTGAACCAAAGACAAGAGGATATGAAAATAAAATAATAACAAAATATATTAATAATGATAATAATCTTGCGAGCCAGATACTATCTACACTACCAGTATTGTACTAACAACTGCATAATTGGTATGGTTACTATAACAATTGCTATTACCAGTCACAGTTAAAGTACATATACACACACCTAGGGATATATGTATGTATATGCATACACGTATACACATACCAATTTGTTGGCTGAATAACGAATTTGTTGATAATATATATATATATATATATATATATATATATATATATATATATACAGTAACAGACAAAAAGTCAGTAACAAAGAAAGAAAGAATGAAAAAATATAGGCGATCGATTATGCTTGAGCTATACGTTTTGCCCTTGAAAATAATCAATTATACTGCCTCTATATTATTCATTGATTGTATTATTCACATTATTATTATTATTATTATTATTATTATTATTATTATTATTATTATCATTATTATCATTATAATTATCATTGCCGTAGTAGTTTGGCGTCTCGTAATAATTATAATTTCGTATAAAACTTAATAGTTTATTATAATATAACTATTATATTATATATACGTACCTCTATGTATGATTTATTATTATTATTATTATTATTCTTATTATTATTATTATCATTATAATTTACTTAAAATGCTACTATACTATTCTATATACTTACTTACTTACTTACTCACTTACGTCTGCTACTATCACTACTACTACTACTATTATTGAAACTACTACCTTACCATATAGTATATATTTGCTAAAAAAAAAAAAAAAACTTAACGCAATGAACAGCACTACCACAGCTAACTACATATATATACATATATATACCACCACCGAAACCCACTATTATCAATTATTTATTTATTTATTTAATTATTATTATTATTATTATCATTATTATTATCATTATTATTATTATTATTATCATCATTATTATTATGATTATATAACATAACGGCAATTATGTTTTATTTAAGGATTAAACTGATTTGTGTTTGGTTCAAATGACGTTTGTTTTATTTCAATTCTTACGCACATTTATACTTGACATGTATATATATATATACATTATATATATATTTGTTGATGATTACCTTATATTTAATTATATCCAATCTCCCCTCCCCCCGCCCCCCTATATATACCTCACCTATATAATACACATAACATAAGAACCATTTCCCCGTTAACAGATCATGAATATTGTGTACGTTTTCCCTGGTACGCGGAGAAAATGGTAAAAAAAAAAAAAAAAACAAAAAACAATTATTCATTCATTCACTTATTTACTTATTTATTCTTCTTGCATGGATCTTATTATTATTATTATTATTATTATTATTGTTATTGTTATTGTTCTTCTTCTTCTTATTATTATTATGATTGTCATTATTATTTCAAACGGTTCGTATATATATTATAGATGATTTTAATATCAAGTATTACAGTACGTAACTAATATCGATATGTGATATTTTATCATTCCATAATGCATACTATATATAATTGTGAAACAAGTATTATATTTATTATATTGCAGAATAGTATTAGTAGTCGGAGCGATATTGCGAATCATGATATGATATTAACATATGAATCGAACGATTTTCTATTCTGTTATATATATATATATATATATATATTAATTATTCGTAGATATACATACAACTATAGGTTTTTTTTTTTTCTGAAATAGTTGCGACTTGTAACGGACAGAGAAGAACAAATTTGAAAACGTAAAATCCTTGGATTTTATTTTCTTTTCACCCTTTTTTTGTGAGAGTCGCCAGGCAATGGTCTATACATATAGGAAAGGGTATAGAAAATTGGTGAGTTAGTGTAATAATAATTTTTCTTTCTTTGTTATAAATATTATAATTATTAATAATACGTCTCGATGAACTTCCTTGCGTATACCTACAATATATTTCAACTACTACTACTACTACTATTACTAATCACGCATATATAATAAATAATGAAAACGCACAGGTGTGTATATATATATATAATATATATATATATTCATATTACGAAGTATATAGTATATATTATCCTGAGATACATAGCGCACAAATATGATTGCATAATGAATGATATTTAGTTGTTTAAATTATAAAATGAAAATAAAGAAGAAAAAAAAAAGAGAGAAAAGGAAGGGGATAGGATCATTTACCTGATATATTTATAACAATGAAAAACGATAAGACTTTGGGACTTAGCTTATATACATATATCGGTCGAATACATTGCGCAGAGTCGATTACGTATATATATACATATATATGCGGTATAAAACTAATTTATTATTATCGATTATAATATGTGAGCCCCACCTGTTTCTTATTATTGTTAAAAATTAACAGTTCGTAAACATATACCTATGTATATTATATATGTGTGTATGATATTATAGATGATTGTTTGAGCCTTAGCCCAGACTCGCTCGCTGCACCATGACTAATTAATGATAATACTCAATGAACTATATATATATATTATATATTATATATATATATATATATATATATTATAATAAACGCGCGAAGTAAAAAAAAAATAAAAAAAAAATAAAGAGAAAGAAAAAAGCAAACGAAGGAGAAGGAGAAGAAGAAGAATAAGATGATGAAGATGAAGAAGAAGAAGAAGAAGAAAAAAAAGACAAAACAAACAAACGCAGAAATTAAAAAAAAGATAAATCGAGTTTAACCTATTATTAATATAATATTAAAATATTATGATTATTACGTTAGATAATATTATATTACGTGTATTGTATTTATGTCTTACAATTACTAATCGTTGTTAGTTATTATATTATACTATCGCTATTATGATGATGATTATGATTATACAATGCGATTACGAATGATATTATAATTGAACTATATAATTAAAATGATTAAATTATATAGTTGTATAAAAAAAAAAAAAAAACGAATACAAGCCAAGCGAAGATTATACACCTTGTACCGCAATGATATCATTTACCAAAAGACGTTTTTTC
This sequence comes from Tenthredo distinguenda, assembly GCA_947538915.1. NCBI lineage: Eukaryota > Metazoa > Arthropoda > Insecta > Hymenoptera > Tenthredinidae > Tenthredo > Tenthredo distinguenda. The sequence continues at coordinate 30,870,652 of OX384531.1, forward strand.
TCGAAGATTGAAAGAAAAGGGGGATAAGTATAATAAAAATGAAAAAAAATAAAACAAAGAAAGAAAGAAAACCCGAAACAATATAAAATTATCGAGCATTTTTAAAAAATGCGTCAATTTTCCAGATTAACAGACGATACGCGAATTTTACCGTTTTGAGAAAAAGAAAAAAAAAAGGAAAAAAAAACAAAAAGAAGAAGAAAGAATAATAAAATACGTTTTTAGCTTATTTGTGTATTAAGGGGTACGCGCATTATATATGATATATTACATTTACATTAATTAATTATTGTATTGACTTAACTATATCAGTATCACCATTAATTATATATTACTGTACTACTACTTAGTACTATTATTATACTATATTTATTCACTTATTAATACTACAAAAAGAGGGAAAGAGAGAAAAAAAAAACAAAAACGAAAAAAAAAACAAAAAAATAATAATAATAAAAAATGAAAAATAATAGACGATGAAAAGAACACGCAGAAGACGAAGAATACAAATTGAAAAGAACTAAATTATTGCGTATATTATATACTATAATTACGAGGTATAATTATATCATGTCTTTCATATTGAATAATATAAGTCGAGTGCAGGTTACACGCAAGAATTCATATAATATACGGTTTACCTTATTTCCATTATTATGATTATCATTATTATTCTTCTTATTATTATTATAAATCATTGTATCAATTGATTCTCAAATCCTTATATATTATAATGATATACATATACCTATACTCAACGACAGGCAAAGAATAATTATATATAATTACACTATTATTTTGAAAATGGTGAAGCGCGAATATATGTTGATAAAAAGGATTGAAAAAGAAAAAAAAGAAAAAAAAAGTGAGAAAAAACAACAAGCAAATCATTTCTTTCGACTTTCTTCTTTTTTCATCGTATATAATATATTGTCAGTAAGTATATATATATATAATAGAAGAAAAATCAAATATATACTTATCTCTTTCAACATCGGATGAGGAAGAAAAAGAAAATTGAAATAAAAAAATAAAATGAAAAAATAAAAAGTAACCCTGAAACACTCTCTCTGTGTGTGTGTGTATATATATATAGTATATAATTATAAATAATTGGTACAACACTTATATTTTTCTTCTTTTTGTTTTTTTATAAATTTCGTTCATTTTATTTTTCTGATGCGCATTTTTTCCGTGAAATAATTTTTTTTCAATTTATTAATAAAATGGCAACTACGGCCCGGGTTGCAGCATATTAGGTATATATTCGAGACTGTATGATAATTATATTGTGATGATTATATATATATATATATAGATATATATATATATATATATATATAGGAAATGAAAAAAAAATTAAAAAAAAAAACAAAAAACAGCTCAGTATTTGTGCGATTATAGAAAAGACAAACGAATTATACCTAAATATATACATATACGAAAAGCAATAATCTATAGGAATTATGAGTAAATACATTCCATTTGATATTTGAGTACCTATGAAAGGTTTCTTTCGTTTTTTAATCATTTCATATTTTTAGTTTTTTCAAATAACCCGCCGTGCTTCATGGCCGCGCGCGCGCAACCGACGTGTCACATGTATAGGTATCGTACTAGCCCGTTCTTACCTGGCAGCATACTATGATATCTGTGACTATAGCATGAGCAACAATTTTACCGTTGAGATTACGTTGTTATATCTATTATCGATTGATCTTTATGAATAGATTATAATTTACTAAATCATTTATTTATTTTCATTGATTCAGCGGAAACACTAATATATATATACCTATATGTAAAATCTACAGCGTACACCGAACGACCAGACGATCTACTCAACGACAGTACTCAAAGATTATAATTATATTTATATTTATGTATAAAGAAGTAAAAAAAGAAAAGTAAAAGAAAAAAAAAGAATAAAATAAGAAAAACCGTTTCATTGAGTACACGATATATTATACCCGGTCCGTTACTGCAGTAATGACATAATTCGTAATTCGTAATTCGTAATTTCGTTATGAGAAGGAACGATTATTACGATATTGAAGATGATTATGGTTATCACTATACATATATTACTAACTGCAACACAACAGCTCTAGCTCACTGTAGGCCTAACTAAACTATAATATTACACTATAATATGATCTAAATATTATGTGAACGAGAAATTTCGCTGAAACGATAAAAAGCTATAATCTGATATATAGGTATGTACTATATACCTTAAAAACGGTAAATATGTGCAAATATACCTATAATAATATATAGTTATGCACAGATGTAACGTAAATATGCGAAATTGATTGAATAAATACGGAGCCATGCAGAGATGATAATCTGACGATGAAAATAACCGAAATCACAACGATATACATAAATTGAAAGACGAATAAACAAAAAATAAAAATAAAAAAAACTAATAATACTTACCTATACTGATTATAATACTGAAACTAACTAATTGCTATCTCTCTCTATATATTTAAATAATTATATATTGATATCTAAAATCTTCTGTAAATGTTTTAATTATTGTAATTATATTATGATTATGATTATTATTATTATTATTATTATTATTATTATTGTCATTAATTAATAATATATCCATACGAAAAGGAAAAAAAAAGAAAAAAACTATTCCAAAGAAGAACTAGAAAAAAAATACAAAAAAAAAATACAAAAAAAAAACAAAAAAAAATAAAAATATATATAATAATTATGCTAGCTAGTCTGTCAATGGGTGTACAATATTTAATTACGATATTATATATTATGTAGTCATATAGTAAAAAAGCAAAAAAAAAAAAAAAGAAAAGAAAAGAAAAAAACAAACAGAGCGAAGAACGACGGTATGTAGTTTTTATTCGTTTAAACTGTGCAGGATATGATGATTATTATGATTATTATTATAATTACTTCTATAATTGTCAGTATGGCACCGGGGCCTCTTGTCTAATTATTTATTCATTATTTATATAATATATATTATAACGATTTAAATTATATACTATTTATATTAGATAGGGTAGGATTCATTTTGTGAATTCAATTATATTATTCTATATATATATATATATATATATATTATTCTATTACATTATGATGAACCGGCTATATAGTTATTATATGTACGTATATGAGGTGAGTGGTGGTCGGATAGTAATCAGAGCTGGCAAGGTGGTTTTAGGCGGGGCTGTCGGGTGTGGCGGTAGGGGCACAAAAAAATGAAAAAAAAGACAAACCATTAATTAAAAAAAATAAATAAACAAATAAATAAATAGATAACAACAACAGCAACAACAACAACAAAAAAAAAAGGAAAAGGCGACGAATTATAATGATAGCGTATAACAACAGCAAATACGCATATATATATATATACATTTATGTATGTATATAAATGCGCAGCAGGCGGAACGATATTATTAACTATTATATATAATATATATACCGAATAAATTCAGAATGTTTCAGATTCAAAATCATACGTGCAGCTTATATAAATATGTATATATATATATATATATATATATATATATATATATATAATATTAATATGTATATCTATATACATATATATATTAATAATAAATTAAATAAATTAATTAATTAAGAATAAATATAATTATTTATACGACATGATTAGTATAATATATTGACGTAAATAATTATAGATATATAATATGTATGTATATTTATATGTATATAACTTTCGTGGCATGTTATCAACGCGTACGAATGTTATTATTATTATTAATTATTATTAACTATTATTATTATTATTATGATTATTATTGAATAATAATAAAAAAAATTCAATATTTCGTGGAATTTACGGAGAAAAAAGCTGATACTTACCTTTTATAGTAATTAATATACAATACATAATTATCGCGTTTGATAATTACAGTAATAACGGGTTAAAATAATATACTTACATATTGATTATGAAGTTTACGCGTCGCGGTCGTAATGAATCTGAAATACACTGGATATAGTACATATACCTATGTAGGTATATATATACATATAGAAATGAAATTTTCAAAGAAAAAAAAGAAAAAGCAAACACCATCCCATGCTGATGATGATGATAATGCAATAAGCCGCATAGCACATATAATTGATACACATATTTCCATTTATTACTATTATTATTATTATTATTATTATTATATGATATTATTCCGAGACAATTTTAGCAATTGTAAAGAAAAAGCAAGTCACATTCCTGTATAAATTTGAGTGTCATATATATAGGTATATACATATATACGTACGTACATTATTAATATTTTTTTTGTATTATTATCGGGATCGAGAGACTATATAACTGCAGCGGAAAGAAAATTAAAAGAAACACATCCAAACAATATTTATAATGAAATTCGTATACTGGATAATTATTATAGAATATATATATACATATATGTATATATGTATATCTATATTGCTGCGTGCGCGTACATTAATTATAAATATATGTTATTCTGGTGCGTATATACATAATATGAAGAAGAAAAAGTTGCGGGAATATAATAATGATAATGAACTAAAAAGAATGAGATGAAAAAGGAATAGGAAAACATTGTTAGCCTTAGACGGTGCAGTTGAATCTAATGTTATATTAAAGGGACGGAGGATCGGAGAAAGTGATAGGAGCTATTCGATAAAAAGAAAAAGAAAAAAAAAAATACGAGAAAAGATAAGAGAAAAACAAAAATAAGTCATTCGAAAATCTGACGGTTATTATAATAGTACAATGATAAAAAAAAAGTGATCAAATTTAAGAAAGAGATTGATATCCCTTATTATTAATAAGTCAGATCAGATATACACGATTATAACCCCTGTTCGTCAAAACATTATACATATATTTACATCTACATATTTTGCATTTTTTTGTTTCTTTTTTAAAGAAATGCAAAATTCAAACGATGCTATATTTTCGACATTCTATTCCGTGGCAAGTTGATATACACAACGTTATATAGGTATATTCCTATATACGGCGCAGAGATATATAAGCTACGAGAAATTAAATTTAGCGTTGGAATTTTTGGCGCGCGCGCTAATATGTGTATGAGAACGCGAGGAACAGCTGCGCTGCGCAGAACTGCGCAGTAGATCAGCGCGACGGGGGGTACCAACGAGGCGTAGGTACGCAGCGAGCTATAATCTGCAAATACTTTCCTTATCACCTGCTAACCCATCCTCTCTCCCGAGGACAGCTCGCGGGCCCTATATTGCAATATTTGTACTTTTCCATGTTGAAACCTCGATATACAATAAATTATATTAACAAACTTTGATATAATATCACAATGATTACTCAATCACTGCAGTACTGCAATTTTCGCATCGCCGAACACATCAGAAGCGCGGGAAAACTATGTTCTGTCGGTAATCGATCCATATACCGAAATAAGAATTCGACAGGGTTTTTTTTTTGGGCTATTCAGATTCTGACATGATCAGAAACACTCCGAATGACGATATAAAACTAATGGAATCGAAAATCTACTCTGATCAATCAATCTACTCTTCATTATCTACAAATTGATCTACAAGTATAACGCGGTGACCTACGTTAGCGACGCTACAGATCCACAGTACCTCGGGTAATCTGAAGATTTCCACAGCTACCGATAAGTATAGTTTTGTTACACGGCGGTAAGAATTTGAAAAATTTACTTCTCTCGAAATAAGTGAGATGTTAAATTTAGGCGTTATTTTGAAGCAGAATAGACAATTAGACACCTACCTTCGTTGAGAACGAAGAGAAATTTATTTTATATGTATAACTCGATTTAAATTTTATTTTTCAACGATAGAACAGCAGGAATTGAACAATTGCATATCACGTATCTAGTTTATTGGTTGTTATTCAGAAAACATAGAATTCATATCACATACGTAATACATGTATCAGTTATTATTTCCGTTGTTTAGGTGCGAATTCCAGGCCTCTTATGTACTTCTTGTTGATCTGGTATTTTTCTAAAGATAAACAGAAGCCCGAGAGACAAAGAACAATAACACAATCAGTAACTCATCGATTTTAATAATCACCCGATTAATCCTCACTCACCAGTAAGCAGTTTGTAGACGTAGAGTACTTGGTTCCCTTGAACGAGTACACTGGGCGTTTTTTTTCCAGGTACATCAGTTATCGTCGCACTAGCCCCAATTCCCTGACACTCTTTGCTAAACTCTTGTAACTTTATACCAAAAGTCTCCAAGTTGTTGACCAACGTTACCTAAATTTATACTCGATTATTATATAGTCTGTGATTCGAGAATCTTCTTTCCACCTACGAATTACCTTCTTATTCCCGGACCGAGTGGCCACGGTGATATCTATGGGCTCCAATTTACCGCTACGCAATAATCTCGTACCAGCAACTGTTACTTGGTGGGTATGAGTCATTCGGCCAATGAATTTGTTCAAGGCATCTTCCCACCCTAAGCTCTCCTGGCTTTCTTTTGTACGTAAAATTCCTGCCAGTTGTGGGTTTAGATTCAGATTTCTGAAAATCGATCGTCAACGTCAGTGGACTTGATTTTGTAGATACTTACTAATCAGGGTTCATGCATTTATAATGTTTTAAACGCAAAGAATTCGATGTCAACGAACAACCCATGGCTTTTTCATTTATCCTTTTATATTCTATTATAACTCACTTGCCGTCTTGTAGATTCTCCTTCTTGACGTACTCAGTGAAACTTTTTCTCACTTCTACCCTAGTCAGAATGTCGCCTTTTCTGTGTTAAACATATTAAAGTGGAAAAATTTTGGGTGAATCATAAAATGCCAACGATTTATGTCCTTCAATTTCGCTTAGGATAAAAATCCGCGGGTCTACTTACTCGTATCCGAATTTAGATAAAATGGGTAAAACGTCTGCGGTAACTCTGTAGCATTCGGCAACGACTGGTACGTTCGATACTACGGGTTCAATCGGCGTTGGTTCTTCAGTGATTATCAATTCCCTCAACAGCGGATGATCCGTCTGTAAAATACCGAAGTGTTTTATACCTTGCTACGATTGTATCGTCGATGAAGTGTCCGTACCTTAACAGATAGTAAAGTTTCGACGCCTTTCATCGTCGAGGTGTTAATAACGCCTTTCGTTTTCATTCCGGCTAAGAATATGGACAATTTTTTGTGGCTCGATTTTTTAACGTCTATAGTTTGCCCCGCGGGACAAACGGCGAGTAAATGGTTTTTGAAGAAGTTTGAGGAAAGCATGGGGAGGTCCCCTTTCTTTATAGTCGTTTTACAAGCCTTCAGGAAACAGTATTCCAACAGTTTGTCCATTTCCTGAACGGGGTTCACCTCCTCGACGGTCACCTCGGTTTCCGAACTCTGGGCATTGTTTTCCTGCTGAGAAAAACCACTCGTTTATTAACTTTGCCAATGTGAAGTTCCACAATAGGTCATTATACGGTGTGGTCACAGTCTGGGATGTGGGAACGAACGGAAAACCGATTTATACCGCTTCATACTTGCCGTCAGACGTTCTTCAAGCGTTTCAGTTTGAATTTCGCCTTGTACTTCGAGTTCTTTCAGTTCATCTGACAAAGTTTCGTCAACTTCCTCTCCCTGGACGAATGGTGTGCCTAGGTTCGGTCTTGCCGGAGGCTTACCCAACTGGCAGAGCGTGTCTCCTAATGCGTGTAATATTTCTACACACTTTCCGCGACCCCCAGCCATGTACATGTCGTAACTTGAGTGTACCGTGATACCGACAGCTACAGGCGCCTGTATAAAAAAGTTTTTTTTTGTTTCCTGCATTTGAAGTGTATTTGAGTTTTTGAAAACGTTTTTTATGACGTTTCAGAAGCTTAAAACTTTTAAAAACGTTCGGTTCTTCAAAGATGTATATTATTTCACAGCTTCTTTTAGCCACTACGTCCTGAGCTGGTATCGAGAGGATTTTCATGTTTTCTAGATCATTTGTTACGAATTTGAGCTTGAAAATATGAAATTTAAAATAGAAACTCACAAAATTAAAAAAAAAATACTCAGTTTTTTAGGGTCGTTGATTTGGAATTGGACCTCGAAATTTCGAAATCTAAAACAGCGGATAAAAATTGGGAAAATAGTGCAACTTTGATAAAAATCGATTTCAACCGTTTTTGGGGTTGCTGATTCCGAATCTTACTTCGAAATAATGAAATTCGGATTGGCGGATCCAAAATAACAGACAAAAATGAAAAACGAATTTAGTTTTTGTGAAAATTGAGCGGTATTTGAATTTTTAGTTTTCAGATTTTTGTGCGGCTTTGAATTCCGAAATTTAGAGGTCAGATTCTCGCTCAGCGACCCGAAAAATCCCCAAGAAGTGACTTCTTGCAGAAGTTTCTTTGCTGAATCCCTCCCATTCTAGAAAGGTTTAAAACTTGGTTTAAAGAAGAGCTAAGAACGATCTAAAATCCTTTAAAAATCACAAACTGTATCCTAATAGCCTGAGCCTTAATGAAACCAAAGATTCACCTTGTTATCAACAGTGTTAACAGAAACAGGTGTTCCCTTTTCCAATCTTCCATAAGCATGAAGAGAGGGCGGCCCTTCGAGCACAACACCTGGTAGCATGAGGTCAGCGCCGCTCGCAAGTTTCTGTATAACCCCGTGATGCGTAGTGTAGCTGTAAAGCAAGTCTGGATGATGCCATAGAGTGAAGACAGTAGGATACATCCCGGAATCTAGCTGAAAGAACATCGGCACTTCGGAGGCGCAGAAAAGTTTTCCGATTTGACCACCGTGCGTCATTATCTTCATCGAACTCACAGCGTCTTTGCGAGGCATTAGATTTTGGATATCTTCTTCCTTCAGACTAGGAAATGCAGCCGCTATTTCGGCGTATAATTTCTTCCTTCAAAAATTGTTGAGTAATCATTTTTTTGTCGCTAATATACGAAACAGGATTTTTAATGATTTTATGCAATCAGATTTTTCGATTGTTTCTTCTTATTCGAAATGTAAACATAACCTTAAATCCGAAAGAAAAGCATTTGTAAATGAGGTTACTCACCTTTCAGACCCTTTTAACGGGCTGTTACTTTTCACTTTGAATGCTTTGATGAACATGTTTGGATTATAGCTGCGTATTATGTTGGTAATAAATATATTAAATGGTTAGGAAGAAATTTTGACGTTTTGAGGCCGTTCGTTCGGTGGAACACACGCGTTCACGTGACGTCAAAGAGCGGACTATGACGTCATGCCGCAGACGAAATGGATTAACGATTATTACAGAGTCGGTAAGAAATTGTGTCGTATCTTACCTCCGGACTTTGTGCTTATCATGCTATGATATTAAGGAATTGACATATGAACTTAGCTCCGGAGTAGGTAAAGGCGATTTATTAATTATTCGAAATTCAAAAATCGGACTAGCTCCAAGAATGTATCAACTTGTTGATTGTTTCGATTGAATATGAATGAATTCAGTCAATTATGATATGATATGATAGTGGAATTCAATTATCATTACTGCTTCATCATTGTAATCATTTTTCTGTAATTTTATGATGAAGCGGATAATTTCAGATTCTTCTTGTAAAATGCAAAATAAATAAATAAGAAATAAGAATAAGAAAAGCTAGAATAAATGGAGAAAAGAAACTAGACGATGTAATAATTATTTTGTTATTGTATTGTATTTCTTCACATCGAGTGCACTGTTATTGTTTATATATATATATATATAACTTTCCATACAAAAATGAGTCGATGATTGAATGATGGATTGTACGTATGTATGTAACATACCATACCTACATCATCACTACATATCTCCTATCTCCTATATCTCCGCGCATAAATCGTTTATGCGTATCTTCAATATTATAATAATTATACTTATTTAAAAACTTCTTTATCATCAATTAATGAGAATATCATACAAAATCTAAGACTATATAATTGTTATTCGTAATGTATATACGTATTATAATAATATAATATATGATATTATTTATATGTATAATATGTATGTATATTATAAGTATAATTACTCATGATGTATATATAGCATTAGCCTTACACTTAACTTAAAGTTAAACTTACATTTATGTATGCATTTATTTATTTATTCATTTATTTATACTACAATATATAATATCTTATCCTTAAATATGTTACTTTACAAAATTATTAGCGGCATTATTACACAGCTTGTAAGTCTTGTACGGTTCAACAAAAAGAAAAAAAAAAGAAAAAAAAACGTACTATAATATTGTAGGTATTTGTTTTATGTTTATTTATACTCCAATAAACCTTTACACACTCATCATTTCAGCTCTGTAATTATTATTATTATTATTATTATTATTATTATTCACTTGCGGTTATTATTATTATTATTATTTTTTCTTTCCCCCTGTTTCGATGCAACGCATTTACAATAATACATTTATTTATAATTATTATTTTACCTACAGATATACCTATATTACGCAAGATGTGCGTAATATGTTGTATAAAAAACTTCTAAACCAAATATATCAAATTTGTTATTACAGTAAAACGTATCAAAAGATTCAATCTATATATAGGTATTCATTCGACGTAAAAGTTCGCGAAGAAAATGTTTATTTATTTATTTTTTATTTTTTTCTTCCAAATGCTTCAAAATACAAAAGCTAATCAAACGCTCACGTAGTATCAATTAATAATCGATTCATTAATTGAATAAAAAAACAAAAAGCAAAAAAAAAAAAAGCGTATTTTGGTACAGACTTTATAGTCTATGGCACCGGTGAATCTACTTTATTATAACTCTACTAAATATTTCTATTATGGAAATAAATTATTTAGAAGTGAGATGAATGGAAAAAAATAAAATCAACAAAAAATCTGTACCTATATTATGTATATTATATGTATTATGGCAACAGCTTTACTGGGCTGAAGGGTCTTTTTATTTATTTAATTTTTTTTTCTTTTTTTTTTTTCTGTTGATAGATTATACATCAAACATATGTGCAGTTTTTGTAAATAAAAAATTGAAAACTTCTGTCATTCTCGTTATTCTTTACTTTAGTTTTTTTGTGTTTTTCTTTTTGTTTCTCTTGTTTTTTTTTTTGTTAAGAAGAAGAATTTCCTCATCCCTGAATAAAACAGCACCGTCTTACATTAGTGTTTGTGTGTTACCCGCTTATGATCAACTTTAGCCACAGAAGAATTAGAACAAAACGAAAAAAAAAAATAAAAAAATAACAATCATAATTTACAATTTAAGATTATTATCGTTATATGTAGTTATTATCTCTGTACTCATTCCATCCTTTCTTTAATCATTGTCACTTAATTATCCCCTGTATGTTTTTTAATCATTTTTTCTTTCGTTTTTTCCTACATCTTTACAGGCAAACCCATCCACCTATTTCATTAAACGTCCTTTCTTATCGTATATCATATTACACAGTATACAGCGACAGTTATGGCTTTCACAAAGCATACAAATTTTAGCCGCGGTTTTCACCATCTGCGACAATCAATCGTTGAGTTAGAAAAAAAAAAAAACGATTGTCTGTATGTATATCGATCAATAAATAGAGAAAATTAGTATTTATATTTTGAATCAGAAGAAATTCTCGATTATTATTGGGGGATGTTGTGATAATTGATTGTCGCAGTTGAAATAAAAGAAATAGAAAAAGTGTGATTATGTACGATTTCGAAAGTATTATTGTTTTCAGTTAACACAAAAGTAAAAATGAGTGAATATTTATTTTATCAATTAGAAAACAAAAAAGATGAATGAGTAACGAATGAACGAAGTAAGCTAAAGCGAATTTTGCGACCTATAGTTCCAGGTCTGTTATTTCTTCATCTCTATAATATCAATGAATAGTTATTTAAATAACAGTTATTATTTGTAGTTAATGATAATTAATATTAATAACAATATTAATACAATTGGGTTGAACCTATATAGTGATTGATTCTGAAAGCATTATTGTACTTAGTATAATTATAGTTCTAATTAATTAATACGATGCTTAAAACGAAATAAGATTCGTTATTAATTCAGAAGTAATATTGAAACAAAAAATTCGAACAAGTTATTCAAATAATTAATTGAGAAATGAGATGGGGTCAGCTTAGAGGGCACTGAGTTGTTTGATATATCGATTAAAATACATATGCATAAGTGTACTTAATGTATACATGCATCTATGCATGAGAAAAAAAGAAACATCATAGTGATGATCACACCACAATTCAGATCAATTTGATTGTCTATTTAGACAGAAATTGGGCTTTGCCACTCCTGTTAAAGGTTCACCTTGACTAGAACTTAAATAATAAGAGAAAAAAGTAAAAGTAGATTAAACATAAGGAAAGAATAAACAAAGAAGTGTCCCCTCCTTATTTTACCTTCCCTATCATTCGTTATTATTACTATAGTTTCATTAATAATAAATAATGCATCGTGGACTTTGTAGCAAAGTTTTTACTTACAGATAACATTTTAACGCAACGAATTATGTCATACTTCGTAAGTTGTATAATAAGCGATGAAAATAAGGTGAACTGAAACACTGCGTGGATATTAATTATAATTTTTATCGATCGTGTTTCAGCTCCAACTTACGAAGTATTATTTATGTGTATATATGTATATGTATATTATAGACTCTCGTCGTATTTTTCCGTTATCATAAACTTCTATTTTATTTTTATTTTTTTCTTATGATCATTTTCCAAGCCTGCAGTATGTAGGATAATGGATAGAATAAAGATACTTTTGTGTCTGTAGTTGTTATTCTTCTCTGTTGGTTGATATAAACATCCGCTAAATTTGAACTGAATTTTCATTATCATCATATCAGTCTTTGCGTATAGAGAGAGAAAAAAAGAAAGAATAATAATTGAAAAGAATATAAAGTAATGTAATATACCTATATATATACTTTTATACATAATCATTACACGATTTCATGATAATTGGCAATATTATCATCTTGCTAATCATCAAGCAGTAGTTATATTTTTTTTTTTAGTCAATAGATAGTAGGATAGTAATACGCGTTAATGGAAATGTAACGAAGAATACTGGGCTAGGTTTTAGATTCGTAGATTCTCCTTCTTTCTACCTTATCATTTCTCTCAAGTTACATATTTACTATGAATGTTCATTTGGAAACTGGGGCGCGGTAATTAAATGATGAGAAAACTTATTGCTGAAATAATTAAGTAGTTCCTAACTGATTAATTGATAATACTTTTTAAAAAAAGAATATGATATATGTAGATTAGGGACGAAATATGTAACTTTGGCGATAAGTGAGTGTTCTAATCTTAAATTCATGCCTTCTTACAATCCAATAATACTAATAATCTTTTATTCGTATTGTTTTTATTGTTTGGATGATTTTTTTTTTTACTTTTTTTTATTTCTTTTCTCTTTGGCTATTCCAATGTAACGAAAATCACGCTCATTCACGTTATGACGTTCTGATATTAATATTACATTTGGTCAAACGTTCAAATTTTTTCACACAATCTAGTCCCGACAAATAATCGTATTTTCTTACAAGAGCAGCCCGGCGCGGTCACTCACTCACAAAAAACAATTCAACGACGATATGAATAGATTAACGACTAAACCCATCATATCTTAAGGGCCTAAGATCTCCACTTTCGAAATATCAATTCTTCATTAAGACGCTGACTCTTCTTCGGCAAGATTATGGAGGTCAGAGTAATTGACGATCGCGCGATGGAGGAACTCGTACTGAGCCTGAAAACAGATATTTATATTAGCTTTCGCTAATCAGCACAAAATTTGTAAATAAAACCAGTTCATTCAGTTTTATTTATACTTACGAACGAGCCGATCATCCCGTGTCTTTGAGATCGGAGCTTTTTCGTGGTAGTAAAAATGTCCACCCTTCTTTCCGTCCTCAATTGTTGAACCAAGATACTAAGAGCAACGAACATTGAGCTTCTATCAGACCCGCAGTTACAATGAACAACTAACGGTCCCGCCGACTCAACGTCGTTCGCTATTGTTTGATCTACTAGTTCAATCAATCCTCTCGTAACTTCAGGGACTTCTCCTTCGACTGTTGGCCACCCATGATAATGGTACTGCGTTACCACTATACTTTCATCCGTTTTCGCATTCACCACACAAAGTTCGCGTCTCGTATAGTACGGGCAACTTTCGCTTTGTATATATCTGACCCTTATGTGATCATAAGCTATCTCATCGTCTGGCCAATACCGCGGACATTTTCGCGGGCCTTCGCTGAGCTGCAATCAAAGAAAATAAGATAATCGTCGATTTGATTATGATTATGATTCGGCTGTAATTTTTAAAAATTCTAGTGCGCACTGAGATAGAATAGTACACCAAGATTTAGACCTTGGTGTGTACGAGTCGATGAGTTTTCAGTTAATTTGAGAGATTTTCAGCAGATTTAGTTTATTATTAGAACTTTTATTCTATCGGTAAATCTGAGGAACAAATGATATAAGTGAAAACTTACATCCGAAAGCATAACAATAGTCGAAGCACATTGCTCAGATATCATCCTCCAAAAATCTGGGATTGTGGTTTCTATCGGGTCTTGCGTGATGATGAAAGATTCAGAGTTGTCGTACCCTTCGATGAAAGAGGCGTTAATATAAGTGCTGTGTTCTCTGCCAGGAACTGGCGTTAGTATGACGCGATTTCTGTCGTACGGTATAACAAGCTCGTTTCTATTCTTTATTCTATTCTCATCCCCTCCGCCGACGGAAAAAGACTTTCGATCTTCAAGAACGGAGCTTATTTTCTGCAATTAAATAAAACGTGTGATGAATGAATTACAATAATTGATAGAAGAGAGGAAAAAAGAGGATAAACTACCTCGTATTCTTCTTCCATTTTGCTTTTATCTCTGCCATTTTCCCTCTGCCTAAGTTTGTCCACCAAAGTCTTCAACTGAGCAGCTGATATCTCTGTGTCACCGAACTGCGCCATTTCCATTAAAGCGCGATAAACGAATATGTACTGTTTCAAAGACTGAACTAGGAAGTTGCGCTGATGTCTCAAGTCGCATACTGTATTGAAAATAGAGACTTGTCCTTCTTCAGCGAGCTGTTGAAGCAGTGAATCGAGGGCAACTAGAGTTCCGGTCCTCCCAACTCCTGCGCTACAATGTACTAAGATGGGTCCTTTCTCGAGAGAATAAGCCTCGTTGACTCTTTTGATGAATCTAAGTATGGCGTGAGGGTGTTCAGGCGCCATGAAATCTTTCCAGACCAGAAAATGGTGCTGTATTATTATCCTAGACTCTCTTTCCCCCGTTCTAGTCATCTTTAACTCTCTCACAACGTAGTCAGAGTAAGGTATCTCGCGGACATGTTCAACGGTGATGTCCCCGAAGCTTTTAGACTCATTTTTGTCTGGCCAATACTTGGCACATTTGGTTTTTGAATACTCTTCCAAGTTCGTAAGCATCAGTACAAGTTCAAGGTGTTGTTCCCATATCATGCGCCAGTAGTCGCATACCGTATTCTCCATCGGTCCTTGGGCGCAGATGAATTTTTTTCTCTCTTTATACCCGAGAACGAAGTTTGCGTTTATGTAATCCGACCCGCAGATTCCGTCTATTTGCACTAAACGGACGCGAGTTTGATCGTAGCATTTGATATCTGGGTAGCGATTTTTGTAAAGATTTTCTCGTGCCTCTGAGGCCCTTGTTGTACGATCGGCAAATCTGTCCGGCAGCAGCTCGAACTCGTGCTGAAAACCGTAGTCTGAATCTCTGTGACGATCTATGTAAGCTTGGAGCAAATCTCCGCGTGCTATCGGTGGCATGTCGGGAGGATTTGACGATACAAGCTGATGCCTTCCTCTAAGGGTTCTACATAGATGCCTGACAAAACGAGGCATCAATTAGAAGCTGGCTTTTGAGGAAAATTTCGTTAAGAACAAAAAGGGCAATAATTTGTCAAGGTTTGGATATTATCAAATTATTTTGTCCCAGGAATCACAAACAGCGAGATAATTTAAATACGATGAAATTTCAGAGTGGTCTGAGTCTGATATTCGGTTTATTTGATCAAAATCATCGTTCCTTTTGATCAACAAGTTAGAAATATTTCCAAGAAAAGTTGAACAGTATTCTTTCAGACTTTGAGCAGTCCAATGTTAGATAAACACAAGAAATTGTGTACCAAATTTAGTTTCTAAGACGTCGCAAGCGGCTTTATGTCGTCTCGATCCTTGGTACGTAATAAAAAGCCAATAAATATCATCTGGAAAGAGTTTTTTCCAGGAAATGCTCACCTGAAGCTGTTTCTTAGACTGATAATCTCCTCACCGCCTTCCCGCGTGTGTTTAAGATATCTATGAAGCAGGCAAACGGCCATTAGAATTATCACGACTAACACCAATAGTGCGATACAAATCTGCATCATAATTCCCAGCGATGTAGACTGGGCGTCGTTTGCCGGATCTGAGACAAACCCTGCATATTGCTGGTCAAAGTACCCGCTGTAAGCGGGAAAGAATTCGCTCGCGTTGTTCCCATAGACTGAAAGAATATCAAAATTTTGTAGCCGATCATTAAACAGAGCAAGAAATTCCCATAAGTGTTCTTCGCCTACCCATGACTTCAATAAACCCGCTGTAATTCGCCTTATCGTCTAAAGGCCCATCCTCAGGAAGCCAGGGTTTTGGTTCTGAGTCAGCAGCCTCCTCAAGGTCGTTCCTCTTCCTTCTATTAGCCGTTTCTTGGGTGGCTGATGAGTCAGTGAAGTTAGTTGTAGCGCTAGTGGCTTGTGGTTCAGGGGCCAAGTGTAGCACAGGTAGAGAAGCCCTGGGTTTTAAGCCGACACACCTTAAGCAGGTGTCGAGGCTTTTATTCAACGTTTTACTATCCCCGATGAATATCTCTGTAACTATTTGGTCAGAGTCGTACATTTCGGCCAGATATGCGCCTCCTGTTGGAGAGTCGTATGTCTGTTGGTAGCTGGAGACAGAGGTATACTTCGGCTCCGGTAAATCTCCGATAGTTTTCTGGCTCTCGAGTTTAATTACGAAAATTCTGTAGCAGCAGATAGGCCCATTCCGCTCAGAGATTCTTGGCACTATTAATCTGAACAGGGGTTCGTCCTGGTCTTCTAATTTACGCCACGACTTCAAGTTCAGACTTTCTTTGCTCGGTATGGCGCGGGGCATTGTACAATTTCCGCTAGCTTCTTGACCCGAAGGAGTTCGTAGCCTGGTTACGCCGCTGATACGAACCTAAGGAAGCAGTGACAAAAAAAGGATTAGCACAAAGCCAAGTGACCGGAATGGTTAAGGGATTAGAGCTGTATTTACCGTGTAGTTCGTGTTGACTGGTAGATTGTCGAAAAACGTGCTGTACACTTTACCGTCAACGCTTTTGTTGTTCGGTACACGATTCTCAATGTCTAATTTACCCATGTCGTTTTTATAGGTCGCAGAACCGGTCAGCACTATGTCGTATCGAGTTATTTTGCCGTTTGGTTTATCAGGCCGCGACCAAGTCACATAAACTGAACTCGTGCTTGTAGTGCTGTTGTAGTTGCAAGTTACGACAACATTTTGGGGCGGACTAGCAACTGAAAAAAGCAATTTTCGATCATTTATGATGGCCTTAATCACTTTTGTGACTCGAACTTATGAAAAGATGTTAATTCTTTTCATCTCAATGTAGCAGAAATGTTTTTAACACCTCCGTCAATGGTGTGGCCTTCCTGTTCGGCGCTCCAGTTCCCGCATTTCTTAGTATAATCACTGCAGGCTGCTACTTTGAGAGAATAGTTAGTTCCACATTCCAGATTCTCAAATACGTATCTGTTAGTTGTTTCTGCGACGTAAATCGACTCCCTTATCATCTTTCCGTCAGTGGCTATTATCTTGTAGTAATGAACGTGGTCTCGTAGCTCAGGCGGCGGAGCTGACCACCCAATTGTTATGGAAGTGATCGACGTTCCCTTCACAGAAACTGTTGGAATGAATTCGGGATCTGAAAACGGAATTTTTCATCGATTATTCAGTCCTAAATGATCCAAAGAAAGATAGAATCTCTGATAATCTCTGGCGGGAGTTCAAGGTACCTTTTACCAAGGTTGTGACAGAATCGGAAGGCGCAGGGTGTGAATCGCCGATAGAATTAGTGGCGGTGAGTTTGAACTTGTATGTAGTGTTGGTATCTAATCCTTTAACAACGTAGCTAGAATTTCCTCCGTCAATATTCTCATTGTAGTATTGCCATTGTGCTGTGCCAGTCTTCATGTGTTGAATTATGTACTTTTTGACTGGATCGTTACGGTCGTTTACTGTCCAGTTGAGATAGATGCTATCCGCCCCAACAGCTTTTACAAATTCTATGTTTACTTGAGGTACTTCGGTAACAATCAGCGGTCTTTGACTGCTGATAATTCCGTGATAGTCTTTGGCCCTGCACTCGTAAGTTCCGTTTTCTTTACGGGTAACGCTAGGGAAGTTTAGGGTCATTGTAAGGTGAGTATCGTTGTGACGTGAAACTTTTGTCATGTCTTCCAACGGCTCGGTGTTCTCAGAATCCCCTATCTTTATCCAACTTAAAGGCGTCAGAGGATCTCCCTGCATGTGACACGATAGAACCGCAGGGGAAGATAAGTTCACACGGTCTCCTTGCCCTCCGGTTATTTTACCAGGCTCTAAAAATACATAAAGTATAATTACATTAACGTTTTTAAAATAGTTGATAGAATATCCAAGGGGTATCGAGGAGAGAGGTGAAACATAGTTGATTAGTATAGAGTGGAAAAAGGATTTCGTAATTAAATTGATGTTATAATTATTCAAAGCATGAGTAATAATTCTGAGTAACAGAAACGTCAAGTTGCAGGGGGAATGGTTAACCACATCCAAGATATGACAACTATTTTAATCAAGTTTAGAAAAAAATCCGTTCATTTACTTTACTATAGAGAATTTTGATTCCATCTTCAGAGGCGGTTTTATTGATTGATAATTCGTACAGAGGAACACCGGAAGATCTTCGATTTATCAACGTTTTTCGACCCGTTGAGACTTTTCTAGTATCGTCTTCTTTATTATTACATCAAAATTATTTGAGAAACAAAATCATGTTATTGATCAGGAATATAGATTTCGAGATAAAAAAATCCCAAAGCTGTATGAATATGCGGATGAAATTCACGGATATTGATAGAGTTTCAGAATATTTTCAGGATCCTAAACCTGGTTCAATAATTTGAAGTCTTTCAATGCAATCCAAAAACAGACACTAGCGATAATCCGACAAAAACTGGATATAACACTGGAACTATAAATCGTAAGTTTAGTTTTGTTATAAACTCAAATTAAGTAATCAGAGTCCTGAATCTGTTTACGAAATTTCCACTGTCTGACGATATTTTAGAATATTTGAAGGCGTCGAGGAGGCATATTTAGACCTTCAATATTTTTGGGAGGCCGATGAGGAAACGTGAAGGAGGGAAAAATGAGGAGACGAATGAGATCCTGTTACCTATTACTCTAATATAAACAGTGCGATTATATTCATTTCCATCCTTGGTCTTGGCAAAGCATGTATAGTTTCCCATATCGCTTCTGCTCGCCATTTTGATCTGTAAACTTCTGTTAGAGCTTATTTTTTTGTCTTCTTTAATCCACCATATTACATCTTCTATTCCACTACCAGCGACTCCACCTCCTCCTTCTCCTGCCTCAATGTGATTCACCGTACAAGTCAGAGAAGGCGTACTTCCAGCTTCTATAGATTCAAATGCTTGAGTTCCATTTATCCTAAGTTTTTCCTCCTGTTCAATAGACTCTGAATTATGCGACGATTCCTGAACTGAAAATAATAATTATCTCACTTATCATTTAGGCCTAAATTAATCAGTTTATAAACTATTAAATAAATTGAGGCCAATTTAACTTCTCTCTGGAATAAAAAAAAAGGAAGAAAAAAGGCATAATATCATGTTTCATATGGTAGAGTTGTACAATTTTTATCATCATCATCATTATTATAATCTCGAAACGTTTTTGCTTTTCGCCCCTAAGGATAACGAAAAGTGATTTGAATGTTCGAAATTCGCGGTATAATAACAAATCGCGCATTATCTGAAGTCGCATCTTATCTCGATCGCGTTAGTTGACGTTATAAGATAAAAAGTACTGGTATTATTCATCGAAAGTGTCTATTATCGATGTGTGTAATGAAAACGAAAGGTGAAGTGAATGAAATCGAGAAATATTGCGGTCTAAATTTAGCATAGGTGAATCTGATGAGTTGTGATTTACAAGTGAATTGAAAAACGGCGCCAATTGATAAAACAAAAACAAATGATAGCGATTCCGTGTTTACTCGGTACTCGAGAATTTATTCTATGCACGTGTTGCGATGATCAATTGTCTTTTTGTCTTTCTTTTTTTTTTTCTTTTATAAGAGCCGGTCTTCGACATTCAGCGATCAAAGAATTAGACGTTCATTTTTAGTTTAATAAATATTCGATACGAGACGATGAATAATTCATAGTTAAATTAAGCGAGTCGAATATCGTTGGTAATTTATAACACGAAATATATATCACAGGTAGGAATTGGTGCCAAAAATTGTTGTAAGTATATTTTTAAACGTCGTCTGCGATTTTATAATCATTTTTCCTGAGAGTGTTCGAGAAGGAGGGGATATCCTACTTGATACGGATAAAAACAAATGAGTTCGGACAAGTTTTGACGTACCATTATCGGTGGGATTGGCATAAACTAAAACTAAACAAACGAATAGCGATGATATCTTCATTATCGGGGCTTGGCTTTGTAACATGGCGTCCGTCTGTGCAGCCGGGCTCCTCTCCGGGGTTCTGTCACCATTTAATTATATTCCTACCAATGTGAGAGGAACTAGTCATTTATTGTCAGGGGTTTTCACTATCACTCCAAAGATTTATACCGTCTTATCATTTTTCACCACTTTCTATTCAATCTCGGATATAAATTATTTTATTTTTAACATCAATCTAATCACTCTCTCCTATGCTTTGGCTTCTATGCAATAGTACGACGAGGACCGTTCGTTGGTTGGTTGGTTCGTTCGTTCCGAGGTTGTTAGGATGTTGCTAAATTTTATTATGGAAATACGCACGCCATCTAACGCGCCGTTCCTCTGATAGTTCGCGAACTAATATTTCAGTCGGTAGTTACCCATATCCAGTGACAGATGACGCCCAACGGTTATCATCTGAGTCGACGCGTTTGTACTTCTGCTTATTCCTGTTGATGTCGGTCATTTAGAACACTGTGCATATAAATGGTTCAAAGAAATGATAAAATATATCAATAACGTATTATCGCATTTATAGATCTCTCAAAAGAAAATGATAAATTATGGAATTATGAGTTGAAATTAATAAGGCCAGTAAAGATAATAAACCTTTATTATTTTCTAGTAAATATGAAGCAGCGGTAATTGTAATTAGTTCCAGAAACTGAAATTATCCCTCTCCGAGCTCGATATGGAAGTATTATTAATTTTTCAACCACAGATTCTATTTCACAAGAATTTAGTTATTCAAAATCAGCGTCTGTATCTAGTTGGTTAATTAGTTGATCACGTGACACTAGGGATTTTCACACAACAGCGTAATTCGTTACAAAATACAGTGAGATTAAATATACTGGAGGGTGTAGAACTGCAGTGGAAATACTTCGACTGTGTCCACCTAAAATCTCAACTTCGCGTTCAGGACTCCAACCACCGCATTGTCTAGTGTAATTGCTACAGGCTTTCACGCTTAGCCGATAACTCGTGACGTCAAGTTCGATATCAAGGAGCTTGTAAATGTTTGCTGGCTCGCTATCCCTACCGTTCAATACCAATAATCTTATTACCAGGTACTAATGTTATATCGATTGTTTCGTTGATGAGACCTTCTTTCCTTGTCCTTGCCTCGTAGGTGTATCTCCCAGCGTCCTTTTCACTCTCCATTTTAATCTCTATAGTCGCGGTGGAGTTAGAAGAGTATATTTCAGGATCAGCGAAGTCCTTTTCGTCTTTGGTCCACCAAACTTCTGCTCCCTCTTCTGATGGAATAACATTGCAAGTCAACGAAATTTCGGAATTTGGAGCCAGGTCTATCTTCAGGCTAGCTGATACCCCTGGATCAGGTTCTGCGGGAACCGCTATAGCCGAGGTCGAGTTATTTTCTGGACATTGAAATTCGAGTGGGCGATTTTATTTAGCAATTCAGAAATGTTATCGTCACACTCTTATTCTCATTACGGTATACATCTATGGAAAGGAGGACAGTTCATCAGTTTCCTGTGAGATAAGCAAAAGAAATCTACGACAACGACAGAATGTGATGGAGGATGTGAGACTCTATAAAAACGTAGGTTCGGAAGTCAAAATGGACCCGGAATCAATTATGTATACTTCGAACTTAGTTTGTAGGAGAAAATAGGAATTGATCGGCGTTTTTCGAACCGTTTTTGACTCACCGATTTCCTCCAGGTCGGCGTGAATCGATACAAAAGAGGCGAAAAGCAACGATATCTTGGCCATCGAGGCTAACCGGATTTGCAACATGGCGTTGATCAATGCAATCCAAATTTCTGAACGAGTATGTTTAGTTATTTGACCACTAGCTACGAATAAGAAATTTCTTAACTCTAACAGTCAGTGAAAGATATCATCCGTTTACTGGCTACGCCTCTGCGTTGCGGATTATCGTGCTGTAAGGTGATTCATACATTGCGAGATTTCCCACATTTCCCACCGGATTTCCCGAGGTATTGCGGGAATGAAGGCTTGAATAATATCTCTAAAATGCTCTTTGCAGATCCTGGGACAATGTTTCAGGACATGGTTGGATATTGAACATGGGAATTGAGCGAGGACTGCAGCAATTCCCGAGTACTTACGTTGGTGAATGTAATGGACATGGAATGGATATATTGATGTTTCAGACATTTCGTGTAACAAACCTTTATTACATTAATATATAAATGATCGTAGAGCTCTGAGATGCTTTCGAAAAAGAATTTCGTTATTTGAAAATAATTTAATGACACCTATTTCCAATCTTATCTCAACCTTAATCATCGAGGTGTCCATGGTCATTACGGATGAAGACCTCCCATAAAAAATGATCGAAATCGATGATGAAAGTTGCGACGAATGAAGAAATTCGTTGACAGACGTTCGTAGAAATTTTTTTAAATTTCTAATCAACTATACCTATTCGATGGGTCCTAACTTACAGTAATTTGGTACTTTTTTACTAAATTCACCAACTCACTCGGAGGGCATACACACATACAAGTCAGCTATTGTGCCAAGCCAATACGACGATGTGTCTCCTCGATTGAGATTCGAGTATCGTGCGGTCGCTGTATAGATTCCATAGAAAAACTTGATCAGTCATTAAACCCAGTGTCTACAACTAGTTAGATCAATTAGTTGCTAACATTAGACTAAACTATTATGCGACCGAGTGTTTCATCGAAAAATATACCGAAGCCATGATCACTGCCACTAAATTGATCCCTGAAGGGTACAGGCTTGCCGAACTGTTCCTGATCACCTGTTCACTACTCCAGTTACCACATTGATGAGTGTAACTGCTACAGGCAGCTCCTTTGACCTTATAAACAGTCTTGGGTTCGGGAAATTCATAAGTTAGAGTTGTGTCATTTGAAGTCAAGTATTCCGGCTCTGTGGCGTTGACGCCGTGAGTAATTGACACATTGAAGTAATCGAAGTAGCCATCGAATTCTGTGGGTACTTTTTGGAACTCGAAAGTTACCGACGAGTTGGTTCTTTCAGTCACTGTGAAGCTCGGGGTGTACTCGTAATCTGGAAATTGAAATTATTTCACAATCATTCACGACGATCAATCATTTGAGCGACGTAACGCATGTTACTCGTTCGTTCATCGTGCTGTTACCTTTCGCCAACGTCTTCGTCCAAAGTGGATCCGAGAATGTTAGCTCGAGCGATTCATTGGAAGCATCGTACGAATTCATTCGGAAGCGATAGCCCACCTCGGTGTCTAATCCTTCCCAGACTAAGGCAGAGCTGGGATTTTTCATGTCGATTTCCTCCGGATAGGGGGTCCATCCTTCACCGCCTTTCTTCATATACTCGATGGTCAATCTCGCGACCGGAATGTTGTGCTCGATTATGGTCCAGTTTAGGTAGACGCTGTGTGCCCCGATCCCCTTGACGGATAATTTGATTTCAGGGGGGCCGGTGACGACGAGAATTCTCCGGCCTTTGCTGACGTAGGCGTCGGTACCGTTTTTCACGCTGCACTCGTAAGTGCCATTGTTTTCGTAACTGACACTTGGAAATTTGAGGATCATTGCGCTCTGTCTTCCGTTCCGAATCGTCGTGCCGTTGAGAACCTGGTCTGGTGCGCCGAGGTTTTTCCATTCCAAGATTGACGAGTCAATGTCATTTTCGTCTATCGGACACGACAGAGATGTACTAAAGTTCACTTTTGCCCTCTCTTCTTTTACCCCAGGCATTACATGATGGGCTGAGAATGAAAGGACAACGATCAGACCGATGTTACCAAATCAGGTGTACTAAAACCGTGCGAAATAAAACTGGATAAAAAGTACATGAAGAAGTGAAAACGAGTCTCATTCTCTGGGCAAATTTCCCTCCGTCTTACAGGATAATGCGGTCGGATGTGAGGCGAGTTCAAAAATAGTACGGAATCGCGGTTTTATCGGGTGTTTCTTTCCGCGCTAATCGCACCGCTAAGTCTCTTCTGCGAAGCCTATTTTAATTTTTATCAGCTCTAAATGGTCACTGAATCACCAGTAACGGAGCCATTGCAAAATGAAATGAAAAAATGAACTAAAATCCAATCAATCATCTCACCGTATACTTCCACGTGAATTGTTCTGTTCATAGAAAGTTTATTCTTCGTTTCTGCTAAGCAGATGTAATCCCCACTGTCCTGAGCCTCGGCGGAATCAATTTGCAACGTAGCGCTGGTCATATCGTACTTATGGGTACGAGCTGTTACGATATTGTCGCCTTTCATCCACCACACGTCTCCCAGATCATTGAAATTGCAATGCACCTGCAATGGCGAGCCCCTTCTAACTTGGCTGTAGGCAGATGGATCTTTCGGGATTATTTCCAGCGTGAGATTTCCGGGTCCTCCAGCCGGAGGGTTTGCGCCTTGGGAGTTCCGACCAGCTGAAAATTAGCGCAAATATCATCATGAGCATATCGTTGCTCGGCTAATTCGAAGCTGGAATATTAATAAATATTCCGATTCTATATTGAATTAATATTTCTACAAGCGTGTGACGAATAACTATATACGTCCGTGAGCTAATCAGGATGTGGTCAAGATCTCGCACCGTTTCTCATTTGCA
Organism: Tenthredo distinguenda; assembly: GCA_947538915.1. NCBI lineage: Eukaryota > Metazoa > Arthropoda > Insecta > Hymenoptera > Tenthredinidae > Tenthredo > Tenthredo distinguenda. Next base: position 30,896,061 of record OX384531.1, read on the forward strand.
AGCCGGATGTACGAGCCGATAAAGTTATACGAAGACTTTTTTCTCGTTAGAGAATATATTACATCTGCGTAGTATAATATACAGCTTTATTTCACGCCGATATTCAAACTATTCGAAAAATGGTTCTCGGCGATTTTCTGATGAAATTCAGTCGTCGATTGGTTGGAAGATCGCTATAAAATCATTTCGATAGATTCAGAACGATGATATGATACGAAAAAAAGCGTGAAGAACATTTTTAGCGGGAACAATCTCTTCGTACTCGAAACGTTGATCATATATCTCGCAGAGAAGAGGAAGAAGAAAGAAAGACAAGAATAAGGGTCTTCGATCGACTCCTAATCGACAGATAAGCAAATTCGTTCCGATGATGTAATGTGGGAATGGAAACCGACGTCGTATCTATTTTATCCTCGAATTTGTGAAATCGCAGACGATCGGAAAGCACCTTTTTCTTCAGATGATGAAAAGCGTGGTGAAAAAGAGTAAAGACCGATTTTCGACTCACCATTGTCCCTGGGCTGAGCGTTGATCAACGCCACACAAGCAAGCAGCGATAATATCTTCATTCGCGACATGATTAGTCCGTGTCGTATTTCAAATCCTCCACTCACTATGAATCGATGACGAGAAGATGATCGCAGGACCTGGTTCATCAGCGGTCGCGTGCGTTCTAGTCGAGCACTTTGTTTGAACTCCACACTCAACGAACCTTTGGCACCGTGGCGTGCTCTTCGACTAATCTTAGCCACCGTTCGCCACCCTTTAATAGCTTAGAAGCTTGTGGTTGGGTCATTGGAAGTGGCTGCGTGTTCCCATCCACGACTTCGTAGAACCTACGGGGAAATTCATGACGTGTTAACGCCACTTCGCAATGGGAACAAAATTTTTTGTTAAATTGGGTAATTAGACGATTTCCGTCTATATATGCAATTCCGCAACCTGCAGCGATTGTAATTGCTCTAAAGATCGTTTTTGCAACGATGAATGGAATTCTTGCGACCGCTTTTGCCATTGGGGACAGATTCCACTGGATTACCTAAAATCGTCAATTTCTACTTCCGCCTTATGCGTGGAGACATTCTCGATTCTTCTTCCCTGAAACGGAATGCGCTGTTCTTGAAGATCTCGGATCTCACATACGCCGGGCAAAAATCTCGTTGATCGTCGTTACGGGGTTCTGCGGAAATCCGTCCGTCATATCGCGGTTGATTTATCTGTAAGGAAACGAGCCTGTTCGTGGGAATTATCTATTTTTTCAATGCGATCGGTATTCGAACCGTACTGAATAATTACAGAATTTTCCGCAATTCCAGAACCAAGAAATCGACTCGTTTCTGAGCATTCGGTTTCTCGGTAATTTGTCATTTTTTATTTTTACAATTCCCTGCAGTATTACGAAAATTTCTCGTCCGTGAATATCTTGAGAATTTAGTTCAGGTACCCAGTTTCAAATTTCGACTCCGATTGGAACAGTATCGGCGTTTTAAATCTCGGAAAAATACCCTCTCGTCCGAAAGAATTTTTGGGCGAGAAGTTCCACTTTCTTAAAGCCGAAATTCTCGTTTCCGATAAGGCGTATCCTCGCAAGAATCCTACGCCCCGTTTAGGACATCTTAAACGTGAATCATTCGACTTATTTTTCACCATTGTACAACCAGTGACTCATCTAGTTCAATGCTGCGGTTTAATCAGTGACTCAATGTCATTTCAATGCAGTTTGCTTAGCGGCGCTTCTTCCACTGATTGTCAAATCGCCCTGATTCTGGTCGCCGAGGGTAGCTGGTATTCTACGAAGGCACAGCTGATTCACCCAGTGTTCAAATTTAACTGATAACATTTTTCAAACAAGATACTGATCGAAAAAAAAGTCAAAAATAGCTTTTTGACAATTTCCAAAAAGCCGAAATCACCGTTCTTTTTCCTGTCGAATAAATATGCTCATTAGATACTTTTTTTGGCAAGTGTGATCCCGTGATTGATTCCGGTGAAATTTTCGGGAAAGGTTCTTCCGTTGCTTTACATTATGTCATAGAATTTTGTTCGTGGATAGGAAAAATCGCAGATTTTAAAAAACTATAATTTTCGTTACTGATACTCTTGAAAATACTCTTTGATCCGCTAGCGGGAAATTTGAGAATAACACTAATTCTGCTATCCTCAGGTATAAGCGATTCAAAAATCTGAAAATTGATGAAAGATTGAATACTTTTTGATAATTTTATTCTGGACGAGAATTGCATAAGTATTGCGTTGGCTCGTGAAGTCTGGATGCAATTTGGACTAAAGTCGAGATAAAACTTAAAACAAACATTAAAGTATGTTATTTTCACCTGGATAGCTCAATTTAATCTCTGCTGGCCACCTTAATATAGGTATAAATGATAAAACAACATGAAAAAAAGATAATAAACAAGAAAGAGAAATGCACTGGATATCGGGGTGAGGACTGAATTTTTTGAGAAGTTAATTTAATACATAATCGAAGAAGATCTTACAATTCGTGATCCCATATATTCTAATTCAAACCTAAGTACTACGGTTATTCCTGAATCATTTAAATGATATACTTATTTTTCATATTTCCCTTATTTTATACATGAAAATTATTTGAGTACGGAAGTACGAGCCTGCATAATTCGACTTTCCAAATTTTAGTTAAATTACGAAATACTGTACGTTTGCTGTTCAGCAATGAATTGTCGCTGATAGGACCTCTTGGTAATTTTAATTCCGTCAATATGGAAATATTCGATTTTCAATGGCTGAACATTAATAATTTGGGAAAGAAGTGAAAGAATAATGCTACAAAATGAAAATTGACGAGAATTATAATAATCATTCGGTCCTGTTTCGACGCTGATAATGCAGGCACTTCTATTTAGAAAGAAAAATACAATGAGAACGCGATTATTGCAGCAAATAAATTGATAATCCTTGAAGGGCGTAAATCCGCGGAAATATTTGTCCCATTTTTAATCGTCTGACCTTTCTGTTCGGTACTCCAATCGCCGCAGTACTCTGTCTTGACGATGCAAGCTCTTACTTTGAAAACATAATCAGTATCAGGCTCTAAATTTTGAATAGTCGAATTGTTAGAAATTATATTCCGGTGAGTCGATTCGGGTTCGTTATTTCCTGGTCTCTGCAGTATTTCGTACTGATAGTACTCTCGCAAATCCGCAGCTGGCGTCGTCCAGTAAATCGTTATCGAAGTATTGGTACTTCCATTGATCGAAGGTTTTGGAACGAAATCTGCGGGGTAAAATTTCGTTAGATTATTCGCTAAATTCTCAGAATAATTTGAAAAACTTTATCGGTAATTTAGAAAATGAATCGCGTATTTTCGAATCTCTTACCTTCTTTCAATGCCTTGAAAGATGCCGTACAGTTCCCGGTCGGCAAACCCTTCATATTACTGGCCTTGATTCTCGATTTATAGGTTTCACCTTTTTCGAAATTAGCTAGATTCACAAGCTGGCTGGAACGTCCCTTGGCCTCGAATTCATCAAGCTTCGTCCATTTCTGCTCACCGCTTTCCTGGTAGTCGATGATGTACTTTGCCACGGGATCAGAGTCCTTGTTCACTTTCCAATTCAAGTCAACCCAGTCTGCCAATAAAGGTGTTGCAATGCAATCCCTGATTATTGGTATCCCATTCACCACGATCTTTATAGTCTTGCTGGTGAAATTTCGGCCTCCTTCCATCGCAGTGCACTGATAAGTCCCGGCGTCTTCGGGCCTAACATTTTCCAACATTAGGTGACCCCGTTTTTCATCGATCCTTTGAACACGTATGAGATTGTTCAAACGCTCGGTGTTATCGGGATCGCCCAATTTTTTCCAGCTATAATTCGTCAAGTTCTTTTCCCCCAAGTCACACGTAAGATTTGCAGAACCGTTCAAGTCCACCGGAATTTCTTCGACTCCTAATGGAATGAAAAAAAGCTTAATCAGACAACAACTGATAAGAATTTTCTGCATATTTGGTTAAAAAACGTTAAACTTGTGTGCAGATTTTGACTCATGATATTCGTCATTAATTTCTATCTATCTAATTCATCGGAAATGAATTTCACGTTCATTTTCTCGTCCTCTTTATCGTAACAGTTAACATACACCAGGACGCGCAACTGCTATCTCAAAGTTTAGGATGCGGTGGTAAATCCTGTGTGCAGATATATGAGCGACAATTGCGCGAATAATTTTTTCCGTGAAAGGATCGTTATCCGCGGAAAATGATAACGAGTTATGAAAATACAAACGACAGCATTACCATTCATTCGCGGATAATTTCTTTGTAAAAATACATAAACATTTAAATATGACGATGGGTGTACCAGATGAGAAGGAAATAAATATAATTAATAAGAATCACACAAAGGAGAGTTGCAGATAATGATTTATCGTGGCGACTGAGTTTCCGGTAATTTATGACGGAGCCGTTGGGCGAGGCACGACGTGATTAAATAATCATAGTTGTGTTATAATTATGTAACAATACCAGTTGTGATAGTGAGATTTGAAGCCGTGAATTCATGCGACAAAAAGCCGAAGAGTTTCTGATTTCAAGGAAACATGTATTTGAGAAACATGTCAACGGTCCTTCATTTTATTTTCAAATTTGCAATATTTTTCCTTCGGCCGAATTTTCATCTTTTCATACTACAATAGTCAAGAAGCATGGAATCGTTGGGATATTGTCAAAAACTGCTAAGATCCTGTTCGAATTTTGATAAATTAGTGAAGTTTGTCAGAACTGCGTCACACATAATTTGGAACCCAGTCTTTGGGCGTTGGGTGAAAAGGAGAAAAAACAGAATTTTTCAAAATGCGTTTGGATAGTTTTTGACTTACCTTCTGCACCGGAAATGGCAGAAATCAATACGAAAGAAGCGGACAGCAACAGTATCTTCTTCGTCGAAGCCATTTGACTTCGGGGATGACTAGAACTCGCCCTGACTTTTTAAACTACTTGATTATCTCCATCCACAAATATTACGAGTGGTTGATCATGAAACGATTATGACCAGTGGCCGAATGTTATGAAACGATTATGGTCAGTGGTCAAACGCTGTCTAGTCAGCTCTCGTCGCTTGAACTCAGAGCTACAGAAGCTTTTGAAACTGCCGCATACTGACCGACCAACTACAGCTTGGCAACGTAACACGCGCCCTCGACATTGGGCGAGGCCTGGGAGTTGCGCGCGCACGTGAGAGATGTTCGTGCAAAAGACCTGGGCGCTGGTAATTCGTAAAAATTCGGTCTTGGATTATCTTTGAAGGTTTTCGATCGCTGGTTTAATAGTACCCGGAGAGGTTCGAAGCGAAGTTGAATCGCCTGCGGTAGGCAATTCGGTTTTTGCCGAGATACAGGTTTGCGAGATACAGGTCGTTGCCGAAACCGTACCAGCACCTGCATTTAGGCAGCCGACTACACACAACGAACAACGGGCTGTCTGATTTCAGGCGCGCACTATCGCTGAAAAATCATAACGCTTTGCCAGTCCATGTTCTTCATAGTGCGATAGAAAATAGAACATTTAGGGCTTGTAATGTTATCCCCATATAGATGAACCGCTGTATTTCTATTATTTACTAGTACGTACTAAAACGAGGCAAATTATTGCCCGTGAATGACTCCGTCTCGGACGATAATCGTTTTATGCAAAAGACGAAAAGTCCGAAGAATTTCTGTAATTAATTACTAAGTTCTCTCTCTCAAATTCTGTCACGTTCCTTTCTCTTATCGTATGTGCCGAAACTAATTGGATATCAAGGGATGCCGTCCCCTAGTCCGATCACACCTGATAGGTCAATTGGAAGCCTAAAAGAAAGTAGCTGAGACTGACAGTCACCTGATTTCAGAGATACGCCTGAAAGCGCGCTGCATAACATACCTATACCGTACGGACCAGCCCCGCGCCGACTTGAATCAGCCTAGCGCACGGGTCCAAATGCAGAGTTCCGCTTTCCGGGTTATCGCGGCATCTCCCTGCCATCTGTCATAATCTCGGCGAAGGCTCGGAGTACCGAAAGTCCCCACGAGGCGTGCTCGGACATAACTGAGTCGTGATCATTCCCAACTAGCGTGAAGCCATCATGTATACCCTCGAGGCCTCAGGTACTGAACATCGTTGTTGGAAAAAGAGAATATTTATTCTACATACATTGGAACTCACCGGCTATTTGATCCAAGTGGCGATAACAATCGAATGAATATTCAAGAAGAGTTGGGCGCTAACGGCTGTGTGCAATAAATGTGTTAACTCTAGTCCGATCATTGGGTTTATTCTCTGTGATCTTAGGTTGCTGGAAGAGTTCCCTGGGTCATATCGACGGCCAACACGCATAAATGTGGTAAGATACGTGATTCGCGAGGGTGGAAAGGATAAGGAGTGAGTGAAAATGCAGGATTTGAATAAATTGAAACTATAAACGTTTTATTCAAAGAAACGGCATAGAGACGCTGATCGATCAAAATCTACCTCTTCATGGTCTGGAAAAATTTTGCGACTATCCGTCGCTAGGCCATCTGGAAGTTCTCTGAGCTGGACTCCTGGAGTCTTCTCAGCGCGTCCCACGGTCCTGCAGCTTCGAGTGTTTTTCGAAACAAATCTTAAGCCTGCTTACATCCTACTTCGTTATCCTAGTTCGTAGAATGACTCGCCTAACTCGCTAATATATTACTTTACGATACTACATGAATATGAACTAATAAAATCGAATATTTAATATAATATAATGATGAAAAATAGAAACTGAGACATTGGCGAGATCACGGTGCACGTAAATTCTTGACCCATAAAATCGCATCTCTTCGCAAGTAAAAATTTACTCAACTCCGTTGGGAATCATTTTTAATGTATCATCAGTTTCATTCCACAGCTCGGGAAATCGTATTCACCGCATCTTCCGACGGTGTCATCGTCAAATAGTCTCTTTCTCCTCGTTCGGAAGCCTCGACGTTCATTCGGACGTACGGTGCATTCAAATCGAAGTAATACTGAAATATATTCTCTCGTAAGAATCATGACTGATTATAAGTTCCGACGAACAAATCGTCATCCGTTTGGTGATACTTCACGATGGAAAACAACCACGAATCTTAGAAGTGATCGATTACCCTGACAAGAAATGCCATGGAAAATGTTCCGTTGAAATAGGAACCTGGAATCTAACGAACACGATCCGGCTTACCGTCGTTACACTCTCGTCCAGTAAACAGCCGATGTTGTCCGTGAGCTCTTTGAATGACGGTCGCTGAGATGGATCCGCATCCCAGCAACGCAGCATGATCTGATATCTGAAGTTAATATGAAAAGTTATAACGCTATGAGCTTGACTAACGATCGATACGATACAGGATATCCGAACTCACATGTCCCGACTTGCGTGTTTCGGCCGTGTCATGCGGAAACCATCGGCTAGTATTTCGCAAAGAGTTTCGGGCTGTATACCGGGATAGGGAGTTTGAGCCAGGCTGAAAAATTCCCAAAGCACTACTCCGTACGACCAGACGTCCGAGTGAACGGAGAATACGCGATCCCTCAATGATTCAATGGCCATCCATTTATAGGGAAGAGGATCGTGGCCTTTTTTCTGATAGTTTTCTTCCGTATAGAGAGCCCGTGCCAAACCGAAGTCACATATCTTTACGACGTTGTTATCGGCCAGGAGAATGTTTCTTGCCGCTAGGTCCCCGTGCAAGACCTGAAACATAATCGACGGTCGATAGCGACGTAAGATTGGAACTAAAAATCGGATATCGCGAAATCTGGAACCCTCACAAACCGAAATTTTTCACTTTCTACTTCGAAGATGTATCAGTTCATGCTTCAGCGAGAAACGAGAGATCGTGATAGTGGCATATACTTGAACCGTGATTCATGTCGTTTGATAGCAGGATTGATGGATAAATGTGCAAGAAATACAATATCGGAGTGATTCTGAGAAAAACTGTCCAATCGAACGGATAGAATTCCTCTGGAATTACAATGTCTTGTTTCACGATGACGGGAGTGTATAGACACGCAAGAGTCACGATTTTGAAGTATTCTCAAGAATCTCACCATCTCATTTCCTACATTGAATGGCGTGAAAAGATGAGGCTGTCTGAATAGATCGGGGATGAAGTACGTTAAGATCACTCGTAACGTAGAGAAATTATACTTCGGGACGGTCACTCACCCTCCTGGAGCCAAGATACTTCATGCCGCGAGAGACTTGCCAAGCCCAACAAAGTAAGTCTCCAGTGCCGATAGGTTCCAAATTTTCATCCGTATAATCGCCTTGGTATCGGGATCGCTGGCCTTGCCCAACTGCATCATTGCCAGGAACACCGTCGTCGACTTCCGACTTCGTATTCGTCGAGGCTGTGCTATGGTGAAAGATCGCTGTTCCCGAACCGATTTCGCATCTCGCTGACCCCGCACCGCTAAAGACAGTGGAAAATGAAGACGCATTTAGTACACGTTGACACGTTCGACCATTCTCTGTCGTGGGTCTATATACAGTTGCAGGGTATAATTCGTATTCATGCACCGCAATAACAGAATGGATTTGAAACGAAGAAAAAAAGAAGATAATGTACCAAAGGGAGGACAAAACACTTTTCCATCGGTCATTTACTGGCCATAATGAAGAAGTCACTCACCCACTGTCATTCGCATGGTTAGGATTCGCGCTGGACGCTGGATCTGCAGTGATATCCTCCATAGGGGTGTCAACTTCGTCTGCAAAATCGGCTCTACGTTGCCGCAGATAGTCACGCAAGTTTCCGAACCGACAGAATTCCACGATGACTATGAGTTCGCCTGTTGAAACCCATCGGAATACAATGTTCACCTCGAATAAGAAGAATCGGTGGTCGGAGAATGAAATTCATAATGCAAACCAGGTTATTCTCGCAACCAGTATTGAAACCAATTACCTGTCACCATAAACGATGTCGCGATTGATTAGCAAAACTCACCGTACGATACATTTTTGGTGCAAGCACCGAGAAGGTTAACAACGTTGAGGTGTTTGCCGAGGTAGGCGAGAATCTTGAGTTCGCGAGTGAGGGCTGTCATGTGGTTCAGACTGGATGTCGACCGGACCATTTTCACCGCAACCGTCGTGACTGGTTCGGGTCGGCAAATCGATTTGGCCTCTGCTTTTCTCACTATACCGAATGCACCGCTTCCCAGTACCTTGCCTACGAAGCAGCGTCAAGAATTATCGAATCGACAATTTGAATGGGAGAATTTTCCGTACCGCCTATCTGGTCGCGACTACTTAGTTTCAATAACGGCAAATCACGGAGACCGTCCAGCGCGAGGTGATTTACAGTGAAATGCAGGTCAATGCAACTATTCTTAACAGTTACTTGACGCAGAATTATCCACTGATCGCTATTTCTACGGAGCACAGGCAAATAGAATAGTAAGTTCAATACCGAGTTTCAACAACTCCCGCGGGTATTCCCATTTATTGTTGTACGGCAGCAGCTCAGCCTGCTCCGCCATGTTAAGTTCTGGATCCAGACAATCCAGAGCTCCGCCGTTGAAGCGTTGAAGCGTTGCTTCGATGAACCTTCTCCTGGATGCCTGAAAGAGAATATTCTTCACGTCGATAAGCCGGTCAACTATTTTCTCTATCATGTACGATACCATTTCACGCCGCTTCCGGAATCTCATCCAGACAACCATGACGAGGAGAAGCAGGACAGCGACGATCACAGTCGGCCATATTCCAAGTTGTTTCTCTGCTTCTGCCTCTGTATCTGCAAAGAACGTGATCGTCATCAGCTGCTGAACAACGTAATGGAATACGATTCGTGCGAAATTCGAACAAGCAATGAGTTCGAAACATATAAATCCTTGAAAATGATTGTCAAAATCAAGTACATGATATTCTGGAAGATTATTACCTGCGATTTTGAGATCAGTGTGCTTCCAAACCTGGCCGACACGGTTCGTTGCACGACACGAATACCTTCCGCTGTCTGATTCGGAAAAGTTTTTTATCTCAAGTTTGGAATTGTTGAGCGTGAATTCGAACCGCTCGCTCTCGACGAGTAGTCCGTCGTTCTGGATTTCGAGGGATAAAGAGACATGCCTGTTATTTCCTATGTGCTCGTCATTCATGTTCGTAGGCATGTTCAGTTGACAGCTTACCTTTCTCCAGGTTACCACAGGGATTGGCTTTCCATTGGCAAAGCACTCAAGTATCACAGGCTGGTTTCGATCTTCTGTCAGATTTACAAGCAACACGGAATTCTTCGTGCCGGGGTTATTGAAACTAGGCGGGTACGCATCTGCAACAGCCAGTAAACACGAACGACTAATCGAAGCGAACTGAAATATCTTGCAGGAATATATTTATTTACCTTCGACCGACAATGTATGTACCTTCGATTCGACTACTTCAGTATTAGCATTTGTAGCTTCACATACGTACTTCCCAGAGTCAGCTTTCGTTACATTGTGAAAATGAAGTATCAATTGGTGTGTGAATTTTGTCCTGCTTTTCGTAACGGGCACTTTCCTGAGATTGTTGTCTAGACAGATATGTTGTACACATTACAGACGAAGAATGTTAAGCTACGTCAAAAGCCTTACTTTGTAGCCGATCGTAGTACCCGCGTCTCCACGAAATTTCGGCGGTGAAGTTATACACGGAAGCGTCACAGGTCACATTGACGTCATCGCCTTCGGTCACTATCTGCGGGCCGCGTATACCAAAATATGTACCTGTATCCGATGAAAAAAATCGAAATACAAACATCGATTTGCCGATGAAAGCTTTCAAGACGTTGATGATCATTGTCAGTTAATTAGTATCGATCAAGCTCATCAGATGATCTGTAAAAATATGGCTTATCGGAGTAGCTTACCGGAAACTAAGACTAATTTCGTACTCTCGGCACAACGACTTTCGTGACAGGATCTACATGTAAGATCACCAGTCACATAGATCGTCATATTCAAATAACCTCGTAATTCATGATAATATCGCATGCTTGTTATTTCATTGTGAATATTCTAAAAATGAAAATTATCGAATTATATAACCACCATCGACCTTCAAGTAAATCATTTGTGCTCACAACCGCGCATACGCGTGTCTCAACTATCAAAAATACAATGCGAAATTGAGCAGTAACATCCATCAGTACTTGCCGCAGGAGATCGGTCGACGGCATTTTCTTTAGATGGGAAGTTTGGGTATTCCACGTAAGTCCATGTTAAATTCATTGTCCACAAACTCCATGATGAACACGTAAAATTGGCAGACTGGCCTGGTACAAAGGAAGGGATAGTATCGTGTATCTTAACTGAGAAACGGTAATCTGTGAAGTAAATTGGAACATGGTGGAAGATCTCAGTCAAATACGGACGCTCAATATCATTTCGGTAAAATATTGTACCAAGAACTGTCAATGACAATGTGATGCTTGTTTCATTGCCCGGCGTAGAAACGTGTATTGTGTAGTCACCACTATCCTCAGTGGCTAAGTCTGATATCGTGAAGGTATGCCGCATTCTGTCCTTGCGATGCTGATATTTTCGACTCCATCCGATATCGCTTATTTCAATTCCATCCGGTCTGTACCTTCAAGAATTTCGCGAGACGTTGTGGTTAAATCTTCATCAAACACAAGAATAATTCTTGCTGCACCGATTAGGTTCGGTAGGGCATGTCAGGACCGAATTGAGAAGTTCAACACGGCGATCATGATTTGGTGTATGGAATCAACAATTGGCTCACCATGACCATTTAGCCTTGTCAGGATACGTGAAAATTATAACATCCCATTCGGCAATCCCATTTTTCGGACTCGTCTTTTCTCTATCGTCATCCGGCACGCTCACATCGAAATACGTGTGATTGCGATCTGGAAAAATTCCAAGGGTATTAATCCAAGTATCATTCATCAATATCTTTGATCATGAGTCGGAACTCGGTGTATACACCGCGTGTAACTGATCATATGAATACGACGCGAGCTTGAAATGCATAATTACTTGTTACAACAAGAATGATGTATTGCTCGTACTAACCCCAAATTTCAATTTCTGCCGATGATTGGGTCTTCTCACCGTCTTTATTCTCCGCAAAGCAAATATATTTGCCGTTATCGGTTCTCTCAACATTCTTTATTGTTATTTCGGCATTCCATACTACCAACGAGATTGCCGACGATAATTCAATTAACCGCGATAAGGTCTCAGAATATTGCAATCTCTCATGCTGAAATCGTTTTTTTTATTGAATTCCATTCTCGCAATCTGTTCTCAGTCAAACTTCTCCGCAATCCGACAATCGTAAGAAGCAATTTCCACGTCGTCGCGAATTATCAAACGTTTGACCGTTTCACCACAGTTGCTCAAACTTACCGGGACTGAGTTCGGGACTTCCCAAGTCAGACGAATTCCTGTATTTCTGTGCCCAGAGATTGTGCATCCCAAAGTTAGATTTTCTCCGGACATCACGTAACGAGATGTGTATTTGTAAATCAAAGGCCTGTCCAGTGGTGCTGTGTGAAAAATGGGAACACATGACGTAAGTTCAGGTCTTCTCAGGTATTGCTAATCGATGATACAATTACGAATACTGCGAGGACTACAATTTGGAAACGAAAAAACCACACGCAATTCTCAAGTGTAGGTCAGCTCCGACATTCCGCACCTCGCTGACGAAGGTGGCACAACTCAAAAGAGCCTATTCTTTGGCACGAGCAAATAATGCCACATTGAAACTTCAATAGTTGAAGGATACAGCCCATGGATCTTTGAAGGAAACTATCTGTGGCCAACAGATTGTTTGAGCCCTCCAGAACGATGCGAAAAATAGTGACAATTCATTGGACTTCAATACCAAGCCCTTAGCGGCAGGGACTGAGGGTGCTTCCAAGATTCGCAAATCGTCCATTTTTTGAGTTGCGACACTTTCCTTTCCAAAAGATTCACATATTGCGATGCGATACAATTTCATTCTGAGTTGTGTCCCTATTCTTGACTAATTTCACCCTACAAATTTAGCTCGGCCTGATTATTTTTGTGATCATCGTGTCGATGACACGTGCGAAATGTCACTGTCATTTTGATTTGTAAAATGAATGTATATTATTTTTTTTCAAAGAACCCTGACAATTACCTCTTCCCCAGACGTCTAATCGATATTCGGGCCAAAATGACTCATTTTTGTGATTAGTTGCGTTAAGTTTACACCTATAAACATCGCCGTCTTGTTCTACACCAACGTCGTTGATGGTAAATCCAATTTTTGGATCATAAGATGCTTCCTCTGGCAGCGGGACAACCTGTCAGTAATTTATGCAGCGATAAAAAATGGTTTTATTATGAAACCTGTTGGCAGTAGTTGTATGACTCAAGTATCTCATATCGAGTTCAATCCGGATGGGATGTATGTTTCAATGAACTTACGCCGTTATCCTTAACTAGTATAACTGTCAGATTGGGTGACGTTGGCCGACATGGTATAACTGCACTTGTTTCTGACACTATTAAACGCTGTATCTCCTCAATTCCCATGATAGCGAATGGTATCGAAGCTGAACGAAAAGTGTGAATTTTATTGCCATTTGATGACGAATACAATTATGAAACGTGTTGAGGTCGGACACTCGCAAAGCTTGGTGCGTCCGACGACAATTTATGTATGTACACCTACCTCTATCGAAACCTATACTCACAGTTTACGTAGACATAAATCCAGCTGATATCTTCTTCCGGATGATCGATAGTTCGCTCATCATTGATAATCGTGACATTTTCCTCCGCGCAAGCGTACCATCCAGTATCCTCTCTAATTGTCTTCGGACAAATGAACGTGTAAGTGTTAGTTCCCTCGTCGAATGAGCTCGTAAAGTTCGAATGATCTATGTACTGTGAGTTATCAGAGTTGACGATTATGCAAAATTAACTACAGCTCATTGGACTGCGAGAATAAATACGTGTAATACTTGCCTCTTTCCAGAATTTCTGTGTTGAAAACTGAAGCTTGCCTTCACCCTGGCATGATATTCTGAGCTCATCCCCTTCTTGAATAAGAAGCTCGCCATCGGCCGGAGTCATTTTTGGCTTCCGCGCTGTGACACCTGTACGAGGAGATGAAAATATTGAGATCATTGTAAGATTTCACCTCCATCATCCTCCGCCAACAATGGCTTTTACATTCTCATTAGCAGAAGTAACGAACACAGCTGAATGTATCCTTTCTTCCACAAGTATCAAGCGTCCCATGAGCAATAACACCCTTTACAGATTATCGGTATCATTTTCACCCTACATATTACGGAGCATGAATCTTCATTTTCCTTAGAAACAATAGACATGTGAGATTTTACAGATAATGTTGGCTTCCTTATTTCTAACTCGATCTTCATCTAGGCGTTACACCGATCTTTTGATACGGGGAATCAACTCATTCATAGTCACGCGATGGTGTCACATTATCGTGACTCGGGCTGTGCAAAAGTTGAGTCGAAAAAATTCGTGACGTTTCGCAGATAGTTTTTTACTCACCGTAGCCATAGGGGTTGGCAATCATCAAGGCGAAACTTACGAACACCGATATCTTCATCACGAGGCCAATTGGATTCGTAGCATGACGTTCGTCTACACACCCCTATTTCACGCCTTGTTTTCGTCAGACTTTGGAATTCTTCAGTCTGGTATTACCAAAGTCGAGAGTACCTCCCAGGCAGCCTTCGCTGCACAGTTTGATCGAAATCCTCGTCGTACAAACATTTAAAGCCCAGCTGGTACGCTCCGCACTTGCGAATGTGCACGATTTACGAAGTTCTGCGCACATGCCGAGTTTTACGTAGTTGGGCCGAAGTGGGGATAAATTGTTTTGAAGAAAATTCTACCACTTTCGATACGACTGAAATATTTGTACCGAACAGTCAGGCCAACAAAGATTACAAATTGGTTGAAAAAAGTAGGGTATGTGAGGGATGTCGTTTACACCCCACAAATGAGGGGTACCTCTTTGAGTGAAAAGAAAAAATCGGAAAATACATACATGCTTAAGAGTGAGTGATTTAATAGTGATCGCATTTCTTTACGTTGTTTAATGACAATTATTTGAGCTATCATCATCGATGATTCCGGACACAGTTATCATTTGGAGTTCACAACAGGTCATAAAAAATCCGCAGCTTAACAATTTCTGATTCTTGGAAATCAATACGAGCAGTACGATTATCACTGTTTCCTGCGGATGTCGAACGGAAGCCACAAATTCTCGTCAGGATTTCTCACCAACGGTTCTCAGATAATTCAGACTTGCCCTCGAACCACATTCTACATCCTCGTGAATTATAAAGTGTCAACGATATGAAGGAAATTGCGTCACCTACATCTTTTTATAAATATTCAGCCGAAGGCCATTCCGATGATATGGACATGTCTCAGAGTTGGATATAGCCCAAGTATGTAATAAGGGCTGTTGTCATGGAAATTCAGACGAACCACTTCTTGTATTCTGTATCTTCCAGCTACCAATTGTCTAATGAACCTTCCTGTGTGAGATGATGTCACGATGATCGCGATCATCCCTGTCGGACATGTAGTATCCGGATGATGCGGATATAACATGTAGTATCCTCATAGCACAAATGGGGTATGGTGTTGAGGGGCCATTCTAGCCCGGTTATTCGAAAAATCATCTGTAGAATCCCGTGAAAGTACATCACATCGAATGAAATTTCAGCTATTCCCATAAAATTTCAGGCGATCTCTGGAAATCATACCGGATGATCCAGGAGGCCCGAAATTCTCTGCTAATCCTCTACGTGGAATATTTGGTCTTGTCCGGTGAAACGAGAATCCGCATAATTATTGGAGGAAAATAAATGAGATTACAGTGATTATAAGCGCTAAAAATATGCCGTCATGTTTGCTAGCTGCCGAATAAGAAAACCACAGATTGTCGTCGCGATTCGCGTTAGGCGATTCGCGAAAAGACTCATGGATGCATCTGGCACTCAGGGCAATGCCATACCACTCTCCAGAGGTTCCGCAGAAATTTCCATATCTCATACGGAAAGAAATTAGAATTCTGAATAACGATCCTCCACGTAAGTGAAATTCAGATAAAATACAAGACGACTTTGAGCAATGGCCAGTATCACCATAACTTTTGGTCTAGAGAGAAAAACAAGATCCGGACGCGCGTCCAGGACGGAAAAGACTCAATTATCTAGCGTGAAATCTCAGTTTCTAGCGTTCATCGTATCTTCTTGGCTATCGGGATACAATTTGCGGGATGACTCTCAATTGTTCAGCTGAACCCCTACCAATCCAGGGTCATCATACATCCTTTAATATTCAGGGTATCTGAACTCATTCTTTTCATCGGCCCGACAGGCTCCTTGAAAGACAGCCAAAGTCTCGTAGTTTAACCGAATGTATACAGTCCGCTAATTTATGACCGTTTACGGTTGATGAAGGGTCGATCACATGTTTAGTTGCAAGCCATGTCGAGTTTCAGCTTCTCAAAGACCATTGGGCACGTTCCGGGCAAAAGTAGTAAACATCCTTCTTCGTTACATGCTACTTCGTTATCCTAGTTCGAGAATGACTCGCCTTACTCGCTAGTATATTACTTTACGATACTACATAAACATAAGCTAATAAAATCGAACATTTATTATGATGTGATGATAAAAAGTAGCAGCTGGGACATTGGCGAGATGACGGTGCACGCAAATTCTTGACCCATAGAATCGCATCTTCTCGCAAGTGTAAATTTACTCAACTCCGTTGGGAATGAATTCCTTCGTACGCCTTAGGTTTATTATTATTTGGAGATTCGCAGTCTTGGGTCTGTGGTGCAAACTTTTCAAGCTCAGCTGGCACGTGCCTCATATCCGTAGTTGGGCCGGGGTGGGGGTAACTTGTTTTGAAGAAAATCTAACCACTTTTGATATGACTCAGATGTTTATACGGAATAACCAAACCAACAAAAATTACAAATTGTTTCGAGAGAGTAAGGTATGTGAGAGATGCCGTGTACACTTCACAAATAATGGGTACCTCCTTCGGTGAGAGAAGCAAATTCGGAAAATATGTGTCTAGAACTAGACTCCGATTTCATACTTTAGATCAATCAGCATCGTTGATTCCGAGCATGGTTGTCAGTCGGAGTTCATAACAGGATACGGGAAATCCGCAGGTTAACCATTTCAGATACTTATTTGTTATTTAACAAAATCGAAAATTCGCGGCAACTCGGGTCGGAGATAAATACAAGCCGTAAAATTATCAGTGTTTTTTGCAGATAACAAAATGCTAGCGAAATGACCACAGAAAAACACTCGCTACCATCGGATAGTTTGAGCCGCAGGCGTCAAAACAGAAGCCGAAAATTCTTGTCACGACTTGTCACGAACGGTTCTCGGATAATTGAAAGTTGGTGTCGAACCATATTCCAGATGCGAAAGAATAATAAAGTCTTAGCGATATGCAGAAAAATAACATCCCGTACGTCTTTTCATGTTCAAACAGTCGAAGGCCATTCAAATGATATGGATTTGTTCCGTAGGTGGATCAAAAATTCAGATGACCCACTACTTCCATTCTACACCTTCCGGTTTCCAATTGTTCGAAGAATCTTCCGGCATGAGATGAGGTCAGGATAGGATGTGTAGTGGGATGATGCGGATATAACATGCAATATTCCTATTGCACGGATGGGCTATCGAGTTGAGGTGGTATTCTAGTCCGGTACTTCGGAAAATCGCCTATAGAATCCTCTGAAACTTCATCACATCGAATGAAATCTCATTCATCCCGTGAAATTTCATGCAATCTCTTAAAATCATATGAAAGGATCCAGGGGGCTGGCGATTCTCCGTTAATCCTTCCCATGAAATACTTGGTATTGTCCGGTGAAACGATAATACCCGTAATTTGAGGAGAAAAATAAACAAGATCGAAATGATTCCCAGAGCTCAAAATATTGCGTCATATTTTCTAGCTATCGCATTAGGAAACCACAGATTGTCGTCACGATTCGTCAAGCGTTACACGAAAAAACTGTAGCTGTGTCTGACACTCACGGCAATGCCATATAACCGTCCAGTATATCCAAATAAAATACAAGACAACTCTGAGAAATGGTTACTATCACCATGAGTTTCGGTCCAGCGAGACAAGAAAGATTCGGATGGATCGAACGTTCAAATTTTCAGTGATAAATCTCAACTTCTGGTGTTTGACGTATGTTTCGAGCTAACGCTTTGCAATTTGCGAGATGACTCACAATCGTTCGGCTGAACCCCCAACGATCGAGGGTTATCCTATATCCTGAACCATTCAAAGCATCTGAACTCATTCGCTGTTGGAAATTAGGACTAATTTCTGTCGAATGAGAAAATTGGTGATCGCAGAAACATCAAGAGAGTTACGACATGCAAAATATTTTCTCATGATTTTTCGCATGCTTTGGGCTATCCGCGAAAGGCAATAATATCTTCACAATTAGGGCCAGCTGGAATTCCGATACGCGTTTATCTGGGAATCCGTTAAAACAAGTAAACAATTTTATAGTTCTTTCACTGTTCAATTGATTACCCAAAACAGAGATCAGAGTCTGACCATTAACGACCATTATTTTATCACATTTTGACATCTGACATCACGCACTCTGTTTAACGCTAGGCGAACCCCCAGGTCATAGGTTGTTTCTCTCTTTCAATCTCGAATTATCACTAATTCTATATTTGCTATCACTCATAAAACGAAAACGTCCCAATTCTACAATGAGAATAGACAACGACGATCTGCAATAGCCCTGTGCGTCGCGGCTGTTAAAGAAAAAACACGAGTAGTGTCATTCTTTTGCAGAAAAAATCAGTTTTCGTATCGAACTTTCCTCACCTAAATGGAATAGGTTCCACCAAAGCGGAGATTAGTGGGATGATATTGTGTACTGGCTCATCGATGTCAAAAATTCAAGAAGTGCGGTTGTCGTTTTCTCGAAAATTCAGATACACCGCTGCCCGTCAAGAACTCTCTATGATGTGCGTCCTGTCATAAAAGTAATCCAAAACATAAAATGATAGGTATTTGAGGCTGTACTGAAAGAAAAGACTGAATGGCCGTGATTGTATCTATTTTATTCGTGTGTGACTTCCGGGGAATCACCCCTTCCAAAAACTGTAAGTCGGTCATATTCAAATTTGAGATTTAAAAAATTCGGAACTTCAACCCGGAACTTTGACGTTATACATATAGAATTAATCCTATTGCGAATCTCTCTCATCCTGAGAGAAATTATTGGGAATATCTCAAACCTCTGCGTCTAAGGTGGTGACTTCTTGTTCGGCGGTCCTATTACCGCATTGCCAGGTATAACGGTTGCAGGAAGCCGCTACGATCGTGTACTTGGTATTAGGCTCCAGATGTTGAACAACGTGTACTTCCGACAAAGAGGAATCTGTATCCACGAACAAGTTATCAGAGGCAGTAGCCACCACCATGTAGTAGGGTATGATATCTACCAGTGGTGGAGGCGGCCTCGAAACTCTGACCGTTATCGAATGACTGGTCTTGGAGACGATCGACATTATTGGAGTGAAGTCGATATCTGAAAACACCGAAGTTCACGTGATCAGAAATTTGAAAACTCGCCGAGTGCAGAAAGCGGGAAAAATTGTCTGAGAATCTGAAAGATACCGAGAATCCGGAAAGACTCCCCTGAGATCACTTCAGCTCACGTTTCAAAGCTCATGCGTACCTCTTTTTAACGTTCTGATCCATCCTGAATACGCAGGCAGTGAATCGCCGGCGGAATTGGAAGCTACGATTTTGAACTTGTATTCTGTGTCGTTTTCCAATTCCTCCAAAACGTCACCTTCGTTTATTTTGCTGATATTCCCTGAGTAGTCTTGCCATTGCTCCCCATCCTTCTTGATGTACTGGATCTTCACGTTCATCAGCGACTCGAGATCGCGATCCGAGTTCCATTTCACGTACACGCTCCTTGCTCCAACGCCTGCGATTTCGCTGATCGTTAAACGAGGCACCGCGTCGTTGACTGTCGGACAAAAGTGAAGAATCAGGTAATAATGGTGCGAAAATCAGCGAATTCAAGCCCGCCTTCCAAAAACCGTCAGTATTACCTCCCGTGACTCCGGATGCGATAGAGAAATTCCGTAACAAGAAGTTTCTCAATTTCGCACAGTTTTGACTCACCAAGATCAACGGGAAGCGCGTACATTGATGCGATACAGGCGAATAGCAATGATATCTTCATCGTTGGTGCCATCTGGAATTGCAGCTGGGCGTCTCTAGTTCTTCCGCTATTCAATTCCTCAACGAAATACTGGGAGCGATTGATTCCTCACCATCAATGACCAGTTTTTAAATAGTACTGACCCAGCTGACATCACGCACTTAGTTTTCGTTCCACGCTATCGCATAGGGTACAATGTACAATGTGCAACGTCTGACTCATGCGATATTTTTCTGTTCTAATCTCCGGCTATCACTATGTTTGTATTTGCTATAACTCATCAAACGAAAACGTCCCAATTCTACACCAAGAATGGAAA